>LR991044.1:17877142-19209874 GCA_905163495.3 Cosmia trapezina
TTAGATTTAGGACAATACCAGGCTAAAAAAAAACATGTAAAACACATGTCATGAACTCATGACATATATAACATGACATGATATAAAATCAAGAGTGTAGGTATCAGAATATGTTACAAAAAGTACTAGCTGAAATAAATGGATTTGATTAAGTTTCATTAGCTGATAAAAAAAATATAATATGACAATCCGTTTAGTTTCCATTTTGTATCGAACTGTACACATTCGGAAAATTTTGGTGTTAGGACAATAAATAATTATGAAACCTAAGAATTCGGAAATTTAGGAATTTGAAAAAATAATAATTATGAAAAATAATGTTGCGTATTTTAAAGAATTCGTAAAATAAATAATATGGAAAATCGTGAATTTGGATTTTGGCGCTGACATCTATTTTACATCCATAAATCACTGTTTAAGTATGTCAAACACGACCCATAGAGGTATTGTGTCTATCGCAGTAACTAACGATATTAGTCATGGTCAATGTTATAACAATGCTAACTAAAACCGTAGCGACGAACTGACTAATGCAATAACAATTGAAATTAAAACTTAAGTGCCTTTTTCATACGGTTGAAATTCGTTTACCGCTGGAGAAATTTTAAGTGCCGCGTGATTTTATATTGCTGGCACTTCGATGGTCTGTGCTGACCTTAAAGATAAGGCACATACCTACTTAAGTTTGCTATCATAAACACAGTTTTCCTAGCGGCCTTGTTGTTCTATAGAAAATTGAACGTGGGGTTCTGGGTTCAATCCCCGAATTTGCAAACCGTCATTGGGGTAACGTTTTGCCACTAGGAAATTCACAATAGCAGCCCTGATTCGGATTCTGGATTTTCTATTTTTTCAATACTTTCATATAACAACTGGATTGCTACATCTTCTATCTGTTGTAAACGCTCTCAAAGATGCCAAAGACTGCACCGACTTTAACTCCTCAGGAGACAACGGCCTACCCCTAAACTCATCTTCAATATCCTGAAGGGTCCTATCCTTCGTCTCAGGCAACAAATACCATACCACAGCGAAACTATACACCATCATAGACGCATAAAATATATACAATCCATACAAATCTATGGTACTCAAAAGAAATGGTACAGTTTTAATTGTGACAAACAAATTCGTTGAATAAAATAATACGCTAATACCGCCGGCTAAGCTACGATATTCTAAAGGAAATATCTCACCAGCTATTATAAAACATAACGGTAAAGAACCAGTAGCTACTGCAAACATATGCACATGTACTATAGATATACCTAAAATAAATTCCTCTGGAGAAATAAACCCAGTTACCTTCGCGTAGGAATAAGAAGCACTTGTTAATAAAGCAAAAATGTTTATACACACTGTTACACCTAAAATAGTTCGTCTTTTCACTTTCTGTATCACGTATAAAGCCGTTGTATTGGCAACTAATCTATGAACATCTAAAGTAAGTACTAATAATGGTATGTTACAGTCTTGTCCGACAATTTTGTGGAATAAATCTATAGGGTATGCTACAAGCATATTTATCCCACTCCATTGGCCCAAAATGTATATGTGTATCATTATTATGATTGGTTTCAAAAACTCCTTTTTCTTCATTGTTATATTGAAGTCCTCTACTTTGTTTCTGAACTTCTTTATCAAAGATTTTGTTTGCCTCATTTCTGCTTTTGCTTCCTTCAGCATAATACTCGCCTCAATGAGTCTCCTCAGCTCTTCCTCTTCCGTATCTCCTCTTAGCCATCTAAAAGATTGTTTACAAGCATCATACCTTCTTTTTTCTGCCAACCAGCTCGGCGATTCAGGTGAATATATGACAATGAACAGATCTACGAATGATATACAACCGCAGATTAAGGCAGTGGTTTGCCAAGTTAGGTAGGATCCTAAGCAATGGACTGTCAACACGGCAGAAGCTATGGATACCGATATCGTCATTAAAAATGCTCCTCTGTTCTTCGGGCTGGTATATTCTCCTATTAAAAGGGACCCTAGTGAAGTGCACATGCCCATACATAGTCCTTGAAGGAATCTGGCTAGCAGGAGGATGGTGATGCTGTTAGCAAAGTAGATGGCAGCCCAGCCGAAGATTAGTGGCACGATGGATGCAAGGTTGGCAATCCTCCTGCCATATCTAGACATGGTTGGTGGTGCTATGAAGTTGCCGAAGACTAGGGAGATGCCGGGGATTGCCGCTGGAAACAAAATGGAAGATTATTAATAAATAAATAGAATAATTATTAGCCTATATGTAATGTTCCCATTGCTGGGACACAGACCTCGCTCTGGGTGAGACGGAGTGGACCGTAATCCACCACGCGGGCCCAGTGAAACCCGCACTGGGTAGATGTCACTTAGAATTTTTGGTTCTAGGACAAGTCGGTTTCCTCAGGATGTTTTCCCTCACCGTTTTGAGAGCAGTGGTGATTATATAATTTACACAAAGTTAAGCGTCTAGCTGTCCGGGTTCGAACCTATGACCTACAACTTGTAAGTCGCGGCCGTTACCGCTGGGCCACCACTGCTCCTCATTATCATCATCATCATTCTCCTGCCCTTATCCCAATTTATTCGGGGTCAGCGCAACATGTCTTTCGCTCTTTTTCCATACTTCTCTATTAGTCGTATTCTCGGTAGTCACTCCCTTTTCTAGCCATGTTGTCTTTCACACAGTCCATCTATCGTTTCGTTTTCATTCACCACTACTCCTTACCAAACTACTCCAAACTACCAAACTCATATCCAAATAATAAAATGCTAAGTAAAGTCTGGAGCCGAACTTCACAGTATCCCAGTCTCTATAATTATATTCACTTTCACTTCATGTTTTCACATCAAGATGGCAGATGCAGTAGCATCCTTTGTCGGTATTGCCATTTGCCATAATGAGATTAACATGCTGTGATCACAAAGCGAATGGTTTTGAAAATACTGATGTGTATTAGACATGTGGACTTTTAGAGCCTTTCGGCTATGGGGCATCTCGGGGTACCAACAACCAGCATATGCTTATTAAAAGAGGCCGTAGTTGACCGTATGGTTAAACAACTCGTATGAATACAATATCGATTAGAGCCAACGATTAGAGCATAACACTTGAAATTTTGATCATAGACTTAAGTAAGTATTCTAAATGAATAGAAGACATATTTTAATAATTAATTCGTAAGTAATTTTGGCTTCTCATGGCTTATGAAACTCAATCACACCGTGACGTCCAAGATAAGGGGTCAAGGAGATCATAAAGATATAGAAAACGTAAACTATAACGCACTGGTTTTAACTGCAAATCTGATAAAGTACCTAGTTCAGTTATCAATGTACGCCTTGTTTATAAAAAATTTCACTGATCCGACCTTACGTCCGGGTGGTAAAATCCATCACCTGATTTGTGAATGCGATTTCTCATCACACAAATATTGTAAAGGCGAAAGTTTGTTACTTCTTCACGCTAAGACGGCTGGACCGATTTGGATCCAATTTGGTATGCAGATAGCTTATACCCTGGATTAATATAATTATAGACTACTGTTTATCCCGGTCTACGCGGGTGAAACCGCGGGTCGCAGCTAGTTGTCCATAAATTTCACTGTCGGCTAGAACCTGCTAAAGATTGTAAATTATGGCAGTTTTTTGTCAAATCAATATCGATTTGCTTGGATTTTGCTTCGAGTGTGTGAGATTCAATTTATACTAGAGCAGACAATAGTCCACACATAAAGCTCTTGCTCGAAGTAACTGGAAGTCATGGGGAAAGTGTTCAATAGTTGGATGTTGCAGGCTGTCAATACTAGGTACCTATACCTACCTATGAAGACAACACCTCTTGCCATGGGTAATTCACCTCATGCATAATATTTACGAAGAGGTGTCGGTTTTGCCCGGGGAATCCATTGAGGTTCAAAGTAAACTAGAGCAGACACCGAGAACAAACGAACAAAATTTTTGCGCAAAGCAATGTTGCTGTCGGGGACAGCAAACGTGCATACACCGCGGTTCTCAAATTTGATATCCGCGGTACACAGCTTTAGCAGCGGTATTCTAAAGCTGTTACCGCGAATATCAAAGTGACCGAATTCTGGTCGAAGCTTATTTAAAACATATAAAATGGAATCATCGATACGACGAAGAAAGATTGACTAAAATCTTTATCAGGCGAGTAGCTATCGTTATCGGATATCGGTGGCTATCGGGTCAGTTGTTGTTCAATCTTTGTTTGAGACACTTTCTGCTATACTGTGGGACAGTAACATTAGCTATCAATCTGCCTAGCCTTTTCCCAACTTTGTTGGGGTCGGCTTCCAGTCTAACCGGATGCAGCTGAATCCCGGTATTTTACATGGAGCGACTGCCTATCTGACCTCCACAACCCAGTAACTGGGTAATACGGTACCCCTTGACTGGTTGTCAGACTTTCGGGCTACTGACGACCCGTAACGACTGCCAAAGATCCACGAATGACAGCCGGTACCAACGGCTTAACGTGCTTTCCGAGGCCGGAGGAGTCTTGGTATCTAAAGATGGTCACCCATTCACGGACCAACCCCAGCAAGCGTAGCTTAACCTGATGGATCGACCCGTGCGGCTGTTATTACTTAGCCACAAGCTTCTCAGCAACATTAGCTACACAAGATACTGAAATAATGTAGGTATTATATGCATTATGTAGTAATGGTTACCAACCTATCCAAGATCCAGAGGTGTCATTAATGTATATGATAGAACTTGGTCTTCTGAGCTGTTCCAGCAAGGCCGTGGTGAATCCCACCACCAGGCCAGACCCAGCCATGTTCAGGGACACGCCTGACGTCACGAAGCACTGGAATTTTCACAAAAAAATCGTAATTACAAGCAAAGAAGTACGGCGCATTAAAAAATAGTCTTCACGAGTGGTGATACTTAGTACTGCCATGCTGCGCCGGCGCAACCTTGCCAGCTCCGTTACCAACTTGATTAAGTACTTGATAATGTTGTTACCACTCACAACTATCTCACACAAGAGAAGTATGAAGGAATATAACATCAGCCAGGACCAACTTGCTGGCCAAAACCCCTCTGACTCGAGCAATTCGCACTGTCAATCATATTCAGGTTGAAATTGATGTATACATTCACCCTAGCATGAATTCGCAAAAGTACCATTGTTTAGATTATGATAAAAACAATGATTTTTAGATATATTTTATACTGTCATTTTAATCTTGGGTGCGTGACTTGGCTTTCGCATAAGGTTAAGACCCTGTAGGTAATGGTACTTTTAAGGCATTTAAATAAATTAATAAATCTCGCCCGTAGTCATCGAAGGGTTAGCCAGAGGTGTATTGTATATAGAATAGAATAGAAAGCATATATTTTGAATTCCCTTCAAAATGGTTGAGCTAATTGGTGCTGATCCATGCGTCATGTTCGTGAACGGGCGCCGTCAGTTGGGACAGGTCGTCTCTTAGCTGCCACGGCTTATTTTTAATTTAGTTGTTTTTAGTTTTTGTCTTTTTCATTACGGACGCTTTTAACGTGCACGTCTTTCTACATTGTTCTCACATCTATATTTTCAATATGAACGATGTAACCAATATCACAGAATAAATAATAGTACTAACGTACCAATATCATGTAAAATAGGTATTTGATTTAAAAAAGTGTCCGTGGAGTTTCTTGCCCGTTCTTCTCCAGGATCTACGCTTTGGAATGGGCAACTAGCTTCATTTTTATGACTGACCAACCCAAGACCGACCCCTTGACAATTCAAAAGTGCCTGTAATTGGTTTATTTGAAATTAAATGCTTTGAGTTTGAGTTCGACCAACAAAGGATCATAGTCTCAAAAGAAAAAATGCAAAATTTAAAAATAAAATAAAGCACACACAAATATCATGAACAAACGAAATTACAAATCTCGATTGCTCGGTATGTGAACCATACGGCAATGGTTCAGGTACTGACAATAGAACCTCTGCGCGAATGCCTCAGGATGCCGTTGGAGCTGGCCCGAACCCTGCGCATCAGAGATGTGCATCGTTTTCGCATAGTAGAATAAAAACACCCACATTTCTAGTTCTGTTTAAGATGAAAGGAACTCAAGGGACACAGGAGCACTAAATAGGGATTTAATACTCAGGTGTCAAATCCCTTGAGCTTTAAATGAAGAGTCCTCTAAGTAGCATCATTTTTTCGTTACGAAAAAAGGGTGATGTCATTTGTCCCGCTGGCTGTACCTACCTACTTATAGCTTTATCTCTTTCTCACTGAAACAATGATGGCACGATGATTTCACTGATCAGTATCCCTAGCACGTTATTGGGCATACGTGACGGTTTAATTTAGTGTGTGTCTTGCTTGTAATTTCCATTTTTAAGATTACTTGCGAGCTGGGATTGTGCTGTTATAACTTTGATTGATACTGTGTTGCTGACTGTACTTGGTTTTCCTATAGTAGTTTCTGCATGGGTACTCTAAGCCGACGTTCGCACGGACGTAAAATTATCGCGGCGGGATTTTATCGCGCACTGGATTTTCAACTCTCGGTGTTGAGCCGAGCGTTGAGAATCCAACCTAACAACAACAGAGTGCATCCCAGCGCGTCGAAAAAACACACTGTTGGATTTTCAACTCTCGGTGCTAAGCAGAGCGTTGAAAATCCAGTCCGCGAAAAAAATCTCCGCGATATTTGTACGTCCGTGCGAACGTCGGCTAACTCTAGGTTTTAGCAGAAGATGGATATGGTCTCCCATCGTGCTGAGTTACTCTACGGCCAAAATATCTTGGCGAGTCCGAACTTCATGCAGGTTTGCGCAGTAACATTTAATGGCGACATGTGGCGAGTGTGAGTGACAGAACATGCGCGAAAGATCGTATATCCTACGTATGTTCAGGGGGTCTACTCCCTAAGCACGAAGCCCGTAGTTTCGGCCTTCGTTACGGGCGTTTCCTACTCCGTATCACCTACGGATGGATGATTGGTTCGGGTCCCAAACGAAGTATGAATGACAATACGATTTGACAGCTGTCCCTACTCCCGATGTGTTTTTAAATTGCGTCCGAAAAATTTAACTTTTACACTTGTTTTATGTCAGACGGACGGGCGGACGGACTTAGGGAGTAGGTCCCCAGACTCACCAAGATATTTCGGTCGTAGTGTAACCTACAACCCGACTAATTGATTAGGTCCGAGCATGAGACGGCACAGCGTCTGCTGCCGGTTTTAACGTCATTGAACTTCGTGACTCTCAATAAAAACAAACCGTGATGATTATGAAAATAAACATTTGATTAGTAAGTACCTAATAATCTGAGAGACGGTATGGCTAAGAAGCATCTAAGCATTGAGATCACAACAAACAGAGATTGAAAGGAGAAGACGTAGGTAGGTACGCACGGCTACAGATCAAGCTATACATTTCGAGTATAAGCTGGTCTCGTATTGTATAGGATTTCCTTACAATGCAATGAGAGGTCAGTGTAAACTGAAAATGTATAGCTTGACGTGTAGCCGTGTGTACAGTCCGCGAGGCCCAAGCTTTACATTTGTGTGAGTGATCATCAAAATGGTACGAGAGCCCATGACCAAAATTTTTGTCTTATCGTGTACGACCAAAACCACAGATGACGCGCAAAATGTCTGAAAAAAACTTTTTCGTAATACAATTTATTATGAAACTTATGTAGTACATTTTTACCAATGATATTATATTAAATATCATAAATTTAAAACCAATGTTAATATATTAAATATTATTAAATATAAAACCATCTGCCTATTTTTTTGGCATGACATAGCAGAAATGGACTCTGATAAAACTGTGACATTTCTGACCGGTGCTGGCCACCGAGTCGGGTTCAGAATCATTTAAACTAGGTAACGATTTTATACGGTTTTGGCCGTAAAACAATGCAACATGGTTTTGGTCATGGCCTCTCGTACTAAAAGAACAAAAGTCGATTGCCAAAAAGCAGTACTTAAGTACCTATAAACCGGTTTTAAACCAAGAAAAGGACACCACACCTACACTATCTGTGCACTCACACAAATGCAGCTTAGGCCTCGCGGACAATGTAGAGCCTAATTATTAGGATCAGAGGATTATAAAGATTGCTCATGTTCTGGTAAATAAATACCTTTGTGTTGTGATTTATTTTCCTTTTCTAATGGAAGTTTCAGTGTCAATAAGTGCTTATGCACTCGAATAGTTTATGATAAGGCTATTATTAAACCATTCGAGTATCAATCAACTTACCAGACTTCCTCTAAGCATTTCAGATAAGTTATTTAGCTAATTTAATATTAAAGTTAAGTTTAGCAAATTAGGTAGCAAGATCGACCCTTTAATGCAACTTTCATCGAAATCGTTAGAGCAGTTATCTAGAAACGTGATTATAAATGTATATACAAAATATTGTTCATTTAATAGTAGGTGTACCTATACCTATTTTATAGGATTTCGTACCTGTCTGTCTGTCGGTCTGTCCAGACCCTTTTCCTCAGGAACGCGTTTAGGTAGGCATTAATTATCAATTGAAATTAATATCAAATACGTAAGTCTATGGTCCCTTGGGGGTCTTAAAAAATCAAGGTTTTAGGTCAACGCGATAAAAGAAATACGGCCATTTATGCGATATATTTTGAAAAAAATCTCTATATCTTGTTGTTGTTATTTGTTGTATCTCTTTATATAGGTACTTACCTAATTTTTTTTGGACACTCGCAAGTAAATCAAAACCTCTAAGGAACTTCCCATTGACCTAGAATTATGAACTTTGGCAAGAAGCAAGGTTTCATAGCACAAGTAGAAGAAAAAGTCCGACAATTGTTAGTTTATAATTTTATCACATAAAAAATATATTTGTGGGATTACAGTATTGTTTGATTTTTGGGATAAATTCTTTTCAACTATACGAAATCCTTCATGGTGCGATGGTCCGACACACTCTTGGCCGGTTTTTTAAAAATTCCCTACCTAATATTATGTTCAATGCCTTTTCAATATTTTTTTTTTAATAAAGTTTTTATGCTGAAACTACCTATTTGAAGATCTGCAAAACCCTCATTTTCATAAAAAAATAATCTTTTCTATTCTACAATGATTATAATAGAGTAATTTCGGTTGCATTCTTTGATAAATCTATAAATTGATGCCAGATTGAATGCAGTCACATGGCAAACTGCAGCGTGCTTTATTTATTTACAAAAGCTTTAACTAAAAATAGAACTTAGCCCGCCAATCCAGCATGGCCTATTCAGGATTACCAACAGATAAAAATCAAAACACAAACCTGCTTCATAAACGGGGTAATCCATGTCTTTGAGCTCCCCATTGTCACACTATTTTGAACAACATTATCACACGACGTCTCTCATCAAATTCCGACACATATTTAAAACATTCCCGGCTGATAAAGGTTCACATAACCTCTGAAATGATATCGATACAGATGCAAAATGTTCTAAGTACTGAATATTAGCTTCTCATTGGTTCGACCTTGGTTCAATGAGTTCTATTTTAGAATGAGCTGTCAATATAGTTTTTAAAGCTTGCTTCTAATTGGTTGGCGCGTGTTTCAATTAATGGGTGGGGTTAAGTTCCATTGTTGCGGTTGGGTTTCGTGTGGGCTAGCGAGCTTGTGACTACTTACAAAGCCCGTTGCTATAAGAGCGATGGAATTTAACCGCTTTTTTGTTAAAGCTTCAGACAGCTGGTAAATTGTATATATAGATACAGTAGTTAAATCGTGGCCTAATTTTGTAGTACCTAGGTACATAAAATAAAAACTATTAAATCAATAGTAGTACAGCTCTAATTTACGTGCAAAGTTAAATATTTTGCAATAACGCCTAGCAAAAATCTGTTATCAATGTAACTATCTACCGTAGTTATGAAACTATGAAGCATTGAACAGGCGCTGTAGGAGCCAATGGTTGTAGGCACCGTACACTATCACTTTGTTGACGTTGATTTAGTTATGGAGTACACAGAAAGAACCACAAGTTAAGTTTGAAGTTATAATATGATGTTTATGGTTCACAAGGTAAAGTTGCAGGGATTCTTTCTCTTGACCAGTGGTTTGTCTCACAGTTATTGTCTGAATCGATCTTTATTTATTAAAACGGTGTAATTATAGTGTAATATTAGTGACGCACGACATCCAAGTAGGTTGCTGCGTTTGCAAAGTAAATGTACGGTTGATGAGACCGTACAGGCGCTAAATCATAGAAAACATTCTGCTCCTTATTTAAAATACCTAAATAATAAAATCTTTATTACTAGAAGAATGGGTAGGTAATTACAGTAAATCTCCTTAAAATTGGTATTATGTAATGAGCACTTAGGCGTCAAAGGTGTGCTTTGGCACTCGTAGGTACCTACTAGGATTACCCTGTACTGTAGGTATCACGAATGCCATCACCTTCCTCCGGACCAACTAGGATAGTTCTATAACAATTTAATTTTGAATTAATTCTGAACAAAAATAACAATTACCTAACTTTTATCACACTAATTATAGAGAGGCGAAAATTTGTGAGTGTGATTGTTTGTATCTTTGTTACTTCTTCACGCTCAAAGGGCTGGACCGATTTGTATGAAATTTGGTATTTAGATAGCTTATACCCTGGATTAACACATACTTCTTATCCCGGTCTACACGGATAAAACTGCGGGAGGAGTAGGTAAATGTGTGTGTGTGAGGGTGTGTTCGGTAGTGTGTGTCCAGAAGTTCGATACCTAGTGTGTGTGTGTGTATGAGTGAGTATGCGTTGGTGAAATAATAGCAATGGCATTTATCATAGGTTCCAGTGGATGTTACATAACACGATTTCTTTCAGCGTCCTTCATATACCAGTCATTTCTCTGTCTACTTTTCCAATTTTTCTCATCGCTTAAACCTTCCCTGGACTACGTCAAACATTTCAAAACCAAAATCAGCTAAATCGGCCCAGCCGTTCTTGACTTAATTTTTAGTGGCATTAATTTTTGTAGATATAGATCATAAGTGCATAACTTATAACTACTAGAAAAAATGCGAAATTAGTGAGTTTGTGTACGCTTTCACGCTAAAACAGCTGAACGGATTTGGATGAAACTTAGCACATTAGTAGACCATGCTCTGGATTATGACAGGATACTTTTATCTCGGTAGTACGTTTCCGTGGGAATTGGGATAATTACCGACCTCCACGCGGACGAAGCCGCGGGAAAAGCTATAGTTATTCCATACTTATATCAAAGTTTCAATATACTGTCATAATTATAGGGGTCGTCAGACAGTGTTTATTATGTACCTACTAGCTGTGCCCGCGACTTCGTTCACGTGCATGTCGGACAACAATAATGTATCGCTTAGATAAGGTGTAGGTAACCTATTATAACACCTCCAATGAAAATGAAGAATCTTCCGATGTTGCTGGTGGGACGTAGTGCTTCCCATCAGGCAACATCGGGAGATTCTTCATTCCTGGGGTTCTCTACCACAGCCCTTTCGAATGCAGTCACTGCGGTTTATAATGACAAAGCGACGAAGTGTCACTTTGATTTTTGAAAATAAATAAATATCAAGGAACTTGCGCATTAATCAAGATTGCGCATTAATCTGCGCGCGTCCTCGCCTCATCGCGCAGCGCGGGAGGCGCGGTACGCCGCCACCGTTCGTCAAGTCTCATCTTTCGTGGCGCGTATTACACCTACCTACCTCACACTAATTCGCGTAAGTACCTACTTCTCTAAATTGATACTCAGCAACTTTTTTTCACATCCCGCGCGATAACCCATGTCACAATATGTAGGTAGGTATAGATACTGCTCGTCATTGAGGAGTTCCGTGACAGTAGGGTTTCTTAGCAGTCCATGATCAGTTGACCACTGCTAGGTACTTAACCTACTGTTTCATCTTCCGTTCGGTTACCCGTTCACAATAATGTACTACTGGAGTTCTGGAGTTCCATGGGTTAAGTAGGTATTTACCTTCTTATTTTCGAAGTCCATAATTAGTTTACCACGGATAGTAACTACCGAACCAGTAATTTTCTTTGATTTTGTACAATAACTAAATCACAGTACGTTTACCTACTGTACATTATTGATGAGTTCAAGTGTGAGATCTTCACCATAGTAAAGGTGTGACATACGAACGGACAGACGGATAAAGAGTTCCCTTCCTATGTGCCGTTTATGTACCAAAAACAGACGAATTGAAAACTTCCTCCTGTTTGAAGTCGGTTTGCTTCAAACAATCTCGTCTCGACCTGTAGAGAGAAATTCAGAACCAAATATTCCTAGACCCCTGAGACATTTTTTTGTGGATGGGAAATCATCAAATGACTTCTCCCGCTCTGGGTGGAGCGGAAGGGCGTGTCAGACTTTTACTGACTAAAACCCACCCCTGTGTTCCTTCAGTTGCCTGTGCCAGGGCCACGGTATCTCCTGTGGTATCTTCTTCGAACAACCCGCGACCCCGGCGGCGCTTGCGACCCCTTTTTTTTTTTTTTTTTGAGGGTGGGAAATCATCAAATAACTTCTCCCGCTCTGGGTGGAGCGGAAGGGCGTGTCAGACTTTTACTGACTAAAACCCACCCGTGTTCCTGTGTGAAGTGTGTGTGTGTGAAGTGAGCGTGGAGTGAGCTGTCAATAGTGTCAATTCCTAGCAAAAACAAACTCACTTCACCTAAGTTTTCACGGTGAGATTTTTACAGAATCGACCGGCTGGTCCTTACCGGACGGCGAGCTACCCGCTGCTCACCGTCCGCAGGCCCGCGCCTACGGTGGCCGGAAATCGCCCCGCGATTCCCGCCGCCCAGGGCGTCTCCTGCGGCGACTGAGGGCGTGAGGCTGCCTCTCCCTCACGCGTTCCGCCTCCTCCTTCGCGAGCATCACTGCTTCGCAGAAGGATCACTGCTTCGCAGAAGGAGGCGCTCGCGACCTGGGCCCGGACCTGTCCAGAGACCAGAATAGCAATGCATGATCTACCCGAAACCGAAACTATTTTCAATTTTCACTAAGAGTATTGTAAAATATTTTATTTAATTCTAAGACCGAAAGAGTGTCACTCTTCTGCGAAAAACCATTCAGAAAAAGACGACATTTATCGGCCAGTACATCGGATACAGTGGTTAAACTCGAAGCTCGCTCTGCGTACAATAAATACAAAGTGAAACCCAGATTGATTTAAAAGTTGTTCTATGCTCATTCAGCAGGTCAACTCTCAACCATTAAAGAATATTAGAGGACTTTTAGCCAAGACAGTTTTCAGTTATGTGTTTGGATAGTCGAGATTTAAAACTGCTGAGAGAGCTAACACTTTTTATATAAGTGGGTAAATTATTAAATAGTTGTGCTCCTTCATATGTTATATTCTTTCTAGCGTAGTTAGTGCGTATTCTTGGCAAAACAAGTAGACTTGGTCGACGAAGACTGCGTTTAGTAGTTTGAGATTTTTTTATAAATGATAAGTTAGTGTGGATGGTTTTGTCTATAATTTTTCTAATGAGAACGCAAGTATTATATATATATAGTTGTTTGATATTCATTAGTTTTGTTTCTTCAAAAATTTTACAAGTTGGTGTTAGGTATGGATAGCGAAACAATATCTTTATGAGCTTATTTTGTACTCTTTGTAATTCTTGCAATTTCGTTTTTCCGGCATTTCCCCAAATTTCTATAAGATATAACAGATGCGACTTAATAAGAGAATTATAAATAGTATAACGTATCTTTTTAGGTATGCACTGGTTTATACTATGAAGTGATCCTGTAAGTGCTGATAGTTTATTTTTAATATGGTCTATTTGATTGTGCCATGTTAAGTGATGATCTATTCTCAAGCCAAGATACTTTTCGCAGGTTTTTTGATCTAGTGGGATGCTATCAATAGTTAGTGTGTCGCACTGCGGAATTTTTTTATTCTTAGCTCTAAAGACAACGTAACAAGTTTTAGAAATATTTATGGTTAGTAAATTATATTTGAACCATTCGAATAGGACATTGAGATCTTCTTGAGCTTTTGAAATAATGTCGTGCATGTTGGATCCGAAATAAAATAAGCATGTATCATCTGCATATAAAGTTATATGACCATGTAGATTTAGTTCTGTGATGCTATTTATGTAAATCAAGAACAATAGCGGCCCTAATATAGACCCTTGCGGGACTCCGTATGTGATCGGTAATGTACTACTCTCAAAACCGTCTATTTTAACTATCTGAAATCTATTTGTCAGATAAGATTTTAGCATTTTAAGTGCATTGCCTTTGATACCTATGTTTTCTAGTTTTTCTAAAAGTAATTGGTGACTTACGGTATCAAAGGCTTTTTTCAAATCAATGAAAACACCCAGCACATACTGTTTTTTATCGATGTTTTCTTTTATTTTCGTTGTTAAATCAATAGTAGCTGCAGTTGTGTTGTTTTTAGCTCTAAAACCATACTGACGATCAGATATTAGGTTAAAAGAGTCAAGATATTTAAGAAGACGACTATGCAGTATTTTCTCTAAAATTTTTGACAATATGGGTAACACAGAGATCGGACGATAGTTCCCTGGATCGGTTTTTGGTCCCGATTTATAGATCGGTGTTACCTTTGCGATCTTCAGAGTGCCAGGAAACTCACCTTCAATCATTAACTTATTAAAACATCCAGCTAAACCATCTGAGATTAAATTTTGTAAACATTTTATGACTTTTGTGCTAATTTTGTCTATACCACTACTTGTATTCGAGTCAAGATCTTTAATAATTTTGATAATTTCATTTGAATTACATGGATCTAATGTCGTAAGTTCATGATTGTATTTTTTCTTTGACTTAAAAATAGGGTTATTTGAACTGTTATGATATATTCTTGGTATTTTATCTGCAAGTATTGATCCTATTGTTGAGAAGTATTTATTAATGACATCACAAATTTCTTTTACATCAGAGATATAAGTATCATCAACTAAAAGTTTTGAAGGAGCACTACTCTGTATGATTTTATTGTTAGCTAAGTTATTTATAAGCGACCACATTTTTTTAGGATTATTTATACAATTTGTAAATAGTTTGTAGTAGTAAGAATTCTTTGTAGCTTGGATTAATCTTGCAATTTTATCTCTCATTTCTTTATAGTTATCTTCTAATTTCCTGTTCTCTTGGTTATTCTTGTGTTGTATCCATAGATGGTTTCTTTGGTTAATTCCAGTAATTATCTCATTGTTAATCCAATCTTCATGGGGTGGGTTCAAAACTTTTGTTCTCTCCACTTTGTTGTCTTCTACATACTGTTTTATTTTTGATTCTAGTATTATATAATTATTTGTCACGTCTTCAAGTCCTTGTGATTCTATCGTCGTATACAGCTTCTCGTAGTGTATTGTTTCATAATTTACGCGTATTTTTGAAGGAGGTTTCCATTTGTTTAATTGTAAATAAATTTGCTTGTGATCCGACATAGATGAGTTGATAATAGCGATTTTATAATGTTCTCCTTTTAAATTTGTGGAGACGTGATCCAGAATTGACTGTTTTGTTTGTGAGTCTCTTGTACAGTAGGTTTTATTGATTTTATTGAGTATTTTATATCCGGTTTCATTTATTCTTTGCTTGTACATTTTTAGAATTTTATTTTTTGTCAAAAGGTCTATGTTAAAATCTCCAAATACAATTGCTCTTCTCCGCTGCTGTAGCTGTGAGTCATATAAATCTAGAAATCTTTCAAGGTTCGTATTACCAGGGTTGTAGACCACACCCACATCCAGAGCAAATTTCTCAATTGGTACCCAAAGGTAATTATTTCCATCTTGATATGTTGATTCGATTAGATTATGTTTTAGGTCATTGTGTATGTATGCTGATACTCCTCCTCCTCTACTGTCCGTTCTGTAATTATAGTAGTGCGTATAGTTAACTATTTGTAGCTGTAAAATTTGATTTTCATTCTGTATCCAAGTTTCTGTTAGCAAAATTATATGCACAGTTGTAGGTATGGTTTTTAAAATACATTTGAGTTCGTCAAGTTTTCCTTTCTTTCGTATACTTCGTGCATTCAAATAGAGAAACGAGAGGCGTGATTTACTTGTGTTTAGTTGTCGATAATCGTCTACTATTTGGTAAGTTGTAGTGTTAGGTGGGGTATCGTTTATTATTGTTCGTTGCAGTTTTTTGAGGGTTGTTGTACAATAGTTGGTATTCCATTTATGTATTTTATAGTTAACTCACTTTCTCCTTTGTTTGTTCGCTGTGTCAGTTCATTTTTGATGGCTTGGAAATACTTTTGCTGGGCTGGTGTTTGGTCAGAGAAAATTTTAATGTTATCCGGTATTTTTTCTCTATTACGAAGAAGTAACATTGCCGACTCAGGCTTATTAAAGCAAACTTTAATCCTACGAGTTTTTCCGGCATTGTACTTGCCGATGCGATAGATTTTAATCGGTTTGCTGTCACTTATTTTTGAGGTAATATCTAACACGGCAGACTCATCTTTGAGAATTCTCTCTTGGCTGCTTTGCGCATTTTGCTCTGGTATGCCTGCTATAATGATATTATTTTCTCTCTTTTTGCGTTCTTGAACTTCGCGTACTATTTGTTCATTTACACATAATTGATTCATTTGGATTTCGGTGGAAATAGGGCTCAATTTCGACTCACGAAGGTTGTTTTCAAGCTTCTCTATTTTATCTTCAGTGTTTGAGATTTTTAATTCTACTTGAGTTAACTGAGTTTTTATATTGCCGTGTTCTGAGGTAATTTTTAATGCGGTGGATTTGATGTCTTGTATTTGTATTTGTGTTGTATCTGCTACATTTGAGGTGATTAGGTTTTTTGTTTGTTCGTGCGAGGCCCTTAAACTGGCCATCTCACTTTTGACCTCGGTGATATTCGCGTTCATTTGACTTATCATTTCCGTGTTTGAAACAATATACTTTTCCAACAGGGATGAGACGCGTGATAGGTCATTTCTCATTTGTTTTATATCATCGGAGCATAAACATTCACGTTCAAGCGGGAGTTTACGCTTACGATAAGTAATTTGTGCCTCGCTAAGTTCTCCGCTTAATTTAGATAAGTCGGGTTGCGAGCCAGCTCCAGTAACATATGTTGCGGCCGCAGAGCATTTAGGCAAAGGCTCTAATGCTGCGGGAGTTCCAGGTGGAGATCGCGTTACACTCATTGTGTCTTCCTAACTAGATATCTTGTTCACAATTTTTATAGTATAATCGTGTTAAGGGACTCCCGGCGTGCGCGTGCGCACCTACCTACCGGCGGCAAACGCTTTATACGGACATCGCGACATCGCCGTTGATTATCGCGTTGAAGGGCGATAACCGTAGCCACCACTTACGGCGATAATTTGACCGATTCGTGACCGAATTTAACTATCGCGATGTTTAAAGTGTTTATGGGCATTGACGTTGACGTATAATGTGGCCCCGGCATTACAAAATGTATGTAGTATACAGGGTGTAAGGGACAGCCCTCCGCAAACTCACAGGGTGCATTCAGCTCCTCATTTTGAATCATATTCCACCGGAAATTTTCTCAGGAAAATTTAATTTTTTCAATTTTTTTTTCGGTTACATTTTCATTATTTCAATGTAAAATTGCATTGTGTGTTCGCAGCACTCCATTTATGTAAAAAAAACTGCAAAAAAAAAAACAGCAAAAATAAAAACCAGCAATGGATGTTGAAATACTCTAACCAACGACGCGTGAAATCAGCTGTTCACTTTCTGTCTAGCTACAGAGTTCATCGAACTCACCGCATACCTATTACCTACCCCTCCCAACCAGTAACAGACGCTCCGATTTGTGCACAAAAACACAAACAAATCAGGTTTATTGGATTCCCTTAACGTTCCTGAAAAAATTTCATGTAGCGGTCATCTTAGTATGACATACTGAATTCACCCTATCAGTTTGCGGAGGGCTGTCCCTTACACCCTGTATAGCACGTAGAAAAAGATCAAGCCATTGTGTTATCCTTATCTAATAAACAGGCAATAACATTAGTCAGTAATCGGTGTTGTTCGTAAACAAGTCGTAGTGCAGTCATAATATTTGTACTTTCATAATCCAGGCCTTTATGAGGACACCCACTATAGATTGTAACATAACCTTGGTATCATAAACACCTAGATCTAAACTGAGACTCAAAAATCGTTAATTTTGAGTTATGTTTGAAAGACAGTGATTATCGATAAAAACCGGTCAAGTGCGAGTCGGACTCGCGCACGAAGGGTTCCGTACCATATTATATGTTTAACAATCGCAAAGATAACTTTTTACTTATTTTATAATGATACTGTGAATTACAAGGTTATTTTTTGCAGTTGCAGAAAATCACCCATGTTTAAACAAAATACCTTATGAATCGCCGTTTTCAGTATTGTTGATTAAATACAGTATTCATGGTACTGATACATGATAATTATAAAGAAGTTTCAAATTCCTAATTTGTTGAATTGTTGCGCTAGAGCTCGTACAAAAATGGTCTAAAATTTACAACTTTTACGGCCCCCTATTTCTTAATTTAAAAAGATTAAAAAAAATATGTGTGTACTCTACTCAATGAGTTCTAGACGATGACACCCCACATAACACATAATCAGCCTATAATGTTCCCACTGCTGGGACACAGGCCTTCTCTCGGTGAGAGGGAGTGGGCAGTAATCCACCACGCGGGCCCGTAGATTGGTAGATGTCACATGTCTTCGAATTTTTGGTTCTAGGACATGCCGGTTTCCTCACGATGTTTTCCTTCACCGTTTTGATAGCAGCGGTGATGAAATAATGACATGACACCCCACATGCTAGATTAAAATTTTTATTTTTTTTTCAAAATGAAAAGTTTATTGTATGGGGACCGACCCCTTAAATTTTTAACTTTGCTTTATTTTTATTATTTGTTGTTATAGCCGTGATAGACAGCGGAGGCTTAGTAAGTTTGTACTGGACTGTACGTGGTTGTCTGATTTCATGGATTTTAATTTTCGTGCGCGGTACCCTAATTATTTTTCTAAAATAAAAATAGCCTAAGTTACTCCTTAAAACATCAGCTATTACCGTCAAAATCGGTGAAAATTCGTTTGGCAAGTTTTCTAACTTGACTCAAAGTACCATTTTTTTAATCGGACTGCGCTTTAAAATTCTTCTATACAAACTTTAACATCCCTAGACCTCATTTGAGGCGTAGTTTTGAAAAACTAATAATGACAAACATTATTACTTACTTATGCAAGTATTTGTGCTAAGTTTCAAGTTCATTAACCAAATTAATAAGATTTTTCATACAAACTGTATCTCTGTTTTCACGAACACAGATACCTAAAGAATTTCAAAAATCGTCTGGTATGTTTCCATAACTTGACTCAAACATTATTTACACCAATTTTAGAGTTAATCAAGCCCCCAATAAAATCCCCCGCTATAAAATTAACTTTTCACCCCTTAGGGGTAGATTTTTGGGAAACCATAATACACGTTAGTCTTAATTTTTGGTCTCAAGTATAAAAACTGAGTTTTGAGTTAATCGGACCGCGTGTTAAAGTTCCTCCATACAAACTTTGACACCCCCAATCCCTCCTTAGGGGGTACTTTAGGAAAACTAAAAATGATAAACTTTATAATTTACTTACATGAATATTCGTGCTAAGTTTCAAGTCTATTAACTCAAGGGATAGGATTTTTCATACAAACTTTCATCCCCTGTTTTACCCCCTTAGGGATGGAATTTCCAAAAATCCTTTTTAGTGGATGTTTACACTATATAAGGTATCTATGTGCAAAATTTCAAGTCTCTAGGTCCATTGGTTTGGGCTGTGCGTTGCTATATTAGTCAGTGACTCAGTCAGGACTTTAATTTTTTTATATATATAGATTTACCATGTTATTTGAAGACCACAGACTTCTTATAGGCTTTCCTGTAATCTACAGGTATAGAACTAATTTCTGTATTTTTTTCAAAATCTTAGGCTCAGTAGTTTCGGAGATAAGGGGGGGGGAATGGTCAATTTTCGTCTATTTTCTTAAATAACTTTAAAACAATAAATTTTAAAATTATAAAAAAAATACATTTGAGACCCTCATAGTAAGCCCTTTCATTTGATATGTCACTCGGTACAGTTTACAAAACTTTTTTTTTTAATTTTCTTATTTTCCCCCTAAAAGTGACTCTCATATTCAAAATTCATATATTTACTTTAGCTGTACGTGTTTGGGTCACAGAAATCCATATGTGTACCAAATTTTAACTTAATCGGTCCATTAGATTCGGAGCAAATTGGCTGTGACAGACGGACAGACGGACAGACAGACAGACACACGAGTGATCCTATAAGGGTTCCGTTTTTTCCTTTTGAGGTACGGAACCCTAAAAAACAATACAAAGTGAAAAATAACTTTAATTTCGGAAGTCGGTGTATTTGGTTTTTTATTTATTTTCGTTTTTTTTGCCACCGACTTCCGAAATTAAAGTTATTTTCACTTTGTAGTGTTTTTTTGGAAGTCGGTTGTTTTTTTTTTGTAAATTGTTTTTATTTTTCACTTTTTAGTGGTACCTATCCCATATAAATCTGAATACCACTCTGCAAAATAAATTAGAGCATCATCCACATAGACTAAATGGGAAAAATACGTACCTATTAAATTATTGAATCTGAGACAGTCTCAGGAGTATACCATTTCAAATAAAAACTTTGCAAAAAGGCAAATACGTCGCGATAGAGTACTGTCAGAAGTTTGGTAGGCGTAGTTTTAGTTGACAGAGATAACGAGGCTACGAAATCTGCCTTCTGACAATCAAGGCCACACATAACATACAACTCAAGTAGCGCAATTTGAAGCGGCATTTAGTTACCATTTAATCATTTATAGCCAGAGTGCACCTCATGACAATTCCAATAAGCCCAAACACGGCTAGGGATTAGGATACATTGTTTTATTACTGAGTTCCGATGCCTACCTTCCGGCTTCTTCATCAGATCGGTTCGATGGTACTATTTTCATCAGAACCATTTCGTCATAGTCGCTTAACTATTTTAATCGAGATATCTTATCGCCACCCGTGAAATAGGTACTTATCGTAGTTGAGGAGTTCCCGTGGCCATCTGTGGTCTTCTTCATCAGTTCCACTTCACTAGATGATACTGTCTGAATGCAAACGCTTGATTTGTTGATGAAAATACCAAAATCGCTATATGTATACCTATAATATTTGAGGAGTTCCCTCAATTCCTCATGGATCCCATCATCAGAATTGGATTTTGATAAAAATGGGACCAATCTGAAAGTATACCCTTTCAAATAAAAAAAAAAATCCGAATCGGTTCATAAATGACGGAGTAATGAGGTAAAAAACATACAAAAAAATACAACCGAATAGAGAACCTCCTCCTTTTTTAGAAGTCGGTTAAAAATACAGGGACATAGCGGGCGTCGGTACATAAATAGCGCGTCGAAGGCCGCGCTTCACCCTATAGCACTTTATGATTAGCAGAGATCGCACGCGTTTATCGAAGCTCTCTAGCGAGGAAAATAACAATTATCCATACTGATATTATAAATTCGAAAGTAACTCTGTCTGTCTGTCTGTACCACCTGTCTGTGTCTACCTTTCACGCCTAAACCACCGAACAGATTTTGATAAAATTTGGCAAGGCTTTAGGGTGGTATCCGCGGGAAGGACTTATGCTACTTTTTGTTTCAAAAATAATTACAGGGCGTGAAAGTTTGTATGGGAAACCCAGCATTTCTTAAGTTAGGGATATGAAAATTCATGCCTTTGGTAGGAAATAAAGAAATTTGTGGTCCAGCGTTTTTAGAAAATAAAATAGGTGAGGTGATCTATCTAAGGTCGTAAAATAGGTGATGATTTTAAAATTCACAAAACTGCACAGATATCGATAAAATTTGGCAAGACTAAGATGGCATCCTGGGGAATGACATAGCCTACTTTTTATCTTAAAAAATAATCCTACAGGGGTGAAAGTTTTATGAGAATACCTGCATTTCTTAAGTTAGGGATATGAAAATTCAAAGGAGAATGGGCGCTTTTGTATGGGCTCCGTCCCCAGACTGTTTCAAGACTGTATCAAATTGAGCGATACGTCATTTCAAAGCTTATTAGAATGGCTTTATTTTATTCTATGACATCAACCACCGCACTCTTGCAGGAGAAGACCTACGACTGATTACATTTTTTTTCATTAAATGTGATTTACGCTTATTTTACCATCGTCCACCTCTTTTGTCTTGCAGATATCCTGGGGTATGCCTATCTATTCAAAGTGCGATCGAGCGAGATATGATCGAAGTCTTAACATATGTGTGCTCGAGGTTATGACAGTTAGCTTATGCCATCAACAACGAAACTCGTGCAAAGAAGATACTATGAATCTTTTTTTTTTTTTAATATCATTATGTTTAGCTGAGCCTACAACGTCCTGCGTGTTCAATTTAATAATGCTTTTAGGATGCTGTTGGGACTGCCGTGGCGTTGTAGAGCTTCGGGCATGTTCGCAGAGGCTGGCACAGATGGATTCCATGCCATTATGCGAAAAAAAGCGGCCTCCTTACTGCAGCGTCTGCATGGTAGTAACAACAGCATTCTAAAAATGATCGCTGCCAGAGCGGATTGTCCCTTTCAGAGACACTGGGTGGGGACAGTCCTAGGATTGAGTTAACAATAATAATAATTAATTAGTTACTGTTTGAAACTAACAATACTAACCTAGTACATAAGCATTATTGTTACTAACATCAAAATACTAACATATTTATGGACCTAGTCTGAATTAAAGTTTTATTTAATTTTTTAATTTTATAGACAGTTTGTTGTATATACCTATTACTTTATATAGCGTTCTTTGCGATGCAGCTACTAATCTTGTGTTGCGCGTTTATCGCCACACCTGCACACTTGACTTTTTAACTTTTCCCTACCTCCGTATCTCTACGCTGACGTCATGGTGGGGCTTCCGCGCTCCGAACTCTAAGTCTGTGCTGGTAGAATTTACTTTGCCGAAACAGGTCTAGGGTGAGGAGCCACACCAAGAGAGATACAAAAAACCGCAGGGCAGCGTGTGGCGAGCTGTTGGGATGTAGCGACCCCACGGACCCTATCTTCCGGGAGACGTCTTGTTCCTCACCTCTGGCTTGCCTTTATTGACCGGCTGGAGTGAACACAGACGGAAACAGAGCTCCCACCTCATTCTTGCCTTTATTGGCCGGCTTGAGTGGAGATTCGCAAGAGCAAACGTGCTCGGAGGAAGGAAGTATTCCAGTAAGTGCTTGTAGGGATCTTGACTTGACCATCTTCCGGGCTCTGGGATTCTTCTGAGAGCCGTGGAATACCTCTCCACTCCTCAAGTACCTCAACACGGACATGTTGCCCCCTTGTCGCTACGTCACTATGTGCTAGCGACAGTTTCCGGGGGCCCATTATTGAGTGTGCAAGTCACCCCCTGCCATTTCATCTGTGTATTGTATAAAACACATTGGTCAGGCAGGGGCCATAGTCTTTCCATAGTTCTATGTAACCATTCCACAGCCACTCAAACCCAAAGCCCAATATATTTTGTTTCCATGTTCTGCAATAGTCCTGCACAAACCAGGGGATGTCCTTGGGTGCACTAAACTTACATAGTGCATACAGGGATAATCGTCGGTTGGTGTCTCCTCATAATTTAAAATTGTCTAAGGGGCGTCTGCGAGTTGACTTTGGCCCCTCGTACACGTTCCATCACAACACAACGTATCCAATAACTTTGCAACCATTCAAGCTAGCCAAAATCAAAGTAAAAGCAGAGTAGTCAAGTCCATTTAGCGTGCCGAAGTCAAAATATACAGTGTCGAACCGATGAAGGAATGATGCATGAGACGTGCGTATCGTAGGGCAATATAAATTAACCGAACTATCATTACAATACAAACCATTGACAGCTGACAGAATGAAAAAATAAAATCACAGACCAAACACTGCTAGTATTGTCATATATCAAAGTGTATCAAAGTGAGAGGAATTTCGTAATGAACAAAAATAAAGCATGGCATTTGGAAAGTACTACCTCAAACTTAGTTTGGGGTAGAGGGTTTGAGGAGCAATACGGTTTAAAAAGGTTTGGTTAAAAAAGTACGCCTGGACACTTAAGCGGTTAAGTGAAAAAAACGAGTACAATACAATAGTCAGCTGTAAAAAAATTGTTCATTGTCTTTATCCCTCTCGCCTCCATAATTGTTATCTCGTTCGGGTTCACCCGCCCTCTGACGTTCTTCACCCTGATGCGATGACGCCTCTAGCATTTTGTGCACATGGTTATACTTGCTACGTTACTGTAGAAGCTAGAAATAATATTTAAAAAAATAAAATTAAAATTATTCATGGTTCCTTCCCTGCACGAGTTTCGTTGTTGGTGTCACACAATAAAATAAAGCTATTGTTATGACCTTTAAAATGACGTATATCACATCTTGATACACCACTGGGGACGGACCCGCCCATTCTCCTTTATGTGTTTGATTTAGGAAAATTTACCTCTTTTTAAGAGATTTATGGGATTGGGTAATTCGTATCATGAAGTAACATTTAGTCTTAATATTTTTTTAATTCCCACGGGATAGGGAATAAAAAGTATTTATATTTTCGCTTTAAAGTTGCTTTCATAGGCATGCATGTTGGTAATTTTCCGTTTACTATTGTTTGGTTTTAAGATTTATTATCCTCCAGCAATCAGATATCAATCTGCGCGCTGCTCCTCGAGTACTATATAAGCAGTGCGAGAAGATAATTATTGTCTAGCCGACGTTTGCACGGGCGTAAAAATATCGCTGCGATTTTTTTAGCGCACTGCATTTTCAACGCTCTGCTTAGCGCTGAGAGTTAAAAATCCAACAGTGTTTTCGTCGCGCTGGGATGCGCTCTGTTGTTGTTAGGTTGGTCTCGAAGATCGGCTCAAAACCGAAAGTTGAAAATCCAGAGCACGATAAAATCCCACCGCGATATTTTTACGTCCGTGCGAACGTCGGCCTTAGGGTACTTTTAATCCCGGTAGTACGTTCCCGTGGGATATTTTCCGACATCCACGCGGGCGAAGCCGCGGGCAAAAGCTAGTAATCTATAATCGGCTGAATAAATATATACATATTATAGATAGAAAAACACCCAGACTCGGAAGAAATACTTGTAGGTCGTACAAATATTTGTTCCGTGCGGGAATCGAACGAAATCGAATGTATAATACAGGGACAACGCTCCTTGATGGGCGAGTTATATTACTTACTGGACTTACGACGCTTTGCGTGAGTTCAGCACAGATTACGCATGTTAACCACTCTCAAGGCATGCGGTGGTACGCTGGTGGTTTTGGCAGGTACGTAGAGCTCTATGTACCCATCTGGGAAAGTACCTACCGACCTACTACCACCATTTTTACTTAGCCATTAAGAAGCAGCGTCAATTATTGAAGCTTGAAGCATCTAAGTATCACAATGTTGTACTTTTAACTCACAAGTCGACGGACGGGTAGAGAAAGTAATGGAAAACCCCGGGAGATGCCGGTGTATATGAATGGCGTCTAAATGTTTATACTGGGTGTTAGGTTAAACGAGGGACTTACTTTAACGAATTGTAGTACCTACTCATGAAAATTAACAACTTTTTACTATAAATCGCTAAAACCAAAAATCAGCTGTTCCCTACATTTTGACGAATTATGCGAACATAAATGTAATGACGGTATTGATCCCATAGTAAAAGTTATTCGTAATGATGATGATGATGAAAATAATAATGATGATGGTAATGGTGATGATGTACTACACTCCGTTAAAGTAAGTCCCTCGTTTAACCCAACACCCTGTATATTAATTCAATTCAATTCAATTTCTTTATTCAGTAACAATTCACATTGCGTTCGAATATATTAAGTACTCATCTACGGTCTCATTTCTATTTCCTACCTAACAAAAAATTAAATACCCTCTGTTTATATCAGTATATTAAAGGTACTTAACACAATAAAATACCCCACTTATAGCAATAAAACGATATAATAATTACTTACTAATCTAACTAGTCGGCACGTGAGCTATACAATCGCGTTTTTTATTATTAGTAATATTTCTAACCTGTTATCACTTATAAAGTTATCACACTTAGGCACTCCGCACTCCCCATCTATAACTTAATTTATGACTGTAACATTTTCTCCTATATATTAGTTAGGTACTAGCTTCTTCCTGCGACTTCGTCCGCGTGAAATTTCTTGTCCCCTCGACCCACCACCTCGCATCGCATCTCTTACTTCGTTTTCACTTAGCATTCTTTCTGACTTTTTTTCTTTTTGCTCGGCTCCTAAGGGTCCTAGCGTGATGTTAAATAGCCTAAAGCCTTACTCGAGAATTGAACTATTAAAAGCAAAAACAATTTTTCGAATCCGACTCGCAGTTCCAGAGATTAGCGCGTTCAAACATACAAACAAAGAAATAAAAACAAATTCTTCAGCTTTACTATTAGTATAAATTAAACTTATGTAAACTGTATCTACCATACACTTTCTTCATCATCTAAGAAATTGTTGTCATCATAAATCTAATTTTTTATTTATAACAGCTAGCGATCCGCCCTGTTTATTTATAACAGCTAGCGATCCGCCCTGTTTATTTATAACAGCTAGCGATCCGCCCTGTTTATTTATAACAGCTAGCGATCCGCCCTGTTTATTTATAACAGCTAGCGATCCGCCCTGTTTATTTATAACAGCTAGCGATCCACCCTGTTTATTTATAACAGCTAGCGATCCGCCCTGTTTATTTATAACAGCTAGCGATCCGCCCTGTTTATTTATAACAACTAGCGATCCGCCCTGTTTATTTATAACAGCTAGCGATCCGCCCTGTTTCGCATGATTTGTATGATTTGATACAACATCAAGATTTATTTTTTTATAAATACCTAATATGTTTACCTACATATATACATTCAGAAATAAATAGTCTAATATTATGGTGAAAACTGCATCTAAACTACTGCGTAATAAGCGGTCAAACAGACAGATACGAAAAGCGACTGTATCACTATTTATTGATTTAGTTTCAATTTCACCAAAACCTAGATGAAGATGACGAAGTAAAAGACCAATACCAGGAATATTTACATTTAATTGTTTAACAAAAATACTTAAAAACCTAATCTTAAAATACTTAAACGTCGATCACAATACATCCACAGGATGACAATATATCTCCCTTGGTCCATATTCTAAATGAAATCGGAACAAAGTACAAGAATAACTATACAGGGTGTCCCGTAAATAATGGATAATCTCTTAAGGGGTCATCGTACTCATCATTATGAACAACTTTTACTATGGGACCAAACCTGGAATCGCGAAAAAAAAATCAGCTGCTCCCTACATTTTGACGAGTTTGATGTAGATAAATGTACTGGTCAGCTGATTTTTTTTCGCGATTTCAGGTTTGGTCCCATAGTAAAAGTTGTTCATAATGATGAGTACAATGACCCCTTAAGAGATTATCCATTATTTACGGGACACCCTGTATAGAGATCAAAGAATGGTCATCGAGAAAGTGCCATGACGACGGTGAAGTACCAATATCTCTTAACTGACATTTTTCGAGAAATTCTCTTTTTTTTCACTTTGAATTTAAAGGTGTCATTCGCTTGTTTTAGTGAAATCTCCTAGTGTATTTTCAGTTGCAACAGCAGCAGCATTAAGTTAAAATGTGGAAATAGGTACATACCTGCCAACTAAACCAACGGGTCTATTTCAAGTGTCTATTTTTCAGTTTGTGTAAATTTTTGACTTTGTCAGTTAGGTGGTAAGTAGTTAGGTGTTATTGGCACTTCGCCGTCGATGAATCACTTGCTATTGCCACCATCCTGCTTTCAATATCATCTAAACACCTATGAGTTAAAAAGGGACCATTACCAGTCTTATTTTCAAATTCAACACATCATACATCACTATTTACAAAAGCTTGAGTCATATTCTAGTTCACCATCCTAACCTTAACTTCTTCATCCGCATCTACCTTATCATCTTTGAACTTCCCATGATTAAAATAGTCTTCAATCTCCTGAAGAGTCCTATCCTTGGTCTCTGGCAGCGTAAAGTATAAAGCTGACAGAGCAAGTGCCATGACAGTGCTAAAGACAGCAAAGGTACCGTATACTTTCAAGTTGATCAGTAAGTATGGAGTAATCTGGAGTCCTACCATGACTCCGAGGGATATGAAGGTCCCAGCTACTGCAGATCCTACTCCTCGATGACGTAACGGGAATACTTCTCCTAATAACGCTAGAGGTATGGGAGTACAACCCAAGTTGGCAAGGATGAAGTATATCACGAAAATTCCTATAGGTATCCAAGTTTTGTCATTAGGAATTATTCCTTCGGCAGCCAAAAAGAGGTAAGTGCAAGCACCCATGAGGACTGCACAAGCAGAAAACCCAGTGGAGAACAGTAAAGTTCTTCGTTTCATGACTTTGACGAGAATTGATGAGGAGACTGCACTGGAAGTTATGATCAAGTCAATAGCCAAAGTGTAGTAGAAGGATTGAGACTTATCACCAGTCACTTCACCAATGATTTGTAACGCATATGCAGGGAAGATATGTCTTCCACTGGTTTCCAACACAACGCTGCTGGTGAAGATAATGAAGAGAGGTTTTAAGAAGTCTCTTTGTGTAAACCTTTTAAAGAAATCTCGAGATTTGTCGCTACACGAATTTTTCTGCACTGGTTTTGATCTTCGCTCCATCTGTGCCCTGATCAACTCTTCTAATTCATTGTAAGATGCTTCCGAGTTTCCTCTCAACCAATAGAAGCAGTCTTCGCTTTTTCCGTATTCTCCTCTTGAGGCCAACCATGCTGGACTTTCAGGCCATGTGTAGACGACGATCAGGGCTAGGAAATGTGGTATTAGACAGATCAAGGCTACTGTCCTCCAGTGATAGAAGTGCCCTATAATATGGACTGCCATGCCTCCTAAACATACTGATGCTGTCTTCAGATTTAGGAAGACTCCTCTATACTTCGGGTTGGAATACTCTCCTATTACAATAGCTCCTAAAGAAACCGTTGCTCCAGCAGTGACGCCACCCAAGATCCTACCTATCATGAGCGCTGGAATGCCACGAGCGAGGTATATGCAGAGCCAGCCGATGATTCCTGGTAGAATGACAATGCCATGAGCCAATCTTCGGCCGTAGAAGTCCATAAGGAATGATGATAGAAAGAACCCTGGGATTCCGGATAGGCCACATGATGATGCTGTAAAAGAAAAGTTTTCTCAGTTAAAATTATCAGCTGCATTGATGACTAGATCAAATAATTTAAAAATATATATTAGTGTGATTTTTAGGGTTCCGTAGTCAACAGGGAACCCATAAAGTTTCGCTATGTCCGTTCGTCTGTCCGTCTGTCTGTCCGTAAAGTGGGGATGTTTTTTTTTCTCGACTACCCCATAGTGTGGGGTGTTGTTGGATGGGTCTTTCAAAAATATTGCGGGTTTGTGAAAACAATTTTTCGATTTAGGGATCCGTTTCTAAAATATTAAGCTTTAAAGTGCTAATTTTTGTTATGTTGTTTTGTTTTTGTCGTTGCCGTGTTGTTGTTGTTGTTGCTGTTGTTTTAGTTTGTGTTCTGTTTTTGTGTTATTTGAGTCGTCTATATTAAAGTTATTCTGTCGTGGGAATTCATTTTAGTAGTCTCAATGAAAGAAAGGAAGATTTACCAAGCCAAGATGAGGTGTGCAGATCTGTTTTGATAGGAGAGTCTGGTGCCTGTAGCCCTGGCAGGAGGCTGGTGGTGTAGCTCAGCATCATGCCCTGTCCGATCATGTTTGTCCATACTGCTGATAATGTCCATGCCTGGAAAGAGAACATCCTGGATAAGTTTAATGTCTACAAAGTGTCTCCATACATTTATGTTCACATAACTCGACAAAATGTATGAAGCAGCAGATTTTTCCAAATCAGGGTTGGCCCTATAGCTAAAGTTGTTCACAATGACCCCTCCAGAGGTTTTCAGTTATTTCAATGACAATTATATATTGTATAAGAAAATCGGCGGTTCAATGACGGATTTCCTCCTGATTTGGATCAAATAAAACCAAATGTCACGCAAATCCTACATCACGAAAGCAGAGTTATCCTGTCCTGTACAACATTTTGTTCCTAAGAATTTTTTAACTTCCGATTGAGCTATGAACTTAAAATTTGGTGATAATGTGTAATGTATGTGTGTGTTACGTATATTTTACTAACAAATACCAATCTATCTAACTTCTATATAAATAATAAAAAAGTAATTAAAAAAACTAAAAAGAGAGGTCCTGACCGACTGACTGATTGACTGACTGGCGGACTGACTGACTCATCAACGCCCAGCCCAAACCCTTGGACCTAGAAAGCTGAAATTTTGCACAGAGGTTCCCTTTATAATGTAAGCAAGGAATAAGGAAGGAATTTCCGGTAGCAGGTTCCCTTGGGAAATTTTCCGATATCCACGCGGGCGAAGCCACGACAAAAGCTGGTATATTGATAAATTAGAATTGCGAAGTCCGACAAGCACTTGGTCTTTTAGCCTAATTAATGCTACAATAAGATAAATCCAAGTGTTCTGAATCAATTTTAACCCCCAGATTATAAAGGCGGCTTATCAAGTCTCTGATCACTAGATTACAGGTAGGTAATTAATTAATATTTTATTATGTACCTACTTAGCACAATAATATTGAGACACCAGCTGCTTCCTCTAAACGGGAAAACACAACAAAATGCGATTAAGTTGCGTTGCGTTGTACATTTACTTAGATTCGAGTTATCTTGGGAAAACATAAGAAAATGCACCTAATTTATGACCGGATTTAGATATGAATAATATTATAGACAGTGTTTTATTACTTAATGCTTGTTAGAAGATATGTAACTGCAAAAACTCAAAGGGAGTATTTTTTATTTAGGCTTCCATTAGATACCTAAACTGTAGGTTGGTATAAAAAGAAATACTTGCCGGGATTAGTCCGTGGATGGGTGACCATCTTTACATAATGAGACTCCTCCGTGCCTCGAAATGGTCCCGGCTGTCATTCGTGGATTCGTGGACAGTCGTTACGGGTCGTCAGAAGCCCGAAAAGTCCGACAACCAGTCTTACCAAGGGGTACCTATCACAGGTATTACCCAGTAACTGGGTTGTGAAGGTCAGATAGGCAGTTGCCATAGTCGGTCCATATACAGTACTGGTATTCAGCTGCATCCGGTTAGACTGGAAGCCGACTGCGACATGGTTGGAACAAGGCTAGGTAGATTGACTCCAGACCAGACTCCAGGCTCTAGACTTTCATCATCATGACTAGCAAAATATGGGTGAACTATTTTTTAACTTATTTTCAATTTAATTTTAATTTATTGTTAGTTATTTATTATTTTACCTACCTAATGCATTAATTGATCGTGTCATGACTAACATAGTTTCAAGATAGTAATAAAGCTGAGCGTCCACTGGTCCGCGCCGGCCGCACCGCCCGCACGGCACGCAACGGATTGAACGGATTTGCCGATGGCATGCGTCCACTGTCCACTGGTCCGCCCCGGCCGGCCGGAACGGATTTGCCGGTGTCATGCGTCCACCATTTTTATTTATTCTGAGTGTTTTTGTTGTTGTCAGTAGACGTCGCGCGTTGTCATGGAGATTGACGAAGATTATCAGTGTTGCTTGTTCGCAAAAGATGACTGCAGTTGCCAGGGGGGTGAAACCATCATACATCTGACAGTAAATATTAAATGTATGGAAGGTGGCGACATCCATAGTTCACGTTTTGAAAACTTTTAATAAAAAGTATACTATTGCTTGATAGATGGAGCTTTTAATAATAATAACTTGCAATAACAAGATGACAGATTGGCACTTGACACAATTCAAATTTCAAAGTTTTTTGAAGTTTCCGTGCTGTCGTTCGTTCGTTACTGCTTATAAACTATTTTCGGATTTCTCGAGAGATTTGCATTGATAGTTGGATTTTGTGAGACCTGGCTTTACTGTTAACTCTGTTTTCGACCCTGATACTTTGTTCACCGATTGACCCATAGGCTGCTTCCGTCCCTGGACTTCGTGATACTTTCCTACTGATTGACCCCGCTTTCTCAACCTGCGGTTGTGTACTCGATTTGGATATTGTTGGTTACATGCAGACTAAAAACATGCAGAAAAACGCTATTTTGGATGTGAAAAAAAAAAAGAAAATATTGAAAAATAGTGGTTAAATCAATTTGTGACTTCTAACCTGCACGTTGCATAAAAATAATAAGCTAGATTTTATTGTTAATCGGGCTATTACAAGAATCATTCATAGTTGGTGCACAGGTGTGAACAGAATTTTATCTGGAAAATTAGCAATTTTGATCGGGGGATAACGTAAAAGTCAAAGCAGAACGCTATTTTAATGTATGTACACATAAACGTAGTGTTTACAAAAATAAAAAGAAGTAAATATTATTAAGGGAATTGTTCTTTTATTTAAAATAAATTCCTACCTAAATACAAATAAATACATGGCACCTACCTAGTACCTATATCCATTTGCAATTAAGTATACTGCCATCTAGCGGATAATAGAATTAATTGTCTAGTTGGTATCAGTGCCATCTATTTTTCACGTAATTTACATACCAGACCGGTATTTACTATTCCAGATATTAGTGTATAGTCTATGGCAGTTGCCTCTGCCGTTGACGCGTGCCGCTCATGTCTATGAGCACGAGTCTAAACATTATTATTATTTTTTAATTTTGATAATAAAGCACAACAGAAATGCAGTCAGAAGCCAGAAACTCAATTTTGTTTTTAATTTGTTTATACAACATTAGTTTTTGTTTATACTAAACCCGAAAAGGGGTAATTGTACTCATCATTGAAAAAAAAGATCTGCTGTTCAGTACATTTATCTACATCAAACTCGTCAAAATGTACTGAACAGCTGACTTTGACGAGTTTGATGTAGATAAATGTACTGAACAGCAGATTTTTGTTTCACGATTTCAAGGTTGGTCCCGTAGAAAAAAATTTTCAAAATGATGAGTAGAATGACCCCTTTTCGGGTTTAGTATAAACAAAAACTAATGTTGTATAGACTAGTCTTTATGCATATAAGGACTAGTCTAGATAAAAAAACATTGTAAATGTTATGCTTCGTCAATCCCTAGAATCAGTAGGATGACACTGACAGATACGATGAGTTCAAAAATGCGTTCCGTGCCGGTGACGTCACCGGCATTCCTTATGACGTCACCGGCACGCATCGCCTTTTTTGCTCATATTGCCCGAACGCCGGCGCGTTCGGTGCGGCCGGTAGCGATAGTGGACGCAGTGCTATATAAATTCATAGATAGCAAACCGAAATCCGTTGCGTGCCGTGCGTGCGGTGCGGCCGGCGCGGACCAGTTGACGTTCACCTTAAACCTACTAACAAAATATGGACAAAAACTAGTCTGAATTAAATTAATTTTATTTTTTTTATTTTTACACCTCTACCCAACCATTCTAGGATTGCAGGCGTTGTGTTTATCTAATCTCTAAACAGCTGTTTCTATCTAAACATCAAATAGGTAGATTCACGTATTTTGATCGCAATAAAATGGTTTTATTATCCAGATAAAACCATTCTTATTATTGTAATCATTCTTGTTTTGTAACGATTAGGTAAGTCAAGGGAAAACTATTTAATTTACATTCAAAGACTTTTAATCATTTCTAATTTAGAAATGATTGAACGTAAATTAAATTGTTTTTTCTTGATGTGGCTCAATTTGTATCTAGAATACTGATTCTTAATTTTATTTTCCTAGAGTTTTTCCCTCATGTTATTTTAGTGTGTTAAAGCAATGGTATTTAAAAAAATGCTACCTACTAATAAATGTCGACCTACATACATATTTCTTGGTTTCATGGTTGCCAGTTATTGCATGAGCTTCGTAATAAATAGCAACTCTGAAATTACATTTAGAGGATGAGAGAGCCACCGCCGACGCCGCCGCCGGGGTCGTGGGTTGTTCGAAAGAGATACCGTGGCCCTGGCACAGGCAACGGAAGGAACTCGGGTGGGTTTTAGTCAGTAAAAGTCTGACACGCCCTTCCGCTCCACCCAGAGCGGGAGAAGTCATTTGATGACGTCCATCAACAAAAAAAAAAGGAGCGAGCGAGCGAGAGAGCTGTCCGTCTGGTCTGCTAATAACAACATACTTACTCGTACATAATTATAACTGCTGCGAATACTAATTATCAGTTTGCCAGTTGCGGTTGCTACGTTATTTTTAAAAATTCTGATGATCTTAGGTCTGTGGAGGCCTGCAACAGCCAGCACTTAGTAAGAATTGGTTACATCAAGTCGTAAATAAAGATTAGGTAATTAATTATTTAATTACAATTCCTTCTTAGGTAGCGTCAATTTTTTTCCTTAATTTTCCTGGTCTTTGGCCAAGGTCTTATTTAATCCAGACTATGATGTAAGAAGTATCTTTAGTTACAGTAACTTAATTTGTAACTTAGTATAGCCCTAACTGCAGTTTAAGAGCACGATAACCGACTTTTAATGAAGATAGACTGAAGACCACGTCTACATACGAGTAGTGTTATTCATTTTTTCAAAATTCTCTAATTTAAATTAGAGAATTTTCTTAATAACTTATGTGAATATTTTAGACTGTTTTTATGTTAGTGTAATTAATTTGCAAAGTTATGTCTAACGCGGATAAAAAACTGAGAAACACGTAAAAACTAACAAACGTATTTTTAGGAAACCTTAACAACATTTTAAAGATTAAAAAGTAAAATTAAGTAATTTATCTGTTAGTACCTAAGTATACGTGTTTTAATATAATACCTTTTGTTTCATGTGTAATAAATTAATAATGCCTCTGATTTGGGACAGGCAGCGCTCCTTGATGAGCGGGCTTGTCGTAGGCCTCAAGTCTGCTATTACAATAGTGTCAGAATGGTCTATCATTGATTTCATAATTGTTGATCTTGACAAGTTTGGTAATCTACTAATATAATGGCGTCATAATGGCGTCATTATGACTTTCCAATGGTCAACCACTACACTCCATTGTATGAAATTATGAATTTAGCAGATTACGAACTTTTAGCAAAATGACAATGCAGTGACAATGTGATCGTGTTGGAATGTAAAAAATAGCAGACTTGGGGCCCTGGACTGTGCCTATGCGACGCGTTACGTGAGCTCAGCACAGCCGGTCAATTTATTAAAAATCTCACTTTGAAAATTTTGTTGAAGTGAGACTGAAGTGAACTGCCTTCCCATCTGATGCTAGGGATTGACAGCTCACTTGAAACTCACTTCACCTAAGTTTTCACGGTGAGATTTTTACAGAACAGCACTATAGAACACGCAACCTAACCACTCAAGGCCGTTGGCATAAATCTTACCCCATGGCAAATCTACTTTAAAAAAATCTTAAATTCATTGACAGACAACGCACAGCCCAAACCGCGGGATCAGAGGCATACAATTTTGCGCGAAAGTTCTTTTGTAACGAAGCTGAATACAAGGACGTATTTTTGGAAATTGATCCCATAAAAGAGTTGAATAGTGTAAGAATGAAAGTATGTACGGAAGTTTATCATTTCCCATTTGACACACGGCTTGCAGGGCAATTTTTTTATCATTACCCAAATTTTCAGGGGTTCTTTCTACCCATGAATAAAAAAGTTAGTAAGTTATTGGGTAGCATTTGTGCCATAGAAAGGATTATAAGAAACTCTGCCTCAAAAGGGACGAAATAGGGGTTGGACGTTTGCATGAAAATAAACTAAATTTTTAAGTAAAATTAATGAATTTGTATTTTGGGCGTTCGGTTAAAAATACTAAGGTATTCATGAAACGTGTGTTTCAGGATTATCAAAAATTCTCTTTCAAAAGGGGTAAAATAGGGTATGAAAGTTTAAATCTGAAAGTGTATTTATTATGCACTAAAAATACTCGGCATTAAACCCCATTTCTTTCAAAAGGGGTAAAATAGGGGATGAAAGTTTAAATCTGAAATTCTCTTTCAAAAGATGTAAAATAGGGGTCGAAAGTTTAAATCTGAAAGTGTATTTATTAAGCACTAAAAATACTCAGCATTAAACCCCATACTTAACTAAGTAAACCTTAGTTATAATAAAGAAACTTTTCACAAAAAAAAACACTTTTATCACAGAACCCACACAATTTTTCTTCACAATGTTATAAACGATAATATGTTCTCTACCTGTCTAAAGAACGGAGACACCATGTTGACCGTTCTTGTCAGTAACAGCTGTCGATAACCACTACAAACTGTTGTCAGTCGGTAACTGTTGATAATCTGATACCATGAACTTTATTGTGCTGATTATATCTACATAATTCCCTTTATTGTCTTCTGTATCTAACTACTGGAAAACTACTACAATCTGTCTGTTTGTTTGTTGAAGAGTTATATAGTCTTAAAATCCAATAAGATGACCAGACTTTGGAATTAAGAAACCTCTTCGTACTAAGTTCTATTAATTAGGGCTTACTTTCCCAACGCCTAATAATTTTGAGTGTTTGTCAGTTTTTCCATACAAAAACTCACTATTTTAATGAAACATATCTGTCGTTGAAAAAATCAGCCCTCAATAAATATAAATATACTAGCTTTTGCCCACGGCTTCGCCCGCTTGGATTTCAGAAATTATCCAATGGGAACCTACTACTGGGATAAAAAGTACCTATCTTATGTATTAATCCAGGTTAATAATAGGAGGTTAGGTTGTAGGCTATCTGTGTGCCAAATTTCATCCAAATCCGTTCAGCCGTTTTTGCGTGATTGAGTAACAAACATCCAAACATACAAACTTTCACATTTATAATATTAGTAGGATTAACTAGAAATAAATGTTTTATTATTATTCTCCTGTATTAATTATTCTCATAAATTACATTAAAAAAATATTAAAATAGCAGCCTAGCCCACCAGTAAAGGGAACAGGGTCCAAGCTACCAGTGTTCAGGGCTCAAGAGAGAGGAAACTCCTAACTGTACGCACTGTGTCCAGCAGTACCTACCGCTTTCTGGATCCAGCCCTTGACCCAGCTGCTTAACGAGAGCCTCCTCAGGTGTTGGTCGAGGCTCTTGGCTATTACTGCTGCTACAATGACTGCTGTATTATTTTATAAAAACGATATCACGGTGTAGAGTTGTAGTCTCACCAGGGGAAGGGAAGGCAGAACGGAGCGCTGAAGCAAGAGCTAAGCTAGAACAAAAAACTATTCAGTGTAGGTACACTGAATAGTTTTTTTCTAGCTAATCAACGTTTTCGAGAGTAAATTCAAATGCTGTGCCTATCAGCTTCTGCAGACAGCAAACTGGTTTTCTATTCTATTCTATTTCTTATTGTGGCAAGCAAAGCCGATGTCAACCATTCTGCCAATGTCAGAAGTGAGATGGAAACCAAGTGTGCATTGAAAAAATAAAAAAATGTATCTATATATATAAAATTCAAAGTCCTGACTGACTGACTGACTGATATATCAACGCACAGCCCAAACCGCTAGACCTAGAGACTTGAAATTTTGCACATAGATACCTTATACAGTGTAGGCATCCACTAAGAAAGGATTTTTGGAAATGCCATCCCTAAGGGTGTCAAATTTAATAGGGGATGAAAGTTTGTATGAAAAATCTTATTCCTTGAGTTAATAGACTAGAAACTTCGCATGAATATTTATTTAAGTAAATTATAAAGTTTGTCATTTTTAGTTTTCTTAAACTCCTCAGAAGGGATTGGCGGGTGTCAAAGTTTGTATGGAGGAATTTTAACGCGCGATCCGATTAACTCGAAACTCAGTAAGTATTTATACTTGAGATCAAAAATGAAGAGTATCGTATATCAGGGTTTTTCGAAAATCTACCTCTAAAGGGGTGAAAACGGGTAGTCAATTTTAAAGTGCAGGTTTTACTGCGGAGCTCGATTAATTCGAAAATTGGTGTAAATAATCTTTCAGTCAAGCTACGGAAATATCCCAAACTATTTTATTAAATTTCATCCCTGTGGGTGTGAAAACAGGGAATATAGTTATATGAAAAATCTTATTCATTTGGTTAATTAACTTGAAACTTGGCATTAATACTTGCCTAAGCAAGTAATAAAGTTTGTCATTAATAGTTTTTCTCCCAGAGAGAAGGGTAGAGGAGGAGGGGTGAAGGGGAGAGGGTGGTGAGGAGGGAAAGGGAAAAGGGGAGGGGTGGTGAGGAGGGAGAGGGTGAGGATGATAAAGGAAGGGGAGAGGCATAGGAGGGCGTAGTGAGGGGGAGGGTGTAGTGAGGTGTGAAGAAGGGAAGAGGGTAAGGGGAGGAGCTGGTGAGGGTAGAGCGGGAGGGGCAAGCTGTGAAGGGGGTGTGAGAGGGGGTGAAAGGGGAGGAGTAGGTTAGCGGGAAGGCGATGTGGTGAGGAGAGTGATAGGGAATGGGGGATGGAGAGGGTAAGGGAGTGAGAGGGGCAGGTGAGGGGATCATGGGGAGGGTGAGAGGGAAGGGAAGGGAAGGGGAGGGTTGAAGAGGGAGGATTGGGAGTGGTGAGAGTAGGTTAGAGGGAGAGGGGTATTCGAGGGAGGGGGAGGACGAGTGCCTCTACACCTTAAAGTTGCTTTTTGTATAGCACTGATTCGTTGACGAAACCCAGCCCGACAGAAATGACTGAAAAATAGAAAGTCGGAAACTCGGAACGGCACAAAAAACAGGAGTAAACTCCAGTCGTGCGTCGGAGCTGACACACACACTATTGTTTTTGTTTGTTTGAACGTGCTTATCTCTGGAACTTCCAGTCGCACTTTAATAATTATTTTTGCCTTTGATAGCCCAATTCTTAAGGAAGGCTATTGACGTATTCATCACTGTAGGACTCTTAGGTGCCGAGCACAAAGAAAAAAAAAGTCAGAAAGAACGCTAAGAAAACGAAGTAATAGCTCGGGCAGGCAATGCGATGCGACGGGGTGGGTCGGGGGAACAAGAAATTTCACGCGGACAATGTGGCGCGCAGAATATATCTCAATATTTTTGTTCCTGTGGCATATTTTCCGACATCCACGCGGGCGAAGCCGCGGGCAAAAGCTAGTTAAGTATAAAAATAAAAACTACGACGATACAGTTGATCTTGTGGGGTTAGTATGGGACTGAAACAAACGAAAAGTTCGAATATACATACCTGGTCTTTAGCCATCAAAATGTCATTGGCGAACAATCTGCATGAAATGAAATGAAATGAAATGAAATGAAATGAAATGAAATGAAATGAAATGAAATGAAATGAAATGAAATGAAATTGTTTATTCTGTAAATAGGATATCGAAATCACTTTTACACGTCATATTTTTTTTTAATAAGCTAGATGAAGTCGACATTTCCTATCTGACTACCCTGAGAAGAAATGGCGAAACAAACTCAGGGGTCAAAGTCTCTTTTAAAGTCCAGACATAATCTTGGTCAGATCATGTGAGGACCATGTAGATCAATGTCTGAAATGGTCTTTTGAGGAAAGAACCATAAAAATTTGAGTGGACCTGTCCAGTCAGTGCAAGCATTTGTCAACAATCGTGTAGCTCAACTCAAGGATTTAAGGAGCTCAATAACTCGACGAACAATACCAAAGAAAGGACATTTGGGGAGGTCGCATAAGTACTTACTCAAAAAATGTCAGACCATCAATAAAACTAAAAAAGAAAAAAAAAAAAAGATCCACATAGTGCTCACATTTACAATAATTAAAGAAAAAAATATATTATTATTTTAAACAAAGGTTTGTCATTTTGCATAATATAATGATTTTGGTATTACATATAGGTAATACAAGGTTGAGCGAATAGCTCAAACCCAAGCTTTTTTGTCTTCTAAATAATCGGAAATTTTATAGTAGCCCTTTTTACAAAGTTTGGTTTTAATACAGCTTTTAAATTGTTTAATGGGCAAGTTTCGAATTTCAACGGGAAGTTTGTTGTAAAAGCATATACATTGACCCATGAACGAGTTGCCTACTCTGTGGAGACGAGTGCGATGGACAGCAAGATTGTGTTTATTCCTAGTATTTAAACTATGAATATCGGACATCTTCTTAAAATTGGATATATTTTTGTGTACATACAATAGATTATCAAATATATATTGAGAGGCTACAGTCAGAATATTTATTTCCTTGAACTTCTCTCGAAGAGAATCCCTTGGACCTAGATTGTAAATGGCTCGAACAGCCCTTTTCTGTAAAACAAAGATAGTATTAATGCCCGCACAGGTTCCCCAGAGAAGAATCCCATAAGACATAAGGCTATGAAAATAACTAAAATAAACAATTCTGGCTGTATCCACATCAGTTATCTGTCGAATTTTTTTGACAGCGTAGGCGGCCGAACTAAGCCTTCCTGACAATTTTTCTATGTGTGGGCCCCATTGCAATTTACCGTCAATGGTTATTCCAAGGAAAACTGTCGACTCAACAGGGTCCAACTCCATTCCATTAAGTTGAACATTGGCAGTTAGCTGCCTGACATTTGGCGTTGAGAATTTAATGAGTTTAGTCTTTTTTTCATTCAGGAGAAGATTATTTACATTAAACCAATGGACAACTCTAGAGAGTGCATCGTTAACTTGTTCAAAGTTGACTAACTGACGTTTGATTTTAAAAATGAGGGATGTGTCATCTGCGAATAATACAATCTTGTGATTGTCCCTTATGTGATAAGGTAAGTCATTTATATAAATAAGAAACAAGAAAGGACCCAGAATTGAACCCTGTGGAACGCCCATAGTGACCGCAGATCCTGCAGATCTCTTGCCATTAACATCTACCCTTTGAATTCTGTTGTTCAGATAAGAAGTCAGAAGGTCGAGAGCCCTGTCCCTTATACCATAGTGGTACAGCTTCCTGATGAGTGTATCATGATTTACGCAATCGAACGCCTTAGACAAGTCACAGAAAATGCCAAGAGCATCCTGCGACTCCTCCCAGGCCTCGAATATGCTCTTCAGTAATTCCACGCCCGCGTCTGTAGTTGAACGACCCTTTGTAAAACCAAACTGTTTCAGATGAAGTAAATTATGTGTATTGAAATGGCCTAACATTTGTTTTAAAATTAGTTTTTCAAAGATTTTGCTCAATGTTGGTAATATCGAAATAGGTCGAAAATTAGTGGGATCAGTCGTGCTGCCAGATTTGAACAGTGGAATCACTTTGCTAAGTTTCATTAGATCAGGAAATACACCAGATGCAATACAAGAGTTAAAAACAATTGATAAAAAGGGTGCAATAATATCAATTATTGAAGACATGGTATGTACTGATAATCCCCAAAGGTCAGCAGTTTTTTTTACCTCGAGATCTTTAAAACAATCTATAACGTCTTTAGCGGTAACAATTGCGAATTTAAAGTGTTTATCACATTCTGGTACACATTCTTTTAGTATTGAGTAAGCAGAAGTGGAGGACGACGATGACAGAGTTTTGGTTGTTAAAATGGGAATATTAGTGAAGAAATTTTCAAACTCAGTAGCCACCTCCACGTCTGCCTTAATATCTACATCATTGACTTTTAGATGGAAGTCACGATTCCGAACTGTCGTCCTTCCCGTTTCTGAATTAATAATATTCCAAGTTGTTTTAATTTTATTTCCAGAATATTTTATTTTATTTTTAATGTGTATGGCTTTTGCTGACGAACAGGCTCTTTTAAAAGTTTTAGAGTAATTTTTAACAAATTCTTTAAAAGTTTCATCTTTAAAAGTTTCAGTCCTTCTCCGTAAGGCAAGAGGTATTTGACCTGCCAAAGATTACTTACCCATGTTGTTATAGTTTTATTATTATAAGTAGGTATTCAATTATATACTTAATGATATTATTATAGCTCTAAATATCACGTTTCTCTTTATTTCGTTGTCCTTGTGAACACGTTCCGATATAGTTTTATGGTATGATTAATTGAAAAGATATAGAAAAAACATTATGCTTTAGGAACTGCTGATTTAACAGTAGGTAGGTAGGTATTATTACGTGGTTCTGCGAGCAGTAGACTTCGCGCGACTTTAGGAGCGCGAGCGGTGCACAGTAGCGACATCTAGTGACCTTATTGTAAAACTACCATTAATATTGGTTGTAAGGCTGAGGCTACAGCAAGCAGCGATTTGCGATGCGACTGGAAGAGCGAAACGAATAACGAGAGTAATATTTGATGTACGGTGTAGCCACATACGTGAGCATTCATTTATTTGTTTCAATCGCTCATATGTCCCAGGTCGCGTCGAGGCCTAATGTAGCCTCAGCCTTAAGCCTCGTGTTAAAGAATTCTAATAATTATTTCCAGAATTCTCTAGTTTTGTGATGAGAAGGTAGTCCCTAGTGCTCCATCAATCCTTCCCTTCCGCTAGTAGATATTATCTAAAAGTGAGCAATTTACTGCGTATTGAGGATCTATTCAGATCTTCACCAAATATTTTATGAGAGTTACTACCGTCCTTTCAAATATAAAAGAACTATCATCGGATCTCATGACGCGTAGATAATATTCATTAGCCCCCTTTTTGCCCCTTTTTGGAGGAAGTACACCTCCAATCAAAATTTTTTTATAAATTAAAAAAAAAATCAGACATTTGGTCCATAATATTGTTAGTACGACTTAAAAACTATGTTAGATTAAAAAAAAAATTATAATAAGTATTTGCCGCCCTCTGAGGCCCCGGCCACACGCACATGTGCTTGAACCCAGTGCCCCAGAAGGGGGTTAAAACCTGTAGGTATACCAAGTTTTGTCCAGATCGGTTGTAAAATACGACCTGTAGAGGAGTAGCAACGAACTGACAGACGAAAGCAAATTTTGCGACTTGAAGCGAATTGTGTTTTATCCAATTGAGATATAGTTTAATTTTCTTAATTGTTGAGATAATTTTCAGCAGTCTGTTCCACAGAGGTCTGTTCGTCCCGATTTTTTTGACGTTGACTGTACCTACCTAATTATTACAATAGCTGAAAACTCGAAAAAAAACCGGTCAAGAGCGAGTCGGACTCGCGCACCGAGGGTTCCGTTCCGATTTCTGAAAAAGTGTGCTATTTAGAGACATCGTTTTATTTTTCCTGTAATCTTTACATAAACTTCTATCACATAGAATAATTTCAGATTTTTATCTTTGCAAACTTCGGGGGAACGGTATTTTTTTTTACATTTTTCATCAAAACTCGAAAACTATGCGGCCTCGAAAACTGTTTGAGAATGTGCAAACAGCGTTCTTTCATATGATACCCCACATGCCCTAGTAGCCCCACTTTGAATTTTTAAGACCCCCTTTCAGTCCCTGTTGCAAAAAAAATATAAATATTTTTATTACTTTCTTATTTCCAAAATAGTTGGGTAAACGTCATCTTAAACTGTTCCAAATTTCAAGTTGATAGCATTAGTAGTTCTTGAGATATCCAGCTGTGACAGACAGACAGACAGACAGACAGACTGAGTCACACCATAAGGGTTCCTTTTTTACCATTTTGGTACGGAACCCTAAAAAACACCTTATTACAAGTTATGTGAGATTTTTATGCGATTTCTTTGTTGGTCCCATGTTAAAAGTTGTCCATAACGATGACTTCAATGTCGTCTTAATTTCAGGTTTTCATAAGTCAAGTAAACTTTGTAAGAATTTGCAAAAGAATCAATTTAGGTATAACAACGTGAAACAGATGTGTTTGGTATTCATTGTTTGGTCGCAAAAATAAAAACCAGCTGTAACAACGTCCAATAGACGTAACTGCTTAATTAAATGAATAATGATTTAGAACATCATACCGATAAGTTATATACCTAAAGAATGATAAGGCTTTCCACAAATTAAGGGATAGTGTGAATGACAAATAAAATAAAAAAAGTATTACAAAAAAACTTAATTTGAAAAACTTACTTATCAATAATTACAATTGTTCAAAACTATAAAATAAAGTCTTCAAACTTATTTGGAAGGCAGATTACCACAATAATAATAATAGATAACGTTTGACTGCATCCAAAGAGGCCGTACTTAAACGAAATTTTGCAGTTATAATATAGTATTTACCTCATATTTACCACAGAACAGATCTCTTTATCTGTTCTGTGGTATTTACAATGCACAACATGAAAGATCATTTCAATTATGATCCAATGTATGAGATACTTTTTATTTTTATTATTTACTTTAGATTAAGCGACCTAAACCGGCGGCTGTTTTGTGAATTTTTACTTTAAGAGGTTTAGAATATCACATATTTACGAATCGTTTTGACGTCTAAAGGGTATCGAAAAATTACAATGTATTTTTGTGAAAGTTGTTTACCTATACATAATGTATGAATCACTTTTTACGACTTTCATATAAATTTTTTGAGTAAAAAAATATTTAACATAGTCAAATTTTTGAGAAAATTGGCAAAGAATTACTTTTGATTTTGGGCTACTTAGAACTCTCGTTCATAAAATGAGAACAACATATATTTAAACTGCAATTCAAAACTAATCCATTTCCTGAAAAAAAAAAATGCAAAAAAAAAAAAAAAATTGCCATTAAAAAATCTTTTAAAACAACCCAATTCTCGCACAACAAACTCGACGCAAAATAAAAATGTAGCTCATTCATTTCATTCATTACATTATAATGGAAATGATCTTTTAGAAATCCAGTATTTTGACTGTAAAATTACGTCTTTAAAATCACGTAAATTAGCGAAATCGACAAAATTTCGTATACGGCCCCTTAACCCAATAAGGATTTTAAACCACAATCACTCACTCACTTACTCATTTATCATCTTAGCATTAGCTTCTTCATCATTATCATCAACACTGGCAAACCTTCCATAGTTGAAATAATTCTCAATCTCCTGCAGAGTCCTGTCTTTGGTTTCTGGCATTATAAAATACAGTATAAACAAAGATACTCCCATTATAATTCCATACACTGCAAAGAAACCATACACTTTGATGCTATCGATCAAATGTGGGGTCGATTTGAGTCCTCCCATTAAACATATTGATATCCAGACCCCTGATAAGGCTAGACCTGCTCCTCTATGAGATAAGGGAAACACTTCCCCAACTAGCGCTAAAGGTATTGGTGCACAACCCAAGTTGGCAAGAATGAAGTATAAAACTAGCATGGACATGGGGATCCAAGGCCGCTCTCCAGGTATAACTCCTCTATCTTCTAAGAAAAGATATGTACAGACTGCCATAAGTACTCCAAAAGCTGCAAAACCAGTAGAGAATAGAAGTGTTCTTCTGTTCATCATCTTTACTAAAGCTGAAGCAAATAAAGCACTTGCCGTGATGATGATATCTGAACCTAGAGTGTAGTAGAAAGATTGTGACGTTTCTCCTGTCATCTCAGTCATGATCTGAAGAAGGTAAGCCGGGAATATGTGTCTTCCACTCATTTCCAACACTATCGTCGCTAACACCATTATAAAGACTGGTTTCACAAAGTCTTTCTGTGTGAATTTCTTGAAAAAGTCTGAGATTTTAACCGAGCAGGTTAATTTTAGTTTTGGTTCTGCTATTCGTTCTCTCTGAGCTTTCATGGTATCTGTTATTTCTCTGCGGGAAGCTTCACTTTTTCCTCGAAGCCAGTAGAAGGCTCTTTCACTTTTGTTATACTGTTGTTTTGAGAGTAGCCATGCGGGGCTCTCCGGCCATGTGAAGACGATAATCAGACTGAGAAGGAGAGGAATTAAAGCAACCAATGCTATCGTTCTCCAGTGGAGAAACCGGCTCACTATGTGCATAAACATAGCCCCCAAACATACTGAAGCATTCTTCAGATATAAAAACACTCCTCTGTATTTCGGGCTGGTATATTCTCCTATCACAATCGCTCCTAAAGAGACTGTGGCGGCTGAAGACAGTCCTCCCAGGAACCGTCCTGTCATTAGAATCGTGACGTCATTTGTTATGTAAATCATCAGCCACCCGACTACTGCGGGCAAGATTACCAAGCCGTGGGTAATCTTTCTCCCGTAAAGGTCCATTAGGAGAGAGGATATTAAGAACCCTGGTATTCCCGCGACGCCAACAATAGAACCTGGAAGAAGAAAAACGCAGTTTCATTGAAGATAACTACTTCGTTATTTTTGGACAAAATGAGTTCTGTAGTTTGTGCCCACCATGAATCTAAAAAAAAATCAGCTGTTACATAACTCAATGACGAGTTATGTAAGGAACAGCTGATTTTTTTTTGTAATAAGTAGCTGTTTTTTTTTTTGAGATTTTACGGTTGGTCCCATAGTAAAAGTTGTTCATTATGATGTCTTAAGAGATTTCATGTATGAATAGATAGACGGAAATATCTTTGCACACAGTTATACAGGGTGTCCCGTAAATAATGGATAATCTCTTAAGGGGTCATTGTACTCATCATTATGAACAACTTTTACTATGGGACCAAACCTGAAATCGCGAAAAAAAATTAGCTGACCAGTACATTTATCTACATCAAACTCGTCAAAAAGTAGGGAGCAGCTGATTTTTTTTTTCTCGATTCCAGGTTTGGTCCCATAGTAAAAGTTGTTCATAATGATCAGTACGATGACCCCTTAAGAGATTATCCATTATTTACGGGACACCCTGTATAACTATTTATTTATGATTTTTTGCGATTTTTTAGGGTTCCGTACTTCAAAAGGAAAAAACGGAACCCTTATAGGATCACTTGTTTGTCCGTCTGTCCGTCTGTCTGTCTGTCTGTCTGTCAGTCTGTCAAGACCGTTTTTCTCAGGAACGGGTGGAGGTATCAAGTTGAAATTAATATCAAATACGCCCGTCAAGTATCAAGTAGGCCCGTGGTTTCTTGAAGTGCTAAAAAACTCAAGCATCTAAGTCAATGCAATAAAAATATACGGCTATTTATGCGTCATATTTTGATACATGCAAGTAAATCAAAACCTATAGGGTACTTCCCGTTGTTTTAGAATCATGAAATTTGGCAAGAAGCAAGGTCTCACAGCACAAGTAAAGGAAAAAGTCCGAAAATTGTGAATTTGTAATTTAATAAAATAATAAGTTAGAGTTAAATTGCTTATTAGTCTATTAGGCTAGATTGTAATCAATTATTAAGAACTACTTAAGTTCTTTTTAAAAAGAAAAAAAAAAAAATTTGTAATTTTTTGACATAAAAAAATTTTTTTTGGGATCCAATGTTAAGTTTGTTTTTGGGATAAATTCTTTTCAACTACGGAACCCTTCATTGTGCGTGGTCCGACACGCACCTGGCCGCTTTTTTTTTTCAATCCTTAACTTTTTTCTTTGTCATTAATATGTATTTTGTTATTTGCCACTCATTGTAATATTATTCTTAGACAATTTAACAATGAGAAGTTTGTGTAATGTCCCTGAGCTTGCTTGAGCTTGAACATTTAAAATTGTTATTTTATTTTACTTTATAGACAACATTTGGTACATTTGTTATTTGTGGTAAGTATTTTTAAGTTTTCGAGCGGTATAAACACTAAAATATCTCTTTTGAATTTCATTTTTAAGACACATCACATAATTTGTCTATTATTTTCTACCCAGCATATTAGGTAAAAAAAGAAAAATGTTAAGTTTAAAAAAAAACCGCAAAAGATCTAGTTCTAAAAAGTATATCAAAAAATCATAAATAAATAGTTATATAACCGTGTGCAAGGATATTTCCGTTATTCTTGCGGTTCAGGAGTTATAAGCATTTTTTACATTTATTTTGCAAAAAAAATATAAGTTGTCGCCTACCAGCTCGTCAATCCTATGGTGTGGGGCTCAGTGTGGATAGGCCGTTCAAAAAAAGTAAGTTTAAAAACTAAAAACTGACTAGGTACTAACTGAAAAATCACGCTCTAAAAAGTATGAAACAAGAAAATATTGTCATCTTAAATTAGAAAAAGACAGACAAATTAAAAATCCTGAGTCACACGTCATGAAATAAATCGAACAGATTACGTGTGACTCCGGATTTTTAATTGTTTTCCTAATTAATTTTTGATGAGAATATTTTCTTGTTTCATACTTTTTTTTAACGGCCTATCCAACGATACCTCACCCCCACACACCCCATGGGAACATGGGATAGACGAGAAAAAAAAATCATCCTCACTTTACATGCAATTTTTTTCTTCAAGATTTTTTTACCACTTTGTCGCCGTGATTAATATGTGCCAATGCCAAATTACAGCTTTCTAGTACTAAGAGTCTCTGAGCTAAGCCGCGGACAGCCACACAGGCAGACGGACATGGCGAAGCTATAAGTTCCTTGTTGATTCAATCTGCCTAGCCTTTTCCCAAATATGTTGTGGTCGGCTTCCAGTCTAACCGGATGCAGCTGAATACCAGTATTTTACATGGAGCGACTGCCTATCTGACCTCCACAACCCAGTTACTGGGTAATACGATACCCCTTGTTAAGATTGTGTTGATTAAGGCGAAAGCGCTAGGGTAGCCCGCGAAATTCAAAATGTTTTACGTTTTTTGCAATTTGTAGGTCAGTGTGAGCTTGTATGTTGATTAAAATATGATTCGCGGCCGTAGCTAATATGGCTTTACAGAATTATTATCATTAGAATCAGCAATACAACTCCATAAGTTAGCATTTACCTCAAATGTAGCGATTTCATGAAATCATGAGGTTTGAGGTAAATGCTAACTTATGGAGTTGTATTGCTGATTCTAATTATTATAATTCTGTAAAGCCATATTAGCTACGGCCGCGAATCATATTTTAATCAACATACAAGCTCACACTGACCTACAAATTGCAAAAAACGTAAGAAATTTTGAATTTCGCGGGCTACCCTGGCGCTTTCGCCTTAAGGAACCCTAATTTGTATCTTACCTAGCCATGATGCCGTATGCAGGTCAGCTTTGATGGGCGAGTCAGGCTGGTTGAGGGCTGGCAGAAGACTGGACGGGAAGCTGAGCACCAGGCCCTGAGCGAACATGTTAATCAGCACCGCTGACATCGTCCATGACTGGAAATGAAGGTAGGCCGTGAGGACCAGGTTTACTGTGTGTATCTGTATCGAAGTATCTTTGTGGCTAAGTAATAACAGCCGCACCAAGACCCAAAATATCGGGAACTCGAATATAATAACAGTAAACATGGTAAATATCCCGTTTGTGTTAATAATAATGTTAGTGACCATGACAGTTTAAAAACTTATTTAAATCAGATTTCCTTAAACATATTGAGATGCGACTGTTTTAAGGCTGCTCCTCCCTAAAATACGACGAAACTAAGTAACTTTGTGACCATCTTTTACAGTAACTATAGCATATTTTTGTTAGGAAATATACACAGCAATCTACAGTAGATAAGAAGTGATTTCATGTGTCCTGAAATCTATTTTGTGTGTGTTTTTTGGTGTTTTTCTATCTATAATATGTATGTATTTATAAAAAAAAAAAATGTATATAAGTAGTTTATCAGCCATCTCGTTACCATAACACAAGCATTAAGTTGCTTAGCTTGGGGCTAGATGGCGTTGTGTGAAATGTCCAAGGATATTTATTTATTATTTATTTATTTATTTTATTTTGTAGAACTAAGGAAAAAAGAACTAAACTCAAGTCTATTTCTGTCTATTTTTTCTAGTTTTTACCATTTTACTCCTACAATTTTCATTAAAACTGTTCATAAAATTATACAGTTCTTTACAAAATAAAGAAATGATTTCATGTGATTCCTTTTTTTGTCCAATCAATAGATTTTTTGTAAATCGATATTTACTTCATATTTTGCAAGCGTTGTGTCATCGCGCTTCTCTTTCTTTTCTATGCAGTCCGACAGTGACCGCGCTTTTTACGGCGGACAAGCCTTAGGTATGCTTATTTCCTTATCTCTCAGTGAATGGCTTTTTTTTTGTGGATGGGAAATCATCAATAACTTCTCCCGCTCTGGGTGAAGCGGGAGCGCGTGTCAGACTTTTACTGACTAAAAATCACACGTGTTCCTTCAGTTGCCTATGCCAGGGCCACGGTATCTCTTTCGATCAACCCGCGACCGTGGCTGCAATGCCTACAACCTAAGTCGTAAATTGCTCAGTTAATAATATTTTGTTTTGTTATCTCTAGTTATCATGAAGTTAATGACTATGTTACCTCGTCATAATCCACAGCATTATACCACTATAGCAGCCTTGCCTTCTCCCCTTTCGCGTAATTTAATTACCAATTTCTTATTATAAATTAATTCATTGTAATACAGTTAAGTACTTAATTATTTTGATTGGTTTAAATAGATTCCTACCTAAGAAATAAAAAAACACATTAAATGCGTATTTATGTAATAAAAACCGGTCAAAAGAGCGAGTCGAACTCGCGCACCGAGGGTTCCGTTCCGATTTCTGAAAAAGTGTGCTGTATAGAGACATCGTTTTATTTTTCCTGTAAACTTTATATAAACATCGGTATTTTTTTTACATTTTTCATGAAAAGTCGAAAACTATGGGGCCTAGAAAAAAAAAATGTTTGAGTGTGCAAACAGCGCTCTTTCGTATGATATCCCACATCCTAGTAACCCCACTTCGAACTTATAAGACCCTTTCAGTCATAGTTGCAAACAAAATTTTTTTTTTCTTATTCTCAAAATAGTTGGGCAAACGTCATCTAAAACTAGTCTAAATTCCAAGTTGATAGCATTAGTAGTTCTTGAGATATCCAGCTGTGACAGATGGACATACAACACTGAGTCGCACCATAAGGGTTCCATTTTATTTTATCATTTTGGTACGGAACCCTAAAACACTTGACCTACCAAGTGTTTTATTACTAAGGTAGGTACGCATTACGCATTTTTATTACTTATCTACTTATTTTTTATTTAACCCCTCAAGTGTTTATTATGTAGTACTAGTTAATTTATAAACCGAAAACCCCAGTGAGGGGTGGGGGGGGGGGGTTAGTTGCGAACCGCATAGGTTCACAATTTATAAGAAATATAGATTTTGCCTAGTTCTGCAACAGACGCTTAACTCATTTTCACTCAAAACTAGTCTATGTTTAATTGGTTAAAAAATTGTGAAACAATCTAGAAATAAATATATAAATACTTATAATATTTTTTTATTACATTTTACCAATTTTTTTGTTAAAAGTTATTATGTTACTTTGATTTAAAAAAAATAATTATTATTGTTACTAAACATCATCACAACATAAATAATATTTGTCCCAAATTAAATAAGAAATTGTATAAGTACCTACCTATAACTTATATTATTTATTTTATAGGTATAAAATTATGAATGAATTAAATGTTGTCCTTTTCAAGACTTCTAATGTTAAATATTGTTAAGAAACTGTATTATTATTTATTTTATAGGTATAAAATTATGAATGAATTAAATGTTGTCCTTTTCAAGACTTCTAATGTTAAATATTGTTAAGAAACTGTATTATTATTTATTTTATAGGTATAAAATTATGAATGAATTAAATGTTGTCCTTTTCAAGACTTCTAATGTTAAATATTGTTAAGAAACTGTATTATTATTTATTTTATAGGTATAAAATTATGAATGAATTAAATGTTGTCCTTTTCAAGACTTCTAATGTTAAATATTGTTAAGAAACTGTATTATTATTTATTTTATAGGTATAAAATTATGAATGAATTAAATGTTGTCCTTTTCAAGACTTCTAATGTTAAATATTGTTAAGAAACTGTATTATTATTTATTTTATAGGTATAAAATTATGAATGAATTAAATGTTGTCCTTTTCAAGACTTCTAATGTTAAATATTGTTAAGAAACTGTATTATTATTTATTTTATAGGTATAAAATTATGAATGAATTAAATGTTGTCCTTTTCAAGACTTCTAATGTTAAATATTGTTAAGAAACTGTATTATTATTTATTTTATAGGTATAAAATTATGAATGAATTAAATGTTGTCCTTTTCAAGACTTCTAATGTTAAATATTGTTAAGAAACTGTATTATTATTTATTTTATAGGTATAAAATTATGAATGAATTAAATGTTGTCCTTTTCAAGACTTCTAATGTTAAATATTGTTAAGAAACTGTATTATTATTTATTTTATAGGTATAAAATTATGAATGAATTAAATGTTGTCCTTTTCAAGACTTCTAATGTTAAATATTGTTAAGAAACTGTATTATTATTTATTTTATAGGTATAAAATTATGAATGAATTAAATGTTGTCCTTTTCAAGACTTCTAATGTTAAATATTGTTAAGAAACTGTATTATTATTTATTTTATAGGTATAAAATTATGAATGAATTAAATGTTGTCCTTTTCAAGACTTCTAATGTTAAATATTGTTAAGAAACTGTATTATTATTTATTTTATAGGTATAAAATTATGAATGAATTAAATGTTGTCCTTTTCAAGACTTCTAATGTCAAATATTGTTAAGAAACTGTCCTACAATTACCATATAGTATAAGCTCATGCCGCCTGTGATACAGGTTTATCCTAGTACAGGCACCTAACATTATATTACCTTTGTAAATTATTTCTAAGATTTTTTGTTAATATTTTACCAATTATTAATACTGAATAAATATTCTATAAAAATATTCTATTCTTTTGTGGTACAAAGATGTACCATTATTACTCATGTTTGCAAAGTAAAAAATAGTAAACAACAACAACAAAAACAAAAATTACCTGTCGTAACAACGGGGATGACATTGTTCAAGAACCCCTCACGTCGTGCTGGTCACAAGCCAGAAGCCGCCACTCATGGTCAGCATCGGCCACACATTGACTGACACCTCTCTCAAGTAACAACAGTAACTGAGAGAACCTGTTTTGTAGTAAAAATATTAAATTAGGCGACGTTTCTGTTGCGGTTATTTTCATATATTTTTTTTTTATTTATTTATAAAAAAACTGAGGAGCTCGTGGCTAAGTAATAACAGCCGCACGGGTCGATCCGTCAGGTTAAGCTACGCTTGCCGGGGTTGGTCAGTGGATGGGTGACCATCTTTACATACCGAGATTCCTCCGTGCCTCGGAAAGCACGTTAAGCCGTTGGTCCCGGCTGTCATTCGTGGATCTTTGACAGTCGTTACGGGTCGTCAGAAGCCCGAAAGTCTGACAACCAGTCTTACCAAGGGGTATCGTATTACCCAGTAACTGGGTTGTGGAGGTCAGATAGGCAGTCGCTCCATGTAAAATACTGGTATTCAGCTGCATCCGGTTAGACTGGAAGCCGACCCCAAAATAGTTGGGAAAAGGCTAGGCAGATTGATTTATAAATAAACTTACAAAAAGTTATATTTAAGCTTTTTCTTTTCTATATTTAATTAAGGACTTTTATAATCGCTATGTAAAAAAATAATTAGAATTGAAACTAAAAGAAAAAACCGGTCAAGAGCGAGTCGGACTCGCGCACCGAGGGTTCTGTTCCGATTTCTGAAAAAGTGTGCTATTTAGAGACATCGTTTTATTTTTCCTGTAATCTTTACATAAACTTCTATCACATAGAATAATTTCTGATTTTTTTGTATGCAAACTTCGGAGATGGGAGGGACGGTATTTTTTTTTTACATTTTTCATCAAAAGTCGAAAACTATGCGGCCTAAAAAAAATGTTTGCGAATGTGCAAACAGCGTTCTTTCATATGATTCCCCACATGCTCTAGTAGCCCCACTTTGAAATTTTAAGACCCTGTTGAAAAAAAGAAACATTTTTTATTTCTTTCTTATTCGCAAAATAGTTGGGTAAACGTCATATAAAACTGTTACAAATTTCAAGTTGATAGCATTAGTAGTTTGTGAGATATCCAGCTGTGACAGACAGACAGACAGACTGAGTCGCACCTTAAGGGTTCCTTTTTACTATTTTGATACGGAACCCTAAAAAATAAGAAGATCCAGTTAAATAATAATACCTACGTGGGGCCTGTTTCCCCACCTACGATTAATGTCCTATTAGCTTACTTGGCAGATAATTTCATACAAATTTTTGAATTTATTTGATAAGTCGTGGCTATTCGGACATCGTGAAACAGACCCTTTTTTTTTTTTTTTTTTTTTTTTTTTTTTTTTTTTTTTTTGAGGGTGGGAAATCATCAAATAACTTCTCCCGCTCTGGGTGGAGCGGGAGGGCGTGTCAGACTTTTACTGACTAAAACCCACCCGTGTTCCTTCAGTTGCCTATGCCAGGGCCGCGGTAACCCTTTCAGACAACCCGCGACCCCAGCGGCGTCGGCCCTATTGGGCCCCGTCACTTGCTGACATCTCTTTGAGGCGCGCGTGGAACACAACGCGCCGTCGACTCGGGCCTGGTCCTTACCGGACGGCGAGCTACCCGCTGCTCACCGTCCGCAGGCCCGCGCCTACGGTGGCCGGAAATCGCCTCGCGATTCCCGCCGCCCGGGGCGTCTCCTGCGGCGACTGAGGGCGTGAGGCTGCCTCTCCCTCACGCGTTCCGCCTCCTCCTTCGCGAGCATCACTGCTTCGCAGAAGGAGGTGACGGCCTCCCATGCACTCTCGCTCCGCACCATGGCCTGGACCAGGCTCGGACGCGAGAGATCGTCGCCGCCGATCGCCTCCGTGAGAACACGGCGGTGCTCTGCCCAAGCCGGGCAGACCTCCACTGTATGCTCCACCGTGTCCTCCGGGCGATCCACACAATGGAAACACCCGGGCGTTTCCTCCCGCCTTATGCGAAACAGGAACCTCCCGAAACAACCGTGTCCGGTGAGGACCTGCGTCAGGCGGAAGGTGAGGACGCCGTGGCGCCTCTCTAACCACTCCTCAAAGAGGGGACTTATCGCCGCAATTGTGGCGTGCCCAGCGCTGGGTTGCGACAGTCGCGTTCTCCATGCCGCCATGAGATCCCGCCGGAGCTCTGTCCGCTGTACCGTGATTTCTCGCGGCAGCGGAGTTACGCCCCGGCGCTTCGCCTCCTCGCGCCACTCCCACACGTGCGCGAGGACCTTTGCCTCCAGATCCCACGGCGGCAATCCGGCAAGGAGGCTCGCCGCCTCCCGGGAGACCGTGCGGTATCCCCGGACTAGCCGGATGGCCATGACCCTCTGGGACGCGTTCAACCTGCCGGCTGGTCCCAGCCTTAGGGAACGCGCCCACACCGGTGCTCCGTAAAGGGCCATGGACCGCACGACCCCCGCATAGAGCCTCCGGCAGGAGGCGTTTGGACCCCCCAGATTGGGCAGGAGCCGCCTCAAGGCAGCCCCAGCCCGTGCCAGTCTGGGAGCCAAACGTCGGAAGTGCTCCACGAAGTTCCACCGGCTGTCGAGGACGAGTCCCAGGTACTTCATCGTCGACCCGACTCCGATGTGAACCCCTCCCACCGTTATTTCGGAACCCGACGGTGGCGCATTCCGAGGACCATGAAAACACATGGCCTCGGACTTGTGCAAGGCCACCTCGAGTCCCAACTGCCGGATCCTCTCCACGACTATCGCAACCCCGCGTGTCGCTAGTTCAGCCGCCGCCTGGTGCGACCTCCCCTGCGCCAGGACCAGCGTGTCGTCAGCGTAACATACTACGCTGACGCCGCTAGGGAGGTCGGCGCGCAGCACCCAGTCGTAACCGATGTCCCACAGATGCGGCCCCAAGACCGATCCCTGTGGGACACCGCACGACATCTCTCGCCGGTTCCACTCTCCCTGATGACCGGGGTAGATGACGGCCCTGTCCGTCAGATAGGCCTCGACCACTCGACAGAGGTAGGTCGGCATCCGGTGATACCGCAATGCCTCCCTGATGCAACTCCAGGGCAGGGTATTAAAGGCGTTGGCGATGTCTAGGGACACCGCCAAGACGACCCCACCCCGGGCCACTGCATCCCCCGTCGTGAGGGCTCGCACGCGCATGATGGCGTCCACCGTAGAGCGCCCCTTGCGGAAACCAAACTGGGTCTCCGCCAAATCCGGCCCCTCCTGCACCAGCCACCCGACGAGGCGGTCTGCAATTACTCTTTCAAAGAGCTTGCCCACCTCGTCGAGCAGCACGATGGGCCGGTAAGCGGACGGAGAGTCCGCAGTCATGTCAAACTAGCTGCTGAAAACATATCAATACATAAATTTAGCTAGTCATTTAAAAATAGCCCTGTATATACAGGGCTATTTTTAAATGACTAGCTAAATTTTCACAGGGTGTTCTGCCCTTGAATATGAACAACTTTCACTATGGGACCAACTTTGAAATCGCAAAAAAAATATCAGCTGTTTCATACATTTTGATCGAGTAGGTATTGAACTTTTGTAGGAAACCGCTGGTTTTTTTTCGCGATTTCAAAGTTGGTCCTATAGTGAAAGTTGTTCATATTCATGGGTAGAACACCCTGTGAAAATTTAGCTAGTCATTTAAAAATAGCCCTGTATAATCATATCATATATTATGAGTATGACACTACGGCAATACTGTAGCTCCCAGTTAGTGTAAAAAATTTCGGAATCGGATCAGGGGGCCTAAAACGGCCACATTAAGCAATTCCTCTAAAAGCGGTTCATTTCCTGATTTCACAGCAATTTATTATGATTGTGCTATTTGACATTAAACGTCAATAAAGCAATTCATAATTTGTGGACCATTTTACGAATCTCCATACAAAACTGTCAAACAGATGAATTGCGTGCTATGAATTGTACGCAGATAAATTATGAATTGTCAGTTTGTGACCGTTTTACGATATCAATATGATTCATAAATACCTATTATCCTATAATGATTCTGCCAAAGTGGCCGTGTTAGCACCCCAGTAGTTCCGAAGATTATCCCCTACATACAAACTCACAAAGGAGATTGTTCTGCATCCATACCTACATCTTTCGCCCCAGAACCAACATTTGATATGTTTTATTTTTAGGGTTCCGTACCTCAAAAGGAAAAAAACGGAACCCTTATAGGATCACTTCGTTATCCGTCTGTCTGTCTGTCTGTCTGTCTGTCAGTCTGTCAAGACCCTTTTTCTCAGGAACGGGTGGAGGTATCAAGTTGAAATTCATATCAAATACGTAAATTTATGGTCTCAAGTTCTAAGAAAATCAAGTTTCTAAGTCAATGCAATAAAAACATACGGCCATTTATGCGACATATTTTGATACTCGCAAGTAAATCAAAACCTAAGGTACTTCCCCTTGTTCTAGAATCATGAAATTTTGAAAGAAGCAAAATCTTACATCACAAATAAAGGAAAAAGTCCGAAACTAGTTAATTTGTAATTCTGTCACATAAAAAAATGTTTAAGTCTGTCAAGACCATTTTTCTCAAGGACACGTGAAGGTATCAAGATGAAATTAATATAAAACACGTAAGTCTATGGTCCCTTAAAGTCCTAAAAAAATCAAGCTTTTAAGTCAACGCAATAAAAAAATACGGCCATTTTGCGACACATTTTGATACTCGCAACTGTCGCAAGTAAATCAAAACCTATAGGGTACTTCCCATTGACCTAGAATAATGAAATTTGACAAGAAGCAAGGTCTCACAGTCACAGCACAAATAAAGGAAAAAGTCCGAAAAATGTTAATTTGTAATTCTATCACTTAGAAAATATTTTCAAGTCTGTCAGTCGGTCAAGACCCTTTTTCTCAGGAACGCATGGATATATCAAGTTGAAATTAATATCAAATAAGTAAGTCTATGGTCCCTTAGAGTCCTAAAAAAATCAAGCTTCTATATCAATGCCATAAAAAATGCGGCCATTTTGCAACATATTTTGTTACTCACAACTGTCGCAAGTAAATCAAAACCTATAGGGTATTTCCCGTTGACTTAAAATAATGGCAAGAAGCAAGGTCTTTCATCACAAGTAAAGGAAAAAGTCCGAAAATTGTGAATTTGTAATTTTATGATTTAAAACTTTTTTTTTTGGGATCCAATGTTAAGTTTGTATTTGGGATAAATTCTTTTCAACTACGGAACCCTTCATTGTGCGTGGTCCGACACGCACTTGGCCGGTTTTTTTAGTTTCTTTATTATGGCAACCAACAGCGATGTATTTGTGAGGAAACCGAACATTATGAAAACGTGTCATAATATCCACTAATCTGCACTGTGCCCACGTGGTGGATTAAGGCCCACTGGAGAGGAGGCCTGTATCCCAGCTGTGAGCACATTAAAACTATGTAGGTAGGTATATTAAAAATTTATAAAATCAGAGGCACTTTTATTGTTCAGTGTACTTCATGAATCAGACAGACCGTATCTCTAAACAAAGGAACAATAATTATTTTAATTTGAACATTAAGTACTTTTTCGCATTATTTTGTCGCAATTTATCATTTTAATCCTGTAAATCGACATTAATGTGCTGACGTAGATTTTAAACAAGTCTAGTAGTTATTTTGTGAATGACGTAGGTACTTAATAATAATTTAATATTATAGGTAGATACCTACCTACTTCTAATTAGTGGAATTAGTGGACGAAAGCACCATGTAACACGATTCCTACCCGTTTCCCTTCATTTAGTCCATTCTCGGCCCCTCGACCCCTAAAAAAAGATTTGTTTATTCGTTTCCTCTCAACCCCTAAACATAGTTCACACTCGACCCTCAGGGGGTGAGACTGAATTTTCATACAAAGGGCAGGTATACCTCGTCCACTTTCGACCCCTAGTTCGGTAAGTTCACGGTAGTAGCACTTACAATGAATATTTTGGTACAGTAAGCTACAGGAAGCAAAATTCAGGAATTGATATTAAAAAAATATAGGTATATTGAGGGAGGGTATTTTAGTTAAATAGTATGCAACTCTAAGGTAGACTGATGATTTACCATCGTAACTGACTGTACTTTGGGGGTCGAGAGGAAACTAAAACATGCCTGGAAAATAAAATCCACTCTGGACCCCCAAGGGTCGAGAATAAACTATATTTAGGGGTCCAGTGGACACATTATTTATTGGGGGTCGAGGCCCCGAGAGTGGACTAAACACTTCCCTTCTGAGGCTCGTATCAGCAACTCTACCGCTATTAAACAATGGCACAGTCAATATCGTCTACTACGTCAAACGATATAATATTTATTACACTACGACTACGGGTGTTTACTACACCATTCAAACAACAAAAACGCTTAATATTAGCTTTGAATTACAATAACAACAAAACATGTTCCAAAATAACCCGGCACTATAACGGCATAGTCGGGAACTAAGAATATGTATAAATAATGGAAGATAGGGTACTCTCTAATGTCACGTAAAGTTGCTCGTCCACCGGGTCGGGGTTGGAATTTACAAAATGCTGATTGCGTCCACTGCATTCGGATTTTACATCGGCAATATCAACCAGTGTTTCCACTTTTAGGGATTTCTCCCTTTTTTTATAGTAAAATTACCAATATTATGCATGGCTTTTTTAAACTTTAACAGGACAATTATTGAATTTATTGTGTATATTCTGAATAATCTAAAGAAAACCCGGAAAATAAATGCACATTCGCAGCTTAGCAACACAAATATTATTTTCAATTTTCAACCTTATTCAAGCCAGCTAGTGGTGACAAATAGATTACGCGGTTGTGTGCCGTTTAAAATCGTAGAAAGTCCCTTTAACAGTGAAAAATCGTCATGGGTTTCCCCCAGCTCTCAAGGAGACGACATTCTAAAAATATCGGTTTTTACCGACTGCAACCACAGTCTATACATCATACAGTCGTCCGACGAAGCAGTCTAGAGAGGGCAATCGTGCGGGGCGTGAGGGGCGAGACGCGGGAGGCGCGAGCCCGAGCTGCATACTTCCACCGTGTTAGTAGCTCGGGACACGATTTTCAGGGCTATCGTGTTGATTTTATTATTGTTATTTAATTTATGTACAGAGAAAAATACAGAGATACGACTTAGTAACAGTTTGGTGCCTGCTTGCTTATTTATTAAGTTTTTTCTCGCAGTCGCCAAAACAATTGTACGAAAACGACACCCAAGATGAAAAAATTAAAAATTTTCGCAGCCGTCATCTTGGATGTTCATTTTGACCTCATTGTCGTTTTCAGCGACCTCAAAAATCATGAAAATAACGCCCACGACGAAAACTTTGACAATTTTCGCAGCCGCCATGTTGGATTTTCATTTTGACTTCACTATCGGCTTTACCGTCCTCGAAAACCATGGAAACGATACCCATGACGAAATTTTTTTTAATTTTCGCTGCCGCCATCTTGAATTTCGATTTTAACCCCGTTATCGTTATCAGCGACCTCAAAAACCATGAGAATGACATACATGTCGAAAAAAATAAACTAAAAAGAAAAATAATAAAATAATTAAAAAATAAAAACTTAAGAAATAAGCAGGCACTCAAATGTCGTTTATAATAATAATAATGTTGATGACGGTGTTGATCTCTAATAAACAAATTAATTAATTAATATCGCTTACTTGGGACAACCTTTGCTGTTGCGACAATGTCTAGACGGTGTCGGCATTTACCACGAGATCAAAGGCGTCGTCCTACTGTATGTTTTTATACTGTGCTACAACGTAAAGTAGCTCCATTTCACTTCGTGTATGATAACCGAATATTTTTATTCAGTTGACAACCACTGTTCAGTTTGGCCACAGTAAAAATATCTACAGTATTGTGACTCGGCCCTGTTCTAGAGATAATTACCTACAGCATTAAAAATTACGTACCTTAGTAGGTACTTATATAAAAAAAATATAGTCTTAGGTCGTAAGACTATATTTTTTTGTATATTCTCGGAGTTTCCAGGTAATTTAAAAAATGTTATCTCTGGGTGCGTTAATGACGAATTCAAGCAACCAAAAACAGCACAATATAGTCTACAATTTGCTCTTTGGCATAATAAGTAGTAGTTGTACTTATTTCAATAAAAATATTTCTCACAAATCGCACGATTACTACTTACAAAACAGTCACACCTCCGTTCGTCACTGCGATTCGCGATCGTTTGCCTACCGAGTGCATACCGAACTCAAGGCGCGTAGGTATGACTCACATTCCGACCGTTTGTATGAAGATCAAGTACCTACTGTAGATATCTTTACTGTGGTTTGGCCCCAACCTCTAATGGCGTTCACGTTGCCACTGGACCAAGAAACCTTACTTTTAGGGTTCCGTACCTCAAAAGGAAAAAATTAAACCCTTATACCAGGATCACACGGTCTTGACAGATTGACAGACGGACAACGAAGTCTTCGTTGTCCGTCTGTCAATCTGTCAAGACCGTTTTTCTCAGAAACGTGTGGAGGTATCAAGTTGAAATTAATATCAAATACGTAGATCTAGGTTCTCTCGGAGCTCTAAAAATGAAGCTTCTAAGTCAACTAAGTCAACGCAGTAACAAAATACGGCCTTTTTTATGCGACATATTTTGATACTCGCATAGTAAATCAAAACCTACAGGATTTAAGTGCATAACTATTGTCATTGTAAGTCCTATATTGCCTTGAACGGTATTTACTTAAAAAATTGCCACGGTTTTGAGTAATTAAAGACAATTAATACAATGCTGATTTCGGCTTCGGTGACTACTTTTGATTCCGAGAGCTACCGGTTCTAGGGGTGTGCCCTGATGTGGCTAGTGTCACCTATCTTAATAGTAAAGGTACATGCACAGTGCGGACATGTTGAATGCCATAGTGGTAATGGTATTGTGGCGGCATCTACATCGCCACATACGAACTACGCATCACAATGACATGACGTCACGCAACCTACATCGCGCAATCAGAGTTTACCGCGCGACTAGCATATATACAACGTCTCGACATCACCCGTCTGGACGGAGGATCCTCCTTTTACTATGGAGGATGAGTGAACTTTACACCCTGTTCCTCATGCCTATAGACTGCTGACCCCGACGTGATGCGTAGTTCGTATGTGGCGATGTAGATTCCACCACAGTATTGTTTGTTGGAGGGTGAGATCTCTCTCTGGCGCACACTAACCACTGCAAAAACCAAAAATATTTCTTTCATTGGATTGTTGAGCGCCATCTTTACGTTTGGAGCAGTGGTGGGCCATTGGAACCGGCCGCGATTGACGAGATGTAGGTCGTATAGGTTCGAACCCAGACGAGAGACAGATCACAGCTTTCAAAACTGTGGAAGGAAAACATCGTGAGGAAACAGGCATGTCCTAGAACCAAGAAGAAGAAGAAGAAGAAGTTTTTTAATACTCATAACATTGAACCTTATCAAGGATCCATAACTTTTGTATTAAAATTTCTCAGTGACTGCTTTCATAAGGGAATGTCTTATGGTTCATTAAACACCACTAGATCCGCTCTCTCTATCCTAATGGGACCAAAAATTACTTCAGATGACAGATTAAAAAGATTTTTCAAAGGGGTATTCAGGCTGAAGCCTCCCAACCCAAAATATAGTGTTACTTGGGATCCGGGTAGGGTGTTGGATTACTTAGCATCCATGTACCCAAATGAGAGTCTGTCATTGGATATTTTAACAAGAAAACTAGTAAAAATTTTGGCATTAACATCAGGGCAAAGAGTCCAGACACTATCACTAATAAAAATTAAAAATATTAAATTTTCAGCCGATGGAGTACAAATAAAAGTACCTGAAAATATAAAAACTTCAAGCAAAAGTTCACTTCAACCCTGTTTACATTTAAAATGCTATAATAGTAAATTAGAATATATTTGCCCTGTACACACAATAAGGTCTTATTTAAATGTTACAAAAAATATTAGAAAAGAAATAGATAACTTAATAATTACATACAAAAAACCATACATCATCTTCATCATCTACAAAAACATCAAGCATCATCTCAATCAAAGCAAAAAGCATCTTCTCAATCTCTAAGTAGATGGATAAAAATTACATTGAGTGAGGCGGGTATAGATACCTCTATATTTACCGCGCACAGCACTAGACATGCTTCTACTTCAGCAGCAAGTAGGGCTGGTCTCAGCATAGATCAAATTAGAAAGACGGCAGGATGGTCAGGGACATCCTCGACCTTCGCTAGGTTTTATAATCGACCAGTAATAGCCCCCTAGCTTTTAGTAATGCTGTTTGCGGTACTGTAAATAGAACCTAGTACCTAAATATCATGTGTTGTAATCCCAAATAATTACAACAAGAAGACATGGGACATCTACCAACCCGCACTGGGCCCGCGTGGTGGATTACGGCCCGCTCCCTCTCACGGAGAGGAGGCCTGTGTCCCAGACTCCCACCAGCATGGGGAACTTTGCCTATAGGTTGATTATATGCTTTACGTCTAGTAAATTACAATTTGCTATTTTAATTTAAGAAAATGAACGATTATTTTGTAAACTAAAATTAGTACTTAGTAATTAAAGTTTTTCATTTCTAGCATTTAACTTGTTATCAATTTTAGCTAAGTAAGTAGGTACTAACTTTACAATTTTAGTCATTGTATTTTATTTTACCTACTTACAAAACGGATAATAAATTAGCAGTTACAATGAAACCAGAACCCTAATTGCGTAACACATTATCAATCGGAGTTGGTTTCATTTTGACAGTTCAACAACATTCATTGTATTATTTACGTTAACGAGCAGACAAATTTTTCGAACACATAAAGCAATGGATTAGCAATTTGTTTCAAAATGATTCAAACTCCGATTGATAATGTGTTACGCAATTAGGTTACGGTTATCAGTTCTGAAAAGCTATTGTTGCAAACCGGAATACAAGGGTATTATTAATGAATACGCTCATTACCACTTATCTTTCTGATACCTTCAGTGTTAGTGGAGGCTGGGCATAGCTTAGCTGCCACGGCTTATTTTAATTTAATATAAATTTTGAATTGTTTTTTTTACATTTCTATTACGGACGCTTTTAACGTTCTGCCACAGAATAAATAATAGTACTAACGTAGTTCTGCATCGTTCTCACACATTGACTTATATATATCAATGTTCTCACATGTATAACATAGACTTATAAAAAAAGATGGACTCCGCGCCGCGCATATCGAAAGTGAAGCACCGTACCGATCTATGTGTGCATGATTTGAGTAACTACAAAGACGCCGTCGCTCGTGTCACGTAATGGCGGCCGGTCGGCATACTATGATGTAAATGTGTGCGCGAGGCGTGTTTGTACAAACGGTCCGGATACTTACTGTGCTTCACTTTCGATATGCGTGGCGCGGAGTCCATCTTTTTTTATAAGTCTATGATGTATAATTTCAACATGAATGATGTAACCAATATTTTGTAACCATATTTTGATATAAAAGAGTGTCCGTGGAGTTTCTTGCACGTTCTTCTCCATAGGTACCTACTACGCTTTGGAATGGGCAACTAGCTTCATCTTTCTGACTGACCGAACCCTTGACAATTCAAAAGTGCCTGTAATTGATGTAAGTTTTTAAACTGTCATGGTCACTAACATTATTATTAACACAATCGGGATATTTACCATGTTTACTGTTAGATTCGAGTTCGCGATATTTCGGCACTGTTACAAGCACCATGACCACGGTTAAACTGAAGGAACAACGACACAACAATAACAAACAATAACAATAACTTCAACAGACAGAGGCGATATCGCGTCGCGACGTGTCGCGTAGCGGTGATTGCGACGCGATAATATCGCAATATCGCTCGCGATACCGCCTCTGTCTGTAAGAGCCTTTATCCGTGATCTTGCAACAGTGCCGAAATATCGGGAACTCGAGTCTAACATTCTGGCTCCAGTAACACAGGTGTTGTTACCTAGCGCAGGAGTCAGGGCCTTAATTTAGGTACTTGAGCACCTCTTTTTATGCCAATAAAGAATGTATTTATTTATTTAATTTATGTAACAGTGAACATAGTAAATATCCTGTTTGTATTATAATTTTTTTTTTTTTTAAATTCCTGTTTGTAATATGAATGCCTGTAATTGGTGTCTGCCTGTTATGTGAAATGCTTTGAGTTTGAGCTTTCTTTAATAATTTTGTTAGGCGTAATCTACCTCGGCACTCCTAGACCCCGGGTGACACTCGGTCTAGGCTGAGGGTAGCTTTGCTTACGGAGCATAATTATAGTCTTCGCAAAGTGTGTCAGGATGACACAATAGTGTCCTCAACCTTGGTGGTCTTTCAAATGGGTCATCGGAAAAATATTACAAAACTTCCGGTACTTAAAAAAGTCGGTTAAAAAGTTTTGAACTAAGAAAATATCAAGGTTATCAGGCGATAGGATTCCTTTAGAGCCCTGAACCGGATCTCAAAACTAATTTCAAAAAGCTACGGTGAATTTAGACTCAAGTTAAAATAATAGGTAGTCATAATCTAAGAGGTAGGTAAATACCTATTACTTAAATACCTACCTTCAGTGAGGTGCAAGTGGACGTGTGCAACAGAACAATGATAAGAACTGCTATCACCAGTCCGTCTGCCAAGCGTGGTCGTGAAGACTCCCGTTTGACCAGTCATTAAGGCCCTGGTTCCAAGCTTGGTTTAGCTCGGTGTGTAAGTGAAATGGCTTTATGGCTGTCTAGTTTGACGCGCGAGATAGAAGATTCTCACGCGCACCGGAATTGTATCGTAAAAGTGCAAATAAAATCGTATAAAATTAGAAATGAACTATTTAATAAAAAGTAATCCATCACTGGATGCAGTTTGGAATTTGACATTTCATGGTATATTTTTAATTATAATTATAATTGCTAATGAAGGGATAAACAGCTTTTAAAGATTATTAGGAGGTATGTTTAAAGATTTTTTTGGTGCATTAAAGTATGTTTAATTATGTTTTGGCTTCCATCTCTGTATGCGAAAAGGACTTGAAAATATCATATTTTTTTACATGTCAAAGTTATTTACGGTTTATGAGATACACAACTTTAAAAAAACACCTTTTTGATCGTTTTCAGGAAATCTGCGCCTTAAACCAATAAATATTCACCTGCCAATAGTTCCAGACAGGGGAATCTATGTATTTGGGGTCGGCGCAACATCCTTTTTTTCCATAATTCTCTATTAGTCGTCATCTCGGTAGTCACCCGCTTTCTAGCCTGGGGCCGTACTGTGACGTGCAAAAAGATCATGGATCCATCATGGAGACATGGATCCGTTGAGAAAAAAGGATGGTGCTATAGGTCGTATAATATAGCTTCGTCTTTCTCTTACACTGGAACATTTCAACATCTGCCCTGCTATAAGAGGCTCATAGTAAAAAAAACAAAACCATACTTTTTAACCGATTTTCAAAACAAAAAGGAGCAGGTTATCAATTCGTCGCTTATATATACAACGTGTAACGTTAAATGCGCAAAACCTCTTAAGGCGTCATTGTAGTCATCATTATGAAGAACAATTACTATGGGACCAAACCTGAAATTGCGAAAAAAAAATCAGCTGTTCAGTACATTTTCGCATAATTCGTCAAAATGTACTGAACAGCTGATTTTTTTTCGCGATTTCAGGTTTAGTCCCATAGTAAAAGTTGTTCATAATGATGAGTACAATGACCCCTTAAGAGGTTTTGCGCATTTAACGTTACAAGTTGTATATATTTTTTTTATGTATGTACACCGATTTCTCCGTCAATTGTGGACCGATTTAAAAAATTCTTTTTTGTTTGAAAGGGTGTGCTCTCAAGGTGGTCCCACTGTCACCAAATCAGAATCTGATGAGGGGATCCCATGGAAATCGACGGAAACCCTCAAATTTTATAGGCACACCTACCCAAAAAAAAAACCCAAAAATAAAATACCCATATACAGGTATTTTTATTAAATAGTAACTCGTGTGCTTCCGTAAAGCACCATTTGGTGAAGTGGAACTGATGAGGAAGACCACAGGTGGCCATCGGAACTACTCAATAATACGTATTTCACTTGGGTTGCGATTCGATTACTTTACTATGGCAATTTATGCTTGTCACAATGCATAAGGTGAAGTGGAGTTGATGGTGACTTCACCATCAGTTCCAGTTCTCCTGGTTCCTTACTAGGAGAACTCCTCAACAATTAACGTCCTTGTATCGGGAAAAACAATATTTTGTAAAACGTGATGAGCAGTTGACATTAGGCTATTGTAACTTAGATAAATTACTAACTTAGAAAAATAAAAAACTTTTTCCAAAAAAAAAAAAACAACGTAGGTACTTTAAAAAAAAATACTATAAAGTGAAAAATAACTTTAATTTCGGAAGTCGGTGGCAAAAAACTAAAATACAGATCCAAAGACACCGACTTCCGAAATTAAAGTTATTTTTCACTTTACTTACATAAAGTATTTTTTTTTTAAAGTCGGTTGTTTTTTTTTTATCTTATTTTACTACTACATATTATACATGTGACAGTTTAGATAGATGGATGTTTGTTATTCAATCACGCCAGAACGGCTGAACGGATCTGGATGGGTACAGAGATAGATTATAGTCTGGAATAGCACATAGGCTACTTTTTATCACAGAAAAATGTATGGTTCCCGTGGGATAGTTTCCGAAATCCAGCGGGGGAAGCCGCTCGCAAAAGCTAGTATATTATAAATGTGAAAGTAACTGTACGTTTATCTGTTACCTTTTCATGCCTGACCACTGAACCAATCGTTATGAAGTTTGACAGACAGGTAGACTGGGAGCTGGAGAAGGATATCAGCTACTTGTCATCCTGCAGCATGGCCATTCAGCAATAAAAAAATCCGGTCAACAGCGAGTCGGACTCGGGTACCGAGGGTTCCGTTCTGATTTCTGAAAAAGTGTGCTATTTAGAGACATCGTTTTATTTTTCCTGTAATCTTTACATAAACTTCTATCACATAGAATCATTTCAGATTTTTCTCTTTGCAAACTTCGGAGATAAGGGGGGGGGGGGGGGGAACGGTATTTTTTTTTACATTTTTCATCAGAAGTCGAAAACTATGCGGCTTAAAAAAAATGTTTGAGAATGTGCAAACAGCGCTCTTTCATATGATATTCCACATGTCCTAGTAGCCCCACTTTGATTTTTTAAGACACCCTTTCAGTCCCTGTTGCAAAAAAAAAAAAAAATCTTTCTATTTGCAAAATAGTTGGGTTAATTAAATTCCAAGTTGATAGCAGTATTACTTCTTAAGATATCCAACTGTGACAGACGGACAGACAGACTGAGTCGCACCATAAGGGTTCATTTTTACCATTTTGGTACGGAACCATAAAAAGAACACCTAAGAAAGATATAACATTCTGTCGAATTGATAACCTCCCAGACGAAGTCGTCAGCAACAACGAGTAGGTACCTAGGTATGTATAATAAACGTATATAACATGTAAGTACTTACATAATAAACGTATATAACATGTAAGTACTTACATAATAAAATTCATGCCTCTGTGAACATGTTTTGTGGGTTAGTGCATTAGATGTCTTAGTCGAATCTTATCATTAAATTTATATAGAAAGGCTACACCAGGAGTGACCAACCTTCGGTACATAACAAGCCAATTGTGAGCACTAAGCTACCCAAACTCAAACTCAAACTCACAGCATTTATTTCAATTAAACCAATTACAGGCACTTTTGAATTGTCAAGGGGTCGGTCAGTAAGTCAGAAAGTTGAAGCTAGTTAGCCCATTCCAAAACGTACGGGAGAAGAACGGGCAAGAAACTCCACGGACACTCTTTTATATCAAGTTATGTCAACATCCTGTGTACATTATATTTGTTGCTTCTACATGTGAGAACAATGTAAAAAAAATCAAAAATACTTAAAAACAAGTTAAAATATAAAATTAAAAATAAAGCCTCTCAGATAAGAGATGACCAGTCTCAACTGACGGCGCCCGTTCACGAACATGACGCCCATAGCATAACCAGCCTATAATGTTCGCACTGCTGAGAGGGAGTGGGCCGTCATCCACCACGTGAGTCCAGTGCGGGTTGGTAGATGTCACATGTCTTCGAATTTTTGGTTCTAGGACATGCCGGTTTCCTCACGATGTTTTCCTTCACCGTTTTTAGAGTAGCGAATAATTTACACAAAGCAAAGCGCTTGTCAGGATTCGAACCTGCGATCTACAACTCCAAAGTCGTGGCTTTACTCTGGGCCACCACTTGCTCTCCATACAATTTACATTTTTTTTTTTTTTGTAATATTGTTTGCAACTATTCATAGAAGCGATAAAATAAACTACTACTCATTCTATATCTCATTGTTTCGAGTTTCCATGTAAAAAGTATAGGTATATTTAAATTTATATTATACTAGCTTTTGCCCGCGGCTTCGCCCGTGTGGATGTCGGAAAATATCCCACGGGTACGTACTACCGGGATTAAAGTACCCTATGTGTTGTTCCAGGTAAACAATGTAATAATTAAAGTACTCTATGTGTTGTTCCAGGTAAACAATGTAATAATTAAAGTACTCTATGTGTTGTTCCAGGTAAACAATGTAATAATTAAAGTACCCTATGTGTTGTTCCAGGTAAACAATGTAATAATTAAAGTACTCTATGTATTGTTCCAGGTAAACAATGTAATAATTAAAGTACTCTATGGGTTGTTCCAGGTAAACAATGTAATAATTAAAGTACCCTATGTGTTGTTCCAGGTAAACAATGTAATAATTAAAGTACTCTATGTATTGTTCCAGGTAAACAATGTAATAATTAAAGTACTCTATGTGTTGTTCCAGGTAAACAATGTAATAATTAAAGTACCCTATGTGTTGTTCCAGGTAAACAATGTAATAATTAAAGTACTCTATGTATTGTTCCAGGTAAACAATGTAATAATTAAAGTACTCTATGTGTTGTTCTAGGTAAACAATGTAATAATTAAAGTACCCTATGTGTTGTTCCAGGTAAACAATGTAATAATTAAAGTACTCTATGTATTGTTCCAGGTAAACAATGTAATAATTAAAGTACTCTATGTGTTGTTCCAGGTAAACAATGTAATAATTAAAGTACTCTGTGTTGTTCCAGGTAAACAATGTAATAATTAAAGTACCCTATGTGTTGTTCCAGGTAAACAATGTAATAATTAAAGTACTCTATGTGTTGTTCCAGGTAAACAATGTAATAATTAAAGTACTCTATGTGTTGTTCCAGGTAAACAATGTAATAATTAAAGTACCCTATGTGTTGTTCCAGGTAAACAATGTAATAATTAAAGTACTCTATGTATTGTTCCAGGTAAACAATGTAATAATTAAAGTACTCTATGTGTTGTTCCAGGTAAACAATGTAATAATTAAAGTACCCTATGTGTTGTTCCAGGTAAACAATGTAATAATTAAAGTACTCTATGTATTGTTCCAGGTAAACAATGTAATAATTAAAGTACTCTATGTGTTGTTCTAGGTAAACAATGTAATAATTAAAGTACCCTATGTGTTGTTCCAGGTAAACAATGTAATAATTAAAGTACTCTATGTATTGTTCCAGGTAAACAATGTAATAATTAAAGTACTCTATGTGTTGTTCCAGGTAAACAATGTAATAATTAAAGTACTCTGTGTTGTTCCAGGTAAACAATGTAATAATTAAAGTACCCTATGTGTTGTTCCAGGTAAACAATGTAATAATTAAAGTACTCTATGTGTTGTTCCAGGTAAACAATGTAATAATTAATTCCGTAATTACATTGTTTTCATCTAATACTCTTTTGGTTTACGCCAGTACCTAAAGCTCGGCCTCCCAGTCGGCATTATTTTTTTCGATATCTTCAACAGTCATCGTCATATTTCAGCCAATTTACATAGACATTTATTTTTATAATATTATATGTAGTGATGAATACATCACACCCACCAAAATTTCTGTCTTTTTTCCTCAGTGCCCTCCAACCCTACATGGATGGTGTAGGGTTGGAGGGCACTTATCCCATACCTATTGAAAATATTGTAAAAGCCACTTATTTTTAATTTAAAAGAGTAACCATGTAGTTTCTTGCCGGCTCTTCTCCATACGAAACGACCAGTTGGAACCGTGCACCTAGCTTCTGACGTTTCATACGTGCCCATGTAGGTTTATATGAAATAAAATATTTTATTTTGATGTGATTTTAAGTTATACTTAGGTCTGCCATCCCTGGGTCTGCCAATCAAGATCTGAACTGCGAATCTCTTGTCTTATTTAAAGTGGGGGTATTTATATTAGTGTATAGTACGTGTCCGGTGTCCCCACTTTCAATAAGACAAGAATGTTATGACGAGACGATGTCTAAGTGTGAGAAAGTTGTAATATAGTTTGTCGAGCAGTTTTGTTAGTCAGAACGTCTGTGAATAGAAGGCGTACGTACCTATACAAAATTATAAAAGTCTATCTAGTGTGTAATTAAAATTCAAATAGAATTTGAGTGAAAAGTTTGTACGAAATATCAATGGATTGAAGTGCATTGCCCGTGGTTACCATTTTGCAGGCATGTGTAGTGTCTTTTTTTAAAATAATTTAATAAGAAAACTACAAATAATAAAATAGTTACATAAATTAATTAATGATTCTTTTATGATCAATGGATTGAAATAAATGATTTTTGATTTGATTTGATTTGATTAAATAGTAATTAATTGTACAGTGTACACAATTGTAAAAGTAAGTAAACTTAAATTACTGTGATATTTAAAGGCTTTTTAAATTGCAACAAATTAGGTGAAAATATTCATTTAATTCAAATTGGCATTGTAATCTCTTTCTTTGCTTTTTTTTTGTATTTGTTTGTCTAGTATGAGTAATTTTAAATATTCAGCTATTTACCTCGATGGATGGATGTCAGTTTGACATGCCAAAGAAAATTTATTTATTTAATTTAAATATTATTACTAAACTGCGCTTTACGTTATCAAAATAAAGCAGTTCCGGAAAATAATCCATGTATCTACATATTTAATGAAAAAAAAACACCAACTCTTTCAGTTTCATTTGGTGATAATTCATTCTGACTCGAATAACTACATACCTACTTACCTGTTTTATACAAACAAGAAACTTCGTCATAAATTATATCTTGTAATAAACGTATTTATAATTTGATGTGAGTGGACCTGTCCAGCCAGTGCACGCATTTGCAGCTTAACTCGGAATTTAAGGAGCTCATTTCAAATATTGCACCAAGATAGTACGTAGACAACGACAATAATCTGACGATCAAGGAGGCCGCGCTACACACGCGCGGCGCCGCGGCGCCGCGGCGCCCTAGGCCCGCGCGTCTGCGCCACAGTCGGCAAGTTGTCACCAGCTGTCACGAAGTGACACAGCAGTTTGACTTTTTTTTGGAAAAATAATAATTTATATTCCTGTTGCTTTCGTTTTCTAGTGTTTTTATATGTGTAAATAAGTGTAAATAATATGTAATTTTTTTTGTTTGCTACTGTGTATTGTGCGAGTGTTTTAGGTAAGCGTATTTTTATATGATTAATGCCGGCTGTAGCGACGCCGGAATTATTAGTGCCAGTCAACCTGCCACATCGCTTGATGTCCAGGTAAGATGTCCCCATTGCTCCCAGGCACGCTTCTTTAAAGGTGAACGGGGGCTTCGGATACACTATGGCAAGGTTCACAAACCTCATAGTGTACCTCTTTGCCCCCCCCCAACTACAATACCTTCAGAACAGGATCTATGGAAAACTCTTTCAAATTTAAAAAATACTACCCCTGTTTTAAAGCGAGTTCCCCGGGGCGCAAGGCGGTCTGTTGCTCTAGCTTTGACGCGATGTCTCCGCCTTGTGACCCAGGAGAATTCTTATAGCGCCTGGGAGCAACTACTCACCTTCCCTTATAGGATTTTACATGTTCAAAAAAATTTGGCAACTAAAAAAACATTGACTAACCAAATTAAAGACAACTGCAACAATTCGACTCTTATTTTAGATCCAAAATTACCTGATTTCAGTAAAAATTCTCGACGAGGCTTATGTTCATATGTAGAATCTAAAATAAGTGAAGGTGACATCAGGGGAGCGGCCAGGCTACTTTTCAGTAGCGATGTGGTGGCGCCATACTCTCCAGAAACTCTTTCAGCCCTGGAGAGCAAACATCCAGCGCCTGCGGTTGGTCTCACATTTCCCGACCCTCCCCTCCCTCCCGATCCGAATTCAACTCCCTTTAATGTTTCTGCCCCCCAGCTGACTGCAGCCGTGAGCTCCTTTAGAAGTGGTTCCGCCGGCGGCCTCGACGGCCTGACTCCTCAGCACTTAAAAGATTTATTGAGTTCAGGCGCCGGGGAAGCTGGTGAGTCGCTTTTGAAGGAGCTTGCGGCTCTAATTAACTTGATGCTCAACGGCGGTGTGAATGATGCCGTCGTCGATGTCTTGTACGGGGCCCACTTATGCGCCCTGCGCAAGAGGGACGGCGGCATTCGTCCTATTGCCGTTGGGTGCACCTACAGGCGTACGGCAGCCAAAATTTGCTGCAAATTATATGGCGAAATCTTGACAAATAAGTTCCAGCCCCTACAGCTTGGCTTTGGATCCAAAGGGGGCTGCGAGGCTGCCGTACATGCCCTTTCCAGTTTTTTAAATGCCGGGAAAGGTGAGATCATCCTCAAGGTTGACGTTAAGAACGCATTCAATACCGTTAACAGGGACACTTTGTTGGCCGAAGTAAAAAAGGAGTTACCAGAAATTTTTGGTTTCATGTGGCAGTGCTATAGGCACCCATCAAAATTATTATATAAAGATAACGTTTTGGAATCTGCAGTCGGATGCCAACAAGGGGATCCTCTCGGGCCAGTCATTTTCAGTTTAGCTATCCATCCCATAATACAAAAACTAAATTCAAAATTTAATCTGTGGTATTTAGATGATGGAACACTAGGAGGTGACGTAGACACCGTTCTAAAAGATTTTCAGTTCCTAAAGCAGCAGTTCCAATCTATCGGCCTTGAGCTCAACAACTCCAAATGCGAAATTTACCTTTGTGACAATACCGACAGACAATCAACTATACAGAAGTTCAATTCAATAGCCCCAGATATTAAAGTTTTGGATAACAGTTCACTGCACCTCCTAGGTTCCCCAATTTTAGAAGACAGTTTTTCAGCATTCGTCGATGATAAAATTAAACATTTTAACGATATTTCGGATAGACTTTCTAAAATTAATTTACACTCTGCATTCACACTTATCAGATATTGCTGTTTCGGTCCAAATTTTATGTATTATCTCCGCTCTTCCTCTTTATGGAAGCAGCCATACCTTTTAGACAAAATTGATCATATTATTCGAAGTACCCTTACATCAATTTTAAATGTGGCATTGGACGACCGCGCGTGGCTGCAAGCCACACTACCCATTCGTTTTGGTGGGCTCGGCGTCCGCAAAATTTCTAGTGTAAGCTTACCGGCGTTCCTGTCCTCGGTCCATAGCACCGAAGAGTTAACCACAAAAATCTTAGCCTCTTCTCAGGTTGACTCTGACGTGCCGTGTTTGTCCGATGCGGTGAACGCCTGGAAAGTGGCTTGCCCGGATACGGTTCAGCCCGAGAACCCGTCTTCCCAGAGACAGTGGGATGAGCCGCTCTGTAGGTTGGTACGGTATAATCTTATTAATACGTCCACCAATACTGCAGAGCGTGCCCGCCTGCTGGCTGTGGGTGAATGGGAATCGGGCCTCTGGCTTCAGGCACTACCGTCACCCAACATAGGCACTATGCTGAGTGACACCACATTCCGGCTCGCTACATGTTTGCGTTTGGGGGCTCCTTGCGGGGCTCCGCATCGCTGTCAGTGCGGTGAAGGAGTCGACTGCCTCGGACACCATGGCCTATCTTGCAGCAAAAGTGCTGGCCGGATGGCACGGCACGCCAGCATTAACGACATCATCCGTCGGGCTCTTGTCACCGCCGGGGTGCCAGCTGTTTTAGAACCTAATGGCCTGGCGCGCGACGATGGGAAGAGACCAGACGGAATGACCATAATGCCTTGGAAGTTGGGTAGGCCTTTGGTGTGGGATGCAACCTGTGTCGACACCCTCGCGCCATCCCATCTTCCTAGCACGGCGTGCTGCGTTGGAGCGGCTGCTGCAGGTGCGGAAAACCTCAAACGGCGCAAATATAACAACCTTATTGGAAGCTATTTGTTTGAGCCGTTTGGGGTTGAAACACTAGGGCCTTGGGGTCCGAGTGCTCATCGAGTATTTCGGGACATCGCCAAGCGGTTGGTCGACTCCACACGGGACCAGAGGGCTGGCCTATTTTTAGCCCAAAGAATTAGCATTGCCATCCAGCGTGGCAATGCCGCCAGTCTTTTGGGCACTTTTCCCACTGACAGCGATGCGGACGAATTTTTTGATGCCCTATGAGCTCTTTTTTTTAAATTTTTTTTTTATACCTACTTGTACATAGTATAAATAATTTAATTTTACCATTGTTTGAACAAAATCCCAGTGACTTGATCTTTATCCTGGTTACAATATGGTTGCTATTGGGTTGCTGCTGTCAGCGGTAAATTAAATGAAAAAGGACTATAAGTAGGTACATGTCGCCCGTACTATTAGGTACTTACCCGATCCATTCTTCCCATAAGTATGGTCGTACGTAGGTCCCGTCTGTAGGAAAGAACTGGGGGTCTTCTTATTCAGCCTCCTCCAATCGAAGTCGTGAAACTCATCCGGCTTCCAACCGCAAATGTTAGGTTCTTCGAAGTCACATTCTGTATTAGTTTGTTTTGCTGAACTGTCTGGAAATTAAATAAAGAATTAATTAATTTATTGGTCTTTCATTTGTACCATGGTAATATTTGACTGAGTTATTGATATTATAGGAGGATATTACATTACACTATCATAACAACTACTTAGATCACCTTTTAATAGGATAAAATACCTAATAAAACGCGAAGTTAGAAGCATTTCTAACTTCCGCACGTTCCTGGCGGGAACGTCTCTCGTTCCCGCTCGGCCAATAAGAGTTAAAGAGTGACTCCATAGATATAACGGCTCAAGCTTCTATCGAACATTCTAGAAGCTGGGAAGCCCTAAAAACAGATGACGCACAGCCTTCTCATTTTTCATTTCTTAGTTGTCTGTCATCCGTCAACTGGCTGTGCACATCTTGGATATGATTTTTACAAAACTTTATCTTCGCCCCGAAACCGAAACTCATAATTCGGTTTTTCCGAAGATATACGATGGAACCTTTGAACGTTATCGTACTGTAGGTACCTACCGGAAACCGCCAAGCGCCATGATGTTGGGCGGTTTCCGCGTTTTATCTGGCCCTGACTCATGATTCGGGCTGGATTCTGGCTGGACTCAACTATTTAAATGTCAATCCCAACTTTGTAATCGCAACATTTTAAAAGTCACGCCGCGTAGGTAATTTTGTAGTAGATAATTAGTTGTCAATTGTTTTATTTCTTAATTTTATATAAATCCAAGCCAGTAAAACTTTTTTATCGAGTCGCTTTGTTTCCGGCAGGCAGAGCATAATATATCTTGTTTATAAAAAAAAACAATACCTTAAATTATAATGGTACCAGTTTACTAAAAAATTACCCCAATAATTATGGGTAATTTGCAAAAATTATTGGCACGTGTAACATAAATAATGTGTTTGTCCACGTGTGTATGCTACTTTGAGCATTTAAAATCTTCAGTATGTCTTACCATAACATACAGGAGCAGTAGAGTTCCATTGTGATCCATCGCAGTAAATTACCGGTGAACCCATGAGTTGATGTCCCGGTAAACAGAAGAAGACTACCCACGCGTTATTATGAGATGTCATATTCACCGCATTCTTAACTTCTTCCAACTGCTGGCAGCCCGATCCTTTAAAAAGTGAAAGAAAACACTTGTGACTACTAAGCTAGTAAATATCTACTTAGGTTATTTAAAAATATATATAAAAAAAAATCCTATATAATTAGATTGCGTTTACGTGCGTTACGGTTACTGAGGGAATCGAAAACAGGAACCAAAAAGCAAGAAACATTATTAGCAACTGACTCTGTAAATTATAAAATAAACTGAAATAAAGAGTATATATTTAAATATATTTATAATTGTTAGGCTGGATGGATGATACTTACTAACACATACTGGTGTGGGCACGTCCCATTGTCCAAGCCTACACGTGGCATATTTGTTGCCCACCAGCGTATATCGAGCGCTGCAGGAGTACTTGACAAATGTCCCTCTCTGCCTCGGCCGAGCTCGGCCGTTCTTAATTCGAGGGAGCGCGCACGATGCCGAAGAGGAACGGTGGTAATATGAATGAAATTCTGCAAAAAATTGTAAGTCGCTTAATTTATAAGCTCTAAACCCTGACCCTGTAAGCTATAAACCAACATTAGAATTAATGCAGTATTTATGCTATGTATGTCACCACTTCAACGGTTATTCACTTTAACGGTGATATTCCTTATCACTTAAGTTACTTACTTGAACCAACTTACATACTTCAAACAACACTAATTATAGTACTTTTGTAAAAATCTACATGAGTCATTTTTCGCATAGCTGGTGCCGGCAGTAATTGAACGGTGGTATTTTAAAGAAAACTCTGGATGCAAGAGCGAGCGAAGCGAGCTCGAAAATTTTAGCATCTCGGATAGATTAGGTTTTTTTTACTATTCACACATCATGACACATCAGTAATAGGAGTTACTTTGTCGACTTATGCAAGAAAGTTTGATGCAAGAGCGAGAGACGCGAGCTCGAAGAGTTTTAGCACCCTGCCTTTGAGAGATTAGATTTCTTTGACAATTTAATATAGAAATAGGTGTTGCTTTTTACATTTATTATGCAGAAAAGCTGAAGAAATAAGAGAAACTATGATGCAGAAGCGAGCGCAGTGAGCTCAAAATTTTTTAGCATCCCGCTTAGTAGAGGTCAGATTTACTTTTCTTTCCTACGGGTGGTATAGGTATGGATATGAGCGCGGGGCCTGCAGCATTTGCTAACCAGCCCAGTCCGCCTGCCATCAGGCAGACAATCTACCTAGTTGGGTAGCTTTGGAGCCCCTAGGCTGGCTGGCACTCCAGGCTGCCTGCCTTGTAGGCTTAGGAATAAATCCAAGGCTGATTCCGGTGACTTACCAACGCTGCACCTTACTCCAGAACCCATCGACCATGCGTTCTGCGAGCCACTTAGTTTGCCAATTTTTCAAGTATAGGTAATATTATATTTTTCAGTACTTAATATTTAAAAAGCTATGGTCTCCAAAAAGCTACTCTCTATTAGCTGTTTCTAGTAACGTGACGGGTATTCCCTCGCCCATTTAATATATCCGGGTTACCACCCGGAAATATAGATTCTGTTTTAAGTCAGTATGACTGTATGAGATCAGCTATTTACTACTATTATTATTTTTTAAACTGAGGACTGTAACTCCACCTACGCTGTTATTTTATTTCCATGAGGACGGAAGTTTGATGTCACGCGTACCGCCAAGAGCGTGCGTCCGGCTGATAAAGTTTATAAACCATGTTTTTAACGTTTAGATAAGTTTATATTATTGTTTATTAATCATTTTATATGCCTAAGATCTGTTTACCGAATCCTAAGATAAATTCTCAATATTTTTAATACCTAATCCTCCAAACTTCAGAAAGTAATCCTAACATGATGTGCTGACTTGAATGAAAAGTCCATCGCTTCTTATTTAATCTGTTCAAGATCAACCTATTAACAATTTACTTAGTTTCTGAAGTCGACACGGAATGGATTTGTTTTGGACAAAATTAAATGTAGCTACAGTTTGTCTTCTGCTTATACAGGGCTATTTTTAAATGACTAGCTAAATTTTCACAGGGTGTTCTACCCATGAATATGAACAGCTTTCACTATGGGACCAACTTTGAAATCACGAAAAAAAATCAGCGGTTTCCTACAAAAGTTCAATACCTACTCAATGAAAATGTATGAAACAGCTGATTTTTTTTTTGCGATTTCAAAGTTGGTCCCATAGTGAAAGTTGTTCATATTCATGGGTAGAACACCCTGTGAAAATTTAGCTAGTCATTTAAAAATAGCCCTGTATAGTTCAGTTTGTCATTCCAGTTGTATGCTTGTATGTAGTAGTATGTCAGTTATTGAATGTTTTTACCTCATATAATTATCACTGTGGTAAATACCAAACCAGACTTTATAAATGAGGATAATCTATGTATAATATATTATTTATATTCGAAAATAGAATAGGTCCTATTCTATAAATACCTAATATACCTAATAAATATACTTAGTTAATAAATAAGAATCACAGCAGGTATTAAAAGTAAACTGTATAAAGGTCGCAGCCAACGGGTTTCATTAGCCGTTTGGTCAACCGCCTAGCCATTTCACTAAACGCCGCCATTCAATCAAGGGCCTGTATGTATTCAGCCATTCAATCAAATGGCTAGGCAAATTACTTGGATCGATAGCGTTTAACTACTTGCCTAGCCCAGACATTTCAATTTAAATTTAGTTACATTTTCTGCCACTGTGCGCTGAAATCCACTGAATCCAACGCGTGGGGGTATCAAGTTGAAGTTAATGTCAAATACGTAGGTCTATAGTCCCTTGGAGCCCTAAAAAAAGTCAACGCAATGAAAAAATACTGCATTTATGCGACATATTTTGATACTCGCAAGTAAATCGAAACCTTTAGGGTACTTCCCGTTGTCATAGAACCATGTTTGGCAACAAGCTAGGTCTCACAGCACCAGTAGGTAAAGGAAAAAGTCCGAAAATTATTACTTTGTAATTGTATCACAGTTTGTTTTTGGGTTTACAATGTTAAGTTTGTTTTTGGGATCGAGATCTTAGACATGCTGGAGTCCACCAGCCGCGAGTCCTATCCTTGTTTTATAATCTCTGCCTTTGTCACGGTTATTTACCAGAGGAACTATTTCGGATAAGAGTAACTATCGTCCCATCTCTCTTGCGACCATAATGGCCAATCAAACACTTAAAACTGCACGATGCTCAGTTTGGTTTCAGAAGTGGCCAGCACTGTATTATGTCTTAAGCAGGCTGTACAGTACTATACGGACAGGAAAACACCTGTACACGCGTGTTTCTTGGATGTGTCTAAAGCTTTCGACACAGTCCTATATGATAAGCTTTGGGACAAACTGGGCAAGGCGGGGTTACCTATAGAAGTCATATCACTGTTGCAAGATTGGTATCACAGCCAGCAGAATAAGGCGAAAGGGGCGGGTGCCTTATCCGAGCCTTATGGCATGGAGTGCGGCGTTAGGCAGGGTAGATTAACCTCTGCTTTGTTATTTAACCTATACATAAAATTACCTTATCGGTGAGCTCAGCAGCACTCATACCGGTTGTCATGTCGATAGTGTATGCGTGTGAATAATATTAGCTAGGCGGACGATATGGTGCTGCTGGGACCATCGGTGGGTGCTATTCGTAAGTTGATAGCAATATGTGAGACATATGCGATAGAACATGGACTGACGTATAATATAGCAAAAAGGAAAGTTCTGCTTTTCAAGGGGAAATGTAGTGTGTCCGTGCCAGTTTGTGTTCCTCCAATTAAATTGTGAGGAACTAGTGTGTATGGTGAGGAACTGCAGAGAGTGACCAGTTTTAGGTATTTAGGGCACATTGTGACGGAGGATTTGTCCGATGACGCGGATCTGTGGGTCTACTCCCTAAGCACGTAGTCCGTAGTTTCGGCTTTCGTTACGGGAGTTTCCTACTCCGTATCACTTACGGACAGATGATTGGTTCGGGGCCCGAACGAAATATGAATGACAAAACGATACGACAGTTGTCCCTCCTCCCGATGTGTTTTTGCCCGTCTTTGATGGATCGTTATGTCAGACGGACGGACGAACGGACGGACGGATAGACGGACGGACTTAGGGAGGAGCGGGAGCTCAGGGCATTGGCGGTCCGAGGGAACATGATTGCCCGTAGATTCGTTCGCTGCTCCATTCCTGTTAAAATCACTTTGTTTAAGGCATACTATCAATAATTGTACTCGAGGAGTCTATGGGTCAGTCGTCAGTCAGTGGTCAGTCAGTTAATTCGAAAGAAATTGCCAAACACTTCTATAACTAACTAAAATAGGTTTAAGTACCTACTTATATAGCGTTTTGTTTTAGTTTTTGTATGAATAAGGGGGTTAGAGTATTACAGTTAGTTAAACTATACCAAACTCCAAAGAAACCTGGGTCGTAAGTAGGTACAGTCGAACAAGCTATTGGGTATAAAGTAAAAGTAAACATATTCATCTTTCCACTATACTGTCAATATTCATTTAAGCATAAGTACCTGGGCGACCGAGCTCCGCTCGGTACAAAATTGTGAAAATTAAATCTTTTTGCGTGAAAATGTGGAGAAATCGAATTTACCCAGATATGAGACCTAGCTAGATCCATTTTTCGCCCCCGTAAACCCAAATCAATATTGCAACTTTCATCGAAATCGTTAGAGCCGTTTTCAAGAACGTGATTACAAATAAATATATAAATATACAAATGTTGCTCAATCAATAGTGTATAACATTTTATGCTTATGAAGTAAAATAATTGACTATGAATACCAAAATAGTTTGTTCGACTGTACCTACTTGATTGAGATCTCAAACCTATACTTAGGTAATCTCAAGTTTGGCCAGTTTCGCAATCGCACAGCAACAGACAGACTCGACCACGTAGAATATAATAAAATAGAATACCTACTTTATTGTTATGTAGATACACATATATGTGCATTTTCCCTAAATGATCAAGGAAAATACATGTTTAATATGATGTTTAACTGATCCATTTTAATTAACATAACTAAGCTTCAATAATTAATTAATTATTTAAAAATGTTATCAAGAAGCTAATTACCAACTGTATAGGTACAAACTATTGGTATTTTTATTCAATTAATTTCAAATTTAATACATCAAATTATATAAATACCTACTCAGAAGGAAATGACAAAAACTGTACACAAATATTAAGCATATTTAATGCTACGAACAAGAACGCACGATTTTTACTACTCGACAAAACATGAAGGTTTCTATATTATATATAAGTTAAATATTAATGTAATATATACAGACAGACACGAAAAGCGACTTTATTTTATAATAAGTATAATATATAGATATAGATAGAGTATAGATAATTACATCTAGCCATCAATCTAGCATATTTGTTAAATACCTTATTTTTCTTTTTTGTCATGAGAAATAAACCCACGCAGCCAGGCGGATGGACATAACTGAGATAGCAACGGAAGTGAACAGAAACCAAAAATCACTCGCTGTATGGAGTTTTATCAAATGCTGAAAACAGCTTCACATAAATAACTACTTATTACAAGTGCCTTTATAATGAGTATAATAACTATTTTGATTACAAAAGCGGCCTTTTGTAGGTGTTGAGTTATCATTCCAGTTAGAAAAGTCTACCCGATAAAATACTGTCTTACCCACCCCCCAAAAACCTTGAATTAATCTTACTCAAGACACGAATAATAAAATATTACAGAATAATATGAATTGGGTAGAAAAAGCACCCTGGTTGATGAATCTAGTAGGTGCTTAAGCACAATCCTGCCTAAAATGCTATAGTTAGTTAATCAATTCATATTTTTCTTTCATTTCAACATCTTTCTGCCCCTATCCCATGTTACTCGTGGTCGGCGCAAACGTTTTCTTCTTCTATACTCCTCTGTCAACCGTCACGCTATCATTCACACCCTTCTCTTTCATATCATTCCTCATAGAATCCATCCATCTTTTCTTTGGCCTTCCTCTCCCTCTCCATCCATCAACATGTATATTCATCAACATATTTTTCTTTAATTTGATATCCTAAGAACTATCACGTCTATTCTTTTTATTGTTTATTTTTTCTATGTATGTAATTGTTTTCACATTCGCATTGTTAATCCAAACTTGGTGTCATGACAATTGACTGCCGGTCAAAAAAGGTAAAGATCCGAATACGAACTAGAAAATTGCTTCTTTTTTATTACTTTAATAAATTAGATGCGCCAACGTGGGGCAAATCTAGCCTAGTAAAATAAAAGACTTAGACTTTGAACAATATATAATTTATAAGAAATGTTATTATAAAATACAGTATCGATAAAAAAACTACCTAACCTACCTAGCACACTCTCAGATGGAAGTAGGAGGAAGGTTTTGTAATCGAGAACTTGAAACTGCGCCGTCAGGCCTCGTCAAATAAACGGCGAACAACGTAGAACGACATGCGTGTATGACCACATAATTATAAGAACGTGAACGAGGCAAAAGGAGTATGTAAGGATCGTAGGAGGTGGCGTTCTGTAGTTTCTGCCTATCCCCATGTGAAGAAGGCGTGAGTTTATGTATGTATGTAAATAAGACGTGTATGTATGTATGTAGATAAAAAACAAATAAGTACCTACCTACCTTTCAAGTTCAATAAAGTAATCTCTCATAGTACCTAAATAACTTAATTACTTAAATAATAATTAAAAAAAAAAATTACCTGCTTCGACAAAACTGAGAACAAATAACAATAATAAACACTTTAGAAACATTTTGCACTTTAATACTATTCTGATGTAGCACAATATTATTTCTCTGTTATTTTAAACTATTTAAAATAATAAATAATGTTTATGTCACTTCATATTTTAGGACTAGACTGGATGTCGTTACACACTTATTTTAAATGTTGTTTCATTTATATTGTTGTATGTTGTTCACATCGAACTCGACCAAAGAGTAAGCCCGACTGCAGATCCTACATTGGATTTATATAATGACTACGGCTCAATGCGGACCAACGATGTGGTGACTGGTAAAATTTTTTTTCGCGATTTCATGTTTGGTCCGATATTAACATTTGTTTGTTATCATGAGTACAATCCTGTGTTTAAGTATCGGTCACTAGGTCCACCACAATTATATAAAATTGAAGTGTCTGTTTGTAATATCAAAATAACTGCTTTTTACTAAATCCATATTATAAAATTATATAGGTACCTACGGCAGGTGCTTATAACAAAAAACTATTTTTTAATTTTTTTTCTGTCTGTCTTTCTGTTTGTTTCAGCTAATATCTGACACGGCCGGGTCGATTTTGTAAGTAAGTAGGTACAGTGGGCTGCATCAATTGGGTACCCCAGTTGTATACTTGTATTAAAATTTTAATACAACTGGGGTACCCAATTGATGAGAAACCATCCTGAATAAATTATCTAAATGATAGTGGAAACTGCATCAAAATCCGTTGCCTAGTTTAAAAGAACAACGCGGCCACACAGCAGATACGAAAAGCGACTTTATTTTATAATAATTATAGATATAGTTTAAATTAAATACATTTTATAAGATCTACCTACATGTCATTTCTGTTTATTTTTGTAATCTTTGCGCTCAACGGGATGTACCTACATTTATCAGAGGACGCTTCCTTTAAACTTTCCAACCGATACTCCATTGAATACTATCAGCCATCAGCCATCCATGGTATTTACAAAAACAGATTAGTAGAAACCTACTGTGGCTAATTTCTTATCTTATCGCTAAATAATAAATACCCTTTAAACCATTGCAATGTGAGTCTGAATCACTTTGGGTTTTTTAAATTCCAGTTAAGTTCACAAAATTTGTCAGGATATGACAAATATTCTACCAGTTCCTACCTAACTATCAATTCCGTCATCTGAATGTTTTAAGTTAAAAAAAACCATCGGTTTTGTAGTACCTATATACCTACGTATTCAAGTAAGTCGAGCGAGCGCCCCCTGGGTGGAAACTGTGGTCTGCCATCTCCGCTAACCTTGCCAACTGGCACTGGCTGACAGGGAGCAGGTGCGGTTCCCGGGCCCCCAAAACTCGAGAAATACTTTGTAATCAAATCCCAAACAAGACCAAAATTGTTCAGTAAGTAAAAAGCAGTTTGAAGTGGGGACCCCTACGCATGCTAAATCATAAAAGTAGGGTGCTACGATTTTCGAGCTCGCTTCGCTCGCTCTTACAACCTACATTCTCTTTTTTCTCAGACTTCTCTGCGTAAGTCGACAAAGTAATTCATAATTATGTACGAATAGTTAAAAAAAGAAAACTTTACCTATCTGGAGTGGGGTGCTAAAATTTTCGAGCTTACTATGCTCGCTCTTGCATGCATTTTCAAACAGTTCTGTACGGGGGGCCTAAAACGGCCACATTAACCAATTCCTCTAAAAGTGATTCATTTCTTGAATTCCCAGCAATTTATTATGATTGTGCTATTTGACGTATTTTTCACTAACTTCATTATAGCAACTCATAATTTGTGGACCATTTTACGAATCTCCATTTTATAAAACTGTCAAACAGATGAATTGCGTGCTATGAATTGTAAGCAGTAAATTATGAATTGTCAGTTTGTGATCGTTTTACGTTTTCAAATATGATTCATAAGTAATACCTATTATCCTATTATGATTCTGCCAAAGTGGCCGTTTTAGTCCCCCAGGTTGACAAAGCAATTCCTATTTCTGTATAAATGTGAAAAATTATTTTAAACTGCGGGCTGTAAAAATTTTCGAGCACGTTTCGCTCGCTCTACCATCCTCTATTCATCTGGTGCTCTAGCGTTTCTATTGTCGACAAAGTATGTCCTATTTCTGTATCAATAGTCAAAAGAAAAGTTAAACTTTTCGAGGCAGTGTGCTAAATATTTCGACTGCATTTCTGATCTTTTTAATTTTGCGAGTGTGTGTAGTGCGAGGTACACGCCATTCTTTCACCCTTAAAATCGAACTTAAACTCTGATGGTAGGTAGTTATAATTTTAACGATAAGATGCTTAAGCAACGAATTTGAATCATAATCATTTAATGTGATAATGATGCATGGTACTGTGAAAAAAAAAGTCCCTGACCGCTCCCGGCCCAAAAGTGCCCATCACACTCGCCGCGTTTCCACGCTGGATTGCGATGGCCAGCCTCTGCACCAGGAACGAGCCGGAACGCGAGTCACCAGTCGACTCTATGAGCCTTCGTCCAATCTCCTTTACCAGGTTTTTGGCCTCTTTGCCCCAGCTCCCTAAGGTCTCCACCGCCACTGGCACGAAGTGGTATAGCGGCTCCAAATCAGCGTACTTGAGCCTCTTTTTTGAGCTGGCGTCTTCTGCAGCGGCCGACGGGGAGTGAACGGTGCGACTAAAGTGGCTGGCGGCTACGGTACTGACGCACGTTGCGTCCCAAATTAAGCACCTGCCATTCTTCCAGGGCACCAAAGTCAGCCCGTCCGGCCTCTTACCGTCCGACCTGCTCAGACCCGGAGGCTCAAGCACACAGGGTACGTACGCCGCTACAAGGGCCCTGCGGACGACATCGTTCAGAGCATGGTGTCGCGGAAACCTCCCAGTGCACCGTCGACAGCTCAAAGCGTGGTGGCCATTCGCTTCCACCATGGAACCGCAGGTGCAAATATGAGGTTCACACACCTTACAGCCCAGGCGGAAAGCCACCGCCACACGCAGGGAGTCGTCGTCGAGCAGCGTGCCCAGGTGAGGCGAAGGCAACGCCTGTAACCACGCTCCAGATTCAGGTTGCGACACTGCCCGCAGCCTGGCTTTGTCGGCCCCTGTAGCGCCATCTAATAAAAGAACCTGGAGTCGCTTCACCCCCACATCATCCCACGCCCGCTGAAGGTGCACAGCTTCCGGAATCGACACACACACACATCGATGATAAATTATAATTTACAATATAAAATTTACATTTAATACTATATTTTTACAATACATTCATTATTAAACAAATAAAACAATTATTATAAATACTTCAATATCTAAATAATACTACATAATAAATACCTATTTAATTATACAAATATTACATTTAATATAAATACTTAATCACCTAAATATAATTAATAATAATTTCTAGTCATTTACAATAATAATTCGTGCAATAGACTGAGTACCTACAGTAACCAAATATAATAATAAATTCTAGTCATTTAACAAATAAATAATCGTGCAATAGACTGAGTACCTGGAGTAACCAAATATATTTAGTTTATACAAATATTGAACAACTGGAATATATAACTAATTAAGGAAATAATATTATATATATTTACTGAATTAACTGCTTAAATAAATTAAATAATAAAAGGAAAAATAGTATTTCATGAAATCAACATACATTTATAAGTAAATAAATAATAAGCGCCCAAAATAAGCGCTCTTCCTCCTCTCCTACTATGCTGTGCCCGACAGGGTCCATAATTGTGACATTATTTATAAGCTTACCAACTGTTATTATAACATTATGGAACGCAATAAAGAATTGAGAATTGAGAATTGAGAAAAATACAATCTGAACCAACGGGCAAGTTATTATTTTTGTAGTTAGCTATGCCATGTCGCTAGCTAGGCATAGCTAGATAGATAGCAAAACAAAATCCCTATTATCTGTCACCGAGTTTCAGTGCTTCAATACCCCGTAGGTACGATATTTTCCCTGTACGTCGAGTCGCTCTGCAAACAAACAAAAATCACACAATTTTACTAAAAATCACATTTATTTCACAAAGCATTTGTCAATGCACTTGTTTCTTTGTTACATTAAACTATAGTAAGCTACCTAAGGGTGATTTTATTAATCAAGTACTATTACATATTGTATAGTAGCTGTGGTATCTAGTAATATTTATTCTTAAAACTTGCATCATAACATAACAAAAGTGATAAGTACTTACTTTGACTAAATCATGAACTCTATTTCACTTTTATTTCTGACTGTACTTGCGGCACTCGATGTAAAGGGAATAAAAGCGTGGAAGAAATCATATGCTGGACGTAGAGGGAATAAAAGCGAGATGAATCTCACAGCTCGACGTGGAGGGAATCCACGTAAAGGGTACCTACCAGCCTCCGGCAGAAGACACAGGAAACAACTTGTTTACGTTTCAGTTGCAATCTCACTGGTAATCTACACTTCTTAAAGGGCAACATTAAACAACAGTTGTCAAAATAACTGTGCCTTGCTCGTTCCAGCGACCACGAATTACATTCTATCGGTTTCATGTATATTTCATAACTAGAAAGAGAAAACAGACCGCAATGCTGATAATCTGTGTTCATGCGATGCCGATAGCTGGAACGATGTGTACTGTGGTTTGCTTGCCGTCACAGATTAAGTAGTATTCTTGCCGTGTTGTGTCGTTCGTTGTCGTGTTCGTAGTTTGAGTATTTTTTTGTTTTTTTGCATGTTTTTTGCCAAGAAAATACAAAATAAATAAACATGGAGAAAATATGCAGATTTTGTATGAATGTATCCAATAAAAACATGTGCAGTTTACAAGAATGCGATATACTCCTTAACATTCGAAAATTTCTAACGATAAAAGTAAGCGTTTACATTTATAAAGTACAAAATTTTAAGTATTTTTAAGCTTCTCTTAGCAAAGTTGTGTGCTTTGATCATAATTCGTAGGTATTTTAGGATTATAGTACATACAGCGCTTTAAGTATCCTGTAGTTTCCTGATAAAGGAACACAATGAATTATTATTATCACTAAGATTCTTGTCTATAACCTCAGCTTCACCCTTATTTTAGTTTTTTAAGATTGGTTATCCTTTTCAGATAACAACTGAAGATTCGTTCCCTAGCAATTTATGCAAGGAATGCTTTAAAAAAATATCGCAAATAATTAATTTCTGTTTATCTGTCCAAGACAATGAAAATAAATTACAATATTACTCAGCAAATGGCCTATTACAAGATTATTATTCAAAAATAATTACAAACGATAAAGATGAACTAAACAAGGTAAAAATAGTTACCAACATTGAAAATGAACAAAACGAAGTAAAAATAGAAACACATTATTTGAAATTTATTTATTTATTTATTTATTTATTTATTTATCCAATCTTACACTATCTTAACAGGTCCACACCCAATGCGATAATGTGATTACAGATTATCACTTATTACTTAATAAATCGAGAGTCACCCTCACGAATTCCGCCAATGTACAGTTAAATATATCAATCTTTTGTGAGGCGCTGTTTAATAACCGTATGGCTCTTGCAACCGGTGCGAATTTGCCTACGTTAGTGCGAGCCACCGGGACGTCGAAAAGCCGTGCCCTCGGCGCCTGCCGCAACCTGGTGTTTGGAACAAGCAGCCTCAACGAGTCTAGTATATTAGGGTTATTTAATCTACCACGAAACACTTCAAATATATATTTGGCTAACGCTAAGTTACGCCTTACCTCCAACTTATAGTATCCAACCATCCCTATAACAAAGAGGGTTGGATACATAAGCGGATAATAAGGGTAAACACCATATTGTCTAAAGTACAAATACCGGGTAAATTTGTTCTGCATTTTTTCCACCATGAGACTATATTTAGCCTCATGGGGGTTCCAGATAATAGCACTGCTTTCCAACCTACTCCTAACTAACGCATTATATAAAGATTTTACAGCTTCCGTGTTATTATAGTCCCGCGTTTCCCGCATTATAAAGCCTAAACTCCTAAATGCCTCCCTACAAACTTGCTCAATATGCCTACGGAAAGTCAGGTCCTTAGTGAACTTAACCCCTAAGTCACGCACAGAATCAACCCGCGGAATGGCTACCCCTTCCATCTGGTATTTATATTGTAGCGGCACCGCAGCCCGTGTAAAAGACATGACGTTGCACTTGGAGACATTAAACCGCAGCTTATTATTCCGGCTCCATTCCACCACTTCATCAATGTCCGACTGTAACTTCAAGCAGTCGGTCTCGTCATTAATCTGAAGGAATAATTTGAGATCGTCTGCAAAGAGCAAACAACCTGCATTCCGCGTTACTTCCGGTAGGTCATTAACCATTATGACAAATTCCAATGGGCCCAAGTTGGTACCCTGGCTGACTCCTGAAAGTGTCAGATAAGGGCTCGAAAAGTAACCGCCGTACTCTACATATTGCCTACGATTACCCAAGTAACTTGCAAAAAATTGCAAGAGGTCAGGAGTAAAACCAGCCATTGCAAACTTCGACAAAAGAACGTCATTATCCACACTATCGAAGGCCTTTTTAAAGTCAAAATATGCGACGTCCAGCTGAGCCCCAGCCTCAGAGTCGAGCACAGGTGCCACATGATTCATGAAGCACATTAAGTTGGTATTTGTGCTGCGGCCCGCTCGGAACCCGTGCTGCGCGTCACAAAAGTGTGCACTCACCTGCGGCATAATACACGCACATAACGCCGACTCAAAGACCTTCGCAAATGTGGACAATACCGCCACTGGTCTATACCCACTGATTTCCGAACTTGCAGTACCTTTGGGCACAGGAGTCACTCTAGTCAACTTCCAGCCTTCCGGGTACATACGTTCCTTTAAACAAAGATTAAACAAGTGGCAAAGAGGCTTTGTTAGCACCATCCTACAATCTTTAGCAATATAAGGAGGGACCCCGTCTGGGCCCACTGACCGCTTGGGCTTGAGCCGCATTAGGGCAGCTAGAACGTCATTCAGCGACAATTGGCCCACGTGAACACGCGTGCCGCGCTCCGGCGTCGCTCGGGCCGCGGCAGCCGCATCCAAACACGGCGTCTCCTCCCCATACACTGAGAGGAAGTAGTTAGCAAACTCCTGCGCACACTCACTTTCCACTAATGGAGTGCCATTCTTTAATAACCGGTTTTTGCTTCTTTTTGAACGCCTACTTCCAATAAAACCCCAAAACGACCTTGGCTCCTTAACAAACTGTGATTCGATACGACTTTGGTAGTCACAATAGGAAGTCTCGATTTTATTTTTAACAAGTGAACGATAGTAGGAAAACCTCTCATAATCGCTACTATCACCACTTATTTTATAAGCTTTATGCCAATAAGCTTTACTTTTAATGTCGCCTATGAGTTCCGCCGTGTACCACTCTGGGTAATTATACCTAGAGTGGCCGACTTTAGGCTTTTTCTTGGGAGTGCTATCACCGACTATACCATAAAATATACTGTAAAAAATATCATATGCATCATTGGTGCTGCTCGTTTCGTACAGCGCGCTCCAGTCCGCCCTCGCCAACAACGAATACATCTTGTAAAAATCAGCCTTAGCAAAATTCCATCGCGGGGGGGACGGCATCGTAAGCGGTGGCGGGGTCAGGGCAGGCGCGGGGTCCGAGCGTGCGTCCGTCCCACGCACTCGCACCATACTGACACACAGTGGCGGGTGCTGCCGGTCAATGCGAGACAAACAATCCATTTCCTCACTTACCGTTATTTCGCTCTCGGGCAAAGTAGATAAAACAACATCGAGTTTGCGACTATTACAATTAAGTACTTCATTATACTGGCGGAATCCGCAATAGGTGACAAAATACTGATAGTAACATTTTACATCCTGATTTGTGGAGTACATATTAAAATCGGCAACAAGTATTACCTTATCATATTGAGTACACAATTGTTCTAGCAGGTAAAACATATACATATACTCTCTTTCTGCCGTTCTAGGTGGAATATACGCAACACAACACAAAAATAAAAACTTATTCTTACGAAACACTGTTGCACACACAAGCTCAAAAAGATTATTGTCTAACTCGACACCGCCAGGCAGCGACACTCTCCGTATCTCGAGTCCGCGGCACGGGGCAGCAGCCAGGAACACCCCTCCCTGCTTGCGACCATCCGTGCGGTCGCACCGGAGTATCACGTAACCATTCGGTATCAGTTCTCCATCGTGTATTGATGCGTTCAACCCACTCTCCGTAATGGCAATTAAGTCGGCCGAGGATCCCAACACGTTTTTGTGAAATGTTTTCAATTTCGTACGCAACCCTTGAACATTTTGATAGTACAGTTTCATACTATATTTAGATTGCCTCTTTTTCGGTTGTCCTGCGAGGGGTCCGAAACCAAAGCCATTCACTGAGCCGTGTGTTCACCGGCCATACTTCCGCATTAGCAACTTTTCCATATTTACTTTCCGGTATTCCTATTTTAAACGATGAGTAATCGCGCTCTGTTTTCGGGATTATCTTCTCTACACTAATAACGTCCTTATTTACGCTACAAACGCTGGTTACATGGTCCGTTACCGCGTTAATTGATGTATCAGAACGCAACGACCACACGTGCAGATACTTTTTCTTTTCTATAGCCTGTAATGTACTTATCTGACTATTTTCTCCTCTCATCACCGATGCCCTGTTACTTCTTCTTTCCTTATTCTTGTTTATCACTTTATTCCATCCTCCTCCTGCTTCTCCTTCCTGCTCTTCAGTCTGTGTGCTATTGATTCTATCCTTGTATTGTATTTCCTTTCTTTCTTCTTGTTGCCTCTGCGTATTTATCTGAGAACTAGCCTGGTCAACATCAACCTGCCCAGTGCTATCTAGACCAATCGAGGCATCCAGAACTTTTATGGTAGTTCCAACTGTACCGTGCTGCTGATTTTTATTCAGAACTTTCATAGCCTGGGTGTTCTGCTCCTGCGGCCTCTTTGACCGACCGCTCTCTTTGCATTCTTTGTCGGCTAAGTTAGCCGCTATCATTTTGTGTTCGTTGGAACATGCGTTTACCATTTCCTTTAACTTACTAATTTCAGTCTGTAGCTTATCCAACTTCCCTAATACTATCTTCTGCATTGAACATTCAACTGCCTTTGTAATTTCTTGTCTGATAATGATTCTTAACTTCTCCTCAGACAGTCCTATCCAAGTACTACTTTCATTGGTTGGCTGCCTCTCCTCATCTCCATCATCGTCCTTATTAACTTGCACTCCTGTAACTTGGCGCTTAGTCCTCACGGTGACCCCATCCAGGGGCTCGTCTATGGTATCAACAGCAACGGAAGGCCCTTCAGTATGCGACTCCATTAGTTGTCGGACGGGAGTATTCAAATTGTTAGCCTTAGGTTGCTTATTGCGACAGTCCGGGCATTTCCATTGGGCCTTATCAGCAGTCATCAAACTATAGCGTTTTTCGGTTACATTAGCACACAACAAATCGTAGCGAAGCTTACAAATCGCGCATGCCAAGAACTCACGCCTCACAAATGGCTTTTTACATCCAGCGCAGGAATTCATGGTTGAAGAATATTGCACCCAAAGCGGACGCACCGAAGTCCAATTTAGCCCGTCGCTTTTGCTTTCAACCGTAGTCGCGTAGCACAGCTACGATCCGCCGTAGCCGCGTAGCCGCGCCGCTCCACCCGTAGCAAGTCGTAGCCGATGATTTCGCGCACTTGAGCCGTGGTCCCGTGGCTCTGCGCACACAGCCCCGCTCCGCGCCTCCAGTGACGCGGGTTCGAATCTAAGCTGGGTTTGACGCCGACACTTTTTCCAATATATCTATCCTTCTCCGCGCTCCGCCCAGTGGGCGGGTAATTCCGGTAAGTGCACCGTAAGAGTAAACGAGAATTTAATATTTCCCGTACGCACCAATCACAAAAATCCAATTTAACAAATCCCGCAAACTCCAAAGAACAACGACACACATGTCCGCTCACAACAGCGACCTGGCGCGAAGTTTGAAGATGATACACAAGCAGACCTTGAGGATTATGGTGATTTAAAAAAAGAAGAATTGTCTGATGACATTAACGAGACATGTGGCAGTTCTGATGATGAAATAACACTGCCCACAATTAACAAAGAAGAGGAAACTTCCACTCCATTTAATAAGATAACAAAATTTAGACCTCTACAGAGTATAATTTCTAAAAGAAAAAAGTTCAAAAATCCAGAAAACATTGAATACGTCAAAGGGTTTACTTGTCTCACATGTTTAATAGAATGTCATTCTCAAAAAGACCTCAGTAAACATTACTATGCCAAACACTACAAGAAAGAAACTGGTGATAAATATTATACGGAGCATAAATCGGAGGATAAGACTACATACAGCTGCAACAGTTGTGAGACAACATGTAATTTGAAGAAAGATATTGTAAAACATGTTATGCTACACACCAATGAGGGTGATGAGAGACCGTTGATTTGTAAACTTTGTGGTAAGATACTGTTATTTTATTGGTTACTCCCTCGTTGGACAAATGGTTTTAAGTGTTACTGCTGTGCATGCGGTCCTGGGTACCCAATTCCCAGGTTGGGCAAAGTGGTATCCACTTAAACGCTCCGCTGCACAATGCAAGAAACGCTGCTCTGAATCAAAAATTTCTCAGTAGTAGTCCTGAGTCTGGATTGGTGCCCGGTTGATGGGAATTACATGGGAATTAAACATAACTGGCGAAATGTGAATGTACTATCTGTACAACTTCCAACCACCACCACCACCTTCTTCTGTTACCTTTGGGGATTACAGACGTGATATTATTGTTATGTATGTTTACAGCTAACCTTCGGAGGTCGGTATAAAGAACTTATATGAGACCATTGTACAAAATCATTGTGCCACACGCAAAATACGCGCATTGTCGTGGAGTTGTGGATACCAGCCCGTATTACCTAAAACCATTGTGTTGTATCTCTGTAATCTCATAGACCAGCTAGCTTCCTATAAGGCAATCATTTTTGAAACAGTAACCATAGAGTTCCTTGCCAAATCTTCTCCACAGGAAACAACCAATTGGAACCATGCACCGTGTTCCTGACGTTTCATAAGTGACCATGTAGGTTTATGGTAAAGGAAATAATTTGAAGTTTGTACAGTAAATTGCTCTTTAAAAAACCCAACCAGACCACTAAGAACCCAACTATTTAAACTGTGTAGGCCTATACTATATGTTTTGTGACATAATAAGAGTTAGGTTTGCTTGATTATTTTAATCCATGTGCTATGTCTATTTCATGGACAGGCAGAACATACCGGAGAGTTTGTGACATAGTTCGACACTCTAGAGCACACAACGGCATCAAACTGCAGTGCCCATACAACTGTGGATTCACCACCGCTTACCAAGGGGCTATGACAGAACATAAGAATAGACACTTGGATGAGTACAAGGTTTGTGAGCATTTTGTAGCAATAATTTTCATGCAGGAACTCATTTTGTGTTGGCTATCATACCCTAAAGTAATTTTGGCATTGCACTATGGGTGACGTAAATAGCGCTGGGTTTGAGTTCGTCTCCTATCTTCATAGGGCGAGTAGAGCTGCTAACTAGTGCCACCATTGTGAAAAATCATAAGTCTGGAGATATGAAACATTTTGAAATTTCCTATGCTCACATTTTTAGTCAGATGAGGTAGAATTTATTGAAAATTTTAATTTTGCGGGATACCACTGCGGAAACACCTTAATGCTACCTATGCATTTTTCATAGTGCTTATGTTTACCATTAAATAAATCTTTTAAATCAATTTTACATTAGCAATCCGCACCTGCTTTGCAGTTATTGCGACTTTACAAAACATCGAGATTTCTTGTAATGTTAATATTAATGTATTTTACTTACACATAAACTTTCTGGAATAAATTCACAAAATGGTGGTGACAACCGCATCTAAATCCGTTGCACAACGCGGTCACTCACGAAAAGCAACTTTGTTTTATAATATCACTAGCTTTTGCCAGCGGCTTCACCCGGGTGGATGTCGGAAATTATACCCACGGGAACCGTACATTTTTCCGGGATAAAAAGTTCTATTCCAGATTATAACCTATCTCTGTGCCAAATATCCAGATCTGTTGAGCCGTTCTGGTGTGATTGAGTAACAAACATCCATACATTCATTTTTTTCCATTTATAATAGTAGTAAGATTCTATACTTAGATAAAACTTGTCTTTAAAAACAATGTCTAGACCAGCGTTTCTCATTAGCCGGGTCGCGACCCGGTACCGGTCCACCAAAATGAAATACCGGGTCGCAACATTCCCGCCTTGTTAAATTAGCTCGTCAAGCAATAACTTTTTTAATGCAATTTGTCACAACTTATAAATGTGAAGCTGGGTTTTCAACACTAGTTTACTTTAAAAATAAATATAGAAACCGACTTGAAGTGGAACCAGACCTTAGGATAAAACTTTAGACATTTTCCGTGAACTTGGATTCTTTTGTAAAAAATAAGCAGCAGCTCCATACTTCGCGATACCAAAATATGTAAGTAGTATTAATAAAACATTTTTACTATTAATAAATGTGTATTATTTTACCTAATGGAACCAGCTTGGATTTAAAAGTATTAGGGGCAGTGTGAAAATTACCGGGCCTTGGCAGAACAATGTTTGGGAAACACTGGTCTAGACAATAAGTACCTAACCTATTTATATCTCATTTTCCAGTATACATGTGAGACATGCGGCAAGGGTTTCAACATAAAGACCTGGTATGATCAACACCAGAACCTCCACACCGGACAGAAGCCGTTCGTCTGCGATATATGTGGCGTCGCCTTCCCTCTGTCCAGGTTAGTGTACAAGAAATAAAGTAAAAGAATATTTTAAATAATAACCCAACTGTCTAAAAAGTGAACTTGAAAAAAGATGGAAACAAGAGGACCTTAAAATTATCTTTCTAAGCAGTGAAATTCTGGGTTTGTCACTTGATATAACTAAAAGAATTAAATTGTAATAATTAACTCGTGCGTACTGCAACAGCCCCATTTCATATCCTGATAAATCACTGTCCATCCTAAGGTTGCCTGGAAGAGATCGCGGAAAGCGATAAGGCCGCCCATTGTATGTTTTGTAGTGTATATATTTTCTTTTGTTATGTATTTTTGTGGTGTACAATAAAGTATATATAAATAAATAAATACTGCGTACAAAGAAAAACCGTCGTAGAAACCTCGCCTCGCACACGTAATGGAGATTCTAAATGTCAGACATTTATTTTACAAACTTTGTAAGGCTTACAATGCGTTTCAACTAAGAATAGGAAAGTCAATGACCTCTAACTGTCAACTGAAGCTAGAAATCTAAGGCTTGCAAAGTTTTGTAGTGATAACCAACCATTTTAGTTATGTTTTTGGAATTTGTTTTTGTTAAAATATGTCACTGACTTTGCAAATGTGTTAACGAGATGCTATTTAGCTAAATCTTCACAATATGGCGCAAGGTCATTCCTATTCTTAGTTGAAACGCATTGTACTCAAAAACACGTATTTCCTGAAACAAGTTTTATGAAATTTCCGAACACTATTTTTCGTTCCACGTTATCGCATAGTCACTGGCGCTGGATGAAACAGCAAGCTTTTCGACCATGCTCGCGTTGACGATAGACGGACCGGGAGTCCGGGAAGGGCCCACTTAAGGCCCGGACTGACTACGATTTTAAACGGCACACAACCGCGTAACCTATTGTCACCAGTAGCTGGCTTGAAATAAGGTTGAAAATTGAAAATAATATTTGTTTTGCCGAGATGTGACTAAACAGCGAATGTGCATTTATTTTCCGGGTTTTCTTTAGATTATTCAGAAAATACACAATAAATTAAATAATTGACCTGTTAAAGTTTTAAAAAAATGCTAATTCTATTCAATCAACTCAGCCTATCGCAGTCCACTGCGCCACAACACCCTGTCCTCCGCCTTCCGCATCCAGTCTGTCCCAGCCACTTTCTTCAGGTCGTCGGTCCATCTAGCTGGGGGCGTCCCACACTACGCTTACCGATAGGCGGTCTCCACTCCAGGACCCGTCTAATTCTATTAAATTCTTAAAAACAAGAATTTCGTTATCGTTGAAAATACAGAGATGTTCGACACCAAAGTTTATTTTTGTGGAGCACCCTCCAAATTTTTTTTTTGGGAATATCAAACTATTTTTTACTATTCTATTCGGTTAAAATTTTTCTTTAAACCCTTCTATGTCCACTGTATTTTTTGCGTCGGATAGTTTCATTGCGTTACGTCATACTCGAAAATCCAAGAAACCAATTTTTGTTAATATTGAGCTAATTGTTTTATTTTTGTTAAGCTTGAGCTACCTTAACGAAACGCGTTCCCTATTTATTGAACACTTTACCTGCTGATATCAGACAAGAAGATAATAAAGTATTATTTGCACGTAAACTTAAAAAAATATTGATTAGATTCTTTGTAAGTGTAGGTATTAAGTATAGATGTACCTGATATTAATGTAAGAGAGACTCAACAATCTCACAGTTAACCTTCGTAAGCAGTTTTGTGGAGTATTTAGCTTTAAGAAAAATTTTATGTGAATAAATCATTCATTCATTCATTCAAGGCGTCCGTTTTGTCGATAGTACCATACACCTCTGCTTGCCTTTCAGCGGAACAGTATGTTACATTAATTCTTATTTTCAGATATCTACAAAATCACACAAGCTCAGTACATCCGCAGTCGTCAACATTTAAACGGTACCAATGTGTCCATTGTGATGAAAAGTGTGACAGTGCCAAAAGTCTTGCCATACATTTGCAGGTAAATTCAATCTATCAATCTGCCTAGGCCTTTTCCCAACTATGTTGGGGTCGGCTTCCAGTCTAACCGGATGCAGCTGAATACCAGTATTTTACATGGAGTGACTGCCTGTCTGACCTCCACAACCCAGTAACTGGGTAATACGATACCTACTGGTTGTCAGCCTTGCGGGCTTCTGACGACCCATAACAACTGTCAAAGAATCACGAATGACAGCCGGGACCAACGGCTTAACGTGCTTTCCGAAGCACAGGGGGGTCTCGGATATGTAATGGATGGTCACCCATCCACGGACCGACCGCGGCAAGCGTAGCCACAGATTAATACAGATGGCACACTCCGCAAAATCATTTAAATAAAACGCGACTCTTGCTACGACACAATAAAGTGCAATTCAGGTCGCAAAACGCTTATTACCTACAGTTATATTCATCTACAAGTTGCCCCTCTTTCTATCGCATAACTCTTATACCTTCTGACTCGTTAGGGTTGTCTTCTTTTACGACGCGGCGCGTGAGTGAGTATCGAACTAACGTGCAAGCCGGCCGGTGCGCGGCAGCTCACACTGACTTGGCCCAGTGATATCACATTAGCTGCCAGACAATAGACACAATAGAAAATTAATTGTTTGAGGTCACCGGTGACCGGCGTGGCAGTTAACCTGTTAAGGGACCGCCGCCGCGTACTTGTAGCTTCATACCTAAACTGCGGAGTGTCCCATCTGTAATAATCTGTGGCATAGCTAAGCTTTCGATCCGCCCTTACGGCTGTTGTCAATTAGCCACCGCCGCATTGGCTGCATTATGATATAAAATAAAAATAGTGGTGTTAATTTCTCTATTCCAGGAACATGGTATAAAGAAAGTAAAAGATTTTCTCTGCGATTTTTGTGGCAAGCTGTGTGTGTCTCGTTCTGAACTGCAGTACCATCATAGGATGCATTTGGGAGTGAAGCCGTACACATGCACGTATGTACCTTACATAAACTTACTTTAAATACTCTATATAAATGGCTAAATGTGTTGATAAGTTCAAAACTCGAGAACGGCTGGACCAATTCGGCAATATTTTTTTTCAAATTTTCGTTGGAGGAAGGTTCTTCCAATTTTTCATAATTTTGTCTTCATAACAAAAATTGGGAAAAAATCATGGAAAAACGTAAAAAACACATCTTTTTTTTCCCTTACAAACTGTTCCTAGCTGTCAATTCCAGGGATGGCAATCTGATGTAATCTATTGAACTACTTGAATGCAGCCGTACATTTGACACTTTCTTTTTCTAAAGAAAAAGAAGAAGGAATGGAAATACGTTTATTTGCGGTAAACATGACGCAAAGAAATAACCACTTACGCGTGTTGGTGGGCCTTTCCCCGCGATTTTTGCTGGACTGCTTGATTGTCCCCGTACATTTTTTATCGGCGCGCGACGGGGCGCCTAGCCACTTAAACACGGCTTGTACAGTCAGCTACGCCCCTTGGAAGCACCCGCTGCTTCCAAAGAGGGTACCCACATCGTGAAGCTGACTGTACACAAAATATTTCTATGAACTGATAGTATACTAATGACTGTTTCTTAAAGTGGATATACTAGGCTAGATTACGAATTTTGTTGCAGAATAAGCGAGGCTTCTACAAAAGTCGGGATCGGGACACGCAAGCTCGGCTTGCGTGTCTCGATCCCGACTACCAAATTACCAACACCAACCCGATTACCAAAATTCTATAGATTATAATGCTTGTCAGTCGGGTAAAAATGAAATGAAACGAACAGATGAATGTTCATTCCTAATTTCAATAATGTCGGTGTCGTGTGCACGAAATGTGATATAAAAAATAATAATATGTTAAGAGAAAGAATCTGCGCTTTTTTTTTATTAAATTCACTGCATGAAATTACTTTTGTTTACCTCAGAAATCGATTTTTCGCACGATTTATTTTTACTCTGTCAAGCCCCTTTATCATCCCCAAATCCTATTATTCACAGAATATGCAAAAAGAAGTTTGCGAAGAAGTACAACTTGCGGCTTCACATGAGTATCCATAACGGTGGCGAGGCGCACGACTGCGTGCATTGCGGCAAGCGATACTCGCAGCGATGCACGCTGCTGAGGCATCTTAAAAGGTACCTGACGTCTTCTATAGTTCTATCTATCTATCTATCTATATAAATAAAAAGAGAAGTCCTGACTGACTGACTGATTGACTGACTCATCAACGCCGAGCTCAAACCCTTGTACCTAGAAAGCTGAAATTTTGCACAGAGGTTCCCTTTATTTATTTATTTATTTATCAAGCAAGGACGACATATTTACAATGTTAATAACAATAGGTAATTCAGTCTTCAGTACTGTGTAAATACATCACTTATAGGCATGCACAACATTTACAATAATTTTAAAGGTTACAACTATACAATTAATTTTAAATCATTACAATATTAACAATAAAAATTTGATACTCATAAAATTCCCAAATAAGATTAGATTTTAAAATAAAATAACAATAACTTTATAATTTAGACAAGGAATAAGGAAGGAATTCCCGGTAGTACGTTCCCGTGGGATATTTTTCGACATCCACGCGGGTGACGCCGCGCGGGAAGTGCTAGTAACATGATAAATCCCACGATGAAGATTCCGTAAACATTCCGTAACATTCCAATTGCAAATGTAAGTTGTGCGCACAAACTTACATTTGCAATTGGAATGTATGGGGAACATGTTTTTCAACTACAATGTTAAGTTTGTTCTTGGGATAAATTCGTCCCAACTACGGAACCCTTCATTGTGTGTGGTCCGACACGCACTTGGCCGGTTTTTAAATAAATAATACCACATGTAGAAGTTGTTACCATACCATGTATCCGATTAGTTGTGCATTCCCGGTTTTTCTGGAATCCCGGGATTTATAATAACAAAAATATTTAAGAGGAAATGTGGGTGCTCTTTTCTCCATACAAAAAGATACAAACGCTCTCGCCTGTTTTCTTTCTGGTTAATGACCATAAAGCAATGATTTTTTTACAGAAATTAAATGTCAGCTACTTGTATGCCCCTATGTTTTCCTTTTTGATGATATACAGGGTGATTGGAAGATGGGTGCAAAGCTTTAAGGCGAAGATAGTACAGACAATTTAGAACCACTTAAGCCATGGTTGTCTCAGACGAAGTCTTACCATTTTTTTTAACCTAAGTTTTAAGTTTTTTTTCGGAAATTCCCAAAATTTTATGTAAACTGCATAGTTATGGCCAAATTGAATGATAAATGAATTTATTTTTTATTTATTTAATTAAAGTAATGTGTAAGCAATCAAGCAAACCATGTTTTAGGCTTCTGTGTCATTAGACATTTTTTTTACAGACATTTAAAGTTAAAAAAAAAAAAATTGTATCAATACGTTTTATAAACCTTATTTTAAAAATAAACGGAGGGTTCTTTTTCTGTTCAAACCTTTTGGAAGACATGCTTGATAATCGTTCTTTCTTTTGAGGTATCATTTACGCGGATTTCTTACAAATTATTGAAATTAGGACCTACAAACCAATTCGATAGAAAAATTTTAAATTTTAGGCAGTCTAACAAAAACAAAATGTTTGCTTAAAAGAATACTTAATGTGTTCGAAATGACAACTTAGTTCAATTCTAAGAATTTTTTGCACATGCAGGAACCAATTGAGGGGATTCGCGTGTTGATTTTTGACTTAATTGTGTTAAGGTTGACATTTAGTGCGCTTCTAAGCCGTTTTTCTTAATTGTTAAGTGACTATGGCTATTTTTTCCAATCAAGAAAATGCGGATATTGTATTTATGTACGGCAGAGCAGACGGCAATGGATCTTTGGCGCGACGGATGTATCAAGAGCGCTATCCGAATCGAAGGATACCGAATGTCTGAGTGTTTTACAACACGTTTCGTCGACTTGCCCAAGATGGGTTTCACCGCGTGGAGTGAACCCGGGTAGACATGAAACTGCCGTCGAAGAAGACATTTTGGCAGCATTTCAAGCGGATCCTACTACCAGTACTAGAGCAGTAGCTCAAAATTTAAACATTTCCCAATGGAAGGTGTGGCATACAATGCACCAAAATGATAAGTATCCGTTCCATGCCAGGAGTGTGCAAGGTCTAGTAGAGCAAGATCCTCAAAGAAGAATACAGTTCCCGTTTCCTCCTCAACATCGAAGAAACATCGAAGATGCGTGGTTCCTGAAATCAATCAGGTGTCCCAATCTTTGAAAGAGACCGAACAGTCATCTTTCAGCAAGACGGCTGTACAGCGCATTGGACGTTAAATGTAAGGGAACATTTTAACAATTGTTTTCCTGACAGCTGGATCGGCAGGGATGGACCAATCCCTTGGCCCGCTCGCTCCCCAGATCTGACCCCGTTGGACTTTTTCGTGTGGGGCCGGGCCAAGGAACTGGTTTATAATAATGAAGAAATAAACACTAGAGAAGAATTGATAGACAGAATTAATTCAACGTTTGAAACAATGAAGCAGGAGATGATGTTGAAAATAACGACTACAGAAGTTAGAAGACGGGGCCGTGCTTGTATTAGGAATCACAGGCGTCATTTTGAACATGAAAAATAAATAATTTTAATTCAAATGTTGTTTTAATTAGTCTGCCTAAAATTTTAAATTTCTCCCGCAAATTGGTTTGTAAGTCCTAATTTCAACAACATGTAAGATATCCGCATAAATGATACCTCAAAAGAAAGAACGATTATCAAGCATATCTTCAAAAAGGTTTGAACAAAAAAGCTCCCTCCGTTTATTTTTAAATTAAGGTTTAAAAAACGTATTGATAAAAATTTTTTTTTTTTTTGAACTTTAAATGTCTGTAAAAAAAAATCCAAATGACACAGAAGCCTAAAACATAGTTTGCTTGATTGCTTACACATTACTTTAATTAAATAAATAAAAAATTAATTCATTCATCATTCAATTTGGCCATAATTATGCAGTTTATATAAAATTTTGGGAATTTCCGAAAAAAAAACTTAAAAATTAGGTTAAAAAAAACTGGTAAGACTTCGTCTGAGACAACTACGGCTTAAATAGTTCTAAATTGTCTGTACTATCTTCGCCTTAAAGCTTTGCACCCATCTTCCAATCACCCTGTATTATTTTTATAAGAACTAGAACCCTCCAAAAATGCTCAAAATTGCCTATTCAGACCGCTGTCAACAGACGCCTAGTGTACCAATTTGACAACTATTAACGAAAAAATAAAAACATAGGGGCATAGTATATCCTTCTTATTCAGTTTATGAAATATCTTTTAAATTGGTCCAATATTGGAGGAGGAAATAGGCGAGAGCCAAACCTCGAAATGTGACTTTTTACATAGGCTATTTAGTCGGATCTACAGTTGTCGTTATCGCACGAATTCGAGGGCGGAGCGCTCGCAGAGCGACAGCAATACCTTCTTAAAATACCTAATTTTCAAAAGTCTGGCCACCCGCATTTCCTCTTAAGAAGTCGCTTCCATAATTTCTTAGCTAAAAATTTACTTTATGTAAATAGGCTTCCGATTAGCCGATCTCTGATTCATCTGATCTCTGATCTTCCTGCCCTTGTCCGATGTTACAATCAGGCTAAGCTATAATTATTAAATAATGGCCGATTTTACAAGCGTCAGATAACTGTTATCTGAAGAATAAAATATGACGATTTGACAATTCTGACATTATTTTCTTTAAAAAAGCTGTCAAAACATCATAATAATTAATATATTTTTTATACTGTTTCAAATATTTTTCTGGTTTTTTTTTTTGGGTGCCTTAACCTATTAAATAAAATTAATTTTATTCTTTCCTTCTCAGATAAAAGTTATCTGACGATTGAAAAATCGGCCCTAAAACTAGTAAATTATTTATTTCAGTTACCACAGCGGCAGCGGCGGCGGCGACACGTCACAATAGCGTAGAGGTCGCACAGGATTCAGGAAGATAGAAACGTAGTTTTAACAAGTTTTAAAAGATATTTGTGTATTTGTAACTTGTGACTGTAATAATTTAATTAATAATACCATACTTTAATTTAGCAATATAATACTACTTAATGAAATGTGAATTATAAAAAAATATAAATTTCATTTTTACTGCGCGTTTTAATATTGGAACAACCATGGTGTTAAGTCCCCCCCGTATTTAAATAATATTTTGCAATTCCAATCTTTATTATGATATCGCAACCATTATCAAGGACATTATTATTGATAGTTGGTATTAGAAAGGGGATACGTAGGTTCGAATGTCGTTTTTGCGAAGGTCGCCATTTCGAAAAATTTTGCGAGTGGTACGCCAGTTCGAAAACTCATTAAATCGAAAACCGCTATATCGAATGACGCTATCACGAAGGTCACCATTTCGAAAAATTTTGCGAGCATTACGCCAGTTCGAAAGTCATGGTATCGAAATACGATGTTGAGTTAATTTGTCTGGGAATCGAACTCACGACCCCAATGAGACGAGACACAGAGATCATGGTCTTTTGATTTGGTTTGGGAAAAAAAAAAGAAAGACAAATCAACTCAACATCGGACTTCGATACCATGACTTCCGAACTGGCGTACTGCTCGCAAAATTTTTCGAAATGGCGACCTTCGTGATAGCGTCATTCGATATAGCGGTTTTCGATTTAATGAGTTTTCGAACTGGCGTACCACTCGCAAAATTTTTCGAAATGGCGACCTTCACAAAAACGTCATTCGAACCTACGTATTAGAACCTTCGTACCTATTAGAAATATGTTAATAGCAAAAAAAATGAACTGTGAATCTGAAACTTGGTATCAAGATTGTAGTCTATGTCCACATCTAAGACCTCAGTCTAAGACGCTGACAGAGAAACGGAGAAGACAATACAACTTATTACTTTATATAGTGTAGGGTGTAGGTATTATCTATGGATAACACAACTCACTGATCAATTGGCTTATTACAGAGGACGGAGGCTGCACTCCCTGTGCGCTTCCGGTGTGGCTGACACTGGCATGGCCACCATCAGGGATTTTACTTTTGATAACACAAAAATTTTGTCGTTAATTAGTCGAAATTTGTCGCCAAATATCAGAATTTATCTGTCACTGGTTCAAAAGTTATAAGGGGTCATTGGTGGCCGATCTGGAGAGAGTCTCCCCAGCTTGGCCACCTTTATATCTCAAAAACTAGGGCACCTAGCGAAGATCTGTTTTCTCCCAGATTTAGTAGCTAATTAGTCGAAATTAGTCGCCAAGTCACAGATTTAGTCGGGTCTTAGTTTAGAAGATATAATGAGTTCAATTTTTAAGTATAGACCAAGAGCTAGATCAAAGATTTTATCGTAAACTCTTCAATCTAGCTCTTGAACTATACTTAAAAATTGAACTCATTATATCTTCTAAACTAAGACCTGACTAAATCTGTGACTTGGCGACTAATTTCGACTAATTAGCGACTAAATCTGGGAGAAAACAGATCTTCGCTAGGTGCCCTAGTTTTTGAGATATAAAGGTGGCCAAGCTGGGGAGACTCCAGATCGGCCACCAATGACCCCTTATAACTTTTGAACCAGTGACCGACAAATTCTGATATTTGGCGACAAATTTCAACTAATTAACGACTAAATCTTTGTGTTATCAAAAGTAAAATCCCTGATGGTGGCCAAGCCAGTGTCAGCCACACGCGCATCCCGCTTAACACACTCTCACCGTAGGGCAAACAAGTACTACGTGGAGTCGGGGTTGGCTAACTCGGTTTTGTGAAAGTTTTTAAACCAAATCTAATATATTATTCTATTTCCTTGATGTCTCCAAGGCGTTCGATCATGTTTCATATGATGTGCTCTGGAGGAAGATGGGAGACAGGGGTATACCGGCGGAAATATGCGGGCTCTTCCAGTACTGGTATGGTAACCAAGTCAATCAGGTGAAATGGGATGATACAGTCTCTGAACCGTATAGGTTGGAGTGCGGGGTGAGACAGGGTGGTCTGACCTCTCCCAGGCTCTTCAACCTGTACGTGGATGACCTAATAGTCGCACTCAGCAGCATGCGTGTCGGATGCAGTGTTGATGGCGTTAGAATTAACAACATCAGCTATGCAGATGACATGGTGCTGCTGGGTCCTTCGGCGGGAGCAATCAGAGATATGCTTAAAACGTGTGAGACCTACGCTGCCGCCCATGGTTTGAAGTATAATGTGAAGGAATGTGAGTACATGGTCTTTGAGGTCAGCGGCAAACGCCGTGGAGAAGGACCCGAGTTGGTTATGAACGCCTCACCAATTAGTAGGGTGTCAACTTTTAAATACCTACCTTGGTCACTGTCTTGCCGCTGACCTCAAGGACGATGTGGACATTGAGAGGGAGCGCAGGGCTCTAGCGGTCCGGAGCAATATGTTGTCCCGTAGATTTGAGCGGTGTACAGAACAAGTTAAAGTTACGCTTTTCAAGGCTTATTGCCAAAGTCTGTACACGGGCACTCTATGGGTCAATTGCACTAAGAGATCGCTGGATGTCCTGCGAGTCCAATATAATAATGCTTTCAGGATGTTGTTGAGGCTGCCTCGTTACTGTAGTGCGTCGTGTGGCTGACACTGGCTTGGCCACCATCAGGGATTTTACTTTTGATAACACAAAGATTTAGTCGTTAATTAGTCGAAATTTGTCGCCAAATATCAGAATTTGTCGGTCACTGGTTCAAAAGTTAGAAGGGGTCATTGGTGGCCGATCTGGAGAGAGTCTCCCCAGCTTGGCCACCTTTATATCTCAAAAACTAGGGCACCTAGCGAAGATCTGTTTTCTCCCAGATTTAGTCGCTAATTAGTCGAAATTAGTCGCCAAGTCACAGATTTAGTCGTGTCTTAGTTTAGAAGATATAATGAGTTCAATTTTTAAGTATAGACCAAGAGCTACATTGAAGAGTTTACGATAAAATCTTTGATCTAGCTCTTGGTCTATACTTAAAAATTGAACTCATTATATCTTCTAAACTAAGACACGACTAAATCTGTGACTTGGCGACTAATTAGCGACTAAATCTGGGAGAAAACAGATCTTCGCTAGGTGCCCTAGTTTTTGAGATATAAAGGTGGCCAAGCTGGGGAGACTCTCTCCAGATCGGCCACCAATGACCCCTTATAACTTTTGAACCAGTGACCGACAAATTCTGATATTTGGTGACAAATTTCGACTAATTAACGACGAAATCTTTGTGTTATCAAAAGTAAAATCCCTGATGGTGGCCAAGCCAGTGTCAGCCACACTAGTGCGTCGGACATGTTTGCGCAAGCCCGCACCGACGGCTTCCATGCAATTATTCGCAAGAAAACAGCGTCGCTACTGAGGACAGTGAGGGGCAGTCGGAACAGCATCCTGAAAACTGTAGCCGAGAGCCTCGGTTCTCCGATTGTGCAGCAGTTTGTGCGGAGGCTGATTTTTACTAACACTAGGCAATAAGTTATTTTTGTATGTTACTAACACTATATGGATATTGTGTGTCCGAAATAAAAAAAATCTATTCTAATATACAGGTTGTCCCGTAATTAATGGATAATCTCTTAAGGGGTCATTGTACTCACCATTATGAACAACTTTTACTATGGGACCGAACCCAAAATCGCGAAAAAAAAAATCAGCTGCTCCCTACATTTATGTTCGCATAACTCGTCAAAATGTAGGGAGCAGCTGATTTTTTTTTCGCGATTTTGGGTTCGGTCCCATAATAAAAGTTGTTCATAATGGTGAGTACAATGACCCCTTAAGAGATTATCCATTAATTACGGGACACCCTGTATACCTCAGCCAAAACGGCCGTTCGGAGACAAAGCTAAGTTACGCTTAAGATTGATTAGGCTACAGACTGCAATATAAACCAATATGAATATTTAGCTTGCTTCGAGCTTACTTGGAAACTTGCCAGGTGCCAAAACACTCAGGCGGTTGACTTAAATCCAAATCTTGGTGGTAAAAGGGCATCTTCCACCACTCATCCTCTAGTTCTTGTTGATGTTGGATTGAAGTCGGGGAAATTCTGGGCAGTAATGGAAATAACGATCTTCAATGGGTATTACGGTGTTTTTTGCTACCGTAATTATAATCCTACGGTAGGTGGTAGATCTGTTACTGGTAATTACTTACGGTGCAGTTGGCAACACTGGTGCTAAGTGTCATCTGTCATGTTCTGTTCTGTGATAGGTCGGCTCGCCTCCTGTCAGTGTCAAGTGTCATTCTTTTGTTGTCGGCACTCGGCATTAGTTTTTTTTGTACTTTGTTGGTTGGTCAGTATTTTTCACATTTGTTAAATACCAGTGTTTTTTAAGCCGGCAGTTTTGGAATAAAACCCATCTAATATATTTTATATACATAAGTGAAGCAGCCTGCTGTTGGAATATGTTTGTGTCGACGGACCAGTGAATATCTATCGTTTTACCTCCTTGGTAAACATTTGCTATGGCTGAAGGACAACGCAATGAAAAACTTGAAATTATGACTCTTCACAAGATCTTGTTTACTATTTGTGCTCTCTCCATCATCTATAAGTACTATACTGGCACTGCGATTAACATTATACGGATAAAAGATCCGAAATTCAGTACGTTAGGACCTTTGAACACGACTCGGATAACTGTTGAGGATAACTACACTCAGTTGATAGATATCAGCAATTTTACCTTCAAAATAAACCCACAACCGTGCAAGGATTATCCTGCCGGTTTGCTGTTAATGATAATTATATCATCGAACCCACATAACAGTGAAAACCGAAATGTAATACGGAATACGTGGGGTCGAAATCATGATTCGACTAAAGTCGTGTTTTTGTTTGGCGAAACGGAAAATGTAACTATAGCGCAGCGGGTAAAGAATGAAAGTATGAAGTACGGGGATATAGTTCAAGGAAATTTCGTAGATGTGTACAGGAATATGACTTATAAGCATGTTATGGGCTTGAAATGGGTAGCACACCATTGCCCGCAAGCAAAATATGTTTTGAAGACTGATGATGACATTCTGGTGAATTCTCGGGAGATGACGCACTTTCTGGCAAGGGAACTGTCTCCGTGGGGTGCTAAGGATCTGATCACATGTCAGGTGTTGGAAAATGCTAAGGTTCAGAGGTCGAAGGAGTCAAAATGGAAGGTGACTACTGAAGAGTTTGCATCACCTTATTATCCAACTTACTGCGCTGGTTTGTGTGATTGTATTTTAATTTAATCGCACTTATTATTATTTGGTTAGACACATTAGCACCTAATTAGCATGTGGATCAAATAGCTTGGAGATATTTAATCTGTCCAGTTGATTCTTGAAGCAGTTCAGAGAAGGAACAACATTTTCCGGAAGCCTGTTCCATGCTGTTACAACTTGGTTAAACAAGAATTGCTTCAACAAAGGCTTTTTCTTTGATGAATTTTTCCTTAACTTTAGGGAATTCCCACGCAAATGTTTGTTGGCATTCATAGTGTAAAGGCCTTGAAGGCTGGGCACTTCATTGTGTTTTGTAAGTATTTTGTATGTCTCAATGAGCCTTCCCTTTGTCTACGCAGTTCCAGTGTGATAAGGCCAAGGTCTTTCAGGCGCTGCTTGAGATTATGTATGGTGCAAACCATCTCGGTTGCCCTTCTTTGTACATTATCAAGTAGAGTGATGTCTTTTTTAAAAGATGAGTCCCAGATGACATTAGCATATTCTAAGGCTCGTATTTATAATCAAAGTAATTACTTGAGTAATTACTTGCTACTAAGTAATTTCATACTTGAGGGTAGAATTCAAAATGGTGACTATTACTTGCTAAGAATTCTAAGCTTTGACAGTTCTAACTTCAAGCAATTACTAAACTATAGAAAGAAAATCATTGCTTGAGCAATTACTTTTACTTAAGTAATTACTTTTACTTGACTATAAATACGAGTGTAAGAGAAGTCTTATCTAGGTCTTGTACAACTTGACAAAAGTTTTAGCCATCAGGTACAAATGCCTTGCAGATGATGTAAAATTTTGAATTTATGCTAGTTATTTTTCTGTTGTTTGTTACTAAACTTTATGGTATTTTTTTTAGAATCTTACCATCCTTCTGAAAACCTCATACTTATATACATCTATGTAATTGTTTTCAGGTTGGGCGATCCTCTACTCTACAGATGTAATACCACGGCTACTTAAAATAGCTCAGTCTATACCATATTTCTGGATAGATGATGTTCACATAACTGGTGTAATTGCTGAGAAGATAGGTGTAGCCCGCACGCCACTGTCCAGCTTAATATTGACCCAAGCCAAAGTAAAACAATTGAAGGTATTGGGACCGAAATTTGTTGGACCATTTGTTTTTGGTCCACCTGACTTAAGCTCAGGAAAAATCATGGAGATTTGGACCGCGATTCCAGCATAAGTTTTATGTTTAAGTATGTAAATTGCACTTGTAAGGTTTCTGTGGAACCCTCTAAGCACACAGACATACATGCATACAAACAACACAGATACACACACATACAACACAGATACACACAGACTACACAGATACTACACAGACACATTGATGACATAGATTCAGATTCAGTTTTTTTTTTTTAGATTGCTACTACATAGATTATTAAAGTTTCCAAAGGACCCATAGACTTATGGCATGTGATTTTGTTTCAGTTAGCCCCTCGGCCATGTCTCTAGGAAAAGCAATGGCATTGGAGATTACCAGTAGAGTCTGACCTAAAACAGACTCTACATGCACAAACAATTTTTTTTTTTGCCTATCTTTTGTACACTACGGCCGAAATATCTTGGCAAGTCTAAACATAGGCACTAGGAACTTTTGCGGGTATATTGCCGATGTCCACCACTGGTTTGGCCACCACTGGGGGACAGCGAAACAACTTTTAAAAATAATTCCCGCTGTCCACCACTTCATGGTTAAAATAGGTCGAATCTGTTCCAAAACCGAATCGGGGCAACCCGACTTTATGTAGGTAGTCTTTTGGCTGCTACCTCTAAGGGAGCAAACCCCGCCTGCTATATCTTTGCCTACTTATCCTTTGTTACGTAAGGCCGAAGGGGTTGCACTTCCCGCAGCGCCGGAGACAATGCAGAAGCAACTTTAATGTGTTTTGAAGTTAGGTGTGTCCCCCAATGGTGGACAACGAGAATAATTTTTAAAAGTTGTTTTGCTGTCCCCAGTGGTGGACATCGGGAATAATCGCTTTTGCGCATGTTCTCTCACTCACACTCGCCTCATGTCACCATTTGGTTCCTAAAAAATCTTACTGCGCAGCCTACTGCGCAAAGTTCGGATGTGCCAAGATAAATCGGCCGTACAAGGGTGGTTTTTTTTTTTATTTACTACCCATTTTAGTACCACTGCTGGACAGTTACGTATTTCTATTTAATTTGAGTAACTGGCGACACAACATAACTTATTTGATGGTTTAGTGCGTACCAAAGTGTAGAATAATATAAGATATGTTGTGGCATGTAGGTTCTATCTCTACAATAATTTTGTAGTTGGCTTTCCCCCTCCAGGGGTCGTATTATGACGTGTTAAAGCCATCATTGTTCCAGTGTGAGAGATAGACGGAGCTATATACGACCGATAGCACCGTCCTTTTTTCTCAACGGAATCATGATGGCATTAAGGGCGAGCGCGCATTGCGGTGCGTTTTTCTACCGCATAATCTGTGAAATATGGAATGTCTTTGAAGTGCGCGCACTGCGGTCATGCGTTTTGTTACTGTAGGCCCCGCCCAGTGCGGCAGGACTACCGGAAACGCACCGCAGTGCGCGCTCGCTCTCACACGTCATAATACGGCCCCTGTTTTAGTTATTGTGTGTGACTAACTAGTCAATATTTTTAGTTTCGAAATTGTGCGGGCGGTTGACGTCTATAAACGTCACAACAAATAAAACTTCTATTATGTCTCGTTTACCGTCCGCGAATCGATTAATTAAGTACATCACCAAAGATCTAAATAATTATGCCCGAATCACAAATACTGTTTAGGAAATATGCATCTTATGTTTCGACAAGGTCTCGATTTTATTGTTTTCGTCTTGATAATTCGTATTGTAAGTTTAAAATAATGATATGAATAAATAGGGAAATTAATTTGAAAACTTGCTATCTGTTAGAAATCTCTGGACATGTTGTGAGAATGAAAATCAGTTAGGTATGTTGTTGAAAATGTTTGTTGAATATAAGTCAAATTAAATTAGATAGCGAAACTCCGCAAACGTGATGGTTATCGATATCTAAACATGACAAAACAAAAAATAAATTAATTTGATTAGCTACTTATTTTTTTTTTGGCTCATCATCACTCATCATTCGATACCTAACAGCCAAAAAGCGATAAGCGACATTTTTTTGCGAAATCACGAAACTTATAAGTACCTACTAGAAAGTTTTAGGTAGTGAAAAAAAGGTAAACAATCGTGATGTGTCTTTTATATTTTTTTATTTTAAAACTTCAGTTTAAAAATAAAATGCAACTAAAAACCAATGTAAATACAACAATAATGATTATGTCATCAATTGAACCATTAGTAAGTATGTAGTAGTTTATTTGTTTAGTATGGTTTGTGTAAAAAGTCACATCAAGATTGTTTACCTTTATTTTACCACCTAAACCTTTCATATATAGATGAATAGACGTAGAAGAAAAGCTAATTCTAACTATATACAACACAGTCACATTAACTTGACGCATCTCTGGAATGCGAGGCCCCGCCCGCTTCCGCCCGCATTCCCTTAGCTCGCCCGGCAAGGGTCAGTATGGTCAGCAAGTTAATGTGACCGCGCTATACTTATACAACATTAGTTTTTGTTTATACTAACCCGAAAAGGGGTCATTGTACTCATAATTTTGAACATTTTTTTGTATGGGACCAACCTTGAAATCGCGAAAAAAAAATCAGCTGTTCAGTACATTTATCTACATCAAACTCGTCAAAATGTACCTACTGAACAGCTGATTTGTTTTCGCGATTTCAAGGTTGGTCCCATAGAAAAAATTGTTCAAAATGATGAGTACAATGACCCCTTTTCGGTTTTATTATAAACAAAAACTAATGTTGTGTAAGTCGATTTCACAAAATGTCGCTTATCCCTTTTTGGCTGTTAGGTATCGTCATCAACCAGTACTGCATTAGTGTATTTTTTTTGTGTAAACTTCACAGCAGCCGGGATGGGTAGGTATCGATATCAATACGACAAAACAGATTTTATCAACTCACACAGCAAGTAACAAAACTACCAGCGGTCATTGACCCAAAAAAAAAATCATATCATTTTTATTTTGTCGTGTATAGATATCGATACCTACCCATGAGGAGCTCGTGGCTAAGTAATAACAGCCGCACGGGTCGATCCATCAGGTTAAGCTACGCTTGCCGGGGTTGGGTGACCATCTTTACATACCGAGACTCCTCCGTGCCTCGGAAAGCACGTTAAGCCGTTGGTCCCGGCTGTCATTCGTGGATCTTTGACAGTCGTTACGGGTCGTCAGAAGCCCGAAAGTCTGATAACCAGTCTTACCAAAGGGTATCGTATTACCCAGTTACTGGGTTCCATGTAAAATACTGGTATTCAGCTGTATCCGGTTAGGCCTGCCATGTGCCATGCTGTGGTTTGGCCTGGCATGCGTTGCGATGCCTTTTTCATGTTTTTTTTTTATTAGGAATTTTCTTCGGCGCGCACATAACTTCTGACCAAAGTTTAATCACAATCGGTCGAGCCATTTTTCAAATTGTATGTTTGTAATTTAATTTATGTAGGTACCTATCATATTGAATAGGTACATTGGGTGACTCCCGCTCCGGCTCGTTCTTCGTGCAAATGTTAGTGTTATGGGCAACTTTGCGCCAGGAACAGTTAGGGGCGGGTTATTTGACGTGTTGATATGACTATTTTTTCTGTGATTACTTTTACTTCTATCTATACATAAATACTTAATAAACCTGTATTGAATTGTATGAAATAATGTAATAATGTGCCTTGAGAATAATATAAACTATTCAACTACTTATGCTTATTTATTTATTTAAATCCAGAACTATGTATACTTGTGGCCGTACTATGACGTGAAAAAAGATGGATCGATCATGGTTCCAGTGTGAGAAAGAGACGGAGCTACGACCTATAGCACCATCCTTTTTTGTCAACGGAACCATGACGGATCCATGATCTTTTTTCACGTACGGCCCCGTACTACCTATACCGGTGTAGTCGTCGGTGTCCCAGTGGTTATGGCCTCGCATGCACGAGGTTCAAATCCGGGCAAGTACTAATGTGACTTTCAATTCATATGTACAGTCCGCGAGGCCTAAGCTGAGCATTTGCATTTGTCTGAGTGATCACCAAAATGGTACGAGAGCCCATGGCCGAAATTTTTTTTTTATCGTTTTACGACCAAAACCGTATAAAATCACATGTGGCACACCTAGCGAGGCGATGACACTAAAAAGGTAACAATTTAAACTAAACCTTCATAACCTCTATATCATACGGTTGAAAATGGCATGCCAAAGATAAATTATAGCGAACGGTGTATGGTGCGCTGACAAGCTAGAGCCTGCGCATAGATTATACACTTATACAGGGTGTATCATCAGACAGGTAGGGTTCAGTCAGACTATCAAACTGAACAACTTTCTCCATGGGACCATCTCGATTTGGATTTGGATTTGGGTTGTTCAGTTTGATGGTAGTTTGCACCCGGTATAGGAAATATGTAGTAGGTATAGATAATATTTAGCTGTAGGCATAAAGCATAGGCCACTCTATGATCATAAAATTAATTAGTTCTGAACGTAACTTGTAGATGGCGCTAGTTAGTTTCATTTTTACTACTAGATGGCAGTAATACTATTCATTCTCTTAGTCGACGTTCGCACGGACGTAAAAATATCGCGGCGGGATTTAATCACGCACTGGATTTTCAACTCTCAGTGTTGAGCCGAGCTTCGAAAATCCAACCTAACAACAACAGAGTGCATACCAGTGCGTTGAAAAAACACACTGTTGGATTTTTAACTCTCGGCGCTAAGCAGAGCGTTGAAAATCCAGTGCGCGAAAAAAAATCACCGCGATATAATTACGTCCGTGCGGACGTCGGCTTTCAGGTCACCCTAGTTTAAGAGGCAGGGATTACCCAACTCAATCGACCTTGTGGCTACAGCATAATTATGTAATACCTGTCTTTACTCTTATGCCAACCAGTTGTAGGTAATCCATATTTTACCTAATTTTAACCATAACAACGACATGTATTTTTGTCTGTAACTTATTTGAAACTTGATACGCCCCGCAGTTTCACCTACGAAGACCGGGACAAAAGTAATTTAGAGGCATGAGAAACAGGGTGTAAAGTTCATTCATCCTCCATAGAAAAGGGAGGATCCTCCGACCAGACGGGTGTTGTGTCTGGCGGGCTACTGCCCTTCGGTTGATGTCAGGACGTTGTATATATGCTAATCGCGTGGTAAACTCTAATTGCGCGATGCAGGTTTTTGCGTGACGTCATGTCATTGATGCGTAGTTCGTATGTGGCGATGTAGATGCCGCCACATCACTCCCCTCCGGAGACCGGAGGTCGATAGTGGGCTGAGTCGTGTATCTTGCGATGCTTGCCAGTGCCAGTTGTGGTTCCAGTGAGTCGGAACCGGGTGCCGCATAGTTCACGGTGAGTCGGAACTGTCTGCGGTGATACCCCAGTGAGTCGGGGTGGCGCTGCGTTATGCTCCAGTGAGTCGGAGTGTACAGCGCTGGGTTGAGGTTGAGGCTGAAGGTGATGACCAGGAATGCGCGTCCGCTGCATGCTGGTGGTCAGGATACCCGTTGAAGCCGTGGGTTCTGGCTGGCTGTGTGACTCGCCGCTCGAAAGCTTGAGGAAGTGATGCTGATGACGTCACGCTGATGTAGTTGCACGAAGGCTGCGCTGACGTTCATGCTCGGGGTCACCAATTTAGAGGCATGAGGGACAGGGTGTAAAGTTCATTCATCCTCCATAGAAAAGGGAGGATCCTCCGACCAGACGGGTGTTGTGTCTGGCGGGCTACTGCCCTTCGGTTGATGTCAGGACGTTGTATATGTATATGCTAATCGCGTGGTAAACTCTAATTGCGCGATGCAGGTTTTTGCGTGACGTCATGTCATTGATGCGTAGTTCGTATGTGGCGATGTAGATGCCGCCACAGTAACTTAGGTGTTAATCCAGGGTGTCAGCTACCTACATACCTTCAAAATTGGTCAAGCCGTTTGAGGGTGAAGAAGTAACAAACATACAAACACACACACACACACACACACTCACAAACTTTCGCCTTCATAATATTAATGTGAGTGTGATAGATAATATTATTTATTACTAGCTGCGCTGGCTGCGCACGCTTTTACCCGCGTAGACCGGGATAAAAAGTAGCCTAATAAGCTCTACTACATACCTACCAAATTTCATACAAATCGGTCCAGCCGTTTGAGCGTGAAGAAGTAACAAACATACACACACACACTCACAAACTTTCGCTTATATAATATTAGTGTGATAAGTGTGATTATATGAGGTCCTTGACCCCAAAACAAGTCATCAATGTTTTTCTTGTTTAGTTTCACCCATAATCTCGTCTGTAGAGTTTCGCTAGCTAATCTGACCCTGTATTTGTTACCATATCTTGAAATAGTCCTTAAACAACCGGGGGTTGTCCTTGGGTGCACTCATAGTACACACGGCTACATATGAAGCTATACATTTCCAGTTTACACTGACCTCCCATTGTAAGAAAATCCTATACAATGCGAGATCAGATTATACTGGAAAATAGCTTGATCTGTAGCCGTTGAGTACGAACAGGGATAATCTAAACAACCGGAGGTTGTCCTGGGTGCACTGATAGTACGAACAGGGATAATCTAAACAACCGGGGGTTGTCCTGGGTGCACTCATAGTACGAACAGGAATAATCTAAACAACCGGGGGTTGTCCTGAGTGCACTCATAGTAGGAAGTACGAACAGAGATAATCTAAACAACCGGGGGTTGTCCTGGGTGCACTCATAGTACAAACAGGGATAATCTAAACAACCGGGGGTTGTCCTGGGTGCACTCATAGTACGAACAGGGATAATCTAAACAACCGGGGGTTGTCCTGGGTGCACTCATAGTACGAACAGGGATAATCTAAACAACCGGGGGTTGTCCTGGGTGCACTCATAGTACGAACAGGGATAATCTAAACAACCGGGGTTGTTCTGGGTGCACTCATAGTACGAACAGGGATAATCGTCGCGTCGCCGTCGGTCGGTTGGTTGAAGCCTCATTTAATTAAATACTAGCGCAACCGACAGACGTTGTCCTGTCTGAACGATCCTAGAACCCGACTCAGCTAGAATCGGTTCAGCCGTTTTTGAGTTATAAATAGTGTAACTAACACGACTTTCTTTCATAAATATAGATGTAAGTATAAGTAATGTAAGTACTTACAGGTAAATAAAACAATATTTTTTATAAAACAAATCAATGTCTATTTGTACAATGTTGTAATCTTAAAAATAAGTGTACGCATGGCTGCAGATCAAGCTATACAGTTCCAGTTTACACTGACCTCTCATTGTAAGGAAATCCTATACAATTCGAGATCAGCTTATACTGGAAATGTATAGCTTGATCTGTAGCCGTGCGTACATGTTTGTCCGTAAAAATATACTATTTGGAACTAATAAAATATACTAGTTAGGACTAAACAATAATATTTAATCTCACTAAAAAGAATTGAATTACTCATCACAGGAAGTATAGCAACACTTCTAAAATATGGCTTGTTAGGGTTCCGTACCAAAATCGTAAAAAAGGAACCCTTATGGTGCGACTCAGTCTGTCTGTCTGTCTGTCTGTCACAGCTGGATATCTCAAGAACTACTAATGATATCAACTTGAAATTTGGAACAGTTTTAGATGACGTTTATCCAACTATTTTGCAAATAAGAAAGAAATAAAAATATTTATAACTATTTTTTTTGCCTTAAACTTAAACTTTTCTTAATCACTTTCTGTTCCTTAATTACTTGCCAGATTCAATCAATTTTTTGCTTAATTATGTTTAAATTATGTTCCTACTATTTTGAAAGGACTTCCTTTCATTTCGTAGTTCACAACTATTTAGGTAAGTATTTACAGCACAACTATTTTCTTAATGTCCCTCGGCAATCAAAACTAACTGTCAGTTTTAGGAGCTTTCCTCCCATTTTTAAAATAAATTACCCACCTAAAGTACCCGTCACGAGAAGCTATTTAAATTATGTAAACAAACATCTTTTACTAAGTAAACATTTTATACTGCGAGATAATAATAAATTGACCATATTCAATCGACATGAAATATAGACGGGTTATATGAAAGTAACAACCTATTTAATTTAGTCGGATCATATTTTAACGACGCAAAGCGCTATCGTTTGTGTTTCTTGGTACCGGAACGCGTCCGTCGCAGGGATTGTAAACTATCAGGACGCCATTTTGAAATAAACGCGTCATTCGAGTTTCGTGATACATGTCACTGATTCTGACACAGAAATGGAAACATCTGAATCTGACGAATAATTATTCTTAAATAATATATGTTAATTAATATTTGTTACTTAATAATTTATTAAATCTTAAACAAATTCATTTTTTTTGTTGGTCCAAATGTTGTGAACTCCTGAACACTTGTTTACAAAATTTATAGCTTCTCGTGACGGGTACTTTACTTACTTGATGTTAAAAGAGTAAGTATTAACATTAAAGTACTTAGTATTAAGTAGTAGTATTAGTATTAGTAGTAGTGTAAAATTTAAGTACTTGGGTCATTGGGTCAATGAGAAACTAAATGATGATATGGACATGGATAGGGAGCGCAGGGCATTGTCGGTAAGGGGTAATATGCTTTCTCGCAGGTTTGCACGATGCTCACGTGACGTTAAAGTCACACTATTTAAAAGCTATTGCCAAACATTATACACATGCAACCTGTGGAGCAATTACACTAAAAAAGCCAGCAAAGCTCTGCGCGTCCAGTATAACAACGCGTTCAGGGGTTTGTTGGGGCTCCCATGGCGGTGCAGTGCCTCCGGCATGTTCGCCGTCCACTGCACGGACGGATTCCAGGCGGTGCTTCGAAAAAGAACGGCTTCCCTGTGGTCTCGAGTAAATGGTAGCACCAACACGCTTTTGAGCGTGGTGTCGGATAGAGTGGACAGCCAAATTGTGAGGCATTGGTCGCTCATGCATGTCCAAAATAATAATTATTTTAAATTTTACTAACATAGCTTTAAGTATCTACCTACTAACATAATATGGACTTACTGTGTGCTTGGTCTGAAATAAATATTTTCAATTCAATTCAATTCAATTAACAACTCTATAAACTTCCAAGTCGTTTGAGAGCGCCCGGTCTGCACCAAATGCACAGGGCAACTGGCTGATAAAAATCCGACGACTGACGAAAGACGAAACATGAAGTTTGCCGAAGGACATTAAGAAAATAGTTGTAGGTAACTACTGTACTTAAGTTTGCTTGGATACAAATACCCTGAACATAGAAAATTCGTACTTATATTTGGTACTTTAAAAGCTCGCCAGAATGACTTGAATACTCAATAATATCTAATTAACAACAACTCCTTCTTCTTTTATAATCAGTTTCATCTGTGCTTCCGAGTCATTACTCTTCTTACCTTTAAAACTATCTTCTATATCCTGTAAAGTCCTATCCTTAGTTTCAGGCAATAACAAATACATTATACCTAGGAACACAGTCAAAACCGCTGAATAAACTAAGTATGCACCTTCGACTCCTACTGAAGAATACAAATGTGGTGCAGATTTCATTGAAATCACGAAAGAAGGAGTCAAAAAGGACGTGGAAAGTGTTGATCCTAAACTTCTGTAAGCTAAAGGAAATACTTCACCACATATCACCCAATTTAAAGGTGCCAAACCTAAACAGAAAGATAAGGTGTACAGAACCATTAAAGCCATTGGAACTATGTCCAATATCCATGGTTCAGTAAAAACTTCCGCTCTCCTTAAATAGACGAAGATCGAAATTGCTGTCATAGACAGTATAGTCATCACACCACTGGAGAACAAAATTGTCCTTCGTTTAAAGTATTTTAGTAAGAATATAGCTAAGAACGCACACACTGTCCTCAGTAGATCTATCACTGTGAACTGCCAAGCAACGTCTTTGACATCTTTTTTGTCCAAAACAACTTGGAGGATTATATTGCCGTATGCAGCCACCATATGTGCTCCACCGAACTCAAAAACAACCAACATGCTTATAGCAATAATAGCTGGTTTATAGAACTCTTTCTTCTTAAATATTTTTACAACTTCACTGATAACTTCAACTATTTTCTTGAAAACATTGTTGCAAACGTGAGTTTCAGCATATTCTGGTCTCTTCTCCGCCTTTTCCATCTTCTGTGCGTTGATCATGGCTTCAAGTTCCTCCTGTTGTTCTATTCCTTCGCCTCTGACCCATTTGAAAGCCTTTCTGGCTTCGGCAAACTTGCCTTTAGAGACCAACCAGCTAGGAGATTCTGGGGATAGACTTATAATTGCCATAGCTATCAACGGGAACAGAGAACACACTGCTGCTGTCATCTTCCAAGTTAAATGCGCTCCCCACAAATGCGATAAAAATATCCCCATTCCGAGAGAAATAGCGAAAGTCCCCAAAAATGCTCCTCGATACTTCGGATCAGTGTATTCCGCGACTAGAATGGCTGCTAAAGGAGTCCTAAGTCCTAAGGCAAGTCCGTGCAAGAGTCTGGCCAGTAAGAAGAGGGGGACGCTGTTTCCGAAGATGAAGACTATCCAGCCTAGTAAGGCAGGTAGGGTTGAGATGAGGTGGGCTCGCTGACGGCCGAACCTGGTCATCAGGACAGGAGACACGAAGTTGCCCACGATGCCCATCACGCCGACTACGGACGCTGGAAGAAAGAATGAAGAGTGAATATTTTAATATTTGATGCTTATTTGCTTACTAGCCACCAGTATAAATGATGATGAAAACCGAATCAATCCATTGTGTAGTTTAGAAAAACTAACACGAAAAGCGACTTTGTTAATAAACTATTATGTATATTGGTACTTTATTCCCAACCACTTCATCACTTGCAAGCCAGGATCTACAATGAAGATCAACCAGAAAGCACAAAGTCAACAAAGCATGATGTGTCAGTAGGAAGTGATTCTACTGTCCGACTAGCACACCGACTCTTTCTTCCTTTACGTGTGGCTAAGTTGAAAGTCAAAGTCAAAGTAAAAGATTTATTAGTCCATTCTCTCGCTCTTATTCCAATTTATTTGGGGTCAGGGCAGCATTTCTTCCTGGAATGGAAGAAGAAATGCTCGTCATCTCAGTATCTACCCCCTCTCTAGCCATATCATCTTTCACACCAGTCCATCCATCGTTTCTAACTGCCGCAACTCTAATAGCCATCACATTCATATTCAAAACTTTTCCTCTAAGTACTAATTTACCGTCTGACTTTTTTCTAATGTCCGACTAGTTTTCAAGAAATTAGCATTGGTTTTCGAATTTTAAAATGAGTAGGTAACCAATAGGTAGTAAAGAATTAACTCTAATGGACATTCACATTTTCACCAAAAGTTATATTTATTCCGGACAAACTTATGCGACTCCCAGAATCTACGCTGTTTTTGTGTTAGAATAGGAACGACCTTACGCCATATTGTGAAGATTAAGCAAAACAGCATCTCGTTTACACATTTGCAAAGTCAGTGACATATTTTAACAAAAACAAATTCCAAAAACAGAACTAAAATGGTTATGGATAACACTACAAAACTTTGCAAGCCGTATATTTCAAGTTTCAGTTGACAGTTCGAGGTCATTGACGTTGCTATTCTTAGTTGAATCGCACTGTGTAGCAATCTTTGCGTTACAAAAACATGAGATTCTGACTTGGTGACTAGGTAGGTACGTGACAGGAAAAGGCTTTTTTGTTAGCAAATATATCATGTCACCTACTTTTAGTGCAAATAGCAAATACCACAAGTATTTGCTATTTGCACTAAAAGTAGGTGTTTACAATAATAATCTCGTTTACAATAAACTCGTTTTAAAATAAAAACCTTGACAGTGAGAGGCCTTGGGAGTTCACGGGTAGTTGTTGACCGTACTTACTCCGTACCAACTTATTAGGGTTCCGTACCAAAATGGTAAAAAAGGAACCCTTATGGTGTGACTCAGTCTGTCTGTCTGTCTGTCTGTCACAGCTGGATATCTCAAGAACTACTAATGCCATCAACTTGAAATTTGGAACAGTTTTAGATGACATTTACCCAACTATTTTGCGAATAAGAAAGAAATAAAAATATATGTATTTTTTTTGCAACAGGGACTGAAAGGGGGTTTTAAAAATTCAAAGTGGGGCTACTAGGGCATGTGGGGTATCATAAGAAAGAGCGCTATTTGCACATTCTCAATTTATTTTTATTTTTTTTTAGGCCGCATAGTGTTCGATGAAAAATGTAAAAAAATACCGTTCCCCCCCCCCCCCCCCCCTTATCTCCGAAGTTTGCAAAGAGAAAAATCTGAAATTATTCTATGTGATAGAAGTTTATGTAAAGATTATAGGAAAAATAAAACGATGTCTCTAAATAGCACACTTTTTCAGAAATCGGAACGGAACCCTCGGTGCGGGAGTCCGACTCGCTCTTGACTGGTTTTTTTTTACTTATTATTTACTTGCTCCAATCAAAAAGGGATTCTTATTCTTGCTAAACATATAATACTTCCATTTACTTTTTTGTGGCTGTGTTCAGTTTTTAATCTATTTTGTGCAATTCATTGTAGGTACCCCAGATAGGAAGGTATTTACTTGGGTTAACCAAATTGTAAAGCATAACCAAAGTATGAGGCTTTGCCTACTTTGCATTGTGTACTTTGTGTCTTGTTTTATGTAATGGTGCGTTTTTTTTTGTGTAGAATAATAGTACATTTGATACAAGTGGAGAACGTTTGTTATTGCATTCGAGGCGGAATTAACACCCGAGCCGTAGGCGAGGTTGTTTTTGAGCCGAGAACTGCAATAACAAATGTCCACGAGTATCAAACGACGTTTTTCAATACATTTTTGAAGAAATAAAATAAATTAACAGAAAATATTTTTGTCATGAATTATTAGGAAACTATGATTTAAATTTTCTTTTTGTTTTCGCGCTTTGCTTTCGCCAGGTTGAAGGAGTAGCAAAGGTATAAACCCGATAAACAGCCTAATATGAAAAATAGAAAATTCAAATATTTTCGAGTTTAGAACACAAATAAATGTTAATTTGTTCATAAACGTTTTTTTAAATGTAATTATCATAGTTTTTGATGATATTCTTAAACATTATTTAAATCATATATAAATATTCAAAAAATATTAACGCCGTAAAGACGCATACCTACCTCTGCCGAGATTAAAAAAAAACATTCACCTCCGAATAGAGAGTTTTGAATAGAGGCATTGGACCAATTTGGACTAAGTACCTATTAGGTATAAGTTATCTGTCGCAATTTTAAAATAAAATGAAAAATCGCACGCGTGTGAAATACATTGCATTGTGAACCTAATCGTAGTGCGATATGAACCAGTTTTCGAGGAAGTGTATTGAAAATATTTTTTCTTAATTTTCTTTGTTTTCTTTCAACTATTAGGTACCTGCAGGAATTATTTTTTGGCAGACTTGTAATTAGCCGTTAGAAGATAGATAAGATAGTGCCAAAATTATCTTTATCCTTCAAGCCTTTCGTTAACCGTTGAGGTGGACTTCCAGTCTAACTGGAGGGGTCTGATATCAGAAGGTATTATTCCTGGAAACTACTTCCTATACCCATCCGGCTTTTCAGATTGATTCGCATAGCTATTATTTAGCCTGGAACCCCATCATTTTTGGTGTTGTCCCCAAACAGTTCATAATGCAATAAGTATTTGAGTAGCTCGTGGCTAAGTAATAACAGCCGCATGGGTCGATCCATCAGGTTAAGCAACGCTTGCCAGGGCTGGTCCGTGGATGGGTGACCATCTTTACATACCCTTCGTGCCTCGGAAAGCGCGTTAAGCCGTTGGTCCCGGCTGTCATTCGTGGATCTTTGACAGTCGTTACGGGTCGTCAGAAGCCAGAAAGTCTGACAACCATTCTTACCAAGGGGTATCTATCGTATTACTTGCGTATTACCCAGTTACTGGGTTGTGTAGGTCAGATAGGCAGTCGCTCCATGTAAAATACTGGTATTCAGCTGCATCAGGTTAGACTGGAAGCCGAACCCAACATAGTTGGGAAAAGGCTAGGCAGATTGAATGCAATAAGTATTTCAGCTTACCAATCCATGAAGTGTCATGATCTGTCAGCGTGACGGGCCCGCCGTCTCTGATGAGCTGAGCAAACAGCACGGCGGGGTAGCCGTGAGCGCATCCATGCCCTGCTATGTTTAGAGCCGCACCGCTCACCACGAATGCCTGGAACATCATGTATTGGTAATGTTAGAAAAGACCAAAGGTGGAGGATCATCATTGGTTTATTCGCAGGAGTACCTACGTCATAAGTCATAGCCGTGAACGAATTAACCACTGGACCCAACATATAAGCGGACGTACCTTTACCGGTCTTGTCAGTAACCAGGAAATTCTAGCCTTGGTCGCTTGTTTTTGCGTCAGTCTCATTCACTTGTCAACAAAACATCTCCCAAAAATGCCTAAATGTTCAGTTAAATGGTGTAAAAACTCTAGCGGCGGAAGCGGCACTATTTCTTTCTTTTCACATTATTTTATTACATTTATTGTTATTTAAGTATCACAAAATTTAATCAAATGTAATGTGGTTGAACGAGTTTTCATACATTTATATTTTATGTCGGGTGCAGTTAGGGTTACCACCTTTTCTTTGAAGAAATATAGTATTTTTCTCAGAACCTTGCCAAAATATAGTACTTTTGGGAAATTTCGGAAAAAAAAATAGTACACATTCATTCATTCATCAAATCATCATGTTTAAACATTATATACAAATTACAATCCTATATCACTTTATTGCACACCAGTTTAAGTAGGTATAAAAGAAACACACAAACACAGGATAACATTATTTATTTTTCCAGGTATATTTATTGTTACTCTGCGCTTTGTATAATAACAGTTTATTGTTTTTAAAATAATTATACGAATCACAGCAATTTACTTCCATATTAATAAAAATCAGCAATTCATTTTTAATGAGCTTAATTAAACTTCTGTTTCTTTCTTGCCTCACCTCACCACAGAATAGAAACAGAAATGACGTTTCGTTGCGTAGCCGTAACGAGGCTTCGTGAGTGCGTTTCGTTCTAAAATTCACAACGCGTCACTACAGGTACGTTCCAATTTAGTCCATGTTTATACAAAAAAGTGCAGCAGTCGAGTTAACAATGAAAATATAGTATTTTTCGTACTATATTATATTTCTATAATGTATAGTACAATTGACCGAAATATAGTACGATACTATATAATATAGTACAGGTGGCAACCCTAGGTGCAGTGGTTAAAGGCTCTTACAGACAGAGGCGATATCGCGAGCGATATTGCGATATTATCGCGTCGCAACACCGCTACGCGACACGTCGCGACGCGATATCGCCTCTGTCTGTAAGAGCCTTAATTCGTTCATGCTCATAACCTAGTGTTTTTCAGAACGGACGGTATGGAATTGTCCATGCCAGCTTCTTAAAAAAAACTTATAGCTCCTAGGTCCTAGAGAGTTTCTAATGTATTTTTGCTCTTATCTTCTATCCAACGACATTTGTTAAATTCAATATTTTGGCTTTGTTTTAACTGCATGACCATTCTCTACCCAGTCACTGTCGTCAAACTTTTTAAACTCCTGAAACTAATCTTCCAATCTAAGGCATGAAATTACAAGTGCCTCTAGCTCTAGTCCATTGCTATTCAGTTAATTAAGTATGTACTTAGTACTTAATTAGGGACTTGGCTAAATGGGAAACACGACGTGACTGATTGCCTAGATCGGAAACAATTATAATAATAAAAATAAAAATTCCATTGAAGCTAAGTCATCGACTTGATTTTTTATTTTCTTGCGCAATAATTAGCTCCACAGACTATAGGTAAATACGTACCTATTTAATTATCTGTGGGAACCTAGAAACTTCTTATGCAATGAAGTGCGATGGCTTTTCTTTGCTACGAAGATGAATCATGTTATTCTTGGTCTACGTCTACGTGACTTGTCGAATCATAGGTGGATAACAATGATGGGCACTGTATCTTACCGCCTTAATTTATGTCGTGTCAATAACCTCAATATTCAACGCAGCATGGCAATTCTGCCGACGTTTTGCAATGGTGCCAACTTCGCCGCCCTAGTGCTTGAATATCCAACCGACCAATTTTTTTTTTGTAAAATGCGTTTTTACTTTTAACTGTAGAAAAAGACTGTTTCTAAAGTTATAAGTACATTAAAAACAAATTTTCCCAAAAAATGGTCGGTTGGCCATTCAAGCACCAATCCAAAGACAGGTACCTACTTATAACTTTTAAAAATAAAAAGTATATTGTGGTAAGTGTGACACTTTAGTAATAAGGGCACATTATTGTTCCAGTGTCATATTAAATTTTTTGTAACACTTGTTTACGAATCAATAAACTTTTTATTTTCATTTATTTTTATTACTTATTTAATTTTTAAAAGATATACTAGGCCTGTCTTTGGATTGATAAAACTTAACCCCTTATAGATCCTTAGCCATTGTTCTAATAAGACGCGATTAAGAGACATGGCGCGAATGTCAATTAAGAATTAGGACGCCTGTTTGAAAGTGCGTTCGTTCGAAAAAACTCGCGCGAACATGCGATGGTCGCGTAGTCGCATTCTATTTAGGATAGCCCCTTAGAATTGCCATTTTTCAACAACCATAAAAATGTTTAAAACATATTTACCTGCTTTATAAAAGGCTTCATCGCACTGCGGCTTCATGCAGGAGATTGAATCTGTAACTATAAAAAAAATGTAATTAAATGTTAGCATTGTTACGTGAAGATCAAACTATGCAATAGGTAACTGCGAGTTCATCTGCTTAGGTATGTCAATTAAAAATACTTGTTAGTACACCAAACGAATTACAAATACTTACCTGTATATTTGTAATTCGTTTGTTAATTACCTACCTACTAACAAGTATTTTGTGTAAGTACCAGAAAGGTGTGGTACAGACCATGAAACTGAACAACTTTCTCCATGGGACCAACATCGTAATCGAGAAAAAATTATCAGCTGTCCCATACATTTGGGTCGAGTATGTAATGAAGCTTTTTATGTACGGGATAGCTGATAATTTTTTTTTCGATTACGATGTTGGTCCGATGGAGAAAGTTGTTCAGTTTGACGGTCTGTAGCTGTATCACACCCTTAGACCACACCTTTCCGTTACATCCTGTATGTATATTGCCCTCAAAAAAAATCAACCGTAGGTACACACGGCTACACATCAAGCTATAGGTATATTTCCAGTTTACACTGAACTCTCATTGTAACTAAATCATATACAATGCGAGATCAGATTATACTGGAAATCTATAGCTTGATCTATAGCCGTGCGTACGGTCAGCAACAGAAGTCGGTTAACACTGCTACTATACTGGAAATCTATAGCTTGATCTATAGCCGTGCGTACGGTCAGCAACAGAAGTCGGTTAACACTGCTACTATACTGGAAATCTATAGCTTGATCTATAGCCGTGCGTACGGTCAGCAACAGAAGTCGGTTAACACTGCTACTATACTGGAAATCTATAGCTTGATCTATAGCCGTGCGTACGGTCAGCAACTGAAGTCGGTTAACACTGCTACTATACTGGAAATCTATAGCTTGATCTATAGCCGTGCGTACGGTCAGCAACAGAAGTCGGTTAACACTGCTACTATACTGGAAATCTATAGCTTGATCTATAGCCGTGCGTACGGTCAGCAACAGAAGTCGGTTAACACTGCTACTATACTGGAAATCTATAGCTTGATCTATAGCAGTGCGTACGGTCAGCAACAGAAGTCGGTTAACACTGCTACTATACTGGAAATCTATAGCTTGATCTATAGCCATGCGTACGGTCAGCAACAGAAGTCGGTTAACACTGCTACTATACTGGAAATCTATAGCTTGATCTATAGCCGTGCGTACGGTCAGCAACAGAAGTCGGTTAACACTGCTACTATACTGGAAATCTATAGCTTGATCTATAGCCGTGCGTACGGTCAGCAACAGAAGTCGGTTAACACTGCTACTTCTTGACATCATCGAAATTAACACAAAATAATAAGATAACCTGCTTTTTAGCATTTCATTATGAGATAAGAGTTAATTTTCTTTAAAATTTACATCCAATCCAATTTTAATGAAATATTTTGCTCAATAATTAAGATTTAGAAAACTCAAGTTATAACGCGAATGCTTTTATCTAAGCGCTCCCGACACAATCCTCTCGTACAATAAGGTCGATTCGAAGCTTCTAGAAGGTTCTAGAAGCTTCGAAACAAATGACGCGCAGCCTTGTCGTTGACTTAAAAAGAGAGAGACGTATGTCAACCGTCAACTAGGCTGCCCACATTTTTAGAATTATTTTACAAAACTAGATCTTTCCCCGGAACCAAACTGTTTATGTTAAAAAGTGTTAATCGACTTTTGCTGCGGACTGTACCTATAGATCGATCGGCCATGACCGCGGCTGTTTCGAATATCATACGATATTATTTATTCCCAATACATGGAAGTAGGTATAAAAATAGATTACTATACAAAACAACAATAGTCTCAACACCGTAGTAACACTTTTTCACAATGACAAAATAACCTTGAAGTTTCCCAGTGCATTTCCGTATAATACCTAGTAAGTATACAATTCATTCCGAGAATTAATAACAAAATGCAATTTATTCAGTCTCATTATTTATTTTAATTCTAAGTGTTTGCTTTTAACACCAAGTATTTTTAGGGTTCCGTACCTCAAAAGGAAAAAACGGAACCCTTATAGTATCATTTCGTTGTCCGTCTGTCAAGACCGTTTTTCTCAGGAACGCGTGAAGATATCAAGTTGAAACGTAGGTCTATGGTCCCTTGGAGTTCTAACAACATCAAGCTTCTAAGTCAATGCAATAAAAAAATACCGCCATTTATGCGACATATTTTGACACTCGCAAGTACTTAAATCAATACCTATAGGCACAGAATAAATAATATTACTAACGTGCTATAGGGTACTTCCGTTGTCCTAGAATCATGAAAGGCAAGAAGCAAGGTCTCACAGCACAAGTAAAGGATAAAGTCCGAAAATTTTTATCACTTAAAAAAATATTTTCAAGACTGTCACTCTGTCAAGACCCTTTTTCTAAGGAACGCGTGGAGATATCAAGTTGAAATTAATATCAAATACGTAGGTCTATAGTCCCTTGGAGTTCTAACAAAATCAAGCTTCTTTGTCAACGCAATAAAAAAATATGGCCATTTGCGACATTTTTGATACTCACAAGTAAATCAAAACTTAAAAGAGTACTTCCCGTTGTCCTAGAATAATGAAATTTGGCAAGATAAGCCGGTCGATTCTGTAAAAGTCTCACCGTGAAAACTTAGGTGAAGTGAGTTTGTTTTTGCTAGGAATAATTTGTAATTTTATCATTTAAAAAAATATTTTCAAGACTGTCAGTCTGTCAAGACCCTTTTTCTCAGGAACGCGTGGAGACAGTGGCGTAACTATACCGTTCGAGGCCCGTGGCAAATTCATCGGTTTTATTACTAAATGTGTAATGATAAATGTTGGGAGTTGGGATTCTCCTCTGACCAGGGGCCCCTTCCGGCTGGGGGCCCGTGGCATTTTGCCGACTTGCCACCCTGTAGTTACGCCACTGCGTGGAGATATCAAGTTGAAATTAATATCAAATACCTAGGTCTATATAGGCCCTTGGAGTTCTAATAAAATCAAGCTTCTTTGTCAACGCAATAAAAAATACGGCCTTTTATGCGACATTTTTGATACTCGCAGTAAATCAAAACTTTTAGGGTACTTCCCGTTGTCCTAGAATCATGAAATTTGGCAAGAAGCATGATCTCACAGCACAAATAAAGAGAAAAGTCTGAAAATTATTAATTTATAATTTTATCACATAAAAAAATATTTTCAAGACTTGTGTGTGTGACTTGTGACAAAATTGATGTTCTTTTTAGGGTTCCGTACCTCAAAAGGAAAAAACGGAACCCTTATAGGATCACTTCGTTGTCCGTATGTCTGTCTGGCAGTCTGTCAAGACCCTTTTTCTCAGGAACGCGTGGAGATATCAAGTTGAAATTAATGCCAAATACGCAGGTCTATAGTCCCTTGGAGTTCTAATAAAATCAAGTTTCTTTGTCAACGCAATAAAAAATACGGCCATTAATGCGACATTTTTGATACTCGCAGTAAATCAAAACTTTTAGGGTACTTCCCGTTGTCCTACAATCATGAAATTTGGCAAGAAGCAAGGTCTCACAGCACAAGTAAAGGAAAAAGTCCGAAAATGGTTAATTTACACAAACATACGGTCCGTGCGGCTCCGGCGTCGTCGTCTACATGAAGCCTAAGTAAGTGTCTAGGTAAGTACTTAAACCGAATGACTTTTTAAAAGTTGATTCGATACGCAAGTCAGACAAAATGGAGCAAAGGTTTTTTTTCTTTTTGGATTGTCGTTGGACATATCAATCTGTTTCAAGCTGGCAGGAGGAAATTGAACGATGAATAATCCTTTGTCAGGACTTCTCAGTAATAAAAATAAAATGTCCTTCACAGATTAATGTTTTATAGCATTCATATAAAATAGTTAAGTGCTAAAGTAGTTCTTCAGGAAGTTGGAAGCGTGTCTTCAATAAATAGAAAAAAGTGTTATCAATCAATTAAACACGATGTCTGTACAAAAGAATAAACCATATCGTTATTAACTGCAAAAAAATGAGGAAGCCATGGTTGTGTTTATTTTTAAGTGCTTTTTTTTACGGTTCTCCTGCCGCGGGGTAGAAGGTACCCATTGCAGCGAAGGGGACAATAATCTTAATAGGTATGATGCTTGGGTAAAAAAAAGGAATTTATTTCTTACGTCAGTAAGATAATAAAAACACACATAAAAAATTACATACTTAGAAAACGCATTAAAGTTGGGAGTGGGGACTCGCCACGTGACCACGTCACAACTGTAACAAACTAACTACCTACGTACAAAATCTATCAAGGCGTGTACGTCATGCCACATTTTAACTCAAAGAAATCTTTTGATATCTACGTAATAAAAAACCGGCCAAGTGCGTGTCGGACTACGCACAATGAAGGGTTCCGTAGTTGGTATGAAATTATCCCAAGAGCAAACTTAACATTACAGTTGAAACACATGTTCTCCAATAGATTCCAACAGTAAATGTAAGTTTGTACTCGCAATATTGAGAGATTTACCATGTTATTTTAAGACCACAAACTTCTTATAAGTTTTCCTGTAATCTACAGGTATAGAGCTATTTTTTGTATTTTTTTTTTTAATTTTAGGCTCAGTAGTTTCGGAAGGGGGGGAATTTTCAATTTTCGTCTATTTTCTTAAATAACTGTAAAACGATTTATTTCAAAATCATAAAAAAATATATTTGAGACCCTCATAGTAAGCCCTTTCATTTGATATATCACACGGTACAGTTTGCAAAACTTTTTTTTTAAATTTTCTTATTTGCCCCCTAAAAGTGACCTCTACATTCAAAATTCATTTATTTACTTCAGTCGTACGTGTTTGGGTCACAGAAATCCATAATAATATGTGTACCAAATTTCAACTTAATCGGTCTATTAGATTCGGAGCAAATTGGCTGTGACAGACGGAGAGACGTACAGACAGACACACGAGTGATCCTATAAGGGTTCCGTTTTTTCCTTTTGAGGTACGGAACCCTAAAAAGAAAAAATACGTGACCCATAGACGTATAAAAAAAGGAGGATGACGTGACCAATATTTTTTAATAATCTACATGACGCACAAAACATTTTTGGTCCTCACCTCTATTACATTATCTACCTAAGGCACCTGCATAGCTATTCGTATTCACAACCATTCGATACCCTTCGAAGAAGAAGTAAATAGAAGAAGTCCTCCAACGCTATGAAGAAATCTCGTTTCCGTAACTTTTTCGCTAAAGTGTCCTTTCGCGCAAGTGGATTCACGCAAGTTTATTTCAAGCAAGTGTCCATTCGTCCGAAAGTCCATTCGCGGAAATGTCTTTTCACGCAAGTGTCCTTTCGCGCAAAAGTGCGTTCGTGCAAAAGTCCATTCGCTAAACTATCCTTTCGCGCAAGTGGATTCACGCAAGTTTATTTCAAGCAAGTGTCCATTCGTCCGAAAGTCCATTCGCGGAAATGTCTTTTCACGCAAGTGTCCTTTCGCGCAAAAGTGCGTTCGTGCAAAAGTCCATTCGCTAAACTATCCTTTCGCGCAAGTGGATTCACGCAGGTTTATTTCAAGCAAGTGTCCATTCGTCCGAAAGTCCATTTGCGGAAATGTCTTTTCACGCAAGTGTCTGTCGCGCAAGTGTCAATTCGCGCAAGAGTCCATTCGCGGAAATATCTTTTCACGCAAGTGTACCAAATCTAGGGTTACCAGAAAGAAAATTTAGAAGTCCGGAGAAAAAGTCTGATTTCCATTGAAAAATCCTCAGATTTTCTCGAATTTTGTGAATTCTCTCGCAAACGTAATTTTTGATGTTAAAAATCGACTTTTGTTATTAGAATTGCACGAATAAAATCAACACTTAAATGGATTACTCCATTTAAGTGTTGATTTTATTCGTGCAATTCTAATAACAAAAGTCGATTTTTAAATTAGTCTATATAAAGAAGATTATTATTTGTTTTTGTAAAAAAAAGATCTGAAAAATCTACTCTATGTTTTTGAAAATTCTAAAAATCCCGAGATTTTTAAAATTTGGCCGCAATCCTGAGAAGAGCCTAATCTGAGATCCTATATAAATCCTGAGATCTCAGGACAAATCCTGAGACATGGTAACCCTAACCAGATCCCTGTCGAATGGTTGTGAATAGCTAAGCTGGACATACTCGTAAGTGCATGAAGATTTATCGTCACTGGCCATTTAATTGCTAGCTTTAGTTGGAAATGTTGGAATCACAGTATAACATTGTTAATGTTATACAATAATGTAATGTAACAGTAGTTTATCTTCATAGAAAACGGCCGAAACGACGCGCTTCGAAATCTCAGTACATAGGTACTATTACGCAACAGTTCGAGCGCGCGGCAGTTACGCACGGTTACCAAAAAGAAAATTTAAAAGTCCGGACAAAAAGCCTGATTTCCTTGAAAAATCCTGAGATCTCAAATTTTGTGAATTCTCTCACAATTTTTTGTAAGTAATTTTTTGATGTTATTACTCCATAGGTACAGTGGGCTGCATCAATGGGGTACCCCTCAAAAGACATGTGGGTTCAAATCCACGAAAGCCCGAAATTGGTTTTTGTATTTTGAAAAAACATTTTATTATAATTAATGTATTGTTTTTGTGAATAAATAAGTTTATGTTAGTATTTACTTTTACTTAAGTCTGTTTTTATTATTGTCTTTTTCAATAAAACGTTATTAATACTTATAATATTGCGTACAACGACAAGCAATAATAGGGTTGACATTTACGAAAAGCTATTCAACGTCTAAATAGACCAGAAGTTTTCAAGACCGCTTGCCGTGCATAAGATTGGAGGTTCATATCTTAGGCACGAATCGTGTTTTTTGTCATGCATTATATTTTTTTTAATATAAAGTATTTTTTTATTAGTAAGCATTTTTTTTTTTTTTATTTCTTTTTATTTTATTTTAGTAATATTTATAAAAAAATTAAAAATCAAGAAAAATAATAGTAGATTATTAACCAAGGAGATAAAGCAGTGTCTTATGTCGCGGGTGACGATTTAAATCGCGAGCATTACGAAGGACTCGAGGTTTACTCCCGAGCGTAGCGAGGGTGTTAAAAACTTAAATCACGAGCGAAGCGAGGGATTTAAGACGAGTCCTGAGTGTAGCGAGGGATTTAAGTTCACCCAAGACTAAGACAGCTTTATCACCGAGGAAAATACTCTACTTTTCGTACCATTTGCGAAAAAAATAACACAATAATAATATAAGATAAGCATTTATTAAAAATAAATTAAAATAAACTTAACGTTTATGTATTTGAAGAAAACAAAAACGCGGCAAATCCTAGACTAATATTTTTTGTCGGAAAAGCAAAGGCATCAAGCTCATACGGCCTCGTCGGTTTTCGTAATTTTATTTAATAATCATAACTGCATAATAAATGCGTATTCCTTTTTCAAAAAGATGTATAATGCTTTATATACAAACTCAATGGTGTAAACACAGATGTAGTTCAGTATAAATTTCGGTAAGTATTCCAAATTTAAATCACATTCTCCCTCTAGAGGATGAATGAAATTCAGTACAATTTTCTTTCCCTGTTTTTAACAGATTAAAAATTACTATTGTTATGTTCGCTTTTTGTGGCATAGAATGTCAATTTTTTGAACAAGTGGTACGAAAAATACTTTAATAATCATTTAATAATATTTTTATTGATATTATGTAACAAAACTAGGTACAAAGATTTATATTTTACAATAATTTGATATGATTATTTGCAGTTACCATAATAAACATATTTTGCCAACTGAGACAAACGAGTTCCTAGAGGAATGCGAAAGGTGAAGCAAAACTAGACTCATCAGACGGTAACTTCATTATATATTAGTAAAATGTATGCATAACTACCCTCTAATAACAAACTGTTCATTCACTTTTTTCATAGACAGAGTTATAACGCCAAGTAGATTAAAAATTCATTGAATTATTAACTACCTAACTGGCTTAGTTGGTAAGAGCTCGCGGTAATCATTGTATATCCAATGATTCGATGGTTCGAAACTCGTCCGGGCTAAGAAACACATTTTGTGTTATTCTTAAGGATGTATTGTTTGAATTGCAAAGTTGTAGCAAAGTTAATTTTAATACAACTGGGGTACCCAATTGGTGCAGCCCACTGTACATTGTGGGCAACCATTTTCAAGACCATCGGTGTTACAAGATTACCACAGATAATGCGTATTTGTCACTACATAATATTTGCTATTACAGCCTAGTTTTTTCTATCATGGGGGCTCAATGGTCGAATAAAAGAAACCGACTAACGTTGTCTTCAGTCCAAGCTTTACTTTTTTAACACAGGATCATTTGAAGAGTTTAACGTGCGAAGCATTTTAGAGAACAGTGAAGACAAAAGTTTGCTTAAAAAAATATGATAAAACTCATGATTAGGATGGGTTTCATAGATTTTAAGTGTTGATTTTATTTGTGCAATTCACATGACCAAAGTTGATTTTTAAATTAGTCTATACAGGGTGAAATTGAATAGATGCGACAAAATTTAAGGGGGTGTTCTACGCATCAATATGAACAACTTTCGGTTCGGTTCGGTTTCGGGCTTCTGACGACCCCTAACGACTGTCAAAGATCCACGAATGACAGCCTGAAAAAAGAAATCAGCTGTTCAGTACATTTTGACGAATTATGCGAACATTAAATGTACTGAACAGCTGATTTTTTTTTCGCGATTTCAGGTTTGGTCCCATAGTAAAAGTTGTTCATATTGATGCGTAGAACACCCCCTTAAATTTTGTCGCATCTATTCAATTTCACCCTGTATAAAGATTATTATTTATTTTAAAGATCCGAAAAATCTATTCTATGTTATTGATATTCTAAAAATCCTGAGATTTCATGAGATTTCCAAAAGTCGGCCGGAACCCTGAGAAGAGCCTAATAATCCTGGTACAGATATGGTAACCCTACGCACGGACGGACCTACGTACCGAGCGGCCGTACTGTAGTTTAATTATTCTGTGTTGGAATCTTGTCTATTGTACCTACACAGATTATAAAAACGAACAAAGACAACAATTAACTTACTCGTTAGCTAACAACTAATCACTTATGCATGCACCGCGCCAATCTTAACGAAGATCGTGACCGAGTAACAGAGTATTGCCGTCGTTTACTGACTAGTTCTGCCGGGCGCCGTAGGATCGAAGCGTGATGTTATTACAAGTCAATAGTTTTTACCGGGAAGTGCAGTTTTAATAAATGGATGTGTCTGCAAATACTGTAAATTTAGCTAATATGTGCAGTGGCACTGTCGCATGTCGTGTCGTCAAGGTGGATATAATCCACCTATGGTATATCTTTTTTATATAAATCTATATCTAGGTATTTATATATACAACATTAGTTTTGTTTATACTAAACCTCTTAAGGAATTGTACTCATCATTTTGAACATTTTTTTCTACGGGACCAACCTTGAAATCGCGAAAAAAAAATCAGCTGTTCAGTACATTTTGACGAGTTTGGATTTTTTTTTCGCGATTTCAGGTTTGGTCCCATAGTAAAAGTTGTTCATAATGATGAGTACAATGACCCATGTTACACGTTATATAGGTAGGTAAAAGAAAGTCGTGTTAGTTACACTAACTATTTATAACTCAAGAACGGCTGAACCGTTTGACTGAAAATTGGTGGGGAGGTAGCTTAGAACCAGGAGACGGACATAGAGGACACTTAAAAAAAACGGATAAAATGGCTGGACCGATTTAGATGAAATTTTGTGTGTAGATTTGACGACACGGTTGGCGCAGTGGTTGATCGATTGACTGCTGCGCAGCATGTCGCGGGTTCGATTCCCGCACGGAACAAATATTTGTACGACCTACAAGTATTTGTTTCGAGTCTGGGTGTTTTTCTATCTATAATATGTATGTATTTACAAAAAAAAAATGTATGTAAGTAGTTTATCAGCCATCTCGTTACCATAACACAAGCATTAGGTTGCTTAGCTTGGGACTAGATGGCGTTGTGTGAAATGTCCAAGGATATTTATTTATTTATTTATATTTGAATGGGTTCCTGGATGGTTTGAAAACACAATTGGACCCGGTAGGTGGCGCTGCAGTCGGGTTCTAGGATCGTTCAGACAGGACAACGTCTGTCGGGGCCGCTAGTAATAAAATAATTAGAATTAAGTTTTTAGGCACAGTGGTGGTGCGACTTTGTGCTACGGATCGCGAGTTCGATTACCGCACGAAATAAGCACGCGTTTCGTTGAAATTTAGATTTATGACAAAACGTCATTGTACTCATCATTATGAACAACTTTTACTATGGGATCAAACCTGAAATCGCAAAAAATCTGCTGTTCCCTACATTTTGACGAGTTATGGCGAACATAGGAAATTTTCCTTTCGTGATTTCAGGTTTGGTCCCATAGTAAAAGTTGTTCATAATGATGAGTACAATGATCCCATAAAAGGTTGTCACATAATTAAATTACACCTTGTAGAATCCATACTAATAAAGTAACTCTGCCAGTCCGTCTGTTACCTTTTCACACCTTATCGGCTTAACCAATTTTAATGAAATCTGGCACACTGTGACACGGTTAGACCATAACCTGGGTTAAGACATATGATACTTTTAATCCCAATAGTCCGTTCCCGTGGAATAATTTCCGACCTCTACGCGAGTGAAGCCGCGTGCTAAAGCTATGGAGAGAAAAATAAAAGACATGAAGTCAAGGCCTGTCAGCGAATGACGGGACCACTCTCAATAACGACTATGTAGATATGCTAAAATATACGTAAGGTAATTCCCACAGTAAAGTATTTTTATTCTGATTCTGACACAAGGTGATTGCGCTGTGTAGCCCGCGAAATTCATTTTTTTTTTGCGTTTTTTGCAATTTGCGGGTACGTGTCAGGCTGTATCTTGATCAAAATGTGATACGCGGCAATAAAATATATGTATTTACATAATTTTAATCATACAAATCATCAATACATCTCTCTAAGATTTCATGCAGAGTCGTCGAACGAACGAAATCTAACGAATCTGCACGAAATCTAACTTAGAGAGATGTATTGATGATTTTTATGGTTAAAATTATATACAATGCTTTTCAACTAAGAATAGGAAAGTCAATGACCTCTAACTGTCAACTGAAGCTAGAAATCTAAGGCTTGCAAAGTTTTGTAGTGTTATTCTTATCCATTTTAGTTCTGTTTTTGGAATTTGTTTTTGTTAAAATATGTCACTCTATTTTGCTAAATCTTCACAATATGGCGCAAGGTCATTCCTATTCTTAGTTGAAACGCACTGTAAATACATAATGTTTTATTGCCGCGAATCATACTTTGATCAAGATACAACCTGATGACACGGATCTGAAAATTGCAAAAAACCCAAAACAAAATTGAATTTCGCGGGCTACCACTGCGCATCATCCTTAAGTAATAAAAGCAAAAAGTAGGTAAGTATCTATAAAAAAAAACCTACGTACGTAGGTAGGTTCGTACGCAGTAGAGTAGTCGAGTACTTATTTAATTAACAAACGCATAAATTAAATGCAAGTCGTGGCAAGTCTGTGTCATCAAGTAATTAGGTACCTAGTTACTTAGGCACCAGTCCCACGACGCGTCGCCGACGAGGAAGCGACTAATATCTATACCCATAGAAATACTATCTATGGCTATACCCGAATCCACAAGTTTGATAATCAGAATACTCCGTTCCATAGCTTTCTGGCAAACTTCGAGCGTGGGCCTCTGTTGAATTGCCAGAGAGTTATGGAACGGAGTATCAAACTTGTGGACCGGGTTAAGAATACAACAATCCGTTCCATTCCATCACGCTGATAAAATATGAACGCCGTAAAGACGCATATCTCTTTGCCGAGATTTAAAAAAAACATTCACCTCCGAATAGAGAGGCATTGAACCAATTTGGACTAAGTATAGGTATAAGTTATCTGTGGCGATGAACCAGTTTTCGAAGAAGTGTATTGAAAATAATATTACTACTACTATAAATGCTGATCTAAACTTACGTAAACTTTTGATTGTTCCTGCAGTGTACTTTATGTTCGGAATAAACTATTAAACGTGCTATAGCCCAGAACTCAAGACTACGACTATTCTCAATTCTACCAAATTATGTAGTCTTTATACATTACGTATCTATAAAATGTATAGGGTTACATAATGTGCCCAAACACACTCCTAAAACCCAGGCGTTAGCTAAAAGCCTAGGTACACAATTTATCTGAAGAATTTCTTTTTATTCTATTTTAATCACCTTGTAATTAAGATAGCAATCAGTCAAGGTTTCTGTTAAAAAGTAGGTTTTTGTACTCATTTGAACTTGTGTTGATTGCTTGATACGTTTCTTTTGAGAAAAGAATCAAATTTTAATCTAAATCTTTTTCGTTTACTTCAATTACATAAACGCGTAGGTACTATTTATTTACAGCACTGGCACTTTTTAATTGTCAAAGTTTAGTTCCTATGGAGAAGACGGACAAGAAACTCCATGAACACTCTTTTAAATTATTAACCCCGGACGGAAAATGAGGGGTGTTATCCTTTTGCATCCTTGTCAAATTTAAGGGTGTGGTATATACCATCAAACCGAACAACTTTTTCCATGGTACCAACTACGTAATGGCGAAAAAATACTCAGCCGTCCCATACATTTGCGTCGAGTAGGTATTGAAGTTTTCTATGGGACAGGTGAAAATTTTTTCGCGAATACGATGTTTATCCCATGGAGAAAGTTATTCAAACTCAAACTCAAAGCATTTATTTCAATTAAACCAATTACTGGCACTTTTGAATTGTCAAAGAGTCGGTCAGTTAGTCAGAAAGTTGAAGCTAGTTGCCTTTTCCAAAACGTAGATCTATGGAGAAGAACGGGCAAGAAACTCCACGGACACTCTTTTGAATCAAAATAAGTATTACAACATCATGGGTACATTATATTTGTTGCTTCTACATGTGAGAACAATGTAAAAAAATACTTAAAACCAAGTTAAAATATAAAATTAAAAATAAGGCCTGGCAGATAAGAGATGACCAGTCTCAACTGACGGCGCCCGTTCACGAACATGACGCGTGGATCAGCACCATCCAGCTCAACCATTTTGTAGGGAACCGAATGATCCAACACACACGCCACCATCAGCGAGACATTTAAGTGAGAATGACAAACTCTCAACTGCCATGCTCTTTCAAGTCAAACTTATATACAATAATAAACGGTCCCATGGTACTCACATTCACAAAAATTGAAAAAAAATGCTTCTAATTTACACAAATTCGGTTTAATGTTCTTAACCACACCCTGTTTGACGAGGATGTAAAACGACACCTTGTCTAAATTTGTACTCAAAGACATTAAATATTACTTAACAATAGACGGGACATCACATAGCGAACAAAATCGTGATCCGATACTTATGTCCCAGTGGTCAAAATTAACAACAAAGACCTACATCTAGCATTCATAGATCTCGAAAAGGCTTTTGACAGAGTACCACGTAAGCTAGTATGGCAGGCTCTTCGTGCCCAAAATGTGCCAGAATATTACATTGAGCTCATTATGGATATGTACAACAATGCCAGCACAAGAGTGCGAAGCCTAGCAGGCGTAAGCAAAGCATTCGAGGTCAAAGTGGGTGTTCATCAGGGATCTGCTCTCAGCCCCCTATTATTTAACCTGGTGATAGACTACCTCACCAAGGACATATCTTCTCCATTGACTATATGCACATATCATCTCCGTGGACTATGCAGACTATGCTACACGTGGATGACATTGTTCTGGCTGCTGATACCGCAAGACATCTGCAGGAACTCCTAAATACGTGGACACATGCTCTTGAGAAGTACGGCTTGCGGGTTAGTAGGAGCAAGACAGAATATTTGAAGTGTCCATTTAGTGGAAATGCAACTCCTGAAACCATCTTTATTGGGCAAACGTCTATTCCCACCGTGGAGAAGTTTAAATATTTGGACTCCATGCTCACAACGGACGGAAATGTTGATGCTGACGTGACTCTTAGGATCAACGCTACATGGTTGAAATGGCGTTCGCTTACGGGAGTCCTGTGTGATCCTCGTATTCCTGTTAAAACTAAGGGTAAGGTATATAAAACAGCAGTTCGTCCGGCTTTATTGTATGGATCTGAATGCTGGACATTAAAGAAGACGCATGAACAAAAGGACCAATGAAATGAAGATGCTTAGATGGGCAGGGGGTGTAGCCGCTGGGGTCGCGGGTTGTTTAAAAAAGATACCGTGGCTCTGGCATAGGCAACTGAAGGAACACGGGTGGGTTTTAGTCAGTAAAAGTCTGACACGCCCTTCCGCTCCACCCAGAGCGGGAAAAGTTATCCCATCCACAACAAAAAAAAGGGGGTGTGACCAGACTCGACAAAATCCGCAATGAGTACATACGAGGCAGCTTTAAAGTCACTGCACCAATCATGGAAAAAATTACTGAAAACCGCCTAAGATGATACGGACACGTTAAAAGGCGTAATGATGATCATGTGGTACAAATTGTACTAAACCTGCCCGAACAAAAGAGAGGCAGAGGCCGCCCGCCATTGACCTGGTGGGCAAATATAAAAAGAGACCTCAGGAAAGCCCAATTGCCTGAACCGACAACCCAAGATAGAATCACTTAGCGCAGGAAAGTGAGGAGACCCGACCCCAAATGAACGGATCTGTGGTCTACTCCCTAAGCACGAAGACCGTAGTTTCGGCTTTCGTTACGGGCGTTTCCTACTCCGTATCACCTACGGATGGATGATTGGTTCGGGTCCCGAACGAAGTATGAATGACAACATGATTTGACAGTTGTCCCTACTCCCGAACTTTTACACTTGTTTTGATGGATCGTAATGTCAGACGGAAGGACTGACGGAAGGACTGACGGACGGACGGACGCACGGGCGGAGTTAGGGAGTAGACCCCCAGGGACGGAAGAAGAAGACGTGTATATGCGTAGAAATATAAATCAACTATACTTCATGAATGAAAAATATGAAAATGTTTTATTTAAAAAAAATATATTAAATAAAAATTTGTATGAAGGTAGTACGTACAAAACAGTTAGATTATTTACTATGTAGATCCAGTAGTCCGTCAGTAGTCAGAAGTAGTAGTAGTAGTTGACAGTACGTGCTAGTTTGTGATTGTAATCAATGTTATATTGCATACCGCAATTTAGGGTTTGTTTTGAGACAGGCAAATAAATTCACTAACATGAGTGCTTTAAGAGCTTTGTACGAAGCACTTGTAAAGAGCCACTTAGAATACAACGCGGCTATTTGGAGTCCTAGTGAAGCCAAATACAGTACGATGCTAGAGCGGATACAAAACAAATACATTAGGTTTATGTATTTGAGGTTACATGTGGTATATCCGGGATACCCATTATTATATCCAACCTTATTTATTTTGGGAATGGTTGGATATTATAAATTAGATATTAAACGGGAACTAGTAGTAGCCACATACTTGTTCCATGTAATGAGGGGTAAAATTTCAAATTTTGCTATACTACAGTCAATCCGGCTGTGCGTACCAGATAAGTATGTGAGCAGGCGGCGGCGGCCGCCGCTGCTGGTGGTGCCGCCCGCGCGCACCAATCTGCTTCAGCGTGCACCGCTGACGCGCGCGCTGTGCACGCTCAACAGGGTAGCGGATAAAATTGACTTGTTTTCTTGTTCTCTGAACGACTTTACTTCGGCAACCTTTAGGGTGTTATGTTATAGTTAGTTAAATTAAGGTGTTTGTTAGTTTATTGTAAATTTATATAATAGGTAGTATATTAATTTTAAATATGTAGACTTAACTATCGTATTAGGGCAACCTGTAATGATAGGTTTAAGGTGTTATAAATAAATAAATAAATAAATAAATGTTGATTGACTATTTTCATAAAAAATTCATAAAAACACGAACTGAGACAACACTGACAAAGATTAAAAACATTTAACGTCATTAGAGACATCGTTTTATTTTTCCTGTAATCTTTACATAAAATTCTATCATATACAACGTGTAATGCTAAATGCGCAAAACCTCTTAAGGGGTCATTGTACTCATCATTATGAACAACTTTTACTATGGGGCCAAACCTGAAATCGCGAAAAAAAAATCAGCTGTTCAGTACATTTTGACGAAATTTGCGAACATAAATGTACTGAACAGCTGATTTTTTTTTGCGATTTCAGGTTTGGTCCCATAGTAAAAGTTGTTCATAATGATGAGTACAATGACCCCTTAAGAGGTTTTGCGCATTTAGCATTACACGTTGTAGAATAATTTCAAATTTTTCGCTTTGCAAACTTCGGAGATAAGGGGGGAACGGTATTTTTTTTACATTTTTCATCAAAGGTCGAAAACTATGCGGCCTAAAAAAAAGAAAAAAATGTTTGAGAATGTGCAAACAGCATTCTTTCATATGATACCCCACATGCCCCTAGTAGCCCCACTTTGAATTTTTCAGACCCCCTTTCAGTCAATGTTGCAAAAAAATATAAATATTTATACTTCTGTCTTATTTGCAAAATAGTTGGGTAAACGTCATCTAAAACTGTTCCAAATTTCAAGTTGATAGCATTCTTCTTGAGATATCCAGCTGTGACAGACAGACCGACTGAGTCACACCATGAGGGTTCCTTTTTTACCATTTTGGTACGGAACCCTAAAATTACTTCCGTTTCTAGACGTTTTTGCCAGACTGTAGTTGATTTATAAACGCATAAATTGTTTCATTATTGATTACATATTGTTTTCAAATAAAAATCCTTCAAACTATTCTGTAAATCGATTAGATGGACGTTCAAGAAATGATGTTTCAAGATAATGGGCCTTCGCGCTGCCGATGATTCGAGCATAAAGTTATTCGTTTTGATGCATCGAGGTAGTGAACTGTCGCGCTCATAATTTATCGATTTCAAGTACTATCGAGCTAACGTTTTCGAGCAAGTGTTCTTCGATCTTACGTCATTGGATTTCAAGGGGAACCCGATTTTACGGGGTCGAAAAATCGATCTAGCTAAACTCATTTCTGGGAAAATTCGTTTTCTCTATTTTCTCCCGAGCAGAGCTCGGTCGCCCAGGTACCTACTAAGTTTTATTCAAGAAAAGGGTATCAGCGCTTTTCTAGTTGATGAATGGATGTGAGTATCTTCCACAGGTCTGGGGGCCTACTCCCTAAGCCCGTCCGTCTTTCCGTCCGTCCATTCATCCGTCCGTCTGACATTACGATCCATCAAAACAAGTGTAAAAGTTAAATTTTTCGGACGGGCAAAAACACATCGGGAGTAGGGACAACTGGCAAATCATGTTGTCATTCATACTTCGTTCGGGACCGAACCAATTAGTGTGGCTGACACTGGCTTGGCCACCATCAGGGATTTTACTTTTGATAACACAAAAATTTAGTCGTTAATTAGTCGAAATTTGTCGCCAAATATCAGAATTTGTCGGTCACTGGTTCAAAAGTTATAAGGGGTTACTGGTGGCCGATCTGGAGAGAGTCTCCCCAGCTTGGCCACCTTTATATCTCAAAAACTAGGGCACCTAGATAAGATCTGTTTTCTCCCAGATTTAGTCGCTAATTAGTCGAAATTAGTCGCCAAGTCACAGATTTAGTCGGGTCTTAGTTTAGAAGATATAAGGAGTTAAATTTTTTAGTATAGTTCAAGAGCTAGATTGAAGAGTTTACGATAAAATCTTTGATATACCTCTTGGTCTATACTTAAAAATTGAACTCATTATATCTTCTAAACTAAGACCCGACTAAATATGTGACTTGGCGACTAATTTCGACTAATTAGCGACTAAATCTGGGAGAAAACAGATCTTCACTAGGTGCCCTGGCGAACTGGCTGGAAGGGAGTAGGCCCCCTGGGTCTGTCGAAATTTGGTTTTCTGTTACTCCAAGGATATCATATACCTACTAAACTAACCTAACCTTAAACTGATGCTGCACCAACTTTCTCACAAACTTACAGCAGAGGTATAGTGGTTGGGCTCATTGAAATGGTCTCAATGAATAGGTTATAGATAGATGTGGCTGGGCTCATTGAAATGGTCTCAATAAATAGGTTATAGATAGATGTGGTTGGGCTCATTGAAATGGTCTCAATAAATAGGTTATAGATAGATGTGGTTGGGCTCATTGAAATGGTCTCAATGAATAGGTTATAGATAGATGTGGTGGTGCTCATTGAAAGGGTCTCAATAAATAGGTTATAGATAGATGTGGTTGGGCTCATTGAAATGGTCTCAATGAATAGGTTATAGATAGATGTGGTTGGGCTCATTGAAATGGTCTCAATGAATAGGTTATAGATAGATGTGGTTGGGCTCATTGAAATGGTCTCAATGAATAGGTTATAGATAGATGTGGTTGGGCTCATTGAAATGGTCTCAATGAATAGGTTATAGATAGATGTGGTTGGGCTCATTGAAATGGTCTCAATGAATAGGTTATAGATAGATGTGGTTGGGCTCATTGAAATGGTCTCAATGAATAGGTTATAGATAGATGTGGTGGTGCTCATTGAAAGGGTCTCAATAAATAGGTTATAGATAGATGTGGTTGGGCTCATTGAAATGGTCTCAATAAATAGGTTATAGATAGATGTGGTTGGGCTCATTGAAATGGTCTCAATGAATAGGTTATAGATAGATGTGGTTGGGCTCATTGAAATGGTCTCAATGAATAGGTTATAGATAGATGTGGTGGTGCTCATTGAAAGGGTCTCAATAAATAGGTTATAGATAGATGTGGTTGGGCTCATTGAAATGGTCTCAATGAATAGGTTATAGATAGATGTGGTTGGGCTCATTGAAATGGTCTCAATGAATAGGTTATAGATAGATGTGGTTGGGCTCATTGAAATGGTCTCAATGAATAGGTTATAGATAGATGTGGTTGGGCTCATTGAAATGGTCTCAATGAATAGGTTGTAGATAGATGTGGTTAGGCTCATTGAAACGGACTCAATTAATAGGTTATAGATAGATGTGGTTGGGCTCATTGAAATGTTCTCAATGAATAGGTTATAGATAGATGTGGTTGGGCTCATTGAAATGGACTCAATTAATAGGATAAAATGGGCTCATTGAAATGGTCTCAATGATAAGATTGTAGATAGATAGCAATCTCTCTATAGATAAATCTGATGATGGAGTAACAAAAAAAAATTGGGTTTTGTGTCCGGTCAATACTTACTTATTGTAAGTAAAGCACGTTATAAGCGAATATTGAAGATCTATGATTTGATTGTGAAGGTCTTCCTCTAAATAGTTAGTTTTTTTTTGCACGGGTGGGTATGTCTTTTTCCAATTTTAGATGAGAATATTTTCTGGTTTCATACTTTTTAGAGCGTGATTTTTCACTTTTCTCAGTAGTCGGGTTTTAGTTTTTATTAAACTTATTATAGTTTTTATTGTACTTTTTTTCACTTCATTTCCTTTAACGTATCCCTTCAACTGTCAAGTTAGGCACTGAACACGATTAAAAGTCCAAGTACCTACAGCTGTTGTTCGAAAGAGTTACCGCGGCCCTGGCATAAGCAATTGAAGGAACACGGTTGGGTTTTAGTCAGTAAAAGTCTGACAGATCCTCCTGCTCCGCCCAGAACGGGAGAAGTCATTTGATGAATTACCATCCACAAAAAAAAACAAAAAGGACAGCTGTGTCGCCGCCACCGCCTCCGCGCCGCGCCCATCAACACGTCAAGAGTTTTTCAATCAATTTGAATGGAATGGACATCAATATGGCAATAAAACTACGATCAATAAATTCAAATTAACTGAACCGGGAAATTCATTAAAACAATTAACACAATTAAAAAAAAAACTGACCGATTTGGAAAACTAGGAGGTTGTACAGTTTTCAGATCACGAATGAAGTAAGACCAATTAAATCCTGATGATGACCGTCATTAAAACTGAATCTATTTGAATACACAATTAGAAGCTAATAAGAATAACATTCATTTTTAATTAATGTAAAACGTTAATTTATTGTTAAAAAATATCCTAGCATCTCATCAATTCTATTGCTAATTGGACATAGATCGAACTTGTGTGTCAGTGTCATGTCAGAACTAAGTATTTAGCATTATTGTACGTAGAGGGCTGTATCGCATTTTGTCACCTTTCTCGCTCACACGGGACCAAATTTGTCAGTGTCATGTCAGAACTAAGTATTTATCATTATTGTAGAGGGCTGTATCGCATTTTGTCACCTTTCTCGCTCACACGGGACCAAATTTGTCAGTGTCATGTCAGAACTAACTATTTATCATTATTGTAGAGGGCTGTTCGCATTTTGTCACCTTTCTCGCTCACACGGGACCAAATTTGTCAGTGTAATGTCAGAACTAAGTATTTAGCATTATTGTAGAGGGCTGGTCGCATTGTGTCACCTTTCTCGCTCACATTGGACCAAATTTGTCAGTGTCATGTCAGAACTAAGTATTTATCATTATTGTAGAGGGCTGTGTCGCATTTTGTCACCTTTCTCGCTCACATTGGACCAAATTTGTCAGTGTAATGTCAGAACTAAGTATTTAGCATTATTGTAGAGGGCTGTGTCGCATTTTGTCACCTTTCTCGCTCACATTGGACGAAATTTGTCAGTGTCATGTCAGAACTAAGTATTTATCATTATTGTAGAGGGCTGTGTCGCATTTTGTCACCTTTCTCGCTCACATTGGACCAAATTTGTCAGTGTCATGTCAGAACTAAGTATTTATCATTATTGTAGAGGGCTGTGTCGCATTTTGTCACCTTTCTCACTCACATTGGACCAAATTTGTCAGTGTAATGTCAGAACTAAGTATTTAGCATTATTGTAGAGGGCTGCGTCGCATTTTGTCACTTTTCTCGCTCACATAGGACCAAATTTGTCAGTGTCATGTCAGAACTAAGTATTTAGCATTATTGTAGAGGGCTGTGTCGCATTTTGTCACCTTTCTCGCTCACACGGGATAAAATTTTCAAGAATGTTAAATGAAAAGATGCTTTTTTGAAATATGTTATCAATTAGCGAACTCTAGGTCAGTAATTGTTAAAAACACATTTTTATTGTGGCATTTATTTAACTCATCTCAAAAACAGATTTTTTCGAAGTTCTTTTTATTGAGAATTTTTCGAGTTTTTTTTATGTAAGTATCTACATCTTAGGACAGCGGAAATCACGTTTTAGCCGTGATCATGATTCCCAGCATCAATGTCTTTCTTTATTCCAAAACAACAAAATTGTCGCATTATAATGGTACTTACTTATAGTATTAGGGTTCCGTACCGGAATGGTAAAAAGGAACCCTTATGGTGTGACTCAGTCTCACCACAATTAAATTGATTAACAATTATAATTGTCGATGTTGTAAAAGGGAAATTAATTAATCGAACAAAAGATAACATTTTTGCATCTGTACACAATAATTAAATAATTAGATTGACAGTGACATACTTTGCTAGATCATTAAAGTATTGTCAAGTTTTCCTCTGGTATTCAATTCAAGGGTCTAAGATTTTTTTTTCAATAAAATATCTCTTATCGATTTCGATTTCTTATTAATCGATTTTTTGTATTAAGTTTAAAAAAAACGATGTTTTATCGATTTTTTCCATGATCTTCATATCTTCACATACCTACTCTCATCTATTCTGTAAGAATTTCTCCGTGAAAACTGTGAAGCGAGCTTGAAGTGAGCTGTCATAGTATCAGTCCTTAGCATCAGGAGGAATGACAGCTCACTTCACATAAGTTTTCACGGTGAGATTTTTAGAGAATAGACCGGCTGATCTTTGCCGTTCTTGGGAATTGGGATTCAGTAGGCGAGAACAAACTTGGACCATTGTTTATTTAATACTAGCAACCCGTCCCTGCTGCCCAAAATATCGAGATTTCTTTACGTGGGTGCTACAATGGCGACATTAATTTAACACACGGGTCGGGCTAGTGGCCAGTAATAATAAAAATTACATAGATGGAATAATTCGTAATTTAAAAAAAAAAAATTTCAAACAAACTAAATAGGTATAAGTAATAATTAAAATTGGGATCTGTGCCATAGAGTAATTCATGAGTCTACAAAAGAAAGGCCGTTGACACTTTTTGATTATCTGTTTGTCTATTGTTCTGAGCCAGCTGGTAAAAGGCCGTTGACACCTTGTGTTTATGTCTATTGTTCTGGGACAGCTGGTAAAACGTTGACACCTTTTGTTTATCTGATTATCTATTATTCTCAGCCAGCTGCTAGCTGGTAAAAGGCCGTTGACATAAAAGGTCTGTCTATTTATACACGAAATCTCTTAATAAGGGGTCATTGTACTCATCATTATGAAAAAATTTGACTAGGTATGGGAACAAACCTGAAATCGCGAAAAAAATCTGCTGTTCCCTACATTTATGTTCGCATAACTCGTCAAAATGTAGGAAACAGCTTAGTATAATTTTCGTGATTTCATGTTTGGTCCCATAGTAAAATTTGTTCTTAATGATGTCATAATGCTCCTCAATACTTGGCATCACACCAACACGTACACCTACGTACCAAGACAATCGTACGAAGATATCAATATGAAATTGAGTTATGGGCTGCATCAATTGAGTATTACACCCATTTTTGAAAAGTGTCTCAATTAGATTCTATAGTGCTAACATTAAAACTAAAAAACAAAAATTTTATTCAATCGAGAAGTGCCATAAAAATGCATTAAAATTTTACATTTTCAAATTTCGCGCGAAATCGCTGGACGCAGTGGAAGCCATATTGCTCTGTGGTCATGACGTCAGTTAGTCAGTAAACAAACACTTTTTATATGCTGATCAGTTGACAGTGACATTGACACTTTTAAATTTATACTACCGTTATGACGCAATAACATGGCGGCTACTTTCATGGTGTTAGAAAATAGATTAAAAAACTGAAAACTTTGACTTGAATTTTATTTAAATTTTTTTTTTTTTTCCGAGTGCTTTTTGCCTCTAAGCTATCTAAATAATACATTTTTAGATTTTTTCTCCTATCCCTATAGGAGAAAAAACGTACACGGCGCGGCGGCACGGAGGCATACGGAGTTTTACTCTTAAAACTCCGTATTGGGTACCCCAGTTGTATTAAAATTTTAATACAACTGGGGTACCCAATTGTTGCAGCCTACTGTACCTATTTATCAAAATAATCACGAATGCACCACAACATCTGTTTCGGGTGTCATTTCCAAACGCACCTTTCATTCTCATAGGACGTACACGCAACCGCACTGTCATTACATGCCATGAATTGCCCATGCGCCCGCGCACGCCACTCTCTCACGTGACGTGTTTTATAACGACCGCAGGGTTTCCTCATGAGTATCACATAATTTTTTTAATGACAGATAATGTCACTATAATATTTGTAAATCAGCCTAGTCATTTGACGTTTACTATTTCAATGACAAGAATTGAGTCAACATTATGTAAAAAAAAAAACGGTCAAGAGCGAGTCGGACTCGTGCACCGAGGGTTCCGTACCATCACATTTATAATGTAATTTTTGTTGATGATTTCTAAAAAAGTGTGCTATTTAGAGACATCGTTTTATTTTTCCTGTAATCTGTACATAAGCTTTTGTCATATAGAATAATTTTAGATTTTTCTCTATGCAAACTTCGGAGATAGGGGGGAAAACAATATTTTTCGGCAAAAAAAAAAGAAAAAATATGTTTGAGAATGTACAAACAGCGCTCTTTTCCCACAATCATGCCCTAGTAGCCACACGTCGACTTTTTAAGATTCTCTTTCAGTCCCTGTTGCAAAAAATTATATATTTTATTTCTTTCTTATTTGCAAAATAGTTGGGCAAACGTCATCTAAAACTGTTCCAAATTTCAAGTTGATAGCATTAGTAGTTCTTGTGATATCCAGCTGTGACAGACGGACATACAGACAGACAGACTGAGTCGCACCTTACGGGATCCTTTTTACCGTTTTGGTACGGAACCCTAAAAAGAGGATTGTTTGACTAAGACCACACGAAAGAAGTGAAATCTTATGCTTGCTCTTCACACTCGGCGACACGACACGATCACCATGCATGCGAGCACCCACATGTTCGTCGTCCGTAGTCATTTGTTGAGCAGCAAACATTTAAGGCGACGGTACACGACTTTTAATGATTTTAAACTGAAGATCACGTCTAAACGAGCAGTGTTAATGATTTGGAAAAAATATATGTTAAATAAGAGCATTTTTTTAATAACTTCATCTGTGAATATTTTGGATTATATTATATTAAATTGTGTAATTAATTTGTAAAGTTATGTCTAACGCGGATAAAAAACTGAGAATCACGCGAAAACTATCAAGCGTATTTTTATGAAACCTTCACCATTTTAAAGATAATTTAATTATTTATCTTTCAGTATATGTTTTATTAAAATACCTTTTATTTTATGTGTAGTAAATTAATAATGCGTCTAATTTGGGACAGCGCTCCTTGATGAGCGAGTCCTATTACTGGCTGGACGTACTATGTGTTCCGTGAGCTCAAGCACAGAACACGCACGCTAACCACTCAAGGTCGTTGGCATTTATCTGCGCCTTACGATGGAAGTGGAATACCTGCTGCTACCATTTATTTAATTTCGGTTTACAGCCATTAAGTATCTAAATCTCATTATTTGACCACCCATGCAGTAGCCATTATCATCGCAATTAAACTATACGACACTTGCACGCAACTAGCCGAAATCTCCTTGATGCGTGCCCGAAAAACCGACAACTGATCGGCGCGATCACGTTTAGTCTAATCTCGGCCCCTCAACCTCTAAAAAAAGATTTGTTTTTTGTTTCCTCTCAACCCCTAAACATAGTTCACACTCGACCCTCAAGGGGTGAGACTGAATTTTCATACAAAGTACAGGCATACCTCGTCCACTTTCGACCCCTAGTTCGGTAAGTACCTAAAATTAATATTTTGGTACAGTAACTACCTAAGCTACAGAAAGCAAAATTCAGCAATTGATATTAAAAAAATATAATTGAGGGTATTTTAGATAAGTATCCAAAATATAGGGTAGACTATGGGGTAGGGTAGGGTAGACGATTTATCATCGTAACTGAATGTACTTTGGGGGTCGAGCCTGGAAAATAAAATCCACTCTATGTAAGTATAAACTATATTTAGGGGTCTATTGTCCAGTGGACACATGGACATTTATTGGGGGTCGAGGGGCCGAGAGTGGACGTGGACTAAACGCGCGATCATACGGCGAGCATGATGATGATGATGATGATCATGATCGGCGACTACAGACGAGTAAGCCCTCCAACCAATCGTGCTCGAGGGTAATCGTCTATGATCGGCGATTGTATAGAGGAGCCATTACAACAGTTGGAGCCGAGTATACGCGATTCAGTGCCGACGTCATTGACCGACTGGAGGACACTTGACACTTTAAAAGATTTTTTTATTATAAGGGTTAAATTAGATTTATTTAGATTTTAATTAGATTGTTGTTAGGTTGTTTGTTTAGGTTATTGTTGTGTTTTTATTGTTTATTTTATATTGTAGAGTATAATAATGTGTCTTTATGTCTATAGTTGTGAAAGTGTTTTGTATTGTTTTGTAGAGTTTATAGAATATTTAAAGTTACATTTTATGCCCATGTGCACTTACAAACTATTTGTAAGTAAATATTCGTATGCCGCTTTCAGCGGCGGATGTGTCCTGAACAAAATTATTTTATATACCAACTTTTTTTGCTACCATATCCTACGAATAAATGTCTTTGTCTTTGTCTTTGAGGCGAGCATACCCGGTTCAGCGTCACCGACCCGATCGCGACGGTTCACTTTCGTTCACAGTTCAGAAAGAGCGCAAAGTGCGAAGATGTTTTCACTTCAAAAACTTAAAAAATATGAGTTCAGCTGTAGAATACTACAAACAGAAACAGATCAAAATAATGGGTAGGTAATAATTAATGGTTGTGGGTGTTGGGTGGGTCATCAATATGAACAACTTTTACTATGGGAACAAACCTAAAATCGCGGAAAAAAAATCTGCTGTTCCCTACATTTTGACGAGATATGCGATACCTATGTTCGCATATATCTCGTCAAAATGTAGGATGTTATTTTTTTTTCGCGATTTTAGGTTTGGTCCTGTGAAATACTATACGTGCCAATTATGAATAGTACTGTCAAGACGCCATTTTGTTCCGCAGTACTATGGCAATACTCGCGAACTTCATTACCAGTGCATACTAATTTGACAGCTATCGTGTGAAGTTGGCAGCAAGCGCGATCCTATTCTTATTTGGCACGCATAGTACAACACTGTATGGTTATGTATTCCTTTATGTTCTGAGGAATATCGAACAGAGCAATAAAAAACCGTCCAAGTGCTAGTCGGACTCACACACGAAGGGTTCCGTACCATAGACACTCCTTTGCAAAACAAGCCACGCCCCGCGCGAATTATAATTATTATTTACTTAGGCACCTATTACAGATTTATTATTAGAAAATAATGGTTCACGGTTTATGCCTAAGGTTTATGTTTATGAAATTAAAAGTTTTTTTTTAAATTTTATATTTGAGTTGATTGAATGAAAGGTAAATTGCGGTTTACGATTTATGACTTATTAAAAAAAACTACTTACTAGATCTCGTTCAAACCAATTTTCGGTGGATGTTTACATGGTAATGTACATCATATATTTTTTTAGTTTTATCATTCTCTTATTTTAGAAGTTACAGAGGGGGGACACACATTTTACCACTTTGGAAGTCTCTCTCGCGCAAACTATTCAGTTTAGAAAAAAATGATCTTAGAAACCTCAATATCATTTTTGAAGACCTATCCATAAATACCCCACACGTAGGTATGGGTTCGATGAAAAAAAACATTTTTGAGTTTCAGTTCTAAGTATGGGGACCCCCAAAATTTATTGTTTTTTTTTCTATTTTTGTGTGAAAATCTTAATGCGGTTCACAGAATACATCTACTTACCAAGTTTCAACAGTATAGCTCTTATAGTTTCGGAAAAAAGTGGCTGTGACATACGGACGGACGGACAGACAGACAGACAGACAGACAGACATGACGAATCCATAAGGGTTCCGTTTTTTTGCCATTTGGCTACGGAACCCTAAAAATGGAGCCCGCCTCTAAACCTACCCGATTCCGATTCGGAAGTCGTCGACATAATTTCATTAAATCACATCGTTAATAATTAAGTAGGTAGTGATACTTAAATTATCAATATTAAATTTAATTTTAATGAATTATTTAAGTACTTAGCTACTTATTATGTAAACATCGTCTTAAAAAAAATATCGAACTGTAGAAGTGCACATTATGGCCACATACTGTCAGTAAAAACTGAAGAAATGAACTGCGCATCAATGAGGCTTGCACATCAATTGTCATTAACGGGTTGCAAACGTTTTTTGATTCCTATGGTTGAATTCGATCAAACTTTGAAGGCGCAGATTTCCTGAAAACGATCAAAAAGGTGGTTTTTTAAAGCTGTGTATCTCATAAACCGTAAATAATTTTGACATGTAAAAAAAAATATGATATTTTCAAGTCCTTTTCGCATACAGTGATGGAAGCCAAAACATAATTAAACATACTTTAATGCAACAAAAATATCTTTAAACATACCTCCTAATAATCTTTAAAAGCTGTTTATACCTTCATTAGCAATTATAATTATAATTAAAAATATACCATAAAATGTTAAATTCCAAACTACATCCAGTGATGGATTGCTTTTTATTAAATAGTTTAGAAATTAACTATTTAATAAAAAGCAATCCATCACTGGATGTAGTTTTTACGATTTTATTTGCACTTTTACGACATAATTCCGGTGCGCGTGAGAATCTTCTATCTCGTGCGTCAAACTAGACAGCCATAACGCCATTTCACTTACACACCGAGCTAAACCAAGCTTGGAACTGGGCCTTAATAGTTTTAATATTCGAATAAATTTTGAATTTTTGACAATTTTATTCCACGGATAATAGATATCCGACTTTGGTCAAATTAGCTAAAAACATAGAATTAATAGGCTAATTACTCTAAGGCTAAAAAGTAAAACTGGCGTCAAATCATAATTATCAGTTTTAACTGAAACAGTTTACCACTTATTTTTTTACAACTATAGAAAAATCGATCAATTTTTACATGTCTAATGAATGAATCAAGTTCACTTCACCAGAAAATTGGCCATTCACCAACTTGAAGCGTTTCTTTTTTTAACAAAAATCACGATGACATTGCAATTAAAAATTTTTAATGGCTGACTCAAAACTATTTCATGATTACTTTGCAGTCAAATTATATTGTTAACCTAGTATCCAACTTTTCCTTAAAAATCAATAGGCGTGCAAGTCTAGCAAACACTCAAAAATGGCTCGACCGATTAGAATTTTTTTTCACAAAGTTTTTTTTCAAAAGCACAAAGTTCAAAATAAACAATGGCAATATAAAAATAAATTAATTACTTATAATTGGTATATTACCTACAACGTATAGTCTCTTGGGTACCTACTTTACACGTCGATAGCGACGCGGAGGAATTTTTGGACGCCATATTTTAGTTTTTTATTACTTTCTTAATTATACTCCTTATAATTACAATTTAATTATGAAGTATTTCAATATTTATTTATTATAAGGATACAATTCTTCTGCAGTCAACTTATTTCGTATTGGAATTAAATTAAAATTAAATTAAGTACTACTATTTACCTAAATAAAAATTAAATGTCATATTTTTCTAATATCTAATCATTATAAAAAGTAATCAAGAAATTCCTTTCTCCATTAAAAATTCCGTCACACTTTAATACGCTTTAAAACTAAGTATGTAATAAACTTAAATAATATAGAAACTATCGATGTTTGGCAAGTCTTCAAAAAAATTGCGAAGCAGGGGCGGGTTGCTAGTTAAATATAAATGTGAAAGTTTGTTTGTTTTTTAGGGTTCCGTACCAAAATGGTAAAAAAGGAACCCTTATGGTGTGACTCAGTCTGTCTGTCTGTCACAGCTGGATATCTCAAGAACTACTAATGCTATCAACTTGAAATTTGGAACAGTTTTATATGACGTTTACCCAACTATTTTGCAAATAAGAAAGAAATAAAAATATTTATATTTTTTTTGTAACAGGTGCTGAAAGGGGGTCTTAAAAATTCAAAATACTAGGGCATGAGGGGTATCATATGAAAGAGCGCTGTTTGCACATTCTTAAACATTTTTTAAATTTTTTTTTAGGCCGCATAATTTTTGACTTTTGATGAAAAATTTAAAAAAAATACCGTTACCGTTAAAAAAATAAGTTTCCAAAGAGAAAAATCTGAAATTATTCTATGCGATAGAAGTTTATGTAAAGATTACAGAAAAAATAAAACGATGTCTCTAAATAGCACACTTTTTCAGAAATTGGAACGGAACCCTCGGTGCGCCAGTCCGACTCGCTCTTGTTTCTTTTATTACATACCTACCTAAAAGTGTGAAAGTTTCTAATGTTTGGATATTTATTACTCAATCACGCAAAAACAGCTGAACGAATTTGGATGAACTTTGGCACACAGGTGGTTTATAACCTGGATTAACACATAAGTTACTTTTTATCCCAATAGTATGTACTTTACCGTGGGATAATTCCCGATTTCCACGCGGGCGAAGCATCGGGTAAAAACTAAGTACCTAGTTTAAATTAATTAATGAAGTCACTGAACTAATGAAAAAGTTTAATATGTAGGTAATTAATATACAACGTGTAACGTTAAATGCGCAAAACCTCTTAAGGGGTCATTGTACTCATCATTATGAACAACTTTTACTATGGAACCAAAACTGAAATCGCGAAAAAAAAATCAGCTGTTCAGTACATTTCTGTTCGCATAATTCGTCAAAATGTACTGAACAGCTGATTTTTTTTTTCGCGATTTCAGGTTTGGTCCCATACTAAAAGTTGTTCATAATAATGAGTACAATGACCCCTTAAGAGGTTTTGCGCATTTAACGTTACACGTTGTAGATGGTGTGAAATCACGGATGGTTTTGTTCTACGAAGAGTAGATTAATCTGATGGATTCCCAGGATAATTATTTATTTATTACATTACCTATACTGTTTTAAAACCAATGGACGGTACCTAATATGTTAAACAGGTGACTGTAGTTAGTTCGTATTAATTACGTAATTTTAAAAACTTCACTAATTGATTAAATGGAAAAAGAACAACAAATTAATATTAATTAGTAATTTTCCCACATAAAGTGGGAAAATTACTAATTAATATTAATTTCTTTGTTATATGGTTTAAATTTTAATTATTTTAATGATACCTATCCATTCATGCTGCGATTCCAAGCATAATAAAAATAGGTGCCTACATAAAAATAATTATTCATACAAAAAATACTATTCTAAAATTAAAAAAATATTAAAAACAATGGTCTTACCTAGACTAGATATCACTGTATTATATTTTTTTAAATTCAAAGACTCATCCACAGAACCAATAGTGATCGACTAAACCAATACTGCCATGCGCCCGCGCTTTTAAACCGCAAGCTTTTTTCATAAAGCCTGACCCTGACATTGGAAAATGACTATTTTATTTAGACCTTGAAATGTACGGAAATATTATGACGCGGCGGGTCTAACTTAACTGGATTTATGGCTACGTAACTATCCGTGTTTGCTATATTATAAGTACATACGGTAGGTACGGTCTACTACTAACCTACTCATCATATAGATAATATGTATATGAGTATGAGATTTATATTGTTATTATACGACACTTATTTTTAAGATTACAGTATTGTACAAATAGACATAGATTTGTTTTATTTATATACAGCGTCATATTAAATTATCTAAGAAAACTCTGCATACGTGATGGGCGTATATATACATAATAAAAAAAAACTTGTATTTACAGACTATATGTATATAGGCCCAAATTGTGTTAGTGTCTAAATTATCTTATGAACTATGTTATGTTATAATTTAAAAAATATATTTTGATCTTTTTTACAATTAGGGTAAGACTTGGTAATACGCCCTACTTTTCATCAAATTTATTTTATTTATTTTATTTTATTTATTTATTTATTTATTACACCAGAAATAATACAACGAATTACACATACTTATTAGGCTAGTATTTAGGAGTATTAACATGGGAGCATCTGCAGCCGAACTAGGACGAGTCCTGTATCTCGGCATACAGCGCCAGACCCCTCAAAACCGACGAATTACAATTTAAAAAAAAATCTTACATGATATAATCAAAATTTTTATTTTGGAACAATATTTAGTCTTTTGACAATAATATCACAAATGGTAATCTTATTAGGTACTAAGAATACAATAATATTTATACTTTTTTTTAAACCTAACGTAGGGCGTTTTGTAATCTGATCGTTCACTAATTTAATATGACTCACTCTTATTATAAAATGCCCCAGTGAATTAATCATATATTTTGCTTACTTTAAACTATCAGAAAGACGAAAAAAATTGCCATTCCCTTCCGCTGAACTCATATAGCAATATAATACTGGATAACTTGAATTTTAATACTAGACTAAAACTAGACTCCGTAATTCGAAGTTAGTAAAATATAATGACTGAATCTGACTTGAAATTCCCTAAACATATAGCAATACAATCTAAAAGGAATGTTTGGTTCTTTTTTGCACTCCATGATGCTCATAGTGTCATTCTTTGATAATTCTCTGTAATAATAATACGCAACAAGTACTTTAACACCGTTCAAATACTGGGGCGTTTTAAACAACTGGCTTAGGGGCATATTGTCAAATTCGATTTTCAATATGCCCCACCGAAGTCAAAACTCAAGAATCAAGGTTATAACGTTCGACGAAATAAAAAGAGAAAGTTAATTTTATCTATTTTACAATAATATGGGTATTTTAACACAAAATCTAAAAGTATCAATCTATATGAATTTCTTGGTAACTCATCACAAATTGTTCCACGCCAACAAAACTAAATTTCACAATATTTTTTAAACGGACATCACAAACTATGTCCTCACGTCGGCCACGTTTGGCTACTAGTGGCTCCCCGCGCATCTAGTTACGAGTGGCGTGACTTTGTTAGTGTGAGTGCTAAAGCGGTGGGGCGTTTTGTCACTTAGGGCGTATTACCAAGTTTTACCTATTGACCATGTCTAAAAAGAGGTACGAACTACGAAGTCATTTTCGAAAAAATATTAAAATCTTTACTTTTCAAAACTAATTAAATACAAAAGAATGATTAAATGTTCATCGCTATCAAAAAATAATCCAATGGATGAAATTAATATCAATCTAGATTTGTACTTGTTGTTAGGACATCACTGAGAGAACTTCTTTATTTTATAGAGAAAATTCCTATACGGCCTCATATTTAGGTATCTGTAGCTAAGTAGAAATAGCTAATAAAACGATTCCAGTTCATCAACTACCTTAAAGAGTGTCACCAAAATAGCTTGACATTATTAATTCCCAAGTGGAGGAAATGTTAGCTAATGGGGTTATTCGTGAATCCAATAGCGCTTATGCATTGTGGCGGCATCTACATCGTCACATGTGAACAACGCATCATACTGACGTCACGCAGAATCCTGCATCGCGCAATTAGAGTTTACCGCGCGACTAGCATAATACAACGTCCCGACATCGATCGTCGGGCAGTTGCCACCAGATGACCAGACATGACACCCGGAGGATCCTCCTTTTCCTAGGGAGGATGAGTAGTGTTGGTGCAAAAGCCTGATCAAACTTGGTGATTCTGTATCAATCTGCCTAGCCTTTTCCCAACTATGTTGGGGTCGGCTTCCAGTCTAACCGGATGCAGCTGAATACCAGTATTTTACATGGAGCTACTGCCTATCTGACCTCCACAACCCACTGACTGGGTAATACGATACGCCTTGGTAAGATACTCATGGTTGTCAGACTTTCGGGGTTCTAACGGCCCGTACCGACTGTCAAAGATCCACGAATGATAGCCGGGACCAACGGTTTAACGTGCTTTCCGAGGTACAGAGGAGTCTCGGTATGTAAGGCGGCGGCGCCCGCCACTGCTGGCTGTGCCAACTGCCAGAACTAACCTGCTGGCTAAAGCACCTCTCACGCGAGCAATTCGTACTGTTAACGGAGTTCAGAATAGGTTGGACATTTTTTCGTGTTGCTTTAGTGAACTTGCAAAGGTAACATTAAATATAATATGTTACGAAAGCATTAATTAGTGTAATTTTAGGTTTATTGTTCATTTTGTGTTTAATGTTTCTTTTATTGTTTACTTTTTAATTTTTGACTGTTAAACATATTTAAGTTAATTTTGTATAAGGTTACTGGTATGATTTTAGTTATCAGTAATTTTGTATTAATGTACTAGTGTGTAATTGTTAGTAATGTAAGGTTATTTTAAATAAATAATAATTATTACAAGTAGTCTTAGCTGTCGCATTAGGTTTATAACCTGTAATGATAGTGTAAGAGTTTTAAATAAATAAATAAATAAATAAATAAATAAATAAATAAGATGGTTACTCATCTACGGACCAACCACGGCAAGCGTAGCTTAACCTGATGGATCGACCCGTGTAGCTGTTATTACTTAGCCACGAGCTCCTGATTCTGTATAGACTATCGAAAATTAGATAAAAAGTTATTACTGATGGTTATCCTTTAGATATTATGATTTACGTATTATCAGGGACACCTTAATTTGCGGATTTAGATTTAAATTTGGGTCATTGGCAGTATCGTATAATTATGCGAGAAAGATAAGTACATCAGATACGGCGTTTGTCACTCTTTCGGGCTTACATGAATTTGATGTTCTGCCTGTGGCCATAGACAAATCAAGCAGTTTTTCATGCTATGTGGAATTAGATGTGGAAAATATTTAAGGGGTAAAAGTTTCTCTGAGGTAAAAGAGGTAATTACCTAGCTAATGTTGCGAGTTCAGAAAGTAAACCTCACAATATCAGTAATAGGTCACGAAATCTCGGGAGACGGCGTCAAACCCCCTGATAACAACAAACCGGCCAAGTGCATGTCGGACCACGCACAATGAAGGGTTCCGTAGTTTATTCCAAAAACAAAATGTAATACATAACATCACAATACATTTTTTTTATTTGATGAATTACAAACTAACAATTTTTGGACTTATTCCATTACTTGTCCAGTGAGACCTTCCTTCTTGCCAAATTTCATGATTGTACGTCAACGGGAAGTACACTATAGGCTTTGATTTACTTGCGAGTATAAAAATATGTCGAATAAATCTCCCGCTCTCCGCTCCCAATTTAGATATTATCTAAACTGGGAGCCTACTTATTAAGTAGTTGCCGCTGTTGCTGCAGTATTGGAGCTATCTAAATTTTATTGTATAGGTACCTACTTCCTACTACCATGCCGTGACCATGTGCCTGCAATTTCACCAGCATCCTGGAATCCGAGACCGAGCCATGCTGTTTGACAGCCTGCAGAGACATGATGATGCTGCAGTAATACTAGGGTATCCTAGACGTACTACACTTCCACAAGGAAACATTAAATGTCAGTAACTCAGTACCTAACCTATCAAAGGCCCCTGTGGTTTATGATTCTCTCTATCATCAATCATCATCGCTCGCTCTATCAAAGATGACCACTACTGGACATAAGCCCATTCTCTCTATAACCTGGCTGATTACGGATCTGAAATTATAACCTACATGGATTGAACTTACTTCCTCGTTTCGTAACAATTCTTATTCAGAATATTAATTATGTTTTTTTTTTTGTAATGAGTTTTACGCCACACTGACCTAGACACCATTCAGACCAAAACAAAAAGTACCGCTACAAAGAATTTAAAAGTTTGGTCTTAAAATATATTCTGAGCCACACGTGCGTGAACCACCACATAATAATGCCGTGTTTTTCCGCTCCTAAAAATATGATTGAACACCCTAATATAATTATTGCGCCTCTTTTTGTCACCTCTTGCATGGCTCGCTCGACTCGCGTGCGTTTCTTCACAGTTTTAACCTAACCTAAGCCGTTTGGTCGGGATATCCTATCTTATGATGATGTTATACAACGTGTAATGCTAAATGCGCAAAACCTCTTAAGGGGTCATTGTACTCATCATTATGAACAACTTTTACTATGGGACCAAACCTGAAATCGCGAAAAAAAAATCAGCTGTTCAGAACATGTTGACGAATTATGCGAACATAAATGTACTGAACAGCTGATTTTTTTTTCGCGATTTCAGGTTTGGTCCCATAGTAAAAGTTGTTCATAATGATGAGTACAATGAAGTCTTAAGAGGTTTTGCGCATTTAACATTACACGTTGTATATGCGACCAACTGTGTATAAAGGCCAGAAATATAAAAAAGGCTCATTCATTTAAAAAAGTGCTCATCATTAGAAGGTCGATAAATTTTTAAAGCATCAGTTAAATGTTTCCCCAAATAAATGTACCTACCCATTGTGCCACATGGCTTTCTAATGTTTAGTAGTGATGATTGCACTTTTATTAAGGTAGTTATAAATAAATAAGTGTTTTTATTGAAAACGATCTTGACTGAATGAAAAGCATAGATCTTAAAAAAGGTTACAACTATATAGTTGTAGCCTTTTCACATTTCATCGGTTATATTTTTTACTATCATACATCATTGTTCTAAATCAATAATTACAACAGGTTTTAATAAAATATGTGGCCAATGCCACAGATTAATACAGATGGGATACTCCGCAGTTTAGGTATCAAGCTACAAGTACGCGGCGGGCCCCGTCCGCGGGGCTAATTCAGTAGGTCAGATAAGAGTTTCGCGATAGAAAGAGAGGCAACTTATAGTTGAATATAACTGAAGGTAATAAGCGTTGTGCGACCTGAATTCCACTTTATTGTGTCGTAGCAAGAGTCGCTTTTTATTTAAATGATTTTGCGGAGTGTCCCCTCTGTATTAATCTGTGCCAATGCACAGATAACCCCAATCTTTTTTACGTAAGACAGTTATGGCAAAATATTAATCTATGATGATGTATTTTTGTGGCAACTTAATTATATGAAGAAAAGAGATTATGATTTATATTGAATTGAATTGGATGTTAGTGAAATCATTTTTGTTTCTTTTTACATAACTTAGCTGGAGAATGATTGAAAGCAGTTCAGCAGCCTTATTTTTACCTAAAACACCACAACGGCAATGCTTTTGTACCTAAAATGTACTATTTAGTACAAAGGTTTAAAAAAAATTGTACCTCCTTCAGAACGAAATGATTTCAAAATTAAGGTACACCCGCCATATTGACATCAAAATGGCGGGTGTTCTATAATATTTTATTATTTAACTATTACTCATAAAATATAAAGTCGAGCCAGACGAATTTTAAACATGAATTCCTTTCAAAATATTTCGGATTACGACTGCAAGTGTGTTACGTAATTGCTGCGCAGGAGTTCGGCACGCTTCTCTGTTGCACATTTTTAGGGTTCCGTACGGATAGTTGGAAGCCCAAAAGTCTGACAACCAGTCTTACCAAGGGGTATCGTGTTACCCTGTAACTGAGTTGTGGAGGTCAGATAGGCAGTCGCTCCATATAAAATACTGGTATTCAGCTGCATCCGGTTAGACTGGAAGCCGACCCCAACATAGTTGGGAAAAGATTGATAGCGAAAACGGGGCCTTAGAACAATGTAGAGCTTTGTGGATGAAGCCAATGAACCTTAGGTGGGTAGGTACTTCTGATTTTGCATCACTATCAAAATCAAAAAGATCCCTAACCTCGTTGCAATAAGGTTGCTAATGGGTTGCTGCTAGAGGTAAAATAACTGTGAAATCACCTTAAAAAAAGAAAAAAAAGTTTATTAATTAAATATCAAATAAGTACATCTTCAGTAATTCCATGTTTCAATCTGTGTATTATAAAAGCATTATAGTAATTACTATGCCTGATTGTATTTAGTTGTAATTTTCAATGTTTATGAGGAGCTTTGCCTCCTGAGATACAAGTCAAATCAAATCAAATCAAATCAAATGTTTAGTGTAGTATATGTTTTATATATTTCTCCTTGTACAATAAACTTTTTTTTTTGTGTCAACTATCGAGCTATGTCTTACATTTTCGCTACTGAATGCTCAACATATTTTGTCAGGCGCCAAAATAAGCAAAATAGAATAGGGATCAAAATTAAAAGCTAAGGTTAGTCTTAGCTTAAAATTGATCCCTATTTTGCTTATTTGCTATCATGACGCGTGACGTGGGCTACCGATCCATCCGTAGCCATTGCTGGTCCAATCAGCTGATCGAGGAAAGCGTGTAGGTGTGACATTCATGGAGATAAGTACTAACTTTTCCTTCGGCTTCTACGTTCTAACTAGACTAATAAAGTAATCTGTTTTATACCACAACAGGGCAAAGCCGGGAGGGCTTTGCCCTGTTGTGGTATAAAACATACGCCATATTCAGTGCTAAAAAAAAGTCGTAGCGGAAGGGCGCGGCGCGAGTGTCGGGTTTTTGTACGGTTAATTTATTTTCCTGCCGAAAAGAGTGCTCGAAAAAACCCGAGTCTTATTCTGTCTATACCTACTATTATATAGCAATGGTATGATATTACTATCTACCTATTGGGGCATTGAGCTTCCTAAAATAGTGTCTGGGACCGAAATATCTGGCGTAGGTTCACGGTGTAATGGGGTAGCTAACACGCGGTGTAGTAACTTATTGATTTTCATGTATCTAGTAGGGGTGTGGCTAATCGTTTTTAACAAGGGTAGGGCTGTGCGTGTTTTAGTTGTTTTGGTAGTTAACATCAAAGTTATTTCAGAATTGAATAAAGATTTATTACCTACTCATGTTTATCTTGTTAAAATCTAGAATAAAATGGGTACTTTATTTCTCATGCCACTATGCATAACATATTTTAGCATTTAGTAGATAACTTATATAGGGTTATTGGTACCTATAACACCAGCAACCTCTTAAGGGATCATTTTACTCATCATTATGAACAACTTTTATCATAGGACCAAACCTGAACTCGCAAAAAAAAATCTGCTGTTCTCTACATTTTGACGATAAATGGACAGCAGATTTTTTTTCGCGTTTTCAGGTTTGGCCCAATAGTAAAAGTTGTTCATAATGATGAGTAGGTACCATAAGAGGTTTTTGGTATTTTACCAATAACCCTGTTCATTATTGTTATTTGAATTACCACTTTTTTTGCTAAGTAATTAATTTTGGTAATGTTCTGACGCAAATTGTAAGTGTTTACGTAGGTAGAGTTCAAAATAAACAATGGCAATATAAAAATAAATTAATTACTTATAATTGGTATATTACCTACAACGTATAGTCTCTTGGGTACCTACTTTACACGTCGATAGCGACGCGGAGGAATTTTTGGACGCCATATTTTAGTTTTTTATTACTTTCTTAATTATACTCCTTATAATTACAATTTAATTATGAAGTATTTCAATATTTATTTATTATAAGGATACAATTCTTCTGCAGTCAACTTATTTCGTATTGGAATTAAATTAAAATTAAATTAAGTACTACTATTTACCTAAATAAAAATTAAATGTCATATTTTTCTAATATCTAATCATTATAAAAAGTAATCAAGAAATTCCTTTCTCCATTAAAAATTCCGTCACACTTTAATACGCTTTAAAACTAAGTATGTAATAAACTTAAATAATATAGAAACTATCGATGTTTGGCAAGTCTTCAAAAAAATTGCGAAGCAGGGGCGGGTTGCTAGTTAAATATAAATGTGAAAGTTTGTTTGTTTTTTAGGGTTCCGTACCAAAATGGTAAAAAAGGAACCCTTATGGTGTGACTCAGTCTGTCTGTCTGTCACAGCTGGATATCTCAAGAACTACTAATGCTATCAACTTGAAATTTGGAACAGTTTTATATGACGTTTACCCAACTATTTTGCAAATAAGAAAGAAATAAAAATATTTATATTTTTTTTGTAACAGGTGCTGAAAGGGGGTCTTAAAAATTCAAAATACTAGGGCATGAGGGGTATCATATGAAAGAGCGCTGTTTGCACATTCTTAAACATTTTTTAAATTTTTTTTTAGGCCGCATAATTTTTGACTTTTGATGAAAAATTTAAAAAAAATACCGTTACCGTTAAAAAAATAAGTTTCCAAAGAGAAAAATCTGAAATTATTCTATGCGATAGAAGTTTATGTAAAGATTACAGAAAAAATAAAACGATGTCTCTAAATAGCACACTTTTTCAGAAATTGGAACGGAACCCTCGGTGCGCCAGTCCGACTCGCTCTTGTTTCTTTTATTACATACCTACCTAAAAGTGTGAAAGTTTCTAATGTTTGGATATTTATTACTCAATCACGCAAAAACAGCTGAACGAATTTGGATGAACTTTGGCACACAGGTGGTTTATAACCTGGATTAACACATAAGTTACTTTTTATCCCAATAGTATGTACTTTACCGTGGGATAATTCCCGATTTCCACGCGGGCGAAGCATCGGGTAAAAACTAAGTACCTAGTTTAAATTAATTAATGAAGTCACTGAACTAATGAAAAAGTTTAATATGTAGGTAATTAATATACAACGTGTAACGTTAAATGCGCAAAACCTCTTAAGGGGTCATTGTACTCATCATTATGAACAACTTTTACTATGGAACCAAAACTGAAATCGCGAAAAAAAAATCAGCTGTTCAGTACATTTCTGTTCGCATAATTCGTCAAAATGTACTGAACAGCTGATTTTTTTTTTCGCGATTTCAGGTTTGGTCCCATACTAAAAGTTGTTCATAATAATGAGTACAATGACCCCTTAAGAGGTTTTGCGCATTTAACGTTACACGTTGTAGATGGTGTGAAATCACGGATGGTTTTGTTCTACGAAGAGTAGATTAATCTGATGGATTCCCAGGATAATTATTTATTTATTACATTACCTATACTGTTTTAAAACCAATGGACGGTACCTAATATGTTAAACAGGTGACTGTAGTTAGTTCGTATTAATTACGTAATTTTAAAAACTTCACTAATTGATTAAATGGAAAAAGAACAACAAATTAATATTAATTAGTAATTTTCCCACATAAAGTGGGAAAATTACTAATTAATATTAATTTCTTTGTTATATGGTTTAAATTTTAATTATTTTAATGATACCTATCCATTCATGCTGCGATTCCAAGCATAATAAAAATAGGTGCCTACATAAAAATAATTATTCATACAAAAAATACTATTCTAAAATTAAAAAAATATTAAAAACAATGGTCTTACCTAGACTAGATATCACTGTATTATATTTTTTTAAATTCAAAGACTCATCCACAGAACCAATAGTGATCGACTAAACCAATACTGCCATGCGCCCGCGCTTTTAAACCGCAAGCTTTTTTCATAAAGCCTGACCCTGACATTGGAAAATGACTATTTTATTTAGACCTTGAAATGTACGGAAATATTATGACGCGGCGGGTCTAACTTAACTGGATTTATGGCTACGTAACTATCCGTGTTTGCTATATTATAAGTACATACGGTAGGTACGGTCTACTACTAACCTACTCATCATATAGATAATATGTATATGAGTATGAGATTTATATTGTTATTATACGACACTTATTTTTAAGATTACAGTATTGTACAAATAGACATAGATTTGTTTTATTTATATACAGCGTCATATTAAATTATCTAAGAAAACTCTGCATACGTGATGGGCGTATATATACATAATAAAAAAAAACTTGTATTTACAGACTATATGTATATAGGCCCAAATTGTGTTAGTGTCTAAATTATCTTATGAACTATGTTATGTTATAATTTAAAAAATATATTTTGATCTTTTTTACAATTAGGGTAAGACTTGGTAATACGCCCTACTTTTCATCAAATTTATTTTATTTATTTTATTTTATTTATTTATTTATTTATTACACCAGAAATAATACAACGAATTACACATACTTATTAGGCTAGTATTTAGGAGTATTAACATGGGAGCATCTGCAGCCGAACTAGGACGAGTCCTGTATCTCGGCATACAGCGCCAGACCCCTCAAAACCGACGAATTACAATTTAAAAAAAAATCTTACATGATATAATCAAAATTTTTATTTTGGAACAATATTTAGTCTTTTGACAATAATATCACAAATGGTAATCTTATTAGGTACTAAGAATACAATAATATTTATACTTTTTTTTAAACCTAACGTAGGGCGTTTTGTAATCTGATCGTTCACTAATTTAATATGACTCACTCTTATTATAAAATGCCCCAGTGAATTAATCATATATTTTGCTTACTTTAAACTATCAGAAAGACGAAAAAAATTGCCATTCCCTTCCGCTGAACTCATATAGCAATATAATACTGGATAACTTGAATTTTAATACTAGACTAAAACTAGACTCCGTAATTCGAAGTTAGTAAAATATAATGACTGAATCTGACTTGAAATTCCCTAAACATATAGCAATACAATCTAAAAGGAATGTTTGGTTCTTTTTTGCACTCCATGATGCTCATAGTGTCATTCTTTGATAATTCTCTGTAATAATAATACGCAACAAGTACTTTAACACCGTTCAAATACTGGGGCGTTTTAAACAACTGGCTTAGGGGCATATTGTCAAATTCGATTTTCAATATGCCCCACCGAAGTCAAAACTCAAGAATCAAGGTTATAACGTTCGACGAAATAAAAAGAGAAAGTTAATTTTATCTATTTTACAATAATATGGGTATTTTAACACAAAATCTAAAAGTATCAATCTATATGAATTTCTTGGTAACTCATCACAAATTGTTCCACGCCAACAAAACTAAATTTCACAATATTTTTTAAACGGACATCACAAACTATGTCCTCACGTCGGCCACGTTTGGCTACTAGTGGCTCCCCGCGCATCTAGTTACGAGTGGCGTGACTTTGTTAGTGTGAGTGCTAAAGCGGTGGGGCGTTTTGTCACTTAGGGCGTATTACCAAGTTTTACCTATTGACCATGTCTAAAAAGAGGTACGAACTACGAAGTCATTTTCGAAAAAATATTAAAATCTTTACTTTTCAAAACTAATTAAATACAAAAGAATGATTAAATGTTCATCGCTATCAAAAAATAATCCAATGGATGAAATTAATATCAATCTAGATTTGTACTTGTTGTTAGGACATCACTGAGAGAACTTCTTTATTTTATAGAGAAAATTCCTATACGGCCTCATATTTAGGTATCTGTAGCTAAGTAGAAATAGCTAATAAAACGATTCCAGTTCATCAACTACCTTAAAGAGTGTCACCAAAATAGCTTGACATTATTAATTCCCAAGTGGAGGAAATGTTAGCTAATGGGGTTATTCGTGAATCCAATAGCGCTTATGCATTGTGGCGGCATCTACATCGTCACATGTGAACAACGCATCATACTGACGTCACGCAGAATCCTGCATCGCGCAATTAGAGTTTACCGCGCGACTAGCATAATACAACGTCCCGACATCGATCGTCGGGCAGTTGCCACCAGATGACCAGACATGACACCCGGAGGATCCTCCTTTTCCTAGGGAGGATGAGTAGTGTTGGTGCAAAAGCCTGATCAAACTTGGTGATTCTGTATCAATCTGCCTAGCCTTTTCCCAACTATGTTGGGGTCGGCTTCCAGTCTAACCGGATGCAGCTGAATACCAGTATTTTACATGGAGCTACTGCCTATCTGACCTCCACAACCCACTGACTGGGTAATACGATACGCCTTGGTAAGATACTCATGGTTGTCAGACTTTCGGGGTTCTAACGGCCCGTACCGACTGTCAAAGATCCACGAATGATAGCCGGGACCAACGGTTTAACGTGCTTTCCGAGGTACAGAGGAGTCTCGGTATGTAAGGCGGCGGCGCCCGCCACTGCTGGCTGTGCCAACTGCCAGAACTAACCTGCTGGCTAAAGCACCTCTCACGCGAGCAATTCGTACTGTTAACGGAGTTCAGAATAGGTTGGACATTTTTTCGTGTTGCTTTAGTGAACTTGCAAAGGTAACATTAAATATAATATGTTACGAAAGCATTAATTAGTGTAATTTTAGGTTTATTGTTCATTTTGTGTTTAATGTTTCTTTTATTGTTTACTTTTTAATTTTTGACTGTTAAACATATTTAAGTTAATTTTGTATAAGGTTACTGGTATGATTTTAGTTATCAGTAATTTTGTATTAATGTACTAGTGTGTAATTGTTAGTAATGTAAGGTTATTTTAAATAAATAATAATTATTACAAGTAGTCTTAGCTGTCGCATTAGGTTTATAACCTGTAATGATAGTGTAAGAGTTTTAAATAAATAAATAAATAAATAAATAAATAAATAAATAAGATGGTTACTCATCTACGGACCAACCACGGCAAGCGTAGCTTAACCTGATGGATCGACCCGTGTAGCTGTTATTACTTAGCCACGAGCTCCTGATTCTGTATAGACTATCGAAAATTAGATAAAAAGTTATTACTGATGGTTATCCTTTAGATATTATGATTTACGTATTATCAGGGACACCTTAATTTGCGGATTTAGATTTAAATTTGGGTCATTGGCAGTATCGTATAATTATGCGAGAAAGATAAGTACATCAGATACGGCGTTTGTCACTCTTTCGGGCTTACATGAATTTGATGTTCTGCCTGTGGCCATAGACAAATCAAGCAGTTTTTCATGCTATGTGGAATTAGATGTGGAAAATATTTAAGGGGTAAAAGTTTCTCTGAGGTAAAAGAGGTAATTACCTAGCTAATGTTGCGAGTTCAGAAAGTAAACCTCACAATATCAGTAATAGGTCACGAAATCTCGGGAGACGGCGTCAAACCCCCTGATAACAACAAACCGGCCAAGTGCATGTCGGACCACGCACAATGAAGGGTTCCGTAGTTTATTCCAAAAACAAAATGTAATACATAACATCACAATACATTTTTTTTATTTGATGAATTACAAACTAACAATTTTTGGACTTATTCCATTACTTGTCCAGTGAGACCTTCCTTCTTGCCAAATTTCATGATTGTACGTCAACGGGAAGTACACTATAGGCTTTGATTTACTTGCGAGTATAAAAATATGTCGAATAAATCTCCCGCTCTCCGCTCCCAATTTAGATATTATCTAAACTGGGAGCCTACTTATTAAGTAGTTGCCGCTGTTGCTGCAGTATTGGAGCTATCTAAATTTTATTGTATAGGTACCTACTTCCTACTACCATGCCGTGACCATGTGCCTGCAATTTCACCAGCATCCTGGAATCCGAGACCGAGCCATGCTGTTTGACAGCCTGCAGAGACATGATGATGCTGCAGTAATACTAGGGTATCCTAGACGTACTACACTTCCACAAGGAAACATTAAATGTCAGTAACTCAGTACCTAACCTATCAAAGGCCCCTGTGGTTTATGATTCTCTCTATCATCAATCATCATCGCTCGCTCTATCAAAGATGACCACTACTGGACATAAGCCCATTCTCTCTATAACCTGGCTGATTACGGATCTGAAATTATAACCTACATGGATTGAACTTACTTCCTCGTTTCGTAACAATTCTTATTCAGAATATTAATTATGTTTTTTTTTTTGTAATGAGTTTTACGCCACACTGACCTAGACACCATTCAGACCAAAACAAAAAGTACCGCTACAAAGAATTTAAAAGTTTGGTCTTAAAATATATTCTGAGCCACACGTGCGTGAACCACCACATAATAATGCCGTGTTTTTCCGCTCCTAAAAATATGATTGAACACCCTAATATAATTATTGCGCCTCTTTTTGTCACCTCTTGCATGGCTCGCTCGACTCGCGTGCGTTTCTTCACAGTTTTAACCTAACCTAAGCCGTTTGGTCGGGATATCCTATCTTATGATGATGTTATACAACGTGTAATGCTAAATGCGCAAAACCTCTTAAGGGGTCATTGTACTCATCATTATGAACAACTTTTACTATGGGACCAAACCTGAAATCGCGAAAAAAAAATCAGCTGTTCAGAACATGTTGACGAATTATGCGAACATAAATGTACTGAACAGCTGATTTTTTTTTCGCGATTTCAGGTTTGGTCCCATAGTAAAAGTTGTTCATAATGATGAGTACAATGAAGTCTTAAGAGGTTTTGCGCATTTAACATTACACGTTGTATATGCGACCAACTGTGTATAAAGGCCAGAAATATAAAAAAGGCTCATTCATTTAAAAAAGTGCTCATCATTAGAAGGTCGATAAATTTTTAAAGCATCAGTTAAATGTTTCCCCAAATAAATGTACCTACCCATTGTGCCACATGGCTTTCTAATGTTTAGTAGTGATGATTGCACTTTTATTAAGGTAGTTATAAATAAATAAGTGTTTTTATTGAAAACGATCTTGACTGAATGAAAAGCATAGATCTTAAAAAAGGTTACAACTATATAGTTGTAGCCTTTTCACATTTCATCGGTTATATTTTTTACTATCATACATCATTGTTCTAAATCAATAATTACAACAGGTTTTAATAAAATATGTGGCCAATGCCACAGATTAATACAGATGGGATACTCCGCAGTTTAGGTATCAAGCTACAAGTACGCGGCGGGCCCCGTCCGCGGGGCTAATTCAGTAGGTCAGATAAGAGTTTCGCGATAGAAAGAGAGGCAACTTATAGTTGAATATAACTGAAGGTAATAAGCGTTGTGCGACCTGAATTCCACTTTATTGTGTCGTAGCAAGAGTCGCTTTTTATTTAAATGATTTTGCGGAGTGTCCCCTCTGTATTAATCTGTGCCAATGCACAGATAACCCCAATCTTTTTTACGTAAGACAGTTATGGCAAAATATTAATCTATGATGATGTATTTTTGTGGCAACTTAATTATATGAAGAAAAGAGATTATGATTTATATTGAATTGAATTGGATGTTAGTGAAATCATTTTTGTTTCTTTTTACATAACTTAGCTGGAGAATGATTGAAAGCAGTTCAGCAGCCTTATTTTTACCTAAAACACCACAACGGCAATGCTTTTGTACCTAAAATGTACTATTTAGTACAAAGGTTTAAAAAAAATTGTACCTCCTTCAGAACGAAATGATTTCAAAATTAAGGTACACCCGCCATATTGACATCAAAATGGCGGGTGTTCTATAATATTTTATTATTTAACTATTACTCATAAAATATAAAGTCGAGCCAGACGAATTTTAAACATGAATTCCTTTCAAAATATTTCGGATTACGACTGCAAGTGTGTTACGTAATTGCTGCGCAGGAGTTCGGCACGCTTCTCTGTTGCACATTTTTAGGGTTCCGTACGGATAGTTGGAAGCCCAAAAGTCTGACAACCAGTCTTACCAAGGGGTATCGTGTTACCCTGTAACTGAGTTGTGGAGGTCAGATAGGCAGTCGCTCCATATAAAATACTGGTATTCAGCTGCATCCGGTTAGACTGGAAGCCGACCCCAACATAGTTGGGAAAAGATTGATAGCGAAAACGGGGCCTTAGAACAATGTAGAGCTTTGTGGATGAAGCCAATGAACCTTAGGTGGGTAGGTACTTCTGATTTTGCATCACTATCAAAATCAAAAAGATCCCTAACCTCGTTGCAATAAGGTTGCTAATGGGTTGCTGCTAGAGGTAAAATAACTGTGAAATCACCTTAAAAAAAGAAAAAAAAGTTTATTAATTAAATATCAAATAAGTACATCTTCAGTAATTCCATGTTTCAATCTGTGTATTATAAAAGCATTATAGTAATTACTATGCCTGATTGTATTTAGTTGTAATTTTCAATGTTTATGAGGAGCTTTGCCTCCTGAGATACAAGTCAAATCAAATCAAATCAAATCAAATGTTTAGTGTAGTATATGTTTTATATATTTCTCCTTGTACAATAAACTTTTTTTTTTGTGTCAACTATCGAGCTATGTCTTACATTTTCGCTACTGAATGCTCAACATATTTTGTCAGGCGCCAAAATAAGCAAAATAGAATAGGGATCAAAATTAAAAGCTAAGGTTAGTCTTAGCTTAAAATTGATCCCTATTTTGCTTATTTGCTATCATGACGCGTGACGTGGGCTACCGATCCATCCGTAGCCATTGCTGGTCCAATCAGCTGATCGAGGAAAGCGTGTAGGTGTGACATTCATGGAGATAAGTACTAACTTTTCCTTCGGCTTCTACGTTCTAACTAGACTAATAAAGTAATCTGTTTTATACCACAACAGGGCAAAGCCGGGAGGGCTTTGCCCTGTTGTGGTATAAAACATACGCCATATTCAGTGCTAAAAAAAAGTCGTAGCGGAAGGGCGCGGCGCGAGTGTCGGGTTTTTGTACGGTTAATTTATTTTCCTGCCGAAAAGAGTGCTCGAAAAAACCCGAGTCTTATTCTGTCTATACCTACTATTATATAGCAATGGTATGATATTACTATCTACCTATTGGGGCATTGAGCTTCCTAAAATAGTGTCTGGGACCGAAATATCTGGCGTAGGTTCACGGTGTAATGGGGTAGCTAACACGCGGTGTAGTAACTTATTGATTTTCATGTATCTAGTAGGGGTGTGGCTAATCGTTTTTAACAAGGGTAGGGCTGTGCGTGTTTTAGTTGTTTTGGTAGTTAACATCAAAGTTATTTCAGAATTGAATAAAGATTTATTACCTACTCATGTTTATCTTGTTAAAATCTAGAATAAAATGGGTACTTTATTTCTCATGCCACTATGCATAACATATTTTAGCATTTAGTAGATAACTTATATAGGGTTATTGGTACCTATAACACCAGCAACCTCTTAAGGGATCATTTTACTCATCATTATGAACAACTTTTATCATAGGACCAAACCTGAACTCGCAAAAAAAAATCTGCTGTTCTCTACATTTTGACGATAAATGGACAGCAGATTTTTTTTCGCGTTTTCAGGTTTGGCCCAATAGTAAAAGTTGTTCATAATGATGAGTAGGTACCATAAGAGGTTTTTGGTATTTTACCAATAACCCTGTTCATTATTGTTATTTGAATTACCACTTTTTTTGCTAAGTAATTAATTTTGGTAATGTTCTGACGCAAATTGTAAGTGTTTACGTAGGTAGAGAAGAAACCTAAGTATAGGTATTACTTTATAGCTAAGTATATTGTACGCTCCGCTCGTAAATGACCAACTGCAGATTGAGGTAAACCTCACGAGACATAACTCAGCAGTTTATAGATTTGTAATGACACACGGACGTGTGTTTACGGGGCGTATAGGATTGTAACATACTTTGTAAACAGCTGAACTGCACTGAAGCTATCTTCATTCCGTTTCAAAACAGTAAGATGGCATTTTGCCACCAACTCTTCTATTAATACGTGTGAAATATACAGCTCTGATATTTTCAATCACTGCTCAGCTACCAAAAATGCTAGCGTAATAGTTTGTATAGTGAAAAATTGTGGAAATGACGGTCTATAAAATGGTGTAATTTTCATCAAAATATGTGCAGTGGTTTCGGAGTTATGTGCGCGTAAACTTTGGTCAGTGTCAGTGTTTCAATGTCAGATTTCAGGAAGTTGTGTGACATTTATCTGTCATTGTTTATTATAGTCTGTGGTAATACTTAGGAAGTAAAATAAGCAATGGAAGTAAATTATGTATTTCTATTGTGATTTACTAGCCATAGCTATGTGGTAAAATGAGAATTGAATCCTAATTTAATTCTTGTACAAACTTTGGTGACAATATTTTTTCATCGTAATCAAAAGTTTCGCCTGTTGTAAGTCTGCCAAATGATTATACGTAAAACCTGGATTACGTGGGTTAATTTTAATAAATTACCGCGTTAACATTTTAAACGAGGATACATCGAAGCGTGGTTTAGCTCGGTGTAAATGAAATGGCGTTATGGCTATGTTTAGTTTGAACGCGCGAGATAGAAGACTCACGCGCACCGCATTTTAAACGCGCTTCGTTTGAATGTAGATTTATGACAAAATGCTATAGGTACTTATTTAATTTTTTAACTTAGTAAGTTCTTAACATATTTAAATACCTTTGATTTAAAGCCAATTTTACTGCACAATAAGGAACTGTTTACGTATAATCGTATAAAACAGAAAATAGACGGTACTATTATGGATTTTTTTTTCAATCGAAAAAATTTAATGTACCTACTTAATCATGTTTCGATTTTAGTACAGCAATAGACAATATAGTCAAATAACACATTAAAAATCCAAATGATTTCACCATATACAAAGTGTCGTTTTGTTTGTCGTCACAACAACTTTCTCCATGGGACCAACATCGTATTTGCGAAAAAAATTTCAACTGTCCCATAGAAAACTTCAATACCTACTCGACGCAAATGTATGGGACGGCTGATTATTTTTTCGCGATTACGTTAATGGTGCCATGGAGAAAGTTGTTCGGTTTGATGGTCTATATCTATACCATCATCTTCCTGCCCTTATCCCATGTTACTTGGGGTCGGCGCACCACGTTTTCTTCTTCCATTCTCCCCTGTCAACCGTCACGCTATCATTCACTCCCTTCTCTTTCATATCATTCCTCACACAATCCATCCATCTTTTCTTTGGCCTTCCTCTGCCTCTCCATCCATCAACATGTATATTCATCACTCGTTTAGTCACATGCGTTTCGTCTCTCCTCATCACATGCCCATACCAACCCAAACGATTTCAAATTCAAATTCAAATTCAAATTCAAAACGTTTATTGCGAACTAAGTGTACAATAATGGTGTTACGATGTGTTAGTAGGTACTTATGACTTAGCAGCCTTTTACAAGCATTGCAATTTATTATCATTCGCCTGCCTTTATAAATTAGCATGCATTTTACATCATTATTATTTAATTTTTATTTAGTACAATCATTACAATTAAATTAAGAAATTATAGTTACATAAATGTCAAGATTAAATGTCAATATTAATAAATTTATTCAGCAATATTAATGTCATCCTTTTCAGCTAGTACACATTATTAAAATACGTTGCGTAGTTTTAAAGATCTAAGCATAGGGACAGCCAGACAGCGGCAAGCGACTTTGTTTTATAGTATGAGTGATATAGGACAGATCGCCACTTGTGTAAATGAGAGACAATCGTTATTTTAAGCTAGACTCTAAAAATTCTTTTACCGAGTAGAAACATTTTTGAATTAGGTATAGTTTTAACCTTTTTTGGAATATTGTTATTGATTTTTCAGTTTTAAACATGTTGGGCAACTTATTGTATATTTTTATTGCCATATAATATGGGCTATCACTTAACATTTTAATTCTTGAGGATGGAGCGCACAACCTCTTTTTATGCCGAGTGTTCATATTATGGATATCTTCTATTTTAGTGAACTTATCGATATTATTAAAAACAAATACGCAAATGTCAAGTATGTATATTGACGGCAGAGTTAGAATCTGATATTTTATAAAGTATGGTTTGCAGCTCTCCGTATTATCTATTTGAGCTAGAATTCTTACACACTTCTTTTGCATTATGAATAGTTCATCTACATTTACACTATTTCCCCATAGCATGACGCCATATCGCAGCCACGAGTATGCGTATGCGTAGTAAGCAGCCATAGCTGTTTGTGTGTTAGTGCTTTGTTTAATTTGAAAAAGGGCATAAGAGAATCTAGAGAGTTTAGTTTTTATATGTTCTATGTGTGACTTCCAGTTGATGTGTGTGTCAATATTTATGCCAAGTAGGCTAAACGTATTAACTTCTTCTATTTGCGTGTTTCTGAATGTTATTTTTAGATTAAGTGGAGGTTTTTTGTATGATCTAAATTGTATTATTTTAGTTTTATTACTATTAATTTCCAAGTTGTGCATCTGGAGCCAAGTCTCTACAGTTTGGAGGGTATCTTGTATTTGTAGACCAGGGTTATTAACATTTCCACATTTGATTAATATTGAAATATCGTCTGCAAATAATACTGGTAAAGCGTTTTCTTTATCCAATATTTTGGGAAGGTCATTAATATAAATTAAAAATAGTGGGCATCCTAGCACACTTCCTTGTGGGATTGAGCAAGTAATTTGTTTTACTTGTGATCTAATGGTTTTGATCTCATTTTTTCCATGGTCGTAATTTTCAACTTGTACTATTTGTGTCCTATTATGTAAATATGATTTGAACCATGAATAAGCTGGTCCTCGTACGCCGCAGCCATATAGTTTAGTGAGTAAGATGTCATAAAGTACCTTGTCGTATGCTTTTGTCATGTCCAGCAGTAGCCCAATTACATGTTGTTTGTCGTTTATATGTTGTAGCGCTTGTTGAACATATTTATAAACTGCTAATGTTGTTGATCTACATTTCCTAAATCCATTTTGTGCATCGTCGAGAATTTTAAACTTTTCCAAGAATATATAAAGCTGATTACACATAGCTTTTTCAAATATTTTGGAAAAGGTTGGTAGCAGTGCTATGGGTCTATAATTACTAGCGTTATGCTTGTCACCTTTTTTATGTACGGGTTTTACTAAAGCTACTTTAAGTGCATCTGGAAATTGGCCGTCTTGGAAACTTTGATTGATTAAAAACATTAGAGGAAGGGAAAGTTCTATTGCGCATTGCTTTAATAAACTTGGTGGAATGTCATCGATACCGCAGCTATGTTTATTTTTAGTTGACCTTATTATGTTAACTATTTCTTTTTGGTCTACCGGGCGTACATACATTGAACAAGTAGAGGGGTTAACCACAGGTTTTCCAATGTTATTGGTCGAGTTAGTTGCTTGATTTTGCCCTACCGTTGCAAAGAACTCGTTAAATCTGTTGGATACATTTAACGGGCATTTTACTTCTTCATTGTCTATCTTCAGTGATATATTTTCACGTCTATTTATTTTTGTCTTCCCTGTTTTTGTGTTAATTATATTCCACATTGTCTTTACCTTATTGTCTGATTTTTGCATTTGTTTAATATATGTTAGTTTTTTTGATTTTCTAACAGTCAATTTTAATATTTTACCAAATAATTTATAGTGTTTTTTTATAACACAACTTTTGGTTTCATTAAAAATAGTTCTTAACACTCTTTTATGTTCGCATGATTTTTTGAGACCTTTAGTAAGCCATCCTTTTTTTGGTTTGCATTTTATTCTTATTTTTTGCAATGGAATATATTTATTCAGATTGTGTTTTATTATTGAGATGAAGGATTCGTAATTTTTGTGTACACTATTATTTTTATTTAGTATATTTTCCCAATTTTCTGATTTTAGTGAATTTTTAAAACATTCGACGTTATTTTTTGTAAATAATCTTTTTTTGGTATACCAAGGCTTACTTTTGTTATTTGATAAGTCTACGTTTAACTGAACATTGATTGCCTTATGGTCCGATAGTCCATAATCTTTGACAGTTGCTTTGTTTATTAGCGGTGTGTAGTTTGTAAAAAGTAGGTCAATGCAAGTGGATGTTGTCTTGGTTACTCGTGTTGGTTCGCGGATTATTTGTTGCAGGTTATATGTTTTCATAAAGTTTAAGAACTCCAGAGTCTGTTTATTTTCATTGTATACGTTTATGTTAAAGTCTCCTCCTATTATTAAGTGTTTGTGTGATTGTTTGATATTTAATTTATGTAAAACCTTTCCTAATTGTTGAAGAAATATATCAAAATGACGATCTGCTCTATAAAGTCCTATAAGAGTACAGTTTAGTTTGGGAACATCAATAGCACTAAATTCTATAACATACTCCTTTGAATGATTTACAATGTCTATTCGTTCAATATAATCTAATGAGTCTTTAACAACAATACAAACTCCTCCGCCTTCGCGGGTTTTGCGACAAAAAATGGACGCTATTTTATATCCCTCTGGCAAGATAGACTGACAATAATTTTCATTTTTCCACAATTCGGATAGAGAGATAAAATCAATTTCGGAATCTATAAGTAATTGTTCTATTAATTCTACTTTGTTTCCGATGCTTTGGATATTTTGGAAAATTAGCGTAAACGTCAGTTGACCTATTTTGTTTCTTTGTACCATGTTTCGTTGCTGCAATTCTATGTTAGAGAAAAAACTGAGAGCCATCACTTGGTTTTCCTTTTGTCGTTGATTGACCCTCTTGTTCGAGATCGTAGTTATAGGTTGTCATAAGGTTTACAGCAATTATATCTTCCATTTGCCGTTTTATATCGTCAAATATGGTGCGCATCCCATTGTTATTCAGTCTTCCTGTCAAATTGTTAAACATTCTACTGTCATACGTAAGATGTAGGTTCGAGTCCAATAGGTATGCATGTAAATGTGTCATTATATCTAGATACAGTAAGTTGGCAAAGCTTTCTACTCGCCAGTTGAATAGATTTGAACTGCCATTAAACTTAAAGGTAGGTAGGCATAGGATAATATTTGTATTGTCAATTTCTTTCAAGGTGTTTCTTATGTCATAGATTAAATCAAAGTAGTCATTTGTTGTCTTGAAGTCGTCTTCTCCAATTAATATTATACAAAAATCTTCCTTAGTATAGTCTTTAAGCATGTTTTTTGTTCCTTTGAGTAGTTGTTGGATTCCGCAGTTTGTTTTTAGGTAATGATAGATATTATAACTGTCTATTTTTTCCTCTGCAATCGATAATATTTTATTAGATTTGTTGGTACTGATGATACAGATTTTATTTTGTTTGCTCTGATTGTGTTGTACTGTAGTAGTGGTATTCATTTCTGGTTCATTTAAAACTATTGATTTGCTGTATTCGTCTACATTTTGGTTGGTCATACTTTTTCCAAGTTTGCATGTAGTGTGGTTTGTTTTACATGGCACAGCCGGTGATATTTTAGAAGTATGTGACATAATATGTGGCGTGGGAGTCAATAAGATATTTCGTTCTTTTTGCGATTTAGGCGTACAATGTTTCGAAGTTGAAGATTTCTTTTTGCTAGGTGTAATTGTCTCACTTGTTAACTTTTTTGTCGCTTTTTTTACTAATTCATACCTTGTATTTATATTGGCAACTATATTTTTAAGTTCCATATTTTCTAGCGATAGATTATCTATTTCATAATGAGCTGAAGTTAGTTCGAGCTTAAGTTTTTGTATCTCATTTCTAAGTTCCTGTATCTGCAAGTCACTGTCGTCGATGGATATGTTCGGAAGGCTGTTGGAGCTGCCATCTATCGTCAGGTTGATGGAGCTACCACTATGGTCTACTTTTTCAGCTGTTTTTGAAATATCGGACATTGACTGACAATGAGTACGATGTTTCGATCGAAACGTTATGTTTTCAAATGAATCCATAGTATAAATTTAAAGTAACTTGCCAAAAGTCCTGAGTTGAACTGGGGTTTGAAGTCGCATCCACTTTGCACTTTTATTCAAATGACGGTGGACGAAAAAATGAAAAGTTTAAATATTTTTGGTTCGAAAGAAAATAATAACTGTAACTATACGGAACACTTTCACTTTGTCATTTCAATAGTGTTACAGAAAGGAACTTCGCAATGTAGAATGTTTTATTATCACACAATTGATACTCTTCGCGTTAATCACAGTTCTTTACACTTGATTTGACATTGATTTCGACAATCATATCCAGAAAATTATTTTTACATTTATCTTCGGTGTTCTCATGTAGAATCGTTTGCAAACACTTTCACTGCGTTATTGATAGACACTTTCAACATTTCATTTGTTTTTAGCGTAATAAGTACGAGAAAAATATTTTTAAACAACGATCAATTACGGAGCCGATGTTGTCATGTTGGTTTCGCGGCCATCTTTTCGCGGCCATCATTTCCTTTAACTTTTCTGTCACTGGCGCCACTTTCAAACTTCCTCTTATATACTCATTTCTTACTTTATCCATTCTCGTCACTCCACACATCCATCTCAACATTCTCATCTCCGCTGCATGCAATCTTTTTTCATCCGTCTTCTTCACAGCCCAGCATTTCGATCCATAAAGCACGACAGGCCTTATCACGGACTTGTAAATTTTTCCCTTTAACTTGAGGGGTACCCGTGGGTCGCAAGTTGTTCCTATATATATTCCTATATATATATACCTGTCGCCATTTCATCCATCCTGAGTTGATCCGGTGCGTTACGTCTCCGTCTACTTCGCCATCCCCTTGGACAAGCGACCCGAGGTACCGAAAATCGGAGTATCGGCGTTCCGGCAAGAGACATGGGCACAGGACCCGAGAGGCCGCCAAAATCACAAAACAGATACTCCGTTTTGGTCCGACTCTCTCAGGCCAACGGTCTCCAGTCTTTTCCACCACACCTCCAATCTACTGTGGACCTCTAGGCTGGTTTCATGGTCTATACCACACCCTTAAATTTGACGAGTATGCAAAACGCCACGTTGTGTTTTATAGGCATTTTAAAATCACAAAATTATCGATGTATCCCTTTAATTTGCTAGACCACATAAATAGCTGCGATATTTTATACCTTTTTGTCATTTTGACTTTGTAGTTTTGTTATGTTATGTTATGTAATTTTAGTCCAGCAAATTAAAAATCAGAGTTTAAAGTTACTTTGATTAATACCTACTCACGCCAAACTAGTTAGATTAGAAATTAATAAGATTGATACCGTGTTGTTAATTTATTAGGTAGGTATGCAATTTCTTCAGTATTTCTAATTACTTCCTTATACAAAATAACCTTGATATAAGAATGTAGAAGTTACCTCCGTAATTTTTAATCTCTTAAGTAATCACACTGACTCGGGGCAATGTGCTGCTGTAAAAGTGTTAAGTAACTGTAATAATAGCCATCTGATGATAGCCTCTATACCTTAACATAGGTAACATCTAGATAGATAGATAGAATACTCTTTATTATAATATAAATTACAGATATAAATGTTGAAATTTTACTTAGGGTGACACAATGGGCGGTCTTATCGCTAAAAACGATCTTCGCTAAAGCGATTTAGATATAGATACAGGCTGTATCATATAGGTGAGGTCAAATTTAAGGGTGTAGTACACGCCATTAATCTGAACCACTTTCTCCATGAGACCAACATCCTAATCGAGAAAAAAATATCAGCTGTACCTACATTTAGGTCGAGTAGATAAGGGAGTTTTGTACGGGACAGCCAATGACGTAACAGCCAATGACGTAATACATCATTGGGGACAGCTGATAATTTTTTCTCGATTATGATGTTGGTCCCATGGAGAAAGTTGGTCATGAAAATATGTCAACGGTAATTACAGGCAAAACCTTAAAATAATGTCCAATCAATGTGCCTAGCGTTTTCCCAACTATGTCAGGGTCGGCTTCCAGTGTAACCAGATGCAGCTGATTACCTATTTTACACGTCAGCCTGTAATGTTCCCACTGCTGGGACACAGGCCTCCTCTCTGTGAGAGGGAGCGGGCCGTAATCCACCACGCGGGCCCAGTGCGAGTTGGTAGATGTCACATGTGTTCGAACTTTTGCTGACATGTTTTCCTTTACCATTTTGAAAGCAATGGTGATGAAATTAAATACACAAAGTAAAGTGCCTGTCTGGATTCGAACTCTCGACCTACAACTCGTAAGTTGGGCTGATACCACTGGGCCACCACTGCTCTCAGTAGCGACTGCTTATCTGACCTCCACAACCCACTGGGTAACATGATAAGACTTGGCAAGACTGGTGGTCAGACTTTTGGTCTTCTGACTACAACTGTCAAAGATCTACGAATGACAGCTAAAGGCCCCACACACTACAAAGTCCGCCGGCAGGCGGTCATGAATAACCGCCTGCCGACGGACTGCCACTGGCCTGTAAACGTGGGGGACCTAACGGCTTGCGAGATATGGAGGGGCCTTGATAATAGAGTAGAGATGATGATAATAAATGTTATTTTTTGTTGGTCATGTATTAATAAATATTGGCTAAGTACGTATTCTTTATTTTTTTACGTAAGTAATCAAAAGATTACGGCGATACATTGACGGCGTCATGCCTAGCTAGATTTTATACGTACAAGTGACGTACTGAGCCCCACTCCCCAACTTGAATGCTAACTAAGTCATTTTGTATTATTATGTTAGGTATAACAAAAGTGTCCAATATTTTTTTCAATGCACTTCCTCGAAAACTGGTTCATATCGCACTACGATTAGGTTCACAATGCAATGTATTTCACACGCGTGCGATTTTTTATTTTCCACAATAAAAATTGCCACAGATAACTTATACCTATACTTAGTCCAAATTGGTTCAATGCCTCTATTCACAACTCTCTATTCGGAGGTGAAGGTTTTTTTTTTAATCTCGGTAAAGTGACATGCGTCTTTACGGCGCTAATATTTTTTTGAATATTTATATATTGAATATCATTTGATGATGATGAACTATGATTATTACAATAAAAAAAACGTTTATGAACAAATTAACATTTATTTGTGTTCTAAACTCAAAAATATTTCAATTTTCTATTTTCCATATTGGGCTGTTTATCGGCTTTATACCTTTGCTTCTCCTTCAACTTGGCGAAAGCAAAGCGCGGAAAAAGAAGGAAATTTAAATCATAGTTTCCTAATAATTCATGACAAAAATATTTTCCGTTATTTTATGTTATTTCCTCAAAAGTGTATTGAAAAACGTCGTTTGATACTCGTGGACATTTTGTTATTGCAGTTTTCGGCTCAAAAACAACCTCGCCTACGGCTCGGGTGTTAATTCCGCCTCGAATGCAATAACAAACGTTCTCCACTTGTATCAAAATGTACTATTTTTTTTTTTTATGTGACTGACGAATAGATTTTTTATAACCCAGGCCTTATCCCTATTATATGCGTAGCTTAGCCTTCGATTGACCCGTACAGCAGTTGCCTATTATTTAGGCACGAGACTAAAATAATATGTTCAATGAATTCGGAATCGCTAGCGTATTATTAGCCCACCAAATTCTAATTTTCTTCCGTTTTTTTTGCAATTTGCAGGTCACTGTCAGGTTGTATGTTGATAAATAATGGTTAGCGACTATAACAAATATGTACCTATTTACATAATAAGAATCATCAAAATATCTTTCTAAGTTAGATTTCTTTCAAAACGTCATGATTTCCGAAATCAAATCTAACTTACGAGAGATGTATTTATGATTCTTACGGTTGTAATTATGTAAATACATATCTGTGAAAGTGTACAAAAAAAAAAAACAACCTGACACTGACCTGTAAATTGCAAAAAAACGTAATAAATTTCGAATTCCGCGGCTACTGCTGCGGATCCCCCTTAAGTCCATTTTATTATTGTATATGCTACAGTTACTCTTTTAAATCAAAATATAGTTACAAAATCATTCATGTTGAAATTATACATGTGAGAACTATGCAGAACGTTAAAAGCGTCCGTAATAAAAAATATATAAAACAAAATATTATCGTAACTTTACAAGTTAATTACAATCTTATTTATGATATAAATATAATCTAAAATATTCACATACTAAGTTACTAAGAAAAAAACTCTAATTTAACATTATTTTTTCCAAATCATTTAATACTTTTTTATTATTGAAAGTCGGTTACTGAGCGTTCGGTCCTTCTCTGTCCCGCCGCTCAGCCTCGCTCTGTCCATCAAAAAATTCTCATTTTTTCTGAAATTATTTAAATAAAAAAAGAATAGTGAACTTTAAAAAAAAAACGTGGATAATTTAGATTTTTAAACTATCTATCCATCAGTGTAATCCTCAAATAGCAAAAGATGCATGGAATCAATAATTTTAGACACTTTTTTACAAGGAGATTTTAAATTTTAATTTTAAATCTACACCCATGCTATAAATTCTCTATAAAAGTTTTTGAAACAGTTAGCTTATTGCCAACATTAAAACAGCCAGTGTCATAGTAACCATGTTAACTATAATAGCATCCAAACGGGTGCTTTCATGTTGTACTGAATTTCATAATGCAACTCGTTTTCAAAATAAGAACATCGTAATGCACGCGCGTTTCACTAATTTAAAAAAAGAACTTATTCGAATTCACGTCGTATACTATGACGCCGGCCGCCATGTTCGATACGAGTATTAGTATTGCAAAAAACTGTTTCAGAACCTTTTATAGAGGATTGATAACATGGATGTAGATAAAGTCTTGTATGCAACTGTACATAATTAAATATTAAAACACTCATGTGTTACTATTATCACACTCGCCTTCGCCTCGTGTGATAAACCCACATTCGTGTTTTAATACCCCTTATTATACGTCAGTTGCATAAATAACTATTATTTCACATAAAAACAAAAGTAAACGTGCAATGTGATGATAGAATATTGAACATTAATAATGTGCTTTTAGATGTAATTTATTACTCTTAATTAATGAGTTAATAGCCTCTGAATAACGCCCTATCGCAAGGTCGGGGTACCGCCATAAGTTACTAAGAAAATGCTCTAATTTAACATATATTTTTTCCAAATCATTAAGTACTCCTTAAAGTCGGTTATTAATATCGTCGCTGATTTTCTGCGATGCTAGGTGTCAAGCAGTTCGCATTCTTCAAGCATTATTAATTATAATAAAACATGTCTCAATTAGATGACTCGAACTTATCTAAATTAGTCTAGCACCTATGTTTAGTTATTTACTCGTTGCTCGTGATGTTACGTAGCTCTTGTACTTAGTTATTTCTCGTGTTTTTACATTAGCAGTGATCTGGGAGCAAAATACTAATTGTTTTTAATTGACTTTAATTATCTCTTGTCACCGTTTACAATGATATCTTATAAATTGTTATAAGTAAGAACTGAGAAACAAAGTTTTTTTATATAGGTACATACTTAGATACATAAATAGAAGAGAACCTACCTATATTGATGTAAAAAAAAGTTATATACTTACTTAAGTAATAGACTGATATTGTAGAATATTATATTGGTGGGGACCAATACAACATTACTTTTTGTTTATACTAAACCCGAAAATGTGTCATTGTACTCATTATTTTGAACATTTTTTCTATGGGACCAACCCTGAAATCGCGAAAAAAAAAACAGTTCAGTTCAGTACATTTATCTACATCAAACTCGTCAAAATGTACTGAACAGCTGATTTTTTTTTTTCGTGATTTCAAGGTTGGTCACATAGAAATAATTTTTCAAAATGATAAGTACAATGACCCCTTTTCGGGTTTAGTATTAAACAAAAACTAATGTTGTATACAGGGTGTAGCAGAAAGACGTGAACAAATTTAAGGGTGTGGTACAGACCATCAAACTGAACAACTTTCTTCATGGAACCAACATCGTAATTGCGAAAAAATAATCAACCGTCCCTACATTTGGATCGAGTAGGTATTGAAGCTTTGTACGGGACAGCGAATGTAGACGGTTAAGTTCAAAATCGAAGGAGCAAAACAGTTTGTTGTAAGTGTGTACAATACATTGTGAAACGAGTATAAATTATAGGTACAGAGTTACCTCCTTTGATGTACAGCAATAGAATGTAGCAAAACACGCATATTTCCCAAGAAGTGGTTTACCTACATAATAGTCACAGTATATAGTCCTATCTATCTACTACATCATCGATGTACCTACAAACCTACCATTTAACTATAATGTTTAATAGGAATTATCTCTACTTGACTTTTATTGTAGGTAGATACTCCACTACAAAAACTTTATTAATTTCTTTTAAATATTACCACAGACTAATTATATGTTTAGCCAAACTCGATTTTTCTAACTGGGCTTCGATATTTTTCCTGATTCAACGATGTGATGGCTTTAAAAAATTATATCTTTTTTTCAGAAAGGGTTTTTGGGTCAACTTTGAACAAGAATATACATACTAAATAGGGCATTATTTGTTGAAATCGGTCGTTGAAAGTTGTGTAATAAAAACATAGTCCACGTCAAAATCGTTAGGCTCTAAGATTGAAATAAGCGCCTAACCTCCTCAGAACCCCGCCGAACGTGACGCCTCTCTTCGGTCATCTGCATAGTTCTATAATACTTATGGGGGTTGTAATTGTTACTTTAAGTACATACTCTGTAATATTTTGACGTTGACAGACGCACAGTTAGAAAAATCGGGCTATAACATTTATACCAATGACATTAAACATCTAGACCTTGCCATGATTACAGTGTGAAGTGTGGAAGTGAGACACATATATATGAAATTAGTAGGAAAATTGAGACAAAGCATCGTATCTTCTGTCTCTTACGGCGTGCCGTATTTTTGCTTGGCGAACTTTCAAATGTCAGCCGAACAAAGTGCTTTCACTTTTACAAAATGTATCTTGCGTCGATTAATTTAACTTTTTGGACAGTTTTTGCATTGTGCAAATGTATTGACATGGGTTTCAGTCCAAAATATGGAAGATTTCTTACGTTAAACCTCATTTCTAATAACACATCATAACCTAGAAAAAGTATAGTGTATATTGCTGTCTCATGACCGGCCACGCGGTGGCTCGATCTAGATGTATATTATCTAAGATTTATACCTATGCTATTTGAGCCTCGGTAACTTTAGAAAGAGTTTTTGTAAGTTACTTTTGAAGAGTAAATACTTAACTAATGGGCCGTCAATCCATTCAGTTCAAAGTAAAATAAGTGTAAGTGCACATTGTTATTACGTCCTGCAAAGTTGGAGATAAGTACTTAATTATTTGGATTGAACAAGGTACCTTTTCTTTTTTTTCTCATTATGAATACAGGGTGTAAAAAGACACATTACAAAGCCGTCAATTAAACATACTGTATACTTACATCTGACTAAGTAGCTTTGCGCAAAAATTATTGCTGGGAAACGACTTTTATTTTTAGGTATAATAAAAACCATTTTTTTATTACGCGCAATGTTACACGAACCCAGGCAAACGCATAGGTACTTGTCGGAAGAGTTTAATAATAACACTTGGAATACGTTTTAGTAAAAAAAAAAATGCGATTTTGACCTTCAACATCTCCAGAACCAGAACAGTATGGTCTAGTAGAAAAAAACGATCCAAATAATGGGTAGAATATGTTGCTTTCGGCTCCGGCAAGTGTCTTTTTACACCCGGTTTGTATTTCAGTATTTAAATAAGACCTAACTAACATACATTTTCTAGTCCTCTTTACATAGAATTATAAATAAAGAACATTATTTACCTCTTTATCTGTTCTGTGTTATTTAGTAACTTACTTGGTATACTGACTTTAGCTAATCTGTGACACAGTACTCATTAATCGCTCAGCGGTACCACGTGTGTGAATCTAGGTAGATATAAAACTGCAATTCATAATAAAAATCTAACAGTAAGTTACGTGTGTATTATCGTCCGTATCGTATTGATAATGCTTACAAGTGGACACAGACATAGTAATGTCGCCTTCGAAACTAAACGTACGCAAGTGAACTGAAGTGAGTTTTAAAATTAATACAAAAAAATGGCGAAGAAGACTTCGGGATGGATTACACCGTTCAAAAAGCAGGTGAGTTTGTGTTTTTTTTTACTCATCATTATTAATAGGTAGATAATTATTTTAGGTATTTAGTACTAGGGAAAGTTATAAGTACCATCATTTTTCAAGACTAAAAGTCAACTAGGAAATAGGTATTGCATGATTGGGGACACAAATATTCCGTTTGGCATGAATGGTAAACTAGCTGCAAATACCAGATGGCTATGTTGATGCCACCTGGCATTCGATTATTGACAAATGCGTGCACTGACTGGACAGGACCACTCAATCTGTGTGGTTCTTTCCTCAAAAGACCATTTCAGACACCAATCTAAATGGTCTTCACATGATCTGACCAAGATTATGTCTGGACTTTAAAAGAGACTGTGACCTCTGATTTTGTTTCGGCCTTTCTTCTCAGAGTAGTCAGATAGGAAACGCTGACCTCATCTAGTTTTTAATTAAAAGTAATGATAGACGTATTTAAAAGTGTTTGTACAAACCTACTTACAGAAATAAATCATTTATGCTTTATGCTATCCATACTAATATTATAAATTCGAAAGTAACTCTGTCTGTCTGTCTGTTACCTTTTCACGCCTAAACCACTGAACGGATTTCGATAAAATTTGGCAAGGCTATAGATGGTATCCTGGGGACGGACATAGGCTACTTTTTTTTTCAAAAATAATCCTACAAGGGGTGATATAGGGGATGAAAGTTTGTATGGGAAACTCAGTATTTCTTAAGTTAGGGATGTGAAAATTAAAATGTATGCTTTTGATAGGAAATAAAGAAATATGCGGTCCAGCGTTTTTGACAAATCATCCCCTAAGGGGGTAAAATAGGGGTTGATTTTAAAATTTACAAAACTGCATGGATTTCGACAAAATTTGGCAAGGCTTTATATAGCATCCTGGGGAAGGCCATAGGATACTATTTTTTTCAAAAATAATACTACAGGGGGTGATATAGGGGATGAAAGTTTGTAAGGGAAACCCAGTATTTCTTAAGTTAGGGATAACAAAATGCTATTGGTAGGAAATTAAGAAATATGCGGTTCAGCGTTTTTGAAAAATCATCCCCTAAGGGGGTAAAATAGGGGTTGATTTTAAAATTTACAAAACTGCACGGATTTCGATAAAATTTGGCAAGGCTTTATATAGCATCCTGGGGAATGACACAGGCTACTTTTGGTCTTAAAAAATAATCCTACAGGGGGTGATATAGGGGATGAAAGTTTGTATGGGAAACCCAGCATTTCTTAAGTTAGGGATATGCCCTATGTTTTCCACATGAACGTTCCCATGGGATATTTTCCGACATCCACGCGGGCGAAGCCGCAGGCAAAAGCTAGTAGGCTCTTGCTGCATTTGCTGTTATAAAATAGGTAAGTTCAAACGTGGATTGTGTTTCCAAATCCTAATACAAAAGACCGCAAGACCAAATGATGTTATGTATCTTTTTCTTCTGGTTCCTTTTACTCTTTATTAAAGGAACATCTGTATGTTCTTGAAAGACGTCATTTCGGGAATGGATCAAGCGTTCAGTATGCATTGTCATTATGTTAATTTTTAAGGTTCCGTTCCTCAAAAGGAAAAAACAGAACAATCACTTCGTTGTCTGTCTCTTTTTCTCAGAAATGTGTGAAGGTATCAAGTTGAAATTAATGTCAAATATGTACGTAGGTCTATCGTCTCCTAGAGCTCTAAAAAAATGAAGCTTACTAAGTCAACGAAATAAAAAAATACGGCCCTTTATGTGACGTATTTTGATGCTCGCAACTTTATATCAAAACCTATAGAATAGCGTTCTTCCCGTTGACCTGAAATCATGAAATTTGGCAAGAAGCAAGGTCTCACAGCATAAATGAAGGAAAGAGTCCGAAAATAGTTAAGTAATTTGTAGTTTTATCACACATAAAACATTTTTTTGCTTTTGCGATTACAAACTTACATTTGCAGTTGGAGAATTGACCGTAATATTACAAATCAATGTATTGGAGAACATGTTTTTCAACTACGTTTCAATTAATTTTGTTTTTGGGGTTGCGTAGTTGAAAAGAAATTCTTTTCAAAAAGGCCTTCATTCTGCGTGGTCTGACTCGCACTTGACCGGTTTTTTAAATATTTGAATATTTAGTCGCTTCTGGTTGTAATGGAAGCTAATTGTCACCTACTTTTATGGTGAACCAAGGCATCTGTTTGTTTTTTTTAAGTAGGTAGGTAACTACTAGGTATGTATAAGGTCATACTAATAAGTAATAACTATAAGTACCTATGAGTGATAAAAACTCAAGGTTGTGAAACAAAAAAAGCTGATTCTTCCCAAACTTACTGAACAAAAAGTGTTTCAAGGTTAAAATAAAAATTATACAAGTTATTAAGTTATTATGAGCCGTACGGCATTTATACAAACTTTCAAGTCCTCGTTTTTCGAAATGAATGATCCGATTTTAACACGTTCACTGCGTTAGGAGATCTAAAAGACCTCTTGCAGGTGGTCGTTTTGTGCGGCGACCAAAATCGTGTTGTTTCACTCTGTGCGGGAACAGGAAGACATTTTGAAAATGTTCTTAAAACTAACTTTTAAGACCTATGTATCCTGCCTAAGCGTATGAAGTTTCATTAAAATCGGTTCATTCATTTAGAAAAAACAAGTAGGTACTTGACAGTTTGTATGAAATATGCCGTACGGCGTAAACGCTCTAAGTGTGTATGTTAAAGTTTCAAGTTTTTTTGTAATTGTTCTCTAAAATTACACGAACGATAAGAGGGTTGTGTGGTGTTATACGAATGGATAGAATAAGAAATGAGTACATAAGGGGAAGTCTGAAAGTGGCACCGGTATGGGCTGGCATGTGATACGGAGGAATGAGGAAAATGTCGTCTGGAAAGTTTTGAGTATGAATGTCGATGGCTATAAGAGTAAGGGAAGACCAAAGAAACGATGGATGGACTGTGTGAGAGATGACATGTCTAGAAAAGGGGTGACTACCGAAATGACGAGTAATACACGAAGAGGGGCATTTGTTGCCCCAAATAAATTAGGATAAGCGCTTGGGATATGTTCCCTAAAATACATCGTCACATCTCGCCAACAAAAGTTTGGCGAGTTGTAGATGGTGGGTATTAAAGGCATGTCCAATATTTCCGGGATAAAGGGGTACTTATAGGATCTCTTCATTCAAGTCGTTATCTTAAATTATTTTTCGCGCTGAAAATAAATGACATCATATCCCAAGGGGTTGGCAAGCAGAGTGTATAGTGCAGTAGTCTAATATACCTATTACTTAGATAGTTTAAAGTAAATAAAGAAAAGAAAGAAAGAAAAACGTTTATTTGGACACAGTTCGTGAAACACAAAAATACAAAAAAAAAAAACAATGTGAAAATAATATTTTAACAACAATAGTGTGTGGCTCAAATAATGGTGCCGATTCTCTTATTCAATAAACGTAGCGAGCAATAACTTGCTCATTACTTGCACCTGCACCTCGTTTTACTGATCGTTGCATCTATTTTCGGCAGATACCTACGTACAGTTCAGACCAATAATTTACTAGCTACAAAGTTCCATAGATATACAGGGTCAAATTAAATTAGGTAGCAAAACTCTGCACGTGACGGGCATGGATATGAAACAAAAATGCAATTCATTTAATGATGTTTTCTTTGGGGTCATCAACCGTCGGTAGTGTACCTAGTCACTTAAAATATCAGTTTACAAACCCGTTTTTTAGGGTTCCGTACCTCAAAAGGAAAAAACGGAACCCTTATAGGATCACTCGTATGTCTGTCTGTCTGTGCGTCTGTCCGTCTGTCACAGCCAATTTGCTCCGAATCTAATGGACCGATTAAGTTGAAAGGTACACATATGGATTTCTATGACCCAAACACGTACGGCTAAAGTAAATAAATGAGTTTTGAATATGGGGGTCACTTTTAGGGGGGGAATAAAAAAAAAATGTTGCGCACTGTACCGTGTGACAAATCAAATGAAAGGGCTTTACACCTTATATTGTGGATATAAGCTTATATACCTAGGTACCTATTACGTAAAGTTTTGTCCTTTTGCACACTTGGGTGCATTTGACACGGGGGGGGGGGGGATGGGGGGGGTTAGCTGCGAACTCCATAGGTTCACAACTAATGATGATGATTGGTTTTCCATCGGATGATGTTTTTTTACGTTTATATATATGTGTTATAAGCTTATATACCATTATGTAAAGGGTTTTCCTTATGCACACATGGGGTGCATTCGACACTTGTGCACAAATCCAGATTCCGGGCTGCTACTGAGAAAACCCAGATGCTAAAACTCAATAACACGACCACAAAATAACCGAGGTGGTTTATATTATTAATTCTAATAATAATTAGATAGGTTATAAGTATTTCGTTAGGCGTTTGGATCAAGGGCCTGATTCAGAAGGCAGTACTTCATAATACGGCTCGCATTGTCAGAAGGTTCCTGTCTCTGCAGCCCTAACCACCGGTAGCTTGGACCCTGCTCCCGACACCGACGGACCACTACTTTATAAATATTTTAAAATGTTTTTTTTATTTAAAAATGTAAGTAACAAAATAATAAAGAAAGTTATTAAACGACATACTGTAATAATGACATATAAACCCATTCACATTTATTTAGATTAAAATAAATAGATAACGACTGGTTATACTTTTACGCAATTTATTTATCTCGCGTATAATCGCGATAAGATTACAAATGGTTGTAACCGTGATACTGTAGGCCCATTATCGCTTTTACAAGCATTTGTAATCTTATCCCTATCCGTCTCAAGTCAATTTTGAGAGAAAAAGTTATGAAACCTAATTACAAAAGTGGTTTAGTGCAACTAACTCCACAGTTTTATTATAATCCAATGTGTTTAGCAAGCCAACTGAAAAAAATATTATGTAGGTAGATGTAGACTTTATGAAAAATTAACTTGAAAGTAGAGACATGTTCTCCTTGATTTGTATTCTACCATTGCTGGAGTATTTTCTCTCTCTCTCTTATATCCTCGACTGATTCGAGAAATTCATGAGGCATAAATGTTAGCGGCCACCAGCTAACAAACCTCCGCTTTGCTGATATTATAATATTCTCCACATCACCTTCAGAACTTGAAGAAATGCTCCAAGACCTGAGTACAGCAAGTCTTGAGATTGAACTTTCAAAATCCAGGTTATGAGCAACAGCACAAAACGAAGGGTCGAGGTAGATGTATGGTTTACATACATTGGGTCAGATAGTGTACTTCAACAATGGACAAGGTCAGGAAGTCGAGAGACGAGTCCAGAATGCTTGGAAGACCTACTGCAACCTTAAAGAACACATGAAAGGGATCCTGCCCGTTAAAGTTGGTCACTTACCGAACAATAGAATTCCAAACTCAACGGGCAATGGAGCGCATCATAATAGGTGTCAAGCGTACAGAACGAGTTATAAACACCACCCTTTTTTTTTTTTTTTGTTCCGGGGTGGAAAATCCTCATGGATGTCCCCCGCCCTGGGGTGAGCAGAGGGGCCTGTCAGACTCTTACTGACTAAAAACCACCCCGGTGTTCCCTTCCCACACTTGGATCGGGGATCATGGGAACTTGTGCGCCTTCCACGATCCCCGGCTAGTGCAGGCCCGCCTTTGCGGGCCTCCTCAGGCCCGCGAGGGGAGTGAGGTGTAGAACTCCCCCCGCGACGTCCAATAGGGGCGCGCGCGGAACACTACGCGCCGCCACCTCGGGTCCAGCTGGATGGGGGCCGGCGGACGTCCCCAAGTCCGCCGTCCCTCCGGACCTGTTTACGGGGGCTGGAAGAGGGCGTTGGCGTGGGCGCGCCAGCCAGGCTGAAGTAGGAGTGGGTTGACCACGTCGCGTGAATGCACCCGGAGAGATGGGCAAAGATCGTCACTCACTGCACGCCTGAGGGAGGACATCGCCGTCGAGGTAGACCGCGGCGAAGGTGGTGTGGCGATCTGATAAGGTTTGCAGCCAACATGGCCAGAGATCGCACAAGACAGGGAGGTTTGGAAGGAAAAAGGGGGAGGCAATGGGACTGAATTTAAGGCTAATAAAAAAACAACCGGTCAAGAGCGAGTCGGACTCACGCACCGAGGGTTCCGTTCCGATTTCTGAAAAAGTGTGCTATTTAGAGACATCGTTTTATTTTTCCTGTAATCTTTACATAAACTTCTATCACATAGAATAATTTCAGATTTTTCTCTTTGCAAACTTCGGAGATAAGGGGGGGGGGGGGGGAACGGTTTTTTTTTACATTTTTCATAAAAAGTCGAACACTGTGCGGCCTAAAAAAAAATAAAAATATGTTTGAGAATGTGCAAGCAGCGTTCTTTCATATGATACCCCACATGATCTAGTAGCTCCACTTTAAAGTTTTAAGACCCCCTTTCAGCCCATGTTGCAAAAAAAAAACATATATTTTTATTTCTTTCTTATTTGCAAAATAGTTGGGTAAATGTTATCTAAAACTGTTCCAAATTTGAAGTTGATAGCATTAGTAGTTCTTGAGATATCCAGCTGAGACAGACAGACAGACAGACAGACTGAGTCACACCATAAGGGTTCCTTTTTTACCATTTTGGTACGGAACCCTAAAAACTTCTCTATGTGTTGACTTTTCAATTTGATTTGAGTAAACTGTCTCTACTTTTAGGTTAGAATATAGAATACCATGAGATTCTCCATAACCGATTCATTCCATAACTAGGTTACTTTATAAAGTAGCAAAAAGCAATGATCAATATATTATTACTATCACAAACATGCCAACACCTTGATTAGGTCAGCTAAGTTATAATGTAGATACTTATAAGTTATACTTAATGAAGTGGTTTGTCTTGGCATGTAATCTAAAGGAAATACTAGATATTATAAACTTGATTTATTGTATTTAACTTGAGTTGTCCCAGGAGAGGGCAAGCTCAAAGGTTCTATAAGGATAAAATCAAGTTTGGTAATTTAATTTCTCAATTATACAGGGTGTAAGGGACAGCCCTCCGCAAACTGATAGGGTGAATTCAGTATGTCATACTAAGATGACTGGTACATGAAATTTTTTCAGGAACGCTAAGGGAATCCAATAAACCTGATTTGTTTGTGTTTTTGTGCAGAAATCGGAGCGTCTATTACTGGTTGGGAGGGGTAGGTAATAGGTATGCGGTGAGTTCGATGAACTCTGTAGCTAGACTGAAAGTGAACAGCTGATTACTCGCGTCGTTGGTTAGAGTATTTCAACATCCATTGCTGGTTTTTTTTTTGCTGTTTTTTTTGCAGTTTTTTTTTAAATAAATGGAATGCTGCGAACACACAATGCAATTTTACATTGAAATAATGAAAATGTAACTGAAAAAAAATTTGAAAAAATGAAAATTTTCCTGAGAAAATTTCCGGTAGAATATGATTCAAAATGAGGAGCTGAATGCACCCTGTTAGTTTGCGGAGGGCTGTCCCTTACACCCTGTATTCATTATAGTTTTTTTTCTCTCTTGAAGTAAGTAATCAAATATCTAGATACAGTTACTTTACATTGCTTTTGGTGTCTGATCTCAGCCTCGCCTCGGTTTGCCTCACCTTTTCTAAGCTGTGGGACCGATGGATGTTCCATCGGAAATAAAATAAAACCGGCCAAGTGCGTGTCGGGCCACGCGCAGTAATTATAGGTTTCCGTAGTGCACGCCACCGCACAGCGCCGCGCCGCCGCCGCCGCCCGTCGTTATTCGAGCGTAAATATTATTAATTTATAAATCATTAATCAGATTGTTATGTCTCTAAATAGCACACTTTTTCAGAAATCGGAACGGAACCCACTTGACCGGTTTTTAGGGTTTCATACCAAAATGGTAAAAAAGAAACCCTTATGGTGTCACTCAGTCTGTCTGTCTGTCTGTCACAGCTGGATATCTCAAAAATTACTAATGCTATCAACTTGAAATTTGGAACAGTTTTAGATGACGTTTACCCAACTATTTTGCAAATAAGAAAAAAATAAAAATATTTGTATTTTTTTGCAACAGGTGTTGAAAGGGGGTCTATAAATTCAAAGTGAGGCTACTAGGTCATGTGGGGTATCATATGAAATAGCGCTGTTTGCACATTCTCAAACATATTTTTATTATTTTTTTGGCCGCATAGTTTTCGACTTTTGATGAAAAATTTAAAAAAAAATACCGTCCCCCCCCGCCCCCTATCTTCTAGTTTACATAGAGAAAAATCTGAAATTATTCTACGTGTAACGTGATAGAAGTTTATGTAAAGATTACAGGAAAAATAAAACGATGTCTCTAAATAGCACACTTTTTCAGAAATCGGACCGGAACCATCGTGACTGGTTTTTTTTTACCTCACCTGAACTACCTTAACTGGCTAAAAATGTGAGCATAGGAAACAAAATGTTCCATATTCCAGACTTATGATTTTTTTCTCAATGGTGGCGCTAGTTGGTGGCACTACTCGCCTTAAGTTACTTTACATTGCTTTTGTGCCTGATCTCCGCCTCGGTTTGCCTCGCCTTAATAGGAAGCCATTCGAAGCAAGGTTACTCTTAAGAAACAGTAACAGCTTTCAAAAGTGAAGTTGTTCAGATAAGCATTTGCTATCGCAAAAATAATATAGGTAGCGCCCTCAATAGTAGATAGTACATTTGATAACCTTATCTCCTATATCTTATCATACCGTTATCACATGTGATGTAAACAAGATTTGAACATCTGATCTGAGATTATAGAATCAAGGACATCTTACGCACTGTACACACATCATTACTTAATATGTTATTTTATTCAGCCGATATTTATGTTTTAATTGTTGCATAAAAATATCAAAACTAGAAGAACTAAAATAAAAATAAATATCCTTGGACATTTCACACAACGCCATCTAGTCCCAAGCTAAGCAACCTTGTGTTATGGTAACGAGATGGCTGATAAACTACTTATATACATTTTTTTTTTTTTGTAAATACAAACATATTATAGATAGAAAAACACCCAGACTCGGAACAAATACTTGTAGGTCGTACAAATATTTGTTCCGTGCGGGAATCGAACCCACGACATGTTGCGCAGCAGTCAATCGCTCAACCGTGTCGTCACACCGTGTCGTGGGTAGAAAATAATAAATACCTACTCTTTATTGTGTACATCTGTACACCATACCAAATATTATTTATTTTACTTTTGACATGAGCACGTCTATGAAGTTCCTTATTTATTGACTGGCAACCATAGACGATGAAAATGCAGTTCCTACCAATTTCATGGACGGTGTTTTTTCTGTACATTTTTCTTTAAAATAAAATATTAATATAATACTTTCGATAGCGATGCGGATGAATTTTTCGATGCCCTTTGATTATTTACCCTCCTTTTTGTATTATACTTGTACATATTATGTTTTTTAAATACGCTTAAATTAAGTAAAAAAAAATCAAATAAAATGTTTTCTGTACTAGCAAATCATTTTTTATTTAAAAGTATAACACATAAAAAAACCGGTCAACAGCGAATCGGACTCGCGCACCGAGGGTTCCGTTCCGATTTCTGAAAAAGTTTATTTTTCCTGTAATCTTTACATAAACTTCTATCACATAGAATAATTACAGATTTTTATCTTTGCAAACTTCGGAGATAAGGGGGGGGGAACGGTATTTTTTTTACATTTTTCATCAAAGGTAAAAAACAATGCGGCTTAAAAAAAGTAAAAAAATGTTTGAGAATGTGCAAACAGCGTTCTTTCATATGATACCCCACATGCCCTAGTAGCCCCATTTTGAATTTTTAAGACCCCCTTTCAGTACCTGTTACAAAAAAAATATAAATATGTTTACTTCTTTCTTATATTTGCAACATAGTTGGGTAATCTTCATCTAAAACTGTTCCAAATTTCAAGTAGATAGCATTAGTAGTTCTTGAGATATCCAGCTGTGACAGACAGACAGACGGACCGACAGACAGACAGACAGACAGACTGAGTCACACCATAAGGGTTCCTTTTTTACCATTTTGGTACGGAACCCTAAAAATACGAACGTGAAATGTGATGATATGATAAGATATCGAACATGCGAGTAGTAATGCCAACTAGTGCCACCATTGAGAAAAAAATCATAAGTCTGGAGATATGGAATATTTTGTTTCCTATGCTCAGATTTTTTGTCAGATGAGGTAGGTCTGTTGAAGGAATAATCTTATTAAAAGAATAATGTTAGAAGAATTGAATTTTATTTAATAGAACCAAACAGCTTTATAAAAGAACAAGAAATTAGAGATGACAAGACTAAAGTAAAGAATACAAACCATAACTTTTTGAACATAGGTACTGTGAGGGCTCGAACCTCACAGCGGGAGGCTAACTACTTTATAATAAAAGACAGTAGTGTACTGAAGAAATGGGGCTGAAGCCCGCTATATTAAAACAGGCATAAAATTATAATTCACTCCCTAGGTCCTACGCGGAGCCCTAGCTATCCGCTATCTGACAATCCTTATAAAAAGCGACCATCACTTTTTATAAGAATATTCATATGCGTCAGAACCGCGGGTGTACTTTTCAGATGCACCTAAATTTATTGCAATTATTTGGTACCTTCCGTGTACCTTTACGTACCTCTCTTGAAAATCTGTGTACCTACACCCGTACAATGATATTTTAAAAATTAGGTACACCCGCCATCCTGACGTCAGAACCGCGGGTGTACTGCTAACCAATGTATGTTGCTAAGTACACTCTATAAGTAGATTTGGTACCTCTTGTGTACCTGCAGAAACAAGTATTAAAAAAACAAAATACTGTCAGGTTGCTGCGAAAAGTAAAAAAAACAATCTTCTTTCTTTGACGTTGTTATGATTTAAATAAAAAAAAAACAATCTTCAGTATTAATAACGTAAGTTAAATATTTTAAAAACCTATTAGAAAAACAAACAAGTTTGCCTATTTTAGAATTTTGAACGATTTATAGAATTCAGATATTTGTCAGTGTTTTCAGAATCGAAATGAAACAAGAGAGAGTTTTAAAGGTTTTTTTAATTAATTTTAATGGTAACGAAATAAGTAATGATTAATATAAATAACGCATTGATTCCATGTGCATTTAACTCGGCCAAATAATTTGTTACAAGACTTATATAAGGTAATCTATTAGTAAGTACAAACATTTTAAGGATAGATTCATTAACTTAAGATAAACATTTCTTGAAAAAATCATAAATTTCTATACGCTAGTTTCCAAGAAAAACACCAAAAACCATTTTGTTTAAAAAGTAAAATTCAACACCCCGTGTATAACGGGGAATTCCAGCTAACGTACTCTATGGCAGATAACAAAGGAGTCGCGTTGTTTACCTAAAACCCCGTGGCGGCACGCATCCCCCACTTCGCCCCTGCCGCACCCCGTTGCGCGGCCAGCCAGCATAATGTGCTATCGACGGATGAGTGTACATTTACGCGCGAGGGACTATGTAATGTGCATAATGCGCATGCATTACTGGTGCGATTACAATCGAACGAGTGATTCGGCCGGACCACTTCCAACACCGTTTCAGTGTGAATGTGTGGGCAGGACTGTTGAACGGCCAATTATTAGGACCCGTTTTTCTGGATCGACTGACTGCGGACACGTATCTCCAGTTCCTCCAGCGAGACCTACCAGAGCTACTGCTGGATATACCTGTGTTGTACCGCAGGTACATGTACTACCAGCACGACGGCGCACCGGCGCACTTCAGTGTGCGGGTACGCACCTACTTGGATGAGGCGTTCCAAGGGCGATGGATTGGGCGCGGTAGCGTTATCCGCTGGCCGCCACGCTCACCTGATTTGACGCCATTGGACTTACACGTGTGGGGTCGGGCCAAAGACCTAGTGTATGGGAACGAACCGTACATTAGATGAATTACGTGCGCGAATTGTGAGTGCATTTGACGCTCCCCGCTTGCTGCACATGTTGCAAACCGTTATTTATGACTTTCTTTCTTAGTAGGTACCTACCTATTCGTCTAGGATCTTGTCTCCACCTCGAGCAACGCTATTAATATTCCGCTGCAATAAACGAAAGCAAAATTTGCGCTTATCTTTGGTAGAGATATTTCCAATAAATCGAAGCAGATCAGTGTGGAGCTATTGTTTTTTTATGACAGATATTAACAATTTTACTAACAGTCATTTAAAATGTTTCTACTGACTGGTGTAAGACTGCCTTTGTAATGCAGGAATCAAATTATAACGTAAACGTTACGTTCAGTACGTTCAGTGGAAATTAATCCTAAGTAATAATACAAATAAATAAAACAAAATAACAAATAAAACTCGCCAATTATTTTTTATTTTTTAACTTGGCGTGTTTAAAAGTCAAAATTCACTATCAGATTTACACTTATTTACACAATTTACTAGTTATTTACACATATCACATCAATTGTTGGACGTGACGCCCTTGTAGACGCACACACTGTCTAGCGCGATCGAGACAATGCCTCCGCACTTCAGTAAGCACTTGCTGTTCACTGGACATCACGTCAAATGCACTCACAATTCGCGCACGTAATTCATCTAATGTACGGTTCGTTCCCATACACTAGGTCTTTGGCCCGACCCCACACGTGGAAGTCCACTGGCGTCAAATCAGGTGAGCGTGGCGGCCAGCGGATAACGCTACCGCGCCCAATCCATCGCCCTTGGAACGCCTCATCCAAGTAGGTGCGTACCCGCACACTGAAGTAAGCCGGTGCGCCGTCGTGCTGGTAGTACATGTACTTACCTGCGGTACAACACAGGTATATCCAGCAGTAGCTCTGGTAGGTCTCGCTGGAGGAACTGAAGATACGTGTCCGCAGTCAGTCGATCCAGAAAAACGGGTCCTAATAATTGGCCGTTCAAGAGTCCTGCCCACACATTCACACTGAAACGGTGTTGGAAGTGGTCCGGCCGAATCACTCGTTCGATTGTAATCGCACCAGTAATGCATGCGCATTATGCACATTACATAGTCCCTCGCGCGTAAATGTGCACTCATCCGTCGATTGCACATTATCAGTGAAATTATTTTAGCGAACTAGAAGCCGCTCCCGCGTCGAATGCTGGCTGGCCGCGCAACGGTGTGCGGCAGGGGCGAAGCGGGGGATGCGCGCCGCCACGGGGTTTTAGGTAAACAACGCGACGCCTTTGTTATCTGCCATAAAGTACGTTAGCTGGAATTCCCCGTTATACACGGGGTGTTGAATTTTTAAACAAAAATGGTTTTTGGTGTTTTTCTTAGAAACTAGCGTATAGAAATTTATGATTTTTTCAAGAAATGTTTATCTTAAGTTAAACCCTCAAGTGTCTGAGTTTGGCTAATTTTAGACCCAAAACACCAGCGAGTGAGGAGGGTTGGGGGTTAGTTGCGAACCCCATAGGTTCACAACTACTGATAATGATATTTTTTCCATCGGATGATGTTTTTTTACGTTTATATAGGGTGACTGGTAATTAGTGACCGATACCTAAACACATGATTGTGCTCATGATAACAAACAACTTTTACTATGGGACCAAACCTGAAATCGCGAAAAAAAAATCAGCTGCCCCATACATTCATGTTCGCATAGCTCGTCAAAATGTAGGGAGCAGCTGAATTTTTTTTCGCGATTTCAGGTTTGGTCCCATAGTAAAAGTTGTTTGTTATCATGAGCACAATCATGTGTTTAGGTATCGGTCACTAATTACCAGTCACCCTATATACAGGGTGAAATTGAATAGATGCGACAAAATTTAAGGGGGTGTTCTACGCATCAATATGAACAACTTTTACTATGGGACCAAACCTGAAATCGCGAAAAAAAAATCAGCTGTTCAGTACATTTAATGTTCGCATAATTCGTCAAAATGTACTGAACAGCTGATTTTTTTTTCGCGATTTCAGGTTTGGTCCCATAGTAAAAGTTGTTCATATTGATGCGTAGAACACGCCCTTAAATTTTGTCGCATCTATTCAATTTCACCCTGTATATGTGATCTAAGCTTATATACCTATTATGTAAAGTTTTGTCCTTTTGCACACTTTGGGTGCATTTGACACGCGGGGGGAGAGGGGGGGTTAGCTACGAACTCCATAGGTTCACAACTAATGATGATGATTGGTTTTCCATCGGATGATGTTTTTCTACATTTATATATTATGTGATATATGCTTATATACCTAACAAAAAAACAGTTTTTCTTATGCACACACGGGGTGCAAAATCAAAAATCAAAATCAAAATCAAAAGTCCTTTATTCAAATTAGGCTGAGAATCAGCACTTTTTGAACGTCGAAATTACAGTAAGACAGTCCCCACAAAACGCCCGCCCTTCACCACTTCCTAGTGCTTTAGCTGGGAAGAAGAAGTAGCGGAACAAACTCCCCAGCAGCACAGCTGTCTGTTCAGTTAGAAGAACTAGATTCTATACAATAGTACCTATGCAAAATAATTTACGCAACACAATACATTAAATTATATTTTTGTCAAATAAAATAAACAATTTTAGTACTTAACTCATGTAACCTGTCATTATGTGAGCTGATCCTGGAGAAAGAACATAACATAAACATTGTCTTGAGTTAATCACAGCGACCAACTATTCTTATCGTTTAAGTAATCGTTGATAGAATAGTATGCCTTTGAACAAAGATTGGATTTAACTTTAATTTTAAACGCATTAAAAGGCAAATCTAGCAAAGAAGAAGGTAGCTTGTTATAAAAAGTTATACCAAGACCAACAAATGAGTTATGAACCTTATGAAGACGATGAAATGGAGCACGTAATTTGTCCTTATTTCTGGTGTTAATATTGTGAATATCACTGTTTTTACTGTACAAATGTATATTTTGCCTAATGTATAAGATATTGGCGAAGATGAACTGTGATGCCACCGTGAGAATACCAATAGGTATCCTTAAAAAATTCTCTCAGAGAAACTCTAGCACCTAGCTGGTAAATTGCTCGAACAGCTCGTTTTGCAGTCGACACTTGTCACAGTGAATCTATCCTTAAAATGTTTGTACTTACTAATAGATTACCTTATATAAGTCTTGTAACAAATTATTTGGCCGAGTTAAATGCACATGGAATCAATGCGTTATTTATATTAATCATTACTTATTTCGTTACCATTAAAATTAATTAAAAAAACCTTTAAAACTCTCTCTTGTTTCATTTCGATTCTGAAAACACTGACAAATATCTGAATTCTATAAATCGTTCAAAATTCTAAAATAGGCAAACTTGTTTGTTTTTCTAATAGGTTTTTAAAATATTTAACTTACGTTATTAATACTGAAGATTGTTTTTTTTTTATTTAAATCATAACAACGTCAAAGAAAGAAGATTGTTTTTTTTACTTTTCGCAGCAACCTGACAGTATTTTGTTTTTTTAATACTTGTTTCTGCAGGTACACAAGAGGTACCAAATCTACTTATAGAGTGTACTTAGCAACATACATTGGTTAGCAGTACACCCGCGGTTCTGACGTCAGGATGGCGGGTGTACCTAATTTTTAAAATATCATTGTACGGGTGTAGGTACACAGATTTTCAAGAGAGGTACGTAAAGGTACACGGAAGGTACCAAATAATTGCAATAAATTTAGGTGCATCTGAAAAGTACACCCGCGGTTCTGACGCATATGAATATTCGATGTTTGAATGATCGGAATGTCAGCCAGTTATCCATACTTTGGCTTGTACATAATAAAACCTCTACAGGACACACATAATAAGTATGATTATAGGTACAACAAGGTCAGGTGAGGTCAAAAAAACCACACTAAACCTCTTAGTTTCGAAGCCTTAGCAGTGTTGATTTTTTTTTGATACAAAACATTTTACTTCATCTGACTAAAAATGTGAGCATAGGAAATTTCAGAATGTTCCATATCTCCAAACTTATGATTTTTTTCTCAATGGTGTCGCTGTTAACTGTCTCTGAATAACGCACTATCGCAAGGGTAGCGTCTTAACACGAAAACATCACAAGAGTATACGCAAGTCAGTCAATCACTGCAGTCCATAGCCCTATAGCCGTAAAAATCCATTGCATGTGTGGCGGCATCTATATCGCCACGTACGAACTACGCATCACAATGACATGACGTCACGAAATCCTACATCGCGCAATTAGTTTACCGCGCGACTATAGCATATATGTATACAACGTCCCGACATCAACCGTCGGGCAGTTGCCCACCAGACACAACACCCGTCTGGTCGGAGGATCCTCCCTTTTCAATAGAGGATGAGTGAACTTTACACCCTGTTCCTCATACTTCTAATAGTTATTTATGCAACTGACGTATAATAAGGGGTATTAAAACACGAATGTGGGTTTATCACACGAGGCGAAGCCGAGTGTGATAATAGTATCACATGAGTGTTTTAATACCTAATTATGTACAGTTTCATACAAGACTTTATCTACATCCATGTCATCAATGCTCTATAAAAGGTTCTGAAACAGTTTTTTGCAATACTAATACTCGTATCGAACATGGCGGCCGGCGTCATAGTATACGACGTGAATTCGAATTAGTTCTTTTTTTAAATTACGGCGCTGTTGTAGTGAAACGCGCGTGCCTTACAATGTTCTTTTTAGGGTTCCGTACCTCAAAAGGAAAAAACGGAACCCTTATAGGATCACTCGTGTGTCTGTCTGTCTGTCTGTCTGTCTGTCTGTCCGTCTGTCCGTCTGTCACAGCCAATTTGCTCCGAATCTAATGGACCGATTAAGTTAAAATTTGGTACACATATGGATGTCTGTGACCCAAACACGTACAGCTAAAGTAAATATATGAATTTTGAATATTAGAGTCACTTTTAGGGGGAAAATAAGAAAATTAAAAAAAAAAGTTTTGTAAACTGTACCGTGTGACATATCAAATGAAAGGGCTTACTATGAGGGTCTCAAATATATTTTTTTTATAATTTTAAAATATATTGTTTTAAGAAAATTGACGAAAATTGACCATTCCCCCCCCCCCCCATCTCCGAAACTACTGAGCCTAAAATTTTGAAAAAAATATACAAAATAGTTCTATGCCTGTAGATTACAGGAAAACCTATAAGAAGTCTGTGGTCTTAAAAAAACATGGTAAATCTATATATATAAAAAAATCAAAGTCCTGACTGAGTCACTGACTAATATATCAACGCACAGCCCAAACCAATGGACCTAGAGACTTGAAATTTTGCACATAGATACCTTATATAGTGTAAACATCCACTAAGGAAGGATTTTTGAAAATTCCATCCCTAAGGGGGTAAAATAGGCGATGAAAGTTTGTATGAAAAATCCTATCCCTTGAGTTAATAGACTTGAAACTTAGCACGAATATTCATCTAAGTAAATTATAAAGTTTATCATTTTTAGTTTTCCTAAACTGGGGGTAGTTTAGGAAAACTAAAAATGATAAACTTTAAAGACTTAAGGAGGGATTGGGGGTGTCAAAGTTTGTATGGAAGAACTTTAACACGCGGTCCGATTAACTCAAAACTCAGTTTTTATACTTGAGACCAAAAATTATGACTAACGTGTATCAGGGTTTTCCAGAAATCTACCCCTAAGGGGTGAAAAGTTGATTTTATAGCGGAGGATTTTATTGGGGGCTTGATTAACTCTAAAATTGGTGTAAATAATGTTTGAGTCAAGTTATGGAAACATACCAGACGACTTTTGAAATTCTTTATTTGTGTTCGTGAAAACAGAGATACCTACAGTTTATATGAAAAATCTTACTAATTTGGTTAATGAACTTGAAACTTAGCACAAATACTTGCATAAGTAATTAATAATGTTTGTCATTATTAGTTTTTCAAAACTACGCCTCAAATGAGGTTAGGGATGTTAAAGTTTGTATACAACGTGTAACGTTAAATGCGCAAAACCTCTTAAGGGGTCATTGTACTCATCATTATGAACAACTTTTACTATGGGACCAAACCTGAAATCGCGAAAAAAATATCAGCTGTTCAGTACATTTTGACGAATTATGCGAACATAAATGTACTGAACAGCTGATTTTTTTTTCGCGATTTCAGGTTTGGTCCCATAGTAAAAGTTGTTCATAATGATGAGTACAATGACCCCTTAAGAGGTTTTGCGCATTTAGCGTTACACGTTGTAGAAGTATTTTAAAGCGCAGTCCGATTTAAAAAATGGTACTTTGAAGCAAGTTAGGAAACTTGCCAAACGAATTTTCACCGATTTTGACGACATATGGCGAAGTAACTTAGGGTATTTTTATTTTAGAAAAATAATTAGGGTTCCGCGCAAGAAAATTAAAATCCATGAAATCAGACAACCACGTACAGTCCAGTACAAACTTACTAAGCCTCCGCTGTATATTATGGCTATAACAACAAATAATAAAAATAAAGCAAAGTTAAAAATGTAAGGGGTCGATCCCCATACAATAAACTTTTCATTTTGAAAAAAAAAAATAAAAATTTTAATCTAGCATGTGTGTCATCGTCTAGAACTCATTGGGTAGAGTACAAATATATCTTTTTTTAATCTTTTAAAATTAAGAAATAGGGGGCCGCAAAAGTTGTAAATTTTAGACCATTTTTGTACGAGCTCTAGCGCAACAATTCAACAAATTAGGAATTTGAAACTTCTTTATACCATGTAGGTACCATGAATACTGTATTTAATCAACAATACTGAAAACGGCGATTGATAAGGTATTTTGTTTAAACATGGGTGATTTTCTGCAACTACAAAAAATAACCTTGTAATTCACAGTATAGATAGAAGATAGATAGAATACTCTTTATTATGCACACCATAAAAATTACAGATATAAATGTTGAAATTTTACATAGGGTGACACAATGACACAACACAGTATCATTATAAAATAAGTAAAAAGTTATCTTTGCGATTGTTAAACATATAAAATGGTACGGAACCCTTCGTGCGCGAGTCTGACTCGCACTTGTCCGGTTTTTTTGAAAACGAGTTGCATTATGAAATTCAGTACAACATTAAAGCACCCGTTTGAATGCTATTATGGTTACCATGGTTACTATGACACTGGCTGTTTTAATGTTGGCAATAAGCTAACTGCTTCAGAAACTTATAGAGAATTTATAGCATGGGTGTAGATAAACATGTTTATGATCATCCGAATTCGTTTGTTTACGATGTTACTCACATGTTTGTTTCTGAATAATGTAACCATTTGCAGACGGATTGGAGAGCTCTTAATAATTATGTGTAGGTCTGGTGAAAATGACAGATTTTTATGACGACCGCGCTTTCGCCTTTTATACAATACTGGTGAAAATTACAGATTTTAATGACGGCCGTTATAATACGACACCAACCGCTTTCTTATTATACCAAATCTTTAATCAAATAAGGTGCTAACCGAATGGTCAGTGCTCTGTAGTTTAGAGAAATCGTAAAACACTGCTGCCAATCCTCTTAACGTTATCCCTTTTTATGTGCTTTTTCCTAAATGTACATAATGTAACTCAGTTTCGATATAATGTTCCAGTGCTTCGTGACGATCGGCGTGTGTCTCAACATGGCGGCTCACGGCCTTGTCATGGGCTTCAACGCCATCCTGCTACCACAGCTCAGGAAGCCTGACTCCATCATACCTATAGATGACACTTCTGGATCTTGGATTGGTAAGTTAGGTCATTAGATAATTAGAACAATTTGATTAGGTAGACAAACGTAGGACGTGTTGCAAGGAATACAGATTCAAATTAACACGTTGAACGCCATTTGAAAAATCGGGTATTTCCATTCAGGCCATGGGGCTCTCCGGTGAGCCTTGTCTTACTGAACCATTCGAGCCACGGGGGCCACCCGTGAGCCGCGTGATAGGTACTACGGAAACGCTTTCTACAAGCCACAGATTCCAGCTATCAAACAAAACGCGTATGGAAGTGAGCCGGGTGGCCCTGTAGGCGAACCGGACGGCGTGGTTTTCAAATCCAACATAAACATGTAGTTTTTATCAGGGTTATTGCAAGATGCTAGGATTATTCAACTCAAATGTTCAAAATCATACATTTTTGGCGAGAAAAGCGTAAGCGATACCTCACTTGTGGACGCAGCGCGCGATATTGATCGGCCGGAGTATATCACTACTCCCGATTACTCCCGAAGCGCGCGCGCCCGTTGGGCCGTAGCGTGACCCCGTGGCCCCCGCGAACGGAAATGTACACAGTCCTTTGTACGAGGCCACGGGGCCCACCCGTGAGCCTTTTACAATATCTTAAAAACTAGACGGTAGAAGTCGCAAATATTTATTTTCCATACAAATTACGACATTTTATAAACTTTGGAATGAAAATCTCAAGTTGATGAAAATTACCGATTACCTGATTTTGACTTGGCCCGAACGGAATACTACGCTGGGCCCACCGGTGGGCCACATGGCGTTCAACGTGTAATCAGCTAGTGAAACTCCGATGTGATGATGGGTACTTATAGGTATTATCTAATGATGGTAAAAACAAAAAAAAAAAGATTTTTTAAAGTCAAAATTTCAAGTAACCTGCACTACCAGCTACCAGCGGCCGTTGACCCCGTGTTCAGTTGTAGAACAAGATAATTATTATCCCTCTTATTCTTATAAAAAAAACTAAAATGCTCTATAAACCTAGTTTAGTTCAAATAGTGTTTTGTCAAATTTCTTTCGAATCATGATTGAGTTTGAAAGAAGAAGAAAAAAAAAAAAATGAAAATAGGTTTGTAGAGTATTTTGCGTTTAGGTTTTTTTGTTATACCGGGTGATTTTTAATGACCAGCCAAATTTTCCCAGGGTGTTCTACCCATGAATATGAACAACTTTCACTATGGGACCAACTTTCAAATCACGAAAAAAAAACCAGCGGTTTCCTACAAAAGTTCAATACCTACTCGATCAAAATGTATGAAACAGCTGATTTTTTTTTTGCGATTTCAAAGTTGGTCCCATAGTGAAAGTTGTTCATATTCATGGGTAGAACACCCTGTGAAAATTTGGCTGGTCATTAAAAAATCACCCTGTATTGTCATTAGATATCGATACCAATCATGACTGCGGAGTTTCGGTAGCTTTGAATCTAACCCTGTATAGGGCACACCTAAATTAAATTTCTCTCGAGTCGGCAGACATCATTACCTCTGCCAAACTGAAAAGCAGTTTGTTGGCAGACGTGCCAAAGCAAAAGATTTGCCAATAAGCATGGACAGTAAGTGAACTCCCCAGAATGCACCGGAAGCACATTGTTTCATGAAGTCATGAGGCATGACAAAGTATGAAATCATGAGTCAATCTTAGATACCACAAGCAAATAATTATTTCCCTTGTGTATTAATAATTTATGCACAAAGCGTAGTTTAAAACAATAACCTGTCATTACAGTCAGATTGCAATAGGCAAAAACAAACGCATTTTGTTCACGTTTTTCCGTCCTTTGTTAACCTAATGTTTTATCTCCTTCCAGCCTCAATCATCGGCTTCGCCCTCGTGGCCGGTAACTTCATAGTCCCTCCCGTCATGGCGAACTACGGCAGAAGAACCGCAAATCTCATCAGCATCATGCCTCTCATCACTGGGTGGTTCTCCATCATCTTGGCCAAGAGCGTCCCTGTCCTACTAGTCGCCAGATTTCTTCAAGGACTCTCTATGGGCATGAGTGCTTCTCTAGGCCCTGTTCTCATTGGAGAGTATACTAGCCCTCATAATAGAGGAGCATTTTTGACAATGATTTCGTTGTGTATAGCCACGGGAGTGCTTACAGTACATACTATGGGATCCTATCTACATTGGCAAACGACTGCCTTAGTATGTGCGTGCATCGCTTTTGTTGATCTAGTTATTATAATTTACTCTCCCGAGTCTCCTAGTTGGCTGGCAGATCAAGGAAGGTATGAAGACTGTAAGAGAGTCTTCCGATCACTAAGAAATGAAAATGAAGAAGAGGAATTGCACAAGATGATTGAAGCCAGTATTATAGTCAGAGAATCTAAAGCTGATGCCAATATTTCTCAGTCTTTCGGCAAGAAAATCAAAAGTGGTATTGTCTACTTTAATGCTACTATAAAGAAGAAGGAGTTTTACAAACCTATCTTTATTATGATGCATATTTATACTTTAGGACAATGGTCTGGAGCTAACATTCTAGCTGCATACACGATAGATATTTTCCATAATGTTATTGGTACTGATGTTAACATAGCTCTCTTGGTCATCACTCTTGATGTCCAAAGAATCATTTCAAATTCCATAGCAGTATTAGTCATAAAGAGGATTAATAGAAGAACGATGCTCTTTGCTACTGTCATCGTCAATGTTTTTGCTTTCTTGCTTACAGCAGCTTACACTTACTGTAAAGGTCAGGGGATGCTGCCTCCTTTCCTTGATCACCCAGTTGTTGGCGTGGCGTTGGTGCATCTTCACATGTTTACAATCGCAACTGGTACCGTCCCGTTGCCTTTCATCATCGCTGGTGAAGTCTTCCCTCTAGAATACAGAAGTTTGGCTGGAGGAATCAGTGTCCTCTTCCTGTCTTCTAATCTTTTTATTACCGTTAAGACAGTTCCATTATTCTTTGGTACTATAGGTATCCATGGAGCCTACTGCATCTATGCTGCTGTTGTAGGCTACTGTCTTGTGATAGCATACTTCTTCTTACCTGAAACGAAGGATAGAACTCTTCAAGATATTGAAGATGAGTTCAGAGGCAGACCATTATCTCCTGAGGAGTTAAAGTCCACTCAATCTTTGACGTCATGGAAGTTACATAGTAGAGACCGAAGATGCAGTAGTCCTGTCATATAAATAAATGTACAGTGATAACTTATATGTGATACTTGGACGAAATTCTTTATACTTATAGTGGATAACAAGAGCAGTATTTTTTTAGATTAGAATAGCACTTTTGATAATAAAAAGCTGAAAGTGTGAACAATGATAAAATGAGGATTGACTTGTAAATAGCGTTTGACAAGGTAGTTATAACTAATTTATATAAAACTTGATATTATAAATAGATAAGCGAATAACGTAATAAAAATTGTTTGAATAATATTGTGATAAAAGTTTTATTTCGACGTTATTAACAAAATTGAACACAATAATTTTGGTTTCACTAAATGGGGGTTTCGCAAGGTTTAATATTTGTTAATTTGGTGCCTTATTTTTTTTTGGTTGGTAAAATTATTTGTATAAATTATTAGAAAAACACTTAAGTATTGTTATAGTTTATTTTATTTTAATTGAGAAATACAACTATTACTCTAATGATTGATTTACATTTGTAGTGACGCATTCAGACAAATAAATCAGGAATAATGTCACATAAATCATGATGTAAGTAAGTAAAATAGTACGTTCAGTCAACCGAACATCAGTGGTCATCATTTGATATTGAAAGCGTCTTTATGTCGTAGCAGTAAGGGTGATTTTCTTAGTACTAGTTTTACCACTGAAGTGCGGTTGACTGTACCTACTTTTTTCCCTAATAAAGTCCAATTGAAGCGTATTATAAGTAACAAGTATAAGTTGCACAAAATCATTGAAAGAAAAATATATACTCAATATACTTATACATAATCAGTCTAAAATGTTCCCACTGCTGGGACACAGGCCTCCTCCCTTCGAGAGGGAGTGGGCTGTAAACCACCTCGCCGGCCCAGTGCGGGTTGATAGATATCACATAATGTCTTCGAATTTTTGGTTTGGGGTATGCCAGTTTCCTCACCATATTTTCCTTCATCGTTTTGAGAACAGTGGTGATAAAATAATGAATAGGTACCAAGAAATTTCAGATGACCTAGTTCTAAACCGAACGGCTGTATAAATGTTTTCTTGAATTTGTTAATTACTGTGGTTGTCCTCTGTGAAATTGCTGCAAGTCGACCATAGTTAAAATAAGTAAAATATTTTAAAAGATAAGACATACGAGTGTTATTACCGTCTAAACTCTAGACTAGACTATAAATTAGTCTGAAAAGTGTTAGTTAAACATTTTAAATAGTTATTCTGAATATTCAGATATTTGTTACAGTTAAAGAGACTGTTGAAGTGAGCGTACCAAAAAAGCATTTTTACTTATTATTATTATAATAATAAAATAACCCAGAAGGCAATAATAACAGTAGTGATTGTATTTATAATATCTACAATAGTTGATAATGCTGCTGACGATGGAGATCTGGAGAGACTGTTGATGGTGTACCCTTGGCTGAGAGCGCTCAACAATATGATAAGGAACCAAACGCGGCAGCAACAATATTTTTATTAAGTTTGTATTTTAATATCTTCCAAAATTTGGTGCTGAGTATGTGGCTATAGTGTCCAAAATAAGACGATTTTTATTAAATTATGCAATTTTCGTATAATTCGTCAAAATGTAGGGAACAGCTGATTTTTTTTCGCAATTTCAGGTTTGGTCCCATAGTAAAAGTTGTTCATTATGATGAGTACAATGACCCCTTAAAATGTTGCCACTGTTTACACTTACAACCTGTATAATAAAGATAAGTAGTTAATGGGCATGCAGTGCATTATTATTGCCTCGGAGTTCCGGTTCGCCGAAATAATAGCTCTTCAGAACTGATAACTGGTTACATTGCAACTGCTAATTTTACAGTTTGTTGTAGATATTTAAAGTTACCTAATTAAATTAAATAATTTTAACAAAAATTTTTAGCAACCGAAATTAAATAAATAAATAAATAAATATTCTTAAATAAATATTCTTGGACATTTCACACAACGCCATCTAGTCCCAAGCTAAGCAACCTAATGCTTGTGTTATGGTAACGAGATGGCTGATAAACTACTTATATACATTTTTTTTTTTTGTAAATACATACATATTATAGATAGAAAAACACCCAGACTCGGAACAAATACTTGTAGGTCGTACAAATATTTGTTCCGTGCGGGAATCGAACCCGCGACATGCTGCACAGCAGTCAATTTGAAGATTTGATTTTTTTTTTGAGTCAAATTGATACTTACCAAATTAATTGTTATTTAAATTTTAAATTATACCGAAATGCACTTTTAATTAAATTTTAAGTCAAAACAATCGTTTATTTTGCATTAAAAAGCTAATTTTAATTATCTAAACGTCAACTTAAAACAATCCAATGTATTTTGCAAATATACAATCGCGTTACTTCCCGGTGATACACTTTTCGACCTTATTACTAACGCAATAAGGTTGAAAAGTGTATCACCGGGAAGTAACGTGATTGTACATAGTTATACCTAGCGGTAGTATGCGCCTGCGAAAAGATTTCATGTAACATGCTTCGTTGCCACAAAATGCTATATCACAAAAAGGATACTTCGTGACCGTGAGGCCCGGTTTCCACCAAAGCGGAGAGGAGAATTTAGTTATCCACACATCTCGTCTCCACTCAGCTCAAGTAACGAAATCGGATTGGTTGTTAAAACACATCTCCTCTCCTCTCCGCTTTGGTGGAAACCGGCCCTAAAACCGTAGGCGTGAAGCCATTAAAATGCTTCAAAAAAGAAATTGTTTCGGCGCCCACAAATGAGATAACGTAAATGGGCGCCAGAACTTACTTACCTACTTACTGGGCGCCCGAAAGACCATTCGCAGATTCTTAGTACCTATCAATTGCATTTCAGATACTATTACATAATAATACAATCAGTAAGTTATGCAACAATTATCGAATCATACCAACAACAATAAGTCCATTTAATTTAAATATAAACAATGTACGACATTCCTGCAACTTGTGATGCAAGATGGCGGATGTAATTAAAATAAAAGAACTTTACGACTTCAATTTATAAGGCGATGCGATCCCTTGACACACAGTTGTGGTGTCATACTGTGGTTGAAAGTACCTCGTGTTTTAAAAGTAAGTTTAAAGTGCACTTTTCTGTTTAAAATAAGGTTATTTTTTTCTGTGGCAGTGTCCGCACCGTTGACTTGCCCCTCAAGTCAACCCTGACCAAAATTAGAGCCAAATCGAACAGCGGTTGTCCAACTGAGTAAAAAATACCCGGTTATCATACACAACTAAAAGGGAGCTGCTGAGCGCTTTGAGGTTGTATTCGGTAAAAACCGATATTTTTAGTATGTGTACTCCTTGAGGGCTGAAGGAATCCATGAGGATTTTAAGATATTAAACGTTGATACACAAGGTGGCAGGGACATCGACGCGCAACCAATTACCGTGGATTCAGTACCTGATTCTGGAACCTTTTTTTTTGTGGATGGGAAATCATCAAATGACTAATTCTCACGCTCTGGGTGGAGTGGGAGGCCTTGTCAGACTTTTACTGACTAAAACCCACCCGTGTTCCTTCAGTTGCCTGTGCCAGGGCCACGGTATCTCTTTCGAACAACCCGCGACCCTGGCAGGCGTCGGCCCTATCGGACCCCTTTCACTGCTGACATCTCTTTGAGGCGCGCGTGGAACACAACGCGCCGTTGACCCGTGCCTGGTCCTTACCAGACGGCGAGTTATGATTCAGGAACCCTGGCGTTGATATTTTCGTCGGTTAATTGCTGTTCCATACATTTTGACCACATAGGTGTCGCACTTTTGTAGGAAACAACATATTATTTTTATTAATAACCGACAAAAATTTTCTGCTTAGGGTGTTCTAGAATCATGGTCATCATGGTAACAGGTTGAGTGTGAATGTCTCTGACACCCTGTATTTCCCTGTTCCTCAGTGAGTCTTTTAGAGGTTTAGGGCCTTAGCATTCCTCCGCTCACTCGAGCAGCGGAACATCAGTGGAACATCAGCGGAACAACAGCGGGACATCAGGGGAACATGATGAACCATTTCGCGGTTCCGCGGCGAAGGTGTGCTAAAGCCCTTATAGTTGTGTTTACGTCCTTATAGTAGGTGTGACACATAGTACTATTCCTTGATCGTGATATACTTTAATTATATCCACTAACGCGACCGGCCTCCCGCGTGACGTCAACATGATTGTTCGAGACTTTTTTGCCGGCGCGCGACGTAGTGCCTAGCCACTTATACACGGCTTGTACTCAAAATATTTCTATGAAAGGACAAGAAACTGATGACTGTTTCTTAAAGTGGATAGACTAGGCTAGATTATTGAGGTAGAAGTAAATTATTGGCCAACAAAGCAGACAGTTGTGGACTATGGAACTAACAGTCACGACCTCTTTGTGGTATATCCAACGTAATAGTTAATAATTATGATACTCGTAATGTTTGGTGCTTATTAACAACACCTTACCAAATATTTAAATCTACCTACTCCTCCATCTACCACAAGTAGATTCTACAGCAAAACTAAACCTTACCTTTCCTCAACAGCATCTCAACAATACCACAATGAACCAAGTCAGCCGCAACGTCTCCAGGGTACTCACAATGGTGGTGCTGATGATGTGCTGGTTCAGTGCCATGGCTTTTAGGAACAGCTCCCGGATCCCCAGCAAGAGGCCCAGGATCAACTACCCAGACTTTGATTGATTCGGCTTGATTGATTAAAATTTATTTGGAACTGATTTGTTTTTATAAAGTTTTCTTTACATAACATTAGTACGCTTGTACTCAATGTGAGGCAAAGATGTAACTATAGTAGGTACACCCGCATTTCATCGGTTATGTGTAAGCCCCATGTAACAGGGGGCAAGCCTATTGCCATCAACCGGGCACAAGTCCAGACTCCAGGCTGCTACTGAGAGTTTCCAGATGGAAAAATCCACCAAAGCCAGGTCCAAATGCTCAGCAGTAGCGCTAGCAACCACTACACCAACAAAATGATCTGTGATCTGACAAAAACATCCTTTCTCTTTCTGTATTCCTGTCTCTAAAGAAGATTCTGTAATGCTTAGTTGACTAATGGGTATCAAAAACCTTCCCTCATGAGCAACTCCCCTTCCTCCCGGACCTCCGTTAAGATCGGACGCTTATTCTGCTACTGTTTACCAATTTTTTTTCCTTTATTTTAATTAAAATTAAGTCAAAATAATAACTTCAAATAAATAAGAGTGCATAAACAGCAAGAGGTCACGCCAGGTACGCAACACCTAGCGAGTACCGTTGACGCCGGCTGCGAGTGCTTACAACCACAGAGAAAGACCAGGTACGCAACGTATTGTCAACGCCTGCGCACTGTTGCTATCCTGCTTTATCTCGGTCACTGGAACTGCTGTCTGTCTCTGTCACTGGGCGGTAACAGTATCACACACATTTACAGTGCACACAGTCCGCACAACAATCTGCATGAAAGAGAGGAACGTGCCGTTTTTGACTACGCCTGCCCATTTCTGCTGCCCTGGTACCTAGCAGAGACTACTGTTCCTGTTATAAGACTCTTTCTAAGTTTTTGAGGGTTTCACCTACTCGCGCAAGGACGGAACGACCAGACTACAAGAAGGGGTACGCAATAAGCTGTCAACGTCTTCGTGTTTACTGCTATCCTGGTACCTGTCTACGGTTTCAGCTACAAACTTTTTTTTTTTTTTTTGCCTGGCTGAGTACGACAGTACGAGACATCGCTTACGTGTGTAGTTACTAACATCTGTGGATTACTGCCGCCCTGGTACGTTGATGGATTGATTGTCTGTTTTAAGTTAAAACGACAACCGTATGACTGTGTAAGAGAAGGGTGTGTTTGCTGGTCGCTGCTTCCTTGCTCCGTTTTACTCACATTACCTTTTAATATTAAAACAAATAACTTTTAATAAATAAAATAAAATAAAATGATGCGGACTCCAACTTCGTCACCTACAAAACCATGTGTTGCTTCAGAGCCGAACATGCAAGTCTTGGTTGAAAGTATCGATAGTAGTAATGTCACCTGCAGATACAAACCTAAAAATCCCGGAGAGGTTAATAAGAACGATCTCATGAAGGAAATGAAAGAACTCTTCAGAAACTTTAAAGTACAACAGGATGCAAAACTCCACTCTCTGCAGGAGTCCATAAACGGCATTATTGAACAAAATAATGAGTTTCGCGATTCATTTACTATGTTATCGGAGCAGTACGATAAAATGAAACTAAAGCTCGAAAAGGTACAGGAAGAGCGAAAGGAAGAGCTGTCTTACATACGACAGTTGGAAGAGAAAATTGAAAGTTTAGAAAAAAGTAAGAAGAGCACCAGTATTGAGATGAGAAATATACCTGCTAAAAAAGGGGAAACAAAGGTGGACCTGCTGCAGGTTGTGTGTGCAGTTGGAAAAAGTTTAAATTGTCAAATCCTGAATTCCGATATTCGTGACATTTACCGTACGAATACCCAATCCTTAACTGTCAAGCCGATTATTGTTGATTTTAATAGTGTCCTGCAGAAGGACAAGTTCATAAGTACTTATAAAAACTACAACAAAGAAAACAAAGGAAACAGGCTAAGCACTAATCACCTAGGACTCCAGTGTCCGCAAATTCCAATTTATATTGCCGAAAATCTGACATTTAAGGCAAAGCGGTTGTTCTATCTTACTCGGGAATTTGCCAAAGTCAATGAATTTTCCTTCTGCTGGACAGCTCATGGTAAAATCTACCTTCGGAAAAAAGAAGGTATGCAGTCAATACATATAAAAGTTGAAAGTGATCTAAAGAAAATAAATGACCAATGACTAGCAATAAAATATAGAAATTCCGCTTTGTTTTCTCCGTTTTTTCGATATGCATGCTTTTTAAATAATTTTTTGTTTTTAAATTATCTTTGTTTCTTGTCTAAAATACTTTTAAAAGCTACTTATACTTTTCGACATGCATGCATTTTATATAATTTTTTGTTTTTAAATTATCTTTGTTTCTTGTCTAAAATAGTTTTAAAAGCTACTTATCTTATAATACTAAATACTTCATACTACACATACACATTCATTCACAATGAAGACGTCGTAAGAAATCCGAGTTTTAACATTTATCACTCTCTATCATTCCGGCCACTTATGTTCCCAAATAATTATATGTTTAAAATTCACTGTGGATAACATAACCGAGATATCTAATGATTTGGAATCAATTAGAGTTTCTAAGTCGTTCACTTGTTCTCCCTACGAATGCACCAAGTACGTCTACAAGGCCGATAAAAAACTTAATATATTTCAAATGAATATACGTAGCATAAACTCAAATTTTAACGAACTTTCTATTCTCTTAGATTCAATAAATATTCCTTGTGACGTAATTGTCCTGACTGAGGGCTGGCTTAGTAAGGTTGTTAATGCACCCACTTTAGATGGCTTTATCAACTACCAATCTTCCTTCTGTAATCAGAACGATGGTGTAATTGTTTATGTTAAATCACATTTAAAACACAAGGTTTCCCAACCATTGTTAATGGATGCTAACTGTCTGGTGTGCACTATTGACGATGCCGCTATTGTGGCAATATATCGTTCACCGGCAAAAAAGAATCTTGACCACTTCCTTATAAGTCTCAATGATGTGTTGGCTTCATTGAATGGATTTAAAACTTTGGTTGTCACTGGGGATTTAAACATAGACATCACACCGGAGCACTTAATTCACCAATCGGATGAATACCTTAATATAATTTCTTCACATGGCATGTTACCTGCTCACGTTTTCCCTACAAGGGGACAGGCGTGTCTTGACCATGTCATGTTAAAGACGCATAAACGAGCAACCACACTGGTTTTGAATACATTAATCACGGATCATTACCCAACTGTGCTAAGTATCGACACGGTAAATAAGTCACCCAAACCAATACATTACATTAGGCGTACCGATCAGCAAGCAGTGTTAGATGACTTGCGGAAAACAGACTTCTCTTATTTGTATAATATTAGCGATGCTAATGAAGCCGCTGAGTCTCTAATTCATAAAATTTCATCGGCAATTGAATTACATTCTAAAGAGGTTTTAATTCCTCACAAAAAAAGGATCATAAAGCCCTGGGTTACCCCTGGACTTCTGAAATGTATAAAAAACAAAGACACAATGCACCTTAAAGCACAAAAAGATCCCGATAATATGATACTTAGCACCACCTACAAACGCTATCGTAATTTTCTTAACAACTTGTTGAAAAAACTTAGAATCGTTTATGATCAAAGCTTACTTCAGGAGGCCAAGGGTAACTCGAAGGCAACTTGGGATGCCATAAAAACTATTACAGATACGAGGAAACAAAAGACCTTACCAAACGAATTACTGAGTTTGTCTGAAAACCCTACAGACTCAGTCGATAAAGTCAATAAGTACTTCGCAAGCATAGGTAAAATACTAGCAGACCAAATCCCAATTAACGACCACACCTCAACGAATTCCGCGTTTCCTACGTCACAAACCGTGAATAGCCCGTGCACCTCAATGGGTATTTTTGAGGTTTCTGAACACGAATTAGAAACTGTTATACAAGGCCTTAGAAACGATTGTGCAGTCGGTTGGGATGGGATCTCTGCACCCTTACTAAAATCGGCCAGCAAATTCTTAATTCCAGTTATTAAACATATATTTAACCTTGCAATAACTACTGGGACCTTTCCTAGAGTTTTTAAGAAGGCTATTGTTCACCCAATCTTTAAGAGTGGCGATAGGAACTGTGTCGGAAATTATAGGCCAATTTCAGTCCTCACAACTGTTTCTAAGGTTTTTGAAAAGCTTATAAATAAACAATTAACTAATTATCTGACCAAATATAATATTATCTCTCAAAATCAATACGGATTTATTAAAGGTAAGTCAACTGAAGACGCTGTAATAGATTTGACTACAACTGCGATTCAATCTTTAGATAATAAGCTAAAATCCATAGCAGTTTTTTTGGACCTGTCTAAGGCTTTCGACACCGTTTCTGTCCCCATCCTTCTAAACAAGCTGGAAGCAATAGGCATAAGGGGCACGGTCCTAGAAATATTTCATAGTTACCTCACTGAACGTAGTCAGTATGTTAGGATTGGAAATTTCACCAGCAATGAAGAATTTCTCACATATGGAGTCCCTCAAGGCAGTGTGCTTGGTCCCACCTTATTTTTGGTGTACATCAACGACTTGTGTCAACTGTCAATTAATAACTGCAGAATTATTACATATGCGGATGACACGGCGTTGATTGTGCATGCCAAAGACTGGCAACTAGCCTATCATGAAACTGAAAAGGCTCTCTCTACCGTAATATCCTGGCTGAATGACAACCTTTTAACGCTTAACGCACAAAAAACTAAATTCATAACTTTTTCTAGTTCTTCCTCGTCCCAACCATCGAACTCCTTAAGCATCGTTGCACACACCTGTCGACAATCTAGTCCAAATTGTGACTGCCTACCTCTTACACGCACAACCGACATGAGGTATCTAGGAGTGCAAATCGACTCCCGTTTTAGCTGGGACAAGCATATAGGAAATATAGTTTCACGTACAAGGAAACTCTTGTACATTTTCAAAAGACTAAGATCTTCTGCTAACCTAGAGACATTAAAAATTGTGTATTTTTCTCTAGCACAATCAATTCTGTTGTACTGCATACCGGCGTGGGGTGGTACGTTTGCCACTAGTATGCTGCGAGTGGAGAGAGCGCAAAGAGCGATCCTTAAAGTTCTTTTAAAGAAGCCTATTAGGTTCCCGACTGCAACGTTGTACCAACTATGCTCTGTACTCACAGTAAGACAGCTCTATGTGCTTCAGACCGTCATGCGCAAACATGCTACAATCCCATATAAGCCCAACAGCAAGCGTAGGCAGGACATAGTGTGTCAATTACAGTCGCACAGAACTGCTCTCGCCAGTAGAAATTTTAATATAAATAGCTCTCGACTCTACAACCGTATTAATAAAATAGCATTTATACATAACCTAACAAAAAACAAATGTAAAAAAGAATTACAAGGCCTATTACTAAAGTTAAATTACCAGGAGACAGAAGATCTTCTCAAACCACTCAAATAGAGGTAGGTATTTCAATAACTCACGACGCATTCATACATTCATACATAGATACACTTACACATACACTATCACTCACTCGTGCACTCTTGTGCACGCACACTCACAAATATTTCAGTATATGTAAATAAGTGGCTTAATTTAATTTAATTTATAGAATTTGTTTTTAAATAGCATCTTTTTTATATCTAATATTTATATTTCTTTTTACAAGTTCACCATGTAGCACGTTGAAAGTTTAATTTTGTTTTTGGTGTAACCTAGTTTGGAAGGCGCTGGTGTTTGTGATACAATGATTTTTTCATTAGTACATACACCAACGATACACTTATTTCTGTTTATTCTAATTTTACTTGGAAAATTGTTTTTGTGCACCGTAAATGTGTTTTTTCTGAAATAAATTTATTATTATTATTATTATTACTCACCAGATTCTCAACTCACCAGATTCGCAACTCACCAGATTCGCAGCTCATCAGCTATTGTACTATCCCACATAAATTATATTTAACTTTCAAATAAATTATTACGACTATTTTACTGATAGACAAAACCTCATTACATAAACTGATAAAATCGATTCAAATGCCTAAGAGGTCGGATTAAATAGCTGATAGACAACCTCATTTCATAAACATGTTTTTTTTTTTACCTACTGTCTAATGTACCTATAGTGTATTATCTATGGTACCTACTTTCATTTTGATGCACCCAGGGGAATAATATTTACGAAAAATATTATTAATGCACCTAGGCGAATATTAACCCAGGTGAATTAAGTTTTTTATCTACACCCATGCTATAAATTCTCTATAAAAGTTTCTGAGCCAGTTAGCTTATTGCCAACATTAAAACAGCCAGTGTCATAGTAACCATGGTAACCATAATAGCATCCAAACGGGTGCTTTAATGTTATACTGAATTTCATAATGCAACTCGTTTTCAAAAAAAGAACATTGTAATGCACGCGCGTTTCACTACAACAGCGCCGTAATTTAAAAAAAGAACTTATTCGAATTCACGTCGTGTACTATGACGCCGGCCGCCATGTTAGATACGAGTATTAGTATTGCAAAAAACTGTTTCAGAACCTTTTATAGAGAATTGATAACATGGGTGTAGATAAAGTCTTGTATGCAACTGTACATAATTAGGTATTAAAACACTCATGTGATACTATTATCACACTCGGCTTCGCCTCGTGTCATAAACCCACATTCGTGTTTTAAGACCCCTTATTATACGTCAGTTGCATAAATAACTATAACGATGCCTTCCACGTAAGTTGTTGTAAGCCACAAAATTGCGATTTTGTGTTTTTCACGCAAAAGTGTCTAATTATATATATATTATCGTATTCAAAATAAATCAAATTCAAAAAACTATAATTTTAGGTAGTTTTGAGATGTATAATGTCGTAAGTTCCAAACTATTCCGGCGCAGATTACTGTATTATTACTTGCAATGGCTTACGGCGGGCGGTGGGAGGGCTGAAGGGCGCGCACGCACCGCGTATGTGTCACATAAAACAGACTACGCTGGAACTCGCTGTCGGCTGTACTTCACGCGCGTTTTTTTTTTTGTTTATATAACATTTGCATAATAACACTATCACTTAAATATTTTCTTATAGTAGCATAATGAAACGTTATCAGATACAATTCAGAGGACGGAAACTATATGCTATGGTCAAAAATGTCAACCCACAAAAAAGATACATTGAGGAAATCCATCGAAAATGACGATATCACAATAAATCAAATTGAACATATCGATTTCCATGATTCATTTTTCCGAAGTATTGAAGGTATCTTAAAATTTTGTGTCTTTATGGCAATACTTTTAGTAATTATAGTGATGGTGATTTAAAATGTGGTATAGAATACATACAGCAATATACGTTGCTGAATTTAGATGTATTTTGTGTTAAGTAATACATACAACATTTTACTTTGGAATTAGTTGTACTAAACTAAATTGTAAGATGACATACAATGATTTACGTTGCCATATTAACTGTTTCATGGTTAATAAGTAATACATACCACAATCAACGTCGCCAATCACAGACACACCTATGTTGTATTGTAAGTAATATTTGCGATTTCCAGATGTAATCAAACTTACGCATAATAATCATTGAACTTCGTGGGTGTTTTAAGGATGATTATGAGATTTTCTACTCTATTGGCATTATTCACATCTTATTTAAACGCAATATTGCGTTGTTTCAGAATCACCCTTACCAGTAAATTTTAATGAATCTGAGATCTTTGTAGTTGAATTTTAACCAATTAATATTAACCACTTCAAAAATCTCAGTTTCATTAATAGGTGATGACTTTTTCGCAACAACTATAGAAACTGATACTACAGATCACTCTTATCATGAAACAGCTCACCCATCTCCTAACTGTAGTCTTAACCACGACTGTGACATCCGTTTTTATCCGTATGACTTTGATAAAGAAAATGAACCCATATTAGATCAAAGACTAATATGGGTCCATCTGAGAACTGAGTCAAAATCTGAGCCTGAGAACTGCGCAAGTGATTGCTGAGCTAGTGGTCAGCAATCACTTGCGCAGTTCTCAGACTGTTCCACTCCTCAATAAGCAATTGTAGCAACGTTCATTTTGAGTGTTTTATTCTATTTTTTTGTTTAAAGTTTGAAGTTTTAATTTATTATGAACTAACGTTTATTCTGGAATAAATTTTACGTAATAATATTAATGTAATAGGTACAGGAGAAATTTACAATTCATTTCTGAGCGTTTTTAGTGGGTTTGGTTTTGAATGGGATTTTTTTATAGCTATTCCATACATATTTCAAAAATTCTGAGGCCGCTATGAACTAAACCATAATTACAGAGATATTTATATAAATAAAAAGAGAAGTCCTGACTGACTGACTGACTGATTGACTAACTCATCAACGCCCAGACCAAACCCTTGGACCTAGAAAGCTGAAATTTTGCACAGAGGTTCCCATTATAATGTAGACAACGAATAAGGAAGGAATTCCCGGTAGCAGGTTCCCTTGGGATAGTTCCCGACGTACACGCGGGCGAAGCCGCGGGAAAAGCTAGTTATTATATATTTTTCATTTCACAGTAGTCAATCCACGTGCTCGAAAAAACATTTTTTCTTAAAATGTAAACATAAATAGTACATACGGCTGCATCGGCTTTATTTATATAGATAAGAAAGTTGCGAAAAGCGAGACAGCTATAAACTATACTAATAACTATTCCCCACCACTCAATAAGTCAAAGTGGTCAGAGTATTTCAGTTTCTCCGAATAAAAACGCCACAGTTGGCCATTTTACTCAAAAATCATGGTCGAAATGTATGATGCCTCTCAATAATTTCGACAGTAAGTTTTTAGTTATTTAACGATTTTTTATTGGTTTAGTAACGTATGCACGAAACAGTTTTGTAGGTAGGGATAATTAACAAAATTTCGCAGAAAAAAAGGTTATATTTTTATTTTATAATATCTAAAAATGCTATACGTACGGTACATACCAGACCCTTTTATTTTTTTCATTCGGAGTAAATTGTTGTAACTAGCCTATACGTCTAAATGCGACTCTTGTGTTCCAGTGTAAATTAATTTAAGTGACAAATACAACAATTTGCAAGCGCCATAAGCCGCGGTAAAGTGTTGTAACAGCAAAATCTCTGAAACCTTTGGTATTTTTATATGAAGCCATGCAGTAAACGCTAAAGTATTGCCAACTATATTCACATACTGAATTTTATAAAGATTACTTGAAAAATGCAGTTTTTATTGCCATCTGTATCTTTGAAACGCTCTCCTGTAAAATTGCAGTTTATGGGTTACAACAACGTACGTGGGAGGCATCGAAGTAAACTGCCTAAATTAAGAATTCGGTGTTATTTTGATTTTGTTTCGATATACTTAAATATGCTTTTTTTTGGTGATTATAGTACCTATTCTGTTATTTTTTTTGATTGTGTGTTTCATTGTACATCTGGTGAGTTGCGAATCTGGTGAGTTGCGAATCTGGTGAGTTGCGAATCTGGTGAGTTGCGAATCTGGTGAGTTGAGAATCTGGTGAGTTGCTCATAAGCGAAAACCTTCTGGCTAAATCGCTTGATATTTCTAAAAGCTACATAATTATAGAATCATGTGTAACTAGCTTTTGCCAGCGGAAATTATCCCACGGGAACGTACTACCGGGAAATCCTTCCTTATTCCTTGCTTACATTATAAAGGGAACCTCTGTGCAAAATTTCAGCTTTCTAGGTCCAAGGGTTTGGGCTGGGCGTTGATGAGTCAGTCAGTCAGTCAGTCAGACACGCAGACAAGCCATGCTGTCTTCGTCGGAGATGGCGCACAAGTACGCCTCCGATGTTGGTCTTCGAAGTATGCACTCCCGTGCGTTATGTGGAAATAAACTACTATAAATAAGTCAGTCAGGACTTCTCTTTTTATTTATATTAGATTTTAAAATTTCCATTCCGCCTTCTTTGCGGTCGAGTAAAATGTTTCATTTTAACATCCAAATCAAAAACCAAATCTTACTCTATTCGTCCTCATTTATGATTTAATTTTATCTATTTACAAACTTATCATTATATATATCACCATTTATAATACTAAAACCATATTCCTAAAATGGAATAGGACTGCTACATCTTCTCTCCGACATTCTCCTCCTATACGCAACAATAGGATCTGCCTGCAAGGATTTCCTGACTTCAACCTCCTCAGGAGCTAGCGGTCTACCTCTGAAGTCATCCTCTATCTGCTGCAAGGTCCTATCTTTAGTCTCTGGTAGAAGGAACCAGATGACTACCATGCAGTAAGTGATGATGCTTCCATACACCATATAAGTCCCATGCATGCCTACACTTTCAACTAATCCCGTAAAAGTTTTGAGGACTATGAAGAATGTTGCTGAGAAAGAGACAAGACTGATAGTTCCTCCAATACTTCGATATTCCAAAGGAAATACCTCGCCACCAATAACATTTGGTAAAGGTAACATGCCCGTAGCAACAGCAAAAATTTTTAAATTGATCAGTAATACAGGTATCCATATAGCATCGTATGGTAAGGTCCCTTGTTGCTTGAAGTACACATAAGCAGCTAATGCAAACTGGATGAAGATTGCAAGGCCTCCGGTCGCAAACATCATCGTCCGTCTCTTGAATTTGTTGATGGCATAGACTGCAAGAGCATTTGAAATAAATCTTTGGGCGCCCAAAAAGATCATCCAAAAATGTGCATTTACTTGTGGTCCCATCACTACTCCTATGATCAAAGTTGAGTATGCAGACATGGTAGTACCACCAGCAAAGTTTACCAACACATGAGCATGCATCATCAGTATAATTGGCTTATAAAATTCTTTCTTCTTGATCGTTGTTACCGTATTTCGGATACGGTTGTTTCTTTTGCCAAAACTCGCTGAGATCATCGCCTTCTCAAAGAGCAATCTACTTTCTATCATTTCTTCCAACTCATCCTCTTCATCATCACCTCTGAGCCAGCGGAACACCCTCCGACAGTCCTCATGTCTTCCTTTTCTGACAAGCCAACTCGGTGATTCAGGAGAGTATATGGTCATAACGAGGCTTATGAAAGGGAAGAATGAGCAGACCAGAGCCGTCTGCTGCCAACTCAGGAAGGATCCAATGAGGTGAGCGAAGAATACTCCAAAGGATTGTGACAAGGAGACGGTGGTGAGGAAGGCTCCGCGGTTCTTTGGACTAGCGTATTCACCGATGAGGACTGATCGTAGGGGCGACAGCATGCCGATTGAAAGACCTTGTAGTACTCGACCAGCGAAGAGGATCTGGAAATTGAAAAGAAATTATGAAATACTAGCTTTTTCCAGTGTCTTCGCCCGCGTGGGGTTCGGTTACTAACCCAGGTTACGGAAACGTAGTACCGGGATAAAAAATAGCCTTTCCAGTCTACCTAGATCTATCTCTGTGGCAAATTTCAACTAGATCCGTTCAGCCGTTCTGGCGTGATTGAGTAACAAACATCCATCCACCCAAATTTCAGAATGCATAATATTAATAGGATTAAATTATCACAAACATGATAACAAAGGGCACCCTGATCTGCATTTGAGAGGCCTACCTATCCTATCTTCGGCAGCGAGCAGTGATAAAGCTATGTTCTAACTTGCGCTTGCGCAACGCAATGCGCAAGTTGCACATAACTATTGATACGTTTCAACTCTCTGTTTTGTAAAGTTTTTACACGTCAAGAAAATATTTAAAAAAACTGATGAGGTCTTTTAGAATAATCATTAAAGTAATAATTATATCTTTACTTGAATAGGTACGCACGGCTATAGATCAAGCTATACATTTCCAGTATAAGCTGATCTCGCATTGTAAAAGATTTCCTTACAATGAGAGATCAGTGTAAACTGGAGACGTATAGCTTGATGTGTAGCCGTGCACACAACAAAAAAGATCGGTATGCATAGCACATCAACACAGTTGTTGGTGTGCGTACAGTCAACGGGTGTATTGCTCTACGCCTATTAGTGTTTGCTTCACAATATATATGAAGCAAAGAATATGAAGCATAAATTTAACAACGTAACTATCTGGTCCCGTGGCATAGGTGCATAAGCATTCGGCTGGTAAATCAAATGTCTTAGGATCGAGTCTCACCGCAGGCGGCGCAAATTTTTTGCATCATAAAAAACTTTTTTTTTTCATTTTGATGAATTTTATTTAAGTAATTTACCTGATAATAAAAACATTCGAAAAAAATATATGGAAGTAAAAATTAAACAATTTGTAATAAGAAAACAACAATATTTATTGACTAGGTTTTTAAAATTATAATTACAAATTATAAAGTTTTGTGCATGACAAATATTCTAAGCCGGACAAGAAATCAACATTATTTTTAATATTTAGTGGGTAATTTATTTGTTAGTGATATGAATAAACATGTATGTAAGCTAGATATTAAGATACACTAGGTATCCTAAATTGTAGTCTCACTAACAATAACATCACTCACATAAAACAAATTTAATTACCCCCCGATATTTTAATTAATAGCTCATGCTAGCAACCATATTTTTTTTAATTATAAGAAGAAGAATATTTTTTTTAGTATAGCGCTTACCATCTTGTCGCCACAATATTTTGCGACCGTCCTTGTCTTGTCCGACTTAAAACATTTTTCATCGCTATTTATAACTATAATTATTATTGCACCTAACGAAATCCAAATATTCTCTTGCGAAGCGTACCCGGTTTTGCATGTAAATATCTGACAGTAAAATTTTCTTGGCTGGCCTACGACATTTCACACCAGCTGCACGCAACTGGTTCCGTACAGTTTGTAATGTCACGTCATGTTTAGTCGCCATGGAACGAGTAGTGAGGAAGGGCTCAGTCATATTTATCACAGTGCCGCACATTGGTAAATGCAGCCTTTGGTCCCGGTCGGCGAGGATCAATCCTTCCCGAATCTGCATAACGATGGACCCACAATTGCACAGTTATTCTCTGTGAACAATAATAAAGTAATGTTACAATAAACAATAAATTAAACCTAAGTATTAAACTTCAAAACATAATACCTAATAACATTTTGTTACTCACCGATATCTTTAAACGCCTCGCAATTATACCAATTGAAACGTTTTGCTCATGCAAAATAATTATCTCAGCTTTTAAAAGTGTAGTTATGTGATTCATAGTGATTCAAAAATAAAAGCACTTCTCAATCAAAACACGCTGGGTATAATGACTAAACACGTAACGAAAGTCCGATGGTCAATAGCATTATGACGATGAACATATGCCATTTTTAGAGGGTAGAAAATAAGAATACTCGCGACATTAATCATTATATTTTTGTCATTAAGGTTGAAAGTCTAATGAGTAACACGACTACTAAAAATAAAAAAGGCGAGGGTGGATTAATAAAAAAATATCGCGCATCAGAAACACCTAAAGTTAAGTTTCTACGGTTAATATGTAGCTAATTCCGTGATTCATTTTAACAGCTGCTTGTGATTGTGCGATACTGAACTTTATGAAAATATACGCTAAGGTTCTAATTCTTTAGAATCTTGCGTCTAGCATAACAAATAAAGTTAAATTTCAAGATGATTAATAAGAGTTGAGTTGGTCTCATGGTCACTAAGTCAATTCGATAATCATCGTTGCCTGAGTTCAAAACCAGGAATAATCTAATTATTATAGGTTTTTGTTCACAATGTTTTGTTTTTAATTATTATCTTTTTTTTACTTTTCTTTAACGAACGAAGGCGGGAAATATCTTTATAAATTAGTTTGTATAGAAATAACACAAAATCATTGCAAGAAATGAAAATGTTTATTATTTAATTAAAATATACATAAGTAATTAAGTTAGAGTAAGTATACGATCTTAGTTCAAAATTAATATACCAACATTTTATAATATTATATTCAACTATAAACATTTTAAAAACGGCATGAAAAAATAAGAAAAAAAAAAGAAAAAGAAAATGAATTAATTTGTAAAATGTTTTACAGATTTAAGTATTACATTATTCTGTATTATGTAGTGAATCAACATGTTATTTAAATAGAAAAATGCATTTCCATTTATAATAATAACATTACCACAGAATCTGCAACATTTTAATGGTTTAGCATTCTTTCGCTATTTTTTTGTAAATTAAGGTGAAGTGTAAAAATAATATAACAAAAATTGTGGGTAGTGATATGCTATACAGTCAAAATAAGTTGGCTGAGAATTCCGTGCTCATATCTCAAACGTTGTAAATTACTCATCTATGAACGGGATTGAATCATTAGCAATTCAACTTGGTAATATGTTTTAGGAAAATTATGATTAGAGAATTTACAAAAAGAGAATAATATAGCACCGAGATTTGAACTTAGGACATCTCATTCACCATCCAGAAACGTTAGCCATTGTGCTAAATCTGCTACAACGAAGAAGTGCGAAATATTCTAACTCATTCAATTATATACATTATTACTGCCTATCGGCGCTGCTGCTACATACGCACACTAATAAAAAACTGAGCTCGCTCGTATCTAATAGTTAACGTTTGTGTGCGCAACTATTCATGCCGATACAGCTATCCGTGTGTGAATGTAAACTGAATTGATTTGCAGAGTGTACCTAGAATTTAGAATGGTGGTTCTGCATGACTTAAAGAATATTTTGACAATTACATCAGCTTCATTAAAAACCCTTTTATTTATATACAGGTTGGGTAAAAAATCGTGGATCAATCGAAACACGATATTTGGGGTTATGTAGTAAGAAAAAAATAAAAGAATTTTTTTTTAAATAAAAAAAAATAGGTAAAAATTATTTAAAAAAAAATATAAGTAGATAACAATAAAAAGATATTGATTGAAAAAAGTGCCAATACTCATAATTCATAGCACTTTTGTAGTGATGAAGAACTAGAAGCAACTAAACACCATTTATTGTTTTAAAATATGTACCTATTTTATTTACTCATAACTTTTAAGGAGATCAAGTTGGGGCTCTGCCACAGAGTTATTTTTAATGCAAATAACCCCAAATATCGCCCTGTTTTTTTGTTGATCCATGATTTTTTACCCCCCCTGTATAATAATTATAATTGTTTAAAACAATTTCTTTTAATTTTTATTCGCCTTCACAATAATAAATCAGAGAATGTGACGTAAATTCACTCATATTCTTTAAGATTCTCACCTCAAAGTTTGTAGCCATGGTGATGATGAACCATCCCACCAGGTTGGGCACGGTGGCGGTGAAGTGAGCCATCTTCCTGCCGTACCTCTCCATGATAGGAGGCGAGATGAAACTCCCCACCAGCTGCGTGATGCCCAGGACTGATGCTGTGGGAGAAAGCGGATGAGAGTGTTAAAATCATAGTTAGAAGAAAGAATATTTCTATGGTTAAACTTATTTGCCTTTCGATAGCTAAGTTAAAGACAAATCCAATCTATGGTCTCCTATATCCTATATCCTATAGCCTACTAGCTTTTGCTAGCGCTGGCGTGGATGTCGGAAAATATCCCACGGGAACGTACTACCGGGAATTCCTTCCTTATTCCTTGTCTGTTTACATTATAAAGGGAACCTCTGTGCAAAATTTCAGCTTTCTAGGTCCAAGGATTTGGGCTGGGCGTTGATGAGTCAGTCAATCAGTCAGTCAGGACTTCTCTTAAGGTCCAGATTTCCTGAAAACGATCAAAAAGGTGGTTTTTTAAAGCTGTGTATCTCATAAACCGTAAATAATTTTGACATGTAAAAAAATATGATATTTTCAAGTCCTTTTCGCATACAGTGATGGAAGCCAAAACATAATTATACATATTTTAATGCACCAAAAAAATCTTTAAACATCACATCCTAATAATCATTAAAAGCAGTTTATCCCTTCATTAGCAATTATAATTATAATTAAAAATATACCATGAAATGTCAAATTCCAAACTGCATCCAGTGATGGATTACTTTTTATTATATAGTTAATTTCTGATTTTATACGATTTTATTATTTTGCACTTTTACGACATAATTCCGGTGCGCGTGAGAATCTTCTATCTCGTGCGTCAAACTAGACAGCCATAACGCCATTTCACTTACACACCGAGCTAAACCAATCTTGGAACCTGGGCCTTAATATTTATATAGAAGATGTAAACTGACCAATCCATGACGCAGATACAAGGTCCAGCTTAAACTCGGAGTCCACCAGATTCAGCTGAGGCAGCAAGATGGCGGGGTAGCCGAGCACGCAGCCGTGGCCGACGATGTTGCTGCCTACTGATGCCGTCACGAAACACTGGAAGAAAGAGCTAATGGAGACGGTACTTCAAACTAATACAAAAACTAAAACTCTGTATTCACACAAGAGCAAGCACCAACATTAACAACAACTTATTAGATTCTTAGAAGTCATCTCATAAAAAAAAGAAAGTTTAAAAACTAAAGCCGACTACTGAAAAATCACGCTCTAAAAAGTATGAAACAAGAAAATATTCTCTAAGAATTTAGAAAAAGACAGACAAATTAAAAATCCGGAATCACACAAATCGAACAGCTTACGTGTGATTTTTAATTTGTCTGTCTTTTTCTTATTTCAGATGAGAGTATTTTCTTGTTTCATACTTTTTAGAGCGTGATTTTTCAGTAGTCGGGTTTTAGTTTTTAAACTTACGTTTTTTGTATACCTACACAAATTGTGCATTATGTGGTGGGGAAATAAACGTTTTATTTATTTATTTATTAATGGGGTGTAATAGGACACCCACCCACAGTCCACAACTATACAGGGTGTAAGGGACAGCCCTCCGCAAACTAACAGGGTGCATTCAGCTCCTCATTTTGAATCATATTCTACCGGAAATTTTCTCAGGAAAATTTTCATTTTTTCAATTTTTTTTTCAGTCACATTTTCATTATTTCAATGTAAAATTGCATTGTGTGTTCGCAGCATTCCATTTATGTAAAAAAAACTGCAAAAAAAAAACAGCAAAAAATTAAAACCAGCAATGGATGTTGAAATACTCTAACCAACGACGCGAATAATCAGCTGTTCACTTTCTGCCTAGCTACAGAGTTCATCGAACTCACCGCATACCTATTACCTACCCCTCCCAACCAGTAATAGATGTTCCGATTTGTGCAAAAAAACACAAACAAATCAGGTTTATTGGATTCCCTTAATGTTCCTGAAAAAATTTCATGTACCGGTCATCTTAGTAAGACATACTGAATTCACCCTATCACTTTGCGGAGGGCTGTCCCTTACACCCTGTATGTAACTAGTTGACCCGACAGACGTTCTCCTGTCTTAGCTATGAATATTCTAATGTAAACGCGTGAAGTTAAAATAGTCGTTAAGTTTTCTGAAATTTTCCAATTTTCTGCGCAATTTTCTTAATTTTTCTTTCATAAGAACAATAATAAACACAACAAAAAAAGAATAGTGAAATTGTTCCATCCGTTCACGCGTGATGCGATGACCAAGAGAAATAGGGATTCATTTTTATATAAACAGATATAGATTAGCCCTGGGTCAAAGTAGCTGGAAGTCATGGGAAGAGAATCTTGCCCAGCAGTGGGCTAATAGAATAGAATAGTTTTAATTCGGACACACAATATCCATACAGTGCAGGCATAAATAAGCAGTAGGCTGACTGACGGTTATTGGGAAGTTGCATTTGTAAATGGCAGGACTCAACTATCTGGGTTGGTTCACCTCGTACAATATTCTATGATGATAAAGTAAAATTTCAGTTAAAAATACCAAAAAATACTCACTTGCTTCCAAAACGGGGAAAACCTGCTTTTCTTTTTTGAGGACATCACTGAATAATTTTCCTGAACTTTTCACATCTACTTATTTATCAATTTATTTTTACTGTCTCAAAATTCACATCCGTTGAATACAAAGCTAACTTTCAGAATAAAAACATAAATTATTATTTGAAAACAATAAAATATGAGATAGGTGGTTACCTAGTCATAAATTAATGTTCAAATTCTAGACAGTGCTTATCAATATAGTCGTATGATTTTACAGCGAAAACTTATCATTGAGTATTTCTCTTACCCTACCTGTAAAATACTTAACGAATTTTTTTGAAACTCCAATAGGGCTAAAACATTTTCAATAATAGATGTAAGTACTTTAAATACTTACTAAAATAATTAATCATACATTTTTGTTACTACCTAATATACTTTATTTTTTTTATTTTTGTGGATGGGAAATCATCAAATGACTTCTCCCGCTCTGGGTGGAGCGGAAGGGCGTGTCAGACTTTTACTGACTAAAACCCACCCGTGTTCCTTCAGTTGCCTATGCTAGGGCCACGGTATCTCTTTCGAACTACCCGCTACCCTGGCGGCTACCTAATATACCTACCTACAGTTTTTAAATAAAAATCAGTTCAGCATTTATTCGTTAAATAAAAATGGCCTTTAAAATTAAGAAGTTGTCATTAATATTGTTTGAACAGCTGCCATCAACTATTTATTATTATATAACATTTAAGTCTTTTAGTTTATAGCCAATAATATTAATCTAATTCACATAAAACTTAGTCTCGTGTTCAAAGATATAAGAAATTGTCTGCTATCAGTCATACGTGTTATCAAAACACGTTTCATGACGATAGAAGGGCTCGGTTTTAACCGGACAAAGGTCGAAGGCCAGGATCGGGTCTCGTTCAGAATAATCTTTATATGATTTGGCTGTCTAGCCCGGCTTAAATATCTACTCAGTAGACAGTAAGATTATTGGTGAACATTCCTTTCTTGGATATATCTGTTTTTTTTTAAATAATTTCTAATTTTTCTAAGAGAATATCGTGTGCGGTATTTCTCAAGTTACAGCTAAGCACACAACGGACACACAGACAGAGATTTTACGTTTAGAAAACGATATTACTGTCATAATTTCGTCTATAGTATAGTCCATATCACATAATTCATCACTTCGCATTCACAAATCACTTTATATAACTTATGTAACCCAGATTAAGTCACTGACGATAAAAGGGCTCGGTTTTAACCGGACAAAGGTCAAAGGCCAGGATCGGGTCTCGTTCAGAATAATCATTATTATGATTTGGCTATTTAGCCCGGTTTAAATATAACCCTACATCAATAGACGGTAAGATTATTGAACAACATTAGTTTCTTGGTTCGATCTGTTTTTTTTTTTAAATAATTTCCAATTCTCAAGTTACAGCTAAGCACACAACGGACACACATACAGAGATTTTACATTTAGAAAACGATATGACTGTCATAATTTCGTCTATAGTATAGTCCATATCACTTAATTCATCACTTCGCATTCACAAATCACTTTATATAACTTATGTAACCCCATTTAAGTCACTAACCCACCGTCTCCTACATGACTGACATCTATACATCTATGGCTCTCAGCTGCCACAGTTCGTGAGTCGTGACTAATCCATTATTATTGTAGGTAAATAAGTTATAAGAGGCTAAACTTAACCTTCGATCCGCACTTGTGTCCATATAAGTCATATGATTTAATCACGTGGGGTGTCCTGGTGAATATGAGATTAATTTTAGACCGCTCCACTCCTTTGATTTTATTTATTTATTTATTTATTTATATCCTTACTTACTTTTATTATGTGACATCTGTATTGCCCGGAGAGGAAGCGATAGGAGCAAAAAGTAGCCGTCACACACACATCTCTACAGTAACCTGCGCTCACTGAATGTGGCCCAAGCCTGAAAATTCAATTAATAAACAAAGTTATCCTATTTTTTTATTGTTTAACGTAAAAACGTCTTTTCGGCTGCGCAGTAACATTTTTCAGGAACCAAATGGTGACATCAGGCGAGTGTGAGTGAGAGAACATGCGTAAAAGTTCGTAGTTACTATGTTCAGACTCGCCAAGATATTTCGGCCGTAGTGTAGTGAGGCCTTAGTGCGAGTTTTTATACTTACTCGATCACGTTAACGTAAACTTCAATTTGTACTGAAACTGAATAAGCGCCGTCTGGTGACTATAGTAGGAAACACAATTATTCCATACAAATTGACGTAAGTTAACGTTAACGTAAACGCAATCGATTATGTATAAAAACTCGCATTAAGGTCACTGGTGGTTAGCTCAATACAAAAACACGTAAGATTTCAGCCGCTGATTACTACGAGACTTGAAAACGCCTTTTATTTTAGCTCGGTGTAGATAAAGTTCAATAGATGGTAGTTAAGTTCAATATTAACGGTAACAGTGGAGTTTCTTTCCCATTCTTCTTCATTACCTTTGAAGGGGTGACTAGAATCAATTACCTAGTTTTTTTTTTTTAATTTTGACATTCAAAAGTGCCTTTTATGTGCCTATTTGAAATAAATGATTTGAGTGTGACTTTGTTTTGACGAAAACAAACGGCGCGGAATCGAACTGCGCCAACTATTTTTTTTTTAATTGGGCCCGCCCAGTCAACGCTAAGCGCGTTGCAAAGTCATTTAGGAACGAGTGTTTGCTATTCGATGTAGATTAGGCATCGCACCACACATGCGCAAGAGTGCTGAGTGGTGGTCAGTGCACGTTCCTGCCTACAGGCTATAGGTGATTAGGTAACATAACAACCCCGTTTCTGGAACGAAAATCAAAGATGTAACAAAATTAAAAAACCGGTCAAGAGCGAGTCGGACTCGCGCACTGAGGGTTCCGTTCCGATTTCTGAAAAAGTGTGCTATTTAGAGACATCGTTTTATGTTTCCTGTAATCTTTACATAAACTTCTATCACATAGAATTATTTTAGATTTTTCTCTAGGGGGGGGGGGGGGGGAACGCTATTTTTTTTTTTTTTCATCAAAAGTCGAAAACTATGCGGCCTAAAAAAAGAAAAAATGTGTGAGAATGTATAAACAGCGCTCTTTCATATGATACCCCCACATGCCCTCTAGTAGCCTCACTTCAAAATTTTAAGACACCCTTTCAGTCCGTTGTAAAAAAAAAAAATTTCTTTCTTATTTGCAAAATAGTTGGGCAAACGTCATCTAAAACTGTTCCAAATTCGAAGTTGATAGCATTAGTTGTTCTTGAGATATCCAGCTGTGACAGACAGACAGACTGAGTCGCACGACCCTTAATGACTATCAAAGATCCACGAAAGACAGCCGGGACCAACGGCTTAACGTGCTTTCCGAGGTACGGAGGAGTCTTGGTATGTAAAGATCGTCACCCATCCACGGATCAACCCTGGCAAGCGTAGCTTAACCTGATGGATCGACCCGTGCGGCTGTTATTACTTAGCGACGAGCTCCTCGGCGCTTTTCTGTTGCAGTGTTTGGGAATAGTGTGGCAGGTGTGTCCTCTAGTACAAATTGGCAACTATAAGTTTTGAATCTCATTGCTTCATCGTCAATGCCCGTTGAGAGGGGCTCGTGGCTGAATAATAACAGGTACGCTTGTCGCGGTCGGTTTGTGACCGTCAAGCTTCGTAGATCTTTTACAGTCGTTACAGGTAGTCAGAAGCCCATAAATCTGACAGCCAGTCTTACCAAGGGGTATCGTCGTGCTACCCAGTACCGAACTGGGTTGTGGAGGTCAGATAGGCAGTCGCTCCATCGTCCCCTTTATGCTGGAATGGCCAACCGACCATTTTTTTGGGAAAATGACTTTTTAATGTACTAAAGAAGTCTTTTTCTACAAAATACATTTCCCAAATAAATTGTCGGTTGGCTATTCAAGAACTAGGGCAGCGCCATGTATTCAGCTGCATCCGGTTAGACTGGAAGCCGACCTTCAAACATAGTTGTGAAAAAGTTAGGCAGATTGATTTTTTCTTGCTTCATCGTCCTCCAAAATGAAATTAGGTCAAGATCACGACACATAAAAATTAGTAACACAATACTTTAATGGAGATGAGTGCTCTACATTCGGGAGCACACATGGAGGAATCGCAGAGTGCAGATTAACTCATGTGGTGGAATGGAATTAGGTCAATGGGTGTTACTGGCTATGTTATGAAACATGAGATGTTTAATTAGACACACAAAGTATATCTGGTCTGTTTCGCGAATCAAATCATGATTTGTAATTTGCGTCGTAGGCTCGTAGATAGTAATTGTGACTAATTGCTAAATTTAATCACCTACCTACATACCAAACCTACCGTGGTAGTACCGTGGTGGTGTCGTGGTGGACGTGGTGGTAGGTACCTGTTTACCTCGTAAAAAAGGAAGATCGCGATAAGACCCGTTCTCGATATTGTTTTTTATTGTAATACATTTAATCACATTTCAGTGTTCAGGTTTCAAGAAAATGGTCTGAGGACCAGTCTTACCAAGGGCCGGTTATCGTATTATCCAGTAATTGGGTTGTGGGGGTCAGATAGGCAGTCGCTCCATGTGAAAAATTAAACTAAAATTTAAAATAACCCTCAACGCAAAAAATAAATAAATAAATAAATATCCTTGGACATTTCACACAACGCCATCTAGTCCCAAGCTAAGCAACCTAATGCTTGTGTTATGGTAACGAGATGGCTGATAAACTACTTATATACATTTTTTTTTTTGTAAATACATACATATTATAGATAGAAAAACACCCAGACTCGGAACAAATACTTGCAGCTTGCTTGCTTGAAGAAAAGCGAATATTAAAATGTGGCGGCGCGCGGCGGGGTACCGTATACGTAGATAGTCAATCAAATGGAGGGTCTGACTTACATACCATGTCTCTGATTAGTTGTGCATTCCCGGATTTTCTGAAATCCCGGGGTTTATATTAAGAAAAAATTAAGAAGCCGCTTCCATAATTTCTTAGTCAAAAATTAACTTTAGGTAAAATGTGCATCCGATTATCCTATCTCTTCATAATACATACACTGAGCTTTTACTACTATGTGTAAAACATTGTTTATTTATTAAATTAGTTAAGTATACTAATTGTGGAAGAAAATTGTAAAAAATTACCTAAGTATATTAAAAATGACAGAAAAACTAACTACTTTCTTGTGCATTCATGCAGTTACATAAGACGTACTTACTTACTTACCAATGTTCATCTTCCTGATGCCCATCATCTTACTTGGCTCAAGATATCTTTCACATTTTACACCGACCCAAGACCTCCATTTTCCTACGTCGCGTAGACCGCCACTCTGCCTGCTTACCTTCTTAGAATTAAAATAAGTCCATCTTTTATAGCTTCCTTCCACCTAAAAAAATAGTTTGAGTCACCAAATGAATTTGAATGAGTTTATGTGAAATGTCACCCATGTCTCTATTCGAAGAAATATACTAACCTTACTAGTTTCGTCGAATGGAATTCCCCAAAGAAATCATGTCACTGAATAATAATTTTTACAATATTTAAATACGACAGGAAACACATATACATTTACGTAGGCACTACTTAGAGGATTAATCATTGTATGACAAAAGAATACAAATGTTTTTGTAAAGAAGTCAAGTAATTTCTTTACTTACTTGAGTTGTCGCTTCAACTGTAACCTCCCAAAACCAAAAGATGTCTGGATATAAGTAGGGCTGCCCCTAATGTCGGCACAAAACGACCGCTCGTACGCAGTCCACTTTTAACGGATTCCCATAGCCTTTTTAAAAAAAAAGGTATTTATCTATACATATAGGGTGACTGGTAAATAGTGACCGATACCTAAACACATAATTATTGTGCTCATGATAACAAACAACTTTTACTATGGGACCAAACCTGAAATCGCGAAAAAAAATCACCTGCCCCATAAAATGTAGGGAGCAGTTGATTTTATTTTCGCGATTTCAGGTTTGGTCCCATAGTAAAAGTTGTTTGTTATCATGGGTTTAGGTATCGGTCACTAATAACCAGTCACCCTATCTATATATATAAAATTCAAAGTCCTGACCGACTGATTGACTTACTCATCAACGCCCAGGCCAAACCCTTGAACCTAGAAAGCTGAAATTTTGCACAGAGGTTCCCTTTATAATTTAGACAAGGAATAAGGAATTCCCAGTAGTACGTTCCCGTGGGATATTTTCTGAACTCCACACGGGCGAAGCCGCGGGCAAAAGCTAGTATATACCTATATAAAAATGAATCCCTGTTTCCCTTGGTCATCGCATCAGGTGTGAACAGATGGAACAATTTCGCATAATAATCTAACACTAAAATATAAATATTAAGTCCCGAAACACGGGCCTACGTATTATTAAAAATATTATTATTAGCATATCAATTCAAACGTCTATAATAATTTCAAACATTAGAACTCCGAGAAAGTAGATGCGATTGCGCAAGAGTTGCTTTTGGAGGGAGAGGACTAGTGATGTGCTGTAATATCGATATACTTTCAATATTTTTTTTTTGTTACCTCAAAATATATTATAAAGTTTAGATCTCAGATGAAGACGTTGATGTTTCTTAAATATTTTTTGAATTTAGTCTGTGTTTCTTAATTTAATGTTTTCAAAAGCTGCGTGCTTTGATTTAAAATTAATAACGAACAAATAGAAAAAGCTAAATGTTTCCGAATAGTAATTTCATCATCTGTGATTATCACACGATAGAATATTAATGGGTAGGTACTACATTGGACTTAATCGTATTCAGTAACTTGACAATTGAAGGGATAAGTTCCTGACAATAAAAAGAAAATGAGGTGAAAAAATGATGATGTGCTTAATAGTTTTAATTGAAACGCAAAAAAATCGTTTATACAGAGGCCTCGGGAGTGACTTTCGACCGCTGCGCTGTCTGACTTTTAGAGATCTCGTTTCTACTCTTGCGAAGAATCTTTCAGGCGCCTGGCATTTGTACCATAATATAAACGATAAGTAATTTAAGAACGAAAATTATTTTGCTTCGAACTGTCAAACTACTGAATACTGATAAAGGCCTCTGCTCACCTCCAGCGAGTTAAAGCCCAACGTCCCCAAAATATTGGTAAGATACATGTAGGGAAAAAAATTGCCTTTCAACCCATGGAAAACCACAGACACTGGACTCGAGTTTGCTTCTAACCAGAGTGATGTACATTTCTAACAGCCTAATAGAAGCCTGAAAGATTCCTCCGCAAGAGTAGAAACGTGATCTCTAAGTGTCTAAACACACTATGCCGAAGTTACGCGACCGAAGTTCCGCCGCTGATGTTACGTTCCGACGTGTTCGGCTTATGGTCGCAACCATGAGTTCATGTCGTAGCACTTGCTTGTATTAAAAAACATCTTGTTCACAATTCTCCAGGCATAGATGGCATCAATATAGGAGGAGCTCGTGGCTAAGTAATAACAGCCGCACGGGTCGATCCATCAGGTTAAGCTACGCTTTCCGGGGTTGGTCAGTGGATGGGTGACCATCTTTACATACCGAGACTTCTCCGTGCCTCGGAAAGCACGTTAAGCCGTTGGTCCCGGCTGTCATTCGTGGATCTTTGACAGTCGTTACGGGTCGTCAGAAGCCCGAAAGTCTGACAACCAGTCTTACCAAGAGGTATCGTATTACCCAGTTACTGGGTTGTGGAGGTCAGATAGGCAGTCGCTCCATGTAAAATACTGGTATTCAGCTGCATCCGGTTAGACTGGAAGCCGACCCCAACATAGTTGGGAAAAGGCTAGGCAGATTGAGATGGCATCAATATCCCTTTGTAGGAGTTAGCAATCCTCGTCCGTTTGGATGGTACGATGGACGTAAAAAATATAGCAGGCATATTTGGCAAACTTAACATTAGTAATGACGCTCTGTTCCTGATCGTGATGAATGACCATTCATCACGATCAGGAACGTGCAAAATGAGCGTGTATTATACTTATAAGGCTTGGATATACAGGGTGGCCGGAACATTGACGTCCAAAAATAAAATTTCGGTCCCTCGTATCGTGGGGTATTCGAATCACCCCCATGTATGTTCCGCGACTTTTCATAGTTTTCGAGTTATGAATTTTTTTCTGAATGTTTGAAAATTTTCGACCTGACCAACCTAAAAAAATTCTAAAAAAAAAAGTAGAGGGTTTTATCGAGTTTCTTTTTTTGCAACTGAATTTTCATAAGTAGTACTTTTATTCATAAAATAATCAGCTTCGTAACTGTGATGAAAGTTATGAAAATGTTGATCTAAAGTGAAAAATTTACGTTCGGTAAATTATGACTTAAATTTTCAACTTCAAATTAAAAATCTAAACAGGTGACTTCATGGTTCTCAAGTAGGCTTCAAGAATGCGCCAGACTCTCAGCTTTCATAATCATTAAAAAACGTAGGACTTAATGGGGCTAACTTTGGCCTTAATCGGCCTTCAAAGACTGCGAGGTGGAAAATTCTTAAAATTAGCTATCTGATTAATAAATTTTTTTTTCCATTTTCTCGCTCCTAAGGTTATTTAGTTTGCTAACCAAAAATGACTGCAGGAAAGCTAAGATTTAAACACGGAGATTTTTTAAAATGTTAGTTTAATGAATTTTGCGCGATCCGTTCTCGTGGACTATGGGTTGTAAACGAGGGTGCAACTCTTTTACCTGCAATAACAATGGACCGAGAGGAAAAGAGACCGAATTATTGCTATCTCTCTCACGCAACGCGCGCAACCGAAGCCAACGCAAAACAAGTACCTCAGTCGTACTCACATCGTGTTTACTGCTATACGCGTGTCGCCATTTTGTCTTTACCACACTCGCTTTGCCCACGGACTCCGCTGCCTACTTGTTTGACTACTTTGCTCGTTTATTGGACTGTGATTTGCATTCTGATTTGGACTTTTTTTACGTGGAAGTGTAAAAAATGAGTTACACGTTAAGTGAATATGCAGAAATGCATTATTTTTATGGAGTTGCACAAGGAAACGGCCATGAAGCAGCGCGACTGTATCGCGAACAACTTCAACGTCGTGGTGGGCCGCAACCTGAGCGATATCCCGACCATCGTGTTTTTATTAACACGCACAACACTTTGATGGCAGGCCGCATTCCTGGTCGACGCGGCAGTCATGAAGGAATCCCTAGAGCTAACCCGGATCGCAGAGAAATGGTGCTGGAAGAAGTTCAGCGAAATCCGTCTACGAGTACGAGAAGTATGGCTCGTGCTCTGAACATCCCAAGGACTTCTATCCAAGACATTCTTCACGATGAAGAATACCACGCGTTCCACATTCGACGAGTCCAAGCTTTACTGCCTACAGATCACCAATTGCGCGTTGATTTTTGCCAAACCATGTTACGAAAAGAGCAAGAGGATCCTGGATTTTTCAATAAAGTTTTATGGTCAGATGAGTCACGATTTGAGCGATCCGGAATATTCAATATTCATAATTACCACACGTGGGCGAATGAAAATCCACTCGAAGTGAGAGCTTCGACATTTCAACATCGCTTCAGCGTTAACTTGTGGTCTGGTATCCTCAATGGCGAACTAATTGGTCCGTTTAAACTGCCGTCCAGACTTGATGGAGAAACATACAAAAACTTTTTGGAAAATGAACTTCCATTGTTGCTGGCAGATGTGAATCTCGAACTCAGACGAACCATGGTGTTGCAAAATGACGGCGCCCCATGTCACTATGCAACCCAGGTCCGAAATTACTTAGATGAAACATACCCCAACAGATGGATCGGACGCAGCGGACCAATTAGGTGGCCTCCACGCTCACCTGATCTCAACCCCATCGATTTCTTTATTTGGGGCTATTACAAGGAAATAGCATACGCCCGAGACTGTTCAAGTGAACAAGAGCTGAGGCAGTTGATTGCAGAAGCTGAACGTGTTGTGAGAGAGAACAGAGACGCTTTTAGACGATTGCCCGACAATTTCTTACGTAGGTGTAGAATGTGTATTGCTGCTGGTGGTGGCCACTTTGAAAACCTTTTGTAAATGTTAAAAATAAATTAAGTACTTTTTCACATTATCATCTGTGTTTTATTCAAAACCACTTTTTACGTAAAACTTTTCTTACCCAACTCTGAAACTATTTGTTGGTTAGTTTTCAGTATTCTTATCATTAATTAACCTTAGGAACGAGAAAATAGCCAAAAAAAAATAATTACTCAGATGGGTAATTTTAAGAATTTTTCCACCTCGCTGTCTTTGAAGGCCGATTTTAAACAAAGTAGCCCTATTAAGTACTTCATTTTTTTTATGATTATGAAAGCTGAGAGTCTGGCGCATTCTTGAAGCCTACTTAGGAATTATGAAGTCACCTGTTAAGATTTTTAATTTAAAGTTGAAAATTTGAGTCATAATTTACCGAACGTAAATTTTTCACTTTAGATCAACATTTTCATAACTTTCATCACAGTTACGAAGCTGATTATTTTATGCATAAAAGTACTACTTATGAAAATTCAGTTACAAAAAAAGAAACTCGATAAAACCCTCTACTTTTTTTTTTAGAATTTTTTTAGGTTGGTCTGGTCGAAAATTTTCAAACATTCAGAAAAAAATTCATAACTCGAAAACTATGAAAAGTCGCGGAACATACATGGGGGTGATTCGAATACCCCACGATACGAGGGACCGAAATTTTATTTTTGGACGTCAATGTTCCGGCCACCCTGTATGTTATTGATGCAAAGAGATGTTTTCATATAGTAGGTATAGATAGCTACGTAATTGTGTATGTTTACTACAAAAGTTTAATCGACTATAATTATCCATTAGATACGATATCACTCAACACGTGACAATTATAAATCATTCTTAATTAGCAGTACATTTACACATTAGCACGTGGAAAACTATTTACTATTTTGTTAAATTGTAATAAAATATGTGATGTAGATTGAAGAATCTAATAATGAATGATTTAGGTATTGCATTACCTATACATTAATTTATATAGTAGAATAAAAATACCACATAGTTTTCTGTTTAGGTTTTAAGGGGGATGTGCAGTGGTAGCCCGCGAAATTCATTTTTTTTTTGTTTTTTACAATTTGCAGGTCCGTGTCAGGTTGTATCTTGATCAAAGTATGATACGCGACAATAACAAATATGTATTTACATAATTTAAATCGTCAAATCAAAAACCCAACATTTTTTTTTCGCGCCTCCAAATTTTTACCTACCCCATCGAGTGGAATATCGTTTTTTAGAGCTTGTTGAGTAAAATAAATACTATATTTTGTTTTAAAAAATATTGGAAAACAAAGGAATGAGAAGCCACCAAAGTCATCTTTTTTAAATTTTTTTTTTTCGATTTGACCTATAATAAATGGACTTTATACTTATATTTTCATTTGTCACTGAGCAATTTAAAATAAATCATGGGCCATTATCATAGTGGATCTTATATTATTATTTTTTATCGATGTTTCACTTTTGAAGTATGTAATACACATCACTAACTTAACTTTTCCCACCAATACGAAAACTGCCGTACCAAATATTATAGATTTTGATGTAATAGCAACTTGATGCGTTCTTGAGACTAAATGTGAATTAAAAAAAGTAGTGGTTGGTTTTTAAAGTGATTTTTAGTGCTTGTGAGCGGCGCTCAAAAGCTTGACAAGTTTTCAGCTAAAGCTGCTGAAACAAAGTGGGTTTTCAGTGTTATTTTCGGATCACATAAATCGGGATAAGTGAGTATGCCAAAATGACTACCTACTACTACTACATACTTTATTAAAAGTACCTGGGTGAGCGAGCTCTGCTCGGGTGAACATAGACAAAAACGAATTTTCCCGGTTATGAGACTTAGCTAGATCGATTTTTCGCTCCCGTAATCGAGAACGTGATGACATAAGGTGTATCTATTAATACACGAAATCTTTTAAGAGGTCTTTGTACTCATCATTATGAACAACTTTTACTATGGAACCAAATCTGAAATCGCGAAAAAAAAATCAGCTGTTCAGTACATTTATGTTCGCATAATTCGTCAAAATGTAGGGATCAGCAGATTTTTTTTTCGTGATTTCAGGTTTGGTCTCATAGTAAATAATGAGTACGATGATAGTGCTAAAAAGATAGTTACTGTTTACACTTACACCCTGTATATCAAATATTGTTCATTTTAGAACATAATTATTATTAGTTTTACAGTTCTTTAGAATCGACGCTAACATTTAAGTGATTAATTTCGTCATATTGATACGATACCTACTTACAAATGTTTTTAAGTTAATCTACCCTCTAAAACAGTAATGCAGCAGTAATTTACACTTGTACAACAATGAAGTATTCTATGTCGCATAACCAGCACCCTAATTGCGTAACACATTATCAATCGGAGTTTGAATCATTTTGAAACAAATTGCTAATCCATTGCTTCATATGTTCGACAAATTTGTCTGCTCGACAACGTAAATAACGCAATGAATGTTGCTGAACAGTCAAAATGAAACCAACTCCGATTGATAATGTGTTACGCAATTAGGGTGCAGGACCTCAAGTCTGCTATTACAATAGTGTCAGAATGGTCTATCATTGATTTCATAATTGTTGATTTTGACAAGTTTGGTAATCTACTAATATAATGGCGTCATAATGGCGTCATTATGACTTTCCAATGGTCAACCACTGACACTCCATTGAATGAAATTATGAATTTAGCAGATTACGAACTTTTAGCAAAATGACAATGCAGTGACAATGGGATCGTGTTAGAATGACGAATTTCTAAAAAATAGCAGACTTGGGGCCCAGCATCCGAATTGCATAACACATCATCAATCGGCGTTTGTTTCATTTTGACAGTTCAACAACATTCATTGCGTTGTTTACGTTGTCGGGCAGACAAATTTTACGAACATATGAAGCAAAGCATTAGCAATTTTTTTCAAAATGATTCAAACTCCGATTGATAATGTGTTACGCAATTAGGGTGCAGTTGTACGCTTACGCGTATTCCTAAAGGAGGAAAATCAAAAGCGAAATAATAAGCTTAAAATTCTGAGAATGAACATAACAGGAAAAAAATGACGGTCAAATATTAGAAACTATGCTTTTAAAATCCATTTTTTTTTCTTAGAATCTATCTACCTACTCTATTGATCAATTGATAATTTATCTAAACCAGCTATTAATTATCGATAAAAGTTGCCTCATTCTAGCAGCAACCACTTCAAGCGGTACATTTTTTTTTCCCTTATCTTAGGGCTCATCAATAGGATGGACCCTAATCTTATTACAATCTAGCCTTATAAATAGGCTAATAAGTAATTAAATTATAACCTAAACTATTAAATTGTCTTCACTAAGAATGTGTCCAATAGCACCGGTACATTTTGATGTTAAAAAAAAACGGAAAATTGATCCATTTTTTTAAAATTAATCTTTATTTATTAATGGAGGTTTGTTAAATCTTGATAATTGAAAACTGATCCATATGATGGATGCTCTTTTTTGTTTCTAATGTAGCACACTTTTTAGGGTTCCGTACCAAAATGGTAAAAAAGGAACCCTTATGGTGTGACTCAGTCTATCTGTCTGTCACAGCTGGATATCTCAAGAACTGCTAATGCTATTAACTTGAAATTTAGAACAGTTTTATATGACTTTTTCTAACTATTTTGCAAATAAGAAAAAAACAAAATACTTATGTTTTTTTTTGCAACAGAGACTGAAAGGGGGTCTTAACAATTCGAAGTGGGGTTCTAGGGCATGTGGGGTATCATATATAAGAGCGCTGTTTGGGCATTCTCAAACATTTGTTTTCTTTTTTTTAGGCCGCATAGTTTTCGACTTTTGATGAAAAATGTTTAAAAAAATACCGTTCGCCCCCTTATCTCCGAAGTTTGCATAGAGAAAAATCTGAAATTATTCTACGTAATAGAAGTTTATGTATAGATTACAGGAAAAATAAAATGATGTCTATAAATAGCACACTTTTTCAGAAATCGGAACGGAACCCTCGGTGCGCGAGAAAAACACACGCAAAAGAAAAGGAAAGAATAAAAAAAAACTTGAGAGGTGTCAAGGGACACCCGGATGGAACGAAGTTCAAATATATTAAGAATGTGAAATGTTATACATATATATTAATATATATACAGGTTGTCCCGTAATTAATGGATAATCTCTTAAGGGGTCATTGTACTCACCATTATGAACAACTTTTACTATGGGACCGAACCCAAAATCGCGAAAAAAAAATCAGCTGCTCCCTACATTTATGTTCGCATAACTCGTCAAAATGTAGGGAGCAGCTGTTTTTTTTGTCCCATAGTAAAAGTTGTTCATAATGGTGAGTACAATGACCCCTTAAGAGATTATCCATTAATTACGGGACACCCTGTATATATATATACAGGGTGATTTTTTAATGACCAGCCAAATTTTCACAGGGTGTTCTACCCATGAATATGAACAACTTTCACTTTTTTTCTTTTTTTCTTTTCTTTTTTTTTCTTTTCTTTATTCTTTCTTTTTTTCATAGTGAAAGTTCAGTTTATTCATATTCATGGGTAGAACACCCTGTGAAAATTTGGCTGGTCATTAAAAAATCACCCTGTATATACAGGGTGGCCGGAACATTGACGTCCAAAAATAAAATTTCGGTCCCTCGTATCGTGGGGTATTCGAATCACCCCCATGTATGTTCCGCGACTTTTCATAGTTTTCGAGTTATGAATTTTTTTCTGAATGTTTGAAAATTTTCGACCTGACCAACCTAAAAAAATTCTAAAAAAAAAGAATTTTCATAAGTAGTACTTTTATGCATAAAATAATCAGCTTCGTAACTGTGATGAAAGTTATGAAAATGTTGATCTAAAGTGAAAAATTTACGTTCGGTAAATATGACTTAAATTTTCAACTTCAAATTAAAAATCTAAACAGGTGACTTCATGGTTCTCAAGTAGGCTTCAAGAATGCGCCAGACTTTCAGCTTTCATAATCATTAAAAAACGTAGGACTTAATGGGGCTAACTTTGGCCTTAATCGGCCTTCAAAGACTGCGAGGTGGAAAATTCTTAAAATTAGCTATCTGATTAATAAATTTTTTTTTCCATTTTCTCGCTCCTAAGGTTATTTAGTTTGCTAACCAAAAATTACTGCAGGAAAGCTAAGATTTAAACACGGAGATTTTTTAAAATGTTAGTTTAATGAATTTTGCGCGATCCGTTCTCGTGGACTATGGGTTGTAAACGAGGGTGCAACTCTTTTACCTGCAATAACAATGGACCGAGAGGAAAAGAGACCGAATTATTGCTATCTCTCTCACGCAAGGCGCGCAACCGAAGCCAACGCAAAACAAGTACCTCAGTCGTACTCACATTGTGTTTACTGCTATACGCGTGTCGCCATTTTGTCTTTACCACACTCGCTTTGCCCACGGACTCCGCTGCCTACTTGTTTGACTACTTTGCTCGTTTATTGGACTGTGTTTTGCATTCTGATTTGGACTTTTTTTTTACGTGGAAGTGTAAAAAATGAGTTACACGTTAAGTGAATATGCAGAAATGCATTATTTTTATGGAGTTGCACAAGGAAACGGCCATGAAGCAGCGCGACTGTATCGCGAACAACTTCAACGTCGTGGTGGGCCGCAACCTGAGCGATATCCCGACCATCGTGTTTTTATTAACACGCACAACACTTTGATGGCAGGCCGCATTCCTGGTCGACGCGGCAGTCATGAAGGGATCCCTAGAGCTAACCCGGATCGCAGAGAAATGGTGCTGGAAGAAGTTCAGCGAAATCCGTCTACGAGTACGAGAAGTATGGCTCGTGCTCTGAACATCCCAAGGACTTCTATCCAAGACATTCTTCACGATGAAGAATACCACGCGTTCCACATCCGACGAGTCCAAGCTTTACTGCCTACAGATCACCAATTGCGCGTTGATTTTTGCCAAACCATGTTACGAAAAGAGCAAGAGGATCCTGGATTTTTCAATAAAGTTTTATGGTCAGATGAGTCACGATTTGAGCGATCCGGAATATTCAATATTCATAATTACCACACGTGGGCGAATGAAAATCCACTCGAAGTGAGAGCTTCGACATTTCAACATCGCTTCAGCGTTAACTTGTGGTCTGGTATCCTCAATGGCGAACTAATTGGTCCGTTTGAACTGCCGTCCAGACTTGATGGAGAAACATACAAAAACTTTTTGGAAAATGAACTTCCATTGTTGCTGGCAGATGTGAATCTCGAACTCAGACGAACCATGGTGTTGCAAAATGACGGCGCCCCGTGTCACTATGCAACCCAGGTCCGAAATTACTTAGATGAAACATACCCCAACAGATGGATCGGACGCAGCGGACCAATTAGGTGGCCTCCACGCTCACCTGATCTCAACCCCATCGATTTCTTTATTTGGGGCTATTACAAGGAAATAGCATACGCCCGAGACTGTTCAAGTGAACAAGAGCTGAGGCAGTTGATTGCAGAAGCTGAACGTGTTGTGAGAGAGAACAGAGACGCTTTTAGACGATTGCCAGACAATTTCTTACGTAGGTGTAGAATGTGTATTGCTGCTGGTGGTGGCCACTTTGAAAACCTTTTGTAAATGTTAAAAATAAATTAAGTACTTTTTTCACATTATCATCTGTGTTTTATTCAAAACCACTTTTTACGTAAAACTTTTCTTACCCAACTCTGAAACTATTTGTTGGTTAGTTTTCAGTATTCTTATCATTAATTAACCTTAGGAACGAGAAAATAGCCAAAAAAAAATAATTACTCAGATGGGTAATTTTAAGAATTTTTCCACCTCGCTGTCTTTGAAGGCCGATTTTAAACAAAGTAGCCCTATTAAGTACTTCATTTTTTTTATGATTATGAAAGCTGAGAGTCTGGCGCATTCTTGAAGCCTACTTAGGAATCATGAAGTCACCTGTTAAGATTTTTAATTTAAAGTTGAAAATTTGAGTCATAATTTACCGAACGTAAATTTTTCACTTTAGATCAACATTTTCATAACTTTCATCACAGTTACGAAGCTGATTATTTTATCCATAAAAGTACTACTTATGAAAATTCAGTTGCAAAAAAAGAAACTCGATAAAACCCTCTACTTTTTTTTTTAGAATTTTTTTAGGTTGGTCAGGTCGAAAATTTTCAAACATTCAGAAAAAAATTCATAACTCGAAAACTATGAAAAGTCGCGGAACATACATGGGGGTGATTCGAATACCCCACGATACGAGGGACCGAAATTTTATTTTTGGACGTCAATGTTCCGGCCACCCTGTATATATGAAAATATCTGGCTTGCTTTCTATAAGAGAGAGAGAGACAGAGAGAGACAGACAGACAGACAGAGAATCATGCGACGCCGCACAGCTTACAATAGCTTACTATATAACAAAAAGTGTCGTGACAACTTTTCGTAAGAATTTTTTCCGTCTAGCCCCCTTTCACAACGCGCGATAAGGAACTTCGTTCCAAAAGGAAGAGTAAAAAAAGGAAAGAAAGGGAAAGGAAAGAAAGACAGAAAGGGAAGGAAAGGCTTTTTTTTCGCGAAAGGAATATCGCGATAAGACCCGTTCTCAATATTGTTTTATATCCAAGTTGGTCGTTACTTCGCTTTTTACTAGAATAAATTTGACCCCAAAATAGAAATTATACGAGGTTCACAAAAAGAAGCGCAGTCATTATATTAGAGTGTTCAATAATATTTTTACGAGCGCAAATGGGAACTATTTGAGGCTCGATTAAATACAAGTCAGTAATTAAAAACTAATTGCCTAAGTAATTAAACAAGTCAATCCATCTAACACGCTACCAAGTATTAGTGAAAGTAGATTTATAAGTACCCAGTAGATCCTATTGCTCAGTGATCATCTTGCTGATAACCTCCACATGAAAGTGACTACTCGGAACCACATCATCGCAAAAAGTTAATTCGAAGAATCGAGAAAAGTTTTAGCTTTTTTTAGGGTTCCGTACCAAAATGGTAAAAAGGAACCCTTATGGTGTGACTCAGTCTGTCTGTCTGTCACAGCTGGATATCTCAAGAACTGCTAATGCTATCAACTTGAAATTTAAAACAGTTTTAGATGACGTTTACCTAACTATTTTGCAAATAAGAAAGAAGTAAAATTTTTTATTTTTTTTTGTAACAGGGACTGAAAAGGGGTCTTAAAAATTCAAAGTGGGGCTACTAGGGCATGTGGGGTATCATATGAAAAAGCGCTGTTTGCACATTCTTAAACAATTTTTATTTTTTTTAGGCCGCATAGTTTTCGACTTTTGATGAAAAATGTAATCCCCTTATCTCCGAAGTTTGCAAAGATAAAAATCTGAAATTATTCTATGTCATAGAAGTTTATGTAAAGATTACAGTAAAAATAAAACGATGTCTCTAAATAGCACACTTTTTCAGAAATCAGAACGGAACCCTCGGTGCGCGAGTCCGACTCGCTCTTGACCGGTTTTTTATTATTATTATCTATTGAGTGCTCGTGCGTGCTCGTGTGCGCTCGTGTGTGCTCCTGATTATAGATCTATTTTTTGTTTTTATGTTTCTTTATTTTACAGTTAATTATCTTTTAATATCCACGTATTTCTTTGCCAATAAGTAAAGCTATTTTTCTTTCTGCTTTTTATTTCCATTCCGAACCCAAGGCACTGTTGCATTCAAATTGTTTGGAGTGGTAACCTTCTAAAATATTGAGTGCTCGTGCGTGCTCGTGTGCGCTCGTGTGTGCTCCTGATTATAGATCTATTTTTTGTTCCACGTATTTCTTTGCCAATAAGTAAAGCTATTTTTCTTTCTGCTTTTTATTTCCATTCCGAACCCAAGGCACTGTTGCATTCAAATTGTTTGGAGTGGTAACCTTCTAAAATATTGAGTGCTCGTGCGTGCTCGTGTGCGCTCGTGTGTGCTCCTGATTATAGATCTATTTTTTGTTCCACGTATTTCTTTGCCAATAAGTAAAGCTATTTTTCTTTCTGCTTTTTATTTCCATTCCGAACCCAAGGCACTGCTGCATTCAAATTGTTTGGAGTGGTAACCTTCTAAAATATTATTCGTCCTATGACGCTCTCCAAAAGACGCTAAAAATGTACGCTGAGCCAAAATCTTTCTATGTAATGTAGACGTTTCAACTTGATTGCTGATTAGACACTAAATAAACATTAAATATACACCTACATTCAAAAGCGCTGCACTAATTGCCCTAGGCGTGCCAAGGATGCGGATGCGCATGCGCATTCGGGTCCGAATCCAAGTTCCCGTGACACCTCCGGGAGTGTCTCCGGTCCGGAATGCTTTTTATTTCTACACCTATTTCTTTAAACCACCAAAACGAGTCCAGTTATATGTGTTGGTGGTTTTTGTCAGATTTTTCACCTGAAAAAACAGAACAGATATAGGTACAGTAGTACTCAACTAATAAGGCGCGTCGTGAATCTTCGTTCGCACAGAAAATAAAGTATGGCCCCGAAGATTAACGAGAATACTTAAAACTTACAATCAACCTTAGATCACTACTATAAGGTTCATAATACACTGCAGCTGTTAGTTCCGTCTCACTCGCAAGTATGGCGGCTATCAAGCGGCGCGCGCTAACATGGCGGCAGCTACCGACCAATAGCGGTACAGGAAAAAGCGTGTAGCGTGCCGATTGGTCAATAGCATTTCCCGCGCTTTGAAAAGTCATCTTCTGCGCAGGTACATCGATAAGCCTCGATAGCCATCGATAGCGATTTCATGAAATCGCTAGATTTGAGGTAAATGCTAACTCATGGAGTTGTATTGCTGATTCTAATAATTATAATTCTGTAAAGCCATGTTAGCTACGGCCGCGAATCATATTTTAATCAACGTACAAGCTCACACTGACCTACAAATTGCAAAAATCGTAAGAAATTTTGAATTTCGCGGGTTACCTTGGCGCTTTCGCCTTAAGACGATATACGTTCAATAAAAACGTATAAGTACCTAATAAAAAAAGTATTGATTTATGACTTCAAACAGCTACAAATAAAAAATGCATTTGCCACGCTTTCTATTGTTTTCTTACATAACTTTGTATTAGGTAGGTACTGACGTCTATTACATAATAAAAATTATTGAAGTAATTATCTGTAGAGGCTATTTTATGACGAGATATCTGTTTTTAACCGACTTCATAGAATAAAAATATTGACCAAAGAATTAAGGCTCTTTAGTCAACTGAGGCCGCTCGAACTCATCCCGCGGGATGAGTTGACCAATGAATATTTTGAATTGGTCAAATGAGCCCACATTAAAAAAGATTATTATTTCTACAGAAATATGTACACACACAAAAAACAAATATGTGTGCGTGAGCAAAATTCTTTGGGGAAAAAATGACACACCATGACTTGGATATACTGATATATTAAAAAATCACAGTAATTTGATGAATAAACAAAAAACTAAATGTAAATAAGTAGTGTAAAAATTTGGGGTATTCCTCAAAGCGCAACTGTTTTTAAGCGCAACCATCTAAGCGCAATTAGATGATTTCTCTAAGCGCAACCATCAGTTGGGTTGGACTGTCCTTACGTAAGCTTACGACAGATTCAAAACATTCATTGGTCAACTCATCCCGCGGGATGAGTTCAAGCGGTCTCAGTTGACTAAGGAGCCAGAATTAAACTGGACATAAAACAAAACATCACGCATGTACCACATTTCGCCATGTTGTAATAGGGGGCGAGCCTATTAATTGCCATCAACCGACTGCACCGAAATCCAGACTCCGGATTGCTACTGAGAAATTCCGTACCTACCTCTCTTTGCCCGACCTGGGAATGGAACCAAGGACCTCATACTCAGCAGTAGCGCTAGCGACCACTAACTAGACCACAATGAGGCAGTACCATTCCACCTTCAGCAAAACCATCTTAAGGCGACGATACTCAATCGGCCTAGCCTTTTCCCAACTATGTTGGGGTCGGCTTCCAGTCTAACCGGATTCAGCTGAATACCAGTATTTTACATGGAGCGACTGCCTGTCTGACCTCCACAACCCAGTAACTGGGTAATACGATACCCCTTGGTAAAACTGGTTGTCAGACTTTCGGGCTTCTGACGACCCGTAACGACTGTCAAAGATCCACGAATGACAGCCGGGACCAACGGCTTAACGTGCTTTCCGAGGCACGGAGGAGTCTCGGTATGTATAGATGGTCACCCATCCACTGACCAACCCCGGCAAGCGTAGCTTAACCTGATGGATCGACCCGTACGGCTGTAATTACTTAGCCACGAGCTCCTCCTCGAGCTTAAGGCGACGATACTGAAGATCACTAAATCGCTCCGTCTCTGAATATCGTATTCTCAAAATTTATTAAACAAGAATAAAGTTTAAAAAACTGTAACCCGCCTACGGAAAAATAAAACTGATCTAAAAAGTTCAAAATATTTATTTACTTAAACAATAACGACATATGTATATATATTTGTAATGTGCTCGTCAAGACTTGTCTTTTGATACCAAACATGTCATGATTATTTCAATTTAATTTTTTTCGAGGTCACAAATTTACGTGTAAAGTCCACTATATTAAATTTAGGGAGAATTTATATAGCCTATGTCACCCGGACCATTATTTCGAATCTACTGATACCTCATTCATCAAAAGCGGTTCAGTAATTTAGGCGCTACCGTGGAACACACGTAAATACATACTTATATACATACATACTTAAATAGACTGCTAAAATCATAACCCTTCCTTTTGGGTTTACCGTAGTCGGGTAAAAATACATACTTATATACATACTTACATACATACATAGACTGCTAAAATCATAACCCTTACTTTTGGGTTTACCGTAGTCGGGTAAAATTAATAATGCGTTTAATTTGGGACAGCGCTCCTTGATGGGCGAGTCCTATTACTGGGTGGACGTACGGCGCGTTGCGTGAGCTCAGCACAGAACACGCAAGCTAACCACTCAAGGCCGTTGGCATATCTGCATCTTAGTAAAAGTAGAAATCTACTTGTCAACTCATAAGCCGATTAAATTGACATATAGAGAGAGAGGTTTTTTGTCCAAACATTTTAACGTTTCAGTTAACTCTGCTCTAAACGTCACTGGACAAAGAACCGGTCAAGAGCGAGTCGGACTCGCGTACCGAGGGTTCCGTACCACCATTTATATTTAATTTTTGTTGATGATTCCTGAAAAGTGTGCTATTTAGAGACATTGTTTTATTTTTTCTGTAAATTTTACATAAACTTCTATCACATAGAATAAGTTCAGATTTTTCTGTACGCAAACTTCGGAGATAATTTTTTTTATAATTTTTCATCAAAAACTATGCCTAAAAAAAAGAAAAAAAATTTTTGAGAATGTGCAAACAGCGCTCTTTGTTATGATAGTAGCCCCACTTTAAATTTTTAAGACCGCCTTTCAGTCCCTGTTGTAATTTTTTATTTCTTTCTTATTTGCAAAATAGTTGGGCAAACGTCATATAAAATTGTTCCAAACAAGTTGATAGTATTCTTGAGATATCCAGCTGTGACAGACAGACAGACAGACTGAGTCGCACTATAAGGGTTCCTTTTTATCATTTTAGTACGAAACCTTAAACAGATAATCATATTTCTTGGTACGAGTATTACAGTAAATAACTAATGACGCAAGTAGACACTTAAAAGAACTGTATTTATAAATAAAAGTTTGGAACAAATAGTTATTGCCTGATTTGATTATGCGCAGATTATGTTGCATCATATTATACATTATTCGTGGCGAAATAATAACAGCAGTACGGGTCGATCATCAAGGTTAAGCAACGCTGGCCGAGGTTGGTCCGTGGATGGGTGACTATCATTACATACAGAAAACACGTTAAGCCGTTGGTCCCGGCTGTCATTTGAAGATCTTTGACAGTTGTTACGGGTTGTCAGTAGCCCAAACTCAGACAACCATGCAGTCTTGCCAATCATTAGGTACTCAGTAACTGGGTTGTGGAGGTCAGATAGGCAGTCGCTCCATGTAAAATACTGGTATTCAGCTGCATCCGGTTAGACTGGAAGCCGACCCCAACATAGTTGGGAACAGGCTAGGCAAATAATGATGTGGATTATATAAAAAAAAACCGGCCAAGTGAGTGTCGGACCACGCACAAGATTCCGTAGTTGAAAAGAATTTATCTTAAAAACAAACTTGACATTGTAATCCCAAAAAAAAATTTTTTACGTGAGAAAATTACAAATTATCAATTTTCGGACTTTTCCCTTTACTTGTGCTGTGAGACCTTGCTTTTTGCAAAATTTCATGTTTCTAGGTCAACGGGAAGTACCCCATAGGTATTGATTTACTTGCGAGTATCAAAGTATGTCACATATATGGCCGTATTTTTTTATTGCGTTGACTTAGACGGTTCATTTTTTTAGGACTCCAAGGGACCATAGATCTACGTATTTCATATTAATTTCTACTTGATACCTCCATGCGTTCCTGAGAAAAATTGTCTTGACAGACTGACAGACAGACAGACAGACAGACAGACGGACAACGAAGTGATGCTATGAGGGTTCCGTTTTTTTCTTTTTGAGGAACCCTAAAACCCGGCCAAGTGCGTGTCGGACCACGCACAAGGTTCCGTAGTTGAAAAGAATTTATCCCAAAAACAAACGTAGGTAGTACCTATCATTGCAATAATTGTTTAGCGACGCCGGAAAGCGATTTTGAAGGTTTCGAAAAAATTGCTAAATTACTTAATTGCATCATTGAAATCAGGAAAAATACTGCGTTGGTCGGTCTGAGCAAGTCTTCCTACGATATTTTTTTAAAAATTATCACCAGTTTGAAACAGAAAATTTTTGCAAAATTGTCAATATTATCATAGCGTGACACGTGCACGGTCACAACGATTTGTAATGAGTAGCAGAGATGACATGGAATCTGTGGTGGACTGTATTAGGTTGGAGTAATAAAAGACTTCTTGCTGTTGTCTTCTAGTTTATTCTTCTTGTAGAGCTAGAGGCCGACTGACTGTCTTTGGTTTTACAAGTAAGGCTTTTTATATGCCCCAGTGGCGTTAGTTCTATCCCTACTATTTCCGTGGGCGCTTTGGGTGGTCTAACAAAGTACTGGCTACGCTATTTAAAACTATTGTAAACACATAAAAACAAACTTTCTTAGAATTATTACAAAAGGCTAAAGAAATGCATATCAATAGACACCGACAACAAATAATTCGTTTCCTAAAACTAAGAAAGATATTTTGTGCGGATTACAATTTACGCAGAACTGTTACCTATTCAACAAAAGGTCTCGACAATAATGAGTTCCTTTAACAGTGCCGCTAGTAAACATTTTAGAATATAAAACAATGCATTTTACTGCGAAAACGCCCGGCGATAAGCAAAACAAAACATTTCGGGCGCCGTGGGAATCTCTAGCATCTGTTAGACTTAAAGCTGAATGCTAATTATCCACAAACTGAAAATACCACATGCCTAAAGACTATGATATTACCACGCTAACATAACAGCAGGCAGCTATCCTGCACAACTTTCATAGTCTTTTAATTCACACTATGCTCGGCGTCCGTAACAGCTCTCCCCCCGGCGCAGCTCGCGTAGCCTCCTCGATCTTCAATACGACGACGAGCTTGCTCACGGGGCGTCGGAAGACGCCGGCTCTGGTGCGCACCTCGACGACCCTGATGCCGCCGTCCGGTCCACGATGCGTGCGCTCGACGACTCCCATCGGCCAGGTGTTCCGGGGCAGCGTGTTGTCGACCACGAGGACCACGTCGCCAGCTTGCATTGGACGCACATCGTTCTGCGGCTCGCCGCGAGGTACCAGAGTGGGTAGGTACTCGCGCAGCCAGCGTCGCCAGAAGTGGTCAGCGAGTGCTTGACTAACTCGCCACGTTCTTCTGTCAGCCTCGTCGCAGGATCCCGTCGTTGGCAGCCCTTCCGATGACCCCAACAGGAAGTGGTTGGGGGTAAGGGCCTCTGGATCGCTGGGGTTCACGCTAACGTGGGTCAGCGGTCTTGCGTTGATGGAGAACTCGGCTTCGGTGAGTAGAGTTCTCAAGACTTCTTCTGCTGGCGCCTTCTCTCGCAGAGTGATGCTGGGAGCAGTCTTCACGGAGCGCACCATTCGCTCCCACGCGCCACCTTGGTTGGGCGCACCAGGAGGTATGAAGCGCCACTCCATTCGATGCAGTAGCCCCTCGTCTCGCAGGGCAGGCATCCACTCGGCGTAGGCGTTGCGTAGCTCTTGGTCAGCTCCGCGGAAGTTGGTTGCGTTGTCGGAGTACATCACTCGGGGCCACCCTCTGCGTGCGGCCATACGTCTCAGCGCCATGATTGCTGAGTCAGTGGAGAGTGATGCGACGAGCTCGATGTGCACGGCGCGGGAGGTGAGGCACGTGAAGAGTGCGCCCCACCTCTTTTCTCGGCGTCGCCCGACCTTGACCATCATTGGTCCGAAGTAGTCCACCCCGCAATTAGTGAACGGGCGGTGGAAGGGGTCAAGGCGGGCGTGTGGCAGGTCTCCCGTAGCTGGCGTTTGCGGCGTTGCTCGCCGTCTCTTGCAGAAGGCGCAGTTCTTCTCGACAGCGCGTACTGTGGGCCGTAAGTGGATGACCCAGTACCGCTGTCGCAGGTCGTTCGTCACGCGCTCTCTGTTGGCGTGACCCGCAGCGCAGTGCTCCCGCAGTACAAGGAGCTTGGTCAGCTGATGACGGCCATCCAGGATGATTGGCCGCTTCGTCTCGGTCGGCGCGGAAGAGGCCTCGATCCGGCCCCGCACCTTCAGGACATCGTCTTCTAGTACTGGATCCAGCCGGTACAGCCGGCTCGCTTTTGTCAGCGGGCGTGCAGACCGGATCCTCTTCAGTTCCTCGCCGAAACTGTCTTCTTGCGCCTGTCGTATCAGCTCGGCCTCGGCGCGCTGGATGTGGCGATGTTCCATCGCTGTTGCTCGTCGACGGCAGATGTCGGTGAAGGCGATTGCTCGAGCGGTGGCCCTCACCAAGACTTCATACTTCGAGAAACGGGCGGGGTTCGGTAGCCAGCTGTCTCGTTCTGTCTTCTCGCTGATGTGGAGGACCTCTTCGTCCTCTTGCTCGGACGTCGTTGTTCTAGGCCATTGCTCCTCTGGTAGGAACAGGAAGTCGGGCCCCTGGAACCAGCGATCCGTTGCACTGATGGGTGTGTCGACGAGTCGCGTGGCGTCGTCGGCTACGTTGCTTGCGGTGGGTAGCCAACGCCACTCTTCTTTCTGGGTTAGCTCGGCGATTTCCCCTAGTCGGTGCGCGACGAATGGTGTGTAGCGTCGCATGTCGTGGTGAATCCAATGTACCACGGTGGATGAGTCGGTCCAGTAGGTCGTCTGGCTGATGTTGATTCGATGTTCCTTCTTCACAGTGTCGGCGAGTCTTGCTCCGATGACCGCAGCTTGCAGTTCCAGGCGTGGTATGGTCTGCGCTCGTCGAGGCGCCACCTTAGCTTTGGCGGCGACCAACACGACGTTCAGGCTCCCGTCGACATTCTTCACTCTCCAGTAGGCCACGGTCGCGCAGGCTTGCTCACTGGCGTCGCACAGGATGTGTAAGTCGATGCGCTCGTACTTCTGTGTCACGTAGCATCTTGGTAGTCGAAGCTGGGCGAGCTCGGGAAGACGCGCGAGCCATGATGCAAAGAGTTCGTTCTCTTCTTCCGGAATCTGCTCATCCCACGTCGTCTGGAGGCGCCACAAGTTCTGCAGTATGATCTTCGATCGTATGGTGTAGTGGCTCAGCAGTCCTAGTGGGTCGTAGATGGACATCACGGCGCTGAGGGCTTCACGTTTGGTCGGCGCGCGAGTTCTTGTCCTTACTTCAGGTGGCACTCGGCTCATCGACGTGTTGAATCCCAGCTCATCTCGTTCTGCTTTCCAGAATAGTCCCAAGATCTTGCTCTCGGGCTGATCTCCCCCCAGTGTTGTGGGAGCGGTGGCGTGCAGTTCTGGTGGCACGTCGCGTAGTACCGACTTGTCGCTGGAGCTCCATCCTCGTAGCGTGAATCCCGCATGCGCGTGTACTGCTCTCGTTTCTTCGACCGCCTTCCAAGCTTCCTTCGTGTCTTCGTAGCTGGCTACCAGGTCGTCCATGTAGTGACTCTTCTTGATGGCTTCCAGCGCTCGTGGATACTCCTGCCCGTGTACATCCGCGTTATGGTTGCGGACATAGTGGGCCATGTACGGGGAGCTCGCTGCGCCGAAGATCATGCTGGCCATCTTGTACTTCTTTGGAGGCTCTACTCGTTCGTCGCCTCGCCACAGGAACTGCTGCGCTGGTTGATCTTGCTGTCTTATTCGGATCCTCAGGAACATTTCTTGCACGTCCGCTGTGATAGCCACTGTCTTCTCTCGGAATCTGAATAAGATCCCTGGCAGTGATAATAGTAGATCGGGCCCCTCCAGCAGCTCGTCGTTCAGGCACACGCCGTTGCTTTTAGCCGCTGCATCGAATACCAGCCTATGCTTGCCGTGTTTGTTCGGGTTCTGCACGGCGAAGTGTGGCAGGTACCAGCAGCTGGCGCTGGCTTCTTCTGATCCGTCGCACGGCGTTGCGTACCCCTTATCCAAGAGGTTGTTGATCTGCTTCGTGTATTCAGCTGCGAACTCGGGGTCGGCGTCCATTTTTTGTTCTATCTTCTTTAGTCGGCGGAGCGCCTGCCCGTAGCTTGGTGGCATGATGACGTCATCTCGTCGCCACGGCAGTCCAACTTCGTACCCGGTGTCGATCTTCTTGGTCGTTTTCCTGACGATGTCGATAGCTCGCTGATCGGTTTCCTTGACTCGCGGCTTCCCCTGGATGCCGAGTGCGTCGATCTTGAAGTGGGCTTCGACTAAGTCGTGGAGTTCTTGCTCGCTTGTCCTCGGCGTTCGTTCAGGCTCGAAGACGTGCAGCACGTTTCCCTCTTGATAGATGGTCTTGCGTGGCGCGGTTCCGTGCACCACCCATCCTAGTTGTGTTCTTGATGCGGCCGGTTGATCAGGGCCGCCGACTCGTAGCTCGCGGGACACGATGCATTCCCAGTGGTCTGTCCCCATCAGGATTCCAGGACGGGCCACATCGTAGCACACCTCTTCTGGTGTCAGGTCCCTCAGATGCTCGTAGTCCAGTAGGGTGTCAGGAATGGATTGACGATGGAGGCGGAGATTCTTCATAGTCCTCGCTCTGACCTTGTAGTTCTCGTCGCTCTTCAATCCTCTGACTTGAATATCCACCAGCTGACTCTTCATCTCTTGCTGTGACATGTTGACCCCGTTCAGGTGGAGAGGTTGCGCTGGTCCCTCGGCTCCGATGCTCGCTGCTAGTTCTTCATCGATGAGGGTGATTGTAGCTCCTTCATCCAGTAGAGCATACGTCTTCACCTCCCCCCGTGGTCCGGCTATGACGACAGGGCACATCTTCAGCAAGACTGCTCTTGGTCCGGCAGCTGGTCGGGTTGCTAGGGACAGGACCGCTTCCTCCTTGGGTGCATCTGTCTTCTTTTCTTCAGTCTTTGCTTCTCGTACTTGATGAAGAGTCGCATGATGCGGGCGGCGACACTCGTCCACGCCGCACGCCTTTGCTTTGCAGTGTGTGCGCCTGTGTTGCTTCTGGGCGCATTTGAAGCATATCTTCTTCTCCTTTACCAAGCTCCATCGCTCGTCCACAGTAAGTGCCTTGTACTTCGGGCACTGTGTCAGGACGTGAGCTTGCTCGCATTTGGGGCACTTGACCTTTTCTTCTGCGCTCTCGACCGTAGTGAAGACGCTCGCTTTCTTCTTGAGTGTCACGATGGGTCGAGTATCCTTCTTCTGGCTTGTGCTACTCGTAGACGGGGTGTATGTATACCGCAGTGCTCTGTCCGCTTCTCTCATCAGGAAACGGGATAAAATGACGATCTCCGGGTCAGTCATTCCTTCGTGGTCGTAGGCGTAGTCGCACCAGCGGGATCGAAGATGCGGGCTGAGCTTGTCCAATACTTCTCGCGTCATCAGGGGGTTGAACAGGTAGCCTCTTCGGTCGATTGTCTTCAGCACGCAGATGATGTTCTGCAACTTGATGGCGAAGCTGTTGAGTTCGGCTGCTGATGATCCAGGTTTCGGAAGTTTCTTGAGGTCTTCTAGTGCTCGGTCGATGATGACTTCAGGTCTTCCAAAGCATTGCTCGAGGGTCTTCATGATGACGTCCGGATCTGTAGCTGTATGCAGAAGGGCGGCCACGGCGTCTCTTGCTTCCCCTTTGAGGCAGCTCCTTAGCCTCTGGATGTTTTCCGCTGCTGACACTTGGTACATCTCGGTCGTATCTCGAACTGCTGCTTTGAATGGCAACCATTCGTTGGCTGCTCCGGAGAAGGTCGGCAGGTCAGTGTGTCGAGGCCTGGGTCTGGCCATCTTCTCCAATGTGGCGGACAAGTGCTCGATGCTGTTCTTCCTTGTTGGAGTTGGCGATCTTCCTCGCGGTGCTTCGAAGCGTATTTGCTTTGGCTCTTCCCTGGCTTCCCTGCTTCCTTCTTCTTCCCGAGAGTTGAGGGGGTTCGTCCTCAACCAGTTGTCCACTTTCTGATGTGGTTCTTCACGGGGAGGAGTGGCTTCTTCGTGCACGCTGTATTCATCGTTGATCGCGGATACTTCGGCTGCTAGTCTCTTTTTGACTAGGTCGGCCTCCAACTCCAACTCCTTTCTTCGGATCGTCGCTAGCTTCTCTGCTGCCTCCAGTTCCAACTCCTTTCTTCGGATCGTCGCTAGCTTCTCTGCTGCCTCCAGTTCCGCCATCCGTAGTCGTGTTGTCACGCTGGTTGTTGACCTGACGGATCTAGTCGGTGATGGCTTTCGTTGCTCCGCAGTAGCCCGAAGTCCGGATGGTCCCGCTGTACTGGCGTCTGCTGATTTCCAAAATGGTGATGCCGGCGGGTCCAGTGAGATTCTTCTCAATCGTTCTTGCTCTATTCGTTCAGCCTCTCTGCAGCGCGCCTCCTGTTCTTGGCTGTGACGCTGCTGCTCCTCGATTTCTGCTAATTCCCCTTGGCTTCTGGTGACCACCATCTTGAAGTTTTTTCGACTCGGCCCTCTTCTTTCTTGACCCGGCCCTCGTTTTCTTTACGCGTCCCTCTTCTTTCTTGACCCGGCCCTCGTTTTCTTCACGCGGCCCTCTTCTATCGCGGCCCCTCTTCAACGTGGCCCCTCTTCAACGTGGACCCTCTTCAACGCGGCCCCTCTTCAACGTGGCCCCTCTTCAACGCGGCCCCTCTTCAACGCAGCCCCTCTTCAACGTAGCCCCTCTTCAATGCAGCCCCTCTTCGACCCAGCGACGATCGGGTACGTCGGGTCGGTATGGCGTCGCGACGTAGGTACGTCGATTCTTCGGGACCGGTTGTTCGATCGGTCGGTCGATGCAGTCGGTCTCGTAGATTCTTGCTCTTGCCGCAGATTTCTTCGTTTTTCTGCCGCTTGGTTGGCGCTGGTTCTTCGTTCTTCAGAATTATCCGCTGCTCGATGGACCAGACTGTGGTGGACTGTATTAGGTTGGAGTAATAAAAGACTTCTTGCTGTTGTCTTCTAGTTTATTCTTCTTGTAGAGCTAGAGGCCGACTGACTGTCTTTGGTTTTACAAGTAAGGCTTTTTATATGCCCCAGTGGCGTTAGTTCTATCCCTACTATTTCCGTGGGCGCTTTGGGTGGTCTAACAAAGTACTGGCTACGCTATTTAAAACTATTGTAAACACATAAAAACAAACTTTCTTAGAATTATTACAAAAGGCTAAAGAAATGCATATCAATAGACACCGACAACAAATAATTCGTTTCCTAAAACTAAGAAAGATATTTTGTGCGGATTACAATTTACGCAGAACTGTTACCTATTCAACAAAAGGTCTCGACAATAATGAGTTCCTTTAACAGTGCCGCTAGTAAACATTTTAGAATATAAAACAATGCATTTTACTGCGAAAACGCCCGGCGATAAGCAAAACAAAACATTTCGGGCGCCGTGGGAATCTCTAGCATCTGTTAGACTTAAAGCTGAATGCTAATTATCCACAAACTGAAAATACCACATGCCTAAAGACTATGATATTACCACGCTAACCTAACAGCAGGCAGCTATCCTGCACAACTTTCATAGTCTTTTAATTCACACTATGCTCGGCGTCCGTAACAGAATCATTATCCAAATCAATCTGCCTAGCCTGTTCCCAACTATGTTGGGGTCGGCTTCCAGTCTAACCCGATGCAGCTGAACACCAGTATTTTACATAGTGACTGCCTATCTGACCTCCACAACCCAGTAACTGGGTAATACGATACCCCTTGGTAAGACTGGTTGTCAGACTTTCGGACTTCTGACGACCCGTAACGACTGTCAAAGATCCACGAATGACAGCCGGCACCAACGGCTTAACGTGCTTTCCGAGGCACGGAGGAGTCTCGGTGTGTAAAGATGGTCACCCATCCACGGACCAACCCCGGCAAGCGTAGCTTAACCTGATGGATCGACCCATGCGGTTACTTAGCCACGAGCTCCTCACCCCGGGATCATTATCCACGGGATCATTATCCAAAGTTATATTATATTATACTTCGGGTCTCAACTCAACCGAAGACGATTACAAATTTACTTGCAGCAGTACATGATAAGGTGCTGTCTTCGTCACATTTTTAGATACACGTAAAAAAATAAAAGTAAGGAAACAAAACTATGACGTAGTGTCCTGTCCCGCATCGCCGCCGCCGATCGCCTCCGTGAGAACACGGCGGTGCTCTGCCCAAGCCGGGCAGACCTCCACTGTATGCTCCACCGTGTCCTCCGGGCGATCCACACAATGGTGACACCCGGGCGTTTCCTCCCGCCTTATGCGAAACAGGAACCTCCCGAAACAACCGTGTCCGGTGAGGACCTGCGTCAGGCGGAAGGTGAGGACGCCGTGGCGCCTCTCTAACCACTCCTCAAAGAGGGGACTTATCGCCGCAATTGTGGCGTGCCCAGTTATCTGAACACCTGGGTGTGCAATCGACGTTTAAAGAGTTAAACGGTGAACCAATTTGGATGCGTTTCTTTTTATTTGAAAGCAGGTTTTGTAGCGGTGGTTCTTAGACATGTCTTATCAAAATCAGTTCAGCCGTTTCAAGGCCATCCACCTTCGAGGATATGTGACATCATCCACCAGTCAGCAGACCAATAGTTAGACGAAGGTGGATCAGACCTACAAAACAAAGTATGACAGGTAAGACCTGGATGAGACTAAGTACCAGAGGGACATGCCACAAAAGGAAGTAAACCTTCACTCAAAACTGGGTGGAACCAAGCTGTCAGTGATATCGATGACTGCTAGAAGGAAGACTAAATATCAAAGCTTCACAAAAAACAACAACAAACGCAATACACTTACGCATTATAAATCAATTCCTGGTATCAATTGGAATGCAAACAAAACAATTTTTATTCTTGACTAATAACGCAATTGATCCGTGACGTAAGTGACGTATGATCCAAGATGGCGGCTGGCGCGTGCGCGCTATCAGCTCAAGGCAATCGGTATTTGTCTCAATTCTTATCGATAGCGTTATCTCTGGGGTTGCGTCATGATTCTTGTCAATTATCTTTGACATTATACCTACTTATTACAGTTAAATATTGTAGGTACCAAGTGCCATCTTCTCCTAACCAAAATTAAATAAAAGTAAATCACTTTCTCCGCTCAGAATTATTTGAAGTAACTAACCATAAATAGTTCACTAGCCAATATTTTAGACAAGAATTTTGGATTAATTAGATCCATAGATCCCTCATTTCGTGTTCCTACATTTGTTTGACTACTAAGTATAAAACCACCTTAGGGGTCACGGTTTCTTATAAAAATATGACTGTCATTTAAGATAAAGTGCCAACTGTCTTTTTGAGCAGTTCTTAGTTCTTTGCTGCTAGAGCTGGGCTGTCCGGATTTCTGACAATACGATTTACTTACCTGAAACTGACAATACGATTTATCTGAAATTTCTGACAATACGATTTATCTGAAATTTCTGACAATACGATTTATCTGAAATTTCTGACAATACGATTTATCTGAAATTTCTGACAATACGATTTATCTGAAATTTCTGACAATACGATTTATCTTAAATTCAGGACCTTTATTTGGGTTACGATGCATAGTAATGATACTGGAATGTGCTTCTAGCTGGAGCACCCTTGGTGTCCCACTGCTGGGCAAAGTCGTCTTCTCACACACAGAAGACACGAGCATAGATCACCACGCTTGCTCAACACGGGTTGGTGATTACAGACTTATATTAACTTTATATCCAGATTCCAGGTTTTTCACCGATGTCAGTGATGTCCAAGATAAACTTAGAAACTGGCCTACAATGTAAATTTCAAAAAGTCACATTGGTACTTGCCCGGATTTAAGCCCACAACTTCGTGCATGAGAGACGAGGCCTTAACCACTGGACTGTCATAACTTTCCTTGATAACTGTACGTCGATTCTGCAAAATTCAAACAACAACTCGCATCTCACATCGCTATTCACTCTCACTTCGCAACACTTCTGCTCACTTGTGTTTGATTTGACACTTTGAATGCGAAGTGAGCGTCGAAGTGACAGGGAATTACCTTACTGAATGCCACTGTTGATATAATTGATTTACTTACTTACAAAAATCAATCTTTAGTCGATTCTGCAATAATCGATATATCGTAGGTACTTATTATATAAATACTACCCACCATTATTATTACCTTACTTCATGTTTGAGCCTTGATAAAGGCGGACGTATAACCTTCCTAGTGACTTTTAATTGGCTAATAATAATCTATACATTTTAAAAAGCCCATAACTCGTTTTATTAAAGTGTTAGAACCTAGATTTCCAACAGGTTATGGGCCCAGGTTACGTTTTTACTGCAATATAAGTGGTTAAAATTTAAATTAAAAAAAATACGGGCATTGTTAAGTGAAATGGACGTGATAAAAAAAAAAATGATGGCGTGATAATTGCGATTGCAACTTTAACAGATAATAAGTTAATGCTAGCATTCGTTAAACCAAGGCTTTTGGATCATGAAGTCATGTTTAGAAATGAGTACAGTGATACCAGCGTCAAAGTTTTGCAAGTTGAGAGGAAAAATGGACAAGAATTTCGAAAAACAAAATTCGATAATTCTCAAAATAATAAAGGGAAAAATAGCTTCAACCAGAAGGTTAACAAACAGAAGAATAAGTCTCAGTTCATGAAGTGTTGTCACTGTGGCCGCAAGGAGCATGTGAAAAACGACAGCAGCAGAAAATACGGATATGAGAAGGACGATGCAGGCAGTTGAGATCAGTGAACCATCCACGTCGAGCAATTTTTCTGGCTTTGCTTTTATGATGGCAGACTATCAAGCGGATCATGATGGAAGCTAAGTTACTTTCCTGTTGGTTTCTGGAGCATCGGAGGACCATATTATAAACAGGGAAGATCTTTTCATTAGTCACACCGTCTTGCAAACGCCATTAAAATTTCTATTGCTTAAAATGGTGAATTTATTTCAGGGAACGATGTATGTGACCAGCGACATGGGCGTTCAAGAAGTTTTGGAGAACGTGTTCTCCTATGCTGCGGTACCACCGGTGCGGTGCGGTTCTTAACGAAATGCAACGTGCTGGGTTGACAGTCATTTTCGACCAGCAAGGAGCCAAATACGTAAGGATAATAAAACTATCATGCAAGGTATATTGAAAAATAATTTAATAGCTGTAGACTTAATGGCATCTGTAAATAAGTGTCAATCTGTTTCTCAAGTATCCAGTAACATAAATATGTACAAATTATGGCTTTGGTCATAATTAGTAAAACATAATTCATCGAAATTTAAAAAAAAAAATTAAATAATAAAATGGTTGATGACACCAGCCAAATCGAAACTGCAATGCTGTATAAATAGGAAACAAAGTCGACTTCCGTTCATATGAGGTCAAAAATAAAAGTCATGTTAAACAGCTATTATTTATTGTGCACTCAGATGTTTGTGGACTATTGTTACTGTTTATACCTACCCCCAACTAAAAAATACCTTGTAATTTTTGTTGATGAGTATACGCAATACTTTGTTACGTACCTATTTAACCTATAAAAATCAGACGTGTTTGCTGTTTTTAAAGATTTCGTGGCTAAAAGCGAGGCAAACATTTATCGACTGAAATGAAAGGATATTTATTGTGTAGAGAGAGGGATATCAGAAAAAAAATATCACATCATTTAATAGTTCCGAGAACACCACAGTCGAATGGCGTTTCTGAATGTATGGTCAGAATCATTACTGAAAAAGCTCGCTCAATATTAAACAAAGTGTAAAACTAAAACTTTGAAACTTTCAAAAACACCATTCGAAATGTGGCATGATACAAAACTTCAAATTAAATAAAAAAAAAAATTGAAGGTTCAACTGTTTACGTTCAATAATAAAAGCAGTAAGACCAAGTTTGATCAAAAATCATGGAAAGTGATACTTGTGGGTTATGAACCAAACGCTGTAAAGTTTGGAACCCAGAGTGCGAAAAATTACATAGTAGTCAGGGATGTTATTGTTGATGAGACTGGATTTTTTTAAATCCAGGTCAATCCTCAAGTCTGAAGGGAATATTAAAAATTCTCACGGCAAAACTGATGATGTAATATCCAAGTCAGTGCCGGTCAAGTCTCATAACTCTGACAGTTCGAAATCAGATACGTCTATGGGCTAAATCTGATGGGTACTGAAGGGAATATTAAACATTCTCACGGCAAAACTGATGATGTAATAATATCCAAGTCAGTGCCGGTCAAGTCTAATGACTCTGATAGTTCTAAATCGGATACGTCTATGGACTAAATCTGATGAACACGAGTGTAAAATTCGCAAATTAAACCATGATAATTTAATTGAATCGGAGCAAATTAATTGATGTGCATTCTTTCTGATAACCTCAAATAAAATCCTGACGTTAAAAAAAAAAAAAAAAAAAAAAAAAAAAAAAAAAAAAAAAACAACAGGCCAAAAATCGTCCGCGTATTTCCTATAGTAAAGACGATGATGATGATTGCCATTTTGTGTGCTCAGTCTATTCTATGTAAAATAACAAATTCAGTAGAAGAGATCAAAACAGATCTCAGTGAGAAAGTGCAATTAGGGACGAACTAAATTCTCTAAATAATACTTGGGCTTTAGTACCAAGAGCTGAAAATAAAAAAACATTGTCAATTTATTGTAAATGGATATTTCCTATAAAACATGATGAATTTGGAAAACCTTTAAGATAAAAAAAACAAAAAAACACTACTTGTTGCAAGGGGTTTCAGTCAAGAATACCTCACGGACTATAATAAAACTTTAGCACCAGTAGCATGAGTAGCGATAGCAGTTTCAGATGCATCTTGCTTTTGTGAATCAATTTAATTTGCTAGTTCATCTTAGGGATGTCAAAACTGCCTTCTTAAATGACGAATTAAAGGAAGATATTTATATGAAAGTCCCTGAGGGTATCTCTGGTCCAGATAATTATGTGTGTAAATTAAATAAAGCACTTTACGGACTGAAACAGGCCGCTAGGTATTGGTTTGAAGTCTTTGAGAGATCACTTAAAGAAAAAGGTTTTCAAAATTCTTCATTCAAATATTTGCTAGACAATGGAGATATACATACCTAAGCATATATGTCATTTTATTTAAAGGTGTTTTAACCTAACAGTATGTGGTGATATTGAAACAATTAATAATTTTAAAAGGTATTTAATGAGTAAATTCAAAATGACTTTTTTAGACAGATATAAAGAAAGAAAAAAATGTATCTTGGTATAAAAATTACAAGCATGTAATGAAATAACATTAGATCAAAGTACATACACAAAAACAGTATTAAATAAATTTAATATGCACTATTGTAAACCTATCATAATCTATTAGGATAACAATGGCTGTATACGCATTGCAAATAATCCAACCAATCACAAAACATAGATATAAAGTATCATTTATCTAAGGAACAGATTGAAAAAAAAAAAAAAAATGTAATAAAATAAAATTACATTCCAACAGTTCAGCAGTTGGCAGATGTTCTGACCCGCTATCACTTTTCAAGAGATGAGAAGCAAAATGGGCTTAGAATAAGATACTGATTTAATGTTTTGTGATTCTACATAATAATATGATTTATGATTAATTTAATAAGAATAATTTAATGAAATGGTTTGATTAAGGTTTTCTGGGTTTTCCTTAATCCTTGGCAGCAAATGTTGGACCATGAGATGTATTTCCCAGCAAACACTAGGAAGTGAATATGTTCCGGTCATTTAGGTATTACTTTGATTTATTTTGTTTGTATAATTAGGTAGATCAATTTTTGAGGGGGCGTGTTGATATAATTGATTTACTTACTTACAAAAATCAATCTTTAGTCGATTCTGCAATAATCGATATATCGTAGGTACTTATTATATAAATACTACCCACCATTATTATTACCTTACTTCATGTTTGAGCCTTGATAAAGGCGGACGTATAACCTTCCTAGTGACTTTTAATTGGCTAATAATAATCTATACATTTTAAAAAGCCCATAACTCGTTTTATTAAAGTGTTAGAACCTAGATTTCCTACAGCCACTTCTTACGTCATCTCATACTTTATCTGTCAAAATCTTACGGTCAATTTAGTTCAACTCGATGACACGCTCGCTTGTAGCGCTAGTGAGAGTTTTTAGAATGCCAATCAAGAAACTCAGAGCGGATTCAGATTCGAAGTTTAGAATGAGGTCTTACAGAATCATACGGCTGGCCACTATTTGTAAGATGGCATGAGGTATTCTTACTCAGTTCGTGACTAATGCTAATGTCAAAGAAGAAGTAAGTAGCGTGTGTTTTATCAATCATCATAAAAATTAACAGAGGACTTAATTAGTCATCCTATGTGTGTCTGTACTCTGTACTCTAATCTAGATGTCGTTTAGATGTGAAATGTAATCATTATTGCAGATTTTAAGGACCTTTGTGTCACCATCGTGTGGAATTCAGTTTCAGGGTTCCGTACCTCAATAGAAAAAAACAGGATACGCTTATAGGATCACTTCGTTGTTCGTTTGTCTGTCTGTCAGTCTGTCAAGACCCCTTTTCTCAGGAATGCGTGGAGATATCAGTTTGAAATTAATATTAAATACGTAGGTCTATGGTCTCTTGGAGTTCTAAAAAAATCTAAACACAATAAAAAAATACGGCCATTTATGGGACATATTCTGATACTCGCAATTTAATCAAAACTAAAGCACTTCCCGTTGTCCTAGAATAATGAAATTTGGCAAGAAGCAAGGACTCACAGCACAAGTAAAGGAAAACGTCCTAAAATTTTTAATTTGTAAATTATTATCACATTTTTTTTTTCTTTGGTCTTCCCCTAGACTTAATAGCCATCCAGCATTCTTAATCGAAATTGTCCTCACGACGTTTTGCTCCTATTTGCACTAATCGGGCTCAAATCCATACACCGACTCTGTCTGAAACTCATTCTCCAACTCGAGGACCCCACGTTAAATACAAATGAGGCAATCAATAAGATTATGGTGATTACAGAATAACGTTATCAGAATTATTATTATGGTGATTACAGAATAACGTTATCAGAATTATGATTATGGTGATTACAGAATAACGTTATCAGAATTATGATTATGGTGATTACAGAATAACGTTATTAGAATTAGGATTCGGGTAACTACATCTGCTACATCTTCATGTCATAATCTTGCAAAGAGTTCCCTAATCTTTGCGGAAACTGTTCCCAAAGGCCTTGCAAAATGATTAGATTAAGATTTACTTCAAAACTTATACCTGACTCGACAAAAGGAACACAGCATCGGCATTGATATAATTATATTTACTTACTGTACTCGTAATCTTTGAGATAAGATATCACTCAACTGCATTTCGCAAGGACTAATCAATCATAAACAAGTAGGTACTCATGCAGGCCTATTGGTACCTACCTACATCATCGGCCTAGCGTTTTCCCAACTATGTTGGGGTCGGCTTCCAGTCTAACCGGATGCAGCTGAATACCAGCATAAGCGCACTGACAGAATGTAGTAAAGTAGGTATCATACGACATTATATAGTTTTATTTATTTTGATTAATATCTAGGTTATGTACGCGAGACGAATAATAGTATATGTGTAGTATGGGTGAATGTGTGGGAGTGTGTGAGAGTGTGTGATTGTGTGTTTAAGTTTTTTTAAGGATGTTTTCAGTATCGTTGAATTTTAGTAGCCGGTCAGTTAGCCTCTTTTTGCATTTATTCTTTTAAAGACAACCCCATAAATGAGTTTCGTTGTATAAGTAGCCACACAGATAGCAAAAGAAACGCCTTGCAAAAATAGTGATGTGACGTAGATGACAGCATAGGATTATAAACCAAGAGAGTATGCTGTTTCTACAGAACGTGCAATACAGGGTGGCCGGAACATTGACGTCCAAAAATAAAATTTCGGTCCCTCGTATCGTGGGGTATTCGAATCACCCCCATGTATGTTCCGCGACTTTTCATAGTTTTCGAGTTATGAATTTTTTTCTGAATGTTTGAAAATTTTCGACCTGACCAACCTAAAAAAATTCTAAAAAAAAAAGTAGAGGGTCTTATCGAGTTTCTTTTTTTGCAACTGAATTTTCATAAGTAGTACTTTTATGCATAAAATAATCAGCTTCGTAACTGTGATGAAAGTTATGAAAATGTTGATCTGAAGTGAAAAATTTACGTTCGGTAAATTATGACTCAAATTTTCAACTTTAAATTAAAAATCTTAACAGGTGACTTCATAATTCCTAAGTAGGCTTGAAGAATGCGCCAGACTCTCAGCTTTCATAATCATAAAAAAATAAAGTACTTAATAGGGCTACTTTGTTTAAAATCGGCCTTCAAAGACAGCGAGGTGGAAAAATTCTTAAAATTACCCATCTGAGTAATTATTTTTTTTTGGCTATTTTCTCGTTCCTAAGGTTAATTAATGATAAGAATACTGAAAACTAACCAACAAATAGTTTCAGAGTTGGGTAAGAAAAGTTTTACGTAAAAAGTGGTTTTGAATAAAACACAGATGATAATGTGAAAAAAGTAGTTAATTTATTTTTAACATTTACAAAAGGTTTTCAAAGTGGCCACCACCAGCAGCAATACACATTCTACACCTACGTAAGAAATTGTCTGGCAATCGTCTAAAAGCGTCTCTGTTCTCTCTCACAACACGTTCAGCTTCTGCAATCAACTGCCTCAGCTCTTGTTCACTTGAACAGTCTCGGGCGTATGCTATTTCCTTGTAATAGCCCCAAATAAAGAAATCGATGGGGTTGAGATCAGGTGAGCGTGGAGGCCACCTAATTGGTCCGCTGCGTCCGATCCATCTGTTGGGGTATGTTTCATCTAAGTAATTTCGGACCTGGGTTGCATAGTGACACGGGCGCCGTCATTTTGCAACACCATGGTTCGTCTGAGTTCGAGATTCACATCTGCCAGCAACAATGGAAGTTCATTTTCCAAAAAGTTTTTGTATGTTTCTCCATCAAGTCTGGACGGCAGTTCAAACGGACCAATTAGTTCGCCATTGAGGATACCAGACCACAAGTTAACGCTGAAGCGATGTTGAAATGTCAAAGCTCTCACTTCGAGTGGATTTTCATTCGCCCACGTGTGGTAATTATGAATATTGAATATAATGTGGTTAGTTTTCAGTATTCTTATCATTAATTAACCTTAGGAACGAGAAAATAGCCAAAAAAAAATAATTACTCAGATGGGTAATTTTAAGAATTTTTCCACCTCGCTGTCTTTGAAGGCCGATTTTAAACAAAGTAGCCCTATTAAGTACTTCATTTTTTTTATGATTATGAAAGCTGAGAGTCTGGCGCATTCTTGAAGCCTACTTAGGAATTATGAAGTCACCTGTTAAGATTTTTAATTTAAAGTTGAAAATTTGAGTCATAATTTACCGAACGTAAATTTTTCACTTTAGATCAACATTTTCATAACTTTCATCACAGTTACGAAGCTGATTATTTTATGCATAAAAGTACTACTTATGAAAATTCAGTTGCAAAAAAAGAAACTCGATAAAACCCTCTACTTTTTTTTTTAGAATTTTTTTAGGTTGGTCAGGTCGAAAATTTTCAAACATTCAGAAAAAAATTCATAACTCGAAAACTATGAAAAGTCGCGGAACATACATGGGGGTGATTCGAATACCCCACGATACGAGGGACCGAAATTTTATTTTTGGACGTCAATGTTCCGGCCACCCTGTATAATATAATAGAATTCTAAGTCAATGATATAAACAGTTAATGTTGTTCTTTTTTTGCAAAAACCATAGAGTAGGTATCTAGTCGCCAAAATTGACTGAAATGAATTGGTGTTTTCAATCAGCTGTTTATTTGATAGACGTTACTACAAATTTTTACAATATCATGATCTTAGAATCTAAGATCAATGATGTAATTAAGAAAGCCTCTCGATTAATTGAGCAGAATTTATAATAATTTATTTAACAAAATTACATAAGCTCGGACTTCTGACTTCTTCTTCTCTCGGGAACAATCTGCGACTCCCGCATTCCCCTTAAACTTAAGGAGAAGATCTTAGGGAAGATATATAAAAAAACCGGCCAAGTGCGTGTCGGACCACGCACAATAAAGGGTTCCGTAGGTGAAAAGAATTTATCCAAAAAAAAAAACTTAACATTGGATCCCAAAAAAAAAAATTTGATAAGTATCATAAAATTGCAAATTAACAATTTTCGGACTTTTTCCTTTACTTGCGCTGGGAGACCTTGCTTCTTGCCTTTCATTATTCTAGGTCAACGGGAAGCACCCTATAGGTTTTGATTTGTTGCAGTTGCGAGTATCAAAATGTGTCGAAAAATGGCCGTATTTTTTTATTGCATTGACTTAGAAGCTTGATTTTTTTAGAATGCTAAGGGACAGTAGACTTACGTATTTGATATTAATTTCAACTTGATATCTCCACGCTTCCCTGAGAAAAAGGGTCTTGACAGACTGACAGACTTGAATTTTTTTTCTATGTGACAGAATTACAAATTAACCATTTTCGGACTTTTTCCCTTATTTCAGCACAAACAAGGGAAAAAAGTCCGAAAATGGTTAATTTCCCTTATTAGTGCTGTGAGACCTTGCTTCTTACCAAATTTCATGATTCTAGGACAACGGGAAGTACCCCATAGGTATTCACTTGCGAGTATCAAAATATGTCGCATAAATGGCCGTATTTTTTTATTGCATTGACTTAGAAGCTTGATTTTTTTAGAATGCTAAGGGACAGTAGACTTACTTATTTGATATTAATTTCAACTTGATACTTCCACGCGTTCCTGAGAAAAAGGGTATTGACAGACTGACAGACAGACAGACAGACAGACGGACAGACGGACAGCGAAGTGATAATAAGGGTTCCGTTTTTCGCTTTGAAGTACGGAACCCTAAAAATGGTTAGACCTGCTGTCTTGTATGGATCAGAATGTTGGGCCACAAAAGGGATGAATGAAAAGCAATTGCATGCAGCTGAGATGAGAATGCTAAGAGGGATGTGTGGTGTTACACGAATGGATAGAATAAGAAATGAGTACATAAGAGGAAGTTTGAAAGTGGCACCGGTGACTGAAAAGTTGTGTGGAAATCGGTTGTCATGGTATGGGCATGTGATGCGGAGAAATGAGGAAAGTGTCGTGAGGAAAGTCTTGAGTATGAATGTCGATGGCTATAAGAGTAAGGGAAGACCAAAGAAACGATGGATGGACTGTGTGAAAGATGATATGGCTAGAAAGGGGGTGACTACCGAGATGACGACTAAATAGAGAAGTATGGAAAAAAAGGACATGTCGCGCCTACCCCAAATAGATTGGGATAAGGGCAGGAGAATTATGATGACATAAACTCGGACTTCTAATTAGCTGCAGTAAAATGACACTTGTTATCTGTCATTTCGTTAAAAAATGTTCCCATTTGATAGCGAAATGACAGTAAAAATGACATTAGAAGTGTCAGTTTACTTCAGCTAATTAAAAGCCTACCTGCCTTAGCCGACGTTCACACGCACGTAAAAACATCGCGGCGATTTTTTTTCGCGCACTGGATTTTGAACGCTCTGCTCAGCGGCGAGAGTTGAAAATCCAACAGTGTGTTTTTTCAACGCGTGATAAAATCCCGCCGCAATATTTTTACGTCCGTGCGAATCCTAATCGACCTTGAGTTCAATTCCTAGGCCAGAGCTGCCATCTGGCAGCATTCATGTGTTCTGGTTTGAAGACAAAGATAATACATGAGAGATTTTCATTTGTCTTTGGGTGACGAACACTACAAGATAACTCACTTTTGAGGAAGAAATAAGTTTATTATGAAGTAGAGTAGAATTGCATAATGTTGGATTTGAGGAATGTTCAAAGTGTTCCTGAAAAAAATATAACGAATATTAGGGACCAGTTTAGTGGTTCAGGTTTGATATTGAGAAAGATGGCAACAAAGTATCTCATCGAAGACTTGAGCAAGACATTACTCAACTATTCTCTCTGAATCAGTAGTAAGTAAGAGGAATTGGTGTCAAACGGCAAACCGGCGATCACTTGACTTGCCGTTTCGCAACAGTATAAGTATAGACCGCTCAATACAAATATACAGGTGCATTTGGTAAGCACTTCTATTTATAAGTCGACGTTCGCACGGACGTAAAAATATCACGGCGATTTTTTTTCGCGCACTGTATTTTCAACGCGCTTTTTCGACGCCCTGGAATGCACTCTGTTGTTAGGTTGGATTCTCAACGCTCGGCTCAACACCGAGAGTTGAAAATCCAGTGCGAGATAAAATCCCGCCGCGATTTTTTTACGTCCGTGTGAACGTCGGCTAAGCCTACCAGCTGTCCATAGTATCATAGCATCCTATAACCTACTGATCCATAATATCCTAACTTCCTGACAAATAGGTATTATAATTTTATTTGCGAGTATCACAATATGTCGCGAAAATGGCCGTAGTATTTTATTGCGTTGACTTAGAAGCTTGTTTTTTTTTTTCAACTTGGTACCTACACCTGTTTCTGAGAAAATGGGTCTTGGCAGACCAGTCGTACAACGTAGTGATCTTATAAGGGTTCCGTTTTTCCTTTTGAGGTACGGAACCCTAAAAACGATTAAACACAAAATACATACAGTCGAAGTTGCGAGCAACATAGTTACAAAATAAATGCGCTGTCAATGTCAGATTGTAACCAAGGATGTGTGGTTGACTGTATTACTTGGATAAAAAGTACCCGTGTGTTAATTCATATTGTTGAGAAAGACTGATCTTTGACCGAAGTTTTTTCACATCAATTTATTTTGTGAACTTTGACTTACCTCTAGTTCATTCTTTGTACTCAAGTTGTTACAAACATTTGGTAAAAAAAAATAATTGCCCAATTATCTATTATTAATTTTTTATCATTTACTATTCGCAAACACAAAAAAATATTAATTTAGGATCACTTAACGTTTTGTGTGTTTACCTAAAGCTATAAGTAATTAAGTACTTACATAATCAAACAGTATTTCTGTTTTGTAATAATATTTAAAATATCAAAATACAGATTAAAAAACAGTTATTCAAACGTTTATTTTTGAATCCATAAATAGTTTATCTGCAAATTATAAATTAACCATTAAAATAACTTATAAATTCAACCCATGCTTACCTATAAAAGTCAGTATAACTTTCAATTACAGCAGATTTTATAATTAAATAAATAGTTTGCCGTGCGAATCCACGTGATATGTTCTATTAACATAATATTATCAACAATAACACGTTATAAAGGAATGTTGTTAAATCAACCAGTTTTTATGTCACGCGCCGTCACGCGTCATAGGACCGCTAACTACATAAAAGGGCCGGAAAAAGTCGTCAAAAATACTGTAATTTAGTCATTCACAATTGTCATAAAAATAGGTTGGTTCGACCAAAGCGGAATAAAATATTCTTGTTTTTTATAAATGCCGATTTGTTTATTAAAAATAAAAAAATTATTAACAAAATAAGAAAACCGGCCAAGTGCGTGTCGGACTACGCACAATGAAGGGTTCCGTAGTTGGGATTAAATTAATTATCCCAAGAACAAACTTAACATTATAGTTGAAAAACATGTTCTCCCATACCCATTATTCCCATCCCATACACATTATTTTCCACTGACAGCGATGCGGACGAATTGTATGATTGCCCTATGAGCTCTTCCACCACTTTTTATTTTTTATTTTTTATACCCACTTGTACATAGTATAAATAATTTAGTATTAACTTGTATATAGCTTCAATATATAGATAAAAATACAACCTGTTTTAAAGTAAATATTGCGGAATGTAAATAAAATATTTTTCAACAGTAAATGTAAGTTTGTACTCACACTATTGACAGATCTACCATGTTATTTTAAGACCACAAACTTCTTATAGGTTTTCCTATAATCTACAAGTATAGAACTATTTTCTGTATTTTTTTCAAAATTTTAGGCTCAGTAGTTTCGGAGATAAGGGTCAATTTTCGTCTATTTTCTTAAATAACTTAATAAAACGATTTATTTTAAAACTATAAAAAAAAATTTGACACCCTGATAGTAAGCCCTTTCATTTGATATGTCACACGGTACAGTTTGCAAAACATTTTTTTTAATTTTCATATTTGCCCCCTAAGAGTGACCCCCATATTCAAAATTCATTTATTTACTTTAGCCGTACATGTTTGGGTCACAGAAATACATATTTGTACCAAATTTCAACTTAATCTGTCCATTACATTCGGAGCGAATTGGCTGTGACAGACGGACAGACAGACACACGAGTGATCCTATAAGGGTTCCGTTTTTTCTTTTTGAGGTACGGAACTCTAAAAAGGATAAGCACTACTAAAAAAAATCGAACGTAAATTATTTCTTTCGTCCCCCCACAATTCCATTGCTTGCTATACAGTGCATACTCGGTAGGGTCTAAATCCTTATCCATATCCTAAGGGCACGTCCCTACCATTACCGCGCACTCCGGTCTACTCACAAATATACAATGGTACGGGGGCTAGTGGGAATCTTTGGGTTCATTCGAGTAATCAAATCCGGTCAAACGACGCTAGGGTCGGTGCATTTCATTCATTAATTCAAATCTATTTAATTTAAAAAAAAAGACTTAATTGCCCTCTTTGATCTGCAAATATCTAGGCCCTATTAGAGGAAACAAAAATAAGACATCAATGTTCTTTGAACAAAATAAACATAGAAACATATTTTTCTACAGAATTTCCGAACCGCACCCTAATTGCGTAACACATTAGCGATTGGAGTTGGTTTCATTTTGAAACAAATTGCTAATCTATTGCTTCGTATGTTCGAAAAAATTGTCTGCCCGACAACGTAAATAACGCAATGAATGTTGTTGAACTGTCAAAATGAAACCAACTCCGATTGATAATATGTTACGCAATTAGGGTGCAGGTCGGAGTCGATTCCGGATTCCCAGACATTTTCTGGCCGGTAGAACGACTCATGCGCAAATCATAAGCCTAAGAACTCAAGGTCGTATCTGCCGAATTATATTAAAGTTATATCCATTGTTTTGTTTTGTAACTCTAGCCACCTACGTATTCTAATTACATTAATTAAGTAATCACTGTTTTAAATACAATCGCACTGTGTTCTACTTTCTTCTCATTTGTGAATCAAGTCAAGGTAGATTAAGATAAAAGTGGGCTCCTCTGTTTGGATCCTTTGAATCAAAGGATAGGCTATCCAGCACCCGAATTGCGTAACACATTATCGATCGGAGTTGGTTTGTAAACAAATTGCTAATCGATTGCTTCATATGTTCGAAAAATTTGTGTGTCGACAACGTAAATAACGCAATGAATGTTGTTGAACTGTAGTAATGTAATACATTGTAATCAAACTGCACACGTAAATAATATTTATAACTTTATTTACTGATGATTTAAAATATTTACTGATTTAAATATAACCACACTATTTTATAACAATTCTGGAGATGTTATTCGCACTAAGTCCGACGACCAACTGGCCACCGCCGATCACCCTTCCAATATATCGGCGTGGCAAGTATCGCCCCCACCATTGCTCCGGAAGTTTGCAACGGAATAATAATGGCGCGAAACCAGTGCTGCCACCTAAATAAGATAATTTTAAATATGTATTTGAATAGCTCTTAAAAGATTATTAATTAACTATTAATTCACAACAAAAAAACTTATTTTATGTGCAAATATGTATGCCTGTCTTCGAAGCGACAACATCCGGCCGTCCTGCGCACGCATCCGTCCTCGGATAGCGTCCCAGTCTGGTGCAATTGCTGAAAACAAAATATAAACAATTAAGTCACAATATTTGAAAGAGTAAAGCTACGATTACTCTTTTGAATTGAATGTCTACTCTACTATTCCATCAGCGGCCAGCAGAGAAAGACCCCAATTCAAAATACCTATTAAAATGACATTTATGTTAAGCCTCTTTCGAATTGAGCGTCTACTCTACTATTCCATCAGCGGCCAGCAGAGAAAGACCCCAACTCAAAAATCCTAATAACATGACATTTATGATAACCCTCTTTTGAATTGAGCGTCTACTCTACTATTCCATCAGCGGCCAGCAGAGAAAGACCCCAATTCAAAAGACTTGTTAACATGACATATGTTGGTATTTACATTTTTTCTTTTTTTTGGTATGTAACTGTTCCATCAGCGGTCAGTTATGTTTAGAGTTTGCAATTTACCCTAGGCGATGCCTTTGGCCAACCCTAGTTGCATATCACTACAAACCCCAAACTCATTTGTTACAGATTTATTTTACACGAATAAATACTGCAACTTAAAAAAATCCAAATACCAAAATATGTTTGAAGCAAATGCACTAGACAGCTTATGAAAGTAGTAGTAAATACTTAAAATGTTAAAATTTTAATAAATTGAATCATTATGTGTGTTTAATAAATACCTGACAACATCTTAGGCCATTTCCAAACCTTCAACATCTAGGTCTGGCAACTTAATCCAAGGTTTCATATTTTCATACGTGGTCCCCTCATAGAACTTCTTGTTCTTTCAGCGCCACGCATATCCTATAAAGTGGTCATGACCTGGAAAGGTACTTTGAAAAATGTTAATAATTTAGTACTTCGCCGGTCAATCCAATTGACTGGGAATTCTTTTATCTGCCAAATCGGTGACGTTGTTACTCTACTTTTCTTTTAGAATCGAAAGCCTGCTTTTGTTTGTCTGCACTGACCTGAATAAGACTTGACGTTATTCCTCAATAACGTGACGTTAACAAATTGATCTTCCTGTGCCAACATCTCAGCATCAGTTTGAAGTCGATATCCAAAGACTACGTCACTGGGCATGTCTGAAGAGGTTTTATTAATAGTAGGTACCATCAATACCTTACTGTATACTGGTAATATGAGAGTCCCATTTATTATATCTGGTATTAGCACCCATACTTCTCAATGCATCAAAGATGGTGCGATTAAAGCGTTCCGCGTGGAACATCAGTAGCTATACATGCTGTCGTGTATTTTTGTCCTGACAGTACATAAAGAATAACTTAGACGTTAAAGAACTCCCAGCATCACATATAAGACGCTCAGGAGTACCAAAACCTTTGAATATTTTGTCTAACTCGCTAATAACAACTTTTAGTGTTACGAACAGGAGATGTAGATGCAAATTTTGTAAAAGAGTCAATAGTCACAAAGAGGTAGATATTTTTACGCGTGGTCTTTACAACTGGAGCCGGATGGTCTTTGTGAAGCATGTGAAAAGGCTTTGCATATTTAGGTATAGAAAACAGTTTGCCTTCCTTTTTGCCATGGATATTTTTATTGTAAATACAGATAATGCAATTTTTAATATATTTGGATACTATTTTATTTTTTATTTTGGGAAATTAACCACGGCAAAATGGCCAAGGTCATCATGATTAGCTTTAATAATTTGCCAAATACATTGTTTAGGGACAGCCCACCGTCTACCGTAGTTAGTCCATAGTCGTAGCCTTAATAAGGTACCTAATTATCAACTAATACTCACTGTACACTTTCTTATTAAGCTCGGCCCGACCTGATTCTATTTTTTCAATAATTGGGTCTAGTAACTCAACTGTCAATAACCGATCTGCTTCAGTTAAAGCCAACACACTTTTATTACATATGGGGGAGCCCCTGGTTTGTGTAATATTTCAAACATGAATTCTTGTGTAGGTAAGTAATACCCACGTTCATATTCTAGAACTAGTTATCTTGCCTATTTATTGTATATTTAACAGTAATGTAATCTGTATTAATTTTAAAAGTGGATCCCAATAGTGACGGAATTTTTGCAAAGCTTGAAAAACGCTTAGGACACGATCAGACCAATGAAAAGCACGCGCATTAGCTTTCACAACATTTATCCACATTTCAATATCATCCAATAATGGTCAAAATCAAGTAAGTATCACTGAAGATAAAATAATATTTTGTCTTACTGCGGGAGACGCACGCCTGGAGCGTCTCTTTTTCCTACGCCTGTGTCCATCAGAGCTGCTGCCAGACGAAGGTGAACCAGATCTCGATAACGAGCACATCTTTTTCCTCGAGTGCGCTTGCGGCTTCACGGTATCTGGGCGCGTTCCCGTACCACTTCTGATGTAATACATTGTAATCAAACTGCACACGTAAATAATATTTATAACTTTATTTACTGATGATTTAAAATATTTACTGATTTAAATATAACCACACTATTTTATAACAATTCTGGAGATGTTATTCGCACTAAGTCCGACGACCAACTGGCCACCGCCGATCACCCTTCCAATATATCGGCGTGGCAAGTATCGCCCCCACCATTGCTCCGGAAGTTTGCAACGGAATAATAATGGCGCGAAACCAGTGCTGCCACCTAAATAAGATAATTTTAAATATGTATTTGAATAGCTCTTAAAAGATTATTAATTAACTATTAATTCACAACAAAAAAACTTATTTTATGTGCAAATATGTATGCCTGTCTTCGAAGCGACAACAGTAATGAAACCAACTCCGATTGATAATGTGTTACGCAATTCGGTTGCTGGATCACTCACTCACGAGCTTTTATGTACAGTCAAGGAAATTTATTTGTTACGCAAATAGACACGCTACGTCAATTTGCATCGATGCATGATATAGCCATGCAATTGTCAAAGATTTGCTATTTGAATATACGGTCAAATAAATTGGTAGTCAATTAGGTAAACAATTAATTTACCTGACTTTACCAAAAGTGGCACATAACAGTGGTTAGCGTCAGAATGGCTGGTTGCCTATGGCAAACGCCTCTGAAAGTATATTCAAGAATTGCTACATAATTGCTTATATTTGCTACATTTCTTCAATAATTGCTACATACGATGGATTCAGAGAAAAATGAATATTTTTTTGACCAGCCATTCTGACGTCAGGATGGCTGGTCGCCTCCGTGTTCAGCATGAAGGACGCAGAATTTCTAAAAGTTTGTTATGCCAATAATTGCTACCTAATTGCTTCATTCACGAATTTAAGTTTGAGCTTCATACATACATTAGGTAAAAAGATATAGCTTTTATTAATTTTTTTACGAAGAAGTGCCTAATAATTTGGAAAGGCAACAGATTTTTTTACTACAACGCAGCGCGCGTCTTGTTTAAATCTTGCAGGCGTTCGCTTAGAGTGATGTTGTTTAATGAATAGCTTTTAAAACGTACCTACCCTCAATAACACAATACATTTAGGTACTAGTATCAGTATGTAAAATAGCTGGGTCAGATAATACGTTGAAAACTTTTAACTTATTTGATAAGTACATCAAAAGAAAAATATTGCAATAAGTAGTGAAAGAACAAAGGCGAAATCGTAGCTGAATTTAATTTGAGCGACTAAAAGTGACTTCTAAACGAAGGCAGCTCTATTATTTTTCTACGTTTTTTCAAAATATCACCTTAACTAGTTAAAAATACTAGTTTAAATGAAAAGTTATTTGTGTGAAAAGTGTTTAGTGTTGCCATTTTGTATTTTATTCTTCCAAGTGACAGTAAGTACAGCATTATTGTATTATAATCCAAATTTTTCGTCATGGGTGTCATTTTAGTGTTATTTTAGGTCGCTGAAAACGATAGTGGGGTCAAAATGAAAATCCAAGATGGCGGCTGCGAAAATTTCCTAATTTTCGGTCATGGGTGTCATTTTCGTGATATTTGAGGTCGCTGAAAACGATAGTGGGGTCAAAATGAAAATCGAAGATGGCGGCTGCGAAAATTTCCTAATTTTTCGTCATGGGTGTCATTTTCGTGATATTTTAGGTCACTGAAAGCGATAGTGGGTTCAAAATGAAAATCCAAGATGGCGGCTGCGAAAATTTCCTAACTTTTCGTCTTGGGTGTCATTTTCGTGATATTTTAGGTCGCTGAAAACGATAGTTATTCATTTTGAACCCACTATCGCTTTCAGTGACCTAAAATATCATGAAAATGACACCCATGACAAAAAATTAGGAAATTTTCGCAGCCGCCATCTTGGATTTTCATTTTGACCCCACTATCGTTTTCAGCGACCTAAAATAACACGAAAATGACACCCATGACGAAAAATTTGGATTATAATACAATAATGCTGTACTTACTGTCACTTGGAAGAATAAAATACAAAATGGCAACACTAAACACTTTTCACACAAATAACTTTTCATTTAAACTAGTATTTTTAACTAGTTAAGGTGATATTTTAAAAAAACGTAGAAAAATAATAGAGCTGCCTTCGTATATAAGTCACTTTTAGTCGCTCAAATTAAATTCAGCTACGATTTCGCCTTTGTTCTTTCACTACTTATTGCAATATTTTGCTTTTGATGTACTTATCAAATAAGTTAAAACAGTTTTCAAAGTATTATCTGTCCCAGCTATTTTACATACTGATACTAGTAAATGTATTGTGTTTTTGAGGGTAGGTACGTTTTAAAAGCTATTCATTATGCAACATCACTGTAAGCGCACGCCTGCAAGATTTAAACAAGACGCTCGCTGTAGTAAAAAAATCTGTTGCCTTTCCAAATTAGTAGGCACTTCTTCGTAAAAAAATTAATAAAAGCTATAACAAAACATAACAAACATAGCGCATGACAAAACATAGCGCACCTATATAAGTTAACACCTATGCATGTAAATACCTATGTTTCACGAATAAACTGATTGATTGATTGATTGATTGATTGATATATCTTTTTACCTAATGTATGTATGAAGCTCAAACTTAAATTCGTGAATGAAGCAATTAGGTAGCAATTATTGACATAACAAACTTTTAGAAATTCTGCGTCCTTCATGCTGAACACGGAGGCGACCAGCCATCCTGACGTCAGAATGGCTGGTCAAAAAAATATTCATTTTTCTCTGAATCCATCGTATGTAGCAATTATTGAAGAAATGTAGCAAATATAAGCAATTATGTAGCAATTCTTGAATATACTTTCAGAGGCGTTTGCCATAGGCAACCAGCCATTCTGACGCTAACATAACAGTGTGTTTAGTTCTTAGTACAGTCAGCGTCAATGATGTCGGGACGAACAGACTGTTCTAAATGATGTTTAGATCCTAAAAAACCTCGTGAGTTTACGGCCTTAACAAAATTTTTAACTCAAACTCAAAGCATTTATTTCAATTACACCAATTACAGGCACTTTTGAATTGTCAAAGAGTCGGTCAGTAGGTAAGTCAGAAAGTTGAAGCTAGTTGCCCATTCCAAAACGTAGATCTATGGAGAAGAACGGGCAAGAAACTCCACGGACACTCTTTTGAAACATTATATTTGTTGCTTCTACATGTGAGAACAATGTAAAAAAATACTTAAAACCAAGTTAAAATATAAAATTAAAAATAAAGCCTGGCAGATAAGAGATGACCAGTCTCAACTGACGGCGGCCGTTCACGAACATGACGCGTGCATCAGCACCATCCAGCTCAACCATTTTGTAGGGAACCGAATGATCCAACACACACGCCACCATCAGCGAGACATTTAAGTGAGAATGACAAACTTTCAACTGCCATGCTCTTTCAAGTCAAAGATAGTTAAGATTTCACTTCTGACGGCAGTACCCATGACGGCCATTTTTTTTTATGCCATAAATTCACGGTTCTATTTTTTTGCTCTGGCTCCGTTGGTAACATTCCTCTAGCTGTACCTGTCAATAATAAAATAATGACTGTACAATACGGAAGTCTACAGCAACTAGCAACATACAAAGATACAACTTATTATATAATTTGATCGACACACAACGACAAAAACGAATCGAATTATTGCAATAATTAATTTATGAACAAAAACAAAAAACCGGCCAAGTGCTTGTCGGACCACGCACTTTGATGGGTTTCGTAGTTGAAAAGAATTTATCCCAAAAAAAAAAACAACCGACTCCCAAAAAAACACTACAAAGTGAAAAATAACTTTAATTTTGGAAGTCGGTGTCTTTGGTTTTTTATTTACTTTCGTTTTGTTTTGCCACCGACTTCCGAAATTAAAGTTATTTTTCACTTTGTAGTGTTTTTTTGGGAGTCGGTTGTTTTTTTTTTTTTGTAAAAAGTTTTTATTTTTCACTTTTTAGTGGTGCCTACCTACCCCACACAAATCTGAATACCACTCTGCAAAATAAATTAGAGCATCATTGAAGCGGCATATAATTACCATTAAATCATTTATAGCCAGAGTGCACCTCATGACAATTCCAATAAGCCCAAACACGGCCAGGATACATTGTTTTATTACTGAGTTCCGATGCCTACCTTACAGCTTCTTCATCAGATCGGTTCGATGGTACCATTTTCATCAGAACCATTTATTTAAAGCTTCGTCATAGTCGCTTAACTATTTTAATCTTATCGCTATCCGTGAAATACTTATCATCGTTGAGGAGTTTCCGTGGCCATCTGTGGTCTTCTTCATCAGTTCCACTTCACCAGATGATACTTTCTGAATGCAAACGCTTGATTTGTTGATGAAAATACCATAATCGCTATATGTATGCCTATAATATTTGAGGAGTTCCCTCGATTCCTCATGGATCCCATCATCAGAACTGAGTTTTGATAAAAATGGGACCAATCTGAAAGTTTACCCTTTCAAATAAAAAAAGAATTTTCCGAATCGGTTCATAAATGACGGAGTACTGAGGTAACAAACTACAAAAAAAAAAAAAAAAAACATACAACCGAGATACAACCGATTGAGAACCTCCTCCTTTTTTGGAAGTCGGTTAAAAACAAACTTATCCATGATTGTACTTTTAGTCACAATTTTTTTTTTATGTGGTAAAATTACAAATTAACAATTTTCGGACTCTTTTCTTTACTTGTTCTGTGAGACCTTGCTTCTTGCCCATGATTCTAGGTCAACGGGAAATACCCTAATAGGTCTTGATTTACTTGCGAGTATCAAAATATGTCGCATAAAATGGCCGTATTTTTTTATTGCGTTGACTTAGAAGTTTGATTTTTTAGAACTCCAAGGGACCATAGACCTACGTATTTGTTATTAATTTCAACTTGATACATCCTCGCGTTCCTGAGAAAAAGGATCTTGACAGACTGATAAACAGACAGGCAGTCGGACAACGAAGTGATCCTATAAGGGTTCCGTTTTTTTCCTTTTGAGGTACGGAACCCTAAAAATGATTTATAAGGTCAATGCTCATTCGGCAACTCATCTTAACTACTTCATCATTCATCACCATCATCAGTTCAGCCAAAAGACGTCCTCTGCAGGACATAGGCCTGCCCCAAGCACCGCCACTTCAACCGGTTCTGTGCTTCCCGCATCCAGCGGATTTCTGCGGCCTTCACAAGGTCATCGGTCCACCTCGTGGGGGCCTTAAGAGGCCGTAGACGAAATTTTTCCGATTTCGCTGATTTACATGATTTTACAGACGAGATTTTACAGTTATAATAAAGTATTTGTATAAGTTTTAATGCAAAACATGAAAGATCATTTCAATTATGATCTAACTAGCTTTTGCCCGCGGCTTCGCCCGCGTGGATGTCGGAAAATATCCCACGGGAACAAAAATCCTTCCTTATTCCTTGTCAACATTATAAAGGGAACCTCTGTGCAAAATTTCACCTTTATAGGTCCAAAGGTTTGGGCTGGGCGTTGATGAGTCAGTCAGTCAGTCAGTCAGGACCTTTCTTTTTATATATTAACATAGCTTCTGCCCGTGACTTCGTCCGCGTGAAATTTCTTGTTCCCCCAACCAACCCCGGCGCATCGCATTACCTGCCTGCGCTAATATTTTCGCTTAGCGTTCTTTCAGACTTTTTTTTCTTTATGCTTGGCACCTAGGAGTCCTAGAGTGATGTTAAACATGCCTTTAACCTTCCTTAAGAATTGGGCTATCAAATGTAAACATAATTATTAATGTCCGACTGATAGTTCCTGAGATTTGCTCGTTCCAATGAACATAAAAAAGGGTGTGAGTGTGCTCCGATGCACAACTGGAGTTTACTGTTTTTTGTGCCGTTCCAAGATTCTGGCTTTCTATTTTTCGGTAATTTCTGTCGGGCTGGGTTTCTTCAATGAATCAGTGCTATATAAAAAGCAACTTTAAGGTGTGAAGGCACTCTTCCCCCTTTCACACCCCCCCTTCCCAACCACTCTCACTTCTCCCATATCATCCCCTTCACCACCACCCCCTCTCACCCTCTCCATCCTTCTCACGCCTCTCACCACATCTCTTTCCCGCTAACCTCCCCTTCACCCTCTCACCCTCTCTCATACCACCCCAAACCGATTTTCCCTGCCCTCTATCATCACCAACTCCTGCCCTCCCCCTCTTCCCTTCTCCACACCCTCCCCCTCACTGCGCCCTCCTATCCCTTTCCCCCTCCCTCCATCATCCTCCCCTGTCCCTCCTCACCACCCCTGGCCCCTCCCTCTCACCACACTTCCCTCCTTACCATGCCCTCCACTTCCCCCTCCCCTCAACCCTTCCCTCTGAAAACTTTATTACTTGCTTAGGCAAGTATTTTTGCCAAGTAAATGAAAAAGATTGTTCATATAAGTAAACTATATTCCCTGTTTTCACCCCCACAGGGATGGCATATAACTTCACTGAAAGATTATTTACACCAATTCTCGAGTTAATCAAGCCCCGCAGTAAAACCTGCCTGTAAAGTTGAGAACCCCTTATCACCCCCTTAGGGGTTGATTTTCGAAAAACCCTGATACACGTTATTCTTCATTTTTGGTCTTAAGTATAAATACTAAGTTTCGAGTTAATCGGACCGCGCGTTAAAATTCCTCAATACAAACTTTGACACCCCCCAATCCCTCCTGAGGGGGTAGTTTAGGAAAACTAAAACTGACAATCTTTATAAATTTATGTAGATAAATATTCATGCCAAGTTTCAAGTCTATTATCTCAAGGAATAAGATTTTTCATACAAACTTCCATCCCTTATTTTACCCCTTTAGGGATGGAATTTCCAAAAATCCTTCCTTAGTGGATGCCTACACTCTATAAGGTATCTATGTGCAAAATTTCAAGTCTCTAGGTTCAGCGGTTTCGGCTGTGCGTTGATATATCAGTCAGTCAATCAATCAGTCAGTCAGGACTTTGAATTTTATATATATAGATGTATGAGCTACTTTTCTATTTTTATTGTTTAATTTTGATTAATCGACCTAAACCGGCGACTGTTTCGTGAATTTTTGCTCTAAGAGGTTTAGAATATCTCATATTTACGAATCATTTTGACGTCTCAAGCGTATGCAAAAATTACAATGTATTTTTGTGAAAGTTGTATAATTATACAATGTATGAATCACTTTTTACAACTTTCATATAAAATTTTTGATTTAAAAAATATTCAACTTAGTCAAATTTTTGAGAAAATTGGCAAAGAATTGCTTTTGATTACGGCTACTTAGAACTCTCGTTCATAAAATGAAAACAACAGAAATAAGCTTCAATTCAAAGTCAATCCGTTTCCTGAAAAAAAAATGCAAAAAATTAAAAACATTTGCCATTAAAAAATCTTTTAAAAGAACATAATTCTCGCATAATAAACTCGACGCAAAATGAAAATGTAGCTCATTCAAGATTATCATCTAAATTGTATTTAATGTTGTGCATTAGAACTTATAGAAATACAGTATTTTGACTGTAAAATTACGACTTAAAATAACGCAAATTAGAGAAATCGGCAAAATTTCGTATACGGCCCCTTAAAACTACTTATTTAAAGTGAAATATTGCCAAGTCAGAAAGGGCAAAGTTTTTATTTTTGACTTTGCCCTGTTTCAGCTATTAAGGAAAATGTTAGATGAAACAGTAAAACGTTAGATGACTTTACTTGGCACATTGTATATAACTACAGTTTCAGAAGGAATACTTGTAAATAATTTAAGTTTCTATTACTATAAATATTAGAGCTCTTATAGAACTAACTAGAAAACTCGTATAATCATAAATTTCCTAATTCCTAAGAGCGGTTTCGCACTACGTCCGATCCGAATCCGAATTCAAGATCCGAGTTCAATCCGAATTGGGAATGTTCTAAATTCTCACGGACAGAGTTCGGATCTAGTGCACAACCCTTCATACAAAATAATACTGTGGCTACTAATTCGGACCGACATTTCTCGGATTAGGATCGGACGTAGTGCGAAACCGCTCTTAGTGTTCATTTACTTACATACTGACTTAGCTATTATTTCAATATGTCAATGTACACTATTGACATTTCCCATGGTTCAAAAAACAAGTCCGTCTGGCTCGATCGTCATGCGACATACCTACATCTTTAATATTCGTCTCGGATAGTGTGTAGTGATCCTACGTCCTAATAGAAAGCAATCTTCGCACGAATACGCGATCGGTCGCGTTCATTGCCATTTTCATTGCCTTAGTTCACAATTGCACTAACTACAGAATTGTCAATTTTGAGGAGAGAGTTTTAAAGTTTTTTAAAGTTTGGACAGTGACAAACTAAGTAAATTAATATTATTTATTTATTATTTATTTATTTATTTTTTTTTTTTTTTTTAATATGCATCTATTTATAACACATATTACAGTTCTATTGATTATATTAATACGACGACTAATAGTGATTGATTTTGATTTTTTTTTGTCGTATTATCGATAGTTAAAAAAGTGATCACTTGATCAACAAAAAATACTACTTGTATGTTGGTACAGTTTATCAAAGTGCCTGAAAAACTAATGCTTTTAAAATATTCGTAGAAAAAACTGTTTACTTCATAGATAATTTTTTGCCTTGACGCACTCTGAGAAAAATAAGTCAATTATTGTTATGATTGAAAATCAATAATGTTAATTGCAACATACTATAGCGAAGAATAAGAATCTAAGATATACCTGCGTAACTATCAAACAAATTATTTATGTAATACTATGATGCTGAGCTGCCCGCTCAGCATCATAGTATGCCTTTATATTCCGTATCAATAGCACTGTCTTCACTACTTTCATTAAATATACAAAAAATTAAAATACAGGGTGTTTCTTTTAAGGTGTCAAGCCAGCGCGAGCTGATAGCAGAGTACCATACCTATCGATTTAACACCCATCGCACTCTTAGTAATATAAGGGCACAACTCGAAATATTGAGTTTTTGAATATTAAGTAAAAACATCGGATTTCCTTATTATCTTCAAAAACTCAATAAATAAATATAAATAAATAAATATCCTTGGACATTTCACACAACGTCATCTAGTCCCAAGCTAAGCAACCTAATGCTTGTGTTATGGTAACGAGATGGCTGATAAACTACTTATATACATTTTTTTTTTGTAAATACATACATATTATAGATAGAAAAACACCCAGACTCGAAACAAATACTTGTAGGTCGTACAAATATTTGTTCCGTGCGGGAATCGAACCCGCGACATGCTGCGCAGCAGTCAATCGCTCAACCACTGCGCCAACCGTGTCGTCACGGTAAGTAAAAATATCGGATTTCGTTACTACCTTCAAAAACTCAATATTTCGAGTCGTGCCCTTGCATTACTAAGACCCTTAGTAATGTAAGTAAGGGTGCAACTCGAAATATTGAGTTTTTGAAGATAATAAGGAAATCCGATTTTTTATGAAGGGTGCGTTATGTTCTACGATTTTTTGTAGTTTTCGAGTTATTTTGGATCTCTCATTTCATATCAATGGTAGTGGTTAAGGATTAGTAGGTATAAAATGTATGTTTTTATTATCAACTGAGCTCTGCTTAAACGTAGAGGAATAGTAAATATCAGGATTGACAAAAATATGCAAAGATAAATTATAAAATATAAAAAATCACAAGATTTCAGATACACCACTTTCAACGACCGATTTCAGCAAATAATGTCCTATTTAGTACATTCTTGTTCAAATTTGAACCAAAAAAAAGATATAATTTTTTAAAGCCATCATCTAGTTGAATCAGGAAAAATATCGAAATAAAATTATAACTCGAAAACTACAAAAAATCGTAGAAAATACATGGGGGTTAAATCGATAGTACTCTGCTATCAGCTCGCATAGGCTTGACACCTGAAAAGAAACACCCTGTATACATTATTCCTCTCTTGAAAATCCCGGAACGAATACTACTATACTCATGCACAACACTCATGGTAACATTTTGACTTAGACAGCCTTTATGTCGCAGTAGAAAGGCCGAATATTATCACCTGCCTTTATACGATAACTAGGTGCGCCCCGTGGTTTCACCCGCGAAGACCGGGATAAAAAGTAGCCTATGTGTTAATCCAGGGCATAAGCTATCTACATACCAAATTTCATCCAAATCCGTCCAGCCGTTTGAGCGTGAAGAAGTAACAAAAATACAAACACACACACACTCAGAAACTTTCGCCTTTATAATATTAGGGTGATATACAGACAGGCTGAAATTGAATTCATGGGCAATATTTTAAGGGGTCATTGTACCTACTCATCTTGCGACTCGCATAACTCGATAATAAAATTACTTAATTCCCTACATTTTGACAATGTAGGGAATTAAGTAATTTTATTTTCGCGATGTCAGGTTTGTTCCCATAGTAAAAGTTGTTCATAATGATGAGTACAATGACCCCTTAAAATATTGCCTATGAATTCAATTTCACCCTGTGTGTGATATCCACACTGAGATAAAGTTCTATGGATACCCAAAACATTTTACTATCAGCACTTCCTAAACACCTAGGTACTTATCAGTTCATTCGTCACGCTATCGGTCAATCACGTTCATTCACTCACTAGAATCGGTCACGTACTACGCAGCACGCACCAACAGTTTAACAATAGTATGCAAATTGTTTGTGGTTTTACTTGCATTGCTTCCTTTTCCTGCTTTTTTAAGAGTCATAATCTAGCATGTGACTTTTCAATATAATTTAGTATCTAGTATGTATGTACTTACCTACTTCTCAATATCAATATCATTTAGTATCTATGTACTTCTCGACAGCTCCCTTGGCCCTTCCTTCCTTCCTTCCTTCCCCCTCCTCCCCTTCTTCCTCTTCTTCTTCTTCCTTTTTCTTTCTTCCTTTCTTTTTCTTCTTGGCCTTCCTTGGTCCTTGGCTTGGTCTCGTGGTCGCAAGCGTGGCTGCTGAGCCTGGCTTCGATTCCCATGTGTGGCAAAGTTGGGAGGCCGTCACCTCCTTCTGCGAAGCAGTAATGCTCGCGAAGGAGAAGGTGGAACGCGTGAGGGAGAGGCAACCTCACACCCTAAGTCGGCGTTCGCACGAGCGTATAAAATCGCGGCGGGATTTTATCGCGCACTTTATTTTCAACTCTCGTTGTTGAGCCGAGCGTTGAGAATCCAACCTAACAACAAAACACTGCATACCAACGCGACGAAAAACACACTGTTGGATTTTCAACTCCCGGCGCTAAGCAGAGAGTTGAAAATCCAGTGCGCAATAAAATCCCACCGCGATTTTATTACGCTCGTGGAAACGGGGGTTTAGTTAGCGTTCCCACGAGCGTAATAAAATCGCGGCGGGATTTTATCGCGCACTGTATTTTACTAGCATTAAACTGGTCTACGTGTGACTCGTAACAGTCCAAAGCTTATGCTTCCCATCCGGGACATCATCTTATAGCTGGAGATGGAGTTCTTTTTTTCTGTTCTTATTGATTCGAGTAACATCCATACTATCCATACTAATCCATACTATCCATACTAATATTATAAATTCGAAAGTAACTCTGTCTGTCTGTCTGTCTGTTACCTTTTCACGCCTAAACCACTGAACGGATTTCGATAAAATTTGGCAAGGCTATAGATGGTATCCTAGGGACGGACATAGGCTACTTTTTTTTTCAAAAATAATCCTACAGGGGGTGATATAGGGGATGAAAGTTTGTATGGGAAACTCAGTATTTCTTAAGTTAGGGATGTGAAAATTGGGCACGCCACAATTGCGGCGATAAGTCCCCTCTTTGAGGAGTGGTTAGAGAGGCACCACGGCGTCCTCACCTTCCGCCTGACGCAGGTCCTCACCGGACACGGTTGTTTCGGGAGGTTCCTGTTTCGCATAAGGCGGGAGGAAACGCCCGGGTGTTACCATTGTGTGGATCGCCCGGAGGACACGGTGGAGCATACAGTGGAGGTCTGCCCGGCTTGGGCAGAGCACCGCCGTGTTCTCACGGAGGCGATCGGCGGCGGCGATCTCTCGCGTCCGAGCCTGGTCCAGGCCATGGTGCGGAGCGAGAGTGCATGAGAGGTCGTCACCTCCTTCTGCGAAGCAGTGATGCTCGCGAAGGAGGAGGCGGAACGCGTGAGGGAGAGGCAGCCTCACGCCGTCAGTCGCCGCAGGAGACGCCCTGGGCGGCGGGAATCGCGTGGCGATTTCCGGCCACCGTAGGTGCGGGCCTGCGGACGGTGAGCAGCGGGTAGCTCGCCGTCCGGTAAGGACCAGCAGTGCGATTCTGTAACCATCTCACCGTGAAAACTTAGATGAAAAGAGCGTGGAGTGAGCTGTCAATAGTGTCAATTCCTAGCAAAAACAAACTCACTTCACCTAAGTTTTCACGGTGAGAATTTTACAGAATCGACCGGCAGGCCCGAGTCGACGGCGCGTTGTGTTCCACGCGCGCCTCAAAGAGATGTCAGCAAATGACGGGGTCCAATAGGGCCGACGCCGCTGGGGTCGCGGGTTGTCTGAAGGGGTTACCGCGGCCCTGGCATAGGCAACTGAAGGAACACGGGTGGGTTTTAGTCAGTAAAAGTCTGACACGCCCTTCCGCTCCACCCAGAGCGGGAGAAGTTATTTGATGATTTCCCACCCTCAAAAAAAAAAAAAAAAGGGATGTGAAAATTAAAATGTATGCTTTTGATAGGAAATAAAGAAATATGCGGTTCAGCGTTTTTGAAAAATCATCCCCTAAGGGGGTAAAATAGGGGTTGTTAAATTTACAAAACTGGACGGATTTCTACAAAATTTGGCAAGGCTACATAAATAGCATCCTGGGGAAGGACATAGGATACTATTTTTTTCAAAAATAATACTACGGGGTGTGATATAGGGGATGAAAGTTTGTAAGGGAAACCCAGTATTTCTTAATGCCCCCTAATGGGGGGGGGGGGCGTCGTATAATAGGGGTTGACAAATGTTTGTGTACCTACTTCTTTTTAAGAGATTTAAGGGATTGGAAATGTAGTCATAGTTCGAATCTTGAGGTAACATTTAGTCTTTATTTCATTCGACGTTTTTACGAGGAAATTATTTGAACGAGTGTCCACTCGGACAAAAGTTATTTGTTATTAGAGCGTGACTGGCATAATAAATTTTAAGTAATTAACAAAGTCCCCCCGCCGCGTAAGTCTGCCTGTTTGAATGCGATAATGTCAAAAAGTACCGAACGGATTTTCATACGGTTTTCTCCAATGAACGGAGTGATTCAGTGTAATCCATTATGGTTTTGTGTAAATTGGCTGAAATATGACGCCGATTGTTGAAGATGTCGGAAAAAAATCATGCCGACTGGTAGCCTTATGCCTACTATACACGGTAACGATATATCATAGCGATTTGAGTTTGCACAGTTATATCTGACGGCCCTATGTTTTCCACATGAACGTTCCCATGGGATATCCTCCGACTTCCACGCGGGTGAAGCCGCGGGCAAAAGCTAGTATTATATATTTTTATTGTCTTAGCCACACGCACGCACTATCCGCACGTCGAGAAAAGTGTTATTAGGTTTTACCAATAGGAAATTAGGAATTCCTCAGTGTCTGGACTTGTGCCCTATTGTGCGTGAGGAGACATTACGGAGTCTGTAATTAATAGTTCCATTAGTATCCCATCATATGACACACCGAGCTATAGAAGAAGACTGGAGCACAGAATTGAGTGACAAAAGTCGTCTATAAGGGCCTTAGCACACCTCCGCCGCGAAACCATAGCAGCGAAACCAGAGTAGTTCAATGCAACTGACTCGCATGATGTTCCGCTACTTGGTCAATGCAACTGACTCGCATGATGTTCCGCTACTTGTTCAGTTCAACTGACCCGCATGATGTTCCGCTACTTGTTCAGTTCAACTGACTCGCATGATGTTCCGCTACTTGTTCAGTTCAACTGACCCGCATGATGTTCCGCTACTTGTTCAGTTCAACTGACTCGCATGATGTTCCGCTACTTGTTCAGTTCAACTGACCCGCATGATGTTCCGCTACTTGTTCAGTTCAACTGACTCGCATGATGTTCCACTACTTGTTCAGTTCAACTGACTCGCATGATGTTCCGCTACTTGTTCAGTTCAACTGACCCGCATGATGTTCCGCTACTTGTTCAATGCAACTGACTCGCATGATGTTCCGCTACTTGTTCAATGCAACTGACTCGCATGATGTTCCGCTACTTGTTCAATGCAACTGACTCGCATGATGTTCCGCTACTTGTTCAATGCAACTGACTTGCATGATGTTCCGCTACTTGTTCAATGCAACTGACTCGCATGATGTTCCGCTACTTGTTCAATGCAACTGACTCGCATGATGTTCCGCTACTTGTTCAATGCCACTGACCCGCATGATGTTCCGCTACTTGTTCAATGCAACTGACTCGCATGATGTTCCGCTACTTGTTCAGTTCAACTGACCCGCATGATGTTCCGCTACTTGTTCAATGCAACTGACCCGCATGATGTTCCGCTACTTGTTCAATGCAACTGACTCGCATGATGTTCCGCTACTTGTTCAATGCAACTGACTCGCATGATGTTCCGCTACTTGTTCAATGCAACTGACTCGCATGATGTTCCGCTACTTTTCGCGATTTCGCGGCGGAGGTGTGCTAATGTCTTTAAGCCGAACTTTCTCTAAAACTCATACATCTCGCCTGTGTTTCTCCAAAAGGTTAGGCAGAGGTGTAGGTACCTATTTACCACCCACTTTGTGCCAGTTAAGTTTAAGTCCCACGTAATATGGGGCGAGCCTAATGACATCAACCGGGTACAAATCTGGGCACAAATCTGGTCTGCTACTGAGAAATTCCTATTTGAAAACCCAATAACACTTTTCTCGACCTGGGAATAGAACCCAGGACCTCACATTCAGCAGTCTCGCTGGCAATCACTACACCAATGAGGCAGATACTCGTAGAACTCGACATACCAATATTATATTATTAGCCTGCCTAACCCACTCGTTAACCGTGGTCCCGGTGGCTCGACCCATTACCGGGTCCATGGGTAATTTTACCCGTGGTTATTAACTAATGGAATTAATTAATGGCGTTTGAATGAGTAAACTTTCTTATATATGTATGTAACTGATGGTTTTCATTTTCTATCAATATAGTCAGAAGTCCGGGAGAAATCCCTAATGCCATGGGCATGGGACCACGGGTTTATAAATTACCCATGGACCCGATAATGGGTCGATCCACCGGGACCACGGGTAACAAGTGGCCTAACCTGGGGCTGAGGGGCTTGTGGCTAAGTAATAACAGTAGCACGAGTCTGGCTGGGTGACCATCTTTATATACAGAGACCCCCCCGTGCCTCGGCCGTTGGTCACTGCTGTCATTCATGGATCTTTGACAGTCGTTACGTGTCGTCAGAAGTCCGAAAGTCTTACCACGGGGTATCGTATACCCAGTTACTGGGTTGTGGAGGTCAGATAGGCAGTCGCTCCATGTAAAATACTGGTATTCAGCTGCATCCAGTTAGACTGGAAACCGACCCCAACATATTTAGGAAAAGGCTAATAGGCAGCCTGCATGACCATTCGCAGCATGTAGCCGTGATGTTACGTAGCCTAGTTCTATTTAGAGAGTTACACAAAACTACGTTAAACATGTCAAAATAGGTTCTTTTGTAAAGCACAAATCTAATTAAAGTATTTCTATTTGTTCATTGTTACACGGAATTGGCAGATTTCCTTATTGCTTTAGTCACTGAACAGATAAAACCTCTTTTATCTGTTCTGTGGCTTTAGTCATTATAGTTTTTATACAATCTTTCGCAAGTATATATTTGGGAAAACTGCAAAAACTAAGTGGGCGATTGTCTTAATCAGAATAAAGTTCTTTAAACCTAAAATCTATTACCCCTCAAGTGTCTGAGTTTGGCTGATTTTAGACCCAAAACCCCAGCGAGTGGGGAGGGTTGGGGGTTAGTTGCGAACCCCATAGGTTCACAACTACTGATAATGATATGTTTTCCATCGGATGATGTTTTTTTACGTTTATATATACGTGATCTAAGCTTATATACCTATTATGTAAAGTTTTGTCCTTTTGCACACTTGCGGTGCATTTGACACGCGGGGGGAGAGGGGAGGTTAGCTGCGAACTCCATAAGTTCACAACTAATGATTTGATTGGTTTTCCATCGGATGATGTTTTTTTACATTTATATATAGGTATGTGATATAAGCTTATGTACCGAACAAAAAAAGGGTTTTTCTTATGCACACATGGGGTGCATTCGACACTTGAGGGGTTAAAACGCGTAATGAAAAACAATAAGGTTGACTTAAAAGTTTATTTTCAATTCACTATGTAAAGGTCGGTTTAGACCAAACTAGCGTTAGCGTAACGTTCTGTGGGGAACAGAACGTTGCAACTTTCGAGGGAAACTATGTTAGTAACACCATAAAATGTACATCAATCGTTTTTAAATCTTGTAAAGTATTTATGCTCTTGACGGTACTTGGACGGTACTTTCATGACTATTTTCATCGTGACCATTATAAAACCTTGAACAATAAAATTCAATATTTGCAAGAAACACTCGGCTTCCTGCATTATCAGTAGCATCCATTTCTCTTGTTGACAGTAACATGTTATTGATAATGATAAATTGATAACACTGATTCGTTTGTTGTCATTTCTTGTTCTTCATAAAGCTTCGGCCACACCTGAGCGATGCGTCTCCGAAGCGGGAGCGTCAGTCACGTGGCAGACACTGCCCGTGTTATCTTATGGCGCCTTGCACACCTGCGCAACCGCGACGCGGGAAGACCGCGTTTGCAATGCGGGACGCAGTCTGACGCACACGTGTTGTGGTCAGACGTGTGTAGAGCTTGTCTACTCTGAACAAAGCGAGAATTTTATGAATACTGACTATCATTTGTACCATTTATGATGTTAATAGCGCTTTACAATGTCAACCCTCAAATTTCACACAATTTTCGTGACTAAAATACCGAGTTCGTGAATAAAAAAAGTGTGTGTGTCAGCTCACACACTAATGACAATAAAACAAACAACAATAAAACAAAGGGCCTACGGTACTTTCGTCAGGCAACTTTCTATTGTTGGAAACAATTTAGGTGTTAAACTAAGCTATAGACGTGCGGCTTCAGTGACTAATTTACTAAAAATTAGGTTCGCGGTTCGCGCTGTAGTCGCGCAGATGTGCACGTAAAAGTTTCGCGTTGTACACGCTCCAAGGGTTCTACTCCGCAAGTCCGTCCATCCGTCCATCAGTCCGTCCGTCTGACATAGGTAACCTCAAAACAAGTGTAAAAGTTAAATTTTTGGGACGGGCAAAAACACACCGAGAGTAGGGACAACTGTCAAATCGTGTTGTCATTCATACTTCGTTCGGGCCCCGAACCAATCATCCATCCGTAGGTCATACGGAGTAGGAACTATACGGACTTTGTGCTTAGGGAGAGACCTCCAGGTTCGCGTCCCGCGTCCCGCTACTCGACGCTCGGGTCTGGCCATAGCATAATAATGAAGAAATAATAATGTATACCTGTCCCTGTTTCATCCGTAACATTATTAAATATTTAGTAAAGTATTAAGGGGTAAGTGAAAATAGCGATGTTATCAGGTGCAGCAGCAGGTAAAATTAAATCGTTTTGTTTAGTTAGTTATTGCTGTTCGTTCAATGTTAAATTCATATCTTGGTATCTTGAGTTATTTGTGGCGCTTTGTAGCAGTGAAAGTACCAATAGAAAAATCTCCTTTTAAAGATAGTTTAATTACCTACCGACTTTTCTAGGTCGCGTGGACTACCTTTATTTTATTTTTATTTGTTTGGGACAAAAAACAGTTATGTATACAATGCGTTTCAACTAAAAATAGGAATGACCTTGCGCCATATTGTGAAGATTTAGCAAAACAACACCTCGTTTACAGTGACATATTTTAACAAAAACAAATTCCAAAAACAGAACTAAAATGGATAAGGATAACTCTACAAAACTTTGCAAACCTTTGCAAAACATAGATTTCTAGCTTCAGTTGACAGTTAGAGGTCATTGACGTTCCTATTCTTAGTTGAATCGCATTGTACATTACAGTATTTACAAAGAGTAGCTATTTTACAGTCGAAAAAACGTATAACCCACACCATTGTCCACGAAATAACATCGGAATATGAGAACGAACGCATGCTAAATGAGAAGAAAAAAAACCGCTTTGGGATTTATTCTCAGTCCAGCCTGGAGTCTCTTTGTACCTACCTGGTCAATGGCAATATAAACGCCGAGCTATTACGTAGTACCTAAGGCGCGAATTACACAGAAGCGGCGTACGGTAAAGACGCGGCGCAGGCACATAGCAGGCGTAGAACAGATAAGGCACGGATAACATTTAAATTATATCAAAGAGGCGAAGAGACGCCGCAACTAGTCATTATACAGACTGACTTTATCGTGACAACATGTTGATATTGAAGGTGATGCTTCACAAACCGTATCGCTACTCTACTACCCTATTATACAAGGACACATCTGTACTCACTTGCAGGCAACTCTGTGCACTCAATATAATCCTACGTAAGCATTCCTCCCTTAATTGTGACCCTTACTTAATTTCACATAAACGACGTAAAGACCTGGTCTGCCCTTCGGTTAGAATCAAAACTGCCCTGGCAAGTCGAAACTACCTGAATTTGAGTGGCCGCCTTTATAATTCAATTAGCAAAACTTGCGACATTTATCCCCTTCCAAAATACAAGTGTAGGACCGTAGTAAACCAATACCTTCAGGGTCTTACTTACGATGAAACTGAAAGACTGTTCGCCAGGGAATCATAGATCATATTAAATAATACGCTCTTAAACACACACACTCTCACCCTCACACACACCCTCACCCTCACACACACACACCCTCAAACAACACACACACACGCATTTCCTTGCATGCCTTAAAAATTAAAATAAATAAATTATTTTTCAATCAAATTAGTAATTATATATTATTATTCTTTCATTCTTTGTAATTTATATTCTATTAAATTAAATTTTTATGCTTTTAATAATTAAACTAAAAATGAACGTAACTGAAATTGTACCAGAATTATTTGTAACATTCTAATATTACTATAACAAGTCAGTATGTCACGGTAAAGCTTGTTACTTTAGGTTGTATGAGGAAGGCGCCGGTGTCTGTCACACAGTTAATACTAGCACAGACATCGTCGTTTACTCTATCTTTAAAATACTCAAAACTTTGTATATTGTGTTTTTGCTTAGGATAGATGAGTTGTACCCACATTTGTTAATAAAATTTTTATTTATTTATTTTATTTATTTAAAATGTCTTCCACTTCAGACGATGAACAAATCGTCGTGCTGCTTGCGCGCCTCTCCAGTCGCGGCTGCTAGCGACGCGGAACAGGCGACGTGCCTGCGCCACGCCGCTTCAGTATAATTCAAAACGTGCCGCCTACCTACATTTTCTATTGAAACGTTTTGAAGCGGCAAGATGCCTGCGCCGCGCCTTCACCGTACGCCTTTTCTGTGTAATTCGCGCCTAACAAAGGCGGAGTTGCGGGTTTAAGCAAAGTTCCGGGCTTAGGTTGCGGCTTTACACTGTTTGTCACCGCACAACGTCAACGGGACGTCAACAAGATAGGCGAGATTATTCAAACCGAACGTGACGTCCAGCCGGTCGATTCTGTAAAAATCTCACCGTGAAGTGAGTTTGTTTTTGCTAGGAATTGACACTATTGACAGCTCACTCTACGCTCACTTCACCTAAGTTTTCACGGTGAGATGGTTACAGAATCGCACTGCCGTTGACGACGTGCGGTGGACACGCGACCAATTTTATGTATGTACCGCTCATAGATTTATGAAAGAAGGAAATGTGCCCAGTATGTTAAAATGTATCGGAACCCTGTGTCTTCACTTTGTCCCTTTGTCACTTTCATCATTTTAAAGACAAATACGGCAAAATACTTGTACTTACATATGGAAAGTGATTCCATGATTTACATGGCTTCGGATTTTACAAGAAACCACTGAACAACACGGCATTCTTATAAACACGGTCACAGTCGAAAGTGCACTAGTTCGCGGAGACGGCCATTTGACTACGAACGGCTCATACTGAGCATGTCACGCGGAGAGATTCGCCCGCTTGCCTCTTCTCCTGTTTTTTTATATTTCTATGGTACCGCTACTTCGGCGCCATCACCTCATTCTCGTTGATGTTCCGTTGACGTCACGTTGACGGACGTGGCGGTGTACAAACGGCCTTGGACCTTACCCGAAAACTAGACCTTTTTTCCACTGTTACTCGAAAGTACAACGGTTCTATCGCCTCATATTGCCTCATCCTTTAAAACTTATGCGTTAACATAAGTACCTAGTACCTACCTACCTATTTTAACACAACACCAGTCATTATTTACACTTGGAGATAACTTTACAATGATATTGCGTGTCAACGTTATCAAATAATTCCAAAAAACAAATGTATCTCGGAAATGAACTACTGAAGACGTCATTACTTTATTCAAAACACGTGATATATTTATTATCTGAAGACTGATAACCTTTTGGTCCCCTGCAGAGAGTAAGTGATCCCTGTCTCGCCTTTGCGCACATGTTTAGGAGTGCGCACCTTAGGTTGTCTTCGAGAATGTTTACTCGCAGTCGCAGCTGAACCAAGACCCCTCCGTGCCTCGGAAAGCACGTTAAGCCGTTGGTCCCGGCTGTCATTTGTAAATCTATGACAGTGGCTAAGGGTCGTCAGAAGACCGTAAATCTGACAACCAGTCTTACCAAGGGGTATCGTATTACCCAGTAACTGGGTTGTGGAGGTCAGATAGGCAGTCGCTCCATGTAAAATACTGGTATTCAGCTGCATCCAGTTAGACTGGAAGCTGACACCAACAAAGTTGGGAAAAGTCTAGGCGGATGATGTAAGTACTATCAACTTACATTATCTTATGTCTTAAGATTGATAATTTTGTAATATAATATTGTAATAACAAATTCCATATTAAGCTAGATTAGTTTCGGAGTTCACGAGCTCAATTCATGATCTATTAAATAATATCTAGTAAATATTAGTTAATTTTAACATTAACATTTTAACTTAGATTTAATCAAATGCCAGACTAACAAAAAATAGATCTATAATCACATACCTATATATACCAAACAGGTTCCTGATACCAATCTAGACTGAATTAATAAGACGTAAACGCACGCGCGGCACGCAACGGATTTTAGTTAGCTTTGCATGAATGCCTGGAACTCGAGGAGCTCGTGGCTAAGTAATAACAGCCGCACGGGTCGATCCATCAGGTTAAGCTACGCTTGCCGGGGTTGGTCCGTGGATGAGTAACCATCTTTAGATACCGAGACCCCTCCGTGTCTCGGAAAGCACTTTAAGCTGTTGGTCCCGGCTGCCATTCGTGGATCTGTGACAGTCGTTACGGGTCGTCACGTCACGTCTCGGGGACAGCAGACGGGCCTAAAAAGGAGGATTTTCGGTAAAAAAGGAGGACATTCGCAATTAAACGATTTTTTCACATTATTTTACTTTATTTTAATCATATTTAATTATAATTCAATTTTTGCAAGAAGTTCTTGGTTTTTCAACAATATATGAAAATCTTCACATGTCATGTTTTTGAACTTGCATTGAGTAAGAATTCAAGATTTATCTGACTGCACACTTAGTCTGTTCCTATATTTGCTCCACTGAGTATTAGTATTAATCAGTGAAAAAATCTTTCCCCATTTCCAAATTTTCAACGATGTTTAGCAAAAAGGAGGACCTACAGTAGGTATAAGGGAGGACAAAACGTGGACAAGGAAGACATGTCCTCCTTTTGAATACCATCTGGCAACCCTAGTTGTAGAGGTCAGACAGGCAGTCGCTCCATGTAAAATACTGGTATTCAGCTGCATCCGGTTACACTGGAAGCCGACCCCAACATAGTTGGGAAAAGGCTAGGCAGATTGATTTTATTGTATGAATTCCTATAGCACACAGCATCAACTACCGGTACCGCCCACATTTTCATTTCTTCATACAAACAAAACAGAATACGTTGCGTGTCGTGCGTGCGTTGCGCCGGCGCACACCAGTGGCAGTGGACGCTCAGCTTAAAAGTGATATAACAATGAAAAAAATAATTATTTATTAATTAAATTATTAAAGAAAGAAAATATATTTATTTAGCACATACTAAAAAGGCACACTACGGACCCCTGAGGGGTCCGTGGACCACACTTTAAGAAACACTGGTGTATATGTTAATTTTACGTGTGATGTAATAATTTGCATCCAATCTGCTGATGTTTGGTATAAAAACTTGTTGATTGGTATTTCTTAACTTTTTAGGGTTCCGTACCAAAATGGTAAAAAAGGAACCCTTATGGTGTGACTCAGTCTGTCTGTCTGTCTGTCTGTCACAGCTGGATATCTCAAGAACTACTAATGCTATCAACTTGAAATTTGGAACAGTTTTAGATGACGTTACCCAACTATTTTTCAAATAAGAAAGAAATAAAAATATTTATATTTTTTTTGCAACAGAGACTGAATGGGGGTCTTAAAAATTCAAAGTGGGGCGACTATGGCATGTGGATTATCATATGAAAGAGCGCTGTTTGCACATTTTCAAACATTTTTTTTTTTCTTTTTTTTAGCCAGATAGTTACGGCGAGAGACTCGCCCTTTAATACCTGGCACTACCATCACTAGCAATGTGGTGTAGGTACCCACTATCTGCAGGTGCTCTGTGATACAGGATACAGGGTGTAACAAGATCTATCACGAAACCGTCACTTCCGCATCCTGTATGTCAAACTTAACTTAACTTTGTGCAAAAATAATTGCTAGGAAACGACTTTTATTTTTTGTGTGAAAATTCGCTATTGACGGAGTGCGCCAGCGCAACTAATGCACGCAAAACATTGTGCTTATGGTCGCATGCAACGGTACAGGGATCGTAGGAGTATTTAAAGTTAAGTTATCTAACATATAGGTAAAAGATGTTTTTGTACAAAATCCTCAAAAAAAGTTGAAACTTTGACCTTCAATATCTCCGTAACCAGAAAGTTCCCTACAAAAAAAAACATAATCACGGAAAGAAATGGTAATACTCGGCTTTGTTACGGGTATTTTTACAACAGTTATGAAAAACCTAAATTAGCTACGGCTAGGTTTCTAAACTTACAATCCATCTTACGTAGCCACAGGAGAAGTGGCGTGTTATTATGTGCCCCTCAAGTGTGGAATGCGCCCCATATGTTCATAAGGAAAAACCTTTACATTGGTATATAAGCATATATCGCATATACAACGTGTAACGTTAAATGCGCAAAACCTCTTAAGGGGTCATTGTACTCATCATTATGAACAACTTTTACTATGGGACCAAACCTGAAATCGCGAAAAAAAAATCAGCTGTTCAGTACATTTTGATGAATTATGCGAAAATAAATGTATTGAACAGCTGATTTTTTTTTCGCGATTTCAGGTTTGGTCCCATAGTAAAAGTTGTTCATAATGATGAGCACAATGACCCCTTAAGAGGTTTTGCGCATTTAACGTTACACGTTGTAGGTATATAAACGTACAAAAACATCATCCAATGGAAAACATATCCTCATCATCCCCCCACCGCTGGGGTTTTGGGTCTAAAAATAGCCCAAACTCAGACATGTGAGGTGTTAAATTCTATTTATACTTTTATTAACTAAAGCGTAATATAAACACGTAACATTTTTTTTTAATAAAGTGACTTAATATTTTTAGCAACGCATTTAAGATAAAAATTAACTAAACAATGATGGTACTTAACAGCTGATTGTGTGACTCTGATAACCCGAGAGTACGCAACTATCGTTAATGTAAAAATAAACTATATGCTGACGTCACAGTTACTAGGCTCAGCTGATATGCTGACGTCACAGTTACTAGGCTCAGCTGATATGCTGACGTCACAGTTACTAGGCTCAGCTGATATGCTGACGTCACAGTTACTAGGCTAAGCTGATATGCTGACGTCACAGTTACTAGGCTCAGCTGATATGCTGACGTCACAGTTACTAGGCTCAGCTGATATGCTGACGTCACAGTTACTAGGCTCAGCTGATATGCTGACGTCACAGTTACTAGGCTCAGCTGATATGCTGACGTCACAGTTACTAGGCTCAGCTGATATGCTGACGTCACAGTTACTAGGCTCAGCTGATATGCTGACGTCACAGTTACTAGGCTCAGCTGATATGCTGACGTCACAGTTACTAGGCTCAGCTGATATGCTGACGTCACAGTTACTAGGCTCAGCTGATATGCTGACGTCACAGTTACTAGGCTCAGCTGATATGCTGACGTCACAGTTACTAGGCTCAGCTGATATGCTGACGTCACAGTTACTAGGCTCAGCTGATATGCTGACGTCACAGTTACTAGGCTCAGCTGATATGCTGACGTCACAGTTACTAGGCTCAGCTGATATGCTGACGTCACAGTTACTAGGCTCAGCTGATGCCAGGCGAATTGAACTTATCAGCAGCCGGTTACAGGGAGTGTACTACGTCACGAGGAAGACAAAATAAGGGCGTGTCTTCAAGATTCTTTCAGGAAGAAATAGCCTGAAACTTTGCAAATCTTCTGTATGATAGAATTTTGAGTGTAGTTTACAACATGTCTGACTGCCTGTACAGGGTTATTTTTCAATGACCAGCCAAATTTTCACAGGGTGTTTTACCCATGAATATGAACAACTTTCACTATGGGACCAACTTTGAAAACACGAAAAAAAAACCAGCGGTTACCTACAAAAGTTCAATACCTACTCGATCGAAATGTATGAAACAGCTGATATTTTTTTGCGATTTCAAAGTTGGTCCCATAGTGAAAGTTGTTCATATAGAAATATTCATGGGTAAAACACCCTGTGAAAATTTGGCTGGTCATTGAAAAATAACCCTGTATACTCCATCGGTTTAGGTAAGTAATTAAATAAAGTTAAACAAAAAAAACCGTTGTTGGTTGAACAAAGAATTCTACTATGGGCAGAGCATAAGTATGAACATGGGAAGTCAGATAAGAAGGAGAAGTGGGCTTGTTTAGAATTGAGTTTACTAGTTTACTATCTAGAGTTTCTATCTTAAAAGATTGTGCAAATACAAAATGACAGTGGAAAATAAATAGCGACATTTCTTATTGACCCACACACACCCTTCAAAATGATTTCGGAATTTCCTAAAACCCAAAACCTATGCAATGACAAGATAAAATACTATTTAAATGACATGACGTTGTGTTTTCTTAAATCTTAACTGTCATCAAAACATGTCTATTTTTGAGGCCATTATGTACTTAATTTAAGACACAGATACATAACACAAATATTTTTAGTTAGAAACTCATGCGTGAGCATAATCGTATAAGTAAGTATAATAAGAATATACATATACCTACCTAGGTACGCGTCGACTAGAGAACCTTTTCCTTTTGTTTGTTGGTTAAAAATACAGAAGTTTTAAGATGTAGTTTCTCGGTACTTAATCTTTATTATTTAACTAAACATACCTACGTGTAAAAAGACACTTGCCGAAGCCGAAAGCCAAATATTCTTCCCATTATTTGGATCGTTTTTTTTCCACTAGACCATACCAGGGAATCCACTGGTTCTGAAGATATTAAAGTCGCATTTTTTTTTACTAAAACGTATTCCAAGGGTTATTACTAAACTTTTTCTGACAAGTACCTATGCGTACCGTACAGCGAAGGGGCGGGCTTAATTCCGTTTGCCTGGGTTCGCGTTACATTGCGCGTAAAAAAAAATCCTTTTTGTATACCTAAAAATAAGTCGGTTCCCAGCAATAATTTTCGCGCAAAGCTACTTAGTTAGATGTACCTACAGTATGCATAGTTGACGGCTTTGTGATGTGTCTTTTTACACCCTGTATACAGGGTGTAAGGGACAGCCCTCCGCAAACTGATAGGGTGAATTCAGTATGTCATACTAAGATGACCGGTACGTGAAATTTTTTCAGGAACGTTATGGGAACCCAATAAACCTGATTTGTTTGTGTTTTTTTGCACAAAGCGGAGCGTCTATTACTGGTTGGGAGGGGTAGGTAATAGGTATGCGGTGAGTTCGATGAACTCTGTAGCTAGACAGAAAGTGAACAGCTGATTTCACGAGTCGTTCGTTAGAGTATTTCTACATCCATTGCTGGTTTTTTGTTTTCAGTTTTGTTTTTTGCTGTTTTTTTTTACATAAATGGAGTGCTGCGAACACACAATGTAATTTTACATTGAAATAAAGAACATGTAACTGAAAAAAATATTTAAAAAATGAAAATTTTCCTGAGAAAATTTCCGGTGGAATATGATTCAAAATGAGGAGCTGAATGCACCCTGTTAGTTTGCGGAGGGCTGTCCCTTACACCCTGTATACAACGTGTTTGCATCCTCCTCGCCAAAATGTTTTACGTTTTACGTTCCAGATGGCGTTGCCGTCACGTAAATAACGCGCTCCGTGTAATTTTAATATTAAAAATGTTTAAAGTATTAGTTTCGTGTTAAGTGTAACATTTTAATAAACTAGACAGTGTAAATATTATGTACAATTGTTATCTCAACCAAACTCTCACAGTGGACATCATTAAAGTGTTTTTTTAGTTTTGATCTGTGAACATTATCCAAGTAATTCAATTTGTTTGTGAAAGTGACAACCACAAAAACAGAATAATAACCATTCAATTACATAAACAGTTAAAGTGCAATAGTTACCCATCAAGAAATTAAACAATAATAAAGTAAACAAATATTCGACCTGCGCGTCGGTTTTTTTTTTAAATAACTCCGAAATAATTGGCGTCCTAACGAACTTTTGAATAAAAGAAAACGTCAATAAACCGATCCGTAATTTGAACTCGTAATACATCAACACATTTGTCTCTGTTTGTGCATGAACGCTTGTTGTGCAAGAGGACCGTGGTTCGAATCCCGCGTTCTGTAATACTTTTTTTTGGTTTTTGTGAATGTTTCGGACATAGCCTACAAATTTGATCCTAAATAATTATTATTTTCACTAAAATGGATTGCGCTGCATGTTATTGTACTATTGTGGATGAGGAAGAATTTTTGAGATGTTCTTTGAGTGAGTGTAATAAAACATACCATTTATTATGCATGGGTAAAACAAACCTATCACAGGAAACCAATACATGGGTTTGCCCCGAATGCTGTTGTACATTTAAGAGAGGTGGTGATGGTAATAGTCTGACGCCAGTTGATTCCTCTAATCAGTCTAACATTACAACCAGACAAAATATATCAATTAGTACGGTTGAACAACCCAAAGAAAATAGAATTCCGCATGAACTTTCACTTGAAATAAACAGCTTGAAACAGGAAATGCATGATTTAAAAGAACAGCTTACAAATGCAGTATCTTTGCTTGCGAGTTATGAGATAAAATTGGAGAGTCACGTGTCCCTTATAGATTTCCTGAAAGAAAAACTCGAGTTACTCACCAACGACGGATCGAACTCTCTAAGCGTCGCTACACTCGCTACTGAGCCATCCACACCGACTGACACCACTCCTATTCCGATCCAAAATACAAAAAACAAAGTTAAGTCCAAGCAACGGAAACAGAAGAAGCGTAAGCAACAAAAACCGCAATCGACTACCCAGTTATCCGCGTGTTCTCAAATTGAACCTGAGGTCATTGACCCTAGCCAGTCTAACAGGCTTGAACAAACAACCCCAGCTATAACGAGCAACGTGGATGTTATCGGTGAACCCCTCAAGGTGCCTGATTCCCAATGGACGACTGTAACTCGAAAACATCGACAAATGACTTCAATAAGTGGTATTGCTGGACCTACCGTAACTTCACTAAAAGCAGTTGAACCCCGTAAATATTTACATCTGTGGAACATGGAATCGGGTGCTGATGAGATACGCAGCTACCTGCAGCAGCTGTGTCCACCAAGTACAGGTACATGCTCAGTTGAAATGTTAACATCAAAGGGGGACTACAAATCTTATAAGGTAGGAGTACCAGTTGCTAGCTATGAAATGTTTCACTCAGCTGACGTCTGGCCAGTCAACGCAAAGATTAGGCCCTGGGTGAATTATAAAAGATCAGCCGGTTTATTTAAACAAAAGGGAAAACTACCCCAGCCCAGCCCACCAGCCAACAATCAGCCCTTTCGTAGCACATAAACTCTCAAACTTACATTGTTTTTACCAGAACGTGAGAGGTATAAAAACCAAACTATGTATGTGGCGAAACAACTTACTGTTGATGGAACATAATCTCGCTGCGATAACAGAAACATTTCTTGATGAGTCGGTTGAAGATGCGGAACTATCACCAGGAGACTGGAGTATTCTACGTCGTGACCGAGGCACGCCATGTGGGGGTGTTCTACTCGCCGCGCGGTCGCCTGTTGTGTTGCGACGGCGCCGCGAATTTGAAACCGATTGTGGTGAAGATTTGTGGGCAAGTTTTACGTGGTGTGGTCGTTCTATTTACGTGTGTGTAGTATACATTAAACCGAGTGCTAAAGACGCGGACTATATGCGTTGGTTTTGCAAAGTTGAAAGTTTTGTATCTAACTTAAAAGGAACTGTTTTAATTTTAGGAGATTTAAATTTGAACAGTGCTTCTTTATCTATTGTCAACTATTATTCTTACTTTTTATCTTTTTGTTGCCTGAATGAGAAGGATGTGGTGAGTAATTCGAATGGAGGTATGCTAGATGTGGTGTTAGTCCAAGAGAACGCTGATACGATTGATACTTCTGTCGCTGCCACGGATGGTATAGTTAAACCTGACAATTATCACCCACCATTAGATATTTATATTAAAACTAAATCTACACATATTTCTGATGTCATTGAACCAAGTAACATTGATACCAGTAAAGACTGGAATTTCAAAAAATGTGACCGAGATAAGCTTTTTGATATACTTTCGAAACATTCATGGGAGAAGGTTGTACAGGCTGACGATGTATGTTCAGCTACAGAGTACTTTTATGAATCAGTTTATTCCATCTTTGATGCTTGTGTACCAAAGAAAAGTCGATGTAAATTTACAAGTAGGCGTTATCCAGTGTGGTTCACCAAAGACATAATTCAAGACACTAGACTTAAGCTCAAGTGGCATACTGTTTGGAAGCGCACTAAATGTACATTAGCTCATAAAAACTTTTCAGATTTGAGAACTAGCCTTAAAACACGGGTAGCACTTGCTTATGCATCACATACCAAAATAATCGAAAATAATTTAAGAGCAAATCCGCGTAATTTCTGGCAACATATTTCCAGTTTACGCTCAAAAGGTGGTTTTGAGCCAAGTGTTACCTATAACGGTGAAAAATTTTCAGGTGTTCAGGCGGCCGATGCCTTTGCTGATTTCTTCGTTAGCGTTTATCTTCCTGATGTTCCGCTACTTGATGCTGATAAGGTTTCCCTCTGTGATACTAATGTTAGCAGTAATTATGTAAATATATTTAAATTCACTCCTCAGGATGTCATGTCAGGAATACGTAAACTCAAACATAGTAGTTCAGTAGGGCCTGACAACATTCCTCCAGAAATTTTGAAAAGTTGTAAAAAACACTTTTGCTTACCTTTCTTTCATATTTTTAATCTATGCTTAAAAACCGGAATATATCCACCACAATGGAAGATTTCAAGGGTCACTCCTATTCCCAAGAGTATGAATAAAACATTAGTAGAAGAATTCCGTCCCATTGCCCTTTTGTCATCACCAGCTAAAGTTTTTGAAAACATACTACACAATTATATTTATTCCCAAGTTGAAAAGTATCTGTGTAATGAACAACATGGCTTCAGAGCAAAAAGATCAGTAAATACAAACCTTCTTACATTAGTAGACTTTATATCAAAACGATTGGACCGTGGAGGGCAGGTCGATGTCTTGTACTTTGACTTCCGGAAAGCGTTTGATAGGGTCAATAATGATATTCTGCTGGCAAAACTATGTGCCATCGGGTTCCCGCCAGGTCTCTTACGGCTCCTCGCTGACTACCTCCGCGATCGTCAGCAGTTTGTCAGACTGGGACTCTATGAATCCCAGCCCTACCATACGCGTTCCGGAGTCAGTCAAGGATCAATCCTGGGACCCCTTCTTTTCTTGATAATGATCAACGACCTTCCTTCAGTTATTCATCACGCCAGAAGTCTATTGTATGCAGATGATTTAAAACTCTTTTCCGAAATTCACTCTGAAGCCGATTGTCTGGCGCTGCAGAGCGATATTGAGGCAATATTGGAGTGGAGTGTTAAGAATAAAATGGAATTTAATTCTTCTAAATGTTTCATCATGAGTTTTACTCGAGTACGAAACCATGTCACCTTTACTTATAAAATGAATGGCAGCGCTATTGCTAGAACAACTGAAATTAAGGATCTGGGTGTCACATTTGACAACAAGCTAACGTTTCATGATCACATGGTATCGGTAGCAAAAGACTCATTTAGGCGATTAGGCTTCATACTGCGCAATGCTAAAGATTTTAGCAACATCAGCGCTATTAAATCTATTTTTAATGTACTTGTTCGCAGCAAACTGGAGTCCAGTGCATGTGTCTGGAACCCGCACGAAAAGAAGTACACTTTACTCTTAGAAAAGGTACAAAAAGCTTATCTTAGGTATTTGTACAAACGTTTGAATGGATATTATCCGTTTATGTATCCTTCGAACTTTCTTTTAGGCTGTTTAGGGTACAATTCTCTCGAGGTCAGAAGAAAAAATGACCAAATTATTAATATGTGTAAGATTCTTCACGGAAAAATAGATGCTCCTGAACTGCACGACGAACTATTCCATCTTTTTGCTCCAATAAACTATAGCCGGTGCAGGAGGCACAGATTGTTCGCCGTGCCTCGGAGTCGAACCGTCGCTCGAGCCCAGTCTCCTGTACCTCGCACGCTCACTGCGCTCAACGCTCTCTTGGACGCTAAGCCTGACTGTGATGTGTTCGCGGATGAATGGAAGAAGACCTTGTCAGTATGTCTGGAGTATTGTGAGAACAGCGTATGACTGTCGTGTTGTTGTATACTTTTCTTATTGTACTTAAATAATGTGTTTGTGTCTTAACTAATGTAACTGGCCTTGGCCGTTTTATGTTAAAATAAATAAAATAAAAAAAATAAAAAATGAGACCAACATCGTAATCGCGAAAAAATAATCAGCCGTCCAATACATTTGCGTCGAGTAGGTATTGAATTTTTCTATGGGACAGTTGAAAATTTTTTCGCGATTACGATGTTGGTCTCATGGAGAAAGTTGTTCGGTTTGATGTTCTGTATCACACCCTGTTTGAAGAGGATGCAAAACGACACGTTGTATATCTCGTTGGTATAGTGGTCGGTACGATTGCTCAGCCTGGGGTACTGTTATTGATACCCGGGTTGCGAAAAGTGTCCAAGGTTTTTCCATTACGAAATTCTCAATAGCAGCCCCAGAGTCTTTATTTGTGCCCTGGAGTAAAGGCTACCGCAGACAGGCGCGATGTGGCAGCACGACGCTAATCTAGTAGACCAATCTATGAAAACTTAATGACAAATTTTCTATCAGAATCGCGTCGCATCGTCTCGGTCTGCCTTAAGTCTGGAAAATGACAATAAAATAAAATAAAGTTTATTAGGAACAATTTTAGGTATTTAACATAACAATAGACACGAAGATAGCTGCAAAAGTAAAATACTGTGGCGCCACCAACCAACCAACACAAAATACAAGGAAGACATTTTTGTTGCTGACTAACCCCCATAACTGTGGGATTTTAAATTAAGGTTGCGCCAGGGTAGCCCGCGAAATTCAAAATTTCTTAGGTTTTTTGCAATTTGTAGGTGAGTGTGAGCTTGTATGTTGATTAAAATATGATTCGCGGCCGTAGCTAATATGGCTTTACAGAATTATAATCATTAGAATCAGCAATACAACTCCATAAGTTAGCATTTACCTCAAACCTCATGATTTCATGAAATCGCTACATTTGAGGTATTTACCTCAAATGTAGCGAACTTATGGAGTTGTATTGCTGATTCTAATGATTATAATTCTGTAAAGCCATATTAGCTACGGCCGCGAATCATATTTTAATCAACATACAAGCTCACACTCACCTACAAATTGCAAAAAACCTAAGAAATTTTGAATTTCGCGGGCTACCCTGGCGCTTTCGCCTTAATGTGAGTTCTCTTTGGAGAATGCTGAAAAAAATTAACTGATGTTATTTAACAAATTATACTTAGGTAAGTCAATAAATTACAATTCAGTTCAAAGTTTATTAGCACCATTATTAGCAAATGTTTAATTATTTGATAGTTATGTAATTAGGCGATGTTTTCGTTCACATAAATTGGTAACCCCATTTGTGAAGCAGTCTAGATAATAGAAGTATGAATGTATTGTAAAGATACTTACCTTACCTAATGCAACAGCAAACAGGATTACTGATCTGTTGCTGGGCCATTATTGAGTCAAGACAAAAAGTATTGGTTAAAATAAAAATAGCAACGAATTATTGAAACAGCACGGAAGGAAAGAATTTATTACTCTCTATTACGGAGTAGTGAATATAGTCGGGGAAATTAATCGATATGTAAATTGACTACCGACTAGTTTATTACTTCGGAATATAATATTTACATAATATTGCTAACCGGCTTAAAATCATAATAAATGTAATGTTTATTGGGGCAATTACGATAATGGGGTAATTCCGATTGATGATAATTTCTACCAAACGCAACGAGATTTTTATTTACAAAAGTAGCTAAGTACCTACAGTCAGCAGCAAAAGTCGATTAACACTTCAGTTTTTTAAATCTTAATTATTGAACCAGATCTATACTTATAATAAATCTGTAGAGAGGTCAATTCTGTACATGATATATATTTTCAAAATAACTATCAGGGGGTAATTAGTGATCGATACTGATGCCAAAAATGCAATCAGTAAAATTTTTGTCTGTCTGTCTGTCTGTCTGTCTGTCTGTCTGTATGTTCCTTATACAAACAAAAACTACTCGACGGATTTTAACGAAACTTGGTATAATTATTCTTCATACTCCTGGGGAGGTTATAGTATACTTTTCATCACGCTACAATCAATAGGAGCAGAGCAGTGAAGGGAAATGTTGGGAAAACGGGAGAAGTTGCTCCATTTTTTAAGCTTCCGTCGCGTGTGCAGCCTTAATGGTTAAAGCTACATAGAAATCATTTATGACGGAAACGTTCTACATAAAATTATATAAAAAATATCCCACAACAGCATATGTCTATCTTTTATGGTTGACTCACAATAACACGTGTAACTCCCGATAGCTTAGCAGTCCAATAAGGAGTTACACGCTGACGGAGTCGCGGGCACAGCTATTAATAATAATATTCTGCGGTTCCTTATTGCGATATTTTTCAACAGTATTGTGGATTGACATATTATATTTCCCTACTAAAATACGAAAGTTAATCTGTCTGTTACATCAAAACCACTGAACCGTGAGGAAGGACATATGGTACTTTTTTACGAAAAACGACGGAAACGCGCACGAAGTCGCGGGCAAAAGCTAGTATTTAAATAAAATCGGAACAGAATTAATACAATTTAAAGATCTAGGACTCTTAGGTATTTTAGGAAAAAAGAAGATAATCAATTAATCATTTTGTATTCATTTACATGATGTGTATAAGTAGTAGGGTTAATCGACTTATGTTGCTGGCCGTACAGTGGGCTTAACGAAAATAATAAAAAGTAGTAGGGTTAATCGACTTATGTTGCTGGCCGTACAGTGGGCTTAACGAAAATAATAAAAAGTAGTAGGGTTAATCGACTTATGTTGCTGGCCGTACAGTGGGCTTAACGAAAATAGTAAAAAGTAGTAGGGTTAATCGACTTATGTTGCTGGCCGTACAGTGGGCTTAACGAAAATAATAAAAAGTAGTAGGGTTAATCGACTTATGTTGCTGGCCGTACAGTGGGCTTAACGAAAATAATAAAAAGTAGTAGGGTTAATCGACTTATGTTGCTGGCCGTACAGTGGGCTTAACGAAAATAGTAAAAAGTAGTAGGGTTAATCGACTTATGTTGCTGGCCGTACAGTGGGCTTAACGAAAATAGTAAAAAGTAGTAGGGTTAATCGACTTATGTTGCTGGCCGTACAGTGGGCTTAACGAAAATAATAAAAAGTAGTAGGGTTAATCGACTTATGTTGCTGGCCGTACAGTGGGCTTAACGAAAATAGTAAAAAGTAGTAGGGTTAATCGACATATGTTGCTGGCCGTACAGTGGGCATAATGAAAATAGTAAAAAGTAGTAGGGTTAATCGACATATGTTGCTGGCCGTACAGTGGGCATAATGAAAATAGTAAAAAGTAGTAGGGTTAATCGACATATGTTGCTGGCCGTACAGTGGGCATAATGAAAATAGTAAAAAGTAGTAGGGTTAATCGACATATGTTGCTGGCCGTACAGTGGGCATAATGAAAATAGTAAAAAGTAGTAGGGTTAATCGACATATGTTGCTGGCCGTACAGTGGGCATAATGAAAATAGTAAAAAGTAGTAGGGTTAATCGACATATGTTGCTGGCCGTACAGTGGGCATAATGAAAATAGTAAAAAGTAGTAGGGTTAATCGACATATGTTGCTGGCCGTACAGTGGGCATAATGAAAATAGTAAAAAGTAGTAGGGTTAATCGACATATGTTGCTGGCCATACAGTGGGCATAATGAAAATAGTAAAAAGTAGTAGGGTTAATCGACATATGTTGCTGGCCGTACAGTGGGCATAATGAAAATAGTAAAAAGTAGTAGGGTTAATCGACATATGTTGCTGGCCGTACAGTGGGCATAATGAAAATAGTAAAAAGTTGGAATGGACATGTTGGTGAAATAAATGGGCAACCCCAAAAAGTTTTACATTTGGTATCGTGTATGTAGATCTAAGGATTTTGGTATTTTGCCTTTTGATTTTTGCATAATAGATTATTTTATCTAAGAATGTTTCTATTACTTTTTTCCGTAGTACAGACGGTGATGTCTTATACAGATTTCCAAATTCTACCATTATTTCACTGCAGAGTTAGCGTGGCCAGAATCTAACCCTTAGTTGATAAGTTTTTTATTTTTTTGTACTAACCAGTGGGCCAATTGTTGTCAAATTAAATAAATATATATAGTAATAATTATAAACTATCGAAAAATTATATTTTCTAATGTAAGCAGTATGGTACGCACCAATGAGGTATTAGTACTATTAACATCACTGGTACGCACAGTCACAATTTATCGAAAGTTTACAATTTCACGAGTTACATTATAAACTGTCGAAGTTCATTACTATACGGTTACATACAGGTTGTTTCTTTTAAGGTGTCAAGCCAGTGCGAGCTGATAGCAGAGTAGGTACCATACCTATTGATTTAACTTTCATGTATGTTCTACGATTTTTTGTAGTTTTCGGGATAAAATTTGTTTTCGATATTCTTCCTGATTCAACGTGATGATGGCTTTAAAAAATTATATATTTTTTTGGGTCAACTTTGAACAAGATTGCACACATTAGATAGATTGCAGCGTTTGCAGACATGACCGCTGCAACCCATCCGCCTTGACATTAGCTCCGTCACTGTTTACGATAAAAAACATCGACTTTTCTTTGGCTACGGGGGCCATGCACGAAATCACCTGATTTTGGTAATTTTGTTCATTCTTTGTGAGAAATAAAAAAAGTCAAAATTATTTGTGGTTTGAAAAGTCGAGTTTTTTGTTTTGCATGTAGCTGAAAGCGAATTTTCAAATAAATTAAGAATTTATCGAAAATCACTAATATTCGCAACAAGTTTTCCAAAAAACCGGTCAAGTGCGAGTCGGACTCGCGCACGAAGGGTTCCGTACCATATTATATGGTTAACAATCGCAAAGATAACTTTTTACTTATTTTATGATACTATGAATTACATGGTTATTTTTTGCAGTTGCAGAAAATCACCCATGTTTAAACAAAATACCTTATGAATCGCCGTTTTCAGTATTGTTGCTTAAATACAGTATTTATGGTACCTACATGGTATAAAGAAGTTTCAAATTCCTAATTTGTTGAATTGTTGCGCTAGAGTTCGTAAAAAATGGTCTAAAATTTCTTAATTTTAGAAGATAAAAAAAAATGTGTTTGTACTCTACTCAATGAGTTCTAGACGCTAGATTATTTTTTATTTTTTTTTTCAAAATGAAAAGTTTATTGTTTGGGGACTGACCCCTTAAACTTTTAACTTTGCTTTATTTTTATTATTTGTTGTTATAGCCGTAATAGACAGCGGAGGCTTAGCAAGTTTGTACTGGACTGTACGTGGTTGTCTGATTTCATGGATTTTAATTTTCTTGCGCGGAATCCTAATTATTTTTCTAAAATAAAAATAGCCTGAGTTACTTCTTAATACATCAGCTATATGCCGTCAAAATCGGTAAAAATTTGTTTGGCAAGTACCATCTTTTTAATCGGACTGCGCTTTAAAATTCTATACAAACTTTAACATCCCTAAACCTCATTTGAGGCGTAGTTTTGAAAAACTAATAATGACAAACATTATTACTTACTTATGCAAGTATTTGTGCTAAGTCTCAAGTTCATTAACCAAATTAATAAGATTTTTCATATAAACTGTATCTCTGTTTTCACGAACACAGATAAAGAATTTCAAAAATCGTCTGGTATGTTTCCATAACTTGACTCAAACATTATTTACACCAATTTCAGAGTTAATCAAGCCCCCAATAAAATCCTCCGTTATAAAATTAACTTTTCACCCCTTAGGGGTAGATTTTTGGAAAACCCTGATACACGTTGTAGGTGACTACATTATAATTATTACTTACACAAAATAGCACAATCGATTGTAGTCTTCATTTTTGGTCTCAAGTATAAAAACGGAGTTGTGAGTTAATCGGACCGCGTGTTAATATTCCTCCATACAAACTTTGACACGCCCAATCCCTCTTTAGGGGGTAGTTTAGGAACACTCAAATGATAAACTTTATAATTTACTTAGATGAATTTAAGTTTCAAGTCTATTAACTCAAGGGATAGGATTTTTCATACAAACCTTCAACCCCTATTTTACACCCTCAGGGATAGAATTTCCAAAAATTCTTCTTTAGTGGATGTTTACACTATATAAGGTATCTATGTGCAAAATTTTAACTCTCTAGGTCCATTGGTTTGGGCTGTGCGTTGATATATTAGTCAGTGACTCAGTCAGGACTTTGATTTTTTTATATATATTGATTTACCATGTTATTTTAAGACCACAGACTTCCTATAGGTTTTCCTGTAATTTACAGGTATAGAACTATTTTCTATATTTTTTTCAAAATTTTAGGCTCAGTAGTTTCGGAGATTAGGGGGGGGGAATGGTCAATTTTCGTCTATTTTCTTAAATAACTTTAAAACAATATATTTTAAAATTATAAAAAAAATATATTTGAGATCCTCATAGTAAGCCCTTTCATTTGATATGTCACACGGTACAGTTTACAAAACTTTTTTTTTACATTTTCTTATTTTCCCCCTAAAAGTGACTCTCATATTCAAAATTCATATATTTATTTTAGCTGTACGTGTTTGGGTCACAGAAATCCATATGTGTACAAAATTTTAACTTAATCGGTCCATTAGATTCGGAGCAAATTGGCTGTGACAGACGGACAGACGGACAGACAGACAGACAGACAGACAGACACACGAGTGATCCTATAAGGGTTCCGTTTTTTTCTTTTGAGGTACGGAACCCTAAAAATGACGCGGCACTGACGTTATTTGATCATCGTTAATACAAGAAATTACTTTTGATTTTGAACATTAAAAAATATTATCAACATCAAAGTAATACCTAATCTACTTGCAGTTGGCTTGGCTACTTTTTTCAACATCTACACAAAATAAAGTAGAAAACCTATTCAATCGACTAGGTATTCAGCCAACGTCGATGGACTTTAAATTCTCACAATAAAAGATTGAGTTTAAATTCTTGGTCAAAACCACAACGTACTAGACAGAACATAGTTCCCAGAACTCTCACGGCCCAAAACAAGACTGGTTTAACTCGTAAATAAACTTAATTATACAAGTTTTCTATAAATATGTATGAAGTTTGTTTTAAATTCAACTGTCGCGTAAATTAAAGCACAGTTTATATCGGACAGGGCTCGGACTTTGAACTCAATATCGGCATTCTTCTATCGATCATAATATCGATATCGATATATAGAGTGACAGGTTTTGATTTGAAATACATTAAGGGCCTATTTCACCACCTACGATTAAGTTACTTGGCAGATAATTTCATACAAAATCTGTTACATTTTTGAATATATTCGGTAACTAGTGGCTATTCGGGTCGTGAAATAGGCCCTTAGAGTGCTATAAGGATCTTTTATCACTTGATTGACGTTGACATGGAGGCGCTGTTTACAGTAGACATTAATTTGTGAAATGTATTGAAAAAAAAAATGGCGGCTTTCGTTCCAATTTTGGCCACCCGGTATAGGATCAAAGAATAAATGTATTAGCAGTTGGTAAAGTTCAAAATACTTTTCTTTTTACTATCCATCTAATATGCAATTTTAATTTACTATAGTTTTAAATATGTTCGTCTCTAGTTGAACGTTCGACATGAACGTTGAATGGAGTAAACCTTGACATTGGTCATGAATTCAAAGTAATATTGACGCCCACAGTTTGTAGTCATATGTTTGGACGTCACCCAAAAATACTCTAGGGATTATGAAAGCAACATGATATACATTTTAAAAAAATCTAGATATCTGTCTACCTGTAATTAATTAATAAATTCTAGAAAAGTTTCCAAGATGAGCTACCTCAACAAAAGTAAATATGTTTTTTGTTGTTAAATTACTTATTTCTGAAACCATTTTTTGCATTTTTCCATTAGGTACCCTATCAGTTGGTGTTATGATTGTGTAAGTAGGTATCAATTGTACTTATTGTACCTATCTATTGTAGAACTTTGAGACTTTTATTAGCTATGACCTTGATTAGTTTAATATGCACCAACTTACCAAGACACGGAGAGGTTTTCTCGTGTCAACAGCGTTCATTCAACGGCGACAGGACGTGACAATCTTACTTAACTTCCCGGATTAATCGATGTATTCGGTAGCCATTATAAATGTCGTTCTTGGGTGTAATCAAAATAAACATAGCCTTTTTGCTGACTGGTTTTAAAAGAGTTTTTAGGGTTTCGTACCTCAAAAGGAAAAAAAACGGAACCCATATAGGATCATTCGTATGTCTGTCTGTCTGTCCGTCCGTCTGTCACTGCCAATTTACTCTGAATTTCTGTGACCCAAACACGGACGTTAGGTACACGTAAATAAATGAATTTTGAATATGAGGGTCACTTTTGGGGGGCAAATAAAAAAAATATGAGGGTCACTTTTGGGGGCAAATAAAAAAAATATGAGGGTCACTTTTGGGGGGCAAATAAAAAAAAAAGTTTTGCAAACTTTACCGTGTGATATATCAAATAATGAAAGGACTTACTGTGAGGGTCTCAAATAGTTTTTTTTTTTATAATTTTAAAATATTTTTTAAAGTTAATTAAGAAAATACGCGAAAATTAATCATTCCTCTCCATAACTCCGAAACTACTGAGCCTAAAATTTTAAAAAATATACAAAAAATAGTTCTATACCTATAGATTACAAGAAAACCTGTAAGAAGTCGATGCTCTTAAAATAACATGGTAAATCTCTCAATATTTTGCGTACAAACTCACATTTGCAGTTGGAATGTATGGGAGAACATGTTTTTCAACTGCAATGTTAAGTTTTCTTAGGATAAATTCTTTCCAACTACAGAACCCTTCATTGTGCGTGGTCCGACACGCATTTGGCCGGTTTTTTTTTCTGTTATCGGCACGAACGGTATTAGAAAAACTTATGGCCGTTGTAAAGATATTGGTCAGACAGGAAGAAGGTAGATGGACTAACAACAACAACCCAACCCACCAATAACAACAACAACTAAGCATCGCCACTCGTGGAGGCTAAGTTACAAACTATATACAGGGTGACATTGAATAGATGCGACAAAATTTAAGGGGGTGTTCTACGCATCAATATGAACAACTTTTACTATGGGACCAAACCTGAAATCGCGAAAAAAAATCAGCTGTTCAGTACATTTATGTTTCGCGATTTCAGGTTTGGTCCCATAGTAAAAGTTGTTCATATTGATGCGTAGAACACCCCCTTAAATTTTGTCGCATCTATTCAATTTCACCCTGTATAAATAATTTTCTATTTTTACCAGATGCAGCTGGCAATAAAATGTACGCAACAACGATAATCTAAACCTCGATAGTTACCGGTATTCTAAGGTAGCATTTAAAGACTCTAGTGGCGCACTCTAGACGTACAGTCCCCCACCCTACCAACCTAACTATACCAGCCTGAAATGGTCCAACTGCATTGGCCTCTTCTTATACAAAGAACGCACAATAATCTATCTATCTATATAAATAAAAAGAGAAGTCCTGACTGACTGATTGACTGACTCATCAACGCCCAGCCCAAACCCTTGGACCTAGAAAGCTGAAATTTTGCACAGAGGTTCCCTTTATAATGTAGACAAGGAATAAGGAAGGATTTCCCGGTAGCACGTTCCCGCGGGATATTTACCGACATCCACGCGGGCGAAGCCGCGGGCAAAAGCAAGTATGAATATGAGCCACTATTACTCGTTGACAATTCGAGACCATTGTTCCTTACAATATGTTCCTACACTAGCTCAGAAATTACATAAAAAATCGGAAAAATATACATTCGTGCTGTTCCAGACCAACCTCGAATTCGAAAACCAAATCTTTCTGTCTCCGAGCCAGCACTGCCAAGCTTCCTACATATGTAAATTTTCAACCAACACGAGCTAGTTCCGTACCAAGTCTCCAACCAAGCACCACCAACCAAGTTCCACGCGCGCCTCAAAGAGATGTCAGCAAGTGATGGGGTCCAATAGGGCCGACGCCGCTGGGGTCGCGGGTTGTTTTAAGATGCCGCGGCCTTGGCATAGGCAACTAAAGGAACACGGGTGGGTTTTAGTCAGTAAAAGTCTGACACGCCCTTCCGCTCCGCCCAGAGCGGGAGAAGTTATTTGATGATTTCCCAACCTCAAAAAAAAAAAAAAAAACCAAGCAGACACGAGTCATCATCACCTGCCTAGCCTTTTCCCAACTATGTCGGAGTCGGCTTTCAGTATAACTGGATGCCGCTAAATGCCAGTATTTTACATAAAGCGACTGCTTATCTGACCTCCACAGCCCAGTTATTTAAAATAAATGCTTTGAGTTTTGAGTTTTTTCAGTTACTGGGTAATAAATACAGTAACCCTTTGGTAAAACAAGAGACACGAGTGCTCCCGAACCTAAAGTGCAGTAATTGGAAAAACACGAATTCGAGAAAAAGACTTTTCGATTAAACTTTAAATACAATGTGAAAGGATAAGTACAAAACTAAAAACTAGACATTGTTACGTTTACTTTTTATATAAAAAAAAAACTATAAAATAAAATGGGGATTCAGAATAATATTTAATTGAAAACCTACCAAAATTTCTATTACTGCACTTTAGGCTCGGATGGATAGCTAACATAATTAAAACATCGACATAACTCGTGTCATCGTGTCCCATCTCTATTCCTAGCCCGTTTGCCGCGTGCAGCGCTAGGGCTAACTACGATATACGACAGTTCCTAGCGCCAGTTATACTCTGAACTGTATGAGATCAAGTCGTCGCGCAGTTGTTCGCAGTTGTTCGCAGATACGCAGTCGTAATTGTTTTAAAGTATTCGTGTATGAGTAAAGTGGATTGTAAAATAAATAATAATAATATTGTATGCTGATTGAGTGCAGTGTTGATAGTTACTGGTAGGTTTTAATTTTAATTAAATAGTTTTTTTTTTTCAAAAGAATTTTTGGGGGTATGTCTGTAATGAAGTTTAGTTAATAAAAAAAATATAATGAACTATTTCTAATGAAATACCCACTTTTGTTATAATATTCACTCTCTCCACTACCCACATTTCATTTCATTCGTTTAATTTTTTAACTCTCTTTCAATAATAAACAAAACATTTTTATGTATGTGTAGTCGATTCTAGCCATGTAAGTATTACTTGCATTTTATGTCGGCAAGCTCAGCTGATATTTAAGAGAGAGCTAGCTAGACCTTATAATTAACCCCGGAATGCTAATAGTAAGCTAGCAAGTTTTGTCGAGCCCCTGATTACAAGCATTTAAATAATATCTGTACGGTGGTTTGAGTACCTACATAAATGTATATAACTTTCCTAGTTCCTAGACCAAACGTTGAGAAACTCAAAACTCAAAAAACTCGCAACTCAAAACTGCGGAAATCAAACTTGCTAATACCCACACCGCAGCGGTTTTTCAGCTAGGGCAGTGCGAATTTTCAGTGTCATTAAATTGAGCTTCGTTTTCTTCTTGATAACAATTAGACCTACCAACCATTTATATTTACATACCAATTAATGCATATCCATATTATTATAATGTGTCTATTAAGGCTCCCGCAGACAGACACGACGCGACTCCAGTAGAACAATTTCCATGAACTTTTCATAGAAATTGTTCCACCTTAGTCGCATCGCGCCTGTCTACGGGAGTCTTAATACGACTTTTATTACTACACATAAATTATAATCACTAAAATCATAAAATGCAAATAACCTGACATCACACCACTGCGGAGAAATTATACATTTTATTATGTATAATTCATTTTAAACATTGTATAATTTATGAGTGATGTTCGTTGAGTTGAGTGGCCGAAGGATATTGGTATCGCTCAGTGATTGGTGTGCCGAAGTCAGATGGCAATAGCTTTGTATTATATTATGTATAACTTACTGTCTCACTAGATAGAATACAAAGTAAAACCAAGCAGGACTTGATGCAGGTCGTAGAGGTTGAATGACGTGTAAGATATTATATCCAGTAACATCTGGTTGTACTTGAAAACAAACTACCTATAGCATAAGTTACTACCCATTCATTGCGGCAGAGAAAATTAACTTTATATTTCTGGTGCGGGGTGGTTTTCGTCTATAACGCCGATGGGCGTCCTCAGCACCTCAAATGGATAATATAAAACCCCGTTGGGCGTTTTCAGCACTGTTTAAAATGCTTAATAATTCTTACGTCAAAATGTCAATGACAGGAAAGGTAAAATTATCATTATAAATTAATATCAGAGGTAGTAAACCTTTTTTTACTTTTATAATACCACTATTATTTTATTATAGGTACTGATATTATATATTTATACACCTTATTTTCATTGACATTTTTTTATATAAAAACAATCGTTTTATTAAAGGAGGTGGGTTAGCCCACTTAGGGCACCGACTTTACAATGTTATAAATTTATAACAGATAACAACAGTGAATGTCATTAAGTACTTATATTTACCTTTTTTTGCTCCTTTGTATATTATAGTACACAACACAAGTTCCGTAGGCACAATCAGTGTCCAAAAATCACAAGGCGTGGTAATCGAAAGTGCAAGAAACAGTCCAATAAAACGTAAGCGGGTCGTTAAAAATATCGGCGATATCACAGCACATCTGATCACTATGAAAGCAAAACAGAAGTGATGACGGTGAGAAAATTATTAACTGTCATTTAGTGCAAAATACTTTTCAAACGAAAGTGAACCTTAACTTCAAATCATAAAGGTTCACTTTAATCTGTGTACCGACCGGTTCAGGCTTAGCCAAGAGAACAATGGGAACCAAATTCCACAGCAGTAAGACTGTCAGTCTTGTTATCGGTAAAGTTTTATTAAGTTTTAGTGAATTTAAACTTATGGTATAATGTATTATTGGTCTTAAAAACAGTTACTGCGCATGCATCTGCACGAAGTTCGGGGCTGTCAAGTTATTTTGCGTCTACTGTAAATATACGTACACAATTTTATGTCATTAAAAGTCATACCTAACACGTAAAACCAATGCAAAATAGGAAATAAAAATTATGCGATGTAAGTGATCTCTCAAAATACCTTTCACTACTATTATAGAAAAGTAATAATTAACAAAATATATTTAGAATCAAAGGTTGTTAAATCCTGGAAAACGCCCTTAGGCGTCTTCAGCACCTAGAAAGGATTTCGCAATTTTTTTTATAGTTAAAAATCCGGAAACTATGAGCAGTACTTTGTGCATTTAAAACATATAGCACCTATTGCAAATTTTTTCCCATTTTAGGGCTGGTTTTTACCAAGATATATACAATTGTAAAAAAACGCCGATAGGCGTACTCCGCACCAGAATATGAAATTAAAAAAAAACGCCGATAGGCGTCTGTCGCAGCGAATTGGAGTTTTTTGTGATCTCTCCAAAGCCTTTGATTGCGTGCACCATGACACGCTTTTGCGTAAATTACGTCATTATGGTGTCCAAAACGAAGCTCTCAAAGTGATAAATTCTTATTTACATAATAGGTTCCAATGTGTAGATGTTAATGGTGTGAAATCTTCCGGGCTACCAGTTCAGTTAGGTGTACCTCAAGGCTCAATACTGGGTCCATTCTTATTCCTAGTGTATATCAATGACTTACCATTCTATTTAAAGGGTATCTGTGACGTTGTACTGTTTGCAGATGACACCTCTCTTATTTTTAAAGTAGACAGAAACAGACATGATTTTGATGACGTAAACAGTGCACTCTCAATGGTTACGGATTGGTTTACGACAAATAACTTAGTTCTCAATGCCAAGAAAACTAAATGTATAAAGTTTGCCTTACCGAATGTTAGAAATCTGGGACCCAACATCGTCTTAGATGAAGAGGTGCTTAAGACTGCAGAATCAGCAGTTTTTCTGGGTATAACAGTAGATGCTAAACTTCAGTGGGGCCCACATATATCAAGCCTAGCGGGAAGACTCAGTTCAGCCGCCTACGCCGTCAGGAAAGTAAGACAATACACTGACGTTGATACAGCTCGTTTAGTCTATTTTAGTTATTTCCATAGCGTTATGTCCTACGGTATTCTGCTATGGGGCAAAGCGGCTGATATTCAAAATATTTTTGTTCTTCAAAAACGAGCTGTTCGAGCAATTTACCAGCTAGGTGCTAGAGTTTCTCTGAGGGAATTTTTTAAGGATATTGGTATTCTCACAGTGGCATCACAGTTCATCTTCGCCAACATCTTATACATTAGGCAAAATATACATTTGTACAGTAAAAACAGTGATATTCACAATATTAACACCAGAAATAAGGACAAATTACGTGCTCCATTTCATCGGCTTCATAAGGTTCATAACTCATTTGTTGGTCTTGGTATAACTTTTTATAACAAGCTACCTTCTTCTTTGCTAGATTTGCCTTTTAATGCGTTTAAAATTAAAGTTAAATCCAATCTTTGTTCAAAGGCATACTATTCTATCAACGATTACTTAAACGATAAGAATAGTTGGTCGCTGTGATTAATTCAAGACAATGTTTATGTTATGTTCTTTCTCCAGGATCAGCTTACATAATGACAGGTTACATGAGTTAAGTACTAAAATTGTTTATTTTATTTTATTTGACAAAAATATAATTTAATGTATTGTGTTGCGTAAATTATTTTGCATAGGTACTATTGTATAGAATCTAGTTCTTCCAACTGAACAGACAGCTGTGCTGCTGGGGAGTTTGTTCCGCTACTTCTTCTTCCCAGCTAAAGCACTAGGAAGTGGTGAAGGGCGGGCGTTTTGTGGGGACTGTCTTACTGTAATTTTGACGTTCAAAAAGTGCTGATTCTCAGCCTAATTTGAATAAAGGACTTTTGATTTTGATTTTGATTTTGAATGGGTTAAAGACTTTTATAGACCTTAGGGTCCCATAATTAGACAAAGGTCTGCGTCTCATCCAGTCTTCCAAAGTTAGCCTAAGGTCATCAGAGGCAAAAAAATAAACGAGTCCAGGCTCATCGCACAATCTTCTTCTGAGCCTGATCAGCTACGAGCAGGCTTTGAATCTGTTATGGTACTAGAAGGGACAGTCGGGTTTAGTCGTTAGAAGTCCGACATAACCCTCCGTTGTTCCCAGACGGAGGGTAGCCATGAGGATTTCCCCACGAAAAAAAAAAAGAAAAAAGCTTTGAATCTGTTATATGTAGAACTAAATGTAAATGTGATTTCATAATTAGGTACCTATTAAATTAACATTATTTACTAGTCCTTTAATTGATTACATTTTTCAAAAAAGCATCTTTTCATTTAACATTCTTAAAAATTTGGTCTCGTGTGAGCGAGAGATGTGATAAAATACGACAGCCCTCTTAAAACAAAACAAAAAAAAAACGAGCGAGCCTTACAGTATGATATTATGATTATACATCGTAATATCATAAAATCATAATGTAACACATCGTAATAACATAGTAACATCTAACATCTCACCTTGGTAAAAGTACTTTCTAGTTCCATACAAAATAAGTGTCCGCCTATATATCTAAGAACCCCATAGGTTCATGTCAATCTGTGCTCAATGCCAACCGAACCCCATGGTTCACAACTACAGACTGTAAGCCCGTGGTTGCCATTGGATGATGGTATTTTATGTGGATGTGTAAGGGTGGAAGGGACATCGACGCGCAAACGGTTACCACGTTTTCAGTACATCATTCTGAGCCCCCTAGATAGAAATTTTTCATCGGTTATTGAAAAAAAATCGGCTCTTCCATACATTTTGACCGTGTAGGTATTGCACTATTGTAAGAAACTGCAGATTTTTTTTTCATTATCCGATGAAAAATTTCTATATAAGGGGGCTCAGAATGATGTACTGAATACGTGGCAACCGTTTGCGCGTCGATGTCACTTCCACCGTGTATAAGTATATGTAAAGTTTTTCCTTATGAACCAATATTGTGTTCATTCGACACTCAACGTGAGGTACGAAAACATTTCAATCCGTCAGTCAAAACTTTTAGAAAAATATTTTCACTTCCTGTTATAACCTCCCAGTCCCTTTTCACGAAATCACTTCCACAGATTGCAGGAAAGCTAGAGGAAAGATGTTACACGTCAATAATCAAAAAAACATTCACATGTTTAATGTATATACGAGTACTTATTTATTGCAACACATTTGTCGAAAGAGATAGTGAGAAGGTCTGAAAACTCTGACATATCTGAAATAACTAAAAACTCGGAAAATCTATTTATTTTTCCTTCTAACTCGTACATAATTTATTAGATCTTTTATTTAACAGTCTAATGTCAATGAACTCGGAACATTATATACATATAACACTTTTCAAATACTTTAAATTTTCGCTACATTCCTCGGAAAATATACACAAAAAAAATAAAAGATACATAAATTAAGTATTTGTAAATAAATATCTTTCTTACTAGCTGCAAACAAAATTTAGGCAAAGTAGGTAGGTACATGATAATGTAGTAATTAATTATGTAGGTATATACCTAAACCTACTATTGCGTATATAGTTTGACCTAATTACAATTAAAAGAGTGATAAAGTTAATTGTAAATTGTAATAAAAGCGTAGTTTGTGTGAGACATATTATTTGTTTAAAACTAAGATAAGATCTAACCGTATAACAAGTGAAATTATAGAAAACTGTTGCATCATCATTTGTTTACAATTACATCAGATTTTGTTTACTTTTTTTGGAACTGTGTGCTTCCGGGTATGATCAGGTCGAGCTATGTTATTAAGTTAGAAGGAATTTCTGAGTAGAAATCCCGGAGCCTGGATTGTGTCCAGCTGATGGCGATAGGGTTGCCCCTATTATATGGGACTTGTTATAATAAATTGTTGAAATGTTGGTGTTCATATTATACCACCTCTGCTCTTTAGGAAACAGACAGATTAATTTGAAGAATTCCTTGACATGAACCCGGTTTCTCAAAGCTTGAAGAAATAATTTGCTAAGATTTGTCAAAAGATTTATAATTAACCAGGTTTCCAGAAACCGGAGGTAGACTTTGTTATGGAATCACAACTAACTAAATTGACATTTGTGAAAAATAGTAGATTATGCACCGAGGGGCTAAAGTTGTGTCTTATGTCACGGGCGTCATATTGAATCTCGAGCGCAATGAAGGATTCGGGATTTAACTCCCGAGCGCAGCGAGGTAGTTAAGAGTTTAACTCACGAGCGAAGCGAGGGAGTTAATACAAGAATCCTGAATGCAGCGAGGGATTCAAGCTAGCCCAAGGCAAAGACACCTTTAGCCCAGAGGAGGATACTCTACTTTTTACACCTACTGTGAGAAAATAATAGCCATAGTACGAAAAACAAAGTATTTATTAAATAAACAAACAGTAAGAATAACATATTTAGAACTAGTTAGTTATATGCACTTACATATTAATTGAAGTTAATGGTAACATTTGAGACATTAGTCCAGTTGTGCAAAGATAAAGTTAAGTTTTTATTTGGTACGTTTATAGATGTTGATGTGTAATTTAAAAAAAAAAAAACTTGAGAGGTGTCAAGGGACACCCGGATGGAACGAAGTTCCTTTCGATTAATTAGTGAAGGAATTGTAACAAAATTTTATTTTTATACTTATCATCATCATCATCATCATCATCATCATCATCATCATCATCATCATCATCATCATCACCATCATCACCATCATCATCATCACCATCATCATCACCATCATCATCATCATTATCATCATCATCACCATCATCATCATCATTATCATCATCATCACAATCATCATCATCACCATCATCACCATCATCATCATCATCACCATCATCATCATCATCATCGCGACACCACACTGTTCAATGCGAAATAGAAATGAAAATATCTGGCTTGCTTTCTATAAGAGAGAGAGAGAGAGAGAGAGACAGACAGAGACACATGCGCACGCCGCACGGCTTACAATAGCTACCTATAGCAAAAAGTGTCGTGACAACTTTTCGTGAGACTTTTTTCCGTCTAGCCCCCTTTCACAACGCGCGATAAGGAACTTCGTTCCAAAATTAAAAAAAATAAATAAAAAAAAAATGAAAAATGGTTCGTAGTTATCTAATTATTCTTACAATATTATGTCTTCGAAAACATGGCAACGATATGAAGAAGCAGTCGTTATGATTTTGTAGGAAATCGAGAATATCATCCACGCGTAGTAAGGGTTTCGAGAATAGCTTTCCTCTTTCTGGCACCAAAAGGTGTTTGTTAGTACTATACTGCCAATTTAGCTGAGCATGTGAGATTCCAAATTCAAATCACATTATTGACCAGCGGGTCATAATGAAATCCAGTACAACATTATTGACCGGCTGTGCCCCCGGCCACTAATGACTCACTTTAGGTTAAGGTTGCTTGACATATAATTTGACATTTTCGAGCAGGTGGTGTGAAAAAATATTTTTCAAATTTCGAACGGCTCGTTGACACTTCCCGTGGCCAGAGGCTCAGCATTGCCATACAAGTGGCAATGCCGCCAGTCTCTTGGGTACTTTACCAGTCGACAGCGATGCCGAGGAATTTTTCGACGCCATATTTTAGTTTTTTCATACTTAGTTTTAGTTATAATCAACGCAATCTAAGAAGACCGTTTGGACGTTTCTTATTTTACATGCCGCAATAACTTTGTATGAACGTCTACGTAAGAAATCGAAAAATCAAATTCGTAATCCTAATTAATTACTATGTTATCCATACACTATAACAATGAGTATCATTCGCAAGCACCAAGTGTTACTTTATATTGGAAAAATGCACTTAAAAACACGAATATATTTTTAACTTAATCATAGTTACCTACGTACCTAATATACAGGGTGGAAGGGATATCGACGCGCAAACGGTAGAAATTTTTCATCGGCTATTAAAACAAAAATCTGCAGTTTCCTCCTACAATAGTGCAATACCTACACGGTCAAAATGTATGGAATAGCAGATTTTTGTTTTAATAACCGATGAAAGTTTTCTGTATAAAAATTTTAGGGGGGGGGTTGGGGGGGGGGTTGGGGCTTTTTTACCCTATATAGGGGGGCTCAGAATGATGTACCACCTGTATAAAATAAGTTACGAATTTGTTGTTATAATAGTCATGTTGTGTTGTCATTAATTTCGTTTTGTACCGGTTACTTAACCAAGAAGTCTGCATTTAGCGCTACAATTACACCACACTATTGCTTGCCATTTTACAGATGAATAACTAACTGTGATAGTGTTGCCATAATCACCACGTTCTACAAATAAATGGGTGACCGTTGTTACTGTTCACGACTGACTGATGTGACTCAACGCAATTGACTATCTCAGACTGACAGATTTTTTTTTTGGCATTGGCATCTCACAGGTCAACCTAGGAGGTTCGGCTGCTTAACCGGGCTTCCTTGGGTGTCTCAGTAAATTAAGGCCTCCAGTCAGGGCATAAAACTTAAAAACTAAGCGACTGCACGCTAAGGACACTCCCCTGTGGGGTACGGACCTCGCTGGGGGAAGACAGCAGGGGACAGGCTGGACTGACAGATTACATCCATTTAAACACACTATCACATCACACTAATATTATAAAGGCGAAAGTTTGTGACTGTGTGTGTGTTTGTATGTTTGTTACCTCTTCACGCCCAAACGCCTGGACCGATTTGTATGAAATTTGGTATGTTGATAGCTTATACCATGGATTAACACATAGGCTACTTTTTATCCCAGTGTACGCGGGTGAAACCGCGGGGCGCAGCTAGTATTTAATAATATTATAAAGAGTGTGAGTTTGTATGTAGGGGGTAATCTTCAGAACTACTGAACTGATTCCAAACTACTTTCACTAATGGGAAGCTACATTATTGCCGAGTGTCTTAAGATATAATATTTTATGTTAAAATAAGAAATTTCACGCGGACGAAGTCGCGGGCAGAAGCTATACTTACTAATATCAGTTCAAATCATGTTTAGTGCTGTGACTGATGATTCGTGGCTAAGTTCTAGTTCGTTGCTTAAAACCATTAGATTACGCGACGCGTCGTTTATATCTCCAATTTCATAAAATATATCTATTTATCTCCTATCACTCCCTCTAACCGACAGGAGGCCGGTGTCCCAGCAGTGGGAACATTATAGGCTGATTATGCAATTTTATTGAATCTTTCCGTGTTGTGCATACGTTCCGTCATTCCGTAGGTAACTACTCGTGACTATAATTTATTAATTTGACGTAACCTTATGTACCTACCTACAAAAAAACGTTGCGCGTGCGCACGCTTGTTGTGATTGTGATGACAAGTCTGCGTTCCTTAATTAATATTCTTTCAAACATGCAAATATTTAAACATCAATGAAATTCTTGTCGTGATTGTTGAGTAATTTTTTTTTTGTAAGTCTAAGAATGGGGGCAATCTATTATGTCCTATGTTCAACAATGGTCTAGATTAGTGGATAGGCAGACATTAGATTTTTAAAAAGAAAAGCTCAATTAAGGTTTGACCGCCGTAAAAAGCGCGGTCACTGTCGGACAGCATAGAAAAGAAAGAGAAGCGCGATGACACAACGCTTGCAAAATGTGAAGTAATTACCGATTTACAAAAAAACTATTGATTTAACTAAAAAAGTAATCACATGAAATCATTCCTTATTATTTTGTGAAGAACTGTATAAATTTATGAACACTTTTAATGAAATCTGTAGGAGTAATATGGTAAAAACTCGAAAAAATAGACAGGTCTATTTCTGTCTATTTTTTCGAGTTTTTACCTGGATTTCGTTTTTTTTTTCCTTAGTTCTACAAACTAAAATACATTTCAAGACAAACGAAATCACTTCTTATGTATTGTAGATTACTGTGTATTTTTTCAATCAAAAATATGCTATAGTTACTGTAAAAAATGGACACAAAGTTACTTAGTTTCGCCGTATTTTGGGAGGACAAGCCTTAAAAATTCGCAATCATTTCCCAGCCAGATCCAGGGTCGCTCGTCATACAGAATGATAGCAAAAGAACTATTTCAGACATGATTGTTACGCAAACACGTAGTTTTGTTACAAAAGTCACGATTACTAGTCGTTTACAGTTTGTCAGTTATTTTTATTTGACCCCGACATTGAGCAAGGTTGAAAGCTCGCGCTAAGTTTGCGTTTTGTTATTTGTGTGTAGTCTGAAATTGTGGATCTCATTATTGTCCCAGGAGAGTATTAGGATCTTCCAGTAGCACTCATAAATTAATTACTTACACATACTTATACAACATTAGTTTTTGTTTACACTAAACCCGAAAAGTGGTCATTGTACTCATCATTTTAAACAACTTTTTCTATGGGACCAACCAATAAGGTTACCTACTACAAATAATATAATTATAACCTAAAATCGTGGGTTAAAAAGTTTAATAAAAGGCACTACCGTTTAGGTAGGTATATTGGAAGAGCATTTAAGCCTACTTGGACATTGGAGAGTGAGACTAGGAAGAATTAAGAGGTAGTAATACTAGTAATTGTGCAAAGCACTACTGTAGTGCTATACAATTTATTCAGCAGCCCAAAAGTCTGATTATAGTATTACCAAGGGGTAGGTATCATGTTACTCAGTAACTGTAGAAGTCAGATAGGCAGTCTTAATAATATATACTGGTACTCAGCTGCATCCGTTTAGACTGGAAGCCGACCCCAACATAGTTGGGAAAAGACTAAGCAGATGATAGTTCTTTACAATTTATTGTTCGGTCTCATCATTATTAAAAGATATTGGTGAATCGTCTATAGTAATAATAGTTTTTATTTGCCAAATTGGACGTAAGATTTAGACGTAAGGCGGAAATTGGCAACACGGGCAATGGAACGCGCCAGAAACTAGTGTTTATTATAACAATAACTAAATTGGTTATTTGATGACTTAATAATTTGTTTCACACGGAAACAAGTAATGAAAGTTAATGAGTCATTAACTAATGTTTACTTAGTATACAGGGTGTCCAGATTTGTTAATGGTTCATTAGCGTTAGACGTCTATCTAAGAATGTGGTGTTATTTTATTTAATGGCCTGACTCGCTCCAAAAATATTAAGAGAATATTAGGGTGACTGGTAATTATTGACCTTGAAGAGGAGCTCGTGGCTAAGTAATAACAGCCGCACGGGTCGATCCATCAGGTTAAGCTACGCTTGCCGGGGTTGGTCAGTGGTTAGGTGACCATCTTTACATACCATCATCATCACTCATGATAACAAACAACTTTTACTATGGGACACAACATGAAATCGCGAAAAAAATCCGCTGTTCCCTACATTTATGTTCGTTTGTTTACTCATCTTGTCATAATGTAGAAAACAGAATTTTTTGCGATTTCATGTTTGGTCCCTTAGAAAAGTTTATTTATTTATTTATTTAGGTTAGCCAACAATTGTTTACACAAAACATTTAAGTTGTTTGCTATAATGAGCACAATCATGAGTTCGGTATCGGTCAATAATTACCAGTATCTACTCCTATATAAATTGAATAGAGAAAAGATCTATCTAACAGTGTGTTTGTTACATTTATCTAACAGTGTGTTTGTTACATTTATCTAATATTGTGTTTGTTACATTTATCTAACAGTGTGTTTGTTACATTTATCTAATATTGTGTTTGTTACATTTATCTAACAGTGTGTTTGTTACATTTATCTAACAGTGTGTTTGCTACATTTAAGTTTTTCTCAATTCAATAAAGTATTCTCAATTTTTTTTTTCAATACAGTATGTTTTCACGACAGAGTAGGAATTTGTTATAAACAGCTGATTCCACGTTAGTAGCTATCAAAGTATTTATCACGTCGTCGCGTAAATTTGGCAGATATCCAGCTCCTCAAGGCCACGCATGAGACCTAATTCATTGAAAACAAAATATACAAATATTTTGATGACGAAGGTATTGTGTTGATCACGTTTACTCGTTTTCAATGTATTTTAAAGTAAAAATAATTAATATGTAGGAGAATTAATTAGTAAGCACCTACTGTCTTTTCGCTCATTTTTGCTTTTCTTTCTTGTTTCTTTCACTCGAATTGAAACGTCTAAACACAAAATTAATGTAATGTGAAAAATAAAAACCTACATTAGTGAATCGATTCAACGATGTTGGATTTCGGCTCTCGGCGTCTTTTTAATCCCGTACCGAATGAACGAAGACAGCAGAAAAATGTACGGCGATGAGACCGTACAAAATGAGTGAAAGGACCGAACGAACGTTCATTCCTACCTATTATAACGTCGTCGTGTGAATGAAAATTCACTCATTTTAGTAGAACCATTTCTATGAAAATGTCATGGAGATTGTTCCATTAGAATCAGTCGCATCGCGCCTGTCTGCGGGAGCCTTGAATCGTCTGATATCGGCTTTAGATTAGGTATAAGTAGAAAAGTTACCTAATTACCAGTAACTTTTTTTTTAATGATTGAATACCTAAGCTTGGAATGTAGAAGATATAATTTTTTTAAGTTAATATTCAACATAGCAACACGACATTTGCGTCATAGGAATTACCAATAACTTTTTGAATATGATTAAGTATTATATTAGAAACAAGTTTTAAGAGTATTTTTTACCGTTTTTGTTCATGATCACATCACATGTTCATGGTCTGCTACTCTGTCTACTCTATGTTAGACGAAACACACAAGTTATGTTTTAAAAAACTATCCAAAATAATTGAATTTTAATGACATAAAAATGTTGCTACGATATGAATTTCGAAAAGACACACGTTGTAGAATAAAGATTAAACTAGTACTTAATTCAGTTGTATTATTAGAGATTATATGACAGATTTAGCATTTGAAGGGTCGTCTGTCAGATTTGTCACAAATAAACACAGCTGCCGAAATTACGCGACAGAAGTTCGGGTGCTTACGCCTCGGCGAGCTTTCCATCGAGGATTTCCGTACATGTGTCGCTAGGCATGAGGTTATTGAACTCATTTTTCTTCAACAGACACGAACATTTTCTTTAACTAGTTATCATATTTTTTGCCAATCTTGAGTGGGATCAAAGTCACGATAAAATTGTGTAAATAATACCTACTGACAGTATTATATTGATTGATGCAATTGTTGCTACGTGTCCAATTATTTATCTACCTGACAGACAAAAAAAAGTTTAGGCGTCATCCCTAGAAATAATTATCATTTATCATTTATTAACATTCAGTGCATGTTATAAACTTTGTGAAAGCGCTTTTTCATAATTCCCACATGACACATTATCCGACTACCCCAGAAGGAACGGAACCCTTAGGATCACTTCGTTGTCCATCTGTCTGTCAGTCTGTCAAGACCCTTTTTCTAACCAGGAACGCGTAGAGGTATCAAGCTGAAATTAATATCAAATACGGATGTCTATTAGTCCCTTGGAGCTCTAAAAAAATCAAGGTTCTTAGTCAACGCAATAAAAAATACGGCCATTTATGTGACAAATTTTGAACCTCGCGAGTAAATCAAAACCTGTAGGGTACTTCCCGTTGACCTAGATCATGAAATTTGGCATGAAGTTGGTCTCACAGCACAAATAAAGGAAAAACCAAATGTTTAATGTTTGGTTAAATTATTATTTTGGATTTTCCATAAAATATGTGTTATTTAACTACTTCTAATGTATAATTTAAAACAAACCCAAAATTTTCACAGCCGCCATCTTGACTTTTTATTTTGACTTTACTACCGGCTTTGGCTCCCTCGAAAACCATGAAAACGACACCCATGATGTAAAATTCGAAAATTTTGCCATCTTGGATTTTCATTTTAACTTATTGTCTACTGATGTATGTAGGTAGGTACTAAAACTGAAATGAAAACTGACATGATTACTTGAAATTTATTCAATAGAAAAAAATCCAAAGTAGAACCGTCTATTTTCTGCTTTATACGATTATACGTAAACAGTTCCTTGTTGTACAGTAAAATCGAAGGTATTTAAATATATTGAACTTACTAAGCTAAAACGCACTACGATTAGGTTCACAATGCAATGTATTTCGCACGCGTGCGATTTTTCATTTTCCCGCACGTGTGTGGGAATAAAAATTGCCACAGATAACTTATGCCTATACTTAGTCCAAATTGGTCCAATGCCTCTATTCACAACTCTTTATTCGGAGGTGAATGTTTTTTTTTAAATCTCGGCAGACGTTGCGTCTTTACGGCGTTAATATTTTTTGAATATTAAATAATGTTTATAAATAGAATATCATCAAAAACAATGATAATTACGATAAAAAAAAACGTTTATGAACAAATTAACATTTATTTGTGTTCTAAACTCGATAACATTTGAATTTTCTATTTTTCATATTAGGCTGTTTATCGGCTTTATACCTTTGCTTCTTCTTCAATCTGGCAAAGGCAAAACGCGAAAAAAAGAGAAAATTTAAGTCATAGTTTCCTAACAATTCATGACAAAAATATTTTCCGTTATTTTATTTTATTTCTTCAAAAGTGTATTGAAAAACTTCGTTTGATACACGTGGACATTAGTTATTGCAGTTCTCGGCTCAAAAACAACCTCGCCTACGGCTCGGGTGTTAATTCCGCCTCGTTATTTTGTCATAAATCTAGGTACATTTAAACGAAGAGCGTTTAAATTCCGGTGCGCGTGAGAGTCTTCTACCTCGCATTGCAAACTAGACAGCCCTATCGCCATTTCACTTACATACCAAGCTAAACCACGCTTCCGAATATCCTCATAATAAGCTATCCATTAAGAATTTAAAATGGCCAAATTACATAAATGATGATAGTTAAGATGACCATGATAATGAGTCTTAATGGTTCATTAACTACAGACTGTTGCCAAAGAGAGTTAATGCACAACTTTCACACAACATGTGGCTAACAACACAAACATTTAACACAACTTTAAAAGCTACATAGGTACTCGTAGAAGTAATTACGTAAAGATTAAAAAATAAACAAGTTCATAAATTAACAAAACCACAGTTCCTAGTCGTGAGAGAAACTAAAATAGTTTTATGATAAATATTGTAAGCTGGTTCTTGGAACTGGTATTCCCTAGTACAGTCAGCGTCAATAATATCGGGGCGAACAGACTGTTCAAAATGATCTAAACAACTATGAAAATGAAATATAAACTCAATGACACAAGGAATGTTTCAGAATGAAGACAATACACGACAGCTATCATTCTGACAAGAACTTTATCCAATTGAGATAACATAAGTTTTTAAACTATCATGGTCACTAACATTAATATTAACACAAACGGTATATACAGGGTGGAAGGAACATCGACGCGCAAATGGTTATCACGTATTCAGTAGGTACATCATTCTGAGCCTCCCTATATAGAAATTTTTCATCGGTTATTGAAAAAAAAATCTGCAGTTTCCTACAATAGTGCAATACCTACACGGTCAAAATGTATGGAAGAGCAGATTTTTTTTTCAATAACCGATGAAAAATTTCTGTATAGTGGGGCTCAGAATGATGTACTGAATACGTGGTAACCGTTTGCGCGTCGATGTCCCTTTCACCCTGTATTTACCATGTTTACTGTTATAAGTAACACACACTTGAGATAATGTTTAATTACCTTAGTTGTTGAAATCATTTTGAACAGTCTGTTCGTCCTGATATTTTTGTCGCTGACTGTACCAGCTAGCGGTTGCAACAGTCTCGACCAGTCGTTCCGTACTATAAACTACTAATTTTATTTAACAACGCCTGGTCAGACTGGATGCCGACCGCCATTTAGTTAGAAAACATGCCTTTAGCTTTAGGGTTGGCAGAAACTAAGTGCCCCATGTGGTAGATTATTATTCCTTTGGCATCGTCCACATTTATAGGTACCTACATGACGTTAAAGCGCGAGGACTCGCATCTGACATCTAATTTGTTTGAAGAACAATAACAAATAACAAAACAACAACAACAATAACTACAATAACAATAACAACAACAATAACAATCCTTCTAGGGATTAGGATTTTGGATTTTAATAGGTACTTAATATTTAAAAGCCTGCTCATCTGTTAAACAAACATTTTCCAAACAACGACTGAAACAGAGAAAATGGTGACTAATCAGAAGGCCAATATTCGTACCTGAAAACGTTCAAATTCAAGTCGCAATCACATGCCAGCGACAATCAAAAGTCAAAAATGTAGGTAAACCACGGAGAGGTAAACGCTACACAATTTTTGACAGATTGAGACTGAGATGAGGTTGCGAACGTTATTAAAAATACGGGAATTGCCGCTCTGATCACAGATAAAAGAAATCAATATTATGACAACTTCCGTAATTATAGGTACTTACATGAAAACGTAAACTTCTAAACGTCGTAATTAAAACTACATGACCGGGTGACCAAATCAAAATACAGGGTGTAAGGGACAGCCCTCCGCAAACTGATAGGGTGAATTCAGTATGTCATACTAAGATGACCGGTACATGATTTTTTTTCAGGAACGTTAAGGGAATCTAATAAACCTGATTTGTTTGTGTTTTTGTGCAGAAATCGGAGCGTCTATTACTGGTTGGGAGGGGTAGGTAATAGGTATGCGGTGAATTCGATGAACTCTGTAGCTAGACAGAAACTAAACAGCTGATTTCACGCGTCGTTGGTTAGAGTATTTCAACATCCATTGCTAGTTTTTTTTTTTTTGTTTTTTTTTCAGTTTTTTTTTACATAAACTAGTGCTGCGAACACACAATGCAATTTTACATTGAAATAATGAACATGAAACTGAAAAAAAAATTGAAAAAATGAAAATTTTCCTGAGAAAATTTCCGGTGGAATATGATTCAAAATGAGGAGCTGAGTGCACCTGTTAGTTTACGGAGGGCTGTCCCTTACACCCTGTATTATATTTCACATCACAACCTACACGGGCACATACGAAGCATCAGAAGCTAGGTGCACGGTTCCAACCGGTCGTTTCGTATCGAGAAGAGCCGGCAAGGAACTCCACGGACAAACGGCTGCTCCACATTCTCTTCCGCGAAACAAGATAACAATTAATTCATTGTTTTTAGAAATGACCACAACCCGCCCACTTATGATTCACTGTTCAGCTGCGAGTTTTGTTACTGACATTATATTATAATATACATCGTGTCGTTTTGCATCCTCGTCAAACAGGGTGTGGTACAGAACATCAAACCGAACAACTTTCTTCATGGGACCAACATCGTATTCGCGAAAAAATTTTCAACTGTCCCATAGAAAACTTCAATACCTACTCGACGCAAATGACGGTAAATTACGGACGGCTGATTATTTTTTCGTGATTACGATGTTGGTGCCATGGATGAAGTTGTTCGATTTGATGGTGGTCAGTTTGTTTTGTTAGGCAACTGATATAAAGTCAAATCATTTATTTCAAATAGGCACATTATAAGGCACTTCTGAACGTCAACATTTACAAGAAAAAATAATTAATTCTAGTCGCCCCTTCCAAAAGGTACTTTCGTGTGGATAAGAATGGGCAAGAAAATCTAGCGTTAGGGCGAGCGCGCACTGCGGTGCGTTCCGTTAGTTCTGCCATGCCGCACTGGGCGGGGCCTACAGTAACAAAACACATGACCGCAGTGCGCGCACTTCAAAGACATCCCATACTTCACTGATTATGCGTTAGAAAAACGCACCGCAGTGCGCGCTCGGCCTCACTCTTTTAAAACTGTTTTAGAATATATTGTATACATTCATGATGTACCTACTACAATAGATAAAAATAATTAAAAATGAAGCAATGATCAACGAATTAAGAAATTTATAAATATTGTAGAAGTAGACGAATTTTCTAAAATTATAACAAATATTTAATAAGTAAGTAAGATAGGGACATGATAATTCCAACCCACATTATGGTTTCTCGAGATGCAATTTTTCTCTTCCAAAATCAAAAAGCTCTTTACTAAGACTATTTTTAACCATCGATCAATCTGCTCAACTATATTTTAATCAGGACTGCGCCAGCAAACCGGTACCACGCCGCCATTGGTACCGAATATATTAACATACATACTACGTCCACTGAAAGCACAATGATTGTTGCTCGCACATACAATATTAGTACCCACATAAATCTATTAAAGTAGGTAAATATATGCTGGCTTTGTTTAACATTCCGATCTCAAACAATTTATCTCGAATTAAGATCTTCTGCGTTTCTAGATTTTTTTTAAAGTGCAGTACGCTACTATCAATCTTAATAACCGGGATATTTGACCAAATTATTTCGAGGTGAATATCGAAAATTAGGACAACTAAATATTATCACACTTATCACACTAATAATAAAAAGGCAAAAGTTTGTGAGTGTGTGTGTGAGTGTTTGATATGTAAATAGCTTATACCCTGAATTAACACATAGGCTACTTTTTATCCCGGTCTACGCGGGTGAAACCGCGGGGCGCAGCTAGTTAGTAACACGGCCGCCTCCAACGAAAGGTTGGTATTGCCCAGTACCTACCTAATCGGTTTGCGGAGGTCAGAACAATGACGTATTATAAATAGACGCGTCATACCCGAACATTATTGCACTCAAAAACAGCGTAAGCCATGAAGTAGCTACATACCAGTATATACAATCATACTGTGCGCGAAGAAAAGGAAAGACTTACGCCTATACCTGTTATATGTAATAAATCATTTATCATTTAATTGATAAATGATAAATGATTTATTTACTGTAAGTAGGTTTGTACAAACACTTTTACACGTCAATCATATTTTTTAAAACTAGATGAGGTCGGCGTTTCCTATCTGACTACTCTGAGAAGAAAGACCGAAACAAACTCAGAGGTCAGTCTCTTTTAAAGTCCAGACATAATCTTGGTCAGATCATGTAGATTGGTGTCTGAAATGGTCTTTTGAGGAAATAACCGCACAGATTGAGTGAGCCTGTCCAGTCAGTGCACGCATTTGTCAGTAATCGTTGACATTTCAATCCCCTCATCATCTCTGTGTATAATAATTATTCATTTCTGAAAGTCTACGGGTCAAAATGTATGCAACTAGGTCAAATAATATCATGTAATTAGCAGATGCATGATAGAGTGATCCATTTTCCTTGTAACGACAACCTTTCAATGACAGTTAGATATGCCCCGCACAGCCGCACTCAGACACGATAATTAACCAGACTTACGTTTGTAGATTTATTGATCACAAGACTGCCTCGTTAGTCTTCCTGGATTCGATTCCCAGGTCAAAGACCAGGGTCAGGTCAGGAGTCAAAGTGTTATTGGGTTTAACCATCTGGTATTCCTCAGTAGCACCCCGAAATCTGGATTTGTGCCCGTTTAATGGCAATAGGCTCGTTCCCTATTGGCGAAATTATGTGGGTGTCCTGGCTGCATGGGAATACAGACGTTAGTGATGCTATGTTATGTATCTTATGAATCATTAACCTTCATTGCAGTTTATGAGTAAGAGAGTGAGAGTGAGAGTTTGTGAGTGTGAGTGAGTAGTGAGTTTATGTATTAGTTCCTTTGATGTGATTACTGAAGGCTAGATAATCTGTGGGTAAACTGTAAAGATAATTAAATATTTTATTGTTAAGTATAATGAAATAGTTAATAAAGATGCCACCGGAATCTATAGTCATTACCTATAAGAGCAATTAAGATACTTCGTGATTAATAATTGATTATAATTATTAGGTTAAACATGATAATAATAATTTTTAGTCTGAAAAAATCTTGGGTCCATACCATCTTTTACTAAGAAGGTTTTGCCCGCGGCTAATGCACACGTGGAGGTCGGATATTATACCACGGGAACATACTACCGGGAAAACAGTATATTTTCTAATCTTGTCTGCCTTTCTCTACTTACCTGTGTAACGTGAAAAAGTAACAGACAGACAAACGGACAAACAGAGTTACTATTGCATTATTGTCTAATACTATGTAGTATGTAGTATGGATAAGATACTTAGTTACAAACACAAGATATAGAAGTTACTGTGTCTACTAGAAGACAGTTTGTTGCCCTGCTATACATAATTAATACCAAAGCAATAAATTATAATAAAACTAAACTATAATATTATTCAGATAACCAGATCCAACTTGTTACTTCATTAATTCTGTTCATCTCTCGCCTAATTTCCGATTCGTTTCCCACGGTCATAAAAATGTTACTTTCTGTTATATTATTATTCAGATTAAGTCCGATATTTGGATGCCACATTAACATAACTGAGGCCTACTTATGTACCAATTAAAACTACACAAAACAGACTACTATGTAAAAAGTTATGGGTGGTTATACATAAAAAAAACTTCGGAGATAAGGGGGAAAGGTATTTTTTTTTTACATTTTTCATCAAAATTCGAAAACTATGCGGCCTAAAAAAAAGTAAAAAAAACGTTTGAGAATGTGCAAACAGCGCTCTTTCATATGATACCCGACATGCCCTAGTAGCTTCACTTTGAGTTTTTTAAGACCCCCTTTCAGTCCCTATTCCAAAAACAAAAAATTGCTTTCTTATTTGAAAAATAGTTGGGTAAATATCATCTAAAACGACAGACTGAGTCGCACCATAAGGGCCCCTTTTTACCATTTTGTTATGGAACCCTAAAAATATATAAGTATATCGCCTCCTCCTTTTTTTTTACGACGATTGACATGAGCAGTGTTTGTGATAAATAAATAAATAAATGAGCTTTTCTCCAAGATAAGAAGTCGAAACCAACAAAAACAATGACGAGAACATCCTACCTGATTAGCCCTCAGATAACCCCCAATAGGTATCAGTCACGGGGTCTGATAACATCACACAATAAAACCCCACATGACCCCTGTTGACTGACCTGCTACTCTTATCAGTCCCAGTACTTACCACATCGTGATTTGCTATGACATCAGAAATGGTACCACGATTTATCGACGGGTGTGTCTTTGTACGATTACTACACTTTTACGAGGTTGAAACTAGCTTCCAAGTTAGAAATATTTGGAATCTATTGCATCATTAGAAATGAGAGGATAGTAGTCGACTTTACTTATCGACGGCTCTTCGTACAGCCTAGGAGAACACGTTAGGCTGTTGGTAAACTGTAACTCACTAATGCTTTTGAGTGACATGAAATTCTAGAAACCAGAATATTGCAAAATAATGTAGGAAAGAAGACCGAATTAAAATGGTATGTAGGTACATATTAAATTAACAACCTTATTAGGTACCTAATTAATAAATAAAATTAACTAACTTAACTAAAACTATTAAAAAAACCGGCCAAGTGCGTGTCGGACTACGCACAATGAAGGGATCCGTAGTTAACATTTTATGTAGTTGAAACACATGTTCTCCCACATATTCCAACAGTAAATGTAAGTTTGTACTCACACTATTGAGAGATTTACCATGTTATTTTAAGACCACAAACTTCTTATAAGTTTTCCTGTAATCTACAGGTATAGAACTATGTTCTGTATTTTTTCAAAATTTTAGGCTCAGTAGTTTCGTAGATAAGGGTGATAATGGATAATAATAGATAATGGTCAATTTTCGTCTATTTTCTTAAATAACTTTAAAACGATTTATTTTAAAATTATAAAAAAATATATACTTATTTGAGACCATCTTAGTTTTTTTTTTTTTTTTTTTTTTAGTTAGCCCTTTCATTTTATATGTCACACGGTACAGATTGCAAAACATTTTTTTTTTATTTTCTTTTTTGCTCCCTAAAAGTGACCATATTCAAAATTCATTTATTCACTTTAGCCGTACGTATTTTGGGTCACAGAAATCCATATGTGTACCACATTTCAACTTAATCGGTCTATTAGATTCGGAGCAAATTGGCTGTGACAGACGGACAGACAGACACACGAGTGATCCTATAGGGGTTCCGTTTTTTCCTTTTGAGGTACGGAACCCTAAAAAACTTAAATATCGCGTTCAAAAATTTCTCCGCATCGCTGTCGACTGGTAATCTACAAGAGACTGGCGGCACGCGAATCGCGCCTTAGTGTCGCGGGCGATTTTCTCCAGCCCTTGGGTCACGGGAAGTGTGAACCAGCCGTTTGGCGATTTCATTGAATAGACCATGAGCACTCGTCTATTTGAAACTAGATATGCATTAGAAATGATTGAATTATGTTACATCACTTCCATCATTAGAATTGAAACTAATAGAGGTTTTTCGCTTAGTAACATCGTTCATGGATTAGTTTCTCAACACGTTAACCTGTTGTAACTTACTAATCTTTATGCCGGTCGAAGAAGCATGACATTCTAAAAACCAGTCTAACCTTAGCCCGATATTAGTTTGCCCAGTCAGTCAGCACTTCAGCAGTATCAAGTTTTGTTAGAAATCGAATCTAATGTTATATGGAATATTCTGGACACATAAATAATTTCAGTCCCTTTTTTACAAGAACATTTTAAATGTATTTATAACACATAAAAACAAATAAGAATGTGCAATGTGATGATAAGAGTGCTCTTAGATGTAGTTTATTACTCCTAATAAATGCGTTAAAAGCCTCTGAATAACGCACAATCGCAAGGTTTTGGTCGGAGTAGCGCCTACTTGAAATAACAGTTAGCTATATTAATTGTCACCTTTAATAGAATATACCCATGTAAACACATAAATACTAAACGAGCTCGCAAAGCACATGCGTTTAACATTTATTACATACGACACGCCATCCATTGTCTCAGCTAGCAGTAATTATCACTCAAACATAATTACCTCGTGCCTATTTGTTTACAACTTTAAAAGTTTCCGATGTTTTTTCCATGGTGGTACGGAAATTAATCATCGTCATTAGAAAAAATTCCGAAATTGTATTGCTGTACTATTTAATTTATAAATTAGCGAATGCCTAACTTATAGGTGAAGTGACTGATTCAATCTCAATTCAATGGGACGTGGGTTTGATTCCTGAACTGAAAAAATATTGGTCTACAATATGCCATGCAATTAATGACATTTTGTGTCCTTTCCCAACATGTTTATGAATAAAATACAAATAAATATAAAAAACCAATCACACACCATTTACATCACAATAAATCATTTACTGATTATGTATGTGTATTTATAAACTGATAGGAACAACAAAGAAGTATTGCCTCATAACCGTGATACCACCAGACGTCAAATGTCTCTGATAAGAAATCTTAAACAAAGATTTATACTGACGATGACCGATAAAAACTTCGTGATTCTGCATTTACAGAAGAAACTGTCTTTATTGATAACTTTAGTAAAACTAATCACAGAATCTCTTTAATTTCAGAACGAGCATGGCGGTAGGTGCAAATGGAAAAGACGATATACCAGTAAGCACATTCGAAAACAACGAAACATTTGCTGATGGACAAGATTTACTGAGCAACGAAGCAAACGATGAAGCACAAGACGAAAATAACGCTGAGAAAATACAAGTAATTAACAATAGCATTGTTGAAAATAACGCCCAGCAAAATGATTACAATAACAAAGCTATAAAACTCCAAACTGAACAGAATAATAATTTAGATAAGCAACCTGACGGATTTGTTAAAAATAATCTTAACAGCAATCAAAATTGTGAAGTCACACCAAATAAAGATACCAACGATGAAAGTAAACAATCCAAACTAGAATTAATTAAAGAACATCTCAAAAATGTTAATAAAGAAGCTTACGCAGAAGCTAAGGGTGCAGAGGAGAAAAAAGAAGAGAAGAGAACATCAAGAAGATCGTCTCATTATCTACAAAACATTCAGATGACTAATTCTTCTTTAGGACTGACCCTGGGCTCGGAGAAGAAAGATACAAGTTTACTGACTGACACTAAAACTGTTGCTCGCTTTTCACCATTATGGAAACAGGTAATTACGAGTATTATGTAAATGTTTTATTTGTGTAGTTTAGTGCTGTTCATTCTCAGTATTATCCACTCTCCCCTATGGTTTTTTGAAGGGTAATGAGAAGGAGATAACAGGGGAAAATACAACCAGCACTTTACTTGACTACTGCTGTGTAGTATCCTTCTACTGTCACCAAGCATGGACGCATTTGGTGGTATTTTTGATACACCTGCTCAGAGAACTAATGTTCATGTTTGGTTGAACATTATTATTGCAGTGGCGCCATTTTGGAGCATAAAGTTGAGCCACCGCCAATCTAAAAAAGCCGGCCAAGTGCGTGTCGGACCACGCACAATGAAGGGTTCCGTAGTTGAAAGAAATTTATCCCAAAAACCAACTTAACATTGGATCCCAAAAATTATTTTTTATGTCAAAAAATTACAAATTCACAATTTTTGGACTTTTTCCTTTAATTGTGCTGGGAGACCTTGATTCTTGCCAAATTTCATTATTCTAGGTCAACGGGAAGTACCCTATAGGTTTTGATTTACTTGCGACAGTTGCGAGTATCAAAATATGTTGCAAAATGGCCGTATTTTTTTATTGCATTGACTTAGACGCTTGATTTTTTTAGAACTTTAAGGGACAATAGACTTACGTATTTAATATTAATTTCAACTTGATATCTCCACGCGTCCTTGAGAAAAAGGGTCTTGACAGACTGATAGACTTGAACATTTTTTTATGTGATAGAATTACAAATTAACAATTTTCGGACTTTTTCCTTTATTTGAGTTATTTACCTTGCGTCTTACCAAATTTCATGATTCTAAAACAACGGCAAGTACTCTAAAGGTTTTGATTTACTTGCGAGTATCAAAATATGTCGCATAAATGGCCGTATGTTTTTATTGCGTTGACTTAGAAGCTTGAGTTTTTTAGGACTTCAAGAGACCACAGACCTACGTATTTGATATTAATTTCAACTTGATACCTCTACGCGTTCCTGAGATAAACGGTCTTGACAGACTGACAGACAGACGGACAAACAAGTGATCCTATAAGGGTTCCATTTTTTCCTTTTGAGGTACGGAACCCTAAAAAAGACAGAAAGTTAAGCCGCTGGTCCCGGCTGTCATTTATAGACCTTTGGCAGTCGTTACGAGTAGTCAGAAGACCTAAAGTCTTACCAAGGGGTATCGTGTTACCCAGTAACTGGGATGTGGAGGTCAGATATGCAGTCGCCCCATATAAAATACCAGTATTCAGCTGCATCCGGTTAGACTGGAAGCCAACCCAAACATAATTGGGAAAAGTCTAGGCTGGTGATAAAATAATTTTATGTAGGTATTCTGTACTTCCTTGTTATGACAATGTAGCCAAAGCCTAATAAAATCCCTCCTTCCTCGATTGCAAGAACATAAATTAGCTAAAATACGTGCATTTCAGACGTTGGCATCATCAGCGCCGATCTTGCTGACCTTCGTGACCGGCCTGACGTCAGGGTACTCCGCCATCCTACTGCCTCAGCTGAAGACAAACCCTGGACCCATACCCTCGGACGAAGACACTACGTCATGGATAGGTAAATAGTAGTCGTATTTTGCTATTAGCATTATATTCATAAGTTTACACTTCTACAGGAGCAGGTACATGGTATAGTGCACCCTTTCACCTTTCACCTTTTGCGGAGAGCCTATTTTCATCAACTTAATAAGCATTAGTAGTGCAAATAGCTACAGCATCCGTAGCTGCCGTAAGTTTCTTTAACGAGACGTTATCAGGGCACCCAAAACATGATGCTATACTAAACCTAACTAAGTTCTGAGATAACAAAATAGTACCAGGGTGATCGAGCTCTGCTCGGGTGAAAACAGAGAAAACGAATGTTCCCATAAATGAGGCTTTCCACATTCATCGAAATCGTTAAGCCGTTTTCGAGAACGTGATTACAAATCCGATATATCTTTTGAGAAAATAAATATCTTTAACCGTATATATTTATATGTACAGATATTGTTCATTTTGATAGTAGGTATAGGATAACTTAGATTGATATCAATGCGCTTCACAAAAAAATATTCCAGAGCAAATTAAAATTGTAACGGTTGACATGGAGTGAAACTTTGTTCGATACAAAATTGTCAAAGAACATTTAATTTAGGTGTTATTGCTCCCAAAATAGTATTAAGTGTTCAATAAACATTTCAATTTACTTTTGGAATGAGGTTTCATGCATATGTAACAATCAATTGCTAGTTTGAACTGCTAAATTCCTTTTAGTGAAGTAGAGTGATAACGTTTATCGTTAAATTGCAACTGTATTTTACTTACACTTTTGTCAATTGAAACAGAAGATAAACACTCGTAACTAATTGATAAGATTTCGCATTATACTCTTATGTTACATTAACATTATTGCATTGTATGTATTTTTTCGTACTAACCTACTTAGATTAAAGTATTGTTGAAAATGATATTATTATCTATTGGGGTCCATTATTTTATCATGTTTGCTCGAAATAAAAGATAACATTTTATTTTATTTGCGTATGTTTTCAAAAATATAGGTACGTACAGACAGATGTAGGTACTTATAGGACTTTAATTTTATACATTGATTGACCACCAGCTCTATTTCTCATTACAGCGGCAATGGCAGCACTACCAATGGCTCCAGGGTGCCTCGTCTCCGGCTGGATGATGGAAAAATTCGGCAGAAAGACGTCCCACTACATCACCTGCGTCCCGCTCCTCCTAGGCTGGATCCTCATCGCCTCCTCCTCCAACCTCGGCCTCATGCTCATCGGGAGGTTCTTTACCGGCCTCTGCGCTGGCCTCTCAGGCCCGCTCATCCCGGTCTACATCGGAGAAACTACAGAACCAAAGTACAGAGGATTCTTCCTCGCAGCAGTGTCGTTAGCTATCGCTCTAGGAATCCTTGTTGCTCATGTCATAGGAACATTTTTAACTTGGCAATGGACTGCAATCATATGTTCTGTCTTCCCAGTATTAACCGTTGGATTGTTATCTTTCGTACCAGAAAGTCCCATTTGGCTGATATCACAAGGAAGGATAGAAGATGGAGTTAAAGCTTTCTATTGGTTGAGAGGATACGGTGAAGAAGCAAAATTGGAATTGAAAGGAATTGTTGACAGTAAGAAGGCCTACGATAGCGAACCGAAGATGTCATGGAAAGAAAAGCTGATAAGCTTGAAAAGTCCTGAGCTGATAAAGCCTCTAGTGATCATGATTATGTTCTTCTGCACGTGTCAATTCTCTGGAGTTAACGCAGTCGCATTTTATTCAATTGAAATCGTTGAGAAGGCCGTCGGGAAGGGTATCGACCATTACCTTGTGATGCTAATTATAGATTCATTAAGAGTCCTCATGAGTGTTGTCGCTTGCGTAATATGCAAACAATATGGAAGGCGGCCTTTATGTTTCATAAGTGGTGTATGGACTTCGATCTCCATGGTGGGGCTCTCAATGTTCCTTTATTGGAAGCCTGAGAACATGTCATGGCTGCCTTTAATGTTTTTAATGTTCTACATATGTGCTATATCTATAGGCTTGGTTCCTCTACCATGGATCATGTGTGGGGAGGTATTCCCAACGAAAGTGCGAGGCTTGGGCTCTGGTATCAGTTCATCAACAACATTTGTTGCTTTCTTCATTGTGGTCAAAACAGCCCCAGGACTGATGAGCAATTTTGGTGAAGTGATAACTTTCCTCAGTTATGGAGTTATAGCACTTATTGGTACAACTGTTATGTACTTCATATTGCCAGAAACTAAAGGAAAGAGTTTGCAAGAAATAGAGGAGAGGTTTAGAAATGGGAAGAAGAGTGTTGGACCTAAAGTTTAATAGTTGTATTAGTATTTATTTGTGTTGATGACCAGACCAAGCCATATTGTGTTACAAGGAACAATGTACAAAATATAAAATGTGCTGCTTGCTATAACCGTCATAATAATAAAAACTGTGATATTTAGGTAGTCAATTTAATTATGATCGATACATAAGATCGGTGCTATTGTATCTGAAGGACTATTGTAGGCGTGTAAGATAATATAATGAAATGTAACTTGATATTTTCAAAAGACATAGAGTGATTTTAAATAACAGTAAAGTATTTAAAAGAATATTCCAAATTATATTATTTTTATCTACTTATGCATTAATTATGGATGATTTCAATACTTTATGAGATTTTATAACATTCCATGTTAAAGACAAGGTGTTAGAAAATACTTTTATAGATCTAGTTTTTCTGGATTTTGTATACAACGGCTTCCGTGGCGCGTTTTCGAGTACTATTCTTAAAATTAGTAATGAAGCAATAGATGCTGAAAAAGCCACAGTATTTGCCCTCGTATACAATAACCGTATTAATTTATTTCACTTTTTTCATAAACAACTTTTTCGGATAACACTGATGTAAAAGACATTAATGGGTCAAGCCACAAAGAGTTTGGGAATATTTCAAATAAACAATAAACTGTAGAAAATAACATTTATTATTACAAATTGGTAACAAAACAGATTATAAAAATAGTGTCTATGAAATGGCACATTATTTAGTTAAGTTAAATATAATATTAAATGCATTTCGGTACTCATTCTGTCATACAAGTAAGTACTTAAGTACATGGATTCTATTAAAATCATACATTTTATTGTATTTTGAAACTTTTGTTTATATGTATGTACATTATTAGTTGATATTAATACAATCATCCTATAAAATGAAATTTTATTGTTGTTATTTATTTTCGTTTCGATTTCCTTGTCCAAAGTGTTCTTCCATTAGGTCCTGTCACTGCATGTCTGTAGTATCAGACACATTTTCAATTACTGCAAGTAAAAAGCGAATTATGGCTAGAGTCCTATGGCGAGCGATTGCTTAGCCAGTGATCGCTTATTCTCTCGCTCGGCAAGCGAAGTCTGGCATAAGCGCAGTCGTATCTTGCGGTGATTTGAAACATTTCATGCAATGACAGGTGTGATTTTGGTTGTCTACTTGGATCTTGGCTTGACCAGGCGCGAGGCTGGTGGCGCGAACTTGGTGAAGCCTTGCTGGTCGAACACCGGCAGTAGATCACGGACCCTGGCTGAGACAGTTCCGCCTGTGACCCTGGGGACAACCAAACTTTAACATTCTGTTAAAAAATGTGCTATGTGCTCAAAAACTCAATATGCATATTGTGAAGGATACCTACAGATTTAAATTATAATGATAGATGCTTGCTTCCGTGTTGATCTGCAGTTTAGCTATTTTGTTACCTCGGACTCTATAAACCTTGCACCGATCTCAAACACAAAATGGGATGAGGCTAGGAGCCTAGGAGGATGATGAGCTTATTGTGTACTATAAATTTCAAATATATATTGGTGCAGCACCAACTATGTAACTCAAAGTATCGGAGCCAGATACACCATATGCACACACATGTCGGGTTTGCCACCCTCAACTAATAATGGAAGCATCAAAGTACCCAACATCAAAGACAATAACAAAATACCTGCTAGGTTTGGCGAGCTTGGCAGCCTGAGCCGGCGTCGCGAGCTCAGTAGGAAAGAACGTGGCTCCGTAGAAGTCCAGGCCATTCTGCAGCAGAATGTTAGCCTCCTCAATGCTGGCCAACGTGACACGGATCACGCTGTTGGCTTCCTTCGGGATCATACTGCTGACCAACTCGCCATCAATAGTCGTGAGGGCACGGGATGATGACTTCTCCATTGGCTTTGGAGTGGAGGTTCCTGAAAGAAAAATAATGTTATAGTTGGTGGATATGGTGTTGAGTTATGAAGCAAAGAGTATGAAGTCACAGAGACTAGCGGGTGTTAGAAATTTTGAAAGGTGCATCCTAATGGTTAATGTTTGAAATACTTTTGTAAGTTTATGTTACCAGTCGAGGAAATATATATTTATAATCTTAGTGATACCCCATGGCTAGGTATAATGTATAATAATAAGTTTACAATGGCGAGACATGAAACAGCTGAAAAACTATTCAAAACGATGGCCACTCAATCATAGAATGGTTCAAAAATATATATGTCACAACCACAACTCACAAAGCGCCTGGTAATCATCGAAGCGCGTATTGCTACAAAAGCAGATAAAGAAAGGTGCGATACTGATACCTATGCTATACCAACCAGTGTTTCCGTCCTTGGGGGATCCGGAGAAATGCAGGCGCACCACTTCGACGACGGAGGTGAACTTGTAGAGGGCGTGGCGGACGTCCTCCTCGGGAACCTCATCGGGAATATCGTACACATAGATGGTGAACGTCTTCTGTGGTCTGCAGGGAATGGCGATCTGGAAGCCCAGGGAGTTGAATTAATAATTGGTAAGTTAAATGAAGTTAAGCTAGAAATTCTAATAAAGGAACGATCAAGATGGTCTATAAAATTAAAAAGTAATATAATAAAATATATGTTACGAAGACAAAAAAGTTGTTGGAAAGTAGTAGTTTAATTTGTCAGAAAAGAGAACCTACATTATGAAAAGGCATTAAGCTTCTATTTTGAAATTAATATTAAATTCCACATAAAGATATGAAAGAAGGGCGAAGAGAATCAGTTAGGTACCTACGTAAAATAAGAGAGAGAGCCACGAGAAGAGAGCGAACAATCGAAGGAAACAAGCATTGAAAGCATAACAAAAGAAAGCATTGTCAAAAGCAAACATTTTAGAAAAACAAACCAATTACCTTCCTATAAAACCTGGATCCAGTTACTTTATGGAAACCTTTTTTGAAGACCATCTGGTAGTCATCAACGCTGGAGAATTTGAATAGGATGCCAGTGGCTGTCTTGGTGAGTGAGAAGCAGCCTTTGAACTCCATCTTCTCGCAGATGGCCGAAGCTTTCTCCATGCTGAGGCCGTGGGAGGGAGTGAGGAGGAAGGCACCTTTGGTCAGGAAGTGCTCGGAGTCCGAGATATCGGACTCACTCTCTCCGCCCTTCATCAGAGTATGGATCTGTTCCTTCCACATGTAAGAGTCTGACATCTGGCAAGGAGTTCATTTAATTTACTTAATGATTTTACATTAAACATTGAAAGTACAAAACTATCCAAGATTATTAAATGATTGTTCGGGAGTTTCTCAAGGTCCTACACTGGGTCCATTGCTTTTTAAACAAAAATCAACAAAACGTTCTTTTTTACAACAAAGGATTACTACAGCCAAACTAATTACAATTACCTACTCTAATACTTGTTACTCTTAACTCGATTACGATTAGGTACAATCCGCCCATCAAAATTTTAAATCGTTAACTCAATCCATTTATGAACGATCAAGAAAAATAATCCTAATAAGAATACAATAGATCCCATGAATAGTGTTGCGACAGTAATGATCTATAATTGCGATCTGCTTGACTGGGCATAGGGTGCGCACACGCAAGAAAATGTTGCGAGCTTAATTGTAGCATTGTTCTTTTAGTTTCCGGCTGTCAAAAGTTTCTGGAGGATTTATGAGTCGGATTTTGTGGTACTGTGTTACTGAAGACGAAAATTACCTGGATTCGAGTCTGACCCAATTTTATTTTATAAGACGGATTTTGTTTAGTCGAAATGATATCGAATGTGCTTGTTGGATTATAAGTTTATTTTGGAAAGTGTGTTATAAAAACTTTTTAATTTTTTTTAGAGATTCCAGTTGAAAGAGTCGCTTATGCTTGCCGTGGTTTAATCAAAACGATGAATATAACTAGGTATTATTAAAAAATACTGGGGATTTTATGAAATGGATCAGTAACGCCTGGATGTACACAGGTATTTCTGCTATCACTATGTGAGTAATGGCACGACTCTTGGATGTAGGGAACCTTATATGGAAAAGCTATAGTAGTCTTTTTATTTCCTTCATTAAAAATCAAATCAGAAGACACCATTAAAGCTAGTATTGAAAATGATGATATAAATAAAAGCTCCTAATTAATAACAACAAAGTTGCAATCATAAATTGAAATTAGTGCCATCGTTAAGACGCAGTACATTGCGTAGGCGTGAACCCAATTACTAGAGACGTTACAAACAAAACAGGCATTGTATAATTACGCCATATAAAAGTGGGCGAGTAGGTAGTAATGGACAAAATTGCCATCAATTGCCTTATGCTGTCCCACGGATCTATACCACCTAATATGGTATAAATTGGTGATACTCATTAATTGGTTAATTCGTATAGTGTGGCTTAGGGTCAAATTGGACCAATTGTAAGACGATTTTATTGTAAATTTATTGGTTGTGTCCAAAGGAAGAACTAGTTGGTGTTAATTAAAAATATATGGTAGTAAAGGATGTTTTGGTACTGCGAATTGTTTATGAGTTAGTTATGATTGTGGTCAAAATTAAAGCTTACTCGGTTAGAAGATATTTCTTTATAAGGAACTTTAATATTAGTTCTTTGATTAACCTTTTAACTTTATTTTTAAAAGTATCATTAATAATATAATTTGGTTTTTAGGTGTAGGTAAGATAGTAACTGAGAGTTAGTAAAACAGGATCACTGATTATATTTATATTATTTATTATACATAGATTTGGAAAATCTATGCCTTCTTTTTCTTATTTAACTGTTTTTTAATGTGAGTCTGTACTGGACCAATAATGTGGTTTTTTAAACGTCCCAAATTGCATTTTTACTAACTAACCTTTCACTCACGAATAACATTGTTTCACTTAGATTTCACAAGCCAAAATAATTTTCCTACGCCCACAATTTTGTTTGTTGTTATAGAGCTATCAATATTACCTAAAGCTAAAACACAAAGACATGACAATTTGACGCCAAGGGTGTTTTTATTCTCAACTTATATGAAAGAGATGAGTCTAAGTGACTAACATTAATTAACAAGAGCATTTACTATCAGACATAATATTAACTATTCGAAAAGAAGGTAAGTAGATATATCTAAATGAGATTAGTGCAAAACAAGTCAATGAACATAATAAAAAGATTTTATAACCGAAAATGATGTGTGCTGAAATGCTGACTTTAATTTATAAGGTATTTAATAAGGTAAAAGAAATGAGAACCTTTAACTTATAATTATTTAAATTCACAACAATACAGCTGAATCATTAACTTTTTCAAGCAGATTGCCCTTTCATGAACTCAGTATAGATAGTAATTTGTACTATATCAAATTGTGGGCAGGTAGGTACGTAAAATTGAGTAAAATATATTTAAACTAAAATAAATAAGTATATAAAACAGGTTAAAGTTACCACTAGGCTTGATAGAGGACTATTTCAAAAGTACGAAAGATTATAAACTTTTAAAACTTTTTAGTGAAACACTGTTTTCAGGAATTACCAATGTTGTTTTAAAATGAATGGATCACTATTTTGCAAGGACTACCTTCAACCCTTTAAAGAAAATGGAGCTACCTACTTCTATTTGCTACAACAAAAAAAAAAAAAAACAATTTTTCAATCAAAACACCACTTCAAGTTACAACAAACTTTGAAAGGAAATCTTAACAAAAAAAGTTAAAAAAAAAAACTTAAGTCTCTCACTAACCTGTCTTCCTTTGTCGTTGTTCTTGTTCTTGGTCCCAGTGGGGGTCTGCTGTGAGCTCTTGGGTTCTTCCTCCTGCCTGTTATGCTCGGTGTCTGAAGCTCCTTCTACTAAGGACATATTGTGTCTGACGAGGACGCTCGGCCGCCGGCTGTTTTCGTTGCAGAATGAGCGCTACTGATGCGTGGAAGACCACTCCTAGGTTTGAAGGAAGATGGAGGCGGTGGAGTCATGTTGGGACTATATTTTTTTGTGTAGGTTTAGGTTTTGGGGAAAATGTTTGAGTGTCTGTAAAAGTAAGATGGTTGTAGCTCCTTGTCCCTAGACAACTGGCTGGACTAGAAAAGTTGGTTTCTGTACAGTTTGTCCAAATGTAAAATCCCTATTCAAAATTTGTTACATCTTATCAAAAGCCCTTACTTTCGATAAGTTATAGCAACGTAAGGTACAAAATGTATAACTAATCTACTACTTAGCTTAAAAGCTTAGTTTAAAATGTTACCACAGCATATAATTGCTTGGCATCATTTACCAGGCGCTAGTGTAGTTAGCTTTATTGTCGATAGATGGCATTACCATGCTACACGAAAAATTTACGGTTTATTACTAAGTGAAAACTTTTTAATTCAAAGGTTGCTTCCGCAGTAGCTAGGTATCAATAAGGAACAAAATAAGGGAACATTGGTATTTAACACCTACCAATGTAGGATAGGTCTTCTGAAATGTGGATTTATACCTTCAAAATTGATCTCTTTCTATTTAATTGTGTCACTATGCTTGCAATAAAAGCTTGTAAAAAGGACGTAAATAAATTATTTTATTTATTTTTATTTTAATAATATTTTTATTAGGCTCTCGAATTAAATAAAATGCCACAATACAAAATCACAAGCCTTATTGGCAAAAAAATTAATGTCAACTATTAAAATAATGTAAAGTAGAGTCGACTCCATAGTTTTGCTTTAATTTTTATTACAGGAACTACTGTAAGTATCCGTATGTACCTATATCGTTATGTTGTAACCGAGATAGCTTTGATATAAAGGACCTTATATATTGGATGTCTCAGTTTTCGAACCTAAAACTATGTATTATATCCTAGAATGCTTTCGATATTCAATTATGACTTAGCACAAAACTTATTGTAAGCTTAACTCAGCTTAAGTTGCATAATTAAACTTTAGAATGACTGCTCTGAAAAACATGGTCAATGTTTTTAGGTAGCCCAGCTGTGGAAAGTTACATGGATGAGCTGAACAATAAATGCTAAAAGATACACAGCTTTTTAGGATTCCATATCCAAGGGTGCCAACGGGACCCTATTACAAAGGCTCCGCTGTCCGTCCGTCTGTCACAGGGCTGTATCCTACTAATATTATAAATGTGTAAGTTTGTGAAGATGTTTGGATGTTTGTTACTCAATCACGCAAAAACGGCTGAATGGATTTGGATGAAATTTGGCACACATATAGTTTATAATCTGGATTAACACATAGGATACTTTTTATTCCGGTAGTAGGTACCCGTGGGATAATTTCCGACATCCACGCGGGCAAAACCGCGTCCAACGGCTAGTTATAAAAATAAAATAAAGTAAAAAATTAAAGGGTTCCCACAATATAAGAAATGTGTAGTTTTCGGTGTTTTTTTATATGTAGAGTTAAATATTGTACGGTGGTACGGAACCCTTCGTGTGCGAGTCCAACTCGCACTTGGCTGCTTTTTTCTGTAAAGTGTTTCCCCACCTATCAGTTAGGTACATATTAAAATATTATTCACTTAATATGATACAAAATGTAAGTACCTACAATATATTTAATAAGATTACCGTGTTTTACCCGTAATTATCTTAACATCCTTAAGAGTATCAAAGTAGATCTATACAATTGAATAAAACCCCGCCGCCGCCGCCGCCGCCCACTCACACCAAAATGAGAAAACATCAGACAATTAAATACGGAGGGAAATGTAGAGCAAACTTACAAAATCCACTGATGCACGGTTTGTGAAGAATTCTTAAACGGAGTTTAAACTCTCAGTAGCTATTGATTCGACAAAATTATCAGTTTAAGCCAAAAATTATTTATTTTAAGAGACTGTGACCTCTGAGTTTGTTTCGGCCATTCTTCTCAGAGTAGTCAGATAGAAAACGCCGACCTCATCTAGTTTTTAAAAATATGATTGACATGTAAAAGTGTTTGTACACACGGCTACACATCAAGCTATACATTTCCAGTTTACACTGACCTCCCATTGTAAGCACATCCTATACAATGCGAGATCAGCTTATACTGGAAATGTATAGCTTGATCTGTAGCCGTGCGTACGAACCTATTTAGATATAAATCATTTGTCATCATTTAAGCGAATTCCGTCCTTATCCTCGGTTTTTGAGGTCCTCAGATAAACCTTCGATAGTAATTCACTGCTAAATTCTTCCATATCGATGTGTTCAGAAACACGATACCGAGACAGTAATCATCAATATCGAATGGCTAAACTCCGTTTAAAAACCTCAGAAATCGGGCGTTAGTCAGCAGTTGTAGTGATCAAATAATTTAGATAAATATACTATTAAGGAACACTACTCACCTAATAAATTAAAAAATGGTACAAAATTTGTATGAAATTATCTGCCAAGTAAGTTAGGTGGTGAAACAGGCCCTTAGTGTCATTATTTATTTATAGCTAATGTGTTATTTTTTTTTTATTAATATTGGAAAACTGATAGACCACCTGATGGAAAATAGTCACACCTGCACCGCCCGCGCTTGGTAGGTCGATGTAAAGATTAGCCGGTGAATCACCTACCAGGGCCGTCTTTAACCTATAGAAGGCCCGGGGCACTTTGGGATAAGTGCCCATAATAGGGAAAAAGCTAAGAAATTTGGGTGCGAGAGCGAATTCAAACATTTTAAGATGCCGCCTGGGAAGGGTAAGATTTTCTTCTAGTTACGACGATAGCAGGAAATAGGGGGCCCCGTGGGGGCCCGTCCTGCTCCACGAGGACGCTTAAACTAATTGATTAGCATTCAAAAATATTGTTGAAGCTGCTGAAAATTAAGAAGAAAGAAAATTTTTCTTTGCATTGTTTAAATTCAATCTCTTAGTATTGTATAATTGCATAGGTAGCACATGTGTGAGCACTGTGTAGCTAATTTACAGCTACCTTTTACTGGGTTCGTCTTTCACTGACTTGAATGTGCCCTGGCGGTTGAGAGTATGTCATGCTCACTCAAATGTCTCGCTGGTGGTGGCGTGTGTGTTGGATCATCAAGTTCCCTTCAAAATGGTTGAGCTAATTGGTGCTGATCCATGCGTCATGTTCGTGAACGGGCGCCGTCAGTTGGGACTGGTCGTCTCTTAGCTGCCACGGCTTATTTTTATTTTTAATTTAGTTGTTTTTAGTTTTATCTTTTTTTTATTTTTTATTACGGACGCTTTTAACGTGCACGTTTTTCTACATTGTTCTCACATGTATATTTTCAATATGAACGATGTAACCAATATTTTGTAAAATATTTGATTTTAAAAGAGTGTCCGTGGAGTTTCTTGCCCGTTCTTCTCCATAGGATCTACGCTTTGGAATGGGCAATTTAGCTTCATTTTTCTGACTGACCGACCCAAGATCGACCCTTTGACAATTCAAAAGTGCCTGTAATTGGTTTATTTGAAATAAATGCTTTGAGTTTGAGTTTGATAGTGGGACCATGGGCACTTAAGATAAGATAAGATAAGATAAAGATTTATTTCTCACCACAATATAAATCTACATTTTCAAAATATGATCAAGAACACAATAACACTTTTAATTATACTGTGGGAGACTGGTGCCTAAGCTAGGCGTAAGGCCTGTATTTCAGGACACCAGGTCTCCACCCCTTCGGAGGACATTTAAATATAATTATGCACTCATACACAGATGCGGTAAGTTATATAAACCAGAAAATAACATACTAGTGATTATTTCTTATTCTAGGGTTAGTAAGTGTGTGTGTGTGTGTGTGTGTGTGTGTGTGTGTGTGTGTGTGTGTGAGTATGCGGATGTATGTGAGGGTGTGTGTGTGGGGTTGTGTGTGTAGGTGTGAGTGGTATTTGTGAGTATGGTGTGAGGGCTGAATGCACAGAAAGGTGATTTATATAAATATACATGTATAAGTATTCTATTATTATTTTGTCTTACTGCTTAACAAGTTAGAGCTTTTGATATTTTAAGAAAAGTAGTTTAATAAAAACCTAAACTAATACAAAAATAAGTTTAGTTTCAAAAAAGCAAGTTATACAGTTGTAGCTAAAAGTTTTTCTGTATCTTCATAACTTAATTCCTGGAGCCAGCTCCCAACCCTCAATTTGCACTTAGATTTGGTAAGTTCATAAATCGAAAGTATCCGATTTATTTTATTGTACAGAAAGCGACCAAGGTAACAAAAGAAACGTTTGGAGAACATAGTAGTAAGTCGTTTACCATGGCGGTCTACTGGGTCAAAGCGTCTTTTAGTACGTAACAGCGAGGAGTTAAAGGAAAGCAGTCCATGTAGTTTTAGGGCCGTTTGTAGAACAAACAGTTGACGTACAGTTAAGACTTTAGTATCTTTATATAAGAGTGCTGTGGGATATCGAAAAGGTAGAAAGGAAGATACCTTTAGAATAGCTCTCTGCGCTCTTTCCAATTGTATGATAGTGTATTTAGGTGCACCGCCCCAAGATGTTATACAGTATGTTAATAGGGACTGGGCGAGTGCAAAGTAGACTGATTTCATAAGCCTAACGTCAGCCACATTTCTTAGGGTCTTAAAGACAAATATTAGTTTACGCAACCTATTGCTGAGGGCGTTGATGTGTTCATGAAATCTCAAGTTGCAATCTATTATAATTCCTAGGTACTTTACACTATTTGCTTTTTGTAGGCAGGTGCAACCACATGTGATGTCATTTTGATTAGAGCAGGAGTGAGCAATTATAGAATACGACGAAGACGTTTGAGTTGTGAGTGTGCAGGACTTTAGGGAAAAGGAAATGTACTTTGTTTTGTCCGAGTTTAGTGTAAGAAAATTACTACGCAACCACCCCATCACAGCATCAAAGCCTGTCTGAGCATGCGCGTAAACTTCATGCCATGAGTTTGCGCTAAAGAGAAGGGCAGTGTCATCTGCAAAAGTTATAACTTTACCCTTGGGGATTGTGAGCATACCCAGCTCGTTAATGTATATGAGAAAGAGAGTCGGACCGAGCACGCTCCCTTGTGGCACGCCATAGGTAACGGTGCGCTCATCACTGACGATATCATCGATCTTAACGAACTTGCCCAGAGTGGCCAATGAAAAAGATGGCCCCCCAGTACTTCAGAGACAAATTGGACGTATATAATACTTTGGAATCAATTTAAGAGGAGCTCGTGGCTAATCCGCATGGTTAAGCTACGATTGCCGGGGTTGGTCCGTGGATGGGTGACCATCTTTATATATCGAGTCTCCTCCGTGCCTCGGAAAGCACGTTAAGCCGTTGGTCCCGGCTGTCATTCGCGGATCTGCGACAGTCGTTACGGGTCGTCAGAAGCCCGAAAGTCTGACAACCAGCCTTACCAAGGGGTATCGTATTAACCAGTTACTGGGTTGTGGAGGGCAGATGGGCAGTAACTCCATATAAAATACTGATATTCAGCTGCATCCAGTTAGACTGGAAGCCGACCCCAACATAGTTGGGAAAAGGCTGGGCAGATTGAATCAATTTATTCGCCTGTTTTATTCCAAATAGCCTTGTATGTAAGCTCCTTAAGATATAACCTATAGTGACGCAGTTTGATGAAATGCCCATAAGTTGTCAATGATCTATGACGGTGGCACAGCGCTCGTGCTGCCGATCCCCCAAGTTGAAGGACTGATGGTGATCGATATACGTTACGATGTTAATGAACTGTGCCAAAATGTTGGGTTCCTTTATGTAATAGTGAAACGTCAGGTTCTGTTGTGTGTGACTTCAATCTCACGACGACACGGTTGGCGCAGTGGTTGAGCGATTGACTGCTGCGCAGCATGTCGCGGGTTCGATTCCCGCACGGAACAAATATTTGTACGACCTACAAGTATTTGTTCCGAGTCTGGGTGTTTTTCTATCTATAATATGTATGTATTTACAAAAAAAATTGTATATTAGTAGTTTATCAGCCATCTCGTTACCATAACACAAGCATTAGGTTGCTTAGCTTGGGACTAGATGGCGTTGTGTGAAATGTCCAAGGATATTTATTTATTTATTTATTTATATCTGTTTAAATGGGTGAAACGATGTTTGTGTAATAATGTTGATATTCGTGTAATTCCCATTAGAATGCTGAGCAGTGAAGAAGACGGATGAAAAAAGGATGCTTGCAGCGGAGATGAGAATGTTGAGATGGATGTGTGGAGTGACGACAATGGATAAAGTAAGAAATGAGTATATAAGAGGAAGTTTGAAAGTGGCGCCAGTGACAGAAAAGTTGAAAGGAAATCGTTTGGGTTGGTATGAGCATGTGATGAGGAGAGACGAAACGCATGTGACTAAAAGAGTGATGAATATACATGTTGATGGATGGATTGTGTGAGGAATGATATGAAAGAGAAGGGAGTGAATGATAGCGTGACGTGACAGGGGAGCCGGCCCCAAGTAACATGGGATAAGGGCAGGAAGATGATGATGTTCGTGTAGCTCCCAACAAAGAATTACTTAGGCCATGAATACGTTTAGGGCTAGCCGCGATAGAAAGAATGTCAATGTCTTCTTTCCATTAATAATTTTATTTTACTCTCTCTGGGTCAGTGATAAATCCGTCTGCTAAACACGACACATTCTTAATAGCAGGTTAATAATGTTGATAATTCAGTTGCGATTTAACTTGGTAAACAGACCACCATCATCGTCTGCCTAGCCTTTTCCCAACTATGTTGGGGTCGGTCTTCCAGTAAAACCGACTGCAGCTGAATACCAGTATTTTACATGGAGCGACTGCCTATCTGACCTCCACAACCCAGTAACTGGGTAATACGATACTCCTTGGTAAGACTGGTTGTCAGACTTTCGGGCTTCTGACGACCCGTAACGATACACGAATGACAGCCTGGACCAACGGCTTAACGTGCTTTCCGAGGCACGGAGAAGTCTCGGTATGTAAAGATGGTCACCCATCCACGCACCGACCCCGGCAAGCGTAGCTTAACCTGATGGATCGACCCGTGCGGCTGTTATTACTTAGCCACGAGCTCCTCCATGAGTTATACGATACCTTTTGTTAAAACCGATTGTCAGACTGTCGGGCTTTAGGGACTGTAAGGAACTATTTCACGATGTCCGAAAAGCCACTACTTACTCACCGAATAAATTCAAAAATGGAACAGAATGTGTATGAAATTATCTGCCAAGTAAGTTAATAGGAACTTAATCGTATGTGGTGAAACAGGGGGCCTACTCCCTAAGTCTATCCGTCCGTCCGTCCGTCCGTCTGGACATAACGATCCATCAAAACAAGTGTAAAAGTTAAATTTTTCGGACGGGCTAAAACACATCGGGAGTAGGGACAGCTGTCAAATCGTGTTGTCATTCATACTTCGTTCGGGCCCCGAACCAATCATCCATCCGTAGGTGATACGGAGTAGGAAACTCCCGTAACGAAGGCCGAAACTACGGGCTTCTTGCTTAGGGAGCAGATCCCCTGATCCTTATAGTTCGAAATGACAGCCGAGACCGATGGCTTGACGTGCTTTCTGAGGTATGTAAACAGGTTACCCATCAGATAGAAAGTTATTACTCTCGTCCTTGCACATCTACAAGATATCTGCTAGAGCTACGGTTTCCTGAAAGAGCGGTGGGCGCTCAGAACCACAGAACAGATAAAGAGGTATTATTAGTACGTCTTAGGGCCTATTTCACGATGTCCGAATAGCCACTACTCACCGAATAAATTCAAAAATGGAACAGAATTTGTATGAAATTATCTGCCAAGTAAGTTAATAGGAACTTAATCGTAGATGGTGAAACAGGCCCTTAGTTGTTTGTAGTGGAGTTAAAGAGCGGGGGACATACGGCGACACGCGTTCTAATACAAATCAGGACTTATTTCCTTTCTAACCTCTTTATCTGTTCTGTGCTCAGAACAATAACTAAAGCAGGTGGGCGCCACACAAGCGCCGCAGTGACGGCCGTTATGAAAATGATGGCGGCGGGGTTTGACATTGCGGTGTCCAAAAGCGATCTCTAGGAAAACACACCAACTTACTTTCATGTTTCAGTGACGTCATTCGCCGGTAAATTACGGACGCTCTAATATGGGCTCTTTAGTCAACTGAGGCACCTCGAACTTATTCCGCGGGATGAGTTGACTAAATAATTAATTTTATTATTATTCCTTTGTTCCCACTTTAAAAAAATATTATTATTTATACAGGGTGAAATTTTAATCGTTTTAATCCTCTTAAGGGGTCATTGTACTCATCATTGTGAACAACTTTTACTATGGGACCAAACCTGAAATCACGAAAAAAAAATCAGCTGTTCAGTACATTTATCTACATCAAACTCGTCAAAATGTAGGGAGCAGCTGATTTTTTTTTCGCGATTTCAGGTTTGGTTCCATAGTAATAGTTGTTCATAATGATGAGTACAAGGACCCCTTAAGAGGATTAAAATGATTAAAATTTCACCCTGTATACAAGGTGTATAATATACATAAATAACCCACAACCTCTTAAGGGGTCATTGTACTAATCATTATGAACAACTTTTACTACGGGACCAAACCTGGAATCGCGAAAAAAAAATCAGCTGCTCCCTACATTTTGACGAGTTTGCTATAGATAAATGTACTGGTCAGCTGATTTTTTTTCGCGATTTCAGGTTTGGTCCCATAGTAAAAGTTGTTCATAATGATGAGTACAATGACCCCTTAAGAGGTTGTGGGTTATTTATGTTACACCTTGTATATGTACCACGTGAACAAAATTCTTTGGGGAAAAAATTACACACCATGGCTTGGTTATACCGATATTGTATATTCAAAAAACACAGTCGTTTGATTAATAAACAGTAACAAAACTAAATGTAAATAAGTAGTGTCAAAATTTGAAACGGCAGTAGTCTAATACCTAACCAAACCTAACGGTATCGGTATTACTGACTTGACTTATAAAAATAGTAACTAGATTATTAACCAAGGGGATAAAGCAGTGTCTTCTGTCGCGGGTGACGATTTAAATCGCGAGCGTAACGAAGGACACGAGGTTTACTCCCGAGCGTAGCGAGGGTGTTAAAAACTGAGTCCTGCAGTGCGATTCTGTAACCATCTCACCGTGAAAACTTAGGTTAAGTGAGCGTGGAGTGAGCTGTCAATAGTGTCAATTCCTAACAAAAACAAACTCACTTCACTTAAGTTTTCACGGTGAGATTTTTACAGAATCGACCGGCTGAGTGTGAGTGTGAGTGAGTGCGAGGGATTTAAGTTCACCCAAGACTAAGACAGCTTTATCACCGAGGAAAATACTCTACTTTTCGTACCATTTGCGAAAAAATTAACACAATAATAATATGAGATAAGCATTTATTAAAAATAATGACAATTAAAATAAACTTAACGTTTACTATTTGAAGAAAACAAAATTCCTAGACTAATATTTTTTTGTCGGAAAAGCAAAGGCATCAAGCTCATACGGCCTCGTCGGTTTTCGTAATTTTATTTAATAATCATAACTGCATAATAAATGCGTATTCCTTTTTCAAAAAGATGTATAATGCTTTATACAGGGTGGCCGGAACATTGACGTCCAAAAATAAAATTTCGGTCCCTCGTATCGTGGGGTATTCGAATCACCCCCATGTATGTTCCGCGACTTTTCATAGTTTTCGAGTTATGAATTATTTTCTGAATGTTTGAAAATTTTCGACCTGACCAACCTAAAAAAATTCTAAAAAAAAAAGTAGAGGGTTTTATCGAGTTTCTTTTTTTGCAACTGAATTTTCATAAGTAGTACTTTTATGCATAAAATAATCAGCTTCGTAACTGTGATGAAAGTTATGAAAATGTTGATCTAAAGTGAAAAATTTACGTTCGGTAAATTATGACTCAAATTTTCAACTTCAAATTAAAAATCTAAACAGGTGACTTTATGGTTCTCAAGTAGGCTTCAAGAATGCGCCAGACTCTCAGCTTTCATAATCATTAAAAAACGTAGGACTTAATGGGGCTAACTTTGGCCTTAATCGGCCTTCAAAGACTGCGAGGTGGAAAATTCTTAAAATTAGCTATCTGATTAATATTTTTTTTTTCCATTTTCTCGCTCCTAAGGTTATTTAGTTTGCTAACCAAAAATGACTGCAGGAAAACTAAGATTTAAACACGGAGATTTTTTTAAATGTTAGTTTAATGAATTTTGCGCGATCCGTTCTCGTGGACTATGGGTTGTAAACGAGGGTGCAACTCTTTTACCTGCAATAACAATCCACTCGAAGTGAGAGCTTCGACATTTCAACATCGCTTCAGAGTTAACTTGTGGTCTGGTATCCTCAATGGCGAACTAATTGGTCCGTTTGAACTGCCGTCCAGACTTGATGGAGAAACATACAAAAACTTTTTGGAAAATGAACTTCCATTGTTGCTGGCAGATGTGAATCTCGAACTCAGACGAACCATGGTGTTGCAAAATGACGGCGCCCCGTGTCACTATGCAACCCAGGTCCGAAATTACTTAGATGAAACATACCCCAACAGATGGATCGGACGCAGCGGACCAATTAGGTGGCCTCCACGCTCACCTGATCTCAACCCCATCGATTTCTTTATTTGGGGCTATTACAAGGAAATAGCATACGCCCGAGACTGTTCAAGTGAACAAGAGCTGAGGCAGTTGATTGCAGAAGCTGAACGTGTTGTGAGAGAGAACAGAGACGCTTTTAGACGATTGCCAGACAATTTCTTACGTAGGTGTAGAATGTGTATTGCTGCTGGTGGTGGCCACTTTGAAAACCTTTTGTAAATGTTAAAAATAAATTAAGTACTTTTTTCACATTATCATCTGTGTTTTATTCAAAACCACTTTTTACGTAAAACTTTTCTTACCCAACTCTGAAACTATTTGTTGGTTAGTTTTCAGTATTCTTATCATTAATTAACCTTAGGAACGAGAAAATAGCCAAAAAAAAATAATTACTCAGATGGGTAATTTTAAGAATTTTTCCACCTAGCTGTCTTTGAAGGCCGATTTTAAACAAAGTAGCCCTATTAAGTACTTCATTTTTTTATGATTATGAAAGCTGAGAGTCTGGCGCATTCTTGAAGCCTACTTAGGAATTATGAAGTCACCTGTTACGATTTTTAATTTAAAGTTGAAAATTTGAGTCATAATTTACCGAACGTAAATTTTTCACTTTAGATCAACATTTTCATAACTTTCATCACAGTTACGAAGCTGATTATTTTATGCATAAAAGTACTACTTATGAAAATTCAGTTGCAAAAAAAGAAACTCGATAAAACCCTCTACTTTTTTTTTTAGAATTTTTTTAGGTTGGTCAGGTCGAAAATTTTCAATCATTCAGAAAAAAATTCATAACTCGAAAACTATGAAAAGTCGCGGAACATACATGGGGGTGATTCGAATACCCCACGATACGAGGGACCGAAATTTTATTTTTGGACGTCAATGTTCCGGCCACCCTGTATACAAACTCAATGGTGTAAACACAGATGTAGTTCAGTATAGATTTCGGTAAGTATTCCAAATTTAAATCACATTCTCCCCCTAGAGGATGAATGAAATTCAGTACAATTTTCTTTCCCTGTTTTTAACAGATTAAAAATGACTATTGTTATGTTCGCTTTTTGTGGCATAGAATGTCACTTTTTTGAGTAAGTGGTACGAAAAAGATTTTTTTTATAAAAAAGACTTTTTTTATAAGTCTATTTTTTTTTTCGGGTCTGTGTACAAATCATAAAATGTATCAATGGGATCAGTTGCCCGATTCAAAACATTCATTAGGTCAACTCATCCCGCGGGATAAGTTCAAGCGGCCTCAGTTGACTAAAGACCCATATGTAGCGACCACCGCAGTTGTGGGAACCTTATGCTTTAGGGATTTGTCTATAGTGCAGTAAACCTAGATTATCTGCCACTTCAGAGGCTGATGCTACTCAGCTACCGACACCTGTCCAGCTAATCTGACACTACATGCATTCATGAGATTATCAGATGCTGATACAATATCACTTAGGTATCACCGATTGTCACCAAGCAGCGGCGTGTAGAGTCAGGTTGTATCTACAAAGAAATCAAGGAATAGACCGACTTCCTCTTGAGTGTCGAAATGTAGGAAACGGCTGATTTTTTTTCTCGATTTCAGGTTTGGTCCCATAGTAAAAGTTGTTAATAATGATGAGTAAATGACCCCTTAAAATATTGCCACTGTTTACACTTACAACCTAACACCCCCCCCCCCCCCCCCAACTTAAATCGCGAAGAAAAAATCAAAAAGAAATATGTGAGTGTGTGTAGGTAATTGGTGCTATTCACTGGAATGGCAATAAAAAAAATCCACCCGAGACCACGTCTAACTCTGGCTAAATAGCAATTGTAGATAAAATCTCTAAAATCTATAAACCCTGCCAGGCCTTATTTTTAATTTTATATTTTGACTTCTTTTTAAGGATTTTTTTCTTACATTGTTCTCACATGTAAAAGCAACAAAAATAATATAACTACTCAGAATGTTGTATTACTATCTTGATTTAAAAGAGTGTCCGTGGAGTTTCTTGCCCAATCTTCTCCATAAAGATCTACGTTTTGGAGTGGGCAACTAGCTTCAACTTTCTGACCGAGTTTTTGACAATTCAAAAGTGCCTGTAATTGGTTTAATTGAAATAAATGCTTTGAGTTTTAATTTTAGTTTGAAAAAGGAGAAGAAAAAAATATATATTCTGACCCGGAATTGAAACCAAGGACTCAAGCTCTCCAATCTTATTTCTAGCTACTAGACCAATGTAGACAAGCAATTAATAAAAACGTAATTAAAGAAACATGTCCCGCTACAATTGGCGATCTTATCTCAATCGGCATCGAACCCACTACCTCAAGGTCGAAGACCATACGGCTACAAGATCAATGATGCAAGTCGAATTTATTGATTGTCATGATACTAATTAATTATTATTTAATTTAATAGAGGGTCAGTCTCGAAAAAAATTTGATAGTTCCGAATTCAAAGACATCGACTTTCAAAATGATTTTACATTTTTTTTATCTTTATTTGGAAGAGGCTTTAATCGCTAACCGATTATGCCAGCCTCGTAGTACAATAATATATAACACAAAACAGGTTTTGACTAAGATCTTAAAATCAAAATCAAAATCAAAAGTCCTTTATTCAAATTAGGCTGAGAATCAGCACTTTTTGAACGTCAAAATTACAGTAAGACAGTCCCCACAAAACACCCGCCCTTCACCACTTCATAGTGCTTTAGCTGGGAAGAAGAAGTAGCGGAACAAACTCCCCAGCACCAACTTAACAATCAAGTAAGAGAATATAACTTAATAGCTACTTAATTGGGATTTTTAATTGTACAAAATCAAATTACACGTGCGAACATCCCTTAAACAAAGTCCCGCTTCTGATTCCAAAATTCTCCGTTCTGCCCCAACCCGAGCACACTCCACCAAAACGCATAAAACAGTTTTAACAAAATTCATTGACAAACACGCGATTTTTTCGTGCTTGTCAAGCAATTTTAACTGTAGGGAGTTTGCGATCGAATTCGGTCGTAAAGCGATCGCTATCTATGTCGAGAAGGGTTGCACTGTGCAACCCCAGGTCAGTATTTTTTTGTGTTGCGTTATTGGCTTAGCAGTGGTGGCCCAATGGTAAAAGCCTTGACTTACGAGTCGTAGGTCGTAGGTTCGAACCCAGACAGGCGCTTTGTGTAAATAATTTCATCTCCACTGCTCATACAACGGTGAAGGAAAAGATTGTGTGGAACGGGCATGTCCTGCAAAAATTCGAAAACATGTGACATCTACCAACCCGCACTGGGCCCGCGTGGTGGATTACAGCCCACTCCCTCTCACATAAATATGAGGCCTGTGTCCCAGCAGTGGGAACATTATAGCCTGATTATGCTTATTGACTTATTGACTAGGTCAGTTTATCGTTCCGTGCGCGAACGCCTCGCGGTCGCTAACCCGCTTAGCATAACTAAGATTACCTAATATCCGGTACCAAGTAGGTGAGTACTTACCAAGTAGGTAAATACTTGAATAACATTTTCTTTCAATTAAAATTAATTATTCCTTGTGTGACTTGTGTGTATGTGTGTGACTTTCTTAAGGCGGTGACACACACGGTACTTTTTAATTTAATTTAATTTAATTTATCTTTATTTCAGACCATAGCACAGGGTTCACAAAAAAAATAACAACAAGTGTCAGTTTGTAGTACAGTTTTACGCGATCGTTTACAAGTAATATGCTACTTTATCTTCGAAAACTTGTGGCTACCTGTGTTTTATTTTTAAGGTTATTATAATATTAATAAAGTATTAATTAAAACGTGCTCTTGGGCAAAACGGGTAGGGATAAATCGGGTAGTTATACTCATACCGGCCTTTAGAGGACTAGATCTTAGGTGTCAATTTGCACATTAGGCTCACGCGGCGTGCACAACATAGTCTGGTAGAGGTTCCTATTACTGTGACGGCTGTCTGGAATAACCTTAACTTTATACTTATTAACTAAGATGTTACAAGTTGATTTATGATGAATTGATGATCCGAGAAAACGTAAAAGATTAATAATGAAAACTGCAATAAAAATGTATAGACTAGCTAACTAAATTTCACTGTAAGATGGATTGATCTCAATTTTTAACCCATACCCGTTTTGCCCAAACGCCTTACCCGTTTTAGGCCCTCCCTGTGGGCAAAACGGGTAATTTGAAGAGTTTTTTTTTTCGTTTTTTTTTTGTTCTAATAATGAAGAAAATGTTTATGTTTGTTCTTAATTTGGATTCTTTATTAATTTAATATTTGAAAAGTAAAAATAGAAGTTAAAATTTTCTTTTCTAGAACTTTTGTAGCGCACATTAGTTTAGAAAAGTTTCCATCATTAGACGAGCAAAAATTTTTTAGAGGACCAATTCCCAAAAATATTTCCCATTTTTATGTTCATTTCCTTTTCTAAAATTATTTCGAGTTTGAATTAATTCGGCAAATTTTCTAACATCATTATTTTCGTTTTCCCTGTCATGGCATGACATGCATGGCATGTTATTAATTACCTGCCTAGTTTACAAACATTTTAGAACCGGTTTCCCTTACGATAACTTGCTCCTTTTGCCACGCGTACCTAAATGTCCTTGCATTTCTACGTAAGTACAGTCAGCCTCTAAAAGATGTATAACATATCACCGTATTTACGTACTTCATTCGTTTATAATCTAACGGTTTTATTTCCGTTAGATTTTAAACTGTCGAAAAATTGTGAACTGCAACAAACCATTTACAATTGAACGCATTATTTTTCGATAGTTTATAAAAATATAATACATCCATGGGAAACCGACAAATTGTGAACTGTCATCAAACTCGTTCGCAACGTAACGCACCTTGCGCTAATAGGAAACAGCCTACCTAGCTGCGAGCAACTTGGAAGTAGTTGGTTAGTCACAGTTCTAACCAACCTAACCCATTTCAATATAACGGAAATAATACCGATTGTTTATAAACTAACAGTCTCACAATCTTACGGGGACATATACATCGACTAGAATTCAGTTAATTGTTTTTAATCTCTGTCCCTTAACATCAAATCAAATGAAATCATTTATTTTTTTGCAAACATGGGTAGATAAATGGTATAGATGTTATACTTTAGAGGCATGAGGAACAGGGTGTAAAGTTCACTCATCCTCTATTGAAAAGGGAGGATCCTCCGACCAGACGGATGTTGTGTCTGGTGGGCAACTGCCCGACGGTTGATGTCGGGACGTTGTATATATGCTAATCGCGTGGCAAACTCTAATTGCGCGATGCAGGACTGCAGGTTTGCGTGACGTCATGTCATTGATGCGTAGTTTGCAGGACTGCAGGTTTGCGTGACGTCATGTCATTGATGCGTAGTTTATACCCCTCCGGAGACCGGAGGTCGATAGTGGGCTGAGTCGTGTATCTTGCGATGCTTGCCAGTGCCAGTTGTGGTTCCAGTGAGTCGGAACCGGGTGCCGCATAGTTCACGGTGAGTCGGAACTGTCTGCGGTGATACCCCAGTGAGTTGGGGTGGCGCTGCGTTATGCTCCAGTGAGTCAGAGTGTCCAGCGCTGGGTTGAGGCTGAAGGTGATGACCAGGAATGCGCGTCCGCTGCATGCTGGTCAGGATACCTGTTGAAGCCGTGGATGCTGGCTGGCTGTGTGACTCGCCGCTCGAAAGCTTGAGGAAGTGATGCTGATGACGTCACGCTGATGTAGTTGCACGAAGGCTGCGCTGACGTTCATGCTCGGGGTCACCAGTTTAGAGGCATGAGGAACAGGGTGTAAAGTTCACTCATCCTCTATTGAAAAGGGAGGATCCTCCGACCTGACGGATGTTGTGTCTGGTGGGCTACTGCCCGACGGTTGATGTCGGGACGTTGTATACAACGTGTAACGTTAAATGCGCAAAACCTCTTAAGGGGTCATTGTACTCATTATTATGAACAACTTTTAGTATGGGACCAAACCTGAAATCGCGAAAAAAAAATCAGCTGTTCAGTACATTTTGACGAATTATGCGAACAGAAATGTACTGAACAGCTGATTTTTTTTTCGCGATTTTAGTTTTTGTCCATAGTAAAAGTTGTTCATAATGATGAGTACAATGACCCCTTAAGAGGTTTTGCGCATTTAACGTTACACGTTGTATACAACGTGTTAATGAAATAACCCAAAACCTCTTAAGGGGTGTTTGTACTCATCATTATGAACAACTTTTACTATGGGACCAAACCTGAAATCGCGAAAAAAAAATCAGCTGTTCAGTACATTTTGACGAATTAAGGCTCTTACAGACAGAGGCGATATCGCGTCGGCGACGCGATATTTCGATATTATATCCGTAGAACAATATCGCGTCGCGACGCGATATCGCCTCTGTCTGTAAGAGCCTTTATGCGAACATAAATGTATTGAACAGCTGATTTTTTTTTCGCGATTCCAGGTTTGGTCCCATAGTAAAAGTGGTTCATAATGATGAGTACAATGACACCTTAAGAGGTTGTGGGTTATTTATTTTACACCTTGTATGCTAATCGCGTGGTAAACTCTAATTGCGCGATGCAGGTTTGCGTGACGTCATGTCATTGATGCGTAGTTCATATGTGGCGATGTAAATGCCGCCACAATACATGTTTGAGAATGTACATGTGTGTTATGTATGTATGTGTGTATCGTATCAATGTATATAGCCACAAAACATAATAACACTTTGAGTAATTAATTGTAGATATACGTTAATACGTCGATGCAGTAGAATGTAACACAAATTGTACGAGTAGACTATAAATTTAATCCTTGTCTATGTTTACATCTTTTTGAGGCTGACTGTACCTGCCTATTTATAAAGGTAGGGCCAAACTAGTAGCTGACAGGACTTAGTAATGTTACGAAAACCAACTTGTAAGTTATACCTACTGCCAAAGATTTAAACGCCTTATTAAAATCCAGATCACAGAATAAATAAATTATTCATGTAAATGTCACAGTCTACCCATCAGCCTGTTATTCGTTACACTGTGGCAACATTGTGTTCAACATTGTCGCATATTTTATTTACGTAATTAAAGCAGAACTATACATGATTATACTTACTTAGCTGGTGTTTGCATGTCTGTATGTTGGCAGGAGTGTTCCTATTTTAGGAGAAAAGCGTTTTCTTTCAAGCTACTTTTTTAAATAACATTATCATTGATAGCTCCAGCAACAACTAATATTGTTTGTACAAATAAGTATAAGAAAAAGTTCTGACAAAAAAATTTAGGTACACTATCCCAGGAGAACCTACAAATCACAGTACTTATCCACTTTAGATAAGTGTGGATATATAGCTGAAAAGTAAAATGAACATCCTGTTTACTTAAGTCTAAAAAAATGGATTGAAAAAATCACACACCAAAAACCAGTCTCTATCACTTATTAGCATTTCATAATTTGTATCTTATATATTCATTCACAATTACATCATTTATATCTTGATTCCATTTTGTGTAGGTCACATAAACATTAAAAAAAACAACCGACTTCCAAAAAAAACACTACAAAGTGAAAAATAACTGTTATTTTTCACTTTCTACTGTTTTTTTTTTTTACTTATGTACATACTTTAATTTCGGAAGTCGGTGGCTTAGGATCTGTATTTCAGTTTTTTGCTACTAACTTCCGAAATTAAAGTTATTTTTTTTACTTATACATACTTTAATTTCGGAAGTCGGTGGCTTAGGATCTGTATTTCAGTTTTTTGCTACTAACTTCCGAAATTAAAGTTATTTTTTTTACTTATACATACTTTTATTTCGGAAGTCGGTGGCTTAGGATCTGTATTTCAGTTTTTTGCTACTAACTTCCGAAATTAAAGTTATTTTTCAAGCTTTGTAAGTAGTGTTTTTTTGGATGTCGGTTTTTTTTTTGTGAAAAAGCTTTTTATTTTACACTTTTAACCGACTTCCAAAAGGAGGAGGTTCTCAATTCGTCGGAACCTTTTTTTTTTTTTTTTTTTTTTTTATGTATGGTCCCCGATTACTCGAAAATGGCTGGACCGATTTGGATTTTTCTTTTTTTGTTCGAAAGGGTATACTTCCCAAGTAGTCCCATGATCATCAAGTCAGGATCTGATGATGGGATCCCATGAAAATCGAGGGAAACCTTCAAATTTTATTGGCACACCTATATCGATTTCGGTATTTTTTATAGTAACTCGTGCATTTGCTCTCGGAAAGTACCATTCGGTGAACTGGAACTGATGATGAAGACCACAGAGGGCCATCGGAAATACTCAATTATATTTAAGTATATCACAGGTTGCGATTCGATTACTTTAATATGGTTTATGCTCGTCAAAATGCATAATGGTAATGGTGACTTCACCATGAGCTCCAGTTCACCTGGTTCTTACTAGGAGAACTCCTCAAAAATTAACGTCCCTGCATCGGGAAAAGCAATATTTTGTAAAACTTGATGAGCAGTTGACATTGGGTTATTGTAACTTAGATAAATTACAAACTGAACCACTAAAAAGTAAAAATAAAAACTTTTTTACAAAAAAAAAACCGACTTCCAAAAAGCACTACAAACTGAAAAATAACTTTAATTTCGGAAGTCGGTGGCAAAAAACTAAAATACAGATCCAAAGACACCGACTTCCGAAATTAAAGTTATTTTTCAGTTTGTAGTGTTTTTTTTGGAAGTCGGTTTTTTTTTTGTAAAAAAGTTTTTATTAGTTCTTGGTTCCTACCCCACACCAAATCGTAGTATACCTCTACTTGTTATGTAAATAGTGATAATTACCAACAGTGATAAGTATTAGAACATCATCAAGATACACAAAGTGGATTAAATACATAATTTATCGAAGCTAACTCAAAAACTACCAAAACAACCTTACAATTTATATGGGACAACCTCTGAAGCATGACCTACCGAACAAAAAAATAATCATCAAAATCAATTCCTAGCTGGAGGAGTAGGTACGGAGCGTAACAAATATTAAAAAAACAAACATAGTTATAGTCGAATTGAGAACCTTGTGCTTTTTTTGAAGTCAGTTAAAAACAAAGTGTAAATACATATTAAAGAGTAGGTATTCTATTCTATTTTATTCTACTAATTCACACCGGGTACAAGCTGATAAAATTCATACCGTATTTTTTCTAGCCACAAACGGCTCTTTAAGGTTCTAAAGCCAAATGGCAAAAACGGATTTTTTCGCTTTATAAATGAACCCGGCCATATCACCACGGTTGCCGGCCAGATCACAACAGCTCTCTATAATTATTATAAACTAGTGTTATAAATTATATAAAATCAAAATCAAAATCAAAAGTTCCTTTATTCAAATTAGGCTGAGAATCAGCACTTTTTGAACGTCAAAATTACAGTAAGACAGTCCCCACAAAACGCCCGCCCTTCACCACTTCCTAGTGCTTTAGCTGGGAAGAAGAAGTAGCGGAACAAACTCCCCAGCAGCACAGCTGTCTGTTCAGTTAGAAGAACTAGATTCTATACAATAGTACCTATGCAAAATAATTTACGCAACACAATACATTAAATTATATTTTTGTCAAATAAAATAAAATAAACAATTTTAGTACTTAACTCATGTAACCTGTCATTATGTAAGCTGATCCTGGAGAAAGAACATAACATAAACATTGTCTTGAATTAATCACAGCGACCAACTATTCTTATCGTTTAAGTAATCGTTGAAAAATTATAATTAAACTTTTAGGGTCCTTTGGTAAAACTGGAAAACGGTGTTAGGCAGATACAATGTGCGTCAAATAACTAGCCCCAAGATGGCGGCGACTGCTAATGTCGGCTCATGCACTACAAAACGTAATGGTGGCTCTTCACACATACGATTACCTGAAAAACTAAACTAAACCACTGAACGGATTTCTATAAAATTTGTCATGGAGATAGATGGCATCCTGGGGAAGGACATTAGGCAATTTGTCATGGAGATAGATGGCATCCTGGGGAAGGTTTTGTTCTTTCTTTGAGTTACCCAAAATCTCGCCTTTGAATCGATATATTTTTTTTGTTTATGGTTGTAAAAGAACAAAATAATTTTTATTATAGTCTACAATGTATTCTTATTCGAAATAAAATAAAAAAATATAATTACCGTAATAAATCTTTTCTTAAAACACTCCATAACTGACTCTCTAACTAGTATTTTGACTACATTTGAATTGTTTTTCATAGCGTGTAGCATACCCTTAGAAAGGGTACAAGCTAAAGAACTTTTTGAGATAAAAATAAGGTCAAAATAGCTTTATTTAAAAAAAAAATGAATTTAAGAGTAGTAATTTTTCATACATTTAAACATTTTTAAGACTTTGGAAGCACATAAGTCATTTTCTACTGATAAATTACATCAAATAATAATTTATTTAGAATAAAAATACATTGCAGACTATTATAAAGTTTATTTTGTTCTATTGCAACCATAAACAAAAAAAATATATCGATTCAAAGGCGAGATTTTGGGTAATTCAAAGAAAGAACAAAAAAAAAACATATCTCAATTACCGTCACACTTAGGACATGGAGGTCTTTAGGTGAAATCTAGCAAATGACCCCCCCAATCCACCAAAAAATTGTGTCGGTCCATGCGCCGAACACCCTGTATAGGTAGGTACAGATATAAACTAAAACACTATTATAACATACATTTAAAACAAGATAAAACACAACAGAAAGGTACACAACACAAAATGAATACACATTAATATTTAATATTTACGACGCAGAGATAGTGAGGAGTGGCAGACTCCAGAAATTTATGAATAAGGGGGTAAGTAACCGATTAGAAATAATAACATGATAGAGTGTGTTGAAGATCTTGGTTAAACGATACATAACATAACATACATATTAATCAGCCCACAGACTTATATAAGTCTGTGAATCAGCCTATAACGTTCCCACTGCTGGCACACAGGCCTCCTCTCGGTGACAGGGAATGGGCCGTAATCCACCACGTAATCCACCAGCGTGGGTTGGGGATGTCACATGTCTTCGAATTTTTTGTTCTAGTTCTAGGAAAACATCGTGAGGAAACCGGCATGGTTTCCTCATGATGTTTTCCTTCACCGTTTTGAGAGCAGTGTGTTGAAATAATTTACACAAAGTAATGTGCCTGTCTGGGTTTGAACCTACGACCTACGACGACACGTAAGTCGGAGCCGTTACCAATGGGCTACCAGCGCTCTCAGGTTAAACGATAAACTTAACTAATAAAATGTAGATTTTTTTATTCTGAGAGTTGTTTTGAAAAAAAAATATTATTAACGAAGACACAAAAAATAGAATTAAATAATATTTTTAATTAACTACTTTTTATTAGATATACCTAAGTAAAAGTTACACCTTTACAGGATTTAAGAGAATGTAAAGTAGATAACTAGATACTGAACACCTTGGGCTTCGCCGTTTTTTTTTTGACATAACTAAACCTAATCAAAGATTCTGTGATTTTTTATAAACATATCCGGGCAAAAAAGCAGTATGTCTCACGTGTTGTTTTTACAAAACCGGTTGAATTAATATTCCGAACATATCTCCATATTGGCTTCGCACATCAAAACCAACCTTATTGTTTTCTAATAAAGTTGAATATAACTAAGCAGTGAAAGTTACTATAATTATATAGGTATATTTCATAGAACAAAACTGGTGTTTATTTCTATTCAGTAGTTCTATCGCCATTCGTGTGAGATGTAGATTTCTTAGAGATTTTTTATATCATATAATAATTATATCACTGATGTCAATAATAAAATTATTGTATCATTTAAGTCAGTGTTGAATAATTGCTAAGTTAAGTTGACGTGGATTTTGTGTGTTTAAATGTCAAAACAAAGGATTTCGCCGTTTTTAAAACAAGTAAGTTTGGTGACATTTTTAGTTAAAACACGCGTGTTTCGTCCGAGTATTTTGTGCGACTTTTATAGTGATATTTTCTTTGAAAGTGTATAGTTAATAAACAATGCTTTGAAAGTATGTTTGAATAATTAACAGTTACGAATAACAATAAGTGGACCTACATTTAAAATACTTGATATAAACTACATATTAGAACTACGTAAATATCTGAATAATAATAATGTGATAAGTTTCATATTTTATGTTATTGAAGTTAAATAACTTTTTTTAAATTTTACTTTGTAAGCAGTTTCTGTCCAATGTATTTTTTCTTTACATGTTATGTATAATTTCTTTCTACATTAGCAGTAAAACCTTTCCTAAATATTATGTGAACCAATGTTGAATAAATAAAACACAATGCCAAAATAAAAAATAAAAATTGTGATGATTTTGGTTATAAAATTAATCAGAAACAAGAATAAACTAAATACTTACTTATTATTTTTATCAATTTCCATTCAGTTTATATTTTAGACAACAGCACCAATTAAAAGCATTTTTTTTTTATTATAACAGAAAAATAATTTTAAGCCTATTGATTGGTAAAAACAATTATTTTTGTCAATACTCTTAATGCCCTAAAAAAAACCTGTTTTAAAAATCATCCTTAAAACAGAGTCACTAATTAATGATGCAAAAAATTATATAATTTATTAGTTACATAAGTAATTTACATAGTAATAAAATCAACCGTTACGCTTTGATTGCTCTGAAATTAATCAGATAGAAGTCGAATTTGTTAACATTTGAATATGGCATCACAGATACCACAATGATTGAGTGAAACCTTAGGAATTGTGATTTGACCTGCTTTACTCTGTGGCTGTAGGTACTAGTAATTTACATAGTTATACGCAAAGAAATTCATGGTCAATGTTTTGGTTTCGTTGGAAATATGATTTGTCTGTGAAGAGAAGACATGAGCATTGAGCACCACGCTTGCTCAAGGGTTGGCGATTTCAGACTCGACGTTCGCACGGACGTAAAAATATCGCGGCGATTTTTTTCGCGCACTGGATTTTCAACGCTCTGCTTAGCGCCGAGAGTTGAAAATCCAACAGCGTGTTTTTTCGACGCGCTGGGATGCACTCTGTTGCTGTTAGGTTGGATTCTCGAAGCTCGGCTCAACACCGAGGGTTGAAAATCCAACGCGCGATAAAATCCCGCCGCGATATTTTCACGTCCGTGCGAACGTCGGCTAAGTCCGGGCTTCCTCACAAAAACCTCCTTTACCGATGACAATAATGTCCGAGATTAACTCAGAAAGTACTTACGTAATTATTATGAACTAGCTGTGCCCCGCGACTTCGTTCGTGGAAGTCGTAAGATATACACAATATACTAAAACAACAGCCACATTTTAATAAATCTCCCTCGTTTCCCGACCCTCGACCGCGTAACGTCCCGCGCTATTTTATTCACAATTTCATGGATTTTATTTTTTTGCGCGGAACCCTAATTCTTTTTCTGAAATAAAAGTAGCCAAAGTTACTCCTTATAAAATCAGCTATCTGCCAGTGAAAGTCCCGTCAAAATTGGTCCAGCCGTTTTGGAGACTAGTTGGAACAAACAGACAGACAAAAATTTAAAAATTGTATTTTTGTTATAAGTACCGCTTATACTTTCATAATTATGCATTTAGTTAAAAGCTGTTTAACATCACAAACAGACGACACTTCAATTTTATTTATTTGTGTAGATGTGTAGATTGAAAAGTCACATTAGTAGGTAATTGTCTGCATTTGAACCCACAACCTCGCGCATGAGTGGACTGGCCACCACGACTTCAGTGTAATGCGGTATGACGATTTAAATCTCTGGTGGTATGGACTTGAAACCCACGTTTTTAAAAATTCAAGATGAATTTAGAACTTTCACTCCTGAAAGAGTGTGAATGATTTATACTACAACCTATTTTTATAAAATTAATAAACCTAATTTATAAATGTAGGTAGTGATGATAACTCGTGATTTTAAGAACGATGGAGATATTGGTAACCATTAGTAGATTATTAACCAAGGGGATAAAGCAGTGTCTTCTGTCGCGGGTGACGATTTAAATCGCGAGCGTAACGAAGGACTCGAGGTTTACTCCCGAGCGTAGCGAGGGTGTTAAAAACTTAAATCACGAGCGAAGCGAGGGATTTAAGACGAATCCTGAGTGTAGCGAGGGATTTAAGTTCACCCAAGACTAAGACAACTTTATCACCGAGGAAAATACTCTACTTTTCGTACCATTTGCGAAAAAATTAACACAATAATAATATGAGATAAGCATTTATTAAAAATAATGACAATTAAAAGTAAAAGTTAACATTCGAAACATTGGTCCAATTATTGATAGAGAGAGTTACATTTTTGTTTGGTACATTTATTGTCGATGAGTTGATTTGAGTATTTCTCTGTTCTTGCGTCTGAGGAACTTGCGTTTCATTGTAGATAGTATACGTCGGAGATAGTGGTGGTGGTGCATCGTGAGTTACGGACGAAGATAAGATGCCGGAAGTTGATGGTTGTGGCTCTGATGGATTGAGTTTTATATTTTTGTTAATTTGACTGCTTAATATGGTTTTATTCGCCATTGAGCTTTCGATATAACCCTCAGCTACTCTATCAGAGCTCCAACCACCGTGTCTTTTTATTGACGTAATATCCGCCCCTGAATCCGCCAAGAAAGTCGCCGAAGTTCTTCTAAAGCAGTGACCGGTGTAGAGTTCAACATGTTTAAGTTTTAAATATTTAGCAATTTCCTTTGGCATATTGCTAATTTTATTTTTGCCGATGGCTTGTCGAGTACATTTCCCATTCCGATAGTTTATAAAAATGCGTATTCCTTTTTCAAAAAGATGTATAATGCTTTATACATATACAAACTCAATGGTGTAAACACAGATGTAGTTCAGTATAAATTTCGGTAAGTATTCCAAATTTAAATCACATTCCCCTAGAGGATGAATGAAATTCAGTACAATTTTCTTTCCCTGTTTTTAACAGATTAAAAATGACTATTGTTATGTTCGCTTTTTGTGGCATAGAATGTCACTTTTTTTGAGCAAGTAGTACGAAAAATAAATTACGAGAAATACCTTCAAAGTTCCTCCGTCATTTAAATACTTTGCTTGTGCAAAATAAAATAAATCTAGGTATTAGATATCATGAGATGTACCGGTTCTCCGAACATCTTGGGTTCGGGAAAACCAAAAGATGAATGTAGGTAATTCTAATTATGTTTTTTGTTGGGTAGGTTTTTTACATCCTAGGTTTGATGGGCAGGTTTAATAAAATTAATAAAAATACAATGTAGATACAAATTTTTCGTTAATTAGGGTTCCGTACCTCAAAAGGAAAAAAATGGAACCCTTATAGGATCACTCGTGTGTCTGTCTGTCTGTCTGTCCGTCTGTCACAGCCAATTTGCTCCGAATCTAATGGACCGAATAAGTTGAAATTTGGTACACATATGGTTTTCTGTGACCAAAACACGTATGGCTAAAGTAAATAAATAAAAAAGGAAGAAAAAATTTGAATATGGGGGTCACTTTTAGGGGGCAAATAAAAAATTTAAAAAAAAAGTTTTGCAAACTTTACCATGTGATATATCAAATGACAGGGCCTCAAATATATATTTTTTACTAGCTTTTGCCCGCGGCTTCGCCCGCGTGGATGTCGGAAAATATCCCATGGGAACGTTCATGTGGAAAACATAGGGCATATCCCTAACTTAAGAAATGCTGGGTTTCCCATACAAACTTTCATCCCTTATATCACCCCCTGTAGGATTATTTTTTAAGACGAAAAGTAGCCAATGTCCTTCCTCAGGATGCTATATAAAGCCTTGCCAAATTTTATCGAAATCCGTGCAGTTTTGTAAATTTTAAAATCAACCCGTATTTTACCCCCTTAGTGGATGATTTTTCAAAAATCTGAACCGCATATTTCTTAATTTCCTACCAATAGCATAAATTTGTTATCCCTAACTTAAGAAATACTGGGTTTCCCTTACAAACTTTCATCCCCTATATCACCCCCTTGTAGTATTGGTTTTGAAAGTATCCTATGTCCTTTCCTCAGGATGCTATATAAAGCCTTGCCAAATTTTGTCGAAATCCGTGCAGTTTTGTAAATTTTAACATCAACGCCTATTTTACCTCCTGGGGGGATGATTTTTCAAAAACACTGAACCGCATATTTCTTTATTTCCTATCAAAAGCATACATTTTAATTTTCACATCCCTAACTTAAGAAATACTGAGTTTCCCATACAAACTTTCATCCCCTATATCACCCCTGTTGGATTATTTTTTAAAACCAAAAGTAACCTGTGTCCTTCCCCAGGATGCTATATCAAGCCTTGCCAAATTTTATCCAAATCCGTGCAGTTTTGTAAATTTTAAAATCAACCCCTATTTACCCCCTTAGGGGATGATTTTTCAAAAACGCTGAACCACATATTTCTTAATTTCCCACCAATAGCATAAATTTGTTATACCTAATTTAAGAAATACTGGGTTTCCCTTGCAAACTTTCATCCCCTATATCACCCCTCGTGGTATTATTTTGGAAAAAAAAATAGTATCCTATGTCCTTCCCCAGGATGCTATATAAAGCCTTGCTAAATTTTGTCGAAATCCATGCAGTTTTGTAAATTTAAAAATCAACCCCTATTTTACCCCCTTAGGGGATGATTTTTCAAAAACACTGAACCGCATATTTCTTTATTTCCTATCAAAAGCATACATTTTAATTTTCACATCCCTAACTTAAGAAATACTGAGTTTCCCATACAAACTTTCATCCCCTATATCATCCCCTGTAGGATTATTTTTGAAAAAAAAAGTAGCCTATGTCCGTCCCCAGGATACCATCTATAGCCTTGCCAAATTTTATAGAAATCCGTTCAGTGGTTTAGGCATGAAAAGGTAACAGACAGACAGACAGACAGACAGACAGACAGACAGACAGACAGACGGACAGACAGACAGACAGAGTTACTTTCGAATTTATAATATTAGTATGGATAGTATGGATAGTATGGATAATTTTAAAATAAATAGTTTTAAAGTTATTTAAGAAAATAGACGAAAATTGACCATTCATTGAGATAAGGGGGGTGCCCTTTCATCTCCGAAACTACAAAGCCTAAAATTTTGAAAAAAAAAAAACAGAAAATAGTTCTATACCAGTGGATTACAGGAAAACCTATAACAAGTTTGTGGTCTTAAAATAACATGGTAAATCTCTCAATATTATGAGTACAAACTTACATTTACTGTTGGAATGTATGTGACAGCATGTTTTTCATATTATTGATGTTAATTTTGTTCTTGGGATAATTCGATCCCAACTACGGAACCCTTCATTGTGCGTAGTCAGACTCGCACTTGCACAGCCTGCCAGCAGCTGCAGCATCATTAGCCAGTTGGGGGTTACATCGCTGATGAAAATTTAGGAGGTACCTACTTAGCTAGGTTAGACATTGAGGAAAAACTAAGTCTGGAGATATGGAACATTTTGAAATCTCCTATGCTCACATTTTTAGTCAGGTGAGGTAGAATTTTTTGTATCAAAAAAATCAACACTAAACCTAAGGTTCGAAGCCTTAGCAGTTACTATACTTAAACCAAAATGTGAGCATAGGAAATTTCAAAATGTTCCATATCTCCAGACTTATGATTTTTTTCTCAATGGTCGCCGCGACTGAGCAAAAAAATCTTAAGTCTTGTTGTCTAGTTTTCAACACTACTCGCCTTAAGGAGATAAATATCACGACTGTGACAGACATAACTAAATATAGATTGTGAAATACGCCTAATGTAGCAAACCGTAGTAGGATTAATCATTCCGCACTTTTTTATCCTTTCTGAGCAGGTAATTGACGTAACTGATAGATAGAACTGATAGAGGGGCTCGTGGCTTATTAATAACAGCCGCATGGGTCGATAGAAGGTCAAGCTACACATACTCGTAAAGCACGTAAGACGTTGGTCGCGACAGACATTTATAAAGCTTCCACAGACGTCATGGGTAGTCAGCAGACCGACAGTCTGTCAACCAGTCGTATATACCAAGTTACCAACCCAATTATTATTTAATTTGGCCGTTTTTAGGGCTCCATACCTCAAAAGGAAAAAAACGGAACCCTTATAGGAACCCTCAATCCGTTGTCCATCTGTCTGTCTGTCTGTCTGTATGTCAGTCTGTCAAGACCCTTTTTCTCAGGAACGCGTAAAGGTATCAAATTGAAATTATTATCAAATACTTAGGTCTATGGTCCCTTGGAGCTCTAAAAAAATCAAGCTTCTATGTCAACGCAGTAAAAAAAAATATTTTCATTTATGCGACATAAATATTTTGATACTTGCAAGTAAATCAAAATCTATAGGGTACTTCCGATTGTCCTAGAATCATGAAATTTGGCAAGAAGCAAGGTCTTACAACACAAATAAAGGAAAATCGTTAATTTGGAATTTTGACGCATAAAAACTTTTTTTTGGGATTTCTAGTTTTTCAACTACAATGTTAAGTTTATGTTTGGGATAAATTATTTTCAACTACGGAACTCTTTAATGTGTGTGGTCCGACACGCACTCGTGCTTCAATTTTTTTCGAGACGGTAAAAAAAGTCATCACGTCACGCAAACCTGCATCGCGCAATTAGAATCGTGGTAAATTCTAATTGCGCGATGCAGGTTTGCGTGACGTCAATGACAATGACATGACATTGATGCGTAGTTCATATGTGGCGAAGTAGATGCCGCCACATCACTCCCCTCCGGAGACCGGAGGTCGATAGTGGGCTGAGTCGTGTATCTTGTGATGCTTGCCAGTGCCAGTTGTGATTCCAGTGAGTTGGAACCGGGTGCCGCATAGTTCACGCTGAGTTGGAACTGTCTGCGGTGATACCCCAGTGAGTCAGGGTGGCGCTGCGTTATGCTCCAGTGAGTCGGAGTGTACAGCGCTGGGTTGAGGTTAAGGCTGGAGGTGATGACCAGGAATGCCCGTTGAAGCCGTGGATGCTGGCTGGCTGTGTGACTCGCCGCTCGAAAGCTTGAGGAAGTGATGCTGATGACGTCAAGTGACGTAAGTGATGCTGATGCTGACGTTCATGCTCGGGGTCACCAGTATAGAGGCATGAGGAACAGGGTGTAAAGTTCACTCATCCTCTATTGAAAAGGGAGTATCCTCCGACCAGACGGGTGTTGTGTCTGGTGGGCTACTGCCCGACGGTCGATGTCGGGACGTTGTATATATGCTAATCGCGTGGTAAACTCTAATTGCGCGATGCAGGTTTGCGTGACGTCATGTCATTGATGCGTAGTTCATATGTGGCGATGTAGATGCCGCCACAATAACATAGTTTGTAATACAGGCTTTTTACGCCTAATTCAGACACCAGCTCCTCACATTGCTAATAACAAAAAAAAAAACTAATAATATTTGAAACCTGGAATAAGCTGGTCATTATGAGGAGAAATAAACAACTATTACTATTACTATAACATAAAATTCAAAAAAATTCTACTTTCAGTGTTTCGTGTCAGCTACGGTATCCTTCACTACAATCGGCCACGGCTCCGTGGTGGGCTTCCCGGCGATCCTGCTGCCTCAGCTGAAGCAACCTGGCTCCCACATCACCCTCACTGAGGAGCAGGGGTCATGGATAGGTAAGCCATCATAATTATTACAATCTGTTCTTGATTCAGAACTTTTTCCGACATGAAAATGTAGGCAGTTACCTACTCAATGCAACGTTGGTAGATACTACTTGTAAAGAATGCTGCATTGGAGAGTTGCTTGAAACTTCTGTCATTGCACCCTATTTTTAGGGTTCCGTACCTCAAAAGGAAAAAACGGAACTTTTATAGGATCACTTCGTTGTCCGTCTGTCTGTCTGTCAATACCCTTTTTCTCAGGAACGCGTGGAGGTATCAAGTTGAAATTAGTATCAAATACTTAGGGTCTATGGTCCCTTGAAGTTCTAAAAAAAATCTAGCTTCTACTTCAACGCAATAAAAAAATTCGGACATTTATGCGACACATTTTGATACTCGCAAGTACCTATAGGGTACCTACTTCCGGTTGACCTAGAATCATGAAATTTGGCAAGAAGCAGTCTCACAGCACAAGTAAAGGAAAAAGTCCGAAAATTGTTAATGTGTAATTTTATCACACAAAAAATATTTTTTTGGGATTACAATAAAATAAATAAATAAATAAAATTATGTTAATTTATCCCCACAAATTACATTCTCATTTCTTAAAATACTAAAGACATAATAAGTTGACACTTTGACAGGTATTTAGACAATTTGTAATTTGTGGAAGATCTGGAGTCTAAGCCTAGGCCTGTATTTTAGAACTCCAGGATCCCCCATTATATCTCACAGTAAACGTTGTCATCGTGATATAATTGCGAGTGATTAATGGTGTGTGTATGTATGTGTGTGAGAGAGTGTGTAAGGTGTGCGTGAATGTGTGAGGATGTATGTGTGAGGGTGTGTTTGAGTGTGTGTTTGCTTACTTTTATTGTACATTCGATATTTCATAAATCGTCTGACAATAGAACACGGCCGGTTAGAAGGCAATATACAAACATGCTTCTAGTAATAACACTGCATTATTAAGGAAAAGTGTTACTCTCGTATTGTGCCCGATTATCTTTAACAAATTACCCGATGGAATAAAAAACCAGTCCATTCCACTGTTTGAAAAGAATTGTCAGTCTTAATTGATAAATGTTAGCTTTACCTACTCCATTTGTGAATTTCTAAATGGAAAAACGGTATTGTTACCTAGTTAAACCTTCTTTATTTTATTTAATTGGCCAGTATATAAGAATTTTCATATTGATAGTATTTTAGCCTTTGAAGCACTTGTACTAAATGTTTGCAAGCCTAAGTTAATGTAGAATGTAAGGATCTCTAATTATAAAACATCTGATTTTTTTTGTACCTACATTATAATATGCAAATAAATAATTATTCTATTCTATTCTATTCCATTCTATTCTATTGTACTATGTTTGTAGTCAGACGCGATCCTGGTAGAACAATTTTCATGAAAGTTTTCACAGAAATTGTTCTACTAGAGCCGCGTCGCGCCTGTCTGTGGGAGCCTTTACGTTAATCGAGAGACATACTGTAACTCTTTAAACGTCGGTTGACACCCAGGTGTGCAGATAACAATAAAAAATTTATTGCGTCTGCTAATTGGCGTGCGATGGGTTAAGGTAGAGAGTTAAGGTAGAGAAAAAAATTACGCAGTTCCCTACATTTGGTTGAGTTAGGGCTCTTACAGACAGAGGCGATATCGCGAGCGATATTGCGATATTATCGCGTCGCAACACCGCTACGCGACACGTCGCGACGCTTTATTGCCTCTGTCTGTAAGAGCCTTTATGCGAACAAAAGTGTATGAAGCAGCCGATTTCATTTTCGCGATTTCTGCATCTTGGCCCTCCTAGCACATTTACATACGGCACTACTATACCTAATATATCATCGAATTCGCACAAGCAACAAAATACGGACTATTTTTATTGTACTTTACATGTTAACTAAATGCTAATCATACGTGTAAATCTAATTAAGTATTGTAAATTATTTATAATTCATTGTGACGTCAAAATACTACCTAACCCAGGAAAAAATGCACATATTGTAAGGTCAATCACAAATAATTTATGTTTTAGAACAACAATGGACTAAAATCTATGTATCCACAGACAGATAGACAGATTAATGTTACAGTCAGTACATACTTTTTCGTACCACTTGCTCAAAAAAGTGACATTCTATGCCACAAAAAGCGAATATAACAATAGTCATTTATAATCTGTTAAAAACAGGGAAAGAAAATTGTACTGAATTTCATTCATCCTCTAGGGGGAGAAAGTGATTTAAATTTGGAATACTTACCGAAATTTATACTGAACTACAGTCTGATTTTTAATTCGACGGAATTCTGACATTTCAGATGTGTTGCCAATAATAAAACGGTCCTACTAAAAACGGAACGCATTGAACTGAAATTTAAAAAAAATCTTTCTTGAATTTAAGGTTTCAATTAGAAAAACTAAAACTTAAAAATTGATTTTTTATTATCAAATTATTGAAGTTACAATAATTAGTAAGGTAATAATTTTTCTTTCACAGGAATCCCTGTCCACTAATCCATAGGTTACAAACCTTTTTTAGGAATACATTTTTGTTTGTAAAATCTTCGATTCTTGCAACTACAAACAGGCTACGATGATGATTAATATTGATAATGATACCTTAATAAATATTTAAATTAAAAAATATGTTATTTTACTCTTTTTTCCATTTCGTCATATACAATTAATATTTTAGTTAGTGCGCATTGAATGCAAGAACTAACACTATTTGCATTGTCATATAGTTTACTTGATCTCATTCTCTCTCAAAATATTTTTGGTTATTTTATATCCAACAAAATCTAGTCTTAAAAAGGACAAGACAGAAAAGGTTTATGATATCTGAAGTGTCAAAAAATTACAGCTGTCATAATGGGGAGCCACACGCAAAGCTGTTTGTAGATGGCGCTCTGAACGACTGTACATTGTTTTACAAACAAATCCATACAATTTGACAATCGTTCGTTATGTCAAATCAATGAAAAAAGGACAGTCGATCATGTGCCACCTAGCGTGATAAAAAGTTAGTTTTCCTCCCCATTCCGTGGAATTAAAAATCAGACTGTACATCTGTGTTTACACCATTGAGTTTGTATATAAAGCATTATACTGTATCTTTTTGAAAAAGGAATACGCATTTATTTTGCAGTTATGATTATTAAATAAAACTACGAAAACCGACGAGGCCGTATGAGCTTGATGCCTTTGCTTTTCCGACAAAAAAATATTAGTCTAGGAATTTGCCGCGTTTTTGTTTTCTTCAAATACATAAACGTTAAGTTTATTTTACTTTTAATTATCATTATTTTTAATAAATGCTTATCTCATATTATTATTGTGTTAATTTTTTCGCAAATGGTACGAAAAGTAGAGTATTTTCCTCGGTGATCAAGCTGTCTTAGTCTTGGGTGAACTTAAATCCCTCGCTACACTCAGGAATCGTCTTAAAGCTGAAAAGTTTGTTTGTTTGTTTGAAAAAAGTCTGAGAAAATTAAACGGTTGATGAAACCGAGCTACTGTTAAATGTAAGCGTGATTTTACTCAAGATTTCTACCCAAGATATTGGCTCGATGGCATATTGACTACAAGTTCGCCTTCTGAGAGGATCAGAGGAGTCGCACTCTGGTACTGATCACACTTACCTGAACCACTCTTCTGCTAACATTTCAGCATCAGTGACTGCCATCACCCTGCTACTCGGCAGCTTCATTACGCCGCCTATCATGGGCCGCCTCGGTCGGAAGGTGGCGCACTTCGTGGTCATCGCCAACATCCTCGTCGGGTGGGCCGTGATACTCCTGGCTAAAAATTTCGAAGTAAGTGTGCCTAATACAATTTTATCAGTCTAGGGTAGATTATTTAGGAACTCTCACAATACATTTCAACTCTTTAAACCATACCTAGTAGAGCTAAGGAAAATCGAGGATCACGGAATCGCCGCCAGCAGCGTCTATAGAAGGCAGTTCTGATAAAATTTAATGCAAAGTTTTTGTTATATAACATAGAAAAGTGTAATTAGTGTCAGAGTTTATTAATACTTGATTGTTGAGAGTGCCAAGGGAAAATAACCGACCAAAACTCTCCACCTCCCACCTCTCAACGAGGAGAGAAAGACGTCTCTCCTCTCTCTCTGACCTCTTAACTTATGTATTTTCATATTTCAAAGTCAAAAGTGCAAACATGTTGTATCTAAGGACACGTGAACATTAACAACATCAACATTTGAGTCAAATGTGAAAAAAGTTATATGTAATTGTGAGGAGCCATTGCTTGATAGAGAGTCGTATATAAATGAACCAAATGTCACTATAAATATCAACAAAGTAAAAGAAGAAACCTTACACAAAATATTAAAATCAATTGATGACCGAAAAAGCCCGGGTATTGACCAAATACGAGCAAGAGACATAAAATATATATCCAGCGAAATAACGCCTGTTCTCACTCACTTGGTAAATGCCTGTCTATCTAGCCGTACTTATCCAGATAAACTTAAAATAGGTATTGTACGACCTATACATAAAAAAGGCAAATACACAGATACTAACAATTACAGACCTATTACTTTACTTTCTTGTATTGACAAAATAATAGAAAAATACCTTGGTAAATCAATAAACGACTTTCTCTCAAAAAATGATATCATTCACAAAAAACAATTTGGCTTCCAAAAACATAAAAGTACTTCACAATTGCTGTCACTTTTCACTGATGAAATTTGTAATTACCTGGATGAAAAAAAACATGTTCTGGTTGTGATGGTTGATTTTAGCAAAGCATTTGATGTGCTTGATTACAAAACTCTTTTTGAAAAAATGCAGCAGAATGGTATTCAGGGCCCACTGCTGGAATGGTTCCAAAACTATCATTCAAACAGATACAACTTAGTAAATATAGCGGGGCAACAAAGCAACAAAATACCAACCTTATACGGAACAGCACAAGGTTCAATTTTAGGCCCTACAGAATACCTAATTTACGTAAATGATATGTGTAAGATATTCCGGAATGGCTCTGTGTACCAGTTTGCTGATGATACATGTTTAATTGTAGCACACCAAAATCTTGAAATTGTAGATCACCTGATACAAGAAGAATTTAACACTCTATGTAAGTGGGCACATGATGTTGGATTATCACTTAACTATCAGAAAACTAAACTATTACATATTCACTCACCATACATTCAAGTAAATAGTATACCGAAAGTCGTGGCCCACGAACATGAGTGCATGCACCAGTGTCCACCAATGTGCAATTGTAATCAACTTGAAGTAGTAAAGGAACACTTTTATCTAGGTCTTAAAATTGATAACAAATTTAATTGGGGCCCACATCTATACTAATATTATAAAGAGGTAAAATTTGTATGTAAGTTTGTAAGTTTGTAAGTTTGTATGTAGGGGGTAATCTCCGGAACTAATGATCCAATTCTAAAAATTTTTTCACTGGTAGAAAGCTACATTATTCCTGAGTGCTATAGGCTATAAATTATATTTATATCATGCATATTAGCCGAGCTATCACAAGTTTTGTCTAACAAGTCGGAAAGAAATACCTCTTTAAACAGACTTTTTTGCATGCGCTGCCTAAACGGTTGTTTATAATTGATAACAATGTATGGCAGTCTGGTCCGTCTTAAATAATTCTACAAAAAAGTCCGCGACACCATATTTCTATCTTTTATATTTTATCTTTTATACATCTTTTATTGTTTTAAAAAAATATTTTTTAGACATACTTACGTTTGGATGATTATTTAAACAACAAAGCATTAATCCTTATCAAAAAAAGATATTTTATGATAACAAGGACATCATGGAGATAAGATTTGGCCTTTACAGTATGGCAATTGGTCATACAGTTTCGGAGATAATATAAAATTACTAAAACGCAAAATAACTTTAATTCATACCGGTTCCTCTTGAGCAAACATGTTTAGAGCGGACGTTTTATCAATTTACCCATAGATGGCGTTGTGCAAAATGTCGGTGAAATACAGCGGAAGAGTTTGTTTTTAGGGTTCCGTACCAAAATGGTAAAAAAGGAACCCTTATGGTGTGACTCAGTCTGTCTGTCTGTCTGTCTGTCTGTCTGTCACAGCTGGATATCTCAAGAACTACTAATGTTATCAACTTGAAATTTGGAACAGTTTTAGATAATATAAATACCCAACTATTTTGCGAATAAGAAAGAAATAAAACGATATGTATTTTTTTTGCAACATGGGCTGAAAGGGGCCTTAAAAATTCAAAGTTGGGCTACTAGGTCATGTAGGGTATCATATGAAAGAGCGCTGTTTGCGCATTCTCAAACATATTTTTATTTTTTTTTAGGCCGCACAGTGTTCGACTTTTGATGAAAAATGTAAAAAAAAATACCGTTCCCCCCCCCCTTATCTCCGAAGTTTGCAAAGAGAAAAATCTGAAATGATTCTATGTGATGCAAGTTTATGTAAAGATAACAGGAAAAAAAACGATGTCTCTAAATAGCACACTTTTTCACAAATCGGAACGGAACCCTCGGTGCGCGAGTCCGACTCGCTCTTGACCGGTTTTTTTTTGTTAGTTTGTTTGAACGCGCTATCTCTGGAACTACAGTCGGATTTGAAAAAATCTTTTTGCATTGTATAACCCAGTTCTTGAGGAGGGCTATAGGCTATTTAACATCACGCTAGGGCCCTTAGGAGCCGAGCGCGAAGTAATAGCGCGGGCAGGCGATGCGGAATGATATAGGCTATTTAACATCACGCTAAGACCCTTAGGAGCCGAGCGCGAAGTAATAGCGTGGGCAGGCGATGCGGAAGGATATAGGCTATTTAACATCACGCTAGGGCCCTAGGGGCTCGGTTCCTAAGCCGAGCGCGAAGTAATAGCGCGGGCAGGCGATGGAGAAGGATATAGGCTATTTGACATCACGCTAGGGCCCTTAGGAGCCGAGCGCGAAGTAATAGCGCGGGCAGGCGATGCGGAAGGATATAGGCTATTTAACATCACGCTAGGGCCCTTAGAAGCCGAGCGCGAAGTAATAGCGCGGGCAGGCCGTGCGGAAGGATATAGGATATTTAACATCACGCTAGGGCCCTTAGGAGCCGAGCGCGAAGTAATAGCGCGGGCAGCCGATGGGGAAGGATATAGTATATTTAACATCACGCTAGGGCCCTTAGGAGCCGAGCGCGAAGGAATAGCGCATGCAGGCGATGCGGAAGGATATAGTCTATTTAACATCACGCTAGAGCCCTTAGGAGCCAAGCGCGAAGTAATAGCACGGGCAGGCATTGCGATGGGATGCGTCGGGGTTGGTGGGTGGGGAGTACAAGAAATTTAACGCGGACGAAGTCGCGGGCAGAAGCTAGTGTTGAATATGTTTGTAACAAACTCAGGTCAATATTGGCAAAACTAAGCATATTGAGGCATAAATTACCATACAGAACCAAAAGACTAATATATTTAGCATTGGCAGATTCAATTATTGGATATGGTCTATCTAGCTATGGCAGAACATATAAAACATGCTTACAAAAAATATATGACATACAAATTAGGATGTTAAAAATTATAGTCCCATATAAAATAAAGCTTAAATTTAAAGACAACTATCATCAGTTATTTGAATATTGTAAAATAATAAATGTATTTGATAAAGTAAAACTAGCTGTAATATCACAATATGCTAACGAAATTGATAACTTAAGTAAAAAGATAAGACCCAACAACTTAAGATGTTTAGAATACGTTGTATAATGCTAATCGCGTGGTAAACTCTAACTGCGCGATGCAGGATTGCGTGACGTCATGTTATTGATGCGTAGTTCATATGTGGCGATGTAGATGCCGCCACACTACCATTATATAATCTGCCGAAATGTAACAATGAATATGGAAGAAGGACCTGGAGGTACCTGTTACCTAACTTGTTGAATAAACTCCCTAAGCAATTAACTAATAAATTAAAATCAAAAACAACTTTGCAAATAAAACAACTAATAAAATATTACCTTAAAGTGGATCAATACAAAGTTCCTCCAGATCTTTCACAAATAAATAAATAATTTAATTTTAAAAACAAAATATATTAATGTAAACAAGCGAGACGCCTCACTCGCACATAATCTTTCATTATTAAGATTAAGCGATGTGTGATCAAAACAAAATTAAGTATGTTTTCTGTAAAATTTTTTTTTTTTTTTAACAATAACATGAGCATGTTGTATTTTCTAATATAACGTAAACGAAGCAAAAACAGTATTGCAAGGATCGTAGCAGGTGACGTTTCTGCCTACCTCCATGGGAACAAGGCGTGAGCTTACCTATGTATTAGTACCTATCATTTCTGTTATGTAACTTATCTTCTGTTCCAGGTAATGATTGTAGGAAGAGTAATCCACGGCATGTCCTTCGGCCTGATGCTGCCCCTACGCTCAGTACTCCTCGGAGAGTACACCAGCCCAAAGAACAGAGGAGCATTCCTCACCATGGTCTCCGTAGCCCAGGCCTTCGGAATCCTGCTGGTCCACCTCATAGGTTCCTTGGTCTCTTGGCAGAAGACTATCCTCATCCTCACCGCGTTTCCTCTCGCCAGTCTCCTCATGACATTCTTCATCCCTGAATCTCCGAGCTGGCTTGCAGCTAAAGGCAGATATGAAGACTGCAGAAAGACCTTCCGATGGCTCAGAGGCGATGGAGAAGAAGAGGAATTAGAAGAAATGATAAGAGCTAGATGTGAATCGAAGAGAGCCACAATTTCCAACTGTAAAGATCTAATGACTCTTTTCAAAAAGAAGGAGTTTTACAAGCCGATAGTGATAATGATACACAGTTACATGATGGGAGAATTTTCTGGTGGTGCTCTGATGTCTTGCTATTCTACGACGGTTATCGCTCACCTGGCTGGTCCAGAAGTAGATGCTCATGTGTGGATGATAGCTTTGGACATTCAGAGGAATATATCAAACATTATGGCAGTATACGTCGTCAATAAAGTGAAACGAAGAACGATGTTTATGACTACGGGAGGTCTTTGTATCCTCAGCAACATAGCCATAGCTTGCTATGTTTACGCTAAAATCCAGGGATGGTTAACTTACACAGCAGTATGGCTGCCAATTTTACTCATCAACATACAATTCTTCACGGTAGCTGTTGGAATGGTTTGTCTCCCTTACGTCATTGCTGGTGAAATCTTTCCTTTGGAGTATAGAAGTGTTGGAGGCAGTATCAGCATCGTCTCCATAGCCTCTGGGTATTTCCTGGTCACGAAAACTTTCCCAGCAATGGTTGACAGTATAGGTCTGCACGGTTCTTACGCAGTTTATGCTGCTGCCATGTCATATAACCTGTGTGTGGTCTGGTGGTTGCTGCCGGAGACTAAAGGCAGGACCCTGCAGCAGATTGAGGAGCATTTCAGAGGGAAGACGTTGGTTCCTGAAGAGGTAGAAGTGAGGCAGAGTTTGAAGGATAAGGTGGACGTTGAGAAATCTAAAGATGATAGCTGATCTAGAATCATTTGTGTTGTGGACTCTCTGTGATTTTTAGTAGTGCAGATAGCACGAAAACAAATGTGTGTTATTTTGTCTCTATTTTAGAAATCATTCTAAAATGGAAAATATACCTAGAACAAACTTTTAAATACTTTCAAATGGCGTTTGGTCCTTTCAGCCGTAGTGAAGAACTATCAGCTTCGACTTTACAAGGCATTCAATCAATCTACCTAGCTCTTTCCCTACTGTGTTCCTACTTTTTATTGGCCTATTGGCCTGTAAAATACCAGTATTTTACCAACAAAAAGTAAATTGCAAATTCTACAGAAATAAATAGTTAATATTACTTATATTAAACAGCATTATGGTCTTGATTAATACTAATAATGCATCGATAACATAATCGAATGGGCTATAGGAATTATATTATGTGGATTACAAATTAAGTAAGCACCGAATTATAATTATTAAAATAATCTTAGTACCTATATTTTAAGTGCTTCATACAATTTCTTTTGATAATAAATGTGATACTGTTTTACTAAATGTACTTTTGTGTATATACCTAAATCTAAGTGCTGTATGTAAAAAATAAACAAAACTATGTATGTATTTTTCTGAGTTCCGTATCCAACCAATTACCAAACCTGCGACGATCTATGTATGTTTATGACCGTCCGTTTGTCACAAGGTACTTTCTCAGTAACGGTGAACTAAGTCGGTATCCAGTTTAAATGAAATAGCAAATGACAAGGAGGGGGTGGGCAGAGGTGTACCTTTATAAGGTGCATCTATTCATACACGAAATCTCAGGTGTCATTGTGGCTACTCATAAACAACTTTTATTATGGGACCAAACCTGAAATCTCAGGTGTCATTGTGGCTACTTAAAACAACTTTTATTATGGGACCAAACCTGAAATCGCGAAAAAAATTCAGCTCTACATTTCTGATCGTTTATGTCGTCAAAATGTAAGAAACAGCTGATTTTTTTTCGCGATTTCAGATTTGGTCCCATAGTAAAAGTTGTTTGTTATTTGTAAGTTGTTGGTGTTGTGCAATGACCCTTAAGAGTTTTCGTGTATGAATAGATACACCTTCTATACTACACCCATATTTCGCAGGCAGCCAGCCGCCCTTCTTATTTGTCAAGATTATGCATTTGACCGGTTTTTCCATAGTATTATGTAATATAACGCATAATTTCTGTGTCAATGACATCAAACCAGATTTGTGTAACCGTCTGAGGTCGTGCAAGTAAAGGCCGACATAGATCAACGTGGATCGTTTAGTTAGATGGTCGGTTCTATGTCTGTGTGGGTGCTCTGTTTCTAAAGTACCTATCTGATGAAAGTGTAAGCAAACCAGGCCACATCAGTGCCAGTGGTAACGGCCGCGACTTACGAGTTGTCGTAGGTTCGGCTTTCAAAACGGTGAAGGAAAATATCGTGAGGAAACCGGCAGGCATGTCCTAGAACCAAACATTCGAAGATACTGATGTGAAAATATTTATTTGGGACTAGCTGACCCGACAGACGTCGTCCTGTCCCAATTTCAATAATTCATAATTCCCATGGAAAATCCACTTTCAGTTTTCCCGAATTTTCCAATTTTTCCCGCAACTTTTCCATATTTTCTCACCGTTTAAATTTTCCCTGGACTACGACAAACACTTCAAAACCAAAATCAGCTAAATCGGCCCAGCCGTTCTCGAGTTTTAGGTAGACAAACGAACACCAATTGATTTATATATATATAGATATAGATATTATATAAATTACAATGTTAAAGTTTGTTTTTGGTATAAATTCTTTTCAACTACGGAAACATTTCCTTGTGGGCTGTCCGACCCGCGTTTGGCCGGTTTTTGGAACGAAGTTCCATATAGCGCGCGTTGTGAAAGGGGGCTAGACGGAAAAAAGTCTCACGAAAAGTTGTCACGACACTTTTTGCTATAGTAAGCTATATGTAGATGTTTTTGCTGTAGTAGTTTCTCTGTCTGTCTCTCTCTCTCTGTCTTATAGAAAGCAAGCCAGATATTTTCATTTCTATTTCGCATTGAACAGTGTGGTGTCGCGATGATGATGATGATGATGATGATGATGATGATGATGATGATGATGATGATGATGATGATGATGATGATGATGATGATGATGATGATGATGATGATGATGATGATGATGATGATGATGATGATGATGATGATGATGATGATGATGATGATGATGATGATGATGATGATGATGATGATGATGATGATGATGATGATGATGATGATGATGATGATGATGATGATGATGATGATGATGATGATGATGATGATGATGATGATGATGATGATGATGATGATGATGATGATGATGATGATGATGATGATGATGATGATGGTGATGGTGATGGTGATGATGGTGATGATGGTGATGATGGTGATGATGATGATGATGATGATGATGATGATGATGATGATGATGGTGATGATGATGATGATGATGATGATGGTGGTGATGATGATGATGATGATGATGATGATGATGATGATGATGATGGGACTAACACCACATCTAGCATACCTCCATTCGAATTACTCACCACATTCTTCTCATTCAGGCAACAAAAAGATAGAAAGTAAGAATAATAGTTGACAATAGATAAAGAAGCACTGTTCAAATTTAAATCTCCTAAAATTAAAACAGTTCCTTTTAAGTTAGATACAAAACTTTCAACTTTGCAAAACCAACGCATATAGTCCGCGTCTTTAGCACTCGGTTTAATGTAAACTACACACACGTAAATAGAACGACCACATCCACACCACGTAAAACTTGCCCACAAATCTTCACCACAGTCGGTTTCAAATTCGCGGCGCCGTCGCAACACAACAGGCGACCGCGCGGCGAGTAGAACACCCCCACATGGCGTGCCTCGGTCACGACGTAGAATACTCCAGTCTCCTGGTGATAGTTCCGCATCTTCAACCGACTCATCAAGAAATGTTTCTGTTATCGCAGCGAGATTATGTTCCATCAACAGTAAGTTGTTTCGCCACATACATAGTTTGGTTTTTATACCTCTCACGTTCTGGTAAAAACAATGTAAGTTTGAGAGTTTATGTGCTACGAAAGGGCTGATTGTTGGCTGGTGGGCTGGGCTGGGGTAGTTTTCCCTTTTGTTTAAATAAACCGGCTGATCTTTTATAATTCACCCAGGGCCTAATCTTTGCGTTGACTGGCCAGACGTCAGCTGAGTGAAACATTTCATAGCTAGCAACTGGTACTCCTACCTTATAAGATTTGTAGTCCCCCTTTGATGTTAACATTTCAACTGAGCATGTACCTGTACTTGGTGGACACAGCTGCTGCAGGTAGCTGCGTATCTCATCAGCACCCGATTCCATGTTCCACAGATGGAAATATTTACGGGGTTCAACTGCTTTTAGTGAAGTTACGGTAGGTCCAGCAATACCACTTATTGAAGTCATTTGTCGATGTTTTCGAGTTACAGTCGTCCATTGGGAATCAGGCACCTTGAGGGGTTCACCGATAACATCCACGTTGCTCGTTATAGCTGGGGTTGTTTGTTCAAGCCTGTTAGACTGGCTAGGGTCAATGACCTCAGGTTCAATTTGAGAACACGCGGATAACTGGGTAGTCGATTGCGGTTTTTGTTGTTTACGCTTCTTCTGTTTCCGTTGCTTGGACTTAACTTTGTTTTTTGTAATTTGGATCGGAATAGGAGTGGTGTCAGTCGGTGTGGATGGCTCAGTAGCGAGAGTAGCGACGCTTAGAGAGTTCGATCCGTCGTTGGTGAGTAACTCGAGTTTTTCTTTCAGAAAATCTATAAGGGACACGTGACTCTCCAATTTTATCTCATAACTCGCAAGCAAAGATACTGCATTTGCAAAATCTCGAGAAAGATATATGGCGACTTACGATAATTTTATTTTATGGAAAAAACAATAGGGTTCAATTATAGGTCCGACAGAATACTTACTTTATGTTAATGATATGAACAATACTATTCATTCAGGTTCTGTATACCAATTCGCAGACGACACGTGTATATTGGTCTCTAATAAAAACATACATGACGCTGAGGCATCCCTTCAACGTAACTTCGATCAAATGTGTAAATGGGCTCATGACGTAGGATTAGTAATAAATGCAACAAAAACAAAAATAGTTCACATACATTCATCACACAACAAATGCTCCACTATACCTAAAATTATAGCACATGATCACACTTGCCTACATAACTCGCCAAAGACTTGCGAATGTCCGTTATTAGAAGTAGTCGATAAGCACATGTATATTGGTTTAATGGTTGATAGCCGTTTCTGTTGGGGACCGCACAAAGATTACGTTTGCAACAAACTGAGATCTATTCTAGGTAAGCTTAGCATACTTAAATATAAATTGCCTTACAAAACGCTTAGAATGTTATATATGGCCCTAGCAGAATCAGTTATCAACTATGGACTCAGCAGCTATGGGCAGGGGTGTATTTACCCTAGAGCCAAAAGGGCCATGGCCCGGGGCGGCAGCCTGCGAGGGGCGGCGCAAGCCGCACCTCGCGCTCAACTTTGTGCGACTTTCTTTTAGACTTTATATGCCTGAAGAAATTTAAAAAAAGCCTACCTACCTAATTAATTAAATAAAAAAATTAAAGGGGTAGTCCAGTCACAATCGACACAAAAAATGTAAACATCGTAAACGCGCATGTACGCACGGCTACAGATCAAGCTATACAATTCCAGTATAAGCTGATCTCTTATTGTATAGGATTTCCTTACAACGAGAGGTCAGTGTAAACTGGAAATGTATAGCTTGATGTGTAGCCGTGTGTGTGTGTGTGTGTGTGTGAACTACGATTCTTTCCTTTATATGTTGTTAGGTCCCCTGAGAGTTGTCTATACCCAAATTTGCAACACTGAAAACTTGTGCTACTCCCATGGTGCTCGAAAAACTGCAAAATTCTGGGACTTGCATCCGTTTTTTTAAATTATTTTTTTAAAATAAATCTTTGTTCTTTATTTTGATGAAACAAACTAAATTGGGTACAATTTGAGCCTAACTCAAGCAATCTAGGTCTATTGGTAGCAAAGATAGGTATATACAGTCAAAGATGGGCACTTTTTCCAAAAAGTGAAAAGTTATCAATAGGGTCATTTTCCAAGACCTGTACCACTATTGTTAGTGTTATTGCCACTAAAGTCATTATAGAACTCGTTGAGTAGAGTAGAGTACAAATATAATTTTTATATTTTTATCTTCAAATATAAAGAAATAGGGGGCCGCAAAAGTTGTCAGTTTTAGACCATTTTTGTGCGAGCTCTATTGCTACAAGATAGGATAGGAATTTAAATTTTCTGTATATCATGTACGTAGTTAAATACTGTACTTAATCAACAAATACTAAAAACGCCGATTCTTAAGGTATTTCGTTTAAATATGGGTGATTTTCTGCAACTGGCAAAAATAACTTTGTAGTTCACAGTATCATTATGAAGTACAAAGTTATCTTTGCGATTGTTAAAATTTAAGATGCAAAATATTTTTTGTTTCGTTTTGTTTTTTAAATATCATTTAGGTACTTAGTGCAACGACCACATAACCCATGGTCGTTGCACTTGGTGTTAATATTGTAGGTACGGTGCACAGTGTTCCAATCGATAAAAAAAATTTCCCTCTGCTGTTTAAGGTAAATTTATCGATCGAGGGATGCATTTAAAATGAACGAGTAAAACTCCCACGTGTCAATTTGAAATGCTTTTTTTTAATAATGAAGGTGACCTTTTCATGACAAAAATTAAAATAAATTCTGAAAACGTAACTGTCCAAGATATTTATTTTGTATAAATATAGTCTGATAAAGCATCTTTGGGTGCATATTTTTCATTGTTTATTTTTAGAAAATCACGTCCGGATACCGAGAAATATTTTTTTTCTGATTTTCGTTTTTATTTTTTTTTCTCCTTAAAACCTCAAAAGTGCGACTTGTCACTGGCACATAAATATTTTTCGTAACAAGGCCCATCACTGATAAAAAAAATCACGAGTTGAGATGAGTTTTTAGCGAGAAAAAAAATAAAAACAAAAATCTGACAAAAAAAATTTTACTCGGTATACGGAGGTGATTTTCCAAAAATAAAAACTGAAAAATATGCGCCCAAAGGTGCTTTATCAGACCTTATTTATATAAAATAAATATCTTGGACAGTTACGTTTTGAGATTTTTTTTCATAAAAATTTTTATTAAAAAAAAAATATTTGAAATTGACACGTGGGTGTTTTACTCGTGCATTTTAAATGCATCCCTTGATCGATAAATACCATAAATAGCATTGGGAAATTTTTTGATCGATTGGAACACTGTGCGGTGGTACGAAGCCCTTCGTGTGCGAGTCCGACTCGCACTTGGCCGGTTTATTGATTAATTATCACCATTATCAGCCCGCATCAACGCACTGCTGGATTTTATTTTATAATTAAAAGTTTTTGCTATATTCGTTAATTCATGGGGCGGCAAACCTTACAGGCCCGGGGCGCTGAATCTTAAAATACGCCACTGGCTATGGGAGAACTTATCATACATACCTGACAGATATCTATAAGCTATAACTAAGAATGTTAAAAGTAATTACGCCAAAACATATAAACAAGAAATTCAAAAATAGTGATAACGACCTCTTTAAATATTGTAATGTTATGAATGTGTTCAATAAAGTGGAATTTTTTACTCTTGCGGAAGTCAATAGACCTGAGCTGCTAACCGAAAAAACAAGACCTGACTTTCTGAGAACGATACCACTTAAAAATAAATACCTCCTACCAAAATTCAGTAACGTGTACGGGATGAGGATTGCAGAATATTTAGTGCCTTTTTGCCTTAATAAACTTCCAGAGGACTTGCAAACGTTGTATAAATAAAATGAGTTCGAAAAGTTATAAGTACAAATACAAACATTTCTTTACACAAAATATGTACCAATAATTTGTTATGATCGCTTTATGAATGTCTTATGTATCACGGTAGTTTAGTAACATCCTTGATAAATGAGCTGCTTGCCAGCACACAGATAAGCCCTGAGAGGTGTGTGGCTATAACCAAAATTGTATAAGGTTAAGTGTTTTGGAAATAATAAATAAATAAAAAAAAAAAAAAAAAAAAAAAATAGAAAACTAAGTCATTTTCAGAAAATTTTTGTTAGCTTATTTTCATGAATTGAGTGGCAAATATAAACCATCTGCATTGTGGTCAATTTATTCCATGTTAAAAACTACTCTCAAAATAAATTCTTTGATTTGTTTTTTACTATTTCCCACAACTGTATACTTACTACTAAAAAAACTACTTTCCACCCTTGTGTGATACAAATGTACTAGGTATTTAAAGGAGATGCATAACTGCCCATACAAGCTTGGCCCAGAAACCAACACAAATAAAACAAAATGTATTACGAAGCTAAAATAGTGTTTCATAGCCATGTGTATTTTTATTCGTCGTAAAACTTGGTGAAGGGATAAGACCATTCCCAAATCTGAAAATGAATTCCTTCCTTATGCTCGGTTTTTGAGGTCCTCAGATAAACCCTCGATAGTACCTAATTCACTCGACCTGTAAGCTAATTCACTCGACCTGTAAGCTAATTCACTCGACCTGTAAGCCAATTCACTCGACCTGTAAGCTAATTCACTCGACCTGTAAGCTAATTCACTCGACCTGTAAGCTAATTCACTCGACCTGTAAGCTAATTCACTCGACCTGTAAGCTAATTCACTCGACCTGTAAGCTAATTCACTCGACCTGTAAGCTAATTCTTACTCAGAAACACGCTATCGAACCAATAATCACTATCGAATGGATAAACTCCGTTTAAAAACCTCAGTAACCGGGCATATGACAATCAGTGTCTGTTCATTGACGTTGGCATTAATAAGACTACGAAACGAGTTTCGCTTTCTGTGTTGTCATAGCGTTCTGTTTGTGTAATGTGTTAGTATAATGTTATCATGTTTGATACGAAATGTAGCTAGATCAAATAATTTAAAATATTTTGTGGCTAGAGATAGCAGGAGAGTGTTGTGAGGGCATTAACTTTGTGACGATGGCAATGGCGCGAGAGAAGAGTAGATTTTCGCCGTTTTTGAAACAGGTAAGTAAGATTTTAGTTACCAAGTTGTTATTCTGTAATTCCAAGTCTTGTCCATAAATTTTAGGGTTGGCTTTCATTCTCTCTAAGTGTGGCTAAATATGATTATCAGCAAGTGATTTAGATAACGGGCTGTTATCAGAATGTTCACACGTTTTGGCGGTGTGCATGTTTTGTCATTCCTTGATTTTTAGGGTTCAGCCCAAAAGACTGACTGATGTCTAGTTCAGCTCAAAAGGCAAAAACGGGACCCTTATAGGATCACTCGTGTGTCTGTCTGTCTAAATAAATAAATTCCAAATAAGAAAAAATAAAGAATAAAAATTGCAAACTGTACCATAGGACTTATCAAATGGGCTTTACTGTGATTTCAAATAGATTTTTTTTATAATTTTAAAATAAATTGTTTTAAAGTTATTTAAGAAAATAAGCAAAAATTGACCATTCCCTTATCTGGAAACTACATAAAATTTTGAAAAAAAAAAGTACAAAAAATAGTTAGATTACAGGAAACACCTGCTTACAGGAAACCTATAAGAAAGTCTATGGTCTTAAAATAACATGGTAAATCTCTCCATATTATGCTTACCTACAAACTTACAATTGCAGTTGGAATGTCAATACATTCCAACTGCAATTGTAAGTTTATAAAAACATATGTTCTCCAATGAGAACATATGTTTTTCAACTACAATGTTAAGTTTTTCTTGGGATAAATTCATTCCAATTACGGAACCCTTCATTATGCGAGGTCCTACACGCTCTTGGCCGGTTTACATTTATCGATAATTATGCAAAAAGCGTGACAGCCGGAATAATGCACGAATGAGGTTTAAGGGTCAGAAAAATTAAGCTTTAGGCTCATTTAATTATTTGAACAGCATTGCTGTTTTATTCTGAGTTGCGGGAAATATTTTTCAGCCACTTGCGATTTTTTCAAATGGTCTAATAAGACTAGTCATTAAAAAAATAGGGTTTTAATAGGTGCGCTTTTAAAGAGAGTCATTCAGAAATATTTTGTAATATGGTACCTATTGTAATGTCGCACCTCCCGTCTCTAACTTCTGAAACACAGTATGTTCCATTCCGTAACCGCTTGCTATGGGTTCTTCTTTATTACATTTATCATCAATACAGAGTTTACAACAGTACTTAAAAACTATACCCCACAAAACCTATTTCACGGTTTGTCTATATAATACGGTCTGATCCACGTCAATGCGAATATTTTGCGTACGAGTGCGAAAATCGATTATATGATCCACCCCAGCTCCTCAAAGAAGGCCAGCAACGCCTTGGTGTTACCGACAACCTTACGGAAGGGGTTACCGAAGCCCTTGTATGTGGCGACCACCGGTCAGTTTAGAAGCACATGAGCTGCTGCCTCGGCGTCCTCCATGCAGGCCCTGCACAGCTGACTGTCTGTGACTCCTATGACAAAGAGGTATTTATTATATGACCCGTGGCCAGTTATAGCTGCTTTGGTGCGGGGTCACCAGATCACAGCCCCGTAGGTGATCATGGGGCGGATCGCTGCGGTGTACAGCCATAGTATAATTTTGGGGGATAGGCCCCACTTCTTACCTATCATTTTCCTGCACTGCCAGAAGGTGATGCAGGCCCTGTTTAGTTTGTTGTCTAAATGACTACTCCAGTTTAACTTACTGTCTAGGATGACGCCGAGATATTTGACTTTGTTGGTCAACTGGAGTTCTGTATCGAACAGTTTTGGTAGGCGGAAAGGGCCTAATGCTCGTTTATGGGTAAACATGACTAGTTCAGTTTTAGTGGGATTCACTGATAGGTCAAATGCCCTGCACCATCTTTCTATAATACGTAGCGCTTGCTGAGTGAGGTTGCAGATCGTTCCTGTCACCTTCCCTGACACAAGGATTCATCATCATCTTATGTCAAGTATAAGACAATGATGATGATTATGATTTAACTTCTTGCAGTGCTTCGTAACATCAGCGGTGGGCATCAACCTGATCGGCCATGGCGCCGTGGTGGGCTTCTCCGCAGTCCTGCTGCCTCAACTGCACCAGCCCGACTCCGGTATACACACCAGTAAGGCAGCTGACTCTTGGATTGGTAAGTTTTCTTCTTCTGACGTATTAACATGATGTTATTCGAAATATAGCCTAATATCAAGGTCATTCAAGGTAGAAGTGGAGCTGACTGTCTTTTGCGGCCCACATATACATTTGAGGACCTAAGTCAACGTACCTAATGCATCCTATGTGCATTGTACATTATTTGTCCACCACACCGGGGACGGGACGTCAACGAGAAACGAGATTATTCGACCATAGTAAATGTACTGTCGCTACTTCGGCGCCATCATCTTTTTCTCGTTGACGTCCCGTTCCCAGTACGGTGGACAAACAGTGAAGTAGTCTCAGTCGTTGTTGGTATGTTGCATCCGTGACTTCTAGGCTTTCTGTATGCTAACAGTGTCACTGTACGTGTCACTGTTAGCATACAGAATAGCAAACAGAAAGCCTAAAAGTTCTTGATTATGATAATTATGATTAGGGTAATTCCAGGATAGGTGCTCCACTTTTTTATAGGGAGCCATAACTTATTAATTAAAAATCTATTGGCAATACGTCTTTTGCATATGGTAACTTTGATCTTTAATCTATGATGGTACCCGTTTTGTTTTTACATTCGATTAATAGATTTTCAGGAAATTGTGTCTTTTTTACGCTCTCAAAAGTAGGATAGATGCGTATCGTGAGGAATAGGAGAATAATTGTAACTGCATGGAATAGGCTGCCGGAAAATGTTGTGACGGCTCCCTCATTGAACTGCTTCAAGAATCGACTGGACGTCTTAATGTCCGTGATCCCTCACGGACATTAAGACGACAACTTGAATTCCGATGAATGATTTCCGTAAATTCTACTTAACTATTTCATTTACACCTTTCATTTTTGGTCATTTCTTGGAAAGCCTTTTCCAAGCTTTCTTCAGTCCAACTAATGTGACGGGGACCACGCCCGGTTTTCTTTTATATTTTTGAGGCATTTCTTCCACCTGTTTATATAAATAGTTAGGTATAGGATAGATGCCTTTATTAATTTAAAAAAAGTTAAAAAGAAAACTATAATTTATAGCATTATTTCGTGTACTTTATACTGTAATATCAGCAAATATTTTTTTTAAATATAGAATTTATAACAGAGGGAAAAGATAATGTGATAGTAAGTACTTACGATCATAATTTCAACACTTTGTAATGGTCTCGCCGCGGAAGATTTTTACACTCACGGGCAAAACGCTTGCGCTCTCGCGTGCAGTTGGCGTGGCATTGGCTGTGGGCATTGGGGTCTGCAGGGGTAGCGCTTCCATAGAGTATTCAAAGCCGCGGCACCTATCCTGGAATTACTCTACCTTTGGTAGGGATCAGCAAAGACAGACAGCATAGTACGTCTGTCGTACTTAGCGTTATCTGTCTATAACAGCAACAGGTATTAAGACAATTTATGTCATTTATCACCACACATGGCTGATAAGTTTTTTGATCGCTAATGTGATGTAACAAAAGCAAAGAGGACCATGTTATTTTCCAGCCACTGGTTCTTCTTTTAATTGGTACTAGTCTACTGAAGTTCTGTATATTGAATGTTCCAGCATCAGTGGTCGGCATAACCATGCTGATCGGCAGCTTCGTTGCCACTCCGATAATGGGCCTCTATGGCCGCAAGATGGCCCACTACACAGTCTGCGTGACAGCAATCGTGGGCTGGTTGACTACACTGTTGGCTAATAGTGTCGAGGTAAGGACATACAACTCTTTATATATTTAAAAAAAATATTAGGCACCAAAAATCCATGCAAAAATATAATCATGCATCTCACGTGATAAAAAAACTATAATGCATTGTATAATATAATTTTAAAATTATACATAATAAATAAATAAATAAAATTATATATCATCAGTTCATCACACTGAATAACTTTCCCCATGGGACCAAAATCGTAATCAGAAAACTAATCAGCCGTCTCATACATTTGGGTCGAGTACGTATTGAAGCTTTGTATGGAACAGTTGATCATATTTTCGCGATTTTTTTAAATGCTGTGCAAGTAGGTATTTAATTTAATTGGTATATAAATAAACAAAAGTGACTCAAATCCACAGGATAGTGATTGATATTCGGATACCTTCCACAGAATCCTCTAAGGATTCTGCTGTTTCTCTTTTTGCTGTAATTTTAAAGTCACCCAAATATTAGAGAAACTAACTGTTTTAACCGTTATTGAGTAAAACCGAAAAGATCTTTCAAAAATTAATTTATTCAAGTTAAGCTCAAACTCAGCACTCATAAGAGTACCTTACACTTTTCAGGTTATCCTCCTCGGAAGAATCATAGGCGGTCTATCATTTGGCATGATGCTGCCTCTTCGCTCCATCCTCATCGGCGAATACACCAGTCCAAAGAACAGGGGAGCCTTCCTCACCACCATATCCCTAACCCAGGGCTCTGGCGTCTTCTTTGTCCACCTCATCGGATCCCTCCTGAGCTGGCGAAGAACTGTCCTAGTCTGCCTCTTTCTGCCCTTCATCAGTCTCGTCATGACACTCTTCACGCCAGAATCTCCAAGCTGGCTGGTCTCCAAAGGAAAGTATAATGAATGCAGAGAAGTATTCCACTGGCTGAGAGGTGATGAGGAAGAACAAGAATTAGAAGCCATGATCGAAGCAAGAGTTAACTTCGAAAAGACTATGAGAACCCAAAAGAAGTTAGATTTAATGTCTACTGTGCAAAAAAAGGAGTTTTACAAACCGATAATTCTGATGGTCCATGCATATGCAATGGGGCAGTTATCAGGAGGAGCCAGCAACGCTGCCTACGCCACCACTATCATCAAACTAGTCATGAACCCTGATGTCAATGCTGATGCCTGGATGTTAGCTATCGACAGCCAAAGAATACTCGTGAACGCAGGAGCAATTTATATCATAAACAGGTTTAAGAGGAGAACTATGATGTTTGCTTCAGGAGGACTTTGCGTTGCCAGTCATTTGGCGATAGTTGCTTATGTATACTCGAAAGACCAGGGTCTATTGAGCTATGAAGCTATATGGATTCCAGGTACACTGCTAAGTGTGCATATCTTCTCCGTTTCTGTGGGTATGGTACCTCTTCCAAGCGTGATAGCTGGGGAAGTCTTTCCTCTAGAATACAGAAGTATAGCTGGTAGCATAAGCATGGTGGCAGTAGCTGGTACTTTATTCCTGGTTCTCAAAACCTTCCCTGGTCTGGTAGAAAGTGTGGGTATAACTGGAACCTACTCGGTGTATGCTGGGTTACTGACTTACTGCCTGGTTGTGATATGGTTTCTGATGCCAGAAACCAGAGGCAGGACTCTGCAGGAGATTGAGGATGAGTATAGAGGAGTGGTGGGAGTTAAGGAAGAGAGGCAGCCACTGAGGGCTAATGGAGACAATAGAAAAGTGGTGACTTAGGTAATCATAGTGACGTCAGTAGTCAAGACTATAGATTATTGCTATAAGTGAAATAACTAGTCTCATTGATATGATACCAAATAAAAGTGTATGTTTTGTTATAAAAACTGTTTTTTCTTGGTATTTAACTGTTTTAGAGAAAGAAGAATGAGTGAGTTTATGTATATCTATTATACACTTAAATCCTTTATTTGTCCTTTGGGCATGTATTAGGGTTCCGTACCAAAATAGTAAAAAGGAACCCTGATGGTGCGACTCAGTCTGTCCAACGGTCTGTCTAAACTTGAAATTTGGAACAGTTTTAGATGACCGTTTACGTTGGCTAAACGGTCATCTAAAACTGTTCCAAATTTTGTAACTAAGAAATAAATAAAAATATTTATATTTTTTTGCAACAGGGACTGAAAGGGGGTCTTAAAAATTCAAAGTGCTACTAGGTCATGTGGGGTATTATTGAAAGAGCGCTGTTTGCACATTCTCAAACATTTTTTTATTTTTTTTAGCCCGCATAGTTTTCGACTTTGTATGAAAAATGTAATCGGAACAGAAACCTCAGTGCGCGAGTCCGACTCGCTCTTGACCGCTTTTTTATAAGTGGGGATTCTTCGTGAAAAGTTTAACAATTTGAGAACTTTGTTTTGGAAAGGCTTACATATGTAATCACCATTACCTATCTACGATTACCTACCACGACTACAACTACCTACGATTACTAACAATTGATACATTTGACTAAGTTGTCCACAGAAACACTATCGGTCATTCTATTGTTTACATTGATCTATTAAGCTATAGATAAAAGGCATTTAGGCGGCTGATAAGAGAAGTGACTGCCCTACTTAATCCGTAGCTCTCAGAAAGAACAAAAATGTTTATTCTTTTGTTTGACTGAATGAATCAATTGTCAATCAATCAATCAAATACTATAAGTATAACCTTGTCACACCTGTTCGGTATAGCGGCATCTTATTGATCACAAAACTTGGTCGGTTGTTCTATAATTATTTAATACTTTACCCATGAACACAGATAGATGAACATAGATAGATAGATACCTTGTATGTAGTGCAATAAAGATTTCAGCAATCCTCTGTCATAAAAGTGCAAATAAATTACACTTTTACAATTCTAGATTAACCGCTAAAATCCGTTTATTTACAACATAATCAACTGAAATTGAAATAATTCTATATAATAATATACATAACAGGTGGGTATAGGTCCTGTACTCTTGAATTGTCAAGGTGTCGGTCAGTCTGTATGTCCGCTATGTGTGGCGGTGATGGTGGCAGACACTGCTGGCCGTGCTGACAGCCAGGACCAACTCGCCAAAATACCTGTGACCCGGGGAACGCTTATCATTACCGAACTTCATGACAAAATTGTGTTCCCGTGTCATTTGAGTGAATTCGCAAGGACACTGTTATTTATTTTATCATCTAATGTTAATCTAGCCTAGTCTATCCACTTTAAGAAACAGTTATTAGTTTACTATCTATTCATAGAACTATTTTGCACAGAAACCGTGTATAGGTGCGCATGCACACCCGTTGCGCGCCGACAAAAAATGTTTGGGGGCGTGGGAAGGGGAGTAGCGCGGGGGAGCCAGTGGGCTGCCAACGTACGTACACCAACCAGTAACTCAAACAGTCCTCCAAAATTTCACACTATCATGACTTCTGACGTCATCCCCAGCACCCGAGCACCGCGTGGACCACAACGCATCATTGTCGCGATATCTGACAGATAAACGTCAACAGTATCGCTTAGTTCCACTGCCGCTATTGTAAAAGATATCGCGTGCTGATATAAGGCTGGGGAGACAACGGTGGGTTTGTGTTCCAAACAATTTTTTTGAAAAGAAAGTGAAAATTGGGATTACTTTTGTAAACAAAAATTTAAGAAATCGGAGCATTGATAATGATGATTATCATCACGATTTATTCTGCTTCTACTGCTTATTGCGCTTCTTGCTGACTTCTTATTTAAGTACGCCAAAGTTATCAAAATACGGCAGTGCTTTTTGCACGTTTCTTTATATTATTTTTTTTAAGGTTTTTTCCCCAATCCTATTTTTTCACTGACTGAGGAAACTCCGGAGCTAGCCAGACGTTTTTTTCCGTGGCTTTTCTATAAAAACTTATCCAAAACTGCTAACACGATTTCCTGGTGCCACAATAGCACTGGGATGTCTAAATACTGTGACATAGTGCCATAAACACGACTGTATATTTTTACTAGCAGAAGTTTGATAACACTCATAAAGTAGGTATATACACCATTTTGTAGTTAAATAAATGATGAGATAAACGCTGTAACTATGTATTTTATTTCACCATAAAATAAACGTCAATTTGCACTCAGACCAGCCTAACCAACACCAGGTACACCACATAAGACAAGACAACGAGTAACGAATCCATAACTCTTGGCACCCGTGCTTTATGAGTTTATGACAATTACAATGTATCGAGCACGGTATCGACAGACTAGCAACACACAATTAATGACATAAGACTCATTATCATTTCAGTGACACGCAATCCATCGATCATAAAATCATTTATCCTAATCTAAAATGATAATATTATGTAAAAAATGGACCTTTTGTTAGTGGACAAGTGAAACTGTGCCAGTGCGGATCTGCCCTTAGATACCGATAAATTTCCATACCTATAATCCTTTGAGTGCAGTTAAAATGATAAACATACTTTATTTCACATTTTATTGTCATTGTAATAAACATGAGTCTTGTAATCGGATAAAACGTGGCTTTCGTTCTAATTGATGTTTGTTAAGCAGATCCTCATAAACATGTGCTGATATTTTTATTGTGATACTATTTTTAAAGTTAAATTAGAGTTATTTTTCAAGTCCGCTGAAGTGTTAGTTAAATGTGTTAATTTAAAGTGTGTTGAAAGTGAACTTTGAAGATGGGGAAGGAAAGACTTTCACCGTTTTGGAGACAAGTGAGTACAGAATTATTTTACTTGTTTTTAAATAAAGTGAAATGTAAAAAAAAACATCGAAATATCAATAGGAACATTTTAATTTTCCCCAGTAATAAAGGAAATCTCATAATATTAAAACAAAAGATAGACATCACAAAAAAAACTATAACAAAACCAAACAAAAAAAAATTTTTAAAGAGCAGCTTTGTATTTCAGAAGTCTCCCTTTAGAGACCCTGTAGTTCACATTAAAATTGTTAAAAATACCAGATAAGGTAATGTCTAAGGGCCTGTTTGACGATGTCCGAATCCACTACTCACCGAATAAATTCAAAAATGGAACAGAATTTGTATGAAATTATCTGCCAAGTAAGTTAATAGGAACTTAATCGTATAGGTCGTGAAACTGGTCCTAAACCTTTTACCTACATAATATGTGCTTGTATACCAATTGTATACGTACTAAATGGAACTTAAATCTACCCTAGGCGGTCAGTCCCGCTGCCTACTTGCTGACAGGCAAATATTTTAACCGCATAAGTAGCCTTGCTCGGGTATCTAAGTACGACAGAAAGAAAAAATATAATACATTTATTTAGTAAAGTGTGCCTCACGACTCACGACACGACTGCACTAAACACCAACAACACCAGGGGGTCTACTCCCTAAGTCCGTCCGTCCGTCCGTCAGTACGTCCGCCTGACATAACGATCCATCAAAACAAGTGTAAAAAGTTATCCTGCATGGTTCTCTAAAAGTTTAGTAAAATTATTAGCAACAAAATATAAAGCTCACGCTAGGTTTAAACGATATGGGAATCCAAGAGATTATGACATGTTTTCTATGCTTAGAGCTAGATCGAAATTGCTTGCTTTTCAATGCTTCAAAACTTACGTCGAGCGAATTGAGGGAGATCTCATGCTTAACATAAAAGCCTTCTGGCGTTATACTAAAAGCAAACGCATCACTAATACCGTGCCCAGCCGCGTCTACTATGATGGCAAGGTCGGCACCACAGGTAATGATATTGTCAACCTCTTTGCAAATTATTTTTCTTCAGTTTACTGCTCTGGCACAATCAGTAATTACTACCCTGAGTCTCACCCTTCGAACTTTTCAATTACTGATTTGCATATTTCAAAGGGAGATTTGTTAAATGAGCTTAAACAGATCGATATCTCTAAAAATGGTGGTTTTGATGGTATTCCTCCAACATTTATTCGTATGTGTGCAACTGCTTTGGTAAATCCGCTGTATATCATTTTTAATAAATCTTTACAAGAAGGCACTTTCCCGGAGTTATGGAAGATAGCTAAAGTCACGCCAATATATAAATCAGGAGATAGAGAGGACGTCTCAAATTACCGTCCTATCTGTGTTCTTAATTGTTTTTCTAAATTATTTGAAAGCTTTATTTATAAACACATATATTACCACTTTAAACACATATTAAGTCCGAAGCAACATGGATTTGTCACAGGTAGATCTACAAACTCGAACCTCCTCTATTACACAAATTATATTTGTAAATCTTTCAATTGTAAAAAGCAAGTTGATTCAGTTTATACAGATTTCTCCAAAGCTTTTGATCGTGTAGACCATTTGATACTACTAGCGAAGGCTCAAAGCCTAGGAATACATGGAAATCTGGGGGCCTACTCCCTAAGCACAAAGCCCGTAGTTTCGGCCTTCGTTACGGGCGTTTCTTACTCCGTATCACCTACGAATGGATGATTGGTTCGGGCCCCGAACGAAGTATGAATGACAACATGATTTGCCAGTTGTCCCTACTCCCGAAGTGTTTTTGCCCGTCCGAAAAATTTAACTTTTACACTTGTTTTGATGGATCGTAATGTCAGACGGACGGATCAACGGACGCACGGGAAGACGGACGGACTTAGGGAGTAGGCCCCCTGTACCGTTGGCTCACGTCCTACTTACTGAATCGCTCACAATTGGTCACACTCAGTGGTTATGATTCTGTTCCGTACCTGGCAACGTCAGGCGTTCCTCAAGGGTCCAATTTGGGTCCACTTTTATTTTTAATATTTGTAAATGATTTGTTGGACCTAATTAAGAGTGAATGCTTAGCTTATGCTGATGATATCAAAATTTTTAGACGAATATCTAATCATAGCGACTGTGAAATTCTCCAAACAGATGTTGATACTATTCTAAACTGGTGTGATACAAATTTCATGTCGTTGAATATTAAAAAATGTCAGGTTATTACATTTACAAAAAGAAAAAGAGTTTAATACTATATAATTACCACACCGAGAGAACTATTATTTAGAGGGTTACAGAGGTGCGTGACCTGGGTGTGATATTTGATTCTTCTCTATCTTTTAGACCTCACTATGATTTAATATGCAGTAAAGCTAACCGTATGCTATCATTTATACTTCGAACTGCTAAACCATTTAAGCAGGCTAATTCTCTGGTAGTTTTGTACTGCTCCTTGGTGAGGAGTATTGTTGAATATTGTTCATCTGTATGGTCACCAATCTATAATGTACATACAGACCGTATAGAGGCGATCCAGAGGCGATTTATTAGGGCTCTATGTTCAAAGCATGGGTTACGACGTAAAATACCGGAATATGTTGATCGACTTCGTAGATTCTCCCTAGCAACTCTGGAACATAGAAGGTGGATGTGTGACTTGTGCACCTTATATAAAATTGTAAATTGTTCATTGGATGGCCACCTTGTTGATTATTTAGATATAAAAATACCAACTCGATCTGTGCGTATTCCACAGCTGTTTCGTATTCCCCCAAGCAATAACAATGTATCTCAGAACAATCCTTTGCACAGAATGTGTAAAAATTATAATACTATTTGCTCACATGTAGACATTTTTCATGACAAATTTGGTGCTTTCAAATCTTTCTTGCTACAGTACAAAAGTGTGTAACCTTCTTAGTCAACTTAAGCATTATTCGTATTTTATTTGAGTTATTTTTTTTTAAATTATTTGTTCATGTTATTTTTTCTCTCTCCATATTTAAATGTTTTAAATTTTAGATTTTTTTTAAAGTTATAATTAACGAGGCATTGTTTATCTTGTAAGTTGTGTACAGATGTAATTGGACTTCAGGTTCACTCGCTGTTTACTAATAAGGCCATTTTTTGTATTTTTTTTAATCTGTTGTCTGTATCTGTACCTATTGAATAAAAATAAAATAAAAATAAAATAAAATAAAACACATCGGTAGTAGGGACAACTGTCAAATCGTGTTGTCATCCATATTTCGTTCGGGCCCCGAACCAATCATCCATCCGTAGGTGATACGGAGTTGGAAACGTCTGTAACGAAGGTCGAAACTACGGACTTCGTGCTTAGGGAGTAGACCCCCGGGAACGAGAACAAGACCATTTTAAACCAATTTTTTACGCTTAACTATGCTAATTGAAATAAGCTAGTTCCCGTCTACCCCTAGCAGGCACTAACAGAGTTCTCTTCCCAGTGTTTCGTGACGGCTGCAGTGGGCAGCAATATCATCGGGCACGGCTGCGTGATCGGCTACCCCGCCGTGTTGCTGCCGCAGCTGCTCGTGCCGAACTCCGAGATACCGATGAGTATTACTGCGGCGTCATGGCTGGGTAAGACTTCTACTGAGTAATAGCTAACCAAAGTGAATTTGCCTTGAACTGTTAACTAGTGGACTCTGTTGGACGTCGAGGTTTCAAAAGAAACTAATTTTACTAAACTAAACTAATTGCTTGGGTAAGACGTGGCGCGGCAGAGCAAACTTCGCAAGAACGTATTTTTTTCTATAATATTACAATAAGATCAGCCAAGTCACCAACACCACCACCACCAGCCACCAGCGCGCCTTTGCTCAATTAGTTGTATGAAGTTGGCTTCCAGTATCAATAATTGTCCCATCGATGACGCTTTAAGGCCGTTAGGAGACTTTTAATGATTAAAATCATTCAACTGAAGATCACGTCTAAACGAGTAGTGTTAATGATTTGGAAAAAATATATGTAAAATTTGCATTTTGAAGTGCACAAAACGTCAAACCCTTTAAAATAATACCTTTTAATTTATGTACATACCTACTTATAATAAATTAATAATGCGCATAGACGTATAAAAAATGAGGACTCCGCGCCGATAATGCGTATAATTAATTTGGGACAGCGCTCCATGATGTGCGAGTACTATTACTGGCTGGACGTACGACGCGTAGCGTGAGCTCAGCACAGAACACGCAAGCTAACCACTCAGGGCTGCTGGCATATATCTGCGTCATAGCTGATGCTTTTGAATGTGAAGGTCACAATTGTGACTTGTAGGTCGCATCCCAAATATGATACTTCCCCTACCAAATGCCCAACAGTAGTTTTAGTTAAAACCTAAAATAATCGTCGTTTCTTCAACAGCCTCAGTATTAGGCGTGACCCAGTTACTGGGCAGCTTCATCACGCCACCTATCATGGAGCGGTTTGGCAGAAGGATTGCTCATCTGGCCGTCACCATGCCTGTCCTCATCGGTTGGTTCACCACTATGATGGCTACCAGCTATGAGGTAAGCACAGATAACACTACTAGGGACCAATAAATCCACTTAGATTTATTTCATTCTTTTGAGGACAATCTGAATCTTATAGAGGACTTTAAATCATGTTTTTTTTCCAGCCCCTACTTGTCGGGAGAATACTCCAAGGTCTCTCTATAGGCATGCTCTCTCCTCTACGTTCCATCCTGATCGGGGAGTACGCCAGTCCCAAGAACAGAGGAGCCTTCCTCACGACCGTCTCCCTGACACAAGCCTTCGGTATACTCTTCGTCCACGTACTGGGATCCCTCCTCAGTTGGCAGAAGACCGCACTGATCTGTGTGTTCTTTTCATTCTTCAGTCTCGTCATGACGCTATACTCCCCGGAGTCACCCAGTTGGCTCGTTGCCAGAGGAAAGTACGAAGAGTGCCGAGAAGTCTTCCACTGGTTACGAGGAGAAGAGGAAGATAAAGAACTAGAGGAAATGATACACGCCAGATTGGTGTTCGAAAAAGCAAAACAAGAACAGAAGCTTGGTAAGAAACCCAACCGCGTGAAGAACGCAATGGCGACGATGCACAAACCAGAGTTCTACAAACCAATCATTATAATGATCCACGCTTATGTCATGGTGCAGTTCGCTGGAGGCACCACCATGGCGGCTTACTCCACCACCATTATAACGTTGATCATGGGTCCTAACGTAAACCCGCACTTCTGGATGATCTTCCTAGACACGCAGAGGTTTATCTCCAATACTGCAGCAGTGTTTTTAATAAACAAGATTAAGAGACGGACCATGATGTTCCTGACCGGTGGACTGTGCGTCATCAGTCAGTTAGCCATAGCGGCCTACACTTATCTGAAGGAGGAAGGCTTGTTAACCTACGATGCTGTGTGGATCCCAGCTCTGCTGATCAATCTGCAGTTCTTCACAGTAGCCACAGGCATGCTGCCGTTACCAAACGTGATTGGTGGAGAAGTATTCCCTCTAGAATACAGAAGTATCGGAGGCAGCATTAGTTTAGCAACAATGTCGGCTTCCTTCTTCATAGTTCTAAAAACTTTCTTAGGATTAGTTGAAAGCGTGGGTATATACGGTACGTATTGTATATATGCAAGTCTTCTCACTTACTGTTTACTGGTGATCTCAGTTCTACTGCCGGAGACGAAAGGAAAGACCCTGCAGCAAATCGAGGATGAGTTCAGAGGTAGGCCGTTGGCTCCTCGGGAGATAGAAGAGCGGATGGTATTCCAGTCTTGTCCTGTCCTTACCTATAAGAGGAAAATGTCTGCTCGGAGACTCAGCACTCCTTTGTTACATTAAGGTAGGGACCTATCAAGATAATTGTCAATTGTTTTATGTTTTCGTGAAAATTTCGAGTGATATTAAGTAGAATGTATGTAGATATTATAATATAAGTTATCTGCAATAGTACAATTTTTATTGTAACGATTTATGTAAGAGAGCGCTGTTATGTGGTGTCGAATGGGTTATTGTGTTCATAAATATTATGGATAATGAGATTGTTTCATTTTTATTAATTTGACAGATCCCCTACTTTGTCCTACAGGTGTTGCAGATCAATTGTTATGATAGTTCTCTTATTATTTTATCGCCCAAGACGTCATGCCAACAATCAATTGTATTTATGTAATCAGCTGATAAAGAGATTAGAAAAACGATTCAATTTCTTTAATAATTTTCACTTACTTAGTACCCACCTGTCATAGATACCTATACCTACGTTACATCTATCGATCAACACTTTATGTAAATCTCAGCAGACTCACAAACGAGTGTCCTATCTGTCATAGAATAGGTATACCTAGTGAGATCTAAATAAGCGAAATTTCAAAAAATAGGTAGGTAGCAGATTCCGACTCTTTGCTAAACAATCCGTCTGTAATGCTTTGGTTTAGTTTAGTTTATTTATTAATAATTATCAAAAATTAAATGTCAATACAAATTACAAAATAAAACATAAGTAGAACACAAGTTATCTAAAGGATTTCGATTTCATAAAACAGCGGTCACTCAATAACGGATGTCCAAATAAAAAAGCGTTTTTTGACACCACCATATTCATTACGACTGTTATAGACCAAAGCTTTACCCAACAAACTCTATTTCCGCCGTTACTTAGTGACAATTAAGGCAACTCCTTAACGGAGAATTGTGTCACAACAGACTTCTACTTATCTAGATAGCTAGTCGATACCATAAATTGGCGCTAAGTACTTGGGATTAGTACGAATGCCTGATGCCTAATAGGTTGCTGTTTGTCAGCGGGTTGGTAGGTGCCGATTAGTGTCAACTTATAAGTGGGAAAACAACAACAATACAAACAGCAAATTGGAGAGCCAATGTTGACTAAACATTGACTAAGTTTAAACTGTCAAAATTAATATTTGGCTAGCAGAAAATCATAAAAAAATATTTTGGTATAATAATTAGATTTTTAATTAGTATATTTTAAAGGGACATGTTGCGCCGACCCCAAATAGATTGGGATAAGGGCAGGAGAATGATGATGGTTATGCTTGATGTGTAGTTTCACTTCGGCAGGTAGGTACACTTCGGCAGGTTCGAGTTCGAAGTCACGACCTCTCGCTCGCCAGTCCGACACCATAACCGTTTAGCCATTGGCGTTTTCTTCAGAATTAGTTACCTATATCTAGGTATATCCGTACATAAGTGCCAATAGCTTTATTTTCAATATTAATAACACACGATAATTTACTTACCTACTTGTTTAGCAAATCATCAAAGTCAACAAGACAAAAGAGAGCAGTAATCTTATCAGTTATCACTACTAACAGTTATAGTATCAGATAAGCGATTTGCAATCGATTGACACTTATAAGTGTGTACTTTACTTGTTTCGCGGACTAAAATAGATCGTATCGTCGTGTAATACGTTACAGATACCTATTGTATAGTTTTCCTTCTGTATTTACCTATGGTATCCAGTAACTAGGTTGTGGAGGTCCGATAGGCAGTCGCTCCATGTAAAATACTGGTACCTATTCAGCTGCATCCGGTTAAACTGCAAGCCGACCCCAGCATAGTAGGCAGAGGCAGGTGATGTATGGTATCTGCAAGCCCACCCCAGCATAGTAGGCAGAGGCAGGTGATGTATGGTATCTGCAAGCCGACCCCAGCATAGTAGGCAGAGGCAGGTGATGTATGGTATCTGCAAGCCGACCCCAGCATAGTAGGCAGAGGCAGGTGATGTATGGTATCTGCAAGCCCACCCCAGCATAGTAGGCAGAGGCAGGTGATGTATGGTATCTGCAAGCCCACCCCAGCATAGTAGGCAGAGGCAGGTGATGTATGGTATCTGCAAGCCGACCCCAGCATAGTAGGCAGAGGCAGGTGATGTATGGTATCTGCAAGCCCACCCCAGCATAGTAGGCAGAGGCAGGTGATGTATGGTATCTGCAAGCCGACCCCAGCATAGTAGGCAGAGGCAGGTGATGTATGGTATCTGCAAGCCGACCCCAGCATAGTAGGCAGAGGCAGGTGATGTATGGTATCTGCAAGCCCACCCCAGCATAGTAGGCAGAGGCAGGTGATGTATGGTATCTGCAAGCCGACCCCAGCATAGTAGGCAGAGGCAGGTGATGTATGGTATCTGCAAGCCCACCCCAGCATAGTAGGCAGAGGCAGGTGATGTATGGTATCTGCAAGCCGACCCCAGCATAGTAGGCAGAGGCAGGTGATGTATGGTATCTGCAAGCCCACCCCAGCATAGTAGGCAGAGGCAGGTGATGTATGGTATCTGCAAGCCGACCCCAGCATAGTAGGCAGAGGCAGGTGATGTATGGTATCTGCAAGCCGACCCCAGCATAGTAGGCAGAGGCAGGTGATGTATGGTATCTGCAAGCCCACCCCAGCATAGTAGGCAGAGGCAGGTGATGTATGGTATCTGCAAGCCGACCCCAGCATAGTAGGCAGAGGCAGGTGATGTATGGTATCTGCAAGCCGACCCCAGCATAGTAGGCAGAGGCAGGTGATGTATGGTATCTGCAAGCCGACCCCAGCATAGTAGGCAGAGGCAGGTGATGTATGGTATCTGCAAGCCGACCCCAGCATAGTAGGCAGAGGCAGGTGATGTATGGTATCTGCAAGCCCACCCCAGCATAGTAGGCAGAGGCAGGTGATGTATGGTATCTGCAAGCCGACCCCAGCATAGTAGGCAGAGGCAGGTGATGTATGGTATCTGCAAGCCCACCCCAGCATAGTAGGCAGAGGCAGGTGATGTATGGTATCTGCAAGCCGACCCCAGCATAGTAGGCAGAGGCAGGTGATGTATGGTATCTGCAAGCCGACCCCAGCATAGTAGGCAGAGGCAGGTGATGTATGGTATCTGCAAGCCCACCCCAGCATAGTAGGCAGAGGCAGGTGATGTATGGTATCTGCAAGCCGACCCCAGCATAGTAGGCAGAGGCAGGTGATGTATGGTATCTGCAAGCCCACCCCAGCATAGTAGGCAGAGGCAGGTGATGTATGGTATCTGCAAGCCGACCCCAGCATAGTAGGCAGAGGCAGGTGATGTATGGTATCTGCAAGCCGACCCCAGCATAGTAGGCAGAGGCAGGTGATGTATGGTATCTGCAAGCCCACCCCAGCATAGTAGGCAGAGGCAGGTGATGTATGGTATCTGCAAGCCGACCCCAGCATAGTAGGCAGAGGCAGGTGATGTATGGTATCTGCAAGCCGACCCCAGCATAGTAGGCAGAGGCAGGTGATGTATGGTATCTGCAAGCCGACCCCAGCATAGTAGGCAGAGGCAGGTGATGTATGGTATCTGCAAGCCCACCCCAGCATAGTAGGCAGAGGCAGGTGATGTATGGTATCTGCAAGCCCACCCCAGCATAGTAGGCAGAGGCAGGTGATGTATGGTATCTGCAAGCCGACCCCAGCATAGTAGGCAGAGGCAGGTGATGTATGGTATCTGCAAGCCGACCCCAGCATAGTAGGCAGAGGCAGGTGATGTATGGTATCTGCAAGCCGACCCCAGCATAGTAGGCAGAGGCAGGTGATGTATGGTATCTGCAAGCCCACCCCAGCATAGTAGGCAGAGGCAGGTGATGTATGGTATCTGCAAGCCGACCCCAGCATAGTAGGCAGAGGCAGGTGATGTATGGTATCTGCAAGCCCACCCCAGCATAGTCGGCAGAGGCAGGTGATGTATGGTATCTGCAAGCCCACCCCAGCATAGTAGGCAGAGGCAGGTGATGTATGGTATCTGCAAGCCGACCCCAGCATAGTAGGCAGAGGCAGGTGATGTATGGTATCTGCAAGCCGACCCCAGCATAGTAGGCAGAGGCAGGTGATGTATGGTATCTGCAAGCCCACCCCAGCATAGTAGGCAGAGGCAGGTGATGTATGGTATCTGCAAGCCCACCCCAGCATAGTAGGCAGAGGCAGGTGATGTATGGTATCTGCAAGCCGACCCCAGCATAGTAGGCAGAGGCAGGTGATGTATGGTATCTGCAAGCCGACCCCAGCATAGTAGGCAGAGGCAGGTGATGTATGGTATCTGCAAGCCGACCCCAGCATAGTAGGCAGAGGCAGGTGATGTATGGTATCTGCAAGCCCACCCCAGCATAGTAGGCAGAGGCAGGTGATGTATGGTATCTGCAAGCCCACCCCAGCATAGTAGGCAGAGGCAGGTGATGTATGGTATCTGCAAGCCCACCCCAGCATAGTAGGCAGAGGCAGGTGATGTATGGTATCTGCAAGCCGACCCCAGCATAGTAGGCAGAGGCAGGTGATGTATGGTATCTGCAAGCCCACCCCAGCATAGTAGGCAGAGGCAGGTGATGTATGGTATCTGCAAGCCGACCCCAGCATAGTAGGCAGAGGCAGGTGATGTATGGTATCTGCAAGCCGACCCCAGCATAGTAGGCAGAGGCAGGTGATGTATGGTATCTGCAAGCCGACCCCAGCATAGTAGGCAGAGGCAGGTGATGTATGGTATCTGCAAGCCGACCCCAGCATAGTAGGCAGAGGCAGGTGATGTATGGTATCTGCAAGCCGACCCCAGCATAGTAGGCAGAGGCAGGTGATGTATGGTATCTGCAAGCCGACCCCAGCATAGTAGGCAGAGGCAGGTGATGTATGGTATCTGCACCTATCGCAGATGTTGCTGGGTTTTGTAATACGTTTAACCTCTTGTTACTTCATAAATTCATATAGCACTGCGTCCACTACCGGTACCGCCCGCATTTTAATTGCTTCATACAAAAAAAAAAAAAATCTGTTGCGTGCCGTGCGTGCGTTGCGGCCGGCGCGGACCCGTGGACGCTCAGCTTTAGTTCTTAATCTTTATAGGATTACCGTGGTCTTAGCAAATATACGAATCATTTCATTTCATGAGCATATATAGATAGCATAATTAGCCTGTCATAGGTACCTAATTGTCCCACTGCTGGGACACGTGGGTCTCCTCTCCGTGAAATGAAGTGAGCCGTAATCCACCACGCGGGCCCAGTGCGGGTTGGCGGATATTTTAATTCAACCTTATCAAAGCAATGTAGGTATATAGCGCTCTCAGTAATCGTGCAATGACTGTGCACTTGCTTCTATGACGTCATCGTAATAGGTATCTACTGCCTACTAAGCTGTCACGTTGCCGCGGATGGTACAAATATGGTTACGGCAGTGTTATCATCCACGAATAGCGGATTGCTAATTAAATGATAGCAATGATTGATCTATTATTAGTACTTTGATTTGTTACAATTAATAACACCCCACAACATGATGTGGTTTGCAGCAAAAATTTGAAACGGCGGCTCTTCCACCGTATTAATTAATCTTAGAGATTGTAGTCACCACGCTTGCGGACTGCGAAGAATGACTACCTACGGGCAGCATCGCCGACCACAAACGTATACAACTTGTTCCTGCAATGACTACCTACGGGCAGCATCGCCGACCACAAACGTATACAACTTGTTCCTGCAATGACTACCTACGGGCAGCATCGCCGACCACAAACGTATACAACTTGTTCCTGCAATTACGACATTAATCAAAGACACAGGTAGGGCTATTGGCCAGTAATCATACAAATTATAAAAAACCGGCCAAGTGCGTGTCGGATCACGCACAATGAAGGGTTCCGTAGTTCAAAAAAAAATATTCCAAAACCATTAAAATAGTACTTATACATTCTTAGCAAATGAAATGCTGAGAAGCAGTTTATCGAATTATTTTGGGTCTATTTATGTGATGTTTAAAAGTAACAGTTTGCAAATTTCGTTGCTGACCGTAGTGACTCCTGCGCAGTAGGTATCATTGTGATAATCCAACTTGCTGCTGTTAGACCGAATGTGTGTAGCTGTGCTAAAATTAATATAGGTAGATCTATACTAGAAATGTTTAGGTAGTGAAAAATCTTGATGTGTCGTTTATCTTTTTTATTTTAAAACCTCAGTTTAAAAATAAAATGCAACTAAAAACCAATGAATACAACAATAATGATTACTAAATCAATTGAACCATTAATTTAAGCAGTAGTTTATATGTTTAATATTTGTTTGTGTAAAAAGTCACATCAAGATTGTTTACCTTTATTTTACTACCTAAACCTTTCTAGTATACTGGACAAATTAAATTAAAAACCCAAGACATTTTTTCTATAATTTTCTATATTTATTTGGTACACAATATGTCGATCTGTCCAACGATACGGGCTGGCATCCATTCATTTACATTTAAACAATTTAATTATACACTAGAATACTATCAGGTATAGTATGAGCTTCCAGTATTGTTGGACAAACGTAGACTTTCTCTTAACTAAATATATCTGTACAATAATGGTTGCGCACGAGTCGATGGTTTGGTCGAACAGGAGGGTAGTTTTTAATTAATTATTGAACTATAAAACGGTAATTTGTTTATTATTACTAGGATGAGTTAACTTGGCACCTGGTACTGATAATTGTGATATTACACTTTCTGTAGTGTGCTTAAAAAGGATACCAAGTACCTACATACATAACATTAAAGTGCCAAATTAAGTCAATAAAATTGTTCTACATGTTGCATTATTTGAAAATTAACAATTATAAACACTTTTAACTTCATTCACAATCATAGTATATACTAAAAAACAATAAATTATTATAATCTACATCTAGCAAAAACGTTACTATTGGATCATCTCCCACTATTCACCAAACCGTCGCCTGCGCAGGTATCGGGCATACATAAATACATTATAATAACTTCAGATCGAACGAGGCCTGGCAGAGATCCATCACAATACGGTCAAATTTGTATTACAGCCATTTTATTGGTGCAATTGGTTTGGATAACTTCTGATTGTGCAAACAAAAGATTGCGGATACAACAAAAGAGCGTTGTCTTATCGGTACTTCGATAAAGTGATTACGATCTATTGTGGTTTTTGCCGAATCGTTCTGTTATTAATAACCGGGGTGTGTGTGGCAATAGATCTCACCCCTCGATTCTGTAAAATACTTTTCATAAAAATAGCATGGGTACTCGTAGGTACTGTTTCAAAGCAGCAAGGCACTAAGCAAAAAAAAATATGAAAATCAAATACAGTACCTAGTACTATATTAAAAAAAATCACCATGCTCATGTTCAAGAGAAATCTATTTGAGACACATTACATTATTATCACGGTAAGTCGGCGTTCCCACGAGCGTAATAAAATCGCGGCGGGATTTTATCGCGCACTGGATTTTCAACTGTCTGCTTAGCGCCGGGAGTTGAAAATCCAACAGTGTGTTTTTCGTCGCGCTGGGATGCACTCTGTTTTTGTTAGGTTGGATTCTCAACGCTCGGCTCAACAACGAGAGTTCAAAATCCAGTGCGTGATAAAATCCCGCCGCAATTTTATTACGCTCGTGGGAACGCCGACTAAAGCAAGCTGTTTTAGTAACATTAGTTCAACCAATTGCACCTCGACAATTATTATAACTAGCAACAATCCAAACAGTTATTTGTAACGGTTGAGACTTAGCGCTAAATGGCTGGCGGCTACAGCCGTCTTGTTACAAATTAATATAAAACTTGTTTACTAAGCGATAGAGTTCATATTGGCTTACAATGTTTCATACTGATCTAGCAGCATGGTCACACGACACAACTCTGCATTTATTATTTAAAAATACTACAATGCGTTTCAACTAAGATTAGGAAAGTCAATGACCTATAACTGTCAACTGAAGCTAGAAATCTAAGGCTTGCAAAGTTTTGTAGTGTTATCCTTATCCATTTTAGTTCTGTTTTTGGAATTTGTTTTTGTTAAAATATGTCACAGACTTTACAAATGTGTAAACGAGATGCTATTTTGCTAAATCTTCACAATATGGCGCAAGGTCATTCCTATTCTTAGTTGAAACGCATTATACATTTATTAATTAAATAAGATAATTTACAGACATCATCACATTATTTATTTGAGAATATAATTAGTGTTAAAGATATGGAAATATGAATTTAATTTTATATTACATCTTAACATAATGAAATGAAGAATGATCAATGAGTATAAATTATATTAAGTATTTGTTTTCTATACATCAATAAATAAAAGTAGTTCTCAATTAATTTAAAATTACTATAATATTTGAGTAAGTAAATTCTGCATGCAAAGTTGTGTCTATGTACCGATGCCTATGTAAAGCATAGTAAATAATGTATTGTTTTTAGTATAATTATAGCGGGTCTTTGCTACATAAATCAATATCATGAATACCTTACCAGAAAGTCATTTTAGATTTATGTTGAAGGAAGACAAAACTTCAGCAGATGACCAACCCCAATTTCCTAGTCTTCGATCAGTAAACCTGTCAAATCTGAATTTAACTGATTATTGTAGTTAGCCTTAAATGCTACAGGCTAAGGCTACAGGCTATCACTTATGTGGACACGATGTATTATAAACAGATTCGTGTTGAATCGCATTTCAGAAAAGAGACGTGGCTCATAGCTATTATTTTAATTTTTAGAAATATTTTAATTAGGTTTGACCCGACGTGTTGTCACAATTTTGTATTGTTTGTTATCACTTTCAAATAAGGCAAGACGGCTTACGCTTAATTTATATTTGTTATACATTTATTCCTGCATCTTACACTGGAAGCCGACCCCAACATAGTTGGCAAAAGGCTAGGCAGGTGATGTATATAAACGAGAACTTTTTTTAAATGCTTTAGGTAATTTTATTTTTTGTAACCAAATAAATGTAAGTATATAAGTTAATTCTTTGTGCAGTTATATTATAACCATAAAATATTAAGACACAGATTCGTATAATAAAGAATAACATGGCACAGAGTACAATGTATTTAGGTAATATAAGGGATAATATCTCGAGTGCCACATTTAATCTAAAATGCTGCTTTAAAAAAACAATATTTTAAGCCCAGCTATGTTTTTAACATTATGGGATATGTCATGTAGAATATTGATTTATTTAAACTTTCAAAAGAAAAATAATTATGATAGAAATTGGTTCAAACAATCCCGAAGTAAATGGAATAGAAAAAAGAATATCTGGTAAGGTATTAGCTTTATTTAATCGTCTTATAATAAACTATTATATAAACATTGATTCACAAAAAAAAGGCCAGTGCATAAATATTCTCCATAGAAACATATTAGAACAGATACCAACTCAGTCAAAAATACTTAAAATACCTCAAATTTCTCCGAAGACATTTTTAATATCTGCAAAAATATGTATTTTAAAGTCAACTCGCACTTTACAGCTAGATGTCGTACGGTGACGTGCGACGTAAGTCGTACGGTGACGTGCGACGTCAAGCTGTGAGATGGGAGTCGTCTTTAATTATTTTCTTACAAATGGTTAGGCGACAAGTCGCAAGCTCTTATAACATTACACTAACAGTATGGCGACAACGCCTCAATATACATACATCGAACTACATTTAAACATTATTTACAATATGATAAACGCTTTCGACCAATAAGAAGCAGTTACACGTAGTTTACTAGTTGGTCGTGGAACTCAAGCTGACGAGGTGAACATACTAGTAGAATATTGATTCTCACTTCCCTGAACATAAAAGATTTGTCGCTATTATCTGATAAACACATCTCCTCGTAAGTACCTTTTCTAGTTCTGTGTTGTGTGTGTTGTCTTTAAAACTGTACCTAGCAAGACTTTCTGAACAAAGTTTAGTGAAGAATAATTTAGTTATCATTTACTTTAATTTTATGTTGATAGATCATGTAAACGTTAATCGAAATACACAGAGTAATATAATTACAGAGTAACCACGATTATTTTACATAAACTTAATAATGTTTTAGTGTAACAGTGTAAAATGTTATAGAAAAGTGAATTTAACTATTCAGCTCGATAATACTTGAAATTCTTTTATTTTTATTCTGTAAATTTGTGTCTACACAAATATAGAAATTTTCGACGCTGCGGACAAGTTTTTGTTACTCTAGTTTGGAGCTTAAAGTTATAATGATTTACGGCAGATCATCGGCAGTGCCTTATATTTCACACACAGACACACTTCTCACACACACCTACACTTACACTATCAGTTTCTTGCAAAAATTTCCATTACATTAAAAACTTTTTAATTTTTTCGCTAACGTTTTTTTAAAAAATATTTACAAAATTTTCTCATCTAACCGAAGACCTTGTCATCTTGTAGCATTCTTGTAATATTAAAATGAATGTTGCCAAACTAAAATAAAATCAAAAACAATAAAAAAAAGCTTTAAAAATACAAAATCAAAATATTAAAATTAGATTAAGGAATTAAAATTAATAGTAAAATTTTAAATTAAATAATAAAAAGAAATAAGATTTACTAATTTTCATTGACATAGCAAAGTAAATAAAATACAAAACTAGTAAATAAAATCTCAAAATAATATTTGGCTACATTCAATATTAACATTGACAGGACTGGAAAATGTTTAATATATTTTTACTGTGAAATAAGAATTCATTTGGTATAAAAACTTATGGTAGCGACAATAATGTTTCATTCGCCTTTCCCGAGTTTTTCATATTTTTGTATGCCATGTTAAGTTCGAAAAGTATTTTGGCACTAATTTCAACTCATGCGCATCCTACAGAAAGATGATACATTCATATGATCACACCCCATAAGAATGTATACCACACAAACCATTAAGGACTAGAGAAACTTACAAATTCACTAATTATTTTAAATCTTTACAACCGACTACACGGTCTAGCGATTAGCTCCGTACATACAAAGCTAGTCCTTTATAATACAATATTTTTTATATATATATATCATACATAATTTTACAAGTTTTCCAGTCCCGATTCCTTAATTATTTGTCACGTTGTAATAAAAATAATAAACTCTAGCTATCCCACTCGCGTCGCGTTCGGAAAATACCAACTTTGTGAACAGAGAGAGAGACATGTATATTTCACTAATATCTTTAACAACAACATTGGGTTAACATCGATATTTAATTTAAGGTTGGAATAGTTACTGTAGAGGTGGCTTAACATCTCGATAAAATCTATTTGGTGTTTCACTAGCTAGCATAAATTGTTTTGGATGATTTCCACTGGAAAGTCTGTATCAGGTATATCTCAATTTCTGTTATTTCGTCGCCATCTTAGCCTGTTAGAGTAGGACCCCATTCCAACTAGCAGCAGTAAAATGTAACTAATTACGCAGTATTTCGTTTTGGTCTACGTTCTTGACAAAATCATTAGTAGCTCAAATAAGTAGAAGTACAAACTTACTCTAGTATAAAGTCCTATAACCTTCCGTTCCTATAAGTCATGGTTTCTGGTAACGAAAAGACGTAACAGCCTAATTGACTTCCACATATCCCCAAAAGTCTGTATGTTAGTTTTTTTCACGAGACTCCATCGGACTTCTCCAAGAATGCAGTCCACTATACCTAGGGCACCATATCTAAGACACATCGATACATATCCCCCGTGCCACCGCTACACCAACTGTTCCCCTATAACTTCAGGGAGGGTATCACTACAAACACCGATCGCTAACGTCCGTGTACCGAGACAACTAATCCCACAAATATGGCGAAAACATTGAACAACAGTTATAATTGAATTACATTCTATTAAAACATTGAATGATTCACCTACTGGGCTTGTATCTGTTACGACACAATAAATGTAGGTGGCTAAATACGGCAGCAATTGTAAATGTATTGAATTGACAGTTATCTGTTCTGTTAAGGGGGATACGTTGTGGTAGCCCGCGAAATTCAAATTTTCTTGCGTTTTATGCAATTTGCAGGTCCGTGTCAGGTTGTATCTTGATCAATATATGTATAATACGCGGCAGTAAAACATAAATGTATTTACATAATTTTAACCATAAAATCATCAATACATCTCTCTAAGTTAGATTTCGTGCAGATTCGTTAGATTTCGTTCGTTCGACGAATCTGCACGAAATCTATTAATGTATTGATGATTTTTATGGTTAAAATTATGTAAATACATATGTTTTACTGTCGCGTATCGTATTTTGATCAAGATACAACCTGACACGGACCTGCAAATTGCAAAAAACATTTAAAAAAAAATTTTCGCGGGCTACCTTAGCGCATCCCCCTTAAATGTCCTTGGCAAGCAGCGCCACCGTGGAACACAAAGATAAAACTGTTCGGTTCCGCGAGATTGTTGTGTCATAGCATATCAGAGCCTTGATTTGATTTAAATCCATTGTATGTACCACATTGAGATAATTTAAAAAATATTATTCATTAAATTACAGATTCAATATTGTGCGATGGCGGCCATGACAGGCATCGTTCCCTCTCTTTCTATCGCATAGCTCTCTTGTGCTATCTCACTCTAACATCGCAAAATAATTGGACTGTGCTACTTCATTTTAAATGCTTTGCGTTTTAGCAAATGCATGAGAACGTTTCCGTTGTGAAATCAATCGTATAGCTTTGCGATAAGCTTCAAATTTGATTGCGTCTTGTAAATCAAGTTCTGTGACTACGTTGTTTCTACGTTTGTGTCTCTCTACCCTGTTGCAAACTGGGGGAGTCGAGCAAAGATGACACTATAAAGTAATAAAGTTCACTCTCCTCCATAGAAAACGTAGGATCAAGCAACTGCCCGCGACGGTTGATGTCGGGATGTAGTGGCGCGATAAACTCTGCTTGCGCGATGCAGGATTTGTGTGATGTCAGGGGCTTACTATGAGCTCTTATGGCAGGGCAGAAGTTGAACGCTTCCAGTGAGAGAGAGTGACGGAGCTATAGGTCGTATATAGCTCCGTCTCTCTCTCTCTCTCACTGGAAACTTTCAACTTCTGCCCTGCTATAAGAGTTCATAGTAAGCGCCCAGGCCTTTGATGCGGAGTTCGCATGTGGCGTGCCGCCACAACAGTATACTTTCATATACCAGCGGTATTTGGTCACATTTTTTTCCCAGCAGTTAGGACATTTTCTAAGTCATAGGTGATGTTTTTTGGTCCTATTTTGTTATGCTATGAGCTTGATATTTTCATTGCATGGTGTTTTATTTTTAATTGCCTCGTCCAAGAAAAATTTTACGTAGAGAAGCTTTGTTTGAGCTAGTCTACCTTGAGTACGAAGCTATGAGATCATTCTAGGACGACATTTGTATATATCTAAAGCCGAGTCGGCTGCTGTATTATTAGCTACAACTGCCATAAAGCATTGAATTCACTAGCAACTTGCACTATTCAAACAGAGCAAGTCTACTGGCACTATTAAAGACACAGAACTTACTGCGAGTGTTTGCAAAGTACAAGTCAGTTAGGGAAGTTGAATCACTTCTTGGTTGACAGCAATTTATAATTTTAGACGCATTTAGTAATATCTCTTTAGTTACTTATTACAGTTGTAGTATACATAGTTGCTTTTTCCAGATGTTTCTAATAATACTGCAGACATTTAACACTTAATTTTCGACTAAGTAAGTGCCATATTCGCTCGAAACTCCCCTCTTCTGCCCTAAATGTACCAACCAACAATGATCGATATTTTCAGTTTTATATTAATTTTTACATCAGAATTATTCTGAACGTCAATATTTTATTTTTTCCTCTTTGTTATGGACATATATTATGTATTTGCGTTTTCAAAAAGTTGTGAAACAGCTAACATTTTAAGATGCTGTAAAAACCCTTTTCAACTTTAAAACCATGGTTTATCCAGTATTTTAGGTACTTATAATTTTTTATTTCGTTTCGTTTTCTTTCATTATACAAGTTCCAATAAAAAAAAAATTGACTGTATTTTATAATATTAACTTTTTCCCAACTTTTTAGTTACAACAACTGAGTCAATTTCAACAACATTACTATAATCCATTATTTTATAACCCATGTTAAAATTCAACCAGTTACAACGTTAAAAAACACATTTAAATAATCACTGACAGTCACCTACATAACAGTCCAAACCGTATCACTTGTTCAAAGGCTGGTGCAAGGCCCCTAGTTGGTGGGTGCACGGACCCATTAACGAGAGCATAGTACCCGTTAATGGGTGCATAGAACCCGTTAATGATTGTACAGCACCCGTATTTTGATGTATAGTACCTGTTAATGAGTGCATAGATCCTGTTAATGGATGCATAGAACTCATTAACGGGTGTGCGTGGGTCTTGCGGCGGTTAGTCTCGTGGTCGCTGCGCGCACGTCCCGCACACGTAGTCGTCATCTTCCCGTAGCGCGCCTCGCGCCAGCCCGACGCAGTGCATGTGGAACCATTGGTCGCAGCCGCCGTCGCATTGGACCCAGTCTACTTTACCTGTTCAATAAATGAAAGAGGTTATTTTTATGAGTTAAAATGGCTGCCTGAAATACTAAATTAGAATTATCAGTAATGTTTTTGTATCAGCGAGGTCATTTACTCATGTAATTGTAAAACTAATTGCATGAGAGATCGTATTCCCGCTCTGTAAGTTTCAACTTGAAACTTTCATTGCCCGGTGCCTAATTCAGGGGACAAATGTCCCGGGATACATGATGTATCCAGAAATATCATTAGAAGTCATGCGACCTATCTTGCATCATGACTTTGTTCTCCAGAAAACGTCATTTCAACACAGCTTTTTAAAAGAGGTTTTTTTAAGAAGACGAGTCAACCTGCCTAGCCTTTTCCCAACTGTGTTGGGGTCGGCTTCCAGTCTAACTGGATGCAACTGAATACCAGTATTTTACACGGAGCAACTGCCTATCTGACCTCCACAACCCAGTGACTGGGTAATACGATACCCTTGGTAATACTGGCTTCTAACAATCCGTAACGACTGTCAAAGATCCACGAATAACAGTCGAGACCAACGGCTTAACGTGCTTTCCGAGGCACGGAGTAGTCTCGGTATGTAAAAATGGTCACCCATCCACGGCCAACCCCGGTTAGCTTAACCAGATGGTTCGATCCGTGCGGCTGTATTACTAAGCCACAAACTCCAAAGACGAGTGTGCAACTATACTTATTGTTAAAAGCAGAACACATACCAGTGGGTCTAAGACAGTTGTGTGCGGCGCAGTCCTCTTCATCTTCAGCTGAGGAAGCTGATGACGAGCTGCTGCGCCGCTGAGTGCTGGAGGCCGCGCCGCCGCGGGAGCTGCTGGCTGCCGCGCGCTGACCTGAAACAACAGATTCGTTAGGACGCCTCTCGTTTCTGCGTTTATTATTATTTTTTAAGTGTAACATCTTTGCTGTCGCTTCCCTGGAGTGATTTCGTGAAAAGTGACGGAACTGTGTAACAGGAAGGAAACATATTTTTCTAAACGTTATAAATAATGGATTGAAATGTTAGTTGAAATTTGGTATGGAACGAGAAAGTACTTTTACCAAGGCACAGATTAATACAGATGGCACACTCCGCAAAATCATTTAAATAAAAAGCGACTTTTGCTACGACACAATAAAGTGCAATTCAGGTCGCACAACGCTTATTACCTACAGTTATATTCGACTACAAGTTGCCTCTCCTTCTATCGTGTAACTCTTATACCTTCTGACCTATTGAATTGGCCCCGCGTACGGGGCCCGCCGCGTACTTGTAGCTTCATACCTAAACTACGGAGTGTCCCATCTGTATTAATCTGTGACCAAGGAATGTCAGATGTTTTACGTATCATGTGCGACTACTGTAAGGCTGGCTCGTTTTTTTTTTATTTAGCCTAAACTGGCGAGCGAAGGGCTCCTCCAAATCCTTCCAAGCATCCTTTTCCAAGGCCACCTCAATCCTTCGTTTCCTTCGTTTATTTTACAAAATGGCGTATTACTAAGTCAGCAAGGTGGTAACTGGACCTGACTGCGCATGATGCGATTTCAGTTTCTATTTTACATTTAGGATATCGCCTATTCAGCTGAATTAGTAGTTTTAAGGCATTTAAATAAATAAATAAATTTAGCTGCAAACGCGATATCAAATAAAGAGTCGTACTTATAAAATTATTTATTGATAAATTATACCTGTAAGTAACAAATAATAAAATGCAAAAGCAATGGATATTTTTTAAGTAACTGAACTCACCCATCCTAGTCTGCCTGGGATGCTTGCCGCGCGTGGTGGGCGCGAGGCCGCGCTTGCGCCGCTCCTGCCGCGCCATGTAGTGCTTGCGCATCATCAGACCTGAGCCTGACGACATGCCCTGAGAACACAACCATCACATTAATAAAAAATAAAAATGAAATTCCTAATAAATAAGTAAGTACTACGAATAGTAATGGAAGAGATGTCTGATGCCTTTTACGGGATTAGCTCTGTCACATTGGACAAGGGACAGTGAGCCCCAGTATAAGCTGAGATTGACTGCATAGAGCGAGTCCTACGTAAAGCCTACGAATTTAGTACACCTAAAGAAATATCGAAACTCCTTAAATAACTTCTCCCGCTCTGGTTGGAGCGGAAGGGCGTGTCAGACTTTTACTGACTAAAACCCACCCGTGTTCCTTCAGTTGCCTATGCCAGGGCCGCGGTAACCCCTTCAGACAACCCGCGAACTCCCTGAAGTTCTATGTTAGAGGGTTTGGTTTCCACACTTAGTCCTTCATGTGGAGCATTATGCCTGGGCTATGGCGGCCGTCGGGGGTTATTCCACCAGCCCACCTCACTCCAGAAGCTCTCAGAAATCGCTGAAGTTCTCATTACACCCTAATCAATTAAACTTGATTGACTGATCATTTAAACTTCAAACTTGGATCCAAATAAAAAAGTAAATGAAGAAATCTTACCTGTTTCCTATTTAAATAATTAGTGGTGGTAGCTGTGCCTCGTTTGAGCGCAGGTTTAGCGACCGGTGCAACTGTAATAACAAAATAACAATTTAGTGTTAGTGCTCCATGAGTTTGTTGGGAATAATATTACTTTCTGGGGTTTCTTGAAAAATAAAGAAAAAGTAGGAATGTGTTTAACCCCTCAAGTGTGTGAGTTTGGCTAATTTTAGACCCAAAACCCCAGCGAGGGGGAGTGTTGGGGGTTAGTTGCGAACCCCATAGATTCACAACTACTGATGATAATATGTTTTCCATCGGATGATGTTTTTTTACGTTTATATATGTATACGTGATCTAAGCTTATATACCTATTATGTAGTTTTGTCCTTTTGCACACTTTGGGTGCATTTTACACGCGGGGGGAGGGGGGGGGAGCGGGGTTAGCTACGAACTCCATAGGTTCACAACTAATGATGATGATTGGTTTTCCATCGGATGATGTTTTTTTACATTTATATATATGTGATATAAGCTTATATACCTAACAAAAAAAGGGTTTTTCTTATGCACACATGGGGTGCATTCGACACTTGAGGGGTTAAGAAATTCATGATAAAAAGTTTATTTTCCACAGTAATTACATTAGTAGTTATACAAGATCATGGGAAACCGCTGGATGCGAGAACAACAAGGAGCCCTTGCGGCCCGGCGATACTTGAGGGATGCATAAGTCTAGCAGTTTTCAGCTGAATGATGATAATGATGAGGTAATAAACTGTTTACCATGATGATGCCGTGTCCTCGTGCGTTTGATCTGGTGGTGATGCCGGGGCGCGCGCGTGTGGCGCTTGCGTCGCCCCGCGTCGTGTCGCGCGGCGCGCCGGCCCTCAGCGCCGCGGCACGCCACGACAGCGCTCCATACTTGTACTTGTTCTTCTAACCGCACCTGAGAAATAACATTCAAACTTAGCATCGCCATATTGACTCTGGAACTACAAAATAGTTCTACTACCATCAAGAAACGTTTACGTCTCAAACTGTACTGGATAGTGCCCCTTTGCAACCATTATCATCTGCCTAGCCTTTTCCCAATTATGTTGGGGTTGGCTTCCAGTCTAACCGGATGCAACTGAATACCAGTATTTTACATGGAGCGACTGCCTATCTGACCTCCACAACCCAGTTACTGGGTAATAAGATACCCCTTGGTACGACTGGTTGTCAGACTTTCAGGCTTCTGACTACCCGTCACGACTGTCAATGATCCACAAATGTCAGCCGGGACTAACGGCCCCTTTGGAGCAATTGAATTACAAAACTCGCAACGTTCTCGTGACGCCCAACGTGTTTTGCAACGTCGCACTACAACGCGCAATGTCGTAAAAAACTTTAACAAACACAACAATAGATCTATACAGGGTGTAAGGGACAGCCCTCCGCAAACTGATAAGGTGAATTCAGTATGTCTTACTAAGATGACTGGTACATTAAATTTTTTCAGGAACGTTAAGGGAATCCTTAAAGTATGGAATGTTTAAAGTATATGTTAGGGAAATTACTAATATAATAAAAAATGACATAAGAATAATAATAATTGATAACAAAAAATAGTGATAGTCGCGCAATTTATAGATATGTTTAAAATAAAAATGGTATGATATGGTAATTATTAATATAACAATAAATGATAGTAATAAATAATCTAATATAATAATAAAATAATATAACAAAAATAATAATGCAATTAAAATACTTAGAAATACGAGTACTTAATAATAAATTAAATTGAATAATATAGCAATAATAGTTATTCATGATCTCCTAAAACACGGCTTCCTCTCTCCTACCCTTTTGCTGTGCCCTACAGGGTCCATAATGATCTAAATTATATATTATACCACCTAAGTACACATTATGGTAAAGCATTAAAGATATTGAGTATTGAGTATTGAGTATTGAGTATCCAATAAACCTGATTTGTTTGTGTTTTTGTGCACAAATCGAAACGTCTATTACTGGTTGGGAGGGGTAGGTAATAGGTATGCGGTGAGTTCGACGATCTCTGTAGCTAGACAGAAAGTGAACAGCTGATTACTCGCGTCGTTGGTTAGAGTATTTCAACATCCATTGCTGGTTTTTTTTCTGCTGTTTTTTTTTGCAGTTTTTTTTACATAAATGGAATGCTGCGAACACACAATGCAATTTTACATTGAAATAATGAAAATGTAACTGAAAAAAAAATTGAAAAAATGAAAATTTTCCTGAGAAAAATTCCGGTAGAATATGATTCAAAATGAGGAGCTGAATGCACCCTGTTAGTTTGCGGAGGGCTGTCCCTTACGCCCTGTATTGTACGCCAATATTCCAACATGGAAAAAAAAGTGATCATCAACCATCACATGTACGAAATACTTGTTTAATAAAAATGAAATTGTTTCGCAACAATCCAACTCTAGATAAACCCAACAGTTGTAATAGTAACGTTACCTCTAATAAGTCGCCCTCCAGCATCAAGTCTTCCAGCTTCAGTAGCAAGCCGGGCGCCACCCGCGTGCTGGGCGACCGCGGAGTCGCGCTGTACGCGTGCTCCACGCTCGCTGATGACCTGCGACAACCACATCAATGATTGCTTAGTAAGGTGAAGAGACAACAGGATACTAAAGGACCTCAATCCTAGATATTGCTGAGAAAGATGATGGCAGCTTCGTTCGCAACCAATACATTACTCATTGATATCCGTATTTTTACGCGAGTCCTGCAGTAAAAATATAGTAAAGTAACACGAAAGTAACACGTGAAAGTTAGTCTAGTACTACTGAATTATGAACTAATTTAATTTATATCACCACATAAAGTTCGCTAAACGCGTTTTAGACAATTTTTATGATGTGTACATCATTCATTAGTCTCTTTTTTAAGCTTGATATGACATATCTACACCCGAGCACTGTATAATATCACTTTGTATGAAGACACTTACCTAGCATTCTGCGCAGAATGTGGATCATGCGCTCTGCCCGTAGCCTTCTTCAGCTCAGCGTTCAGTTTGTCAGCCTTCTCCCTGCTAGCTTGCAGCGTGTCGTGCTCGTGCAGCGGCAGCGACGCCAGCACTGGGCTGGCGAGCAAGGCCCGCGCGGCGTCCTGCCACGCCATGGCTCGTTCCGTGACGCACTGTAGGGCTTCGCCCTCTGCTAGGCGGACGGGCAGCTTTTGGAGCCATACCTGAGAGAGAAAATTGGGTAAATGGGGTATTTTTTTTTGCTATGCATTTTCTGGTACTTATACAATAAAGTATACCAGAATATATTATAATTATAAATAAATGCAGTTTAAGTTGGTCAGATTTCTGCAAAAACTGGGTAAAGAAAGCTGTGTGTTTAAATTAGTGCAAATCCCACATGTCGAGACCACGACACGAAAAATAGAAGTTGGTAAAATGTATGTACGAAAATGTTCAAGACAACAGCTAACCTTTTCACAACAATCTCTGACTGACTGTTATTTGTTACATATTATCGGCCCCAACAAGTGGGTGCCAACTAAGACGAAACCGTCTTTTTGTTAAATTTTCTTTCATCAAAACGTGGTGAAGAAACCTGTATTAAGACACTTTCTCTTTCACACGCTTTCCTCACCATGTTCCAACAAAAACAAAGACACGCGACATCCGCCAACCCTCACTGTGCCCGCCTGAACTACGGCCCGCTACCTCTCACGGAGAAGAGGCCTGGCTACAGTGGCTACCAATAGTGGAAGGAAGTTATATAAATACTAAGAATAGGATCGCGCTTGCTGCCAACTTCACACGATAGCTGTCAAATTAGTGCTGCCGATAGCTGTCAAATACACGATATCTGTCAAATTAGTACGCATTGGTATGAAGTTCGCGAGTATTGCGAAACAAAATGGCGTCTTGACAGTACTATTCTTATTTGGCTCGCTTAGTACATAAATTCACGGCTTATTCCCATGGGCAGAAACGACAAAACGCCAACTGCTACGATCCTTACATACTCGTTTTGCCTCGTTTAGTTCAAGCTGGAACAAAGTTACAAAGAAGAGCATATGTAATTTATAACACAGATTAATACAGATTGGACACTCCGCAGTTTAGGTGAAGCTACAAGTACGCGGCGGGACCCGTCCGCGGGGCTAATTCAGTAGGTCAGAATGTATAAGAGTTACGCGATAGAAGGAGAGGCAACTTGTAGTTGAATATAGGTAGGTACTGTAGGTAATAAACGTTGTGCGACCTGAATTGCACTTTATTGTGTCGTAGCAAGAGTCGCTTTTTATTTAAATGATTTTGCGGAATGTCCCATCTGTATTAATCTGTGTTTATAGCCACTTACCAATAACGCCAGTATGCGATCCAGGCGAGGCCGCTTGGTCCTCATACAGTCGGGACATAGGAACTTGGGTTCAGTGTTAGGGAAGGGAACTTCGACGCGCTCCGGAGACTCCTCGCGATCCTCTTTAGATGCTGCTATGCAGTTTGCTGTAAGTAATGTGATGGTTTTAGATATTTGAAAGTTAAAAGTAATCGCTGCCAGAAAATTTCATCGGCAAAATTGTTTTTTCTCTATGAGAAGGATTCCATTTCACAACAGCACCATTTATCTATCAATATCAACATAATTTATGTCATTGCTTATTTTTTTAGTTCTACTATAAATAAAATTGTAGTATAGTAATTTTATTCTAGGTATATCGTCTTCAATTCAATTTTCAATTCTTTATTGTAATACAGTTCATAATTATAATTAATGTATACAAAATATTGTTAAACATTTTTAAAGAGTAACTATGTAGTTTTTTGACCATTCTTCCCCATGCGACACTATTTTTTGGAAGGGGCGACTAGAATCAGTTTTATTTTCTAGTCAATTTTGACATTCAAAAGTGCCATTTAATGACCTACTTGAAATAAATGATTTGTCTTTGACTTATTGCAGCGAACGAGTCAGTTTACTCACCATGGAACCAGTCCTTGCACAGCTCGCACTGCGTCATCACGCCGTACTGTCGCTTCTGACACGTGCAGAACGTGACGCCCGCTGACACGGGCGCGCGGACCTCTTTCCTCAAGTTACGAGCTCTGTGACAAAACAATTTAACATTAGGACAAAAGAAAATTGTTAACATGTCTTCAACCCGCAAACACACACAGCAAAAATCATTTTTGAAGTGAAGTCTTCTTTAGGCGCGTTGGGCGATTTCTGGTAGGGGAAATCTTATGAGTTCGCGTCACGCATCACGTGTCACGCGACATGCTAATGTGACGTGTTGAGCAGTCACTTTTTTTTTTCAGTGCGGTCATTCTTCCATCGGACACGATTTTCCTGCTGCTGGCACCAACCAGTTGTTACCTGACTGACCCAGAAGCAGGGTAATGTTTTTCGCGTGTATGTATGTATGTCCCTAAGTCATCTATAAATTGTTCTAAAACAAAATTCGTAATCTAGCCTAGTCTATCTACTTAAAGAAACTGTCATTGGTATCCTATCCGTTCATACAAATATTTTGTGTACAAGCCGTGTGTAAGTCGCCCCGTCGCGCGCCGATAAAAACTATCAAGGACAATTCTAATGACGTCACGCGGGGGGGGGGGTCGCGGGAGTGGATATTCTAGTTTAGAAGATACACAGACTTCATATCCTTACCTCAACTCCTTGATAGCGTGGAGCTCCCTCTGCTCGGCGTGTTTGAAGGCGGCCACGATGTCCGTGGGCGTGGAGTCTTCGCTGAAGTTCCTGAGGAACAGGCCTGCTTCTAATGAAGAGGCACCTTCGCCTCCGGGGCGAGCGCGCCGCCGGGTCACGGCTTCGCCCGCTTCCACTCGCGGGGATAGTGCTTCGAGCAGCGAGTAGGGCCAGTTCTGGACAAGAAATAACAAAGTTAGTATGTTACATTAAAGTCCCATTCATGCAACATGCTTTTGTTCCAATACATATTTATTTATTATAACACCTTAAATCTAACATTACAGGTTGCCCTAATGTGATAGTTCAGCTGTTCAACTTCTTCGCGGAGATGATCGGAGACAATCTACGCAAGATAAAGAGTATCTCCATGATTTTCGAGGGTATGGTCAGCAGGCTAAATTGATTATGATTTATTATGATTACGCCTCAACAGGATTCTTACCCGGCTTGGCAGCCATTATCACTTGAGCTACTTTACGCAGGATAGCGATGTAAAGGAAACTGAGCTATTGAATGCCTTCCTTTGTCAGCGGTCTTAAGATTTCGCCTGATAAGAAATCGTGTCCAGGAGCTGGTCTACGGCCTTAATCGCTGTTTTACTTGTTCCTTCGTGAACTTAGCAATGGAAGGATCTAGTGGATTAGGTCCAATAATTGGGTGATTTCATGGATTTTAGACGAGCCCATATCTGGATTTGGTATGAGGACCTGAAGTAAAGTATGATTTGTTGATTTTGTACCCATCACATCCGCGAAGTTTAGCTAGCTAATTTAATTTGACCCTGTACAGTCAGCAACAAAAGTCGATTAACAGATGTAAATTTTAAAGAAAATCTCTTATATATTAAATGAAATGCTAAAAAAAGGTTATCGTATCATTTTGTGTTAATTTAGATGATCTCAAAAAGTAGCAGTGTTAACAGACTTCTGTGGCTGACCGTACAACACTTATCCCATACGTCACAAAGCTAGCTGTCCTACCTTCTTCAGGAACATGTCGGCGGCGCCGCGCTTCCAGTCGCGCGCGGACTGCAGCGCCTGCGCCAGCTGGTCCTTCTCGTACAGGCACAGCGGGATGTGCGCGCCGCGCCGCACTATGTTCTCCACGCTGTGCATGTACGGGTACAGCTCCTTCGACTGCATCTCTTCTACCTGGGGAACATCATCATTGACCTAAGTATATCTACCTAGCCTTTTCCCAACTATGTTGGGGTCGGCTTCCAGTCTAACCGGATGCAGCTGAATACCAGTATTTTACATGGAGCGACTGCCTATCGGACCTCCACAACCCACTAACTGGATAAGACGATACTTTCGGGCTTCTGACGACCCGTAACGACTGTCAAAGATCCACGAATGACAGCCGGGACTAACAGCTTAACGTGCTTTCCGAGGCACGGAGGAGTCTCGGTATGTAAAAATGGTCACCAATCCACGGACGAACCCCGGTCAGCGTAGCTTAACCTGATGGATCGATCCGTGCGGTTGTTATTACTTAGCCACGAGCTCCTCAATGAGTTATACGATGCCCCTTGTTAAAGCGAGCGAGCTCCTCTAAAACGAGCTCCTCTCTCCTAGAACGGATCAATCATTGCCGTAAGTAAACATTGATATAGACAAGTTACAGACTATTCGTTTTGGGATGGATTGGAAACAAAGTGACAATAGATTGAGTAATAGACATTTTTGGAAAACGTCTATGGACACCTGCAACCATGCACCTAGTAAATCAAACTTTAACATGCCATATGTCTTTAATTTCTGCATCAAAACATTTCTGGCAGTTTTACTACCATTTTTGGCGGTCTTTGCTGTTTGAGGAGGTAGTAACCAACAATAGAATACGATAAACATTTGTATTTAGCCCAGGAAAATAAGTTAAATTAAAGGCAAATTCACAACAAAAATCTTAGTGAGTATTTCTCGCTGAGATTATCTTTATTGGAAATATTGTGTAACAGAAAAAAAAAGTGTTGAAGGACTCGAAATAAATTTAGTTTTAAGTCAACTTATGTGAACCAAATATAATATATTATATAATATCGTAGTTCCGAAGATATACATCTAAATATTACCTTGTTGAGCCAATCCCTGGCATGAGTCACGGCCGTCTGTAGCGCGTGGTAGGACGGCAGCGCCGCCTCAATCTCTTCTCCATCAGTTAACAATACTTCCAGCTCTGACAGCGTGGTGTACTGGGGTTCCAGCTCCGTTTGAGGGTTTTTGGAAGTATCGAGGAGGACCACGCGGGCACGGGTCTCCCATTCTTCTACTTGATCTGGAAACAGATAAAATATGTTAATTTTTTTAGTTTTTATTTTCCTAATTGCACCACTGAATTGAATTGTGTTTTAAAGTTAGAAAACTGATGTTAAAATAAATAAAACCAAACCGCTGCGCTGTACGGAAAAAAAATGCATTCAAAAAAAATCCCTTCACGGCGCCATATTGAATTTTATGTGTCTGTTGCTGCGATCCCACGGCCCGCTTTCTCATAGGCCAGATCCCGCCAGGCCAGGCCGAGAGGCCGTGAGGACCATTGCATCCGATGAGGCCTGCGGTGGCCTATCGTCAGTCGAGTCGAGTCGGTAAGCTCACGTTTCAAGTTAAATATAATTTGTAAGATCCCCCCTCTTAGGGTTTTACCGTGGGCAGATAACATGGCAAAACTAATATCTGTCTTCGTTTACATACCTTTCAGTTTGAACAGCAGTGACCTCTCCGTCTCCACCTTGTGGTGCGGCACGACGGTCTGCGCGTCGTTCAGCAGTCGGTCGATGACGTCACGCGTCAGTGTGGAGTAGTCTTCTCTGTAGCCGCGCACTTCTTCTATGAACTTCACTTGTTGCAGGCGAGCTTGTACGGGAGGCAGTTGCGGGAGGACTATGCAGAGGCGGGAACCCAGTTCTGATGTCTGGAAGAGATAGATGTGAAAACTGAGTCTTTATAGATATTTTTGTGTGCATTTTATATTGTAATAAGGATGAGATTCAGGCTAAAACTTGGTACAGTAGTACCCAACTTATATGGCTTATCGATGTACTTTCGCAGAAGATGAATTTTCAAAGCGCGGGAAATGCTATTGACCAATCGGGACGCTCTACGCACCGCGCTCCTTTTTCCTGTACCGCTATTGGTCGGCAGCTGCCGCCATGTTAGCGCGCGCCGCGTATGGCATGTTAGTCAGCCGCCATACTTGTGAGTGAGATGGAACTAACAGCTGCAGTGTATTATGAACCTTATAGTAGTGATCTAAGGTTGATTGTAAGTTTTAAGCATTCTCGTTATTCTTCGGGGCCATACTTTCTTTTCTGTGCGAACGAAGATTCACGACTCGCCTTATCAGTTGGGTACCACTGTATCAGCCTATAGAAACACAAGACTGACATTCAAACAAATGCAAAAGTAACTGTAGTCGAGTTTAAAATTTTGTAGATAATCGCTTCGTTGAAATTACAATCTGGTGCTTTGAGCCTGGATCTCGTAAGTTTGTGATTGCCCCACTTTTATACCTCACAATCAGTGTGACCGTTTTTGGTTTTTTTAGTACCAAATTGGAATATTTGAGGCTCCAAAGAATATAACATTGGTACAATTTCAACTGTCATGGTATTTTTTTGGTATATTCACCTGGCAACAGCTGAAAACTACTACTACGTAGGTTTATACAGTTAGAAACGGTCACACTGCTCACAATCTGAGATCAAAGTTATTGTGGAGCGAGCTCTATTCCACTTCTAACAGAAATAAGCTGCATTGTGAAGCTTACTGTCACTGTAGGCATGAATAACTAATAACATACCTCTTCCAATTCCCTGACATAGGCTTGGTCGGTCTTTTCTAGATCTCTGTTGAGTAGGTCTGTCGCACGGCTCTCGAACTCTGATGTTTGTCGTAATACTTCCTTTACTGCGGAGCCTGAGAGAACAAAGAAGAGTATTACTGATTTGCAAAAGCAATTTATTTCTAGCAAATAAATGTTTGTTTTGATTTTTTTAATTATTTGAATAGCGTTTTCGAGAGACTGTAAGGCTTGTCTTAACAAGCCTTACAGTCTCTCGAAAACGTTACGTTACGTTACTCGAGTCGTGTCGTCATTGTCGTAGTAAAAAACATTCACTTTGCCTTTGCCTCTAAAAGCATGTTAAGCAGTCGATCCCGTCTTATCATTCGTAGATCTTTGACGAAGTCTGATAACCAGTCTTATCCAGTATTATATGTATGTAAGTATACAGGGTGTTAGGTTAAACGAGGGACATACTTTAACGGAGTGTAGTACTCATCATTATAAACAACTTTTACTATGGGACCAAACCTGAAATCGCGAAAAAGAAATCAGCTGTTCAGTACATTTATGTTCGCATAATTCGTCAAAATGTACTGAACAGCTGATTTTTTTTCGCGATTTCAGGTTTGGTCCCATAGTAAAAGTTGTTCATAATGATGAGTACTACACACCGTTAAAATATGTCCCTCGTTTAACCTAACACCCTGTATACTATACAGTAGGTATTCTTGTATTTTCTTTATCTCTACCTTAAGTTGGACCTATCATGTTTTGTCTCTGCATCATCCTAAGTTTGACGTAGAAAATGCCTCAGGCCGCCATTTAGTTTTTTATTATTATTATTGAGTTTTAAGTTTTAATAAGCAAATAAAAGACTAGGCAGATGAGTTTATTTTTGCTGCAGTTTAAATGACTTACCTTCAGGTAAGACACAGGCGAGTCCATCAATCTCCGCGGCGAACAGCGTCAGCTCGTGTATGGTGAGGCGGTACTTGGGGTCGTGGTGGCGCGTGCGCGTGCGCATCTTGTTCAGGTCCAGCTGCTGGATCACGGACGCACACTTCTCTGCGTCTTCTATTGCGGTCTCTAGGGCGCGGACGAGCTCAGTTTTGTGCATCTGTTGACAAAAAAGAAAAACCGTTCAAGAGCGAGTCGGACTCACGCACCGCAAGGATATGGTCCCTTGAGGAAACACAGAGGAGAAGTAATGTTATGCATGTATACCTTGAGATCATGAGCCCTCTTCAGATGCGCCCTGAGCCCGTCCAGGTCGCAGGTCTTGGGCGTGTCCGGGTCTAGTGCGTTCTGTACTGCTTCGGCCCATTCTCGGAACTGTTCTGATTTCTTCTTTAGCTTCTCCAGCATGGCTGGCAGCTCGTCTAGCGTGTAGCGGTATCTGGAGAGAAGAAGGGGATGTTTTAATGTCGATGGGGGTTTGGGCGCAAGTTTTCTAACGGTCCAATTTTGATTGTAATTTTTCAGCTTCCTCTTACATTTTTAAATACAGTTTTTCAAACACAGTATGGATATTTTATTCGCTTAGGGTAATTCTTCAATAGTCACATAACTCTTATCTGAAGAATAAATATTTCAATTTGACAGCTTTTGTATAGAAAATTATGACAAACTGTCATATTTATTCTTCAGATAAGACTTATGTTACTATTGAAAAATCAGCCCTTAAATAAGTAAATGCTGAGCAATTAAAATTTTCATCAAATTCTTAGATTTTAGCGACAAAACTTGTACTATTGTTGCAGGTATAAAATCTAGTGTAAAGCTTTAATATCCATAAGCGAGCTGACCCATTGAATATCATTTTTTTTTACATTTCCTTTTCTTTTCTACTATGTCAGCGTGCACACACACGTCACGCACGATAAGAAGCACGTTGTGTCAGTGTGTTACCTGAGCTTGTGTTTGTATGCGGGACAGTCGCACAGCTGCGCGTAGTGCCGCAGACACGCGACGTGCTGCGTGCACACACACGTCACGCACGATAAGAAGCACGATATGCGTCAGTGTGTTACCTGAGCTTGTGTTTGTGTGCGGGACAGTCGCACAGCTACGTGTAGTGCCGCAGACACGCGACGTGCGGCGTGCACACACACGTCACGCACGATTAGAAGCACGATATGCGTCAGTGTGTTACCTGAGCTTGTGTTTGTGTGCGGGACAGTCGCACAGCTGCGTGTAGTGCCGCAGACACGCGACGTGCGGCGTGCACACACTCGTCACGCACGATAAGAAGCACGATATGCGTCAGCGTGTTACCTGAGCTTGTATTTGTGCGCGGGACAGTCGCACAGCTGCGTGTAGTGCCGCAGACACGCGACGTGCGGCGTGCACACACACGTCACGCACGATATGCGTCAGCGTGTAACCTGAGCTTGTGTTTGTGTGCGGGACAGTCACACAGCTGCGTGTAGTGCCGCAGACACGCGACGTGCGGCGTGCACACACACGTCACGCAAGATAAGAAGCACGTTGTGTCAGTGTGATACCTGAGCTTGTGTTTGTATGCGGGACAGTCACACAGCTGCGTGTAGTGCCGCAGACACGCGACGTGCGGCGTGCACACACGTCACGCAAGATAAGAAGCACGTTGTGTCAGTGTGTTACCTGAGCTTGTGTTTGTATGCGGGGCAGTCGCACAGCTGCGTGTAGTGCCGCAGACACGCGACGTGCGGCGTGCAAACACACGTCACGCACGATAAGAAGCACGATATGCGTCAGCGTGTTACCTGAGCTTGTGTTTGTGTGCGGGACAGTCGCACAGCTGCGTGAAGTGCCGCAGACACGCGACGTGCGGCGAGCACACACACGTCACGCACGATAAGAAGCACGATATGCGTCAGTGTGTTACCTGAGCTTGTGTTTGTGTGCGGGACAGTCGCACAGCTGCGTGAAGTGCCGCAGACACGCGACGTGCGGCGAGCACACACACGTCACGCACGATAAGAAGCACGATATGCGTCAGTGTGTTACCTGAGCTTGTGTTTGTGTGCGGGACAGTCGCACAGCTGCGTGTAGTGCCGCAGACACGCGACGTGCGGCGTGCACACACACGTCACGCACGATAAGAAGCACGTCGTTTTGCACAATTGACATTGCCGTTCATCGTCTGGTAACAGCTCGAAGGCTTCGCGTTCTGCTTCGGTTACGCCCTGGTGGAAAAATGAGATAAAGTTGGATGAGTTGAAAGAAATTAGAAAATAACCGCTCAAGTTGAAACTTATTATTTAGAGTGCAATTTTTCTAATAACAATTTTTGTGTTTAAATGGGGCTAAGCCTTCTAAAAGGTGCACCTTTTATTAGCTGTTGGAAGCCAGTTTGTCCGGAATATTGCGAGATGAGAGTACGCCTAGCATTCAACACAAGTCCATGATATTCCACTCACCCAGTCCAGCAACCCCTTTCTGAGCTTCCTCTCATCATGCAGCATGGTCCTCATGTCCCTGTAGGCTGCTAGTGCCACGGTGAGGCTCAACCCATCAGCTTCTAGCGCCATCTTGCAAACCAGCTCGTCGTGTGAGAACACACAGTTCCGGCGCAGAGTCGAGTAGTGGGCGATGCATTCGCGACCCATTTTTAACTGGAAGGGGAATGGGAGATTTAATTTGGATCTATCTAGATAATTATAGTGGACAAAAGAGATATGTAAGCAAGTCTCTGACATCTTTAGTAAAGTCTTTAACATCGCTTGTGGGATTGACTTTGTATGTATTATGCGTTAAGAACGAATATTGCTTGCATAGGCAAGAAATATTCAAACATTTTGATTTCTTGTCTGCTCGTCTTTTTTATTGACTGCACACAACAAATATCTGTTTCCTTTAATAAGTGTGCGTTAGGAAGGACCTGAATTTCATACAACCAATTCAGTCAGTGTAAGTTGTAACCACCCCGTATAACGTCAAAGTCAGAAAGTTTATTGCGAACTAAGTGTATGTTGGCGTTATGTTATGTTAATACTTATGACTTAGCAGCCCTGACTTGTTAAAAATAATATTAAAATGTAGATAGTTCAACTCATCTGCGCGCGCGGCGTCATTTGTGCATGCCTTGTAATTATACAGCTTAGCAGTGACGCGGCAGCACGGCGGTCGTCGTCTGAGCACGAGTAGGTTTACCCACACAGCGCCGCGCGCACAGATGAGTTCAACTATCTGTAGTTGTCTTACCCAGTCAGCAGGTGTGAAGTTGACCGCCTCGGCAAAGTTGTAACCTTGGTTGAATCCTGCATGGTACGCGCGCGGAAACGTGATCACGAACTCGCCAGCGTGTTGGTCCATCCTAATCAAGAAAAACAAAGGGTTAATCATAGTAAGTTTATTAAAGTTATCACAATCTAACAAGTCCGATTTGACACGAGGGAGTCCCTCTTTGTACCGCTATGTTTGTCTCTCTTTGGCATATGAAACTATATGGGCTGTCAAAATGGACCTATTATTTTGTAACAACTTTAGATAACACCAGACTGCCTGCTTATTAGCCTCCGCGGGACTATCGACCTGCAGGAAATATTCACAATCAAACTCATGTAGAATCGAAGTAGCTGCTTGGTGCACGAGATGCATACTTTTAAATTTTTGCACTAATTTGGTGGTTCTTACGGCTTTTATTTATTGGTATAATATACAACGTGTTTCTTTTGATATCCCATAACTCTTGGGTGATGAGACCATCATTTTCAACCAATTATACTATGGGACCAAACATGAAATCGCGAAAAAAAATATCAGCTGTTATCTACATTTATGTTCGCATAACTCGTCAAAATATAGCGCAGAAACGAGCCTGAGTTAAACTTTTTTTTTTAAATGAAATTGTGGCGCCAAACCATTTACTTTTTGCGAACGCAACCGGCATCGATCGATCGTGAGAGTGTCGCTGAAGAGCAATTTTTAGAAAGAAAGAAAGAAAAATGCGTTTAATTGGCATTACATCAAAAAATAAATATGCCTTTATAACTGTAAAAATTAAAGGTTTTTTTTTTCGATATCCTCTAGTTCGGAAACCATAGGATTTCGAAAAAAAAAACGTTGGTTGTAAGGCGTAGGGAACTGCGGATTTTTTTTTTTTCGCGAGTATAATAAGTTTTTATACATGCACGCTGAAGGAACTTTAAATCTACTGACCATAAAGTACTCTGCTAAGTTCTAGGTTAGCATAATTTAGATTGTTGATTCGTTATGATAAAACTTGTTTTAATATTTTAGTAACAACTCACCTGTACACAGGCACTCCCGCCTTCATGAGAACATTAGGGTTCATGATGGTGACGAGCTGATGCAGAAGATCTGGCTGTAACTGGAACAGTTCGGGCGCTTCCGCCTTCATGGCAGCCTCGAACTGCTCTGCTTTTGAGCTCGGTACTCCGTACCTTGAGGAGCATACATGGTTTAGTTATAGGGAAAATGTAAAACTGAAAAATAATACCAAAACATCCAATAATCAATTGCATTCAATTTAATCATAAATTAGGTTACAAAAAAAAGCTGTCTTACAAAAAAAAAACAACCAACTTCCAAAAAAAACACTACAAAGTGAAAAATAAGTTTAATTTCGGAAGTCGGTGTCTTTGGATCTGTAGTTTTAGTTTCTTGCCATGAACTTCCGAAATTCAAGTTATTTTTCACTTTGTAGTGTTTTTTTTGGAAGTTGATGTCATCAATTCAATCATACTAAGATTCAGCACCTTATCGTAACGTCAAAAATTACGGGAGGAATTCTGTGATGCGAGATGTGTCTACATAGGTTAGAAGTAAAATTAGATCAATTGTCAGGTTATAATTTCCTTATTTTTTGAAGTCTCAAATATCAATATAAGTAATTATGAAGGATAAAACCAAGTAGCTATCTTTTAAATAACAACCATCTATAAAATTATGCGTATATGTCTGGTGTTCTGTGAGAGAAAGTATGCAAGGAAGTCTACTGTTCCATGTTAATTTTTAAGTAAATTAAGTATGTTTCTACGTTACTTAATTTAATTGGTGTTGTACCGTTTTAATTAACTATAAAATAAAAAAATAAAATCTAATTTTTATAAGATAAAATTATTATTGGTCAACTTACCAAGTCTTGGGCTCTCCCCAGTGAAGGTAGTTGATGGAATAGCTCCAGTGATCTTCATTGTGCCAGCAGAATGTCGCGAAGCACATGCCCACGTATAACCAGGGGATCTGAGTATAATATAGCAATGTTAATTCACCCATAATAGTTGTCGGATATAAATTTTGTGACTTGGTTTCTGACCTATCCTCTCAGAGAATTAAATTACCACAAAGAAGGCAAACCATCAAGTTTTGTAAATTAGATACCGGGTGTAAGAAGCCGAAAACCACATATTCTATCCATTATTTGGGTCGTTTCACTAGACCATAACGGGGAATCCACTGGTTCTGGAGATATTGAAAGTTAAAGTCGCATTTTTTTTTTTTTACTAAAACGTATTCCAAGTGTCATTACTAAACTTTTTCCGACAAGTACCTACGCGTACCGTAGAGCGAAGGGGCGGGGCTTAACTCCGTTTGCCTGGGTTCGCGTTACATTGCGCGTAATAAAAAATTGTTTTTTTATACCTAAAAATAAAAGTAATTTCCCAGCAATAATTGTTGCGCAAAGCTACTTAGATGTACAGTATGCATAATTGACGGCTTTGCGATGTGTCTTTTTACACCCTGTATATCCTTCGTAAATAAAAAGTTTCTACTAAGAACATGGGGGTACAGGAGTAGGGTAGGTTTTTGTGGTGCACTTTATCGTCTATTCCTTACACTCTAAGGTATTGTCTCCCAAATCAAATCATCTAATCATTTATTTCTTTGCAAACATGGCTAGTTGGTCTATGCATAGATGTTTCCAAAGTTATCTATCTTCTCAGTTGTTGCTTGTCAGTCGTGAGTGACGGAACTTTACGCAAAGCCACATTACCTTCATTCCGGATATATCCGCATTGATGTGGCCGAGCACGGAGCCCTCGAGCACGGGCAGGTTGTTGAGGTTCCAGGACGAGTCCGCGTACTGCTGCTCGCCCGGGTACAGGTGTGCGTGTGTCTTTGTGGGGAAACCTGGGAAATGGGTGATAGGTAAGTAAACGTACAGTAACAAATAGCTCATAGTGATACGAAAGAAAGAACAGTCAGTCGTTGTGGGAGGCTAAGGTGAGGCCCATTTGCAGTGGTGGATGTATTATGGCTGCGATGAACATAATGATGAACTGCTTTTACAAATGCAAATTAATAATAATAATAAAGTATATTGACTTGGCTCGCGAGGTTGTCGACATGTGGGATGTGGACTCAGCAGTCATTGTGCCGATAGTCGTATCAGCCAATGGCTTAATTGCCAAGAGCCTCGACCAACACCTAAGGAGGCTCTCGTTGGGCAGCTGGATCAAGGGCTTGATTCAGAAAGCGGTGCTTCTGGACACGGCCCGCATTGTTAGGAGGTTCCTCTCTCTGGAGCCCTGACCGCCGGTAGCTTGGACCCTGTTCCCGATACCGGTGGGCTACTATTTTTATATTTTTAAATGTTTTTATACTTTTTATATTTCAACATTTAAAAATGTAATTTATATGTATATACAAATGAAATAAAGGAAATAATAATAATAATTTAATAATAATTTATTTAAAACCAAAAACTGTTAACATTAAAATGTATCACTATGAACACTCGATTTATGCTAGTTAACGATCTAAATTAGGTGTTGCAACCAACCAACCAACCAATTATACAGAAAGTTCGTTTTCGATCGTATTCAAAGATGTGCTTTAAACTTTAAATCCTATTGGTTGATAACCAAGTATTGAGTAATCAATAAAAAATAAAAAAAAAACCGGTCAAGTGCGAGTCGGACTCGCGCACGAAGGGTTCCGTACCATATTATATGTTTAACAATCGCAAAGATAACTTTTTACTTATTTTATAATGATACTGTGAAATACAAGGTTATTTTTTGCAGTTGCAGAAAATCACCCATGCTTAAACAAAATACCTTATGAATCGCCGTTTTCAGTATTGTTGATTAAATACAGTATTCATGGTACTTACATGGTATAAAGAAGTTTCAGATTCCTAATTTGTTAAATTGTTGCGCTAGAGCTCGTACAAAAATGGTCTAAAATTTACAACTTTTACGGCCCGCTATTTCTTAATTTTAAAAGATAAAAAAATATGTTTGTACTCTACTCAATGAGTTCTAGACGATGACACCCCACATAACACATAATCAGCCTATAATGTTCCCACTGCTGGGACACAGGCCTCCGCTCGGTGAGAGGGAGTGGGCCGTAATCCAACACGCGGGCCCAGTGCGGGTTGGTAGATGTCACATATCTTCGAATTTTTGGTTCTAGGACATGCCGGTTTCTTCACGATGTTTTCCTTCACCGTTTTGAGAGCAGCGGTGATGAAATAATGACATGACATGCTAGATTAAAATTTTTATTTTTTTTTTCAAAATGAAAAGTTTATTGTATGGGGACCGACCCCTTAAATTTTTAACTTTGCTTTATTTTTATTATTTGTTGTTATAGCCGTAATAGACAGCGGAGGCCTAGTAAGTTTGTACTAGCCTGTACGTGGTTGTCTGATTTCATGGATTTTAATTTTCTTGCGCGGAACCCTAATTACTTTTTCTAAAATAAAAATAGCCTAAGTTACTCCTTAAAACATCAGCTATATGCCGTCAAAATCGGTGAAAATTCGTTTAGCAAGTTACCTAACTTGACACAAAGTACCATTTTTTTAATCGGACTGCGCTTTAAAATTCTTCTATACAAACTTTAACATCCCTAAACCTCATTTGAGGCGTAGTTTTGAAAAACTAATAATGACAAACATTATTACTTACTTATGCAAGTATTTGTGCTAAGTTTCAAGTTCATTAACCAAATTAATATGATTTTTCATATAAACTGTATCTATGTTTTCACGAACACAGATACCTAAAGAATTTCAAAAATCGTCTGGTATATTTCCATAACTTGCCTCAAACATTATTTACACTAATTTTAGAGTTAATCAAGCCCCCAATAAAATCCTCCGCTATAAAATTAACTTTTCACCCCGTAGGGGTACATTTTTGGAAAACCCTAATACACGTTAGTCTTAATTTTTGGTCTCAAGTATAAAAACTGAGTTTTGAGTTAATCGGACCGCGTGTTAAAGTTCCTCCATACAAACTTTGACACCGCCAATACCTCCTTAGGGGGTAGTTTAGGAAAACTAAAAATGCTAAACTTTATAATTTACTTAGATGAATATTCGTGCTAAGTTTCAAGTCTATTAACTCAAGTGATAGGATTTTTCATACAAACTTTCATCCCCTGTTTTACCCCCTTAGGGATGAAATTTTCAAAAATCCTTCCTTAGTGGATGTTTACACTATATAAGGTATCTATGTGTAAAATTTCAAGTCTCTAGGTTCATTGGTTTGGGCTGTGCGTTGGTATATTAGTCAGTGACTCAGTCAGGACTTTGATTTTTTTATATACATAGATTTACCATGTTATTTTAAGACCACAGACTTCTTATAGGTTTTCCTGTAATCTACAGGTATAGAACTATTTTCTATATTTTTTTCAAAATTTTAGGCTCAGTAGTTTCGGAGATAAGGGGGGGGGAATGGTCAATTTTCGTCTATTTTCTTAAATAACTTTAAAACAATAAGTTTTAAAATTATAAAAAAAATATATTTGAGACCCTCATAGTAAGCCTTTTCATTTGATATGTCACTCGGTACAGTTTACAAAACTTTTATTTTTAATTTTCTTATTTTCCCCCTAAAAGTGACTCTCATATTCAAAATTCATATAATTACTTTAGCTGTACGTGTTTGGGTCACAGAAATCCATATGTGTACCAAATTTTAACTTAATCGGTCCATTAGATTCGGAGCAAATTGGCTGTGACAGACGGACAGACGGACAGACAGACAGACAGACAGACAGACACACGAGTGATCCTATAAGGGTTCCGTTTTTTCCTTTTGAGGTACGGAACCCTAAAAACAAAAAAAAAATAAAAAACCGTTACTTACCAGAACCATGGTCCATCGAGTGCAGATCAGCGCCATATTCTACAGTAACATCCTCGTCTATGGACGATACGACGCGCCAAAACTCTTTCTCCACTGTCGATGTTGGCACCATCTATTCAAATTCAAAGTTAGTTAATGAGGATTTTGTAATGATTTCGATTATAATGAACAGTTCTAGACTAGACCGATTGCAGTGCATCTTTGAAGTATCCAGGTGAGCGGAGTCATATACACTGACGGCCAGATTATGCTAAATTAAATTAGCTGATGTCTCTCTCTCTCTGTAGTTGGTGGTCCCTCACGTCTGAGGATCGTGGTCAGCTTCGGAGTTGCACCCGGAGCGGATGATTCGCCTCCACCGGTTTCTGTCCAGCGCATCCCTCACCACCGTGTAGAATTGCGAGGACGATGATTCCTTCACGTGATCGGTCCATCGTGTTGGTGAACGACCGCGCGATCGTTTGCCTTCGGTGTTCCCAAACACAATCAGTATTTGCAAGCTTTCATCGCCTCTGCGATGTAATACGAGTTAACATAAAATAGTGAAAACTACTTACATACTACTACTTTCTTGATATTTATATTTAAATCTTTACTGAGTCGTCTCCAACGTATATTTGTATGTCAATTCAATCTTAGCCTGAACATCCATTTATATGAGTACAAAATTTCAAATAATTATCTTTAATTCTCATTTTTATAATGAGTAACATGTACAAACTGCCAGGCCTTATTTTTAATTTTATATTTTGACTTGTTTTTAAGTTTTTTTTTTTTTTTACATTGTTTCCACATGTAGAAGCAACAAAAATAATGTAAGTACCCAGGATGTTGTATTACTTATCTTGATTTAAAAGAGTGTCCGTGGAGTTTCTTGCCCGTTCTTCTCCATAGAGATCTACTTTTTGGAATGGGCAACTAGCTTCAACTTTCTGGCTAACTGACCGACTCTTTGAGAATTCAAAAGTGCTTGTAATTGGTTTACTTGAAATAAATGCTTTGAGTTTTGAGTTTGAGTTTGAAACTTACATGTACAGGCATATTGAAGTAATCGGACTTGAACTGGTCGGCCATCTCTCCGAACTGCTGTAGGGTGTACTCGCGCGACGCTTGCTCGAACCCGAACGCTTCTGTTGGTTTCGATACCTGGTGGCAATGGCAACATCGTGCTTATTATTGTAAATATTGTTTCACAAATCACCACCTACTCACATTAAGAACAAAACGATTTCAACATCATTCTATTTCTGTCAAATCAAAAAAAAAAACAAGTACTTATAAATTTGTCTTTTCCGAATTTGCTATTTTTTTACTTAAACTTTTTGTTTTTTGTTGCTTAATATCCTAAATAATTGTCTATTATTAGTAGCTTATTGTAATGATTACTTTTTAGATATTTTTAACTTTCTTAACACGTGCTTATTTATGTCAACCATTTATGACGGGGATCGGAACTGTTTCTCCTAAACACAGTTTATACTGTAACCTGTCTAGGAGAACAGTACGGCACCCACTAACTAGATTAAGAACGTATGCTTGTGCTTTATACATTGCCTACCTTGCCATGTAATCTAGTCCTTGTTGAACAATAAAATATATTCTATACCTACTAAAAAAAAAATTAGGCTTATTCAAATTATGCTGAGAATCAGCACTTTTTGAACGTCGAAATTACATAAGACAGTCCCCACAAAACGCCCGCCCTTCACCACTTCCTAGTGCTTTAGCTGGGAAGAAGTAGCGCAACAAACTGTCCAGCAGCACAGCTGTCTGTTCGGTTAGAAGAACTTGATTCTATACAATAGTATGCAAAATAATTTACGCAACACAATACGTTAAATTATATTATTTGTCAAAATGTTTGATATTGACAGAAACAGAATTATGTTTTAAAAAACCGGTCAAGAGCGAGTCGGGCTCGCGCACCGAGGGTTCCGTTCCGATTTCTGAAAAAGTGTGATATTTAGAGACATCGTTTTATTTTTCCTGTAATCTTTACATAAACTTCTATCACATAATTATAATAATTTCAGATTTTTTTCTTTACAAACTTCGGAGATAAGGGGCGGGGAACGGTATTTTTTTTACATTTTTCATCAAAAGTCGAAAACTATGCAGACAAAAAAAAAAATAAAAAATGTTTGAGAATGTGAAAACAGTGCTCTTTCATATGATACCCCACATGCCCTAGTAGCCCCACTTTGAATTTTTAAGACCCCCTTTCAGTCCCTGTTGCAAAAAAAATATAAATATTTTTAATTCTTTCTTATTTGCAAATTAGTTGGGTAAACGTCATCTAAAACTATTCCAAATTTCAAGTTGATAGCATTAGTAGTTCTTGAGATATCCAGCTGTGACAGACAGACAGACAGACTGAGTGTCACCACAAGTGTTCCTTTTTTACCATTTTGGTACTGAACCCTAAAAATATGTGATTTCGTGATTTCTGTTGCCAGTCTCGGTTAAGTAATTAGGTACACGGGGTAGTAATCTGAATAATTTCGTCAAAATCCTTTCACTGTTGACATTCTATAAATAGACAACAAGCCACATCAATTTTATTATACGTATACAGGGTGACTTTGAAAACATGCGATAAAATTTAAAGGGGTGTTCTACCCATCAATATGAACAATTTTTACTATGGGAACAATTTCGAATTCCCAAAAAAAAATCGACCTTATACAAAATGGTCTAATCGGGTATGTACCTTTATATGAGAAGGTCAATTTTTTTTGCGAATTCAATATTGATCCCTTAGTAAAAGTTGTTGATGGGTTGGGATGGGGATGTTGGGGATGGGAAGAGCACCCCTTAAATTTTGTGGCATGTTTTCAAAGTCACCCTGTATACGACTAATACTACCGACAACTGTTTTCTGTTGTTTTCGGTCCTAATCATAGTTTTGTAGGCTTAGCTTGTGCGAAACTGCTCTAAAACTGGGCAGCCGTCACTGCGCGGCGTAGTACCCACCTCCTCGGCCGCACACACGGGGCAGCGCCAGTCGCCCTTGGGCACGTCCGCCAGCGGCGGCAGCAGGCAGAAGGTGTGGTAAGAGTCGTCGCAGCCGTCACAGAGCAACATCTGCTCCTCCACGTCACCGCGCCCGCACACGTGGCACATGTACTTCGCCAGCTGGAGCAAAGAGAAATTTGTTTTGTTATATTGTTTTCCGTTTGTTCCATTATTGGCCAACGGTTAAGGCGAAAAGTCATCATAGTGATGTAAAAAAGACGTTATCCCGGTCCTAGAGCGACCATTTGCAGCTCAGTTAGCTAACCCTCTAGGTAAACAAGAATACAAATAATCACCACCCCAAATAAAAGACAATTTCGGGTTTAAAATGTACCGATTTGTGATTAGAAAGCAAAAAGAATACAGTAAAAGTTATTTACATTTTTTTTTTTTTTTTTTAATCAGACAGTTGCCGTAACTCAAAATATTGTCCAATATATTCCATGTTTTGATAATATGTAAAAAGATAGTATGAGTATTATTTGCACAGTGATTTGAATTATTTTTTATACATTAGTTACTGTAAGTTTAGTATATTTACAAAAAAAAAATCTTGAATGGTCTATTCACATTTTTACCTGCTGTGCCTACTGCCATATAAGTGATTATTTACAAAAAAAAAACGTTTCACCGGACAACTCTTACCCTGGATTTTGGAAAAAAAAACCCCTTCAAGGAATATAGGAAGTGGATGGATAGAGTGCCACCTGTCATTTGAGAAATTTTAAAATTGACCATGCAACATTGAACATCAAAATAGTGTAAAAAAAATATAAAATAACCAACAACCTGCCAATATCTGGGGGCACGGTAGTGCCCCCGCCAAGACGAGCCAAGTGAAGCGCAAGGGCACTACCTACCTTTCCTCGAAGCACTTCGTCGTATTTTTATCATAAAGTCTGTTTCTTGTAACTATTATATAGACTAAGTACTCACCTATTTTACTACAACTTCGAAGCAGCCGATTTTCGAGTCATATGTGGAGCCTACATTAAAGGTCATCTTTAATGCCTACAGGTAGAAGTTTGATGTCTCAAAGCGTGGAGATATCTTTCAAATAGATTAACTTTCTTATTTCTCTCCTTCCTTCCTTCTCCCCTATCAACCGTCACGCTATCATTCACTCCCTTCTCTTTCATAATATCTTTCCTCACACAATCCATCCTTTTCTTTGCCCTTCCTCTCCCTCTCCATCCATCAACAGTTATATTCAGGACTCTTATCACATGCGTTTCCTCAAACGCATGTGACTAAAAAAGTGATTAATATAAGGAAAAGGTGGAGGCGGAGGGAGATTTCCTTTTAACTTTTCTGCCACTGGTGCCACTTTCAAACTTCCCCTTATCACACTTATGACTAATTTCATATTTTATTCATTTTCTCCACACATTCATCTCAATATTCTCATCACTGCCCAGCATTCCGATCCATACCCTTGACTTAATTCCCTTGTTGTTCCCGCGAGGAACCTGTAACTGGGTACTCTAACTGTATATGTTACCGGGTCGTCCGGGTGCAACGCGAGGCTGGACGGCGGCGCGGGCGTCACGGACACCGTCATGTTGGACATGCGGTGCTCGCGCAGGCGCGTGGCGCGCGTCACCCGGGACCTGGCCCCGCACGACCCCGCTGCGGACATCCACTTGTTCTCGCGAGGACCTGCACAGAAAGGATCTAGTAAGACTCTGTTTGGAGAAGTAGAAGCTATGATATCAGGAGGATCTGTCCAGATAACATGATTATGGCATTCTCAGCTAATAAAACTCCACATGAACTTTGACATGGCTATTAAAGTCAGCACAATCTTCATTGACTACTTGACTAATTAACTATTGCATGCTAAATATTGGCCAAATGTGTGTTACTAAAAAATATTTAAAATAAGAACTTATGTACCATATTTGATGCAATAAATGAATTGAATTGATCTGCAAAGATCACCAACTGCTTGTGTTCCAAAAGTCAAGTAATTCTAAACCTACGTATCTATAGTCTATTGCAAAAATATGTGATAAAAGTGTAAACAAACCCTGTTCACGTTAAATTCTTAGGCAATCACTCACTCAAGGAAATTAGTAACACATTCTTTGATTCTGTATTTAGAAGTCTTCAACTTTATATCTCACCAGTTTTTCGAGAAAAATAATGTTTGAATAGAAATATTAAAATGTAATTAAAACATCATCAACGTAACATTATAAAATTAACCTCAATTGTCAAATTTAAAAAAAACATCTCATCACAGTAACATTAAAAACTACAATAGAATGACTACCTGCTGTTGAACCGTCATGTCAAATGTTAAAGTTACTTATAGTTCGGAGCAGGGACATGACATTCGACGCGTCTGACAGAAGTGACAGATATTTAACTTTAACCAGCGAAGCGTGGGCGTTTAAGGTTACAGTTAAAGTTATGACGTCGGCTAACAAATTGTCAAATCAACACAAATAAACTGATTGATTGATTGATGAACCCATTTTTTTGTTTTACTGGATAGAAAGAATAGAAAGAAAGAAAATACATTTATTTAGCACAGACTTTAACAATGTTACTTATTGTTAAAGTAAGATGGTGCAACCCACACCTGGGTGATTTAAAATTAGAATTTCGGGCTTTGGTATTCAATTTTTAAATGGCACTACAAATTGACATCCACTGGTACGTTTTTTAAACTGTTTGTTTACTTTTAAATCAGATACTATTGGAACAGACCATAGCTGTTCACATGGAAGTCATGATATCCTAATTCCATCAGGCATTTGACCATACTTGATTCAAATTACTTAGCTAGAAGGCAGACCCTGAAGTGTCACCACAAATAACGTTGAAAACTCACTCCTCCGAGTCTCGGGACTCTCCTCCTTAATGGGCGTCTTCATAGCCTCCTCCTGCAGCTGGCTGAGCGTGCGGTCGGCCGGCACGCTGTCGGGCGCCGCGGGCGCGTCCGGGTCGGGCTTGAACCGGCGCGCCGGCGGCGGGGTGGCGGCCGCCGTGCACTTGCTTGTAGACCGGCTGCGGGTGCCGCTTGCTTTTTCTGGCGTTTGTTCGCCTTTTACTTTGATTTCCTGGAGAAAATGGTGATATTTAGTAAGTGATTCATTGTTAGTTTTAGCACAGATTAATACATATGGGACACTCCGCAGTTTAGGTATGAAGCTACAAGTACGCGGCGGGCCCCGTCCACGGGGCTAATTCAGTAGAAATGCCGCGCGCCGTAGATGAATATAACTGTAGGTAATTAGCGTTCTGCGAACTGAATTGCACTTTATTGTGTAGTAGCAAGAGTCGCTTTTTATTTAAATGATTTTGCGGAGTGTCCCATCTGTTTTAAACTGTGGTTTTAGTAGAATTTTTACATGAACTTTAGATAAGTGTTAACTACAGTATTTTGAAAATAATACTGCGGTATAAATAAGCTAAAAATGAGAAAAAAAACTCAAGTCTTTGTTTATGGTTATCCCTTTGCTTCTCTTGCTCAGCAGAAACCTATTCTCATTTCCAAGACAGAAACAACAGCCTTGCTCAAGTGACTTTAACAGCACATGCCTATTATGTATACAGACAAGTAATGAAAATGGTTTATTTCTATTTGCACCCTAATATTTTTTCGACAATGTCATTGCCAGCATAATTTCGAATGAAAATGCCAGTATGAAAATGTGACATGCGATGTGGGAAAGGAATGTGTTTGGAAATGACCGACTTAACATTTTCACTCCTTGTCCATACCATTATTAAATACACAAAAAAACTCACAGTATCCTTATTATCGGTCCCATTGTTCTTGAAACTGTCGTACCGGTACAAGATCTTCTCGTAGTGGTTCTTGAGGATGGAGCCGATGCCCTTGCCTTGCGGGAAGCCCATGCGACGAGCCACCTTCGACCATTTTCGCTCTGATGAGCATACTTCGAAGCCACCTGTGGGACGAAAACAGTATTTGAGTATTTTTACACAAATGTTTTACATATTTCGCTGGACAGGTCGTTGTGGAGTTCCTTGTGGGGGTTTTATGAACAGCAGTGGACAGCTTGCGACTGATAGGAGATCGGTAGTTGTGTTTTGGCTAATATGATGCAACGGTTGCCTAAGAACTCGTTCTAGGAGGAGGAGGAGCTCGTGGCTAAATAATAACAGCCGCACGGGTCGATCCATCAGGTTAAGCTACGCTTGCCGGTGTTGGTCAGTGGATAGGTGACCATCTTTACATACCGAGACTCCTCCGTGCCTCGGAAAGCACGTTAAGCCGTTGGTCCCGGCTGTCATTTGTGGAACTTTTGACAATCGTTACGGGTCGTCAGAAGCCCGAAAGTCTGACAACCAGTCACACCAAGGAGTATCGTATTACCCAATTACTGGGTTGTGGAGGTCAGATAGGCAGTCGCTCCATGTAAAATACTGGTATTCAGCTGCATCCGGTTAGACTGGAAGCCGACCTCAACATAGTTGGGTAAAGGCTAGGCAGATTGATTGGTTGCTTAAGAACACCCCTTAATTGTATCGCAATGTTGATGTTGATTACTGTTAGGCCGCAAATTCGGAGGGGCGTTTCTAGCAGCGTGCAGCGGGGCGTTACATCTGCACTCTGCAAGAAACGCTGCTCCGAATTTGCGTCCTTAGCACTCGTACCCACGGGCCACTTTTTAATCGGTTCGCGGACGGTAAACGAGACTCAATACCTATAAGTTTTATTGTTATGACATCTATAGACCTCAAACGCCCGCGAAAGTGTTAATACGGCGATTTGTTATCGCGCACTGGATATTCAACGCACTGCTTAGCCCCGAGAGTTGAAAATCAAACTACGTATTTTTTGACGCACTGTTCTCAAAGCTCCCTAAAAGTCCATCCGTCTTTCCGTCCGTCCGTCTGACATTACGGTCCATTAAAACAAGTGTAAAAGTTAAATTTTTCGGACGGGCATTAACACATCGGGAGTAGGGACAACTGGCAAATCATGTTGTCATTCATACTTCGTTCGGGCCCCGAACCAATCATCCATCCGTAGGTGATACGGAGTAGGAAACGCCCGTAACGAAGGCCGAAACTACAGGCTTCGGGCTTAGGGAGTAGGCCCCCTGCACCGAGTTAAAAATCCAGTGAGCGATAAAAAATCGTCGCGTTAACCCGTCGCACGCCAATTAGCAGACACAACAGATTTTTTATTGTTATCTGCACACCTGGGTGTCAATCGACGTTTAAAGAGTTACGAGCCATAGCACATCTCCGCCACGAAACTTCATGGTGTTCCGTGATGTTCCACTACTCGAGAAGCGGAACATCATGCGAGACAGTTGAATTGAACTCCTGCGGTTTCGCTGCTATGGTTTCACGGCGGAGGTGCTAAGGCCCTGAAAAATCGTCCGTGTGCCCCTGGCTGCAGTCGACTTCTAGACAAAAATATCTCTGGAACCACTAATACTTGGTGCACAGAATTAATTTTTAAATAGACTTTTTATATACAGGGCTATTTTTAAATGACTAGCTAAATTTTCACAGGGTGTTCTACCCATGAATATGAACAACTTTCACTAAGGGACCAACTTTGAAATCGCAAAAAAAATATCAGCTGCTTCATACATTTTGATCGAGTAGGTATTGAACTTTTGTAGGAAACCCCTGGTTTTTTTTTGTGATTTCAAAGTTGGTCCCTTAGTGAAAGTTGTTCATATTCATGGGTAGAACACCCTGTGAAAATTTAGCTAGTCATTTAAAAATAGCCCTGTATATGTATTTAAACATTATTTCTGTTCCTGTTGACTCACATGGGATGGAACTGATCAATTTAATTAATTAACAAATTATACACGTGAACCATACATACATTGACTAAACTTTTAAGACTTCAGCGTAAGCAAATTACTGTTAACAAGATTTGTTAAATTTAATGAAGACAATGAACAAGGAAAATTATATGGAAACCAGTTTACCTCAATAATGGCAAATTATCAAGTTAAGTTCAAAGGCGAATTTACACGCGGAACAATTAAATTAACCGTTTGTTTATAATAAGCAGTAAATAAATGAGACAAAACCAGAAGTTGAGCTGTCAAAGCACATTCTAAGGTTATTCTTTGCCAGAGGGATCACTCCCGTATTTTTAAGAACGTTCTTCAATATCAATCAATCTGCCTAGACTTTTCCAAACTATGTTGGGGTCGACTTCCAGTCTAACCGGATGCAGCTGAATACCAGTATTTTACATGAAGCGACTGCCTATCTGACCTCCACAACCCAGTAACTGGGTAATACGATACCCCTTGGTAAGACTTGTTGTCAGACTTTCGGGATCTGACGACCCGTAACGACTGTCAAAGATCCACGAATGTCAGCCGGGACCAACGGCTTAACGTACTTTCCGAGGCACGGAGGAGTCTCATATCGAGACTCCTCCGTGCCTCGGAAAGCACGTAAAGATGGTCACCCATCCACGGACCAACCCCGGCAAGCGTAGCTTAACCTGATGGATCGACCAGTGCGGCTGTTATTACTTAGCCACGAGCTCCTCGTTCTTCAATATCATACTGTCAAAATACTTCTAATTTTCGACAAATTTTTGACTTGTGATTGTTGCGAAGATGAGGTTGTGACTAATATATGTTGAACGTTTTTAATTACGGGAATTGGCCTTCAGATGCATGAATGAACAGCAAAAGGAGTATGTAAGGACCTTAGCAGATAAGAGTTCTGTAGTTTCTGCCCGCCCCCATGGGAATACAGCGTGAGTTCTAGTTCGCATGTCAAGAAACATGTCCCTGCAAGCTTAGTTTTCAACAAAGGAGATCCCTTCCTTCAATGTGTGAAATTCTTATTTTGCTGCAAGTGACTCAAAATACACGTTTCGCATATTAATTAAAGCAATGTGCCACAACTGATATGGAGGTTATATTCTTCGTTTTCCATCGTGTCGACACAAGTTATGAAAAATGTTAACGCCATGTTGTGACGAATCCAGACAGCATGAGTAACAATGCTCCGGCCATATTAGCCGTAGAACCGATGACCGTTGGTGAAGACGAGTTCTTGACTGGAGATCTTAAATCGGCAAACGTAAGGTAGGACGCCCTCAGGCTAGGTGGAGCGACGATCTTCGCTGATAGCAGCTGTGTGAGAGTTGCTGAGAATCGAGACGACTGGCGTGTGGTTGGCGAGGCCTATGCCCAGCAGTGACTGCTGTAGGCTGATGGTGATGATGGGTGATAGCGAGGCTGGTATTTGCACTCTGATCGCGACCTATATTTGGGAGGGCACTGACGCACAGCGGGGCATAGATGATGCATTTTTATAAATTATTTGCATTCAACTAGCTTTTGCCCGCGTGGAAATCGATCCCACGGGAGCGTACTACCGGGAAATACTTCCTTATTCCTTGTCTACATTAGAAAGGGAACCTAAGTGCAAAATTTCCGCTTTCTAGGTTCAAGGGCTGGGCGTTGATGAGTCACTCAGTCAGGACTTCTCTTTTTATTTTATAGATAGATTGGTTTGAGTCGGAAACTTGCATTTTTATTTAGATTCTTTCACGTTGAGCATTCACTGATATTACTTGCAGGTTACCGACATTTTCTGCATACATTCATTATATTGCATCTGCAATGACAAACTTTAATGTTTAGTTACACATGTCATCATGTTTTTTGGTTCCCAGGAGTCTGATGAACCAACCCCTAAGAAAATAAAGACATGGGGCACATACCTGCTTCTTTAACAATCTTGTGTAGAGCATAAAGGTCCAGCGGCTTCCGCTCCACCGTGGGGATCTTGAGCACGGAGCCCTGCAGCTCCCAGAACTTGATGATCTGGTCGAGGAAGTTCAGCTTCACTCGGGTTATCGCCTGGTACAGAACAACAACATTATTACTTTACAATATAAAGTTTACTTGGGATGAGTAATTTCGAATTTCACATGTTTTTGGATAGCAATCAAACCATCAACCTTAAGTGATGGTAAAGGATCACCTGGCGTCGTCTGCGACACCAAATGCATTTCACGCACGTGGCTATTCCACAAACAATGCTGAAACGTCTCCTGAGTACTTCATGCGGCCTACCCAAATGTCCTTCACAACTCAGCAACGATCCGTTGAACAATAGTTCGTCGTCGGATTGTTGAGCTCCTTAAATTCCGAGTTGCGCTACTCATAACTGACACATGCGTGCACTGTCTGGACAGGTCCACTCAAACCTGTGCTTTCCTCAAGAGATCACCACGAGACAATAACTTACATGATCCTCATATAATCTGACCATTGCAAACAATACAATACACACACACACACACACCCTCACACACACACAATACAACACACTCACATACACACCACTCAAGAGCATGCATGCACTAATTTTCATTTGTTTTTTGATTTATTATTTTAATTTTGTTGCATAAACTGTTAATGTTCCAAAATCGGGTGAAGACACTGATTCCTGTAACACAGGTACCACCTAGCTCAGGAGTCAGGGCTTCAATTGTAAATGTAACTCCATTTTTATGTCAATAATATATATTTTATTATTATTTTTTATTATTGCAATCCTAGTCTTAACAAATATTATAAATGCGAAAGTGAGTTTGTTTGTTTGTTACGCTTTCACGATAAAATGGCTGAACGGATTTGAATGAAATTTGGCACATGGGTAGACCATGACCTGGAGAAGGACATAGGCAACTTTTTATCCTAGATCGCAGACGAAGTCACGGGCAACAGCCGTTAGTTTAGTTTATTATTCGTATGACTGTCGAGAGCAACAGCATAAGGTGCTGTCCAAGGCATGATGCCGTAACCATAACCATGGTGTGTAATTTATAAAATGTCTAAACCATGAGTGCGACAAAACCTCGCAGATCGAATACTCCTAAAAATTCTAAATAGGCTTATGGTAGTTGGTGTGCCGAGTCTAGCTAACAATAGGCCTCTAGATCGATATCTGAACACATTTAAAATAGGCGGCCTACGTTTTGATATTATAAATACTGTTTTAGGTAAATATAGTTCACCTTGAAAAACCAACAAACTTCCCGCAAACAATGCCGTGGACACAAAAACTACCTACATTATACAAAATTAACTGTGGTAAAAGTTGAAAACAGTGTATTGATAACACACAAAATCAATCTGAGCCTTTTACCAACTATGTTGAGGTCGGCTTAGTCTAACTGCATGCAGATGAATACCAGTAATTTACATGGAGCGACTGCCTATCTGACCTCCACAACCCAGTTACTGAGTAACACGATACCCTTGGTAAGACTGGTTGACAGCCTTACGGGCTTCTGACAGCCGGGACCAACGGCTTGACGTGCTCGTCGTCTCTCGAGTCTCGGTATGTAAAGATACCGAGACTCCTCCGTGCCAATCCACGGACCAACCCTGGCAAGTGTAGCTTAAGGTGGATCTGCAGCGATATCAGTCAGTCAATCAAGTCCGTTTATTTGTGACAGAAGCATCTATAGTGCTCCATTGCCTCCATTACAATAATTATGAGCCTCTTTAGTGAGTAATCGTACTTTTTTACATAACATAACAAAGTCTGTAATCCTCGAAGGGTTATGCAGAGGTGTAAGTACCCAAGTGCACCCCACACTTGCCGCCAGGGTCGCGGGTTGTTCGAAAGAGATACCGTGGCCCTGGCACAGGCAACTGAAGGAACACGGGTGGGGTTTAGTCAGAGAATGTCTGACTCGTCCTCCCGCTCCACCCAGAGTGGGAGAAGTCATTTGATGATTTCCCATCCACAAAAAAAAAAACACCCACACTTCGCCAGTTAGGTATGTTTAACCCTTCGTGTGCCGGAACGTGGATCCACACGAGACACAATGGCTTTTTAATTGTGTCTGCAATTACGACATTCGACTAGTTAAGTACCATCCCATGTAATAGGGATAGGGGGCGAGCCTATTGCCATCAACCGGGCACAGCCCGACCTGGGATTCGAACCCCATGCTCAGCACTAGCATTTGCAACCACTAGATTATCGAAGCGGACTTATTTACATCATTTCAAACTATTGTAATATTGTTACACTTGCACTTCCCAGCGGCTTCGCCCGCGTGGATGTCGGAAAATATCCCACGGGAACGAAAATCCTTCCTTATTCCCAGTCTACATTATAAGGGCAACCTCTGTGCAAAATTTCAGCTTTCTAGGTACAATGGCTTGAGCTGGGCGTTGATGAGTCAGTCGGGACTTCTCTTTTTATTTTATAGATAGATAGATATAGCAGTCGGCAATACCAAAGAAAATGATAAACCAGGCGTATCATACGTAGGGTTGCCAACCGTACTCTAAAATAGAGTATTGTACTCTTTTTCTTGTAGGTGTACTCTAGAATCTATAACACTAATAGAGTACGCTAAAATACTCTTTTAACATAAACTGACCTTTTTGGCATAATGTTCACTGATGCCAGCCATGAAAGTGAAGTAGCAAGAAGAGCTGAACAAGGGCTTCATTAAAATTTATTAAAAATGAGCTCCTGATCGTATATTAACTCAGAATTGGGATGTTTGGTGTCTAAAATTCTTTTAAAAACAATAAAAAATTGTTATGTACCTCAAAAAGTGCTAAAAAATACAATTTTATTTTATTGGTCAGTGGGTCGTCATAAGATTCAATAAATGGTACTCTTTTTAATAATCTGTACTCTTTATTGACGCTCTCTGAAATCACATTATACTCTATTTCTTCTAGAAAAAGTTGGCAACCCTAATCATACGGCCCGAACCTGGGGGCCTATTCCCTAAGTCAGTCAGTCCGTCCGTCCGTTCGTCCGTCCGTCTGACAACGATCCATCAAAACAAGTATAAAAATTAAATTTTTCGGACGGGCAAAAACACATCGGGAGTAGGGACAACTGTCAAATCGAGTTGTCATTCATACTTCGTTCGGGCCCCGAACCAATCATCTGTCTGTAGGTGATACGGAGTAGGAAACGCCCGTAACGAAGGGAGTAGACCCTGGTGGAGTAAGGCAGTGACCGAGTGGCGTCCAAGGACTGGAAGACGAAGTGTCTTCCGGCGGCGGATTGGCGGAGGACATGGGTCCATCGCGGGTAGAACGTGGACGAGGCAGGCACAGGAGTGTGGGGATTGGCACAAGAAAAGAGAGGCCTATGCCCAGCAGTAGGTGACGTCAGGTTGTGGATGATGATGATGTCTGAACGGTTTTGATGGTTCTTTCCTCAAAAGACCATTTCAGACTGGATCTACATGGTCCTCACATGATCTGACCAAGATTATGTCTGGACTTTAAAAGAGACTTTGACCCCTGAGTTTGTTTCGCCATTTCTTCTCAGGGTAGTCAGATAGGAAATGTCGACTTCATCTAGCCTATTTAAAAAAAAAAAAAAAATTATGACGTGTAAAAGTGATTTCGATATCCTATTTACAGAATAAACAATTTCATTTCATTTCATTTCATTTCGAACTTACATTTAAACTGACCAATCCCACGGCAGTGAACGTTACTTTAAAAGTAACAATTAATATGGACACTAACTCAAACACTGCTAGCGAACGCCAAGGGCAGTTACATGATTATTACAAATGAGCTAACAGAAGGCAGTAAATACGTCATTTTACATATTGCTGAGTATAGTAGGTATATGGTTAGTAACTAAATAAATAGGCAATAGTTAACAAATTAATTGTATTCATTGTTTAGTTGCGAAAGAACTTAAACCGTTGTATGCAACGAATTTTTGTGTTTCCGGGAAAAAATTGTGGGTAAAAATCTGAATTCAGAGAAATATGAAATCGACTTGCTGATATGCATGCAACAAGCTATAAACCCGTGTGGCCTACTTACAATAACATCAACATTATGAATAGTTTTCAACGCTCTATGCACCTTTGCAGTAGAGAGGTCTAGTTAAACATTGATCAGCGTGGTAGCTGCAGTTAAACTAATCCCCGATTAGGCAGTCATTATGATAGTCCACTAATCAAACTGTTTATACACGTCCGCTCGCTATCCACACATGAGCTAACCAAACCAATTATTCAACAAATACCTATCTGATTTGAATGATCGTGATAAAACAATTAATGTGGTTTCAAGCGCAAACTTGCATTGTACGATAAAATGTCGGAAGGATTAAACAAATTCAAAATAAACCTCTGATAAAAATAGCCCCTAAATATTCTGAGGTTTTTAAACGGGGTTTATCCATTCGATAATGATTATTGGTCCGATGGGTCCGATATCGTGTTTCTGAACACTTCGATAGGGAAGAATTTAGGTTAAAATCGAGTGAATTACTATCGAGGGTTTATCTGAGGACTTCAAAAACAGAGCATAAGGAAGGAATTCCCTGATAATTTTGTAGAATCAATAGCTATTAAGAGTTTAAACTCCGTTTAAGAATTCTGCAGAAACCGGGCGTTAGTGTGCCACATTAAGGCTACTTTATACGACTTTTAAATGATTTTAAACTGGAGATGACGTCTAAACGAGTACTGTTAATGATTTGGAAAAATATTATGTTAAATTAGAGCATTTTCTTAATAGCTTAATCATTTTCATAATTCTCCTGCCTCTCCATTAGTCGTCATCTCGGTATAGACACTCCCTTTCTAGCCATATCATCTTTCACAGTCCATCCGAAAGAAATAATGAGTAAGGCAAGACCAAATAAACGTCTTTGGTCTTGCCTTACTCATTATTTCTTTATTATTTCTTAATAACTTAATACGTGAATAATAATAATAATAAATAATAAAAAATAATAAAAATCTTTTTTATCGAAGAAACATACAGAGTTCGACATACAGTTTGACATTTGGTTTAAAAATATAATAATCTTTTCTGTTGCAAAATCTGTACAAAACAATAATACTCTACCTCTTAAGCTAGGTTATACCTGTATTTTAAGAGGTAGTTGCGGTCAAGGTTTACACTGATCAACAAAAACTTATCTTAAGTGGACTGTGTCATTCTACTGTATGGTATAAAAATAATAATAATAAAAAAAAAAGAATAAAATTGTAGGTTTGTGTGTGTGAGTGGTGTGTGTGTGTGTAGGTGTGTGTGAGTGGTGTGTGTGTAGGGGTGTGTGAGTGGTGTGTGTGTGAGTGGTGTGTGTGTGTAGGGGTGTGTGGATAGGTGTATTACACAAGATAGGCAAGTAACGACTCCGTGTAAGAGTAGTCCTTAAGGAGCAGCCACTCTGTTACTTTAGATTTTACTGCATGTGAGTTTAGATTTATAATATTGAGGTGTTTGTTAATGTTTGTATAAATATATAATACTGATGTTTAGCGAAGGAAGTCTTGTGTTGGATACTTGGTGGAAGGTACGTGCGCTTATTTGTAAGAGGAGGTGGAAGGCCTGCGTGCTTTCTAAGGGTGGATTGGAGCACATAAAGCTGACGAACCGTAAGTACTTTAGAATAAAGAAATAAAAGAATATTTTAGATTGTGTTTATATTAAATAGTGTACATAATTAATTTGTTATGTCAAACGCGGATAAAAAACTGAGAATCACGCAGAAACTATCAAGCGTATTGCTATGAAACCGTCATCATTTTAAAGATATTTTAATTATTTATCTTTTAGTATATACGTGTTTTAGTATAATACCTTTTTAAATTATTAATGCGTCTAATTTGGGACAGCGCTCCTTGATGGGCGAGTCCTATTGCTGGCAGGACGTACGGCGCGTTGCGTGAGCTCAGCACAGAACACGCAAGCTAACCGCTCAAGGCCATTGGCTTATACCTTCGTCTTAAGGTTGATGCGCCACGGTAGCCCGCGAAATTCAAAATTTCTTACGTTTTTTGCAATTTTTAGGTCAGTGTGAGCTTGTATGTTGATTAAAATATGATTCGCGGCCGTAGCTAATATGGCTTTACAGAATTATAATCATTAGAATCAGCAATACAACTCCATAAGTTAGCATTTACCTCAAATCTAGCGATTTCATGAAATCATGAGGTTTGAGGTAAATGCTAACTTATGGAGTTGTATTGCTGATTCTAATAATTATAATTCTGTAAAGCCCTATTAGCTACGGCCGCGAATCATATTTTAATCAACATACAAGCTCACACTGACCTACAAATTGCAAAAAACGTAAGAAATTTTGAATTTCGCGGGCTACCCTGGCGCTTTCGCCTTAATTACTTAGATTGAGTTTTATTAAAAACTAGTTTCTGCATGTCGGATCCGGTCAATAGTACGGTCAGGAAACGAATCGCAAGCGCGCCACTGGCGACATCTCGTGATCTACCCACACCAACAGCGCGCTTCTACAGAGTCGTGATGTTTTAAGCTCATGGCGAGGAGGACAGTCTAGTGTCTGATCGCATCGGGGTTACTACGCCACGGAACTTGTGATTTTAATAATCACCGAATATAGCACCCAGTGTGTTTTCATTGCACGAAACCCATCTTTTGTCCACATAGTGTCTGAATCTATCTGAGTAAATCCTAACGTATCCGACATACATAATATCACTATCACTACATCACTACATATTATAAAACAAGGTCGCTCCGCTGTCTGTCTGTCCCTATGTATGCTTAGATCTTTAAAAGCACGCAACGGATTTTGATGCGGTTTTTTTTAATAGATAGAGTGATTCAAGAGGAAGGTTTATATGTATAAAAAACGCGGGCGAACCCGCGGGAAAAAGCTAGTAAGTAATAATTATAAGTCTATACGTGAGGATTTGTAGTTGTCTTTTTGGTGACTATGGCTTCTTTGTTTGTTTTTATTAGCTGTAAGTCCTCCATGTACTAAAAAAAATAAATATGCTAAGGGCCCGTACACACGTACCACAACCAAACCACATAACCGCAGCGATAAAATGTGGGCAAGCAGTGGTTGTGCGAATAGTGTCGCTGCAGTTGTTTGTGTCGTGGCTGCGACGTGACCTTGCTGTGGTCGGTATCGCCCACACGGTTGATTGATTTTGGCGATCAAATGTGGTCCGTGTAAATAAAATATTCATTTTTAATACAAATTAGCGCCGTCCACGTGGTTGTGGTACGTCTGATCCACAGCCACATTTGTATAAAACTCCTTCGGCCTCCGACCGACCGCGTCGCATCGCGTTGACCGCCTGCGATTAGATACTCCGTTTTCGCTTAGTGTTCTTTGTGACTTTGTTTTTCTTTTGCTCAGCCCCTAAGGTCCGTAACGCGAATCACTCTACGACCCTTAGGGGCTTTAACATCACTCTGCGTGATGTCAAACTGAAAACTACCTATAACCTTCCTCAAGAATTGGGCTATCAAGTGCAATCTTTTCAAATCCGACTGGTAGTTCCAGAGATTACCGCGTTCAAACAAACAAAATTCAGCTTTATTATCATTTCTTCTGTACGTGTGTTTGTCACCTAACTCCTCCTAAACGACTGGACCGATTTAGATGAAATTTTGTGTGTATATTTCAATGGGTTCCTGGATGGTTTGAAAACACAATTGGACCCGGTAGGTGGCGCTGAAGTCGGGTTCTAGGATCGCTGGTATTAGTATAGATAAAAAAAATATACTTAGATCATTAAAGATTCCTTTGTTACTTAGGGCCCTCGCTCACGGCGACTTTTTGTAGCGATGCAGTAGCGATGCTGTCGCGCGTCCGCATCGATACAGTCGCGAAGCGGTCGCTAGCTGTGTGCCCTCGCCCACGGGCCCAGATTCAGTCGCGATGCAAACGCGACACTGGTGCGCTTCTGTCGCGATGTAAACGCGATTCAGTAACGGCACAAAAATACCCGCGATCGCTACAGTTGCAAGATGGACTCCGTTGAGGCAACATTCGTCACGTTGTCTTTGGTGCTGCTTTTACGTAAGCAGCCGAAGCGTAGGCAACGAAAGCTCGGTTCTCCACTCACACGCCACCCTCCCTCTGTTCTCTCCCCGATGTCGTCCGACACGGTCGCGCGTTTGCATCGATACAGTCGCGATACTGTGACGCGTTAGTATCGCGTTGGCATCGCTTCTGTAGCGCGTTGCAAATGCGACTAACGCGCGTTAGTAGCGATGCAGTCGCGCATTTCGTAAACGCGCGACAGCATCGCTACAAAAAGTCGCCGTGGGCGAGAGCCCTTAATATTAAGCTGGTTAATAAGATAATGTTTAATCAGTATTCTTACCTCCAATTCATTGAGTCTTTGTATCCTCGGTGTGAAACGTAACCGGTCTACGTCCACTGCGAATGGGGGCTGCCAGTGCTGGAACAAAATAATATGTTTAGCTTGTACCTTGCTTATTCAAAGGAAAAAAAAATATGGTTAAGCTGAAACTTGCACTGAGCAAGTGATAGAATCAATCTGCCTAGCCTTTTCCCAACTATGTTGGGGTCGGCTTCCAGTCTAACCGGATGCAGCTGAATACCAGTATTTTACATGGAGCGACTGCCTGTCTGACCTCCACAACCCAGTAACTGGGTAATACGATACCCCTTGGTAAGACTGGTTGTCAGACTTTCGGGCTTCTGACGACCCGTAACGACTGTCAAAGATCCACGAATAACAGCCGGGACCAACGGCTTAACGTGCTTTCCGAGGCACGGAGGAATCTCGATATGTAAAGATGGTCACCCATCCACTGACCAACCCCGGCAAGCGTAGCTTAACCTGACGGATCGACCCATGCGGCTGTGTGTGCGGCGTGTGACTTAGCCACGAGCAAGTGATAGAATAGAATATAATATTTATAACACATTTGCTCGTAAAGGGTCTCTTATTTCACCAATTTCAATATCGTAATGTATGTCATTACGTACTTGTGCGTTATCGTAAAGTAAAACGCACGAGTTTCTTTTTAATAAGGTAACACGTACGGCTATCATACAATAAATACTTTTTCTTTCTTTTCTTTCTTTCTATCATGATGTCCGTGTAAAACGAACGGTACTTTTTTAAATCTTAGCAAAGAGTTTTTATGTCAGAACAGTGGTCAACATTTTATGAATAAAATTAACTTTGGGATAAAATAAAATTAAAGAATTAAATTTTAAACATTTAATTCTTTATTTAATTAATTTTGACAATAAATTGCAACCATTTATCTGTAACAAAAACAAAAAATATTAATTTACTTTAATAATAAGTACTGGCTGTTTTTGTGCCTTTGCCTTAAAAAAAAAAGCGCTGATGCGTGAGCATCGCTAATTGTGAACAAGTAAAAATTATTCCGCGCGCTTTTTCTTTTCGCTGTATTGTTTTTATTTGAAAACGTCGCCAAGAAATGATGAATTTATTCATTCGACACCGCCAGTAGTCTCAGAGGCAGCGAAAAAGGCTACTCTAAGCCTCTTGCCCGAAAAATCGATCGATAGATACCTATCGTATCGTAGCGTATCAAAATTTCATCGTATGGAAAACAAGCAAAGATGCAAATTCATTTTCAGAAAGTGTGTTTTTAAAGATTTATTCGTTTAAGAAAGTCCGAGTTTTATTTATTTCCTCGGAAATATGTTATAAAACGTCGTATGACATACGTGCGCTTTGATAATTACAGCCTCTGCTTTCTTGTAGCCCTCGCCTACGCCTAGCAATATCGCCTCGGCTGTAATTTTCAACTTACCGCACTTATATCATAATGTACTATTATTGAACATGAGTATACATCATAATATGTGCAAGGTCTTAAAAATAACAGGTAGATCTGCATATTTTGCCATTTATGGCGTACAAAACAACACTATAATGGCGTATAAAACGGCACAAAAAAAAAATTGACTCTACACAGCAAACTTTGATGCAAGTGTAATCGATGCATTTTTTTTCCTTATTTGTATGACATGAGGTCTTTAACTAAAAAAAAGGACCTTGATTGTTATTATTTTCTAAAGTTGAAATAAATAAGTACCTATGTTACTCTTACAAGACGTTTACAAGACTTGCCTCTTTCATAATATTATTGAAGGAATCTTAAAATCAAGATAGCTCTATACAAATAGGTACTTATCTACTTAAAATAAGGAAATAGTGTTTGAAGTACATTGAATAATTTTATTAAGATTTATTTTAATAACTGCATACTGAAATGCCTTGTTCTCTAATACTATTGAAGTATTTTCATGATTGTATTATTATTTTTCCGGTAAGTACTAAACAAATAACAATAAAAGATTAATCATCCAATCTAAGTCGACGTTCGCACGGACGTAAAAATATCGCGGCGATTTTGTTTCGCACACTGGATTTTCACCGCTCTTCTTAGCGCCGAAAGTTGAAAATCCAACGGTGTTTGGTTTTCGTCGCGTTAGAATGCACTCTGTTATTGTTAGGTTGGATTCTCAATGCTCGGCTCAACAACGAGAGTTGAAAATCCAGTGCGCGATAAAATCCCGCCGCGGTTTTTTTACGTCCGTGCGAACGTCGGCTTACAGGATGCAGCTGAATACCAGTATTTTACATGGAGCGACTGCCTATCTGACCTCCATAACACAGTTACTAGGTAACATGATAGATACCCCTTGGTAAGACTAGTTGTCAGACTTCGGGCTTCTGACGACTGTCAAAGGTCTACGAATGACAGCCACCCCTCCACGAGGCAAGCATAGCTTAACCTGATCAATCGACCCGTGCGGATGTTATAACTTAGCCACGAGCCCCTTTAAATAACAAAAAAAAAGGTTATTTACAAAAAAGCTTATGTTATAGCACGTTTACAGATTGTTAGTTAACAAGTTTACAGATTGGGAAAGTTTTAGATTAGACCTACAAAATATTATTGACCTAAAAACTTCATTAAAAAGCAAAGATCAGCTCGATTCTGAAGTAAACAAGTTTAGCACCAATATCCAACAATGTGCATGGAACAACACTCCACAGCTTATAAAAAAATTTAAAGGAAATACCTACCCAAAGGAAATAATAGACCTATTATATGAAAAAAGGATTCAAAGAAAAAAGTGGCAGCACACTAGATTTCCGCAAGATAAAACTCTTTTGAATAACCTTACGAAAAGGCTGAAAAGAAAGATACAAACCTTTCAAGATGAGGCCTTAGATACTAACCTACGTCAGTTAACTAGCGACTATACAACGCAATACTCTCTTTGGAAAGCGACAAAGTCACTCAAAAGGCCAATTGTACCAATTCCTCCTATCAGGGATGAACACGGAAAGTGGGCCATAAGCAATGAACAGAAAGCTCTAAGATTTGCACGTCATTTAGAAGAAACCTTTCAGCCAAATGACGGGTCTGCAGACAACCTACAGTTTGCTAATAACCTGCAAGATCAAAGAATTAAGCTTGTGACCCCGAAAGAAGTTGCTAAGGAAATTCAAATTATTAGTCTAAAGATATCCCCAGGGTATGACCTTATTACGGGAGAAATCCTAAAACAGCTCCCGCGTAAAGCCATAATTAAGCTTACTAGGCTCATAAATGCTGCATACGTGCTAAAACATGTTCCTGAGCCATGGAAAGTTGCTGAAGTGATAATGATTGCAAAGCCCGGTAAACCACCTCACGAAGCATCATCATATAGGCCCATTTCCCTGTTGCCTATACTTTCAAAGCTATTTGAAAAATTGTTTTTAAAACGCCTAAAACCAATCATAAACGAGAAAAACCTGATCCCTGACCATCAGTTTGGTTTCAGAGAGAAACACTCAACAATAGACCAAGTACATAGAATTACCAACATCATTGAGAGAACGCTTGAAGATAAAAAAGTCTGCTCCACTGTGTTTCTAGATGTAGCACAAGCTTTTGATAGAGTTTGGCATAAGGGTTTGATATACAAGCTAAGATTAATGTTGCCCAATGATTTTGCCGATATCTTGCAATCATACATTACAGATAGAATGTTTCGAGTAAGGCACGAGGATGCCTTTTCCGAGTTAAAAATTATTAAAGCTGGCGTGCCTCAAGGTAGTGTGCTGGGGCCAGTCCTCTACCTCTTGTACACGTATGATATACCAGAGCTGGAAAATAATACTATTGCAACATTTGCGGATGACACTGCCATTATGGCTACAGGGTCATGCCATACGGAAGCAATTGAAAAGGTACAAATCGCTGTAAATAAAGTTCATGACTGGGCACAAAAATGGAGAATCAAGTTGAATGAATCAAAGTCACTCTACATTGATTTCACCAACAGGAATTGTGATTACCACCCAATCTTCATAAATGGTCAGCAAGTGCCATACGTAAATACAGCCAAATATCTTGGCATAACGCTTGATGCGAAACTGCGCTGGAAAGCGCACGTTAAAAAGAAAAGACAGGAACTAGACATGCGTTTTAAAAACATGTATTGGTTGATTGGACGGAATTCCTGCCTATCGATACACAATAAAATTTTATTATATAAGCATATTCTTATGCCAATATGGACATATGGCATCCAACTGTGGGGCTGTACTAAACCGACCAACATCAAAATTATTCAAACATTCCAGAATAAGGTACTAAGGAGTATTGTTAATGCGCCCTGGTATATAAGAAATGACGACCTCCATCGTGACCTAAAAATGGAACCCGTCACCAACATAATCAAAAAATTTGCTGAGGCCCATGAACACCGTCTCCACCAACATGTGAACATCCAGGCAATTCAGCTGTTAGACCAGACAAATATAGTGCGAAGACTAAAACAAACAAAACCTTTTGAGTTAGTGTAGTGTAAAAAGTGTAGAAATAATAGTGACAATGACACTCATATTTAACACATGAACAAAGTGTTTATATTATTATATTAGACTCTAAGAAAGTGGAACAGACTTGTGTAAAGTACAATTAACACTATTCTAAGTTTTAAAATAATTATCACATAAAAAATTAAGTTAGATTAAAATTGCTTATTAGTCTTGTAGGCTAGATTGTAATTAATTATTAAGAACCTGGTTCTTTTTAATAAAGGATAAAAAAAAAAAAAAAAATGTTATAGCACAACAACTCTAAACATGACCCTACAATTTTATTCTACAGTAAAAGTAACCAATTGACAACAAAATGGTTTCCCGCTTGCATGCAAAGCGGTATTAAAATATGTACTAGTTTAGTCTAAACAGTAACTGTAGTACTGCCAATGTATAAACCCTAAACTAGATCTTATGAGGATTAGATTTCTGGCTGTGGAGCTATAGCACTACAGCTGCTGTTTGAGTAATGTGACACTTGTGACCAAGTAACAACACACCTAGATAACTTTAATAGTTTTATAAACAAAAATATTATATGTACCTAAGTACATAAATAGTATCTTTGTTGTATTTTTGTTTAAGATAGAAATTATGTTATTTTAAATCAGTGACAGCTGTGTGATAAATTAAAAATGCAATATTTAATTGAAATTGAAAAAAAATATCTGGATGACGAGTTATAGAGAAGTGTGGCAGAAAAATACATGTTGCTCCAACCCCGAATAAATTGGGATAGGGGCAAGAGAAGATGCTGATGATGATCCCTAGAAATAATATTTCATGGCCTAAATTATTAGTTAGTTTGTGTCCACCTCATGCGCTGGACCCTATCAGAGGCGGGTGGGCCTCGGGTTTATTATTTAGTTTTTTTTTTTTTACTGCCCCACTGCTGGGCAAAGGCCTCCCTACTCTCTTCCCACCTCTCTCTGTCCAGAGCTGCCAAGGACCAATCTTTATTAAAAGCCAGCCATCTCCGTCTGGGCCTGCCACGATGATGTTGTTTGCCATTAAGAGGTACCCACTGGGTCATAAGTTTGTCCCATTGATCATCTGACATGCGGCAGATGTGTCCAGCCCAATTCCATTTAAGCGTGGCAGCTTTCCGAGTGACGTCAGTTATTTTGGTGATGGATCGGATTGTTGTATTCTTAACCCGATCCACAAGTTTGATACTCAGAATACTCCGTTCCATAGCTCTCCGGCAAACTCCGAGCGTGGACTTCTGCTGAATTGTCAAAGACCATGTTTGAGAACCATAGAGTTTTCTCTTGAGGAATAGAGGAAGATCGCCTTTCATTAGATCTTTCATGGCCCAATAGCTCTTCCAGGCATTCTCGGTGCGTCTTGCAACTTCTTTGAGTCGTCTTGCCTTTATTTTAAATATTTATTCTTATGGAGGAACAATCTCAATGAAAAAATTACTTACTTTTATTAAGTAATTCAAAAAACACTTCAATTTAATCAATTCATGTTTACTTACCTTTAAAAAGAAAATAAAATAAATAAGCAGTACCCAATTAGTACCCAAAATTATAATAATTATGTCGTTTTTCTAAATATTTTACAGTGTGTATTTATTTTATTATTTATGTACATAAATAATAATAAAACATTTGAGTCACATTAAAGCTGTTACAAATCTATTGAAACGTAAATTTAAATAATTTGGAAGATTATTCTAACAGCTTCTAATACAACTTACATGTTTTGAAGCGTAGGAGTTAATTAAACTACAATGTTACAGTTTTTTTTCTTTTAATTATGTTAAGTAACACTTACAACCACTTCATAACACTAGTAACAGTCCTGTCTATTTTCCTGTACTATTTTAAACATTCATTCAATAAAATTTGGTCAGTAGGTTACAGCAAGTACTTCTCAATCAATTAACCTTCTAATATTTTTTACTGCTATTGCATAGGTCAATGACATTGAAACACTAAGGAGTTGTTAAACACAGTTTTTTTTTATTCAGCCTTATATTTCCATACTATAGTAATTTTTAGGACCCTTGCCCATTCTTCTCCACCTTTTGTAAGGGGTGACGAGAATCAATTATATTTTCATTGTAAATTTTGACATTCAAAAGTGCCTTATATTTTCTATTTGAAATTATTTGACTTTGACTTTGACCTTGGGACTTTAATTTCAGAAAGCCTCATGAATGTCCCAGGACTGACATATTTGGCGCCAAGCCAGGACAAGACATCTACAAGGCTCTGTGGACTCATAGATGCTTCGATTTGTTGACCCTTTTCTATTTTGTTAGTACATGTTCACAGGCCTTCACTTTCCTCCCTACCAATTGACAGTTTAATTTGAAAACATTGTAAAAACCCATTATTTTTAAAAGAGTAACCGTAGAGTTTCCTGCTGGCTCTTCTCTGTAGGAAACAACCAGTTGGAACCATGCACCTGGCTTCTGACGTTTCATAAGTGCCCAATGTAGATTTGTGTGAAATAAAATATTTTGAATTGAATTGAACAAGATTGGTCATGTGTGATCTTCAGCACTAAGGGACTGAATAAGTTCTAGTCTACCATTAATTAAACACTTATTTTCTGTTTACTCCGAGATCCTTTCAAGGTTTGTGCTAGTTTATAAGAGAGAGTAGCTTGAGAGACAGTGTAAATCAAGGCTGACAGTTTTCATAAGTGCCTGTAAAACCACAGATCGGAAAATGTAAAATATGTGGTTAGCATGCAACTTTGAACTCAATTTTTTGAAATACAAAAATTATTCCAATGTTGATTAAGTATTTGCACACTTGTTCATTTATTTACTTGTATTTGGGCTCCTCCAACAAAATATTTAGAATGTATTACACTGACAATCACAATTTACAAAAATAAGTTTTTGTTTTAGTAAATTATTAACACAAACACAATATTTTTAAACAAATCATCTTCACTATTACTAGTACTTTACTGTATACTATAAGTAACAGTAAAAATACCTTTTAGCATAGCTACTATAATAAATACTGGTGTCAAAAACCTGTTGCATGAATGTGTCACAAAGCAAAAATGAGTTAGCAGTCTAATTAACACATAAATTGACTTGAATGACCTACTATTTAACCCTGGCAGATTGATTAATATATTTATAATTTTAGCTTATAATCAATTATATCACAAAGTAGAGAATACCCTGCCACATAGTATTTTTTGTGGCATGTTACCCTCTCATATTATTTCAATCCTGTGTTACTGTATTTGATTAAATATTTAAAAAAATATGGTGAACAACACCTTGTATACCGTTATAATTATCTTGGTGATTTTATAAATTAGGTTATCTTTGCTGGCCTTAAAAATTATAATATAAAATATTATCTACTTTAAAATCATCCATTTCAATTGCTAAATATGTTCAGGAAGGGATGTGTGAGATTATATATTACTGTTTCCAATCCCTACACACTAAACATAATTCATTTCTAATGGGGTAGGTAGCAACTACATGCCATGCTGCATCTTTTGCACAATCCATATTTAATCAACTTTAAATACAATTCAATCACTTGTAGTATAAGAAAGGACAATTAGGCTACATGTTAAACAAACAGTAAGATTAGTGTTTTTATTTGATTAACTGTAATACTTTAACAAGTTATCAGTATTTTTAATAATGATTTTAGTAGTACATTTGAAGTTGTATTGTTACAGAAACCGTTCACATTACTTATTTATTTATTTTATTTTGGTTCACCAACAATTGTTTACACAAACATCTTGAGCAAAAAAAATACATGTCTTAAACTTTAAACAGTGTAACAATTACTTAAAGGTAAACACCACATGAAGTAAATTAATTTATGTTAATTGTAAGCTTAGGTACAAGTACAGTTTATAGCCAACTTAAAACTAAAGAAAAAATGTAGCCTATGTAGGTATAAATAAAGACTTAGTTTTATAATACGTTTTGCGTAGATGTGACGCATATTTTCCCCCAAATTGTATTTAAATAGTTATTTTATTTTATTGTAGTTTGTGTCATGTTTACCGCAAATAAATGTTTTTTCTTTCTTTCTTTATAAGTACAAACAAATATAAATATATGTACTGAACTGATATACTAATATGAATACTTTACAACAAATCAGATAAACAACTCAAAATTTTAGATTTCTGCTTAGTCAGAGAATCAAAGTGGAATTACAATATTTACTTTTAAAATATCTTTTAATATTAATAACATAGATTGCGCCAAACCCAAATAGATTGGAAAAAGGGCAGGAGAATGATGATGATGATGATGATGATGATGATGATGATGATGATGATGATGATGATGATGATGATGATGATGATGATGATGATGATGATGATGATGATGATGATGATGATGATGATGATGATGATGATGATGATGACTAATATACATAGATTAATATTGCCACTTCACTTGCCTATTGTCATGTAAGGATCGTAGCAGGTGGCCAGTGTGACCAGATTTTGCAGGATTCTGCGATTTTAGCAGCATTTTGTTCCCCAATTTAGGGCTTAGCAGATTTTGTCGCAGATCTAAAAAGATAGCAGACAAGCCCTAAATTGGTGAGCAAATCCTGCTAAAATCGCAGAATCCTGCTAAATCTGGTCACACTGCAGGTGTCGTTCTGCAGTTTCTGTCTACACCCATGGGAAGAATGTGTTACTTTATTTATGTATGTAGTATTGCCACTTCCAGTGAAAAACCTAGTGACATGATTTCACTAACACAATTACTTAGTAGGGTAAATTATAGTGAAGAAAAACCACAACGTAATTATTTTAGATTATTTCTTGCAAGCTTTAAAATTGGTCTACTAGCTAACTGATATTAGATTTTGGCACTCATAGTCATAAAACTCTTCGAAATACATGGAAATCAAGTGATTTTGTAAAAGGATTCTGATTATCATTTTATTTTACTGTTTATTTAATTAGATTTCATTAGTTGAAGAACTGGTATTGATTAAAATTCAATAATAAATTTTTCAGGTTGAACAGTAGATACATCAGAACATTTGGTTGGAGATGGTCCACTGTCCAGGGGGTGAATGCTCAAAGAGCACTAGAGGTTAAACTAATAGTAATCCTATTTTTGTTTTCTATTAGTGTTTGTGATAATTTCTTACTTTTTTAGTTTTAAATCTTCAATTTTTTTTAAAGTACTGTTTTTTATAGGCAGGCAGAATGGGTATCATAAACCAATTTGAATTAATTATAAAATAATTAAGAACATGACATACCATTAGGGTTGTTTAGTGATTGAGCACATTTTAAAAGCTTGCAAGATAATCTGCATGTAAGTATACAAACTATTGGAGATAAATTCTAATTCATTGATTTATCATAAATGTTATGCAATATCTAAACATTTTGAATTCAATCAATATACCAACTCAAGTGCATTAATTTATCTGCCATTTTTGTACAAATACTGCCACCATCATTTTTTTTGTTTTACTGAAATGGATGACAAAGCAGTCTTAACCATGTGAGTGTTTCATACAATTTCATGGCCAAATATACAGAAAGTAGGTCTTGCATACCAATAATTTAGTTGGTTATTTAGAAGCAAACTGCATATTCATTCTCTTGGTGTGTTTGCAACCATTTCAAATGCTATTAATCCTTCTACAGTAGGCTTCATTGTCAAATTTTAGTGTGCATTCAACAAACACTGTGGAGATTACAGTTAGTCACGACAAAAAACTCGCAATAGTTCTTTTTTTATCTAAACTATCGTAGGCAGGAGGGCATGACACAAAATGGCAACCAGCCTCCACAATACAATATGCAACTGCATTTAGGCCTAAATAAACAGAATGTGTGCCTGAAACCGTATTCAGACGACACTTGACACGTATTACACGGGATTAGAACGTAAAAATTAAATTTAGATAACGAGCAGCATACTAAGTCGAGGTAATATGGTTGCATCACACGTAATTCGCAAGTAGTTTTATGGTTAGAAAACTGCTCAATATTAGTGTTTTATCGATAGAAACGCACTTTGTTAGGCCTATTTAGTGACATACTGCTTATCGAAACAAAGAAATTTACTCACGGCTGGAGGTTTTATCTTGCAAATCCCCGATTTCTCAGCGATTGGTCGTATTTTGCTGATGTATGCCAGGGGGTCCAGGAATTCCTCTGGCGTGGGTTCGAACACTGGTGCCTCTGGAGGCGGGGTGAACGAGAAATTATCAGGTTTCATAGTAGGGGACGCCGAGTCCCCCATGCTAACTTCGACGTTAGCTTCGTCACATTTTCCCATTTTTGAGAAACACTATGCAGTTCACACAAATGCAACTATAAATAAAACTTTAGCATCATCTAATGTTAAGGAATGAATAAAGCACGTCCACAAAGAAATAGAAGCATCAGAATTTGTCTTTCCATAGGGAATCACAACGAGTTAATAAAAGAAATTATCACCAACAAATAACAGAGTTCACTTGCACGTCCGCCATGCGAAATTGAACTTTCGAAACTGCGATGTTGCCAAGAGAAAAATAATATCATTGCGCACTCAATAATATTTTTATTTTTTTACCGGTGCATTTACGAAGTCAAATCCATGGTCTAACTAATCTGTCTAATCTTTCCATTGATTATTTTGATTTTTAAATTTTCTCTACGTGACTGACGAAATGTTTCAGTCTTCCACAAAAGCCAAAACAAAGTCGCCCATTCTTCAATTTTAGATTTTTTATGAAATATAATCACCAGTGAGAGTCTGTGGATGACACACATATCTTCGGATTTTTATTCTAGCTAGTTTATAACAACATGGTTTGCTCACAGTTTCCTTCACCGTTAGGGAGCGGGCCGCAATCCACCAAATCTAAAGTTCAGTAGTTTTGTTTTTCCTAAGTTGGCTTTTAAGTTATTTGAATTCAACCAATTCATAATAGAGCTTGAGGTGCTATTTAAGTCATCTTGATAAGTATTTTTGTCTCTACATTTGACGGTAACAGTGCTATCATCCGCAAACAGAGCTATAGGATTGTCTGTGGCATTGGTTAGATCATTAATGTATATGATGAATAGCGGTGGACCCAGAACGCTACCTTGTGGTACACCGTAGTTTATTTTTCGTTTATGTGACATAAAGGTTTCTTCTTGTTTAGTAAGAACATTCACTTTAGTCACTTCAGTGTACTGGTAACGGCCTTTGAGGTATGATTCAATTAGTTTGAGAACATTACCTCTTATTCCATAGGCATTGAGTTTGTTAACTAATATATCATGGTCAATGTAATCAAAAGCCTGAGTCATATCCATAAAAATAGAGCATACGGGTATTCTTTTGTCAATATTAACCATAACAAAGTCCAAAAAGTCATATATGGCTATGTTTATGGTTTTATTAGGTCTAAAGCCTTTCTGTTCCTTTACCAAGATATTGTTTTTTTCTAAATAATTATTAAGTTCTTTGTGAATATGTTTCTCAAATATTTTAGAAATAACTGGAACTAAGGCAATGGGTCGATAGTTTTCCAGACATTCTCTATCATCTTTTTTAAAGATCGGCTTTATGATCGAAGTTTTCAATTTATCAGGGTAGACTCCCGCGCAAATGCATAAATTTAAGATATAACTAAGATGAGTAGAGATATTGGTAGCTATGTATTTAATAACTTTAGTTGATATCTCATCATAACCCACACTATTTGTGCTTTTTAGACTTTTAATGATCTGCAATACAGGGTGATTTTTTAATGACCAGCCAAATTTTCACAGGGTGTTCTACCCATGAATATGAACAACTTTCACTATGGGACCAACTTTGAAATCACGAAAAAAAACCCAGCGGTTTCCTACAAAAGTTCAATACCTACTCGATCAAAATGTATGAAACAGCTGATATTTTTTTTGCGATTTCAAAGTTGGTCCCATAGTGAAAGTTGTTCATATTTATGGGTAGAACACCCTATGAAAATTTGGCTGGTCATTAAAAAATCACCCTGTATATCATGTGGCAAGCATGGTTTCAAAAACATTGACTTTTGTTTAGTAGACATATATGATTTATACTGAATTTTGTTTGCATCATCATTAGGTACAATTTTATCGACGAAATAATAATTAAAAACATTGGAAATTTCAAAGGGGTCAATTACAGTTCTATCATTCATTTTAATACTAGTTATAGTATCCTTTGGTACCTTTTCTTTTGCTTGGTTTATAATTTCTCCATGCCGTTCTACTTTTATTGTCTGACGTATTAATTGAATGATTATTTTGTGCGCGCTGAGTTAATCTTATTATTTTCTTAAATCTTTTTGAATATTGTGTCAGTTTAGTTTTATTTACATCACTTGGTTTTTTTCTGTATTGCCATAAAAGTTCACGTTTTTTTATACTGCAGGCCTTGAGACCTCGCGTTACCCAACGAGCTTTTCGATTAGTATTAATAGTAATATATTTAAATGGAAAGCAAAGATCGTAAAATAACTTGAACAAATCAATGAAAATATTATAGGCTACATTTGGATCACAAGTTGTGTAGGTACATTTCCGAAAAATACAATTTTTAGGGTTCCGTACCTCAAAAGGAAAAAACGGAACCCTTATAGGATCACTCGTGTGTCTGTCTGTCTGTCTGTCCGTCTGTCCGTCTGTCACAGCCAATTTGCTCCGAATGTAATGGACCGATTAAGTTAAAATTTGGTACACACATGGCTTTCTGTGACCCAAACACGTACAGCTAAAGTAAATATATGAATTTTGAATATGAGAGTTACTTTTAGGGGGAAAATAAGAAAATTTAAAAAAAAAGTTTTGTAAACTGTACCGTGTGACATATCAAATGAAAGGGCTTACTATGAGGGTTTCAAATATATTTTTTTTATAATTGTAAAATATATTGTTTTAAAGTTATTTAAGAAAATAGACGAAAATTTACCATTCCCCCCCCCCCCTTATCTCCGAAACTACTGAGCCTAAAATTTTGAAAAAAATATAGAAAATAGTTCTATACCTGTAGATTACAGGAAAACCTATAAGAAGTCTGTGGTCTTAAAATAACATGGTAAATCTATATATATAAAAAAATAAAAGTCCTGACTGAGTCACTGACTAATATATCAACGCACAGCCCAAACCAATGGACCTAGAGACTTAAAATTTTGCACATAGATACCTTATATAGTGTAACCATCCACTAAGGAAGGATTTTTGGAAATTCCAACCCTAAGGCGGTAAAATAGGGGATAAAGTTTGTATGAAAAATCCTATCCCTTGAGTTAATAGACTTGAAACTTAGCACGAATATTCATCTAAGTAAATTATAAAGTTTATCATTTTTAGTTTTCCTAAACTACCCCCTAAGGAGGGATTGGGGGTGTCAAAGTTTGTATGGAGGAACTTAAACACGCGGTCCGATTAACTCAAAACTCAGTTTTTAAACTTGAGACCAAAAATTAAGACTAACGTGTATCAGGGTTTTCCAAAAATCTACCCCTAAGGGGTGAAAAGTTAATTTTATAGCGGAGGATTTTATTGGGGGCTTGATTAACTCTAAAATTGGTGTAAATAATGTTTGAGTCAAGTTATGGAAACATACCAGACGATTTTGGAAATTCTTTATCTGTGTTCGTGAAAACAGAGATACAGTTTATATGCAAAATCTTATTAATTTGGTTAATGAACTTGAAACTTAGCATAAATACTTGCATAAGTAATAATGTTTGTCATTATTAGTTTTTCAAAACTACGCCTCAAATGAGGTTTAGGGATGTTAAAGTTTGCATAGAAGAATTTTAAAGCGCAGTCCGATAAGAAAAATGGTACTTTGAGTCAAGTTAGGAAACTTGCCAAACGAATTTTCACCGATTTTGACGGCATATAGCTGATGTTTTAAGGAGTAACTTAAGCTATTTTTATTTTAGAAAAATAATTAGGGTTCCGCGCAAGAAAATTAAAATCCATGAAATCAGACAACCACGTACAGTCCAGTACAAACTTACTAAGCCTCCGCAGTCTATTACGGCTATAACAACAAATAATAAAAATAAAGCAAAGTTAAAAATTTAAGGAGTCGGTCTCCATATAATAAACTTTTCATATTGAAAAAAAAAAAAAAATTTTAATCTAGCATGTGGGGTGTCATCGTCTAGAACTCATTGAGTAGAGTACAAACATATTTTTTTTATCTTTTAAAATTAAGAAATAGGGGGCCGCAAAAGTTGTAAATTTTACCATTTTTGTACGAGCTCTAGCGCAACAATTCAACAAATTAGGAATTTGAAACTTCTTTATACCATGTAGGTACCATGAATACTGTATTTAATCAACAATACTGAAAACGGCGATTCATAAGGTATTTTGTTTAAACATGGGTGATTTTCTGCAACTGCAAAAAATAACCTTGTAATTCACAGTATCATTATAAAATAAGTAAAAAGTTATCTTTGCGATTGTTAAACATATAATATGGTACGGAACCCTTCGTGCGTGAGTCCGACTCGCACTTGACCGGTTTTTTTTTTTTCTATATAAGTTTTAAACTTCTTAAGATTTTCTTCACTATAATCTCTACGTTTAATTTTCCAATTCTTAATCAGGCATATTTTTTTAAGGCGAAAGCGCCAGCGTAGCCCGCGAAATAAGACACCTCAATATCTGAGCGGTGTGGTCAGATAATGAAAAATCTATCACTTCTGTCTTGCATTTATTGTGATAGTTGTGAGCGAAGTTGTCTATACAGGTATTGCTAATTTTTCTGGTAGGCTCTGTTATCTTAAGCCTTAGGTTATAGTTGAGTAATACACATTCAAATTCAGATGTGGTGTTATTTTGTTTTAAAATATCAATATTGAAGTCACCAGCAATTACAATATTATGCTTGTTATAGGTTTTATTGACATATTTGAGAATCTGATCTAATCTTGCAAAGAAATTGTTTAGGTTACTAGATAAAGGAACCCTATATATACAAATAATAATCATTTTGTAAGCTATCAGCTCTATGGCAGAGCATTCAAAAGTTGAACACTCAGTGAATAACACTGATTTCGGAATAGCTTTCCATTGATGTCCATTTTTTACATAGATACACGATCCACCTCTGTTGGAATTACTTCTGCTAAACGCGCTACTTTCGCGCACTGAATTTTCAACGCTCTGCTTAGCGCCGAGAGTTGAAAATCCAAAAGTGTGTTTTTTCGACGCGCTAAAATGCATTGTGTTGTTGTTAAGTTGGATTCTCAAAGCTCTGCTGAACAACAAGAGTTGAAAATCTAGTGCGCGATAAAATCCCGCCGCGATATTTTTACGTCCGTGCGAACGTCGGCTTACTGAACAGTAAAAATAAAGAAAAGTTTGAAGCACATTTTGGCCCTGTAAACGCTCCAATACAATGAACGTAGAATGAAATGAACCACAATTATGTTGCCCACTGCATCTATAATTTTACTGCAATCGGCAAAAATGTTGGAACACTAGAAACACCAAAAACTACTTCTCTCTTTCCAGCTAACCTAGAAGATTATACTCACGAAGGAGATGGAAATCTGGGAGACAGTTCGAGTTGCCATTACTTAATATTAACTCTCCAAGATTTACATAAAAATTAATTCAGTAGACAGAATTTAACTATAAAACGACTTTTAAAAAAATAAATAGAGTGGTTCATTATTTGTCATTGTAGTATGTATATTCTATGCACCGAATACTTTTTAGAAAATACTCCCACGTGGTCAGTGTTGCAAGTAAATTATCATCGATAAGAGGCTTCGTAAACGCGCCTGCTCGAGTGCAATCGATGAACACATCCGTCATCCGCCGCCATTTGCGAAAGGCTGATCGCTGCTCAGCAGCGCGAGTGTCATCGGTTTGATTATGTCGAGTGTATAAATTGTTATTTTCGATAAAACTGTGAACTCAGTGTAAGATAATAATCAGTTAAAATGATTGTGAGGTTTCTGAGCGTTTTGTGCGTCGGAGTTTTGGCGACTTCGGTGTTCAGCGCTGAGGGAAACAACGACAATGAAGGTACGTAATTTTTACGTGCATTATTTATTTTGTTATCATTTACTCAATTTTACCGACGTGTGTATTAAAGTAATTTGGGGCGAATTTATTTTTGATGTTGGCTTGAGTAATTTTTCATTCAGAAATAACATAGCGGTTTGATCTAAATACGAGTCTCAGTAAGTTGTTCTTTTTTCTCGTGTTATCAATTTATTTTCAAAATGAAAATTGTTGCAACTCGTGTGTGAAGCGTCTGTGGGATTGGTTGGAGGTGTATGCGGTACCGTGTAGCCTGAGTATCGAGTGGGTGTTAGATAGTAAGACCGGCTTGACGACTTCTTCCCATGCACAATGCATACACACACACGGGCAGGCTCGGCGCGGCTCCGCGGCACCTCTCGCGCCGTGGGCGACCGCTGGCTTCGTTTTTGCAGTTGATTCATTCACTTTATGAATGTTACTCACTTTTTTTTTATCATGCAGCAATATACAACATCTATTATTGGATCCTGGGCTCATGTGTGAAATCACCATGATACATATAATTAATTTCGTCATTCTGTAAAAAGCTCTCAGGAGGTATTGACCTATAAACGAGTATTCTCACTCACTTTAGTCATTCATATTTTACTGCTGAGCTTTTATACAACCCTTATAAAAGCTCTCGATAAAACCTAGAATGGGTTGAAAAATCTAACATCTAATATAAATATACAATTTATTACCTATTAATTGTATTAACCTTGTATCAAATTCCTGGCCGGGTTTTCTTTCTGTATTCTGAGCCCTGTGTATAAAACTTACATGTATAATTTTAAAACTCACCATTCTTTGAATCATCATTTTACCTTACCTGTAAAATCAACATAGAGCTCCAATAACAAAAATTAAAACAAATTGCTTGTCACATATTCCCTAGAAGTTCCAAATACAATTTCTCTTATCAACCTCAACCATCACACAAAAATATATGTAAGACTAAAATCAGAATCTTGATTTGTTGATGCAACCGACATTGTTTGTAAACACAGTTCACACATACTACTGTTCAATTAACATGAGATGTATAAAAAGCTTTTAATTAGGAACTGCATTTCCGTTTCAAAAAATAGGTTTTCGGAAAGGGATAGGGAAATTCATGTTTTATTGGGTTATAAAGCCTTGAATAAACTGAATGATAAGGTGTATCAAAGAAATCTACCAACTAGTAACCATGTACTATTGAGGAAACTTACATCTATACACTGTAAGGACTTCTTGCTTGCAGCACTCCGCCTCTATCATAACACTTGCTAACAGATGTGCTCATTATGTGCACGGGATTTTGTTTTCAATTTGTTTCAGATTCAGATATTCTTGACAGTACATACCTACTTATTGTTGACAAAGGAAAGGCGCTATATACTTATAACAGTAGTTTCTGTAATCAACAGACAAAGAAATATCTCTTGTAAATAACCAATTTCCACATGAACATCACATCACATCTGTCCCAAAGGGTTAGGCAGGTGTGTCCTATAGTACACCCACATTGTGTTAAAGTCCCATGTAATAGGGGGTTGAATAACCAATTTATGATTAATTAATTGATTTATTAAAAATCTTTGAATTAATCATGTGGCGCAAGGTTTCTAAACAATTTACCCTAGTATAATTATAATCTATTCCTTACATAAATACCTTGAAATTAAGTGGTCTAATATGTCATTTATAACATGCTATGACCTCAAAGATACTCCAGTAGTCAGCATAGAGAACTTCTGCTAGTCCAAGGCTTTAATATGAATATGTTACAAAGTAGCTCTGTTACCATGGAAACGAGATACTAAACAATACTTTTATCAGATATAAGTAGTCTTTGTAATTGTATGTTAAAGTATGTTTATGATGGACAGCAAGATTTCATGATAATCTTTGTGAGATTGTGATAAAATAAGGACTATCTGTAGTAGGCCTAAGATTTGGTATTTTATTAATAAGTATTGAGGCCATGAATAATAATACATTTTAGATACAATTTATGAGACAACTGTGTCCCCCTGGCCTGTGAGATGATCAGTTGATTTATTGTCAAAGTTAAAGGCTCTATTTACTACCTTTATGATTATTATTATACAGAAATTCTGGGAGTACAATGCGTGCCACGAAAGATGAGTCTTGACGAGCGCAGTACCGCGCCTCCCGCGCACTTTCCGCCCCCCGATGACGCCCGGTCCCTTCCCGTCTCAGACCTCATACGGCTAAAGAGACCTATAAATCAGAATTAATCAGAATCAGAGAATTATAATCTACTGCGCAAGTCAAACGACGTGGTGTGTCAAGTCTCATCTTTCGTGGCATGCGTATTGCGTTGTACCTTCACAAATATAACTTAATAAGTTTTGAATATCAGCCACAATCCTAGAGGAGGACAACCAATCAGTCAATTCTGCCTTTCACATTCTAGTTATAAAATACAAATAACTTATTAATGACTGCTAGTTAAACAATCACCTTTTTTTACAAAAAAAAAAAAACTACCAATTATGATGTTATAATTCTACTTAAGAAAAAAACACGACAAATAGACCATGATTATGTCATGGTATTTTAATACCTACCTTACTAGAAAAAAACTGAACTTGTTCAATAGCAAAACATCACAAAAGAATGAGTATAAAAAATCTTGTTGCCATGTGAAGTTTGAATAGTATTGACGTAAAATTCGCTGATTCAGAAAAGTAAATATTGAGTAGGTATGTGTGTGACTTTAAGTTTTTGGATGTTTTTTTATACTTTACTCAGCTTTTATTGACACCATTTGCTTCTTTTCGTAAGAAATATAATATTGTTGAAATAGGTATGTACACCTTGGTATTTCGAGATGGTCTTGCGCCTAAGGAACATTCGCATATTTTGCGTAGAAAAATAAACGTACATATCAAAGCACTCAACCCAAAAACGATTATTTCAATTTAGAATGCATCTATCACCAAATGCGAAATTAAGTACTACCCCAGGAATTTATCATTATTCATTAGGTAGTATAATCACATCACATCGGCAGAATCAAGTCTCCCATCTAGATTGCCACATGCATAGTAACATTATCTTCAACTCCTTACAAGAACAGATAAACCTCAACCTCACCTTATAAAGCTACAACACCAACAGGAAGCTCCAAACCGCTGCATAAGAAATATATTCAATTTACATCAACATTTTATAACAAAGGACACAGTCAATGTTTCATTGATGTGCAACTCAATATTCCAACCGCAAATAATTATATCATACATAGAAGCCAACATCCCATTATTTAGGCAACATTTTGATTCTAAACTTCCTCGCTAACTGAATAGGTGGTCGAAAATTACAAATGGCAACATTAAACTCGAATTAATTTGATATTTGCATAATTTTGAATGTCTACACGTCTGTGACTAATGCGGATTCATTTGACAATGTCAGCATGCATTGTAATGTAGCTTCATTGATAGAGAATTTTATTAAAGATAAAACTTGCATCTCTAACTTGTTATTCTTGTTTAAAATGAAAAATGACCAAAGAATCGTCTAGCTAGAGTCTAGCTATATGACTAATAAGGATTCACAGGTCCCTGGATCCTGTAGCAGCTCCATCCATGGCCATTTTTTTGTCATCAGTAAAATCATTAAACGTATTTCTCGATTGATAAAAATTTTAATGTCCTAAAAACTTCCAAGGTCTACCCAGAGGCGGGAGAAAACAAAGATATCGGTGGAAACTGAAGACTCAATTCAAGTAATTAGATTAGAATACGAAACGCTAAAAAAGGGAATTCCAGGAGCCAATTTTAAATGGAATAAAGGACAATGATCCGTGGTTTAACTATTAGCACGTAACTGACTGGGGGTCCTGAATACTAATCCTTAGTTAGTCGGAGATCGTCCAGCAGTCTACGATAGTAATAAGCCAACGTAATGAGGTGATGCTACAGCCTCGGGTTATTGTCAAGTAAACTTCTGCACGTATTTTCGATGAATCTTTGTCCTTCATGGCAATACTGATGTTAATCGTTCCAATATGAAACGAATAAAGCGGTCATTTGTTTTGATCCTCAAAAAATGGTATTTTCTTGCTATTTTTCGTATTCAATTCGATGTTATCTTGCATTTTTTAATAAGCACGATTGCACGTTCTCCACATTGAAGTGTCCCGCTATCTTCGTGACTCCGCTGCACCGCATCGCAATCTCAGACTGTCTCAAAATCAATTTCACGGAGCCCTGGCGTCCTCAACACGGTTGCTCAATTGTGGACAAAGTGCCGTAAGATAAGAGAATTTATGACGAAAAGATTGTATCTGTCCCGAATAAACGAAGTCCGTGGAAGATAAAAATCTTAAAGGGAATCATAAATGAACTCTTTGAAAGTCGCAATTGAATTTTCTATTCGTAAAAAATTTTTTTCCTTAAAGGAAATGAAAAAAAAATGTAGGTACTATAGGAATCATTGAAACTGACGCTAACAATAAAGATGATGCAAGAATTGTTCACATTATAAGAAATACATACTTTGTACAGGAGACGCATTTTGGTCGCGAAAAACAATGCCAAAGTTCAAATTACTGACCATGTAAGTACAAATATTTAAATGAAAACGGCTATTTAATATTCAAGTTACATAACATTCCGTCAAACAATGGTTCAGGCGATACATAGGGTACACATATTATGTTTCTACATTGTCGACAATTCCATTGTTGCCTCCATAAACTTACTACATTGCTGAATTTAGTCTGGGATGAAAGGGCCACTGGTGGAGTTAAATTTATGCTAATTGCTACACCAATTTCACTAAGTAAAAGGATTAGATCGTAGTTAAGATTATGTGTTGAATTTACAGTCTCAGTTTTAGAGTACCTATAGGAGCAAGTTTAGTGTGTTCAAACTATAATTTTATCTTAGTCAGTAAAGGATTTGCCACGATATGAATGCTAATAAAAAGTTGTCAAGTTAGTCTGCGCATAGGCGGAGCGGCTCTTTCGAGATTACCATAATAAACTAAATTATTGCATGATACTTTAAAAGCCTACAGGCCGAGTAACTGCAGTAAATTAAATGAATAAGTTTAAGCCTTTGAGAACGTTCAGGAAAGCTCATCAAATTAATGAATGCAGACATGGAGATTACCTGTTGCGAACTGTTTCGAGACGACCGCTTCCAGTGTTCCTATGAGGGCTAGACATCAATATCGGTTGTATCAGAAGTTTCAAAAGCAAATCAGCGTTAAAGGTATTCACAGGTAACTCCGAACTGGCACAGTCGATATCCCCTGAGGTTTCAGACGTGAACGATACAAAAGCGTTTTGGAGAGTTGTTTGATAATCGGCATTTATTTAAAAGAGGCTATTAAATTGAGTGTGTAAAATGCCTTTCGCTTTCCAAAGGGTCGCTGATAACGGTTTCTCCAAATCCATTTGGAGATCGTTCATACAAAGATGTAAGTATTTTAAATTGAATTCGTACCTCAACTACTAAATGATGTGGCATAAAGTAGTTGAGGCACATTATGTCCTTCTAGCTTTTGCCCGCGGTTTCGACCGCGTGCATTTCGGAAATTATCACACGGGAATGAGTACCGGGACAGAAAGTATCCTATGTCCTACATAACCCAGGTCATGTGTTCTACCTGTTTGCCAAATTTCATAGAAACCTGTTTAGCCTTTAGCCGTTAAGGCGTGAAAATGTAACAGACAGACAGACCGACACACAGACATAATTACAGAGTTACTTTCGAATTTATAATTTTATTATGGATTAGGATGGATATGATAACATTCATAAAGCGATCTCATGAAGAAGAAGAATCTTGCTCTTGTCAGCAGATTGTTAAGTAAATCTGTGTCAATATTGATAACGTGAAAAGTCGGCCGAGAATTTGTCAACATATTTGGATTTGTAGTTGCCAGATACAAAAACCGGCCAGGTGCATGTTGGACCACGCACAATGAAGGGTTCCGTAGTTGGGATGAATTTATCCAAACTTAACATTGTAGTTGAAAAACATGTTCTCCCATACATTCCAACTGTAAATGTAAGTTTGTACTCACAATATTGAGAGATTTACCATGTTATTTTAAGACTACAGACTTCTTACAGGTTTTCTACAGGAAAACCTGTAAGAAGTCTGTGGTCTTAAAACCTGTAAGAAGTCTTTATCTACAGGTAAAGAACTATTTTTTTCAAAATTTTAGGCTCGGCAGTTTTGGAGATAAGGGCGGGGGAATGGTCAACTTTCGTCTATTTTCTTAAATAACAAAAAAAAAAAAAATATATAAGGCTTACTATGAGGGTCTCAAATAATATATATTATTTGAGACCCTCATAGTAAGCCTTTTCATTTGATATGTCACACGGTACAGTTTGCAAAACTTTTTTTAAATTATCTTATTTGCCCCCAAAAGTGACCCCCATATTCAAAATTCATTTATTTACTTTACCCGTATGTATATTGGGTCACAGAAGTTCATATGTGTACCAAATTTCAACTTAATCGGTCCATTAGATTCGAAGCAAATTGACTGTGACGGACGACAGACAGACACGCACGAGTGATCCTATAAGGATTCCGTTTTTCCTATTGAGGTACGGAACCCTAAAAAGTAGGTAGCTAGTAAATCTGGCGATAATCGACAGATACGATGATAGAGAGCCTATTTTTTCAGGCAACGCGCTGTTATCCATGTATCAGAGCGATAGCGCTGAAACGTTGCCGCCATTCATTCATTCACGCGTCCCGATGAGCTGCATATTATGTCAAATTGAAATGGATTTCAGTTGCATACACGCGTGCTTTGCAAAAACAAAAACGAGCCAAACTCTGCTTTCTATTTTCAACTGCGGTTGTGTAAAAGAAGCTTGATTTTTTCGCATTCATAGCGCACATGTTTTTGCTTTGATATTTGGCATACGGTGATATGCCGGTTGAATTGGCTGAATCCATAAAGAGTTCTATCACTGCGCAATAAATTTTGCTATTTCATCGAATGTGTCGGGTATGTTTTTCCACGAACCACGTTAGGCCACGACGCACAGTATGGGAATCTCGACATCTAGCGGGATTTAATTCCAAATTGAACTAAGTACATAAAATATAAAAGTTAAAAAATAATATTGATTGGTATTCAAATAAATAAAAATACATAAATAGTGATAGAAAATAAAGTTGTATCAAAAAAAAATACGATATGAATAAATTTTGTTATTTTAGTCACTAATTCCAATTTTTGACAATTACCTATTATTTTTTAAATTACCTATTTATAAAAGCAAAAATAGCATCAATTCGCTCCTTTTTCGCATTTGAGGTCCAAATATAAAAAAAAAAAAGTTTTTTGTTTTATTAATTGTTCTCAAAAGTTAACACTCTAAACTATAAATTAAAATAATAACAACAGCGGGATATTCAGGTCATTTTTTTAAATCACCTTTTCTTTTGCAAATCATCTCTTTCAAATGATGTTATTAGATCAATGTTTAACCATTACTTCAATAAAATACACTCTAGCTTACCTTGAAAGATACATACAACACAATACTGAACCAATAAACAAGACTAATACGTTAATTTGATCAGTAATCTCATGTGAAGATGACACTTTAATGTGTGTCCGTATTGTGAGGGAACAACGATTAATATCTACTCACTTCAACATTTTTTATTTATTTTTTTAACCTACATACAAGTATTTCTAATATATAGCTGTGACAAATAGGGTCTTAGGTATAAATAGATTATAACTTTATTATACTTCAGTGTTGCATCCTCTAGATTTAACGTACATTGTAGTCCGTTTATCGTTGTACTACATTGCCACACTGTTCAAAGACTAGAAAAAAAAAAAAATTATTTGATAGTCAATGTCATCTGTCAGCTGTCACCTCATTCGTTCTTCGTGTGTTGCATTGCTACGCTGTTAATTTTTCAATTTAATTTTAAATCCATAAAAATCTTTCTAGTTTCATAGTGAAAAGTGTTATTTTAGCGATAATTAGACGTGAGAAAAGGAAAAACAAAAGTAATGAAGAATATTTTTAGACGCAAGATCAAACGTTACGAAAACAAATTAAGGGAAAAACGCAAAGAACGTGAGTAAGACGCCATACTTATGGCACCCTTATTTTAAAAAGTTAAGACTATTATGTTTTTTAAATATTGTAATGAGATAACACCTGATGTTATCCTGTTTACAAAATGGTATTTCTTAACGAGGTAACACACGATGTTATCCAGAAATACAGTACTTTCTTGATGAGGTAGTACGTGATACTATCCTGAAAGTAACTTTGCTTTTTTTTGTTTCGACTTTCAAAAATGTTTATCATTGCGATCTATACCTATGCTTATTGCCATATGATGCATACCAAAGTTCTGTAACACCTGATGTTATCCTGTTAACAAAATGGTATTTCTTAGCGAGGTAACACGCGATGTTATCCAGAAATACAGTACTTTCTTGATAAGGTAGTACGTGATACTATCCTGAAAGGAACTTAGATTGTTTTGTTTCGACTTCCAAAACAGTTCATCATTGCGATCTATACCTATGCTTATTGGCATATGCTGCACACCAAAGTTCTGTAACACTTAATGTTATCCTGTTAACAAAATGGTATTTCTTAGCGAGATAACACGCGATGTTATCCAGAAATACAATAAGTTCTTTCTTAATGAGGTAGTACGTGATACTATCCTGAAAGTAACTTTGCTTTTTTTGTTTCGACTTTCAAAAAAGCCCATCATTGCGATCTATAAGCTTATCGCCATATGATGCATACCAAAGCTCTGTTTAAACTTTCACTGCGGATGTGTCTACAGAAATTCTTGACTTACTTGGTCAAGCAAAGAAATTGGATCCTTCTCTCGGGGAACAAATACCCAGTGAAGTTGCTGAACGTTGGGGAAATATACTGCTTGATGGATAAGACAAAGGCCACAAACTTGCTACAAGGAATCACCGGCCTCGTCAACCTAACAAAATACCTCATACGGGCCCAATCTGTAGACACATTAAATATTCTGAAAAGTATATCAGAAATCAGACAATTGCTTCTTGATTGACATGAACTGACATTTAATAGACGAAAACTTGGCATACCTTTATTAGAACGGGCCTACAAATTAAAAAACCGACTCCAGTGAATACTGCAGGCAACCGGCGAACCGGTTTTCAGGCGTGAAATGTGCGGGGTCCTCTTAGACGAGCAAACAATGCGACTGCAGCGCCATCCACAGCCGACGCCTGACACCAACCGCAGCCATCGACTTCTTCAGCGAGGAGGACCAACAACTCAATGCAGTCGGCAAATGGGACTATTAGAGGTACCTCACGCGCCGGTAGAAATAGATATTTTATAAAATTAGATGCTGTTAACTGATGATCCTATCATATTAAGTTATGTTAGTGGTTATAAAATTTCGTTTATTGGGAAAGTGGTTCAAAACATTGAACCAAAAAACCCACCATCTCCTCTGAAAAATGGATCGTGCAATTTCCTAACTTATTGACTTAAGGGCGATTTCTAAATGTTCTGACCTACCACAACAGTTTATTTCGTCGGTATTCTTAACGCCTAAGAGTACAGGCGGTTATAGATTCATCTTAAACTGGCTGCGCCTCGCAGTTTCACCCGCGTGGATGAGATAAAAGATGAACTGTGTGTTGGTCTAGGGTGTGGGCTGTCTGCGTGCCAGATTTCATCCGTGACGGTCCGGCCGCGGCCGTTTGAGCGATAGAAGGTGGCAGGCGTGCGGGCACGCGCACACACGCTTACAAACTTTCGCCTTTATAATATTGGTGTGATTTTAAGAACCTTAATAAGTTATTCAATACTCAATATCTTTATTGCTTTACCATAATGTATACATAGGTGGTAACATTCTAACCAACCCGACATTTTAAAATGGATAATACCTATACGTTCTGTATCCAAATTAATAATACGTAATGCATTCATGGCAACAATAGATCTTATTTTTTCTAATGCCTATACATATATGACATAAAAAATATTTGGGTTTTTATTATAATAAAATGTTCAATGAATTCAATTGCTTACCATATGGCCTCAGCCTGGCGCACTAGTATTTACAAAATTACTCAAACCTTTGTAAAATTAGCTTTAGTTATCTATTTAGGAAGAAATTCTCTTATACCAAATCAGATTTGCAAATTCTTAGGATTTCTCATCAACTCGCAGTCTATGTGTTTACAGTTAAAACTAATTGGTGCGTTATCAGCAGCGTGTTCAGCTATAACGTATGGTTGGGTATACACACCAAACAACTAGAGTGGGAGAAATATTTAGCACTTTTGAAGTCAAATGACAATGCAAAAATGACTGTTAGTCCTCTCTACAAGAAGACTTCACTTGGTGGAAATATCGCACCGAAACATGAACAAACTTCGTGTTTTTTACTCCTTCCGATTGGAAATATTCACTGACTCTTCACTCTCAGGATGGAGGGCAGCCTGTGAAGGAGAAATTACTAGAGGTATTTGGTCAATGAAGGAAAGAAAACACCACATTAACTTTCTTACAGCGTTTATGGGCCTAAAAACTTTCTGTAAAAATAAAACCAATGTAGATATTATATTTAGAATAGATATACCACTGCCATACCACTGCCACTGCATATGTCAACAAAAGGGGTGGCACACAATTTCCGCATTTAAATCGTATCACTCGGCAAATGTGGCAGCAAATATTTATTTACTCTTTTTTTACTAAGCCCAGAGAAAACACTGATGCGGACCAAGCTTCTAGGTATACTAACATATGATCTGTGTATACTAATGTTGATACCAAATGGGAATTAGATTCACAATTATTTAAATCTATTACGAAAAAGTTCGGTAAACCTTTTATTCATTTGTTTGCGTCACGCCTTAACAGAAAATGCACTAAATATTTATCCTGGAAACGTGACCCAGACACATATGATATAGACGCGTATACAACACCTTGGAAGAATTACCTCTTCTATGCCTTTTCACCATTATTTTGGTCTTATAAATTATAAACGACAAAGTAATTGGCATAATTACAGTTCCATAATGGCCTAGCCAACTATGGTTCCCGTTATTCAGGAAACTAGTTGATTCTGAAATATTGTCAAGGAATCGTACATAAGGAGAAAAATTCCAATTGAAGCAATATATATAATTATGATTAATTATTTCTCTAATAATATCATTGGACAAATAATTAATCATTAATAGAGCCAGTATAATGTTGCTCTTAAACGTTGGTATTCCTTTTGTAAAACTAATAATATTGGTTACTTCAATAGCTCAATAATATAGATCCTAAAACTTTTAACTGAGTAATTTAAAAAAGATGCATTATGGGACGATAAATTCTTTTCGCTCTGCATTAAAAATTATTTTGATCAAAAAGTCAAATAGAAAATCATTATATTCGAGATGTTTTAAAGGTGTTTTTAAAAGTAAGCCTACTTTTCTTAAGTACTATGTGCTACCTGGTATCCTAATCTGGTCATAGACCATATATCCGATTAAGTCTATCCCTTAAAGAAATTTCTAAAAAACTTGTAACTTTGCTTGCATTGTCCATGGGACAACGGATGCAAACGTTATCTTTGATCAAAATTAATGATATTCATGTAACTGAAACATTATTAAAACTTCAGCACCGAACAGAAAAAATCCCCGCCTGATTTTACCTTTCTATAATAATAAACAATCTCTATGTCCAGTAGAACTTCTTACATGGGGAAATTTTGTGATAAATCAATACAAACCTGTACCTCCTAGTCCATCAGCCGCTGGATCAAAGAAACGCTTAGTGATAGTGACGTGAATGTGAATAAGTTCACTGCCTACAGCACTAGGCATACATCGATGTCAGTGGCTTTCAGATCACAATGGAAATAATAAAAAGACTGCTGGCTGGACTGGACGGTAACTCAATACATTTTGCAAAATTTTACAACCAACAACCAACCAACCAACGTGTGATAGATTCTGAAAAAGACAAGGTTTTTGCTGAATTCAATTAATAAGTCTGTAAGAATAATCTTCTATTCATAATCCGCTTTGTTAAGTGTTTGTTACCAATTATTAGCTTTTTAATATAAAACTGATTGTGATTACTGACCGGATTTGTTTTGTTTTAAAAACAAATGCCAAACTAAGTACTCCATAGATATAATGTTAGTGTATACTAAATCTACGAAGTACTCACATGTGATCATGAACATTATAGGTTTTCCATTCCACAATAAACATGCTCTAAACATCTACAATGTACGTTAAATCTAGAGGATGCAACACTGAAGTATAATTTATGGTTAATTGAACTTACCTTAAGTGAACTTCAACCAAAATTATACGAAGTGTTGCATCCGAAGAGATTTAACACCCTACCCACCCATGTAACCATTACCCCCTTATTATTGTGGAATGGAATAGGCAGTGAGCTCTAAAACGAATGAGGTGACAGCTGACAGATGACATTGACTATCAAATAATTTTTTTTTTTTTCTAGTCTTTGAACAGTGTGGCAATGTAGTACAACGATAAACGGACTACAATGTACGTTAAATCTCTTCGGATGCAACACTTCGTATAATTTTGGTTGAAGTTCACTTAAGGTAAGTTCAATTAACCATAAATTATCAAATAATAAAATTTATAGTTTGATTTAAATCCCGCTACATTGTGAGATTCCCATACTGTGCGACGCCTAGTGTTGGTTTTGCACGATTGCGAATTCAGAATTCTGAGAAATAATATAATATGTATTTGAATATTTGGACGGGCACTTCTTTGTATGTATTATTATCATTGTTTGGCCGTCTTCGTAACTCGTAATGATTTCTAAATATAAAATTTTTATTCGTAGTCACAAAGGAAAAGTTAGAGCCTAGTAGCCTCGTAGTCACAAAGGAAAAGTTAGAGCACATTTCCAAAGCACAGGTTTGACGATATCTCTTGTTGTCTTAACCAATTTAGAATCGATCAGTTCGCTTCAAAAATGTATCTACGGTGTCGTTTTATAGAAAGTTGTAGCTTTTGACGTTATGTGAGCGTTCTTTCAGCACCTTTGCGTGCCCCAGATTTTTACGTCCTGTCGAGTGCCAAGCAAGCAGGTAGCGTATTTTTTTTATGGTTCCGCATCTGCTCGCAACGGATTGGATTACATTACGCCTGTACTGTGTATTTTATCGTATGACAGGATAGCAGGTGGTCACAGTACGGCGAACCATTTGTGTAGGCTGTAGGCGGATCGATTGTCTTTGGTTCCAATTCTCCTCTGTAATGATACCATTATATTTTAAAAGAATTGCGTTGTTGGGAACAAAGATGAGGACCTAAATTTGATTTATGAGCGCCCAGACATTTGTCATAATTAGTTTGATTATAAAGAATGATGAGTTTTCTTTCTTCAAAACTTAATTATTTCTAAAGAATCACTTTGGATAGGCTCCCGCCGTTGTGAATGTTTAGCTAAATTTTAATAATTATTTCAGGTAAGTAACGAAGGGAGTCTTAACAATTTGAGCTCGTTTTCTGTTTGGAAACAACGGGTTCTCCCGTAAAATCTTATCGCTACTTAAAGTAGGACAAACCTTTGATTACAGCTATCAGGGCCAGTGATTACCAGCTAAGAGTTACCTTTAGAAAATAACTCGTATCTTGGAGTCACTACAAACTGTGGCTCTTTGTTTAACGGGTAAACAGATTAGATTCTGTCTGATACTTCTATTAAGTTTACGCCGAAAGGTTAACTTTCTTATTCCTAAATGTTCGAAGATAATCTTATTTAGAATGAATAGAGCTTTAGAGCTTTAATTAAGTTTACTTGAATTTTATTCATTTTTAGGGTTCCGTACCTCAAAAGTTAAAAACACGTTGTTATAGGATCACTTCGTTGTCTGTCTGTCTGTTTCTGTTTGTCTGTCTGTCAGTCTGTCAAGACCCTTTATCTCAGGAACGCGTGGAGGTATCAAGTTGAAATTAATATGAAATACGTAGGTTTATGGTCCCTTGGAGTTTTAAAAAAATCAAGCTTGTATACCAATGCAATAAAAAAATACGGCCATTTTTATGCGACATGTTTTGATATTCGCAAGTAAATCAAAACCTATAGAGAGATACTTCTCGTTGACCTAGAATAATGAAATTTGGCAAGAAGCAAGGTTTCACAGCACAAGTAAAGGAAAAAGTCCGAAATTTGTTAATTTGTAATTTTATCACATACTTACAACATTTTTTTTGGGATTATAATGATAAGTTTGTTTTTGTGATAAATTCTTTTCAACTACGGAACCCTTCATTGTGGGTCACTATCAGGATGACCTTTTCGCTAGAAGACAATTCACGTTGGATGACATGAAAGCAAGGTACCTAGATAGCCAAGAGACAATTCAGCTACATGACATAAAAGCAGGGTACCCAGTCAGCAGAGAGTCAACTCAGCTGGACGACATAAAAGCAGAATGAGCTAGTAGCAAAACGTCTGGAATTGCGAATAGCCCGTATGATTAGAATACCTTATTAGCTGGAAGTCAAATTAGTTGGATGACAAAAACACAGAATGAGATAGTAGCGAAAACGTCAACAGTTTCAGCCATTCTACCGTTAACTTTGGCAACTTTACAATGTGGGTTTAACTCTTATAATAAGTCAACCCATGACAGGTTGACTTATTATAAGAGTTAAAAGAAAGTGTAATGTTTATTTTTCTGTTAATTTTACTGGATGGGTTGAAAACACAATTGAACCCGTTAGGTGTCGCTGCAGTCGGGTTCTAGGATCGTTCAGATGTCTGTCGGGTTCGCTAGTTAAAATATAAAAAATAAAGTAAAATGGCGAATTTGGGGTGCCATATTGTGGAGTTCGTCAAAGGTGATTACAAAAATATATATAACTTATATGGTTAAAAGTAACTAGCTTTTGCCCGCGGCTTCACCTGCGTGGATATCTGAAAATATCCCACGGGAACGTAGGTACTACCGGGAAATCCTTCCTTATTCCTTATCTACATTATAAAGGTTCAAGGGTTTTTTTTTCAACATAAAATAGGTTTACATTTTTTTACATTTGATTAGGAGATAACTATAATAGGCACAAACCTTAGAGTATTTAAGAGACGACACATGTCCACGGCACGGCGCCGCCACCGCGAAACGGCGCGACGTCGTACCGCGGTACGGCGCGTCGCGCCGTCTCACAGTGCGCCCGCCCCGCATATATGTGTTAATCCAGGTTATAAACTATCTGTGTGCCAAATTTCATCCAAATCCTTTCAGCCGTTTTTGCGTGATTGAGTAACAAACATCCAAACATACTCTTTCACATTTATAATATTAGTAGGACTAGAGATTGTTCTTGTAGTTTCTGACAGAGGGGAATGCATTTGTAAGGCTTCTCAGTGTTTTAAACTATAGGTCACAAACAATAAATAAATGTCAACAAACTAAGCTTATAGACGTTTTGTTCGTGTCTATTCAGTAACTATGGCATTTTAATATCAAGACGTTTTGCTGCTATATCATTCAACGCTCATGTCTGTTTAGTAACTATGGTGTTTTAATTTAAAGACGATTTGCTATTAGAGTATTTTGAATTTCGACATTTTAAGATCCAGACGTTTTGCTACTAAGGCGTTTAGCGTTCATGACTATTTAGTAACTATAGCGTTATAATAACAAGACGTTTGGGCCATATCGTCATTTTACTACGTGGATATTCTGCTAGTCACCCTTCATTGTGCGTGGTCCGACACGCACTTGTCCGGTTTTTATGGATTATGTGAGGGAACTTAAGTTTTTGTATTTTTCCTAACCGCCTTTCGTTAGAGTTAATATCAATGAGCAAAATGTCAAATCGATTTTAACCTCAGTCGGGTTCTTGGTGTTGAAGATACAAAGTGGACATCGAAAGTAATGACTATAAATAGAGGAGTGTTTACGATTCTCTCAAAAATCCTTTTGTTCAGTATTGACAATTGAGGTGTTATTTGCTTGGTCTAAATCTCCACGGCAATGAGGGCTATGGCTCAACTTATAAGCAAGTATGCCGTTCCAAAAATCTTTGATGTCTCAAAAGTTTGATGTCTCAACCCTTCACAAATTGCTTGATTTAACCGCTGTATGTTTGCTATCTCAAGAAAATATTTAACAATATGTAACCTTGAATAATAAAATAAGTATGTCCTCAAAGCCTTTGAGACCTCTGAAACTATTTGAAAATTAAAATAAATAACGAGTCGGAACTGTGCTGTGGAGGTACAATTATAATACTCCACAAAGTTGGTGCAAGTGCCCGTATGCACTATAATAGTGCTCAAAGCTAACTAAAACATTTGAAGCTGTTTGGAACTGCACTGGTAATTGTCAAATGTACATATTACAAGCTGGAAGTGCTTTGAAACTATATTGAGGATGTGATTGCTTTGGAATATGTTCGTGAACTAATTACGAGCTATTCAGAACTTATTTACAATGTCCATGTAAGAGAAGTCCCGCTAATAAACGCGTGATACGATAACCAAATGGAACATTAGATTTAGAATATGATCCATTTCTTTTCACTTATAAATAATCTCAAAAGTCAAGCAATATTTCAATTTTCAACGTACACTTTGCAGCTTTCAGAATGAATACCTTAATATCACGTCACGGTCAAGAAACGAACGGAAAAGATTATTCTTTTCATCGAACTTTCTATAGCAAAGAAGCCAACCGAACGTTTTGAACAGCGGAAAAATTACTCACCTTTTACGAACTGTAAAAAAATGCTAATAGGAAAAGTCGGTAATTGACTGCAGGGTCTGCTGGGGTATAATAATAATTACAATCCGCTCAAAAAGAATTGACTTTCTACAGACAATCTTACGGATCAGCTATTGATTAGTCAAGATATTGAAGAAGCGTGGGTCGCTCGTGACCCAGTTACCGGCGATTTAGCCTTATTGTCCACCCAACCCACTTAACCAATACAATCAAGAATTATTGAAAGGAAAGGAAACTAACTACATCATGTACTTTTGGGTTAAGTTTAGAAGAGTCCCAGTAAACAAAGACAGGTAGTGTCTCTTGATATCCGACTCCCTATAAATAACGGTGGATGGAATGGGGTGAGCTTTCCCGCTTCAATTTGAGGACGTTGCTGCTGATAAGGAATTTGTTCTGATGCCAAGGTTCTACGATTTGATCTGTTAAATGTTGAATCATTCTAGTTAGCTTATTATTGCTTGCGTGGGTTCCGGTGACTGCTTTCGTAAAACTTTTATCGGTATCTTCAACCGAGCTTTGTTTAAATGTTATAATGGACGTACAGAAAAGGTTTTCTTATAGTCAGCACACACCCAATACTTCCCGTTATGGAAAAACTAGTGGGCGGCTAATTATGTCCACGCCCGCTCGTTCAAATCATGAATTTTATGGACTTTCTCTAATTTTGGAATTATTTTTATTGGTGGTTATAGAATAGTGAGTAGAAGACGTTGACAATTCTAATAGTGTCAACGTCTTCTACTCAATTATGTGACGCTAGTCAGTTCGGACCTCTCATATGAAGACAAATATGACAGAAATAACACAATAACTTATGATTTGGGTTCGCTATAACTGAGATAAGATATCTGAAATACGTTTTTAGTATGTAGGCTCTACAAAAATCTAAGACTGGTTATAAATCAAAGGGAACCACTGGTGCTTGCCAAAATCCGTTACATTTCTTGGAGGAATCGCACTTTTTGCTGAAAGCTTTTGGTAGAGAGAAGTCAATAACTGTACATTTTTCTTTTTCTGCACATGCCCACCATTTGTCTTCTATAGGAACCAAATGTAATGTTTTTTTGACAAATGCGGAGCGAGAGCTACTTGAATATGCAGCGGGAGCCGATGTAATAAATCTCGTTTGTCAAATGAAACAGTTTGGTTTCCGTATACACCCGGCTCCTGTTACACATTCGGTGATAAATTCACCCTCCAGCAATGCACGACAGTCGAACCTTGTGGAAATTGAAGATAGAATCCTATAAAAAATAATAAAGAGAAAACGTAAACGAGACAGAATAAGAAAACAAACAAAGCGTGCAAGGGATCGGTTGAGCGCAACTTTTTCATTTGGTAAGTTTGATTGCCTCCGTCCTGTGGCAGATTGGCGTGGCCATGGAATTTAAATGATCCCGTCGCCTGCATACCTATTTGTTTAGGTTACTTTAGAATGTATTATTTTTGTTGGTAAGGTAATTAAGTTTGTGTTTAGTCTACTGTTGTGTTAGACCTCAAAGTTGTTTTTTTGCTGTGGTTAGTAAATTTGAAGAGAGCCGCGTTATTGTTGGCCATAACTTGTTTCTGGCTGGTTGGGCCCACAGTACTTTGGTCTGTAATTTGGCGGATTAAAACACCAACAAAGTAGGTACTGTAAGCTTATTTTAACAGGTGTAATTTCATCAACACTTTAATGAGAATTAGACTTTTGTATTGCTGAAGCTCTGTTATTCTAGACTTTTTAGTTTTTCTGTTTAGACTTAATAAGTATAACGTATTCTGAATCTCGTTGATATTTTTTTTCGCTCTTTAACTAAAAGGAACAATTCGTAAAAGTTTCCTAAGAGACGCCTTTGAATCTGAATTCTTTTCTTTTGTCTGCATCAGGACTTTGAACGTTATTGCCGCTGTAATACGGCTTAAATTCACATAAATCATATTTGTGTGTCAAAAGAGACCTAGAAATAACGAGTCTCTGAACCTGTTTTTTTATTTGTTGAAGTTATTTTTTCTCCCCATCATTTGTGTTGATTTTATCAGGTATGCTGAATTGGATTTGCGTTGTTACGTTTGTCATATTTTTTTGCTAACAGATATATTTTTACGGCTCGGTTGAAAATATTTTAGGTAATAGAGTTGATGATGTTTCTTGTGTTGATTCTACCGTACCGTGAGCAAACAGTGGAGCATTGATCAAACAACTGCTTGGTTCAATAGCTGCGAGCTGCATAGTTTCAAGAATTAACACTTGCTACGCTTCTAGGTCACTTGATTCTCGTTACAAAAGCACCGTGAATTTTGATTGCAGTAACGAGCGCTTTTGCATGTATATTTAGTGGAGTTTTAAAAGGAAAACTATTTTCGTAAATAATATGCTTGTTCGCAACAAAAATTGCAAATTGGGTGTTATTTTATGACTAAGTTTTTTATAAAGTTGAATAATTCATGGTATTCGTGTATCACTAAAATCCCTTTTGTTGTAAGTGTGATCCAAATAAATTCTCGACAGATTTGTCAGGTGTTGCTAAAAAAGCCAATTCCTGATGGTTTTTCACTAAAGTAAACGTTTACAGACAGAACATGAACATCTCACTGTATACGAATTGCCGAGTCTATAATAACGCAGCGTTTTTAAACTATAACTTAAAGCACCTCTTCCTTCACATTGTTCAATATTTACTTTAATTTATCAGTGGAAAGAATGTGGCTTCGAATGCCACAGCGGCTTCACTATCCCAATGAACGTATTGTGTTGGTAATTTTAGTACAAAACGAAGTGTTCTGAGTTCACTGAATAAATTCCTGCTTGATCACGATTGGAATTGAGGCTTCGTGCCGAAACGCTGGTCATTGTTTGCTCTTGTGTGTTTTGTAAACGGTGTTTAATGGCATGTGTGTGTATTGGAAGGAAAAATAAACCTCAATTAATTTGGGATAGTTAGTTTAGTTCTTCTGTTATTGGGTTTGTTTTTTGTGCTTTCCGTTTGATAAGTGTAAAAAATGGGCGTTAAGAATGTAAAACGAACGCACAAAATTTACAATATCCCACCACCATCCCATTTAATTTCTAATTGATATCACCCAATACAAAGATACAAAAGGGAGGAGGCCTATAATACAGCAGTGGGTGGGATAAGGCTGCCAATGATGATGATGAGGATGATGAATAAGAATACAAATACAACAAATCGTTATTATCAAATTAAGCAAAACATAAACACATTTTTTTATTCATGATTCCAACAAACGAATTCATTAGACGCAAGAAGCGACATTATTTTGAATTCGTAATTGACGAAGACCTCACCTTTTAGTTATGTCTTCAAGTTTCCACGACATCATTACGTATTCAGACTCTGCTTAGCTTTAAACTGTTCTCGGCGAGATGGTTCCATGTATTTCATTAGTTTAATTGATGCTTTTAATAGCTTTTGTAAACAACTACGCCTCTAGACTTCTATAGAAAGATGTGGGCGGTGTTTATGCAAAAATTGCTGGAGTAATCTGATTTTGCTTTACAAAAGCTTCTGTAGTTTTAGTTTTGAACAAGCTCTGGCTAATAAAGTAGAGTAGTGATTTATTTTATAGATTTGGTTTGTTTGACTGATTTTATTTTTATGTGTAGACGTTTATGGTTTTATGGGTCGTTTACAATTTTAAGCTGACATTGAAGATAATATGGTTCATGATTTACTGCTTTGCTTTACATCTATACTTATAATAAATCTGTAGAGAGGTCAATTCTGTACATGATATACCTATATTTTCAAAATAACTATCAGGGGGTAATTAGTGATCGATACTGATGCCAAAAATGCAATCAGTAAAATTTTTGTCTGTCTGTCTGTCTGTCTGTCTGTATGTTCCTTATAGAAACAAAAACTACTCGACGGATTTTAACGAAACTTGGTACAACTATTCTTCATACTCCTGGGGAGGTTATAGTATACTTTTCATCACGCTACAATCAATAGGAGCAGAGCAGTGAAGGGAAATGTTGGGAAAACGGGAGAAGTTGCTCCATTTTTTAAGCTTCCGTCGCGTGTGCAGCCTTAATGATTAAAGCTACATAGAAATCATTTATGACGGAAATGTTCTACATAAAATTATCTAAAAAATATCCCACAACAGCATATGTCTATCTTTTATGGTTGACTCACAATAACACGTGTAACTCCCGATAGCTTAGCAGTCCAATACATTAACTTAATAACATACAAGGAGTTACACGCTGACGGAGTCGCGAGCACAGCTATTAATAATAATAATATTCTGCGGTTCCTTATTGCGATATTTTTCAACAGTATTGTGGATTGACATATTATATTTCCCTACTAAAATACGAAAGTTAATCTATCTGTTACATCAAAACCACTGAACCGTGAGGAAGGATATATGGTACTTTTTTACGAAAAACGACGGAAACGCGGACGAAGTCGCGGGCAAAAGCTAGTTAATGTATAAAATTGGATATGAACTACGATGCAGAAGCGAATTTGATTTTTTCTCTAAATCCTATTTTAGCTGTTTGAAATGTAAACAAACACTAATATCTGTTTTCTTTTACTTTACAGTTATTCTTTCCATAGAAATCCCGCATGCTTTCCACTAAAACTTCGGCTATATGATTGAAGATATAGAAGTCTTGAAATTATCTCCAGTCCTCCAGGCAGTTCTTAGAAGCGCTCTGAAGAGACATAATCAATCTTTCGTTTATAAACAATAAATATTTGACACGCCCACAATCTGCCGAGTCTCATTCTACCTTGTAACTATAGACACATTAATCATAAAAGAAATGAAGACAAATAATTTTTTCTGTATATTTTTGCGGCAAATCTTAATTTCGGACGTAAAAACTGTCCTTTGGCTAATATTAATCTTTGTAATCTCAGGTCCTTATTGTTTTAAGAATGTACTGTCTGGAAACTTGGCTTTGAAAGCTTCTGGGGGCCAAAAAGCAATATTACTTTAGGTACTGTAGCTACCTACCCGCAGCAAGCTAGTCACATTTAAACTCAAATACCGTTAATAAAGATGACTTGCTAACCTATGACCCTCACTACCTTACTGACGCTTCAGAATTTTTACGAGTTGCCTGACAAATCACCAAAAAGTATTTTCGACCCTGACTTGACATTTTGCGACACAATCCAATCGGAGTTGGAATAAATTTGACGTCGGGTAGCGTGTATATCACCCAATTTATGCCCAAACAGGTCATTAGATTCAGTCGCCAACATCAATGGAGTTCCAAAACGATTCTACCTTTGATCCGGGCCCTTATAAATTCAGCTTAATAAGCTCTTCAGGTATGGGACGTATAATTTATAGCGAGATGAGTGCAAACGTAAAAAAATAGCCGAAACGTGGGCGGACTGTATAATCAGTTCTCTGACCCGACTGGCGTGAAATTAGTACGAAATATGTTAATTTTATCCGTCTGCTTTGAAATACATAGGGCCCAATTAAGTTATCTTGTCTAAATACCTTATCCTTATAAATATAAACCCTGAACGGTAAATAGAACAGAGGCTCCCAGTTGGTTTGACAAAAAATTAAGCTTGGTAAAGGTTCTGAATAAAATATTTTTAAACCTGACATTTATCTCGCTAAGTTCATGAAAATTTAGAACAATACGGCTCGTGTTTATTAAGTAGAGAGTTTGAGACTTGAGACTAGTAAGTTCTCCACTATCGTGGTTTGTAAGTACTTTTTGGTGACCTCGTAAAACAAAAGTAGATAGTCCTATTAAAATTTGTAAAATCCTCCCTAACGAAGTTCCTTACAAATTTGAAGTCGCCCAACAATTATAATTAGTTGAAGAAGTTAAAATTTTCTCTTCTGAAAAATAGAATCGGACGAATTTTTGTTCAAAGCCGTGTTCCCTTTGAGTTGAAATGGAATTACATGGCTATATTCAATTCAACGCAGAACCGATTGAATGAATGAACGAGTAAACGAAGGAATTGAACCATAGGTATTTGGAAATTTGCTTTTCTCTCGTTCGTTGTATAAATAGCTGGACGAATCCTTTGGTCAATTATAGAGTTCCTATTAGCAATATTTCCATAGGCTATAGAAGTAAAGTTGTTTGCACAAAATCAGTTCTTTTCTCATTTGTTTTACGTCCGCAGTATGTGCAAAATTAATTCCACTATCAAAGATGCACAGTAAGCATTCTGTAGAGCACTCGTAAATGAAGTTAAACGTTGAAATATACTACAAACGAACATGTTAATCACACTAAATTCCCTGAGGTATCGCTTGAAATACCGCTTATCTTGTAAGCCAAGCCATAAATGCAATGTCGCCACACAATCTGTCTCTGCATGCTTACGTAATGTTGGCAATAAACCCGAGACAACAATAAGATGGGGGAAAACGGAGTTAGTCTATGCAAATATTACTGCATAACCCTGTTTTAGATAACCAAAGTAAGTCAGTGCAACTAGTGGCTTAGATCAGACCGAAATACTTGTGGCCGGGCCGTGGCTTGCGACACTCTTAACCAACAGGTTGTAATTGCACCTAGAAGTTGGTGTATTAATACGATATTAATGTTAAGTAATATGTGGGTACTTTAAACTTAGTTGTTGTGGTTTGGAAACGAAGTAAAACATAAAGTTAATAATGTTCGTGTTCTCAATAAGCTGCGAAACAAACAGGAAAAGTGGTGAGAGTACATTTTAAATTGATGATTATATTGATGATATGATTATCACACCAAAAGGAATAAACTTCTGTTATCTTCAAAACAAATTCCCGATATATTCAATCCAAGCAGCTCCATCTCAAGTTTTAAAGTTAACACACGTCCCCTAACAAGCGAAAAGTGGATCTCATCAGTGCCAAAGAAAATATTCATAACGAATCCAATTCATAACGGTTGTGAAGATTCTCGCTCAGCACTTTAATACACTTGACTTTCCTTAGAACCTTATTCGATGTGACAACTCCAAACGATGGATTTTATCGTAAACTTGAGAGACGTTGATTGGGATCGAGTGCTACTTCAAGGTTCAGAAAGTTCGGGAACGTTACAATTATGATATCAAAGTGATTTGGACCGTTTGTTATGAAGATCTGTACCGCCTTACCGTGAAAACTTTGTAGGAAAATGATCATTGTCATGGAAATAGAAAAAGTTGCGATTATTTGTTACGCTAAAAATATCACAATAACTAACAACAATACTTACAAAGAAAATTTATCTACTTAAGAGTTTACGGAAAAACTGCTTACAGGAATGAAATAAAAGTTATCAAATAACTTCGCCTAGTTTCTCACACAATGTATAAAATCAACACGAACAGGAGTACTCTTGGGACACACTTATTTAAAATTATCTGATGGAGATAGCTCTTATCCTATATTGTTCGCAATATGCGATAAGTATGCTTTTTACAGTCCCAAGTTATTTCACTCGGGATAAAGACAATAAAATGATTCAGACTATCTTCGTACAAATTACCTTTTCCGCTGAAAAACATTGTTCCAAGTCCAACTGAAACCATTTACAATTTCATGCTAATTAAACAGGCTTTAAATTAAAAGCTTAATTTACAAGTAGGCACTTACTCTACAAGATAATTATTGTCAAAAAACACTTCCTGTCCAATGCTTTTAAAATGGCGTCGAAAATGGCGCGGTGTCACCGAGGCGGGAAAAAACAAAGCATCATGGCTCCGTTACTAAGTGATGGAGGTGGATAAAAAAAATACTGCGCCAACTTAATTTAGTGGAAAAAATTTGCTTTTGATGTACAAGATAAAAATATTAAAAATTTAAAAACTTGAAAGCGAATACCTCCAGGGCACTAATGTAATATCTTGGCTGCTTAGTCGTGTTCTTCTGTGGCTGGGTGGTGGAGGATAAGTCCAAACTCATGTTATCTTACAATTTAATTTAGTTTCCGCTGGCTAAATTGCTTTAACATGTCGTAGTTTTGATAAAAGTAATCATTTGCATTTGACACCGGATGAACGAGCGATGTCAAGTCACTCGTTTATGCTGAGATGTAAATATCCGAATTTTCATCGAAAAAATCATTTTAATAAACGTACTGCACCCCAATGCTCATAAAAACTCATCCGTCCATATTCATACTTTTTAATATTTGATCAAGGAGGCAGTATGCCGATGAGGTCGGTATCAAAATGGCCGCCAAGTTTGCAGATAAATCACTCGTTTCCCTCCTCGCTTTATGTCGGTTTTTTAGTGGCGTCTTATTTCACATTTATTTTAGTTAGGCATTTTGGTCGCTTCGATGACATATTTGCGATTGACCGTAATTTATGATTCGATAAAGTACCTAAATGTTGTGTCAGAAGAGTCACCGTCTATTACTTAGATGTTGGGAAATAAAAAGAACACTGATATTTACAAAAAAGCTTTGCGTCCTTTTTGCACACCAGCACATTTGACAACGAAAAACTTAGTGCGTTTATACATGCTTTAATTTTTTTTTATTACAAATTCCACATCTGACCAAGATGTGGAATTGTAATGCCCAATCCATTACGTGTGAACTCTATAGACTGTTACACTATTTTAGTGTTTCTCTAGTTTTAGCCAACCCAATTCATACTGATTACTTAACCCACTGCTAGATGCTTAATTCCTTATTTCCATGTCATAATTATATCCTAACTAAATAACAAAAAGTATAAATATTATAAACTAGCTGATCCGACAGACGTTCTCCTGTCTTAGCTATGAATATTCTAATGTAAACGCGTAAAGTTAAAATAGTCGTTGAGTTTTCTGAAATTTTCCAATTTTCTGCGAAATTTTTTCTTTCTTAAGAACCCTCTCCTGACAATAATAAACACAACAAAAAAAGAATTAGCGAAATAGTTCCATCCGTTCACGCGTGATGCGATGACCAAGGGAAATAGGGATTCATTTTTATATATATATGAAGATGCAAAATTGAGCTTGTTTGTTACGCTTTCACGCTAAAACGGTTGAACGGATTTGGATGAAATTTGGCACTTGGGTACACCATGACCTGGATTAAGACATAATGATACTTTTTATCCCGGCAGTACGTTCCTGTGGGATAATTTCCGACATCCACGCGGGCGAAGTCGCGGGTTAAAAGCTATTTTAATAATAAGCTCACTATTCTTTTCATCGTACCTCTACATTTTATATTAGCCCATTTGACCACTGCCATATTGTCATATCTAACAGTGAAAGTACTTTAAGTTCATATTGGTAGTCGCAAGTAGGTAATGGGGAAGGCAACTGTCAAAATGGCGCTGTCGTAGCTAGTTCCCATCCCAACACAAGGCGTGAGGTATTTTTTTTTTTTTTGCGAAAATGATGCGTTTTTGTGTTAGTAAATACTCCGAAATTGGAGTTCACCATTTCCCGAGAAACCCTAAAATTAGAAGATTGTGGATTTAAGCTATTCGTAAAGATTAAAACAAAAAAAAAATGAAATTTGAACATTTTGAAGAAATTGATTACGAGGAAATATTCAAGGTTTTAAATTCCGACACTTTCCATGTGAAATACTTGATTAAAAATATTGAAATAACCGGAAATAACGAAATAATGAAATAATACCAAACTCATGAATGAACGAAATGTCAAATTTATTAAAGGCTTTAGAGACTTAGCTATGATTATGCCATCTACAATTAGCTGTATCCGACCTTCCTCAAAGTAGGTACTACGAGTATTTTAACAGTTTTACGCTAAAATACATACCTACATATGTAAGAGATAAAACATTTATTTAGTGCACACAAAAGACAGCACAGCAACACAACACACCAAAGCACATGGCTTTATATTCATAGAATACGACTTTCCAGAACCAAATCTTTATTCAAATCCTCGTAAGGACAGCATCCGAAAAGGTTTAACACGAATAATCACAAATCGAATGCCAAATTCGGAAAATTGCAAACGTGAAACCGATTTCCGCAAAGTCGCAGCTGCTCATGGTGTACCTATCATGATTCATGAGGGAAGGAGGAAGCAAACACCATGGGCCGGGGATCTCGTAGTTATAAATAGCTTTAATGTGAAGGGGCTTTGAGTCTGTATCATGAATATTTATGTAATAAAAATAAACAAGTGTCTGAAATGTTATTATACGTGTTTGTAAGTTATGACGCCGTTGAGAGGTAATTTCACGCTCGTCAGCCGGTGATAGGGAAATTAGATGGATTAGTCTCTTCATTAGACTTCATCTTTATAAGTTATGGTTATCGATTTTTCGGTAATTGAAGGCTTTTTGAGTGGTCTTCTTAGAATGGAATTACTGGTCTGCCAGTAGTATTAGGTAGACTCAAAGGGAAAAAAAATCCCTTGCGGCTTCCGCACCTTCTGAACTTAAACGCTAAGTTTTTTTTTTGTGACAAAGTCTCGTTACCTAACATAGTCTCGCTTCATTATTTTCCTAAACAAATAAGATCTTAAAATCCTTTGAATGATCAAATCTTGGCCTTAGTTGCGGCCTTACTGGTCGGTGACCTCTTGGTAAAAAGAGATTTTTCTCATTAACCAACACAAGTTCAAGTATTACACAATAACATGTTAGATACTCAATAAAACAAGCTAAAATCTAAATAACCCAGCTTGTTTTGCATATAAATAAATTAACTGTTATTGAACCAGCGATCCAGATACGTAGATATCGTTGATTTAATGCGGTATGCATTCATAAATAGGTGTTTTTCGGGTAGGTCAAATTGCTGTTTGCTCTCTTGTTTATCTAATCTAATACTCTCTATATTTCGCTTTAACCTCTAAAGTTGTAAAACTGACTTTCGGGGGTACTTAGCTATACTTTAAAAATCGGTAGCAGAATCACCAATGTTCAGCATTCTTTCTTGTGTGTGCTTATAAAACTTACTGCGATCACCAATCCTTTTGACAAGCTGAGTGATTATGGCAAAACAAAAGCTCCACTGGATGGGTTTCTATCAGTCTATTCTCAGGGTCTATAATCGATTTGAATGCGAACATGATAGATTTTCTATGGTGTTATATTACGGCGGCGAATAATAAATAGCTGATTCCCTATAAGTTATGAATAGCAAGTATGAGAAAACGGGTTCCTGCGGTGCCCATAGGTAGATTGCCATAGCAACGAGTTTCTATTTGCGCCCTATTGATCTTTAAACTCAACAGAACTGTGTACAATCAGTGTTAGCTCGTGCAATGGTTAGTCATTCGTTGTATTGATAAGTTAACAACTGTACGGTAAAATAGGTAATCTGGCGGAGGAATGTAGCTCATACCCATTCAAGTTTTCTTTTTTAAACGTTTTTAACGAAAGTGGTATTACTACGACTCCAACATAGCCATTTTAAAGTGTCATAACGAAGGTCATAAAAGTCAAACAGAATGAGTGCCGTAAGACCCAATTAAATTAAATATTCATAGATAACAATTTACAAAGACATTTTGCAGTTGTATAATTTTCATAAAAGAAATAGCAACGTTCTGCAAAATAATAAAAACAGTAGGTTTTGTGAGTTAGTACCTCATAGGCTTGGCCTAAATAAGGGTAGGGTACGTCTGGCTGACTCCAACTCTGATTACTTACCGTTGAGACCTCAAATAAACCCTGTTTCTAATTACTATAGCGTTGAAATGTACAGCCATTTTATTTAGTAGTGAGGTCATAAAATGTCTGCGTCTGGATCTAATAACAGTAATTATTATAAAGTTTAAGGTCGGAGAACATTGTAAGATATTACGTTCAAGTTTAATTGGAACATCTTTAGAAGCATCATGCTTTTATTCAATTAAACTGTGTAAAGGCAAAATGGCAGTAAGAATGAGAGTTCAGTGGTAACCAAATTCATCTAACTACAAACTGAGGACATATACCCGTACGTTCGCATTCCAATATCAGTCTTTTATCTGTCAAAAAAAAACCCTTTATTTTACCGACATTTTTGACAAGTCGCAATCTCTTCTCAGCGAACATCAACGTCAATAAACATTGATGTTCGCTGAGAAGAGATTGCTGTTCGTTAGACATTGATGTTCGCTGAGAAGAGATTGCGATTATATTTTAATGTTTTTGGTTAGAAAGACACAAAGAAAAACTGTTTAATCACGAGAAACTTTTGCTTATGGGTTACTTACGGGAATTGGCCTTCTGGTTTAGCCAAAGGACATAACCACACTGTAGGAGTTAACCATGTTCAACAGTGGGCTAGATATCGGTGGTATGCTAAGTTCGAGTGGAGTTTCTTCTCGTCAAACGAAAGCGTTAGGGCTATGTCTTTATTTTCGCAACGAAATCATCTAAGCGCTAATTAATTTGAGCACGTATTAATAGGGATAATTTCCCATGGGAGAGAATTTTCTTTTAATAATGCCTTGATTAACGTTCGGAACGAACATTAATTTCAGCAATAAAATCGTCTTGATAATTAATTACGTGATTCTTATTACGAAGATCTACGTTATTAGAATGCCGATGTTGCTTTATTTATCTCTCGTCTCTAGAAAGCAAAGCACAAGTCCAATCGGTGGAATTTCCAAAAGTTCCAATCGTCGTGTCCAAGAAAATTGTAATACTGAGAGATTATACAGGTATAACGAGGAGCATTACTGCGGGAATTTTCCGAAATTCGCCAGTCGAGAAGCATCTGCGACTAACGCGCGGACGTCCTTAATTTTAGGGAGAAAATTGTTAAGGCAATTCCCATCCCTGGAGCGCTGATAACGAAATCGAGTTCCAAGTTTTTACAGGTGTTCCGAAGTAAAATGGGTTTTGTTTGTCTAACGGAAATGTTAATACGGTGTGGCTCGGGACCCAGGCAGGGACCCGCAGGGTTGACAGGAGCCGTGTCTGCAGCCCGGAGTCGGGTCCGATGATAAATGATCGCGAGACCGTGTTGTGGGTGTTTTTGTTCTTGTTTTTGGGGATGTAGACTGAATAACATGGTACAAGAAAGTGATCCGTTTTCTTTACAGCGAAGTTGTCATGTCAGCAAATACCAGGAAAACCGCTTTCTAAACGGACATGAAATTGTCTTCGCCATGTTTTTTCATCCACACATTTCTGTTTAATATCGATTGTGTTCGTCCCCGCAAATCTTTGCCCACCATACTACCAACCTTGTTTATTCTAAGTCCACTATTCACGGGTTCCTGAATAAAATGTTTCCCGAACAAAAAGTAGTCCACCTCTAACTGGGGTCGCAGGTATGTACCTACCATTTATTCAGTTAGCCAATTTCGGCCGAACATAAGTTTGTTACAAGACTTGGCTTTATCGAGTTAGCTGTTTGTTGTGGACTCAGCCAGACGTTTTCGGTTTCTGGATTCAATTAAAATAATTCTCAAGTTTTTTTGGAGATACTACTTTATTGAATTTGGTAGCAATTACCTAAGTTGGTCGTCGTATAGTACTAATCACCTAGTAGGGTGTCGTCATAGACAAGATCTCGTATCTCAAAGCACATAGATAAATAAAATATCTGTGCTTTGAGATATTTCTATCGGCCATCATTACGGCATCTATGTCAATACTGCCAGAGTTAATTCCATGGTTTCACTGTTAAAATAAAGTCAATTATTCTTTAATGTCCCATGGAAACACGATTCCCAACCATGCATTGTGTACGCTCTTCAGCCACAGATACCCTGCTCCTGACTCCCTGGACGGTAACAAAGGTAACAAACGACAGGACTTGTATAAGGTTACTAAATTTTCCCGCGAAACTAATTTGATTCCAACAAAGTGTCAAAAACATGGCGGCCCGGACCTTTGTTTTGCTGGATATTATTTATAATGGTACTTCTGTGTTCGCTGTAAGCTTTCACGACAAATGGGCAATGTAAAATATAGCATATATTTGTGTAATTTGAGACAATTTATTATATGCCTTGTGAAGTTGTGATATGAAAATGGTACCCTTGTCTCTTTTCTACGCGTATTTATGTAGAAGTAAAAGAAAATCTTATGTTTTAATAATGCTAAAACAATTACAAAATTCCCTGCATTTTACTAAACCTCACACTGCAATGAACACAGCGAAGTACTATTTAAAAGATTGTAAAATGTTTAACATTTCTTGGAATATTGGATCAAATACCGCTAGACCACTAACGGTCGGGAATCGCCGTGGTATTCGGAATATTGCTCCATTTTATCTCGACCATCTAATAATGTGCTCAAGTCTTACTTGAGAGATTCTTAAAAAGACGTTAAGCTTTTTACAGAAGAATTCGATTTAAAAGTAATAGAATATTAAACGGGAAAGGCCACATGGTTACTTTGTATGAGTTGTATAAGCCGTAGTCATAGGTCATCATCATTCCCTTGCCCTTATGTATCCCAATTTATTCGGGGTCGGCGCAACATTGTCTTTTTCTTCCATGCTTCTCTATTAGTCGTCATTTCGGTAGTCACTCCCTTCTAGCCATATCATCGTTCATAAATCCACCACCCATCTTTTCTTTTATTAGATTTAATAATAATGTGTACTGAAGTATATTGTTAAATCGAGATTTATACTTAACTAGCTTTTGCCCACGGCTTCGCCCGCGTTTATTATACTTATAAACCTTCCTCCTGAATCACTATATCTAGTGGAAAAAAACCGCTACGCAGTTTTAAAGATCTAAGCATACATAAGGACAGACAGACAGCAGCGGGAAGCGACTTTGTTTTATACTATGTAGTGAAGAATACGGTCCTTAGTTTAACAATGTTTGTAATAAGACGGATACAAGATAACAGCGGATTCTCGACGATAAAAGTAAAATTAAATTGAGCTATTTGTTCAAGTGTAGAACGAGACGTAACGTCGCCATCTTTATTTCATTTTAAAAGAAGCGCAATGTTTTACCAACTGTGACCTCCGAACTAATATTGTTTGCTTGTTTCACTTCAGTGTTAACTTTAAAAAGTAGCTAACTTAATAATGATGGTGTAGTAATGTTTAGATTCTGACCAAACAGACTGTTTAATTGACCATGAGCTAAAAAGCAGGGGCAAACCGGCTTTAAATATCACCTGAAATCTTCTTCATGACTGCATTATTTTTTAGCAATAGGTAGATAATCTTTTTTTTAAATAAGTACTTACCTAATTTTTTTCATATAAAATCCTACTTCTTCGAGACCGTGATCTGCCCACTACTTCCGCAGAAAAATACCGCGAAAACTTTTAAGTAATGTTGCCAGTTGGCCACCCCACAACAATAACTAATCGATTGCCTGACGTTCCCTATCTGTCAGATGTCAAACTGATATTGTTCCGTGATTAGTTTTGACAGCTCCACGATCAGTGTGGTCGTTACTAACAATCATCTAACAATAGGAATTAGAGCTACTATTGTTCTGCTTTTAGACATTGAATCATAGTGTAGCGCCATTATTAGCAACGGTACTTTGATATACTGTGCTGTGGCTGCTCGAGAAAATAGATTTAATTGTTATAGGTAAACACGATGTTGCCGCATTGAAGGATGCTCGATAGTGGCTTATTAATAACTGAGTCACGATACATAGAAATAATAGCAATGGATTAAATGGTAAACACTGGTATATTTTGACCACAGTTCAATGGGTACTTGACAAACGTCATGTGACATGTCAAAATTTCAATGCATAGAAAAAAGGACGTTCAGTTTTTACCGAAAATTTTCCGGTTTTTAAACTTACGTTTCATTTTTATTAGTAGTCTGACAAGATCGCTATCTGCCTGCTATCTGCTATTAATTCGAAGTAAAATCATAAATAATAAATACCTACTTAAACTCAAGTCCTGATATTTTTGGATCACGTAAACGTTTAATAACTGACACCAAATCAGTAATTCATTCAAGTTTAATTTGTTTACAATTGAAGATGCTATCTTTAAAAAGAAAAGGTTACCTATCACACGCCATCGGAGATACCTGTGGGAGCAATAATACTGAAGTTCCACAAATGTATTAAAATGATTACTGTGTAAAGCACTTTGGAGAATTCTCTTTGTTTATATAGCTATCAACTAACACCATTGTGTATTGTTTTGTAAAGTCTGCTAATTCTGTCTAAAGTCAAGGCTCAGTGCTAATTCTTTTCGGTCTGGCGCGTTTGGTCTAAAGTTCATTGACTTATCGACTTGATCGATACAATATCAAACTAACAAAGCTGGTTTTTGGGGTTCCGTAGGCAAATATCAAATTCGAGTCTAATGTTCTGTGCAACCCCCTTCCTTTATGACCTGGTATGAATTATGTAACCAAGAAAAAGATGCAAAAAAATTGCAGCATTTCAAAGGTTAGGATTCTATTTCTATTTAAACCTACACTTGTTTCTTGGCTACGGAACCCTAAGTGCGTGTTCAGCAGACAATATGCAGGTTTTTAAGGCTTGACTAATAGACCTCCCACCGATTTGCATAGCTTTGTTATATCTATTTATGGGAAAACGGATCTAAGCTGTAGTTTAACGTAGGTAGCCGGTATTAGAGACAACTAATAGTAGGCTTATCCGGCTAGCGTGGTGTTGCAGCCGCATTTGTGAGTTAGAATGTATCGGAAATTGGAGCTACTGTTACTGAACATGAATATTCAGTGTAACTCCTATAATATTAAACATTTTACTGCCGAAATCCCCATAAATCCAGCTCCATTATACGACTAACGAGGAACTCAATATATTTTCCCGTTTCCAATTACAGTCTGATTTTTAATTCCACGGTATTCTGACATTTCAGAAGTGTTGCCAATACTACAGCGGTCCTAATAAAAACGGAACGCATTTAAGCGAAATTAAAAAAAAACCTTTCTTGAATAGAAGGTTTCAATTAGAAAAACTAAAACTTAAAAATTGACTAATAATTTTAAAATGGTAATCAGATTTTTTACTATCACATTATTGAAGTTACGATAGTTAGTAAGGTAATTATTTTTCTTTCACAGGAATCCCTGTCTAATAATCCATAGGTTACAAACCTTTTTTAGGAATATCTTTTTGTTTGTAAAATCATCGCTTATTGTTACTACAGACAGACAACGATGATGATATTAGTGATAATGATACCTAAATAAATATTTAAATTAAAAAAAATGTTCTTTTACGCTTTTTTCCATTTAGCCATATAAAATTAATATTTTAATTAGTGTGCATTGAATGTACAGAACAAACAATATTTACATTGTCATATAGTTTACTTGATCCCATTCTCTTTCATATTTTGTTATTTTATATCCCAAAAAATTGTAGTCATTTTCAACTTATAAAAAGGACAAGAAAGAAAAAAGGTTTAGGATATCTGAAGTGTCAAAAAATGACTGCTGTCAGAATTCCGTCGAATTAAAAATCAGACTGTAGGTACATTGCACACGTATGCAAGTAGATACTGAGAATTTAAATGAGTTTCTTCATTGTGATCGTCTCCTACAGTTCAAAGGACGAAGGAATGCTTCGGGAAATCTTTAACGAAACACGAGCTTTGCCTTTGGTTGTCGAAAGGGGAGATCAGATCGGAACAACATAAAGAAACGTAACATTTGGCATAAACATTCAAAGGGAATAAACATAGCGCTTTAATTACTTAGTAATTTCGTTTGTTAAAACCTCAATTTACATTCCACCAAATGATACAACACCAAAAAACATGCAATCCATAATTAATTAAAATAACAGAGAGCGACGCCATGACACTTTTGTTAAAAGTGTTGTCATACAAAAAAATAACAATGGCCGCTGTCAGAATTATTAACATGGAGTTGTGTCATTTCCGTGTTGCATTTATTCGTAAAAAATATCTCTGACTTATTCAGGGTATTTCCTTGTATAGTATTCATGAATCAATTTTAATAATCTAAGTAGAAAATAACATGGAGTGACAGATAAGAATGGACATTTTCCGTTCATTTCAGCATTTCCGAAAATCGGACTAATGAATGAAGTACTGTCATCGTTATACATGTATACTGGCTTTTTAGAAATAAATGTGTCAGCATTAATTAATGTCCCTATTTGGACTCACTCCCAGTTTCACAGTAGGTGTGAGTCCATTAAAAACTTTGCTCAGCTGCTTTTTACACTGATGAAAAATGTTTTGCATCATTTGTAAAAATGGCTTGTTTTAATTTTAAATAATGCTAGATATGGAGCTTAAAGCCAATCGCCTTCAATCAATAGTTGTGAATTTGTATTAATACATTTTCCCTTGAGAATATCCTTAGGTATGTCTGCCTGCCAATGCTAGGAGCCATTATTGATTTATTTATTTTTTCCTTGTTAAGATTTACAAAATGTATTTGGAAACACGTATATGGATGATTTAATGGTCAATTGGCCATCCATGAATAAAACCTCTAAAAATTTATATGTCCACGTAAATCACTGAAAGCTAATGGGCGCCATTGCAAAAACGAGTTGTTTTATGAAAGTTTTTAATTTATATCCGTTGGTTCAAATGTGTCCCGGGCCCCGGGCGATGTGGAAATATCAGTCGGTTATTGAGCAAGAACGGTCTTATTTTCCTGTCTCCTCGTGTGTTGTCTTGTTCCTCTTCATTTTAAGTTTTGTGATTCGTCAACGTTTTTATCGATAGTTATAAAGTTTATAATAATCGTCATTGAAATAGAGATATGTTTGGTATTCATATTTTTCCAGCTGCACATGTCCTTTAGAAGTTCTTGAGCAAGCTCTAATGAATCTGTTACGACCAATGTCTGATAAATTAAGTTTGTTACAGCTTAAATCAACGTCAACTAGTCAATTAGGGAACAAGCAAAAACTAATGCAGTTAAGATAACGAATAACGAGAACCGTAACCACTTCTAGAAACGTTCCAATAATTACAGAGTTTACAAGTACATAAACATACATAGGTAGGTACTAAAATAATTACCCACTGCTGTTGAGAAGTGCGAATATGTTATTGAAATGCCACATAACTATTCTGGAGGGTAAAATAGCTCTATTCAAAACAAACTTTAAAGTTGCTGATGAAATATTGTAAAATGTGAATAACGAATTCAGAATGCCTTCGCACTTCTTATATAGGGTACCAATTCCTGACAACCAGTCTTCATAAAGTCTTTGTAATGCATGACCATTTCACCTCAAGGCTACATAGAGGGTTTCGCGGATGAGCGCTAACGCGTGCCGCGTGCCGCTGTAAGCGGCAGAGGAAGACACCGTGGAGTTTTAGTGGGTTCGAGGCCCATGTAACAGTGCAGAATGCATGAGCATTTCTCCACGATAAAAAAAAAACCGGTCAAGAGCAAGTCGGACTCGCGCACCGAGGGTTCCGTTCCGATTGCTGAAAGAGTGTGCTATTTAGAGACATCGTTTTATTTTTCCTGTAATCTTTACATAAACTTCTATCATATAGAATATTTGCAGATGATTTTTCGCTTTGCAAACTTCGGAGATAAGGGGGGGGGTATTTTTTTTACATTTTTCATTAAAAGTCGAAAACTATGCGGCCTAAAAAAAAGAACAAAAATTTTTGAGAATGTGCAAATAGCGCTCTTTCATATGATGCCCCACATGCCATAGTAGCCCCACTTTTAATTTTTAAGACCCCTTTTCAGTCAATGTTGCAAAAAAAGTATAAATATTTCTATTTCTTTCTTATTTGCAAAATAGTTGGGTAAACATCATCTAAAACTGTTCCAAATTTCAAGTTGATAGCATTAGTAGTTAGTAGACAGACGGACAGACAGACAGACTGAGTCACACCATAAGGGTTCCTTTTTTACCATTTTGGTACGGAACCCTAAAAAGGTTACATATAGGGTAGAGCATGTTCTTGCTTTAGCTAAAAGATGCAAACTTTACTGCTGACATTCCCAATAAACCATTAACTAACACTATCCTGTCCTGTGAATATTTAGCTATACGCCAATATGTCCATAGAGTAATATTATTTGTTTATCTCCCAGATTAAATAAGCAATATTGCAATATCTGACACCCGAAATTACAAGCACATTAACGTGGAAAGCAACTCATTATCGAAAAGCATTTTCCGCCATTTCGTGTTCCGCCATGGCGTGTCGGCCATAATGATTTTACGAAATTAAAGCATTGCTGCACGATGCCATCAGATTATAATTTGATGCTTTTGCATCAAATTATAGCCAAGGGCTCGTGGCCGCACGGCTCGAGCGAAGGTTAAGCTACGCTTGCCGCGGTCAGTCCGTGGATGAGTGACCATCCGTTACATACCGAGACCCTTCCATACCTCGGAAGTCACGTTAAGCAGTTGGTACCGGCTGTCATTCGTAGATCGTTGACAGTTGTTACGAGTAGTCAGAAGCCCAAAAGTCTGACAACCGGTCTTACCAAGGGGTATCGTGTTACCCAGTAACAGGGTTTGGAGGTCAGAATAGGCATACGCTACATGTAAAATTCTGGTATACAACTGCATCCGGTTAGATTAGAAGCCGACCCCAACATAGTTGGGAAAAAGATTGCATTTTGATTTTACTTACTGTTTTGATTACATTTATTTTGGACACAATGTCCAAAATAAATATATAACAAGTATAATAATAATATGTATATGTGTGTTCTGTATTTAAAATACAGAACAGTTTTTTTTCAGGCTGGCAATAATATTATCTACCTTTCAAACTGATGGATGTCCCAGCACAGATATCGTGTTTACATGTTTTCGTCTGTTCAAGTAATTGATAGATCACTTTTCATACTCTTCGCTAGTAAGAGTACATAAAATATTATTACAAAAGATTCAAATCGCCAATACGCAAACGTAGTGCTGTTTCTTTGTACGCGGAGAGTACTTTCTACTCCGTTGACATTATAGGCTGATATTATAAAATTACTCTCTCAGTTATAGGCTGATATTATAAAATTACTCTCTCAGTTATAGGCTGATATTATAAAATTACTCTCTCAGTTATAGGCTGATATTATAAAATTACTCTCTCAGTTATAGGCTGATATTATAAAATTACTCTCTCAGTTATAGGCTGATATTATAAAATTACTCTCTCAGTTATAGGCTGATATTACAAAATTACTCTCTCAGTTATAGGCTGATATTATAAAATTACTTGCTCAGTTATAGGCTGATATTATAGGCTCCTGCCCAGTCTGGGGGGTCCAAACGCCTCCTGCCGGAGGCTCTACGCAGGGGTTTTGCGGTCCATGGCCCTTTACGGAGCACCGGTGTGGGCGCGTTCCCTAAGGCTGGGGCCAGCCGGCAGGTTGAACGCGTCCCAGAGGGTCATGGCCATCCGGCTAGTCCGGGGATACCGCACGGTCTCCCGGGAGCCGGCGAGCCTCCTTGCCGGATTGCCGCCGTGGGATCTGGAGGCAAAGGTCCTCGCGCACGTGTGGGAGTGGCGCGAGGAGGCGAAGCGCCGGGGCGTAACTCCGCTGCCACGGTTGTTTCGGGAGGTTCCTGTTTCGCATAAGGCGGGAGGAAACGCCCGGGTGTTACCATTGTGTGGATCGCCCGGAGGACACGGTGGAGCATACAGTGGAGGTCTGCCCGGCTTGGGCAGGAGGCGATCGGCGGCGGCGATCTCTCGCGTCCGAGCCTGGTCCAGGCCATGGTGCGGAGCGAGAGTGCATGGGAGGCCGTCACCTCCTTCTGCGAAGCAGTGATGCTCGCGAAGGAGGAGGCGGAACGCGTGAGGGAGAGGCAGCCTCACGCCCTCAGTCGCCGCAGGAGACGCCCTGGGCGGCGGGAATCGCGGGGCGATTTCCGGCCACCGTAGGCGCGGGCCTGCGGACGGTGAGCAGCGGGTAGCTCGCCGTCCGGTAAGGATCAGGCCCGAGTCGACGGCGCGTTGTGTTCCACGCGCGCCTCAAAGAGATGTCAGCAAGTGACGGGGTCCAATAGGGCCGACGCCGCTGGGGTCGCGGATTGTTTGAAGAAGTTACCGCGGCCCTGGCATAGGCAACTGAAGGAACACGGGTGGGTTTTAGTCAGTAAAAGTCTGACACGCCCTTCCGCTCCACCCAGAGCGGGAGAAGTTATTTGATGATTTCCCACCCTCAAAAAAAAAAAAAGGCTGATATTATAAAATTACTCTCTCAGTTATAGGCTGATATTATAAAATTACTCGCTCAGTTATAGGCTGATATTATAAAATTACTCGCTCAGCTGTTATAGGCTGATATTATAAAATTACTCGCTCAGTTATAGGCTGATATTATAAAATTACTCTCTCAGTTATAGGCTGATATTATAAAATTACTCGCTCAGTTATTGCTGTATTTACGTATTTAATTAGTGCTATGTTACAGAATGTAAAATGCTTCATTGAAAACATTGAAGGTCACACAGTTATGTAATCTATATCTATAAAAGGAAAGCGTTACTGACTGACTGACTGACTGACTGATCTATCAACATACAGCTGAAACCACTGAACGGATTGGGCTGAAATTTGGAACACAGGTAGCTATTATGACCTAGGCATCCGCTAAGAAAGGGATTTTGGAAATTCGACCTTTAAGGGGGTAAAAAGGGGGGATATTGTTTGTATGAAAAATCTTATTCCTTGAGTTAATAAACTTGAAACTTGGCACGAATATTTATCTAATTAAATTATGATTTTTGTGATTTTTTGTTTTTCTAAACTACCCCCTAAAGGGGAATTGGGGGGTCTCAAAGTTTATATGGACAAATTTTAACGCGCAATCCGATTAACTCAAAACTCAGTATTTATGCTTAAAACCAAAAGTAAAGAATAATGTGTGTCAGGGTTTTTCGAAAATCTACCTGTAACGGGGTAGTCAATTTCACTGGGGAGGATTTTACTGCGTGGCTTGATTAACTCGAAAATTGGTGTAAATAATCTTTGAGTCAAGCTATGGAAATATCTCAAACCATTTTTTTAATTCCACCCCTGTGGGGGTGAAAACAGGGAATACAATTTACATAAAAAATGTTATTCATTTGGTTTTAATTGACTTGAAACTTGGCACAAATATTTGCCTAAGTTTGTCATTATTAGTTTTTTAAAACCACTCCGGCGGGAGGGTTAGAGGGGCAGGGGCAAGGGAGGGGTGGTGAGGAGTGTGAGGGGGAGGATGATGGACGCAGGGAGAAAGGGCAGGAATTGGTGAGGAGAGGAGGAAGACATGGTAAAGGCTGAGGGGTGGGGAGGAGTTGGTGAGCCGGAGGTGGAGGAGAGGGGGAGAGGGAGGGGACGGGGTGCTGAGAGAGATAGAGCGAAGGGGAAGTGATGAGGGGGGTGTGAGATTGAGTGAGGGGGGAGGGAGAGGTAGCGGAAGGGGATGTGGTGAAGGAACGAGCTAAACTCTGGAACTACCCTACCATTCGGACTTTAAAAAATCTTTCTGCATTAATGATAGCCCAAATCTTATAGAAGGCATATTTAACATCACTCTAGGACCCTTAAGTGCCGAGCAAAAAGAAAAAAAGTCTGAAAGAACGCTAAGTGAAAACGAAGTAATAGCGCGGGTGGGCAATGCGATGCGACGGGGTGGGTCGAGCAAAAAATAAATTTTACGCCGACGAAGTCGCGGGCAGAAGCTAGTCTATCATATAAAACGTTAGGTGATTGACCTGACATTAGATCGCCGTAACATTTTTTCAGTGCGTTTATCGCTTATCTTTGTACACACAGGTATAAAAATAGAATACTGTCACTTCGCTGCTCTTCAATCACTTTCTCACGGATGACTTTACAAGCGAAAACGTTAACAGCAAGGTCCTTCGCGCTTCTATCTTGATCATGGGTTCTAGTATTAGAACAAGCGTAACACCAATTACCGGAGGGCAACTTTGAACGTCTGAAACTGAAAAAAATCTTACAGATAAAGAAGCTTCCTCGTCCGGAAATTGGAACCTCAAGTTTTCTGCTATATCGATACATATTTTCTGCTGAAGTAATACTGACAAATGGACGATGAATGTCCATCGTGTACAGAACCCTGACGAATTGTCTTGTTACTTTGTATGCATGGCATCTGACTAGATCTTTTCCCGAGCCGGTCATAAATCTCGAGTCGATTAACTACGGTTCTCTTATCCAACGGTTAATGACACTTTTTATTCTGTGACTGAGAGGCATAGACTAGCTGCGTCATCAAGACGTCAGTGGAAACAGTCGGTCTATTGATATTTGATGAAGTTACCAGGAAGTGTTGTTACTTCTCAGTTTAAACGCTACTAATGAACGTCTCTGGCAATTAATTCGTGTATTATTGGCTTTTATCAGGTTTCTAATTTGAACACCATAGTTTTTAATTAAACGATGGATGGACTGTGTGAAAGATGATATGGCTACAAAGGGAGTGACTACCGAGATGACGACTAATAGTTCTAAGTATGGAAGAAAAAGACATTTTGCGCCAACACCATGGCCCCTAATACACCATCACCAAGTTTGCAGAGTAGGTAACGTGTGATACGGAACTTCATTACAAAAATTCTAATCTCAAAATGCTGAGTCTGTGGAAGCTTATTTGAGTATTTGATAGATAAACAAATCGTGGACTTTTAGACAGATATTTGTAGACGCTTCAATTTAAACGCCAATCATTACACAAGCCTGCCACCATCGCTTTTACCTACCTAGTAATAAAATAATGTAATTTCTTCCATAAACAAGTAAATACGCAATAGTCAGCACAAGTTATGCCTCCTCACGTAGAATCGAGGCGTATAAGGAATGCGGCGCATACGTTACTGTGTACCTACCTGCGTGTACTTAGTGCAGCGCATGCAGCCGGCAGGGTTGCCAGATTTAAAAAAAAAGTTGATAAGCAACAGTGAGGACAGTAATGGTTAACGTTTTAAATAAGATCATAAGCTGAGCAGGGGCCGTACTATGACGTGAAAAAAGATGATCGATCCATCATGCTTCCGTTGAGAAAAAGGCGGTGCTATAAGGTCGTATATTACGACAGGTTGGCGCAGTGGTTGAGCGATTGACTGCTGCGCAGCATGTCGCGGGTTCGATTCCCGCACGGAACAAATATTTTTACGACCTATAAGTATTTGTTCCCAGTGTGGGTGTTTTCTATCTATAATATGTATGTATTTACAAAAAAAAAATGTATATAAGTAGTTTATCAGCCATCTCGTTACCATAACACAAGCATTAGGTTGCTTAGCTTGGGACTAGATGGCGTTGTGTGAAATGTCCAAGGATATTTTTTTTTTTTTTTATATTGCTGCGTCTCTCCCTCACTCTGAAACCATGATGGATCCATGATCTTTTTCCACGTCATAGTACGGCCCCTGTAATATACTTACTTTAAACTTTTTTTTTTGTTTTTCTAATTAATTAAGTTTTCGAAAAAACTAAAATAGTTACCTACTTATAATTAAAATAAAGAAAATGAAAATAATAATAAGAAGAATGATAATGGCGGCAAAAGTAAGAACTGGAAAATTCTAACGGAAGTTAGCCACACTTCCGTTAGAATAAGTAATAAGCACTTTTAAGTGAAACAAAAAAAAAATATTTTGCGAAGTGGTAACCCTGTCGTCAAGTGACATTCCTTCGGTATCAGATGTCGTGATAGCCTAGTTTGAGGCGCCCCACTTACACACCTCGCTTTTATGTATATCTGTACCTACACTTGTAACTAAGTACCTACATACCTGCGTAGGACGTACCTACCTACTGCAGAATGCTGCGGTCTGGTCTGCAGCTCTTAATCTAGCGCAGTAGCTTTCAGGTAACAGTGCAAACGAGCAAAAAGTTAAAAAAAATCTTCCTTTATTTAAGTTCTTTGTTAGAGCTCGTGGCTAAGTAATAACAGCCGCACGGGTCGATCCGTCAGGTTAAGCTACGCTTGCCGGGGTTGGTCAGTGGATGGGTGACCATCTTTACATATCGAGATTCCTCCGTGCCTCGGAAAGCACGTTAAGCCGTTGGTCCCGGCTGTTATTCGTGGATCTTTGACAGTCGTTACGGGTCGTCAGAAGCCCGAAAGTCTGACAACCAGTCTTACCAAGGGGTATCGTATTACCCAGTTACTGGGTTGTGGAGGTCAGATAGGCAGTCGCTCCATGTAAAATACTGGTATTCAGCTACATCCGGTTAGACTGGAAGCCGACCCCAACATAGTTGGGAAAAGGCTAGGCAGATTTTGTTAGAGCAGACAGTGGATGTGCTCTTAAAATTTAATAATCCTGTTATCATCATCTTCTCGTCTCTCAGAAATCAGAGGTTTAGCCTCCTAAGTTCTGCACCCAAATTGTGTTTCATTATGTTCGAAAAAATTGTGGAGGAGCTCGTGGCTAAGTAATAACAGCCGCACGGGTCGATCCATCGGTTAAGCCTACGCTTGCCGGTGTTGGTCAGTGGATGGGTGACCATCTTGACATACCGAGACTCCTCCGTGCCTCGGAAAGCACGTTAAGCTGTTGGTCTCCGATGGCATTCGTGGATCTTAGACAGTCGTTACGGGTCGTCAGAAGCCCGAAAGACTGTCAACCAGCCTTCCCAAGAGGTATCGTATTACTCAGTTACTGGGTTGTGGAGGTCAGATAGGCAGTCGCTCCATGTAAAATACTGGTATTCAGCTGCATCCGGTTAGACTGGAAGCCGACCCCAATATAGTTGGGAAAAGGCTAGGCAGATTGATGTTCGAAAAATTTGTCTGCGCGACAACGTAAATAACGTTTTGTATGTTTTTGAACTGTCAAAATCTAACCAATTCCGATTGATACCGTGTTGCGCAATTGCCCCGCCCAGTGCAATACTCATACTATTATATACACTAACTAAATAAACAACAGTTCTTCCAATAAAAACCTACGCACTACGCAATCGTTAGCCTGTAGCAAATTGACAATAATCCCTTTTAAGGCGCGATGTCGAAGTTCAATCGGCCGTCCACACGAGCCACTGTGCAGCTTACGCCATTTTGTCGTAGTTAGGTAGGTATTATATCAGTAAAACAACAAAGTACGTAAGTAGGCGCCTGAATGACATTGACAGGGAGGCGCTCTTGGGAAGTTAAACATTCGTGAAATTGTTTTGTGAAATGTATTGACAAAACCAATAATCACCAATAAAAAAATAACATGTTTCTGGCAAATAAATAAATATTCTATTCTTAAACAAGATGGCTGCGTTAGTTCCGACTTTTCACACGCCCAAATTACCATGTGATGTGGCGTTGTACAATCAGCGTCAGTAATATCGGGACGAACAGACTGTTCAAAATGATGTAAACAACTATGAAAATGAAATATTAAATCAATGACACAAGGAATGTTTCAGAATGAAGACAGTACACGACAACTAACTGTCATGCTGACAAGAACTTAATCCAATATTGAGATAAAGTTTAATTTTCTTAGCGGTTGAGAACATTTTGAACAGTGCAGTGTTCGTTACGATATTTTTGACGCTGACTGTGCATAGGCAAGCTACAGTTACTATGTAGGTATTATGTCAGTAAAACAACAAAGTATCGGATTGAAACGCAATACATAGGTAGCAGCCAGCGAATGCCACAGAGTAATGTAATCAGTAGGTAAGAGCTACTGTTACGTAAAACGTTTCCCTGGTTACTAGTTATGTGCAGTTTTATGGGCTTTCATAAAAGGTGTAACTTTAGTGTGATTTCTAGTTTTATTGACTGTTACCTATTGGTTAAATTGGTGATCTTTATGCCATCCCATATGCTCCCAATCGAAACTAGGCAGTTTTATAACTTAAAGGTAAACGCACACTTATCACAGCCGAACGAAGCGAAGTAACCGAAAGAATCGAATTTTAGAATTACTTGTATGAAACCCTATGAAACCTCGCACACTTATCCGCGCCGAATCGGACGAATCGCCGGAAGCATTACTAAGAACTTCGTTTCATTTACCTAGTAATGTCAACTAGCGCCACCATTGATAAAAAAATCATAAGTCTGAAGATACTAAGGAACATTTTGAAACCTATGTTCACATTTTAGTCAGATGAGGTCAAAAAAAATCAACACTAAACCTCCTAAGTTCGAGACCTTAGCAGTTAACGCCAAAACGGATTGCTCATTGCGAGGAGCTCGTAGCTAAGTAATAACAGCCGCACGGGTCGAGCCATCAGGTTAAGCTACGCTTGCCGGGATTGGTCCGTGGATGGGTGACCATCTTTACATACCGAGACTCCTTCGTGCCTCGGAAAGCACGTTAAGCCGTTGGTCCCGGCTGTCATTCGTGGATCTTTGACAGTCGTTACGGCTCGTCAGAAGCCCGAAAGTCTGACAACCAAGGGGTATCGTATTACCCTGTTACTGGGTAGTCGAGGTCAGATAGGCAGTCGCTTCATGTAAAATACTGGTCAGCTGCATGCGGTTACACTGGAAGTTGACCCCAACATAGTTGGGAAAAGACTAAAAGACAGATTGATTGATATAGTTTACGAACAATTTCCATTTCTAGACTTACCTACGTCATAAGTTCATAACACTAAAACACAGCCTAAGAAGCTTGCCTACAAATCACTGTAATTAGATTTCTAATGGCGCTTCCATATGCATTAATATGCATAAACCCATTTAGGTGATACATATTGCATTAACAGAACGCGATTTTGTATGAGGTTGTCGCCTATTAAGTAGAGTGTAGTATTTGTGGTTGTGTGATTAGTATTTCTACATTTATATCTGAAAATGATATGGTCTACACAATAAAAATAAAAATTATTTGGTGTAAATATACATAAATATTTCTATTCGATTCCATTATTTATGTAAGTACTTACTAATGGATTTGTATAACTTTACGACTGATTTACATGATTATAATATGAGCAGTGTAAAATGAAGTGCTTGGAACAAAGTTAGGTTTTCGATAAGGCTTCCAGTCTACCTACGAGGTGCAGCTGATATATAATTCTTTAATGAACCCGAACGGGATCAAAAAGCCGTCAGCTAAGCGTATTGGAAATTTTGCCTTTTACTGATCGCTTAAAAGCTCATGTTTAGATTTACCGTATAACCAAAGTGATTACGGAGAGTCCCCTGTTATGAAAGTTTTAGGTATTGCTGACCCACTTCCACCCCAGAACAACGAGGGAAAAAAACATTCACAAATTCGTGCAAGGAAACGATAAATAAGCAACAATTTGAATATATTTCGTCCCCTGTCATGATCTTGCTTGCAAAGGCAAAACAGAAAAGGATGTCCAATGATACTAACGTTTTATTTTTCTTGTTACAGGTAAGCAAGCAACCGGAAACCGTGACGTCACCGCTACTAATGTCAGCAAAATATCGGACAAACTGAATCCTTTGGTTTTGGAGGGAAACGCTCAAAACATTATAATGGCGGCCGCGTATAGAATTAAAATAAACCGTTTTGCATAATCTGCTGGACCGGGGAACTATTTGTTTTACAGCCCCGTCTTGGCAGCCAGCTAGGTGGGCAAGGACATTGGTGAATTTGAGGAAATTGTATTTTACTGAATAAAATTATGAATCTATACAAAGAGATTTAAGATACTATAGAGAGGCTATCAGAAGAAATGTCATACAAAAACTGTTATCCCATGTCTCAGTGACGCCATCTAGCATAATATAGCAAAATTACATAATAGCCAAGTATGACATGAATACCCGATACGCTTTTACAGACACCAACCTTTGATTTAGCAACCGTCAGATAGTTTGACATACCTAAGAAAATTATTTAATTTATCTCAATACTCCATAAATTTAAAATAGTAACGAAAATAAACCGAAGTTGAATCGAGTCATTTTATCACTACGAGGTTTGCAATACCACAATGTATTCGGCATATTTTATTCGAAAATAATTTTCATTTGGTGGACACGAATGTGACGTGACATGCAGGCGTACCACACAAGACTGAGCTACTTTTGACCACTAGGACATATGTATCGGATTACGATTTTGTTCGCTTTGTCCCGTCTATTGTTATGTAATATTATTTTAATGTCTTTGGGTCTACATTTTATCATCTCCATTATGTAAATAATCTGTCCTGTCAGAAAACTGAGGATGATAGGAAACAAGAATCTGAAATGAACATAAATTAAATAGTCACCATAATAATTTAAATCCCGGGTGAGCTGGGGCAAAACGTACCGGTCATTAATATCGACAGTCTGTTAAAAAAGTGTATTAAAACATTCCGATTGTCACTAAACCGTTCAACTGTAATTTATTCATTTAATTCCTAGAATTTCAATTCTGTTCTAAAAGCTCTCAAAAAGTAATAGTATCTCATATTTAACGTAAGTTATAAAAGAAAAACCGTAAAAATGCTACATAAATTGCCTAAAGCAATGTTGTTACGCATCAAGACAAGACGAGCAATTTAAACAATCATCCACTCAGTTGATCACGAAAATTGCTCTGAGCATCGCCCGGGACCGATTCGAGAAAATTTGACAATTTATAAATGTCTTTCGGTCTAAAAGGGTTATTTTTTATGAGACCACTATTTGTTTAACATGTTTAATTGCTGTTATTTATTCAGCTTTTGTTATGATTAAAAATAAGTGCACAAGTTATCAGACGGTAAGTAGGTATTTCATTGCTGGATACATCCATAAATTTTGTGTTTTTAAAATTCCTATATAACCAAATGTATATGGTTAAATCATTTCGATTTTCCATAAGTTTTATTTGACGATGTCTGCTGCTGTGTATTTGAAACATTATTAAGTACTTGAAATTTTTTCAATACAAAAAAATCCAAAGTAGCACCGTCTATTTCCTGTTTTATACGATTATACGTAAACAGTTCCTTATTGTGCAGTAAAATTTGCTTTAAATCGAAGGTATTTAAATATGTTAAGAATTTACTAAGCTAAAAATTGATTTCAGTATAGCATTTTGTCCTAAATCTATACAGGTGCGCGTGAGTCTTCTATCTCGCGCGTCAAACTAGACAGCCATAACGCCATTTCGCTTACACACTGAGCTAAACCACGCCTCGATTTATCCTCTTAAAACAAAAATCTGAATAAAAAGATTACTTGTCTCTAAAGTTTGGAGTGCCAACTTTTTCTGACTATTGTCACTTTGTCACACTCTGTTTTCTTTGAGCTAATTTTTTTTTACAATAAGAATACCAGTGAGGTCGTTCCTCTTCTTCTTTTTCGCCGCTTTTGTTATACAAAAATCTTTAAAAGTTCGTGTTCAGTTAGGAAGTTTCGAGATAAAAATTCCATTGAAAACTTTCAGCATTAAACTCGTGGAATTGCTCGAAAATAAGTCTGGAAAAAGGTAATTAGAAGCAGAACCAAGTTGATAAGGTTAATGTATCTCGAAACATTCTGCCGTGTTTATAAACAACGTCTATCTCTGTTACCGTGTAATCTTTCAATAAGTCTCTTAGTCTTTAGCCTTACAAAAGCAAAAACATTTTCAGCCAAAAATATATACCTACACGACAATCCCTGGAATTTTGCTCCAAAACACTAAGCTTCCTAAGTAGATACTTATGTTGAAAATCTTTAAAAGCCTAAGTTAAATCAGAAATATGTAGATCAAGAAAACCTCGTTATTTGCTCAAAAAAGCGAGCATTTTCTGTTCGACAGTTTTCCCAACTTCACCCCTATTTTTTGTTGACTTAACACTTAACGAAGCACAGTGCCGTAGCGTGCTTGACATTCTGAACGTCGCTTTGTGCCATTCTGCGTGTGCAAATCGAGTTTTCCAACTATTTTCTGTGTATTTATGAGTGTTGGAAGTTTGGACGGAGTAGTAGATTTCATTTGCTCACGTAGCTACGTTGTGATAACTAATGGGGTCGCATTATTTAGGAGGAAATACTGTAACTGGGCCCGCGTGGTGGATTACGGCCTACTCCCTCACCGAGAGGAGGCCTGTGTCCCAACAGTGGGAACATTATAGGCTGATTATGATTTAACTGAACAAAAACCATGGCACTGAAGGTCTGAGCTACTGTTATAGTTGCTGTTACTAGCACCACCTACCGACACCTTTTTTTTTTGGATGGGAAATCATCACCGACTTCTCCCGCTCTTCGTGTCAGACTTTTACTGACTAAAACCCACCCGTGTTCCGTCAGTTGCCTGTGCCAGTGCCATGGAATCTCGTTCGAACAACCCGCGACCCTGGCAGGACCTACCGACACCTCAAGTTAAAACAAACAGTTTCTGTTATATGCAGCAGGTTGTCTAAGAAATCTTCTTACCCCGAAGATAATATCTATAGCCACAAGCAGGTGGGTTCGTAAAACTGAGCAGTCTTATTTACAATTCCGTACGTTGTAAGCAGAGACGCGTAATTAAGTGTCAGACAACGTGAGAAATCCTGAAGCGATTCTCCCAGTATATCATGATATGTGGCGAAATAAGGAATTTATTTATTTATTTATTTTATTGAAAGGAACAGCAAACAGTTACATTATAAGAACTTTCAACTATCTTAATAAAGAATATTATTAATAATATAACCCACAACGCTGTCCACAGGTAGACATAAAAGTTTAAAAAGGAAAAAAGTGTAAACGCTAGGGGTTTTTACAATAATTAGCTAATTTCGTGCAATAATTAGCTTAAATAATGTTAATAAGCTTAAATTTATTTAATTTATCTAAAATTAATTAAGTTTGATGTAATTAAGTATATGTCTACTCAATGGAATTAATGGAATCAAGTTGTAATACTGAATTTGACAGTTTGTATGTGTTTTGCTGTTACTAGTGGCGCCACTATGAAGTGTCAGTGCAAACTGGTCGCAGCTAATATCATGACAGGTAAATTATAAAGTCGGTTTAACATTCTTAGAATATGATGTGGTTTCACACACGTTATGCGCAAAGCATTTCTCTTCTAAACTCCAGGGTGGCTAAAACGGCCACTTTGGCAGAATCATAATAGGATAATACTGACAATTCGTAATTTATCTGTGTACAATTCACAGCACGCAATTCATCTGTTTGACAGTTTTGTGTGGAGATTCGTAAAATGGTCCACAAATTATGAATTGCATTATTGAAGTTTAATGTCAAATAGCACAATAATAAATTGCTGGGAATTTAGGAAATGAATCGCTTTTACAGGATGTGGAATGTGGCCGTTTTAGGGCCCCTGAACTTACTGACTTACATGTTTTTCTAGATTTGCGTGTCACTGTGTGACTAGATCGAAAAGCAGGAATTAATTACTTCTTATTACCATCAAAAGCTTTACTTCATCGCATCCTAATTAATATAATTAGAGTCTGTTGCCAAATACCGTCAATAATCCCCAGGCGCCTCATCAAGACGAGCTGGATTTCATGGTGATGAGGGGATTTGTATCTACAGTGTATTTGTCTGTCACTAACAGTGCAAATCTTCGGAAAATATACATACACTCCTTTGCAAAAAAAACGGGCGGTTTGGATTTTTCTACATTATTGATAATCATTTAGTTCTAAAGAGGTTTTAATAGCCAAACTATGTTACTGGCACTTAACAAAGAGTCTGGTATGAAAAAAAAGTTAACTTCAAATTCGAAACTGTTGTTTTTAAAAATAAAAGGCCCTTTCTCAGTTTATGACTTTTTACTTACTCTCGCGGGTTTGCGGTTAAAAGGTTATTAGACAACTAAAACTAACTTCTCGTTATTTTTATTAGAATAATTTATGTTTGTCGCATAATCCTGCTTTATTGCGACTTAAAACAGAATATCTTTGTGTCGATTGTAATGGCAGAAAAAGCAATTAGAGCTAGTAAAATTATAGCGCTGCTGGAAGTGGGGTGTAGCCAATGTTACGGCTCACAGCGGTTAAACGTGAGTCGTTCCACCGTCCAAAGAACCTAGACTAGATACCAAGAGACAGGTTCCGTTCAAAGAAGGCAAGGTTCTGGGAGAAAACGTTGCACACAACCACGAGACGACCGGTTTTTAGTGACTCGAACCGCAAATGCAGTTACATAGACCTCAAAAGAAACCTTGAAGAAGTACGAGGAGCACAAGTTAGCCTATGGACAGTGAGGAGGAGGCTTTTAGCGGTTGATATACGCAATCGACGACCAGCACGGGCTTCCAAGTTACTCCGTGAGCACCGGATTGCTCGACTAAGGTTCACTTGAAATTGTCTATCTTGGACACTAGGTAACTGGAGTAGCGTACTCTTCTCCGATGAGGCTCGAATTTGTCTGAATGGTGAGGACCGATGTCGGCGAGTGTTACGACGACCAGGGGAATGCTATGCCGACGTGTGTTTCAAAGTAATCAACCCTTGTGGTAGAAGGTCCGTTATGTTTTGGGCGGTCGTAACTTCCAGCTATCGTACCGAGATAGAGTTCATTGAAAATGGCTCACTAAATGCGCAAAGGTACATAACAGGAATAATTTGTCAACATGCACAGCCCGCACTGACTGTAATTGGTGAATATGCCATTCACATGGACGATAATGCTCAGGACCACCGTCCTGGCTACGTAGATGCTTATATGCAAGAGGTCGGTATTCGTCGTCTGGATTGGCTGGCGCGAAGCCCCGACCTTAACCCCATTGAGCACGTCTGGGACCTTCTAAAAAGGCGAGTACGATCTGTCCAACCCCTTCCACAAAACATCAGGGAGCTTAAACGTGTGATTTCGACTGAGTGGGAACACATTCCACAGGGCACCATGAAAAGCCTGGTGGAAAGCATGCCAAGACGATTACATGCCGTAATCGCTGCAAGGGGAGGTCATACTCGTTATTAATTTTTATTTTTTAATGTCTTTTTTTTATTAAAATACCATAAAAATACTCGTAGTGTTAATTTAATTATTCCCTAAAAATTTTCATTTTAACACGACTCTCTGTTTACATTGACAAAAACACCGATTCCAGGATTTAAGGGTTAAAACCTATATTCTCAATGATAATAAGAAATTTCTAGTCATTTATGCTGATGACATACTAAAAATATTAACATTATCCATAGAAAAGCCAATGACTGTAAGGTGCCCGTTTTTTTTGCAAAGGAGTTTATTAAAAATTAGACTTAATTATTTAATTCGCCCTTAGTCTAATTTCTGTTTTCCCTAATAGTATAACACTAATCTATACAATAAAATAAAATTGAAGTGTCTGTTTGTGATGTCAAAATAACAGCTTTTTACTAAATACATAATATGAAAGTTTATACGTACGTAGAGGTTTTACCATATACAAGCCCAAGTATGTAACTGGCTGACATTCGATTATTCAAACATCGAATATTCTTATAAAAAGTGATGTTCGCTTTTTATAAGAATTGACAGATAGCGGATAGCTAGGCGTAGGACCTAGGGAGTGAATTATAATTTTATTTCTATTTTAATATAGCGGGCTTCAGCCCCATTTCTTCAGTACACTACTGTCTTTTATTATAAAGTAGTTAGCCTCCCGCTGTGAGGTTCGAGCCCTCACATTTGGTGGAGGCGCCGCCGCCGCCGCCGCCGCCGCCGCCGCCGCCGCCGCCGCCGCCGCAGTAGCTGAAGCTGCACATTGACCGCGCGTACGCACGCGGTACCTCTCGAAGGTTTTTTGGAGTGCGCCGATACGGCCGAGCTTTGCTGAGCGAAATAGTTGAGCTATATGTGTTTGGCGTAGAGGATATTCCGCCGGACGCATCACTATCGCACGCCTAGCGATATGAGGAGCAGTGGATCCCCTTAAACAGACTAAGTGGTTTTAAATATTATTATTAGAGAGTGTTCGACATGGTGCTGATGTTGGATTATTATTTCACGGGCATCGACGCCCGATGTCTTGAAAAGTTTATTGCCGATTTTTTGCGAATAGCCAACATTAATGGATGGCGAGAAAGCGATTGGTCGCTAATTTTGGGTGCGTTTCTTGCAAGTGCTGCAAGATCTTTTTACAATTATACATGGTCGGACGGTATGTCCTTTGAGGCACTGTGTGACGCATTATGGGCAGAATTCCCATGTAGATGCCATAAGGGAAAGATTTTTAATGGTGCGCGACAAGAAGCGAGTGCACTAGAACTGTCTAAGGAAGGCGGACAGAAAAATGTTTTGTGTGTAGATGATAACATGCAATTAATTTCTAGTGAAAGAGAGCAGGAAGTTGATGTGTTAGAAAAATGCAATGCAGGCAGTGAAGTAGATGAAGATGAAGTTGAGGTCATTGCTGAGTTCAGCTGCGCAGAGAGCAGCCCTATGGTGACCGAAAACGATGTACAGACAGACGAGGTGCTTATGAAGGAAGACCAAGAAGCACTGGAATACTCGGGTCTGTCCAATCCTGTTATTATTATATCTAATTTGTCTGTGTGTCAACACGATCATGTTCACGATGTGAAGAATAATATAAATAACATCGCTTGTGAACAATTTGATCAAGACGATCAAGATAATTTTAATTTAAAATCTTCGATTTCAAAGGAGAATGCCCATTCCGATCTGTCGTCGGAGACAAAGGAGATTGGTGATTTTTGTCTTTTGGAAGTCGATTTAAAGTTAGGTGAACAGAATGTGGAGTCATGCGCAATCGAGACAACGGTTGATATCGCGCAAGTAGAAAATAAATATATTGAAAAAAGTTGTGATAAGTTCCCTAATATCCCTTTACGACACCGAAGTGTCATGTATAATCCAAAACGTGTTTTATCGAAGAAGAAAAAGTGTTTATCTGTAAAGAAGATTAAATTTAAAAAATTGGTTCCTAAAATAAATAATTTAAAAAAGGATTTGAAAACCAATGATCATTTTATAAAGAAGTTTTCTATTTTGAATTTTAGGTTTTTTAAAGTTAATAAAAGGAGGTTATGTGATATTTTTGTAAACAATATTATTAGATGTAAACTTTTTAAACCTCCTAGTTGTTTTATTAGATGGAAACTTTTTCTTTTAAGGATTATTTAATTGTCATTGTCTTTATTTACAGTTTATCATGTCACTGCATTAGATTTATGACATCAGCAGGGCATGAAATATTAATGTGTATATTTTCAAATGTTCTAATATTGTTTTTTTTTGTGTAATATTTCATATGCTGAGAACTACATCGTACGCAACCAACAGCGTGTGAGGTTACGCTACCCCACAACGCTGACCAAAACAATGAAGAGCATGAGGGAGTGAAACCTACGACAACGTCGGTTCGTTACGGGTCGATAGGGCCGGTTAGCATGAACATCCTCCAGTATTTTAGTAAGACGTATTAGGAGTAGTGGATGTTTAGAGAAACTGTGTATACCTTCTAGAGGGGGGGTGACTTTGGTATGAGTTGTATCCAGCTTTGCTGACGGGACATAGTCCTTGCAAAGAGTGTTGAGTTGACACAATTGGTGCAGTTTATATCAGAGTATCCACAGTTTGGTCAATATGGACCAGTAGTAATACGTAAGGGTTCAGTGTTGACATTACGCGATATATTTCTTTGAATTTGCTGGAGATTGAACATGAGTTAGGTTCTACGGTAGAATTTTGACTTCCTGGCGCATTCCTCCCTCTGGCTCGATACTGTCCGATGGATTAATGAATCACGATGTTGAGTTCTTTAGATTTTCAACCCCTTCTGGGCTGATGTGAATTGTCACATCGTATTGTTTTTTTAGGGGGTACGTCATTCTTTTCCCTCTGGGTTTTGTTTGACGGGGCTCAGACTGGATAAATGCGATATTTTTGGGTGCACATTGGCACACTTTAATGTTAACTTATCTGACACTTAACATAGTGTTAGATTTTCGCGTTTCGTTTGTCCAGAGCTAAGCCTGTATATATAAATACGAAACCCCGAATTGTCGCCGTTTTCCCGGAGTTAGGTAGGGTGTCTATTTTTAGGTTTAGGTAGGTTTTGTCTGTATGATCGAATGTATTGGTCTGAATAAAAGTTTTATTTGGAAGTTGACTACGTTAATCCTTTTATTCAAGGGTGGGCGTAGCTCATGTAGAGGTTTTACCATATACAAGCCCAAGTATGTAACTGGCTGACATTCGATTATTCAAACATCGAATATTCTTATAAAAAGTGATGTTCGCTTTTTATAAGAATTGACAGATAGCGGATAGCTAGGCGTAGGACCTAGGGAGTGAATTATAATTTTATTTCTATTTTAATATAGCGGGCTTCAGCCCCATTTCTTCAGTACACTAATGTCTTTTATTATAAAGTAGTTAGCCTCCCGCTGTGAGGTTCGAGCCCTCACAGTACCTAGAAAACCTACTTACTTACCTAGAAAAAACAATTTTGAAAATTATTGTCTGTCTGTCTAAGTATCTGTTTGTTCTGGCTAATCTCCGAAACGGCTGGATCGATTTTGACGGGACTTTTAAAAGAATTAGGGTTCCCCGTAAAAAATGAAAACCTCATGGGTTTTCATTTTTTACGGGGAACCCTAATCCGACATCCACGCGGGCTTGTCACGGGCAGATGTCAGTTAAATTCATTGGTTAAATTATAATACCTATTTGTGTGTGTCAAAAAAAAAGGCAGGAGAAAAGTAATTTTGATATTAAAATTATAATCTATTCTATGAAATGATGAATAATAGAAGAAAAGTCAGAAGTCAAATAAGTTGATCTTATTTATAAATTTAAAAAATCCAGAAACGCAAAAAAGCACCCAAATGCGAGTCAGACTCTCACACGAAGGGTTCCGTACCACAAGTAATTATAATATTGTATGTATTACAAAAAAAAAACATGCTTCTTGTAAGTATGGGGATTATTTTAGCTTTATTTTTAACTTGTTTTGTTTTATTATTTGTTGTTGTAGCGGCCATAGCACACACTCGGTGAAAACTTCAAGTGTCTACCTATTACAGTTCAAAAGACCCGTTGGCCTTGGCACCCTTTGGGTACAGAACCCTAAAAAGGCTACTAACAGAGCTATCTATTATAAATATAGCCCATAAATTGACCACTTGACAACATAAATTCTAACCGCACACCGTTCCCTTACAAATCACCACATGGGATCCATTTAACCTCTTTGTTGACAAACATTTTGACATTAACCAAAAAAAGTCTCCCCAGGAAATCTCCCTTCTCGTTAGTTTTACCTCAGAAGAACAACAAGCATAGAAGTAGTGGTTAAATAGCAACTGAACTCAATATATTTGTTTCATTTTGACTTATGGAGCCGCTGTGATGTAAAAGAAGGACACGTATACAGAAGACGTTTCGAAATTTTGTAGGTTGTCATTAATTTTATTCTGACTAGTGATGTACCCACTCAATTTCAACGTCGATAGAATTTACAATGACATTCTTTCTTATACTGCCAAGAATAATATAGGTACACACGGCTACACATCAAGCTATACATTTCTAGTTTACACTGACCGCTCATTGTAAGGAAATACAATGCGAGATCAGCTTATACTGGAAATGTATAGCTTGATCTGTAGCCGTGCGTACCTAAAATTTTGAATTAACTAGGCATCCTTATGATCCCAATACTTAATATATTCGTTCAAAATGAAACAATACTTAAAGTATGTACTAAATAGTCTTCCTTGGTTCCCGACAGCTCTTCATGTATTAAATCTGACCCGGCTAAACCAGAATGTATTTAATTGCCATAATAACTGATGAGTTTATTGAAAACAAGTGGGAGACATTCGGTTTTGCAAATGTTTTTAGCAACTTACTTTCTCATATTTTTTTGAATTTTACATCATAGACTACTCAACCAAATCTAGGGAACAAGGGTATTCAAAGTACCTAATAATTTTTATTTTAATACTTTTTAATTATGTAACATATTATTTTAAATCAGTGAAGCGTAACTTAATAGAGATTTGAATTATTTCGTTAAATAAAATGGTTGTTAGTGAAAAAATAAAATTTATTATGAAAATTCAAAATGGTACCAAAGCGACAAAAACTTTTCGCACATAAAAAAATAAATAACGACCAGATAATATTTTAAATAAAAAAATAAAATGCCTAGCAACTTTAATAATCTGTTACGCGAATTCCAGCCCACACCATAATACGGATGAACTTCCTAAGGATTCTGGAGTCGGCTCTGGCGACCAGGAACTCGCCAAAAGCGCAGTCTTCTTGAATCGGGATGGAATCCAATTATTTCTGAATTTGTTATTGTCATCTGTGTCAAGGATTCCTAAAACGAACAGTTCTCAATAAAATTTATGTAAGATTTCTATCGTCATTTTTATTTAGTTATATAGTTTTATTTGTATGTCTTACCTGACTGATGTGAGATGATTTCACGAGATGTCAATATCAGTGGCGATTCATTAATCTGTACCGATGTACTAGGTCCTGTTTCAACTTCCATTGCTACGGGATCCTACAATTACGTATTTTTTATTAAAAATAAATAAATAAATTTGCACACGATTATGTTTCCGACTGGGATAATTAGAAGAATAATATCGCATCAATGATATTTTTAATATAATATCATTGTATCGCATATTATATATCAAGTGAACATATTTCTGAAATTTTATACCTGTCTTCACGTTAGATTGCTGTTGATGGTGAGCGGTTCTTTTAATTTGCAGTACTGCGCTATGTCCTTCTTCGCAGACTTCCATAAGTATTTCCTGTAATGTAATAAATCAAGTTTTAATTTGAACGGGATACTATTTATTGCCAATAAAATACCTTAATTATATCATAATACTGGATGTTTTTTTTTTTTTAAATGCTTGGAGCATATTATGTGGCTGAGTCCAATTTCGTCTACCAATACAATTTATCCATTTTTTTTTTCACATCGTCTAGGAAATCTGTAAAAGAAAAGTATCGACAACATTATTTCCGTCACTATGGCTGATCAAGATAACCCCAAAACAATTTCCGAATATTCGCTAATAACTTCTATTGGAATAAATATTGCGACTGGTTTCAGCTATATAGTGACACAGCAATATTTGTTATGTATTTATATTCGTTTATCAGATCATATGCAACAAGAAATTGAGCAAAAACTTACCGATGGAAGGTCAATATTTATTGTTCATTTTATTTTCGCTATGAATGGGACTGGCAGCCCCCAACCACACAAGAAATTGCTCCACAGCGTCCACACACTCACTGTTTGTAGTTAAACAAAGAATTCATGCAATCTAACAGTAGAAATATTATTAAAACATCGCAAAACCATGGAAGATTACGACAAACACGTAAACAATGAACACGCGAATAAGTCAGGTAGTTCAATGAACGAACTGTCAGACATTGAAACAAAGTACTATCAAATTTGGCCGCGTCATACTATAACTTTTTTAACCAAATGACAATTGATCTTGTGACCATGCCAAGAAAGTAAAACAAAGAGTAAAACATTCATCTCTTTCCCACATCCTTTATCGTACCTTTATCGTACCTAATAATAGAACGGGATAAAGGTAGTTACAGAATTCTGTTTTTAGCCTTCCTTCTATGCTTTGTTATTGTTCTGAGAGTTTTACTACCTGAGACTGACATAACGTTACAAGCAGTGTCTGACACTAAACAGTGTCATATAGTGACAGATGATACGCAGGTGGTACTTTGTGGTACCTACCGGAAGACTAGTTGGCATTTTGCCCGGGAATTCTTTGCTTTGCCCAGTCTAGAGAATTAGATGACAGGATATTATGAGTTGGAATTGGGTTATTCCATTTTTTGTGTTGTGAAATACGATTGTGAAATGTTGCCATGAAATATTATGAAAGTAATATGTGGAATTTGAAACATAGCATCTTTGATTATTATTTTAATTTTTGCTTACTTTTTCGGGAGTTACTTGGTTTGTTTTTTATTATTATTTCGTATCAAATTAGAAATATTGTTTTTTTTGCTCCATTTTGAAATTAAACAACAGATAAACGCATCTTCAACACAAGATTCCACCACATACAGAAAGATTTGGAACTTTAATCTTCGCTCGCAGTCGTTAAACCATTCTTCAACTTCAAACATTATCCCTCCAACAAAGAGTATCAGTGCCTACATTCATGTCATAGCACATTATAAGACATTACCATGTTGTCTTTGCCCAAAACGTAGACAAAGTTTGTCATTGTGCTCGTTGTCATTCACTAGACCACAGATTAGGAAAACACAGAAGGCTCACTGCTAATTTTTAAGGAATTCTTGCTGTGGAACGTAGTCTTTGTGTTCCGTAAAGCCACATGGTGGGCGAATATATGGCACACCGAATTTTAGACAAAGTCCGGCTTTGTAGAGCATCCTCTGATGCTCTCTCTCACTCATACCAGTGTTACAATCTTTGTAGAGCCTCCTCTGATGATCTCTCTCACTTATATCTGTGTGAAAGTCTTTTTAAAGCTCGAAGTGTCGGTATAATTAACGATGGCTGTTTGGTTATTTGTGCACCGAGACATGTAGGCTAGGTACCACTATTTATCGTACATTTTATGTGAATAAGCGATACATTTAGTGAAGTGGTCCTTCTGTTTCACGCGTCAGACTCACTTGTTAGTCGTAATTAAATTATTTCGAGTTCAGAATCGCGATGAAATTGTATTTTCTAACTCGATAATGGCGTCGAACGTTTCTGTAACTGATTTATATTTAGATAAGTGGAATTCCAATTTTGGATCGTTGAGCGGTCTTTTGTGTAAAGTGTTAGTTAAGAATTTTTTAGTGCTGCTAGCTTGGACACAGAAATAACGACTCATCAATAATCATATCTTAAAAGCGTGTATTTTCTGAGCAATCATAAAATATTGGGCTCACAACAGCGACTCTCCAATAAAAATCATTGCGTGAAAAAAGCAGGGATATCTTTAGCTGTAATTGGAATTTTGAAACAGTTAAACATGGTAAAATACGTGTAAAGCAAATACATAAATAAACTGGTAACACACAATCCCAAAACATTAAACATCCGAACACAACATAACCTGATCCACTCGCAAATTGTCAACTTAACTGTAAACAAACAGTTATTAACTTTCCATTAATTAAAACATGGCAGAGTATCGAATCTCGATAAATGTTTGTCATTTCACCAGCCCTTCGCCTTCGGTCCGGCCTGGGACGTGGGGGTAATTGACAATCAATCTGTATTGCACTGAGCTTTAGAGACAATGACTAGGGGAAGACCCCGTGGAGTAATTGGACCACTAATAGTGATTAAATTGTTAAATACTGCGTGAGTAAACTGTGCTTTTGGACGTAATAGGACGTCTATGTTTTTGTGGGTGTTCTAAGTTAGGGATGGCAAGATGCTGTATCGTCCTGTGAGCAAACAACATAATAATGCAAGCACAATACTTTGCCACAAATCATATGTTGTGATATTAAAGTACTTGTCCGTTTTGCCACAATACTTCATAGCTGTGTGTCTGTTTGAAAAGCGTAGGTAAAAAAAACTTCAAACACGAGATACTTTTCTTTTCCTCATTTTCCTGATGTACTTACATTTTGACTAGCTTACAAGATGAAAGATTAACGTTTAGGTATTACCGAGGAAAAGGTATTCCAATTTTAAATCTCAAATGTAACGAATGCAATCGCCATAATGGCTTAACATTCTCGTAGCTTCCGTTTTACGCTACGCAAACATCTATTTTTAAACATTTATCCATTCCGTATTCGTTCAGTTTCCTAAAAATATCCTTCTATTCAAATCTCTGTGGAGGCAGGTGTTTTCAACTAGATGCTAAAGGCGGAGAGGTGGGTGATGTGAGGCGAATGGAGTAGGGTTTCTGTTTAATACTGATTCAAAACCGCAACATGCGAGGTCTAATAGTGATTCGAGGTCTAGTATTGATAGTCATTTGAAATAAGTATTACTTTCTGCAAATGATTTTGGCACGAAAGACCAAACAAATCTGTTCTCTCAGGCACTTAGGTAAAATACATAGTTTAATTTTTACTAAAACAGTCAACTTTTGAACACAATTACGATGCCAGCATAAACAAAGCAACTAGCATTCATACCTAAGTCCTTAGAGGCACAATTTTACAGTCTTTCATTTCCGCAAATTAACGTCCGTTTCCATTATTTATCGTCCTTATAGAAACTCAAGAATACATAAACACACAGAACAATTTCCATAAGTACATATAGTACTTGCAACTGTCCGGTTCTATAAAACCAAAGCTATTACAAGGAAATAAGAAACCTGACGTCAGTAAGTAGATACACATCAGGTAGATCCAGTGTATTCTCAGCACGCGGAGTGACTAACACAGGATATCATACAGTCGGCCTTTGCGCATGCTAAATTAGCTTGACTATGAATAAGTTTATAGGACAGAAAGATCATAATATTATTACAGAATTCGCATATTGTCATTGCTATGGCTGTGAGCAAAACTTGGAAACAGTCTAACAGGAAACGTGTCTTTTACAAACCACTGCTAATAGTAATCCATGCATTTTTTGGCGAATAAAAAAAGCATTTATACTGTGCATTGATTATGTAAGCACATATGGCACACAATGAGGCAAACAGCTCATATCACCGCCGATAGCCAATCGGAAACGTGCCGCTTGACGCGACGCCGGGGATCGTCCAATGACAGACGTTTAATTTCCCGCCACGCTTCACATATGAGTCGACTGGCAAAAGACGTTTTTAAACACTCCATTTATCTACTACTCTTTGGTCTACGTTTATTTTTGCAGGAATTCTTTATCCTTCGTTATTTTGTAACATTGGAAATGTTTTTTCGATCGCTCAACATATGGGCCCTATTTTGAAGAAAAGTGCGACATGCCGTTATTTCCGTTATTTCTATGTCAATACATATAGTTCATTCAAAATGTTTGTATTGACGAGCTCTAGAATGTACCTACAATAAAAAAGTAAAATTGAATTTGGTCAATTTTTTTTTTTAATTAAAGAAAATGGCTCTAAAATGGTCATATTTTTGGGGTCCATAATTTACCCAACATCTAGTATTATTTATGAATATTTAAAAAAAAAACTCTGGAAGGGTTATACCTCCACTGTTTTCGAAATTTAAAAAAAAAATCAATATTATTATTGGAGTTATGACGATTTTAAGATCTAGCGTTGAGCGTTTCGGGCGCGCTTTTGTGCTAATTTGAGTTCTATGCGCGAGGTGCGGTCTGCCATACAACAAAGCTGTAGGTAGTGTGTAGTATTATAGAAGTATGTAGTATTGAAACCTCCGTATTTTCCATAATAAATTTAAAGTAAATGTTTAAAAAAATTACATAAAAATAAATAAATAAGTATACATGTTCTTACAACACTGTTAGTGTGTAGTATTAAAACGAAAATGTTTTGATAAAAATATAAATAAAATATATTCCTACATGTTTGTTTACCGTGGCTAAGTAATAACAGCCGCACGGGTCGATCGATCAGGTTAAGCTACGCTTGCTGCGGTCGGTCCGTGGATGGGTGACCATCTTTACATACCGAGCCCTCCCGTGGCCCGGAAAGCACGTTAAGCCGTTGGTCCCGGCTGTCATTCTTGGATCTTTGACAGTCGTTACGGGTCGTCAGAAGCCCGAAAGTCTGACAAACAGTCTTACCAAGGTGTACCTATCGTATTATCCACTAACTTGGCTTGTGGAGGACAGATGGGCAGTCAGTCGCTCCATGTAAAATACTGGTATTTAGCTGCATCCGGTTAGACTGGAAGCCGATCCCAACATAGTTAGGAAAAGGCTAGGCAGATTGAGGTACAATAAATTAATAATGCGTATAATTTGGGACAGCGCTCCTTGATGGGCGAGTCCTATTACTGTCTGGACGTACGACGCGTTGCGTGAGCTCAGCACAGAACACGCAAGCTAACCACTCAAGGACATTGGTTTATATCCTCGTCTTAATTGTCCTTGATCATTTAAGTATTCATTTATTATTATAATATAATATAACTAGCTGTGCCCGCGACTTCGTTCACGTGCATGTCGGAAAACAATAGGTAATGTATCGCTTAGATAAGGTGTAGGTAACCTATTATAACCCCTCCAATGAAAATGAAGAATCTTCCGATGTTGCCTGGTGGGACGTAGTGCTTCCCATCAGGCAAGATCGGAAGATTCTTCATTCCTGGGGTTCTCTACCACAGCCCTTTCGAATGCAGTCACTGCGGTTTATAATGACAAAGCGGCGAAGTGTCACTTTGATTTTTGAAAACAAATAAATATCAAGGAACTTGCGCATGAATCAAGAGTTGAAAGTCCAACAATGTTTTTTCGACGCGCTAGGATTCACCCTGTTGTTATTAGGTTGGATTCTCGAAGCTCGGCTCAACACCGAGAGTTGAAAATCCAATGCGCGATAAAATCCCGCCGCGATATTTTTACGTCCGTGCGAATGACCGAAACTTTAACGGTCTTTAATAAATACTAATAATTATTTTGCATTATGGTACAATACGTGCCACTAAGAGACTTGACACACCACCTGGTTTGACTTGCGCAAAAAAGTACTCTGTGGCAGTAGACGACTTATTCTCGATCGACGGTCTCTTTAGCGGTATGAGGTAGAGACGGGAAGGACGGATACAGTGGTTAAACTCGAAGCTCGCTCTGCGTACAATAAATACAAAGTGAAACCCAGATTGATTTAAAAGTTGTTATGATTAGGTACTCGTATTATATTATATAACAAAAACTAAAAAAAAAAGAATTTTACGATTTTTTAAAACAATATTATGGGATTTGAACTCGCACCATGTAGTGCGGTAAACGGTCGCCTGACCTTACCGCTGAATTCCCCGTTGACATATTGTTGAATAGCTGTTCCCTTGCAATTTATAATATTACTGCCCCGCTCCTTTATAAAAATAGCGTGAGTATTATGTTCCCAGAGTTAAATTTTGATTAACTAAATAACATGTCATTTTCTGCATTCAATTATGAACAAAAACTTTTTAAAATCAATATTGCTTACCTCCCATAACATACGGCGTGATATTATGTAGCCTAAAGCCTTCCTTGGTTTACAAAGAACATTTTTGCTGAATTTCAATTCAATTCAATCTATCCAGTAGTTTTGGCGTGAAGACGTACCATACACACAGACAAACAGACAAACAGACAAAAATTCTAAAAAGTCATTTTTTGTCATCAGTTACGTTTTTCTAACAAAAGCCACTTATTTTTTCTCGAAAATTCTCAATGTACAGTTTTTCTTTCGTTACTGTTTTATTATATGTATAGATAATATCCTTGGACATTTCACACAACGCCATCTAGTCCCAAGCTAAGCAACCTAATGCTTGTGTTATGGTAACGAGATGGCTGATAAACTACTTATATACATTTTTTTGTCCCAAGATAAGCAACCTAATGCTTGTGTTATGGTAACGAGATGGCTGATAAACTACTTATATACATTTTTTTGTCCCAAGCTAAGCAACCTAATGCTTGTGTTATGGTAACGAGATGGCTGATAAACTACTTATATACATTTTTTTTTGTAAATACATACATATTATAGATAGAAAAACACCCAGACTCGGAACAAATACTACAAATATTTGTTCCGTGCGGGAATCGAACCCGCGACATGCTGCGCAGCAGTCAATCGCTCAACCACTGCGCCAACCGTGTCGTCGATTATAATTCAGTTTCGTTTTTTCCGCGGTTACATTGTATTTTACAGCTGTGTTGTTCTTGTTCTTCGCAACTGAAGACCTCTCCTGTAAGTTTCGTAATGGCATAACCCAATACTTCACCTATCAGGCTATCACACTATAATCTATCTGCACAGTTTTTCAGGGATTCTAGCCATATCTTCTTTGAGTACCTACGTAGAAGTACTAGTATGGACAATACTAGTACTTCTACGAATGTAATGGAAATAGTGAATAAATAAATAAATAAATAAATAAATACATGGAAGTAGAAGAGCGTTTATTCAACAAGGCCACACAACAATCACAAGAAGACTAAAAGAAATATAAAACAATGACCAAGAAGAAGCATGATGCTGTGCTGGTTCTTGTAAAAGTTTAAACTCGCCAAAGTTACGATGATGTCACCTGTGACAAGCCTTATGAATTACCTATGATATCGGTAATTCAATATCTAAAATTCGATTAACGTTTACATAACTAATTAAGTTGACAACGACCTCATAAAGAGCTTTATGCAAAGATTTTAAAATAAATGAATGCATAAACAGATGTTTTACACCTGGCCTTTAAACTTGAACGTCTGCAAATGACTCATTTAGCTAAACACAGCTTTAATTACGATTTTCTTTGAAATCTAAATTTGTATCTATTCGTTATTTCGTACAATTAGCATTTGTTCTGCGTGTTTAAACCGCCGCAAACCAGATTGAACCGGTTTAAACAGGAAAATTCCCTTTTTTAAGATGGATTAATTACAAATTCCTGCTTTAATGAAAACGCGGTTTGAACGGCTCCCAAAGGTTTTTTTAATTTGCTTTTTTGCTCATACATTGAGCCTTTTGTCTTCGAGCCTTTGAATAGAATCCCAACCTTAAGTGACACCGGCGTTATTACGCACATTCTTTTTAACCGACTTCAAAAAAAGGAGGAGGTTCTCAATTCGGTTGTTTTTTTTTTTTTTTTTTTTTTTTTTGTATGTTTGTTACCTCAGTACTCCGTCATTTATGAACCGATTCGGGAAATTCTTTTTTTATTTGAAAGGGTATACTTCTAGATTGGTCCCATTTTTATCAAAATTCAGTTCTGATGATAGGATCCATGAGGAATCGAGGGAACTCCTCAAATATTATAGGCACACATATACCTAGTTTGGTATTTTCATCAACAAATCAAGCGTTTGCATTCAGAAAGTATCATCTGGTGAAATGGAACTGATGAAGAAGACCACAGAAAGCCACGGGAACTCCTCAACGATGATAACTGTTTCACGGGTGGCGATAAGATATCTCGATTAATAGTTAGGCGACTATGACGAAGCTTTAAATAAATAGTTCTGATGAAAATGGTACCATCGAACCGATCTGATGAAGAAGCCGGACGGTAGGCATCGGAACTCAGTAATAAAACAATGTATCCTAGCCGTGTTTTGGGCTTATTGGAATCGTCATGATGTGCACTCTGGCTATAAATGATTCAAATTGATTGTCAGTCTCGTTATCTCTGTCAACTAAAACTACGCCTACCAAACTTCTGACACGACTTAGCGCGACGTATTTGCTTTTTGCAAAGTTTTTATTTGAAATGGTATAAGTACTCCTGAGATGGTCGCATAAAAATATCTTCAAGTTCTGATGAGTGGCTTTTGAGTTAGCTTCAATAATTTAATACGTATTTTTCCCATTTAGTCTATGTGGATGATGCTCTAATTTATTTTGCAGAGTGGTATTCAGATTTGTGTGGGGTAGGCACCACTAAAAAGTGAAAAAAAAATTTTTTTTTTACAAAAAAAAACAACCGACTCCCAAAAAAACACTACAAAGTGAAAAATAACTTTAATTTCGGAAGTCGGTGGCAAAAAAAAACGAAAGTAAATAAAAAACCAACACCGACTTCCGAAATTAAAGTTATTTTTCACTTTGTAGTGTTTTTTTGGGAGTCTGTTGTTTTTTTTTTTGTTGGGTTGGCGACATTGTTTATGAGTAGGATTATTTTTTGTCATTGGCAATAATCATTCATACACAGTTTCAATCACTTCATTCACTGAACTAGAACTGAAAAATCGTTAGATGTAAGCGGAGGCTACACTATTTTGCGCACGATTGCTTGCAAACTCCATTTGTTTTACTTGCTAGCACTGTAGCTTCCTATTTACCGACAGGCCAAAGTTAATATTTCTCCTTCAGAATTTCGTATTATCGAAATTGAACTAAGCGTGGGCATTAAATCACAAAAGCGTTGCATATTCATAGCTTTCTCCGGCCAGCGTCGGCTTATTCAGGCGCGAGCCGCTCTGAACCGGAATTTTCCGGATTACTACCGCTTATTGGCGGATATAATCGATTTTCTTTATCGATAGTTTTCGATGGAACGGGTTTTTTGTAGCCCAGTTTCATAAGCCCTTTGGGTCAGGTTTTATTCACAGTAGATGACCTAATATAGCTCTAGTGAGCGATTATGTTTGAGAGGGGCGAGTACTGTACCTACCTCAATTATAATTATTTGCAGCACTTGTGTACACACACAACACACATACACACACCCCCCACACACACAGTACAGTAGTAGTAGTGATACAGTGTGTCATAATCTGCGCATATTATGTTTTATCTAGGTATTGAGGTTTGCAGGCTATTTGTACGGTTTGCGCACTTAAAAACTAATGACGATACTTCTAAACCCGTCTTGAAAGACCAATTGAAATTCGCAAAACGGAAGGTTATTATTAAAAGGGATTTGTTTTGTGTTTGTGGAGGAATAACAACTACAACACCGACTCAAAAGTGGAGTTGGGGAGAGGCTTCCATTTTAAAAGCTCAAAAATAAATATAAAATCATACAGTCTTGCATCTAAAGTTCTAATCAAACTCCCAACATACAACCTTTCAAATATCTAAGTCATAAATAAATAAAAACGTTTTCAAATACAAATCTACAAATCCAACATGGCGATTTCAAGCATTCCGGTATTGGTACAAAGCCCTCTATCCGTGCAATCCTGCAAAATATGAGAGGCCTCTCATAGTGCAATAACGATCGAAAGCTGGTGCATCCAGGCGCATCCGGGTTATACCCCTGCCGCTTAAAATGTCGTATTATACGAGGCTTGCATATTTCTAATATTGCATGTTTGAATACAAGTTTATATAGACGGGAGATAGAAAATATTGCTTGTAAGAATGTTTTTCATGACTTGCTTGTCGACTGGAAAATTCATTTGAGGGTTAACTTAAGGGTTAGATTTTCTGGAAAAGCTAGGCTAGGAGAAATCGATGTATCATATTATAAAATTATGTATGAATTAAGAAGAAATAAAAGGAATTTGTAATGTAAGGGAGTATGAAAAGCCCGTAACTTCGGCTGAAACACGGGTTTCGTCCTAGGGAGTAAACGACCCCCTGACTTGTCTTTATTTTCACAGGTGTTTAAATTCTACGAACTTTTGAATACAACAAAAAATTGAAAGTATTTAATACTCACTTCCTTAGGACACCGTCTTTCTTTACATAAAGTCCGCCAAATTGCATTATCAGTTTGTTTTCGTCCAGCAATGGATTACAAGTTTAAAAAAAAAACTATTTGTGCTACGTATTCTTCGTACTTGTACACGGTCGAGCTATTTCACAAGAAACCACTTTTATTTGACCTAGATATTCTTGGTAAAATACCCTAGTACCTACCCTTGTCAAAGTTATCAATGTTATTGAAGAGCAGTTAGCAATAATCTTATTGTATGTTACTCCCCGATCAAAATAATATAACACCAAGCGCGTTTTCCCCCGAAGGGTTAAGCAGAGAGCTGTACACCCACATTTCGACATACGAAGTGTTAGGGGGCGGAACCTATTGCCATCAACCGGGTATAAGACTCTTAGTCCAGTAAAAATAGTGTTTGAGATTGCATTAAAGACACTTTAGTAAATTGGTTTTGAAATAATAATATAGTTATTTACGTATGCATTCGTGGCAATTTTGTGCTCATATGGTCGGAGGAACCTCAGAAATACCTAAAGTTGTGTTTTTACTGTTTAACGTTAAACAAAAAATACACTTTAGGTGAAAAGTAAGATTATCGTCTACAGCCAGCCTAAAATTATAGTACATAAGTAATCCCTCGGTTTGGGTACAAAATTCTTAACATTACGAGATTTTTTCTTTCATGGTGTGATAAATGAGACTTAAAAAATCGCACTTTCGGGGATTTTTCTGTTTATACATTCCAAACGTTAGCCTCGAACCTATGTTCAGTTTTCACCTTGGTGACTTCTCAGGAACATAGTTAAAAAGTGTTTTATCATGTTTTGTATATTGTACATAAAAGACACTTGAAATATTTTTTAGGCTGTGCATTAACATTTTCATTCTTCATATGTAAGTGTCATAATCCCCTGATTAAGTGATAAGGATTCTTCGCAAAATGCATAAAACCTAAATTACCTACACAATATAAAATGCCAACCTTGACCGAGCGCCTTGCATCCCCTGCGTCGGTGTGCGAGAGGGACGAAGTTATCGGATGTGAAAAAGATGGAGCTATTGTTTAACTGCTCAAATAATTACTGAAAATTTTCTTCTCATTACGCAATGAGATTGTTTACTATGCGCCCGGATTTTTGGTACTTATTTATTATGTCTTGCGTATTATGCGGAAAGCCCTTAGATGGTGATTCTGTCACCGTTGGCAGTAAAGGTTTTAAAACTCTATGTTTTAGTGAGCTTCGGAAAGACAATTTATTTCATTTCTCGGATAATGTACCAGTGATTTTACATACAAATTGCCGAAAACAGTAGTACACAAATCAAAAATGCGAAAGGTATAATACCATGCCTACTCTGCAATCTACCCACTCGCGCGACAATTGCACGAAACTGTACCGGAACGAAAAGCCAGGATTGTCCGACTACACGAAACTGACGTTGTTGTTGTTACGTCAGCAAAGAGAAAAATCTGAAATTATTCTATTGTTAGGATTTTAATAAACTCAGTACACAGTTATACCTATGGGATATAATAAATGCGCTTTACATCCAAGATAAGCGCATTTTTTCTATCAACTACCGCTTTCTGGTTCGAATCATATAAGGTAAACGTGGGTGAAGTCGACAGTGACCCAGTAGTCGTCTAATTATCTAAAAACATCAATATCTTTTTCTACTAAACACAATGATGTTAATAGTACTAGATCAGTAGTGTACGGCGCCGAAGCGTTACTATATCGTATATGTCCACAGGCATATCCGAGTTCAGTTGTCAGCTTGTCGTCAAGTGAGCAATTGCTTAGCGATAAAAATATCAAAATAGTGAAATGTGCGATTAAAATTTGTATGTCACGGTCTGAAAAGATTACTAAGGCAAGTGGTAATGCATTTCACAAGTAATTTTGCTGAATTTTGTTCAGATTATCTAAAAATTTATCAAACATTGTTTATGCCATCAGTGTTACCAGTAAAAACGATTTTGATTTTGCCCGACTTTTGGGAGTTTAGTGAATGACGAATGTATGTTCCTGTAAGTCTAAATTATTATTGTAGTCTGTTTGGATTAAACATACTGTACAGTACCCAAACACTCACTGAATGGAAAAGTACCCAAACAGTTACTGAATACAAAAGTAACACATGTCACGTGTAAGTATGTCAAAGGTTTTAACCTAATATATCACTACATCGTCCACCAAAATTAATTTTATTAGCAATAAATAATCTTATACGTAATGACTAATGACTATGAGTTTATATTTTTAAATGAAAAATAATAGATTGTTTATGATCACATTGTGTTATATAGTGGTGTGCTGTGCGAAAATAAACCGGTTCATTTCCAATTAAAGTAAACTAGCTGCGCCCTGCGCGTAGACCGGGATAAAAGTAGCCTATGTGTTAATCCGGGATATAAGCTATCTACTTACCAAACATCCAAATCGGTCCAGCCGTTTGAGCGTGAAGAAGTAACAAACATACAAACACACACACTTACAAACTTTCGCCTTTATAATATTAGTGTGATGTGATTACTGTGATTAGTAATCGATTATTAAACCGAATTGTTAAACTACGATCAAATACAAGTTAGTTTATAAATCCAAGATACTTTTCAGAATTTTTAAGATTGACAAACTTGTCTAACTCAGTAGTGAAACCCAGAACAGTCGTCGTAATTTCTTTTAAATGACGTACTTTTTTAGGGTTCCGTACCTCAAAAGGAAAAACGGAACCCTTATAGTATCACTTCGTTGTCCGTCTGTCTGTCTGACTGTCTGTCAAGACCTTTTTTATCAGGAACGCGTGGAGGTATCAAGTTAAAATGAATATCAAATACGTATGTCGTCTATGATCCTTTGGAGCTCTAAAAAAATCAAGCTTCTAAGTCTACGCAGTAAAAAAATACGGCCATTTATGCAACATATTTTGATACTCGCAAGTAAATCAAAACCTATAGGGTACTTACCGTTGACCTAGAATCATGAAATTTGGCAAGAAGCAAGGTCTCACAGAAAAAGTCCGAAAACCGTTATTTTGTCATTTTATCGCATAAACATTTCTTGTTTTTCAGCTACAAATGTTAAGTTTGTTTTTGGATACATTCTTTTCAATTACGGAAACCTTCATTTTACGTGGCTCACACGCGCTTGGCCGGTTTTTTTACTATTAAAATGGATCGAAACAGATAAACTATAGTAATTTACGTTATTTAATTTTCATCGCAACGTATGTAAATTCATCATAAACGCGTCAATAGGTGCAGTACTAGACAGAGTGATCTCTTATTTGTTTTCCAGGGTACCTAAAGATCAGAAGCACATGGAAATATTCCATATTACAATCTTTCATTATAATTGATTCAATGAAAACCTTAATTAAATTCTTGGGAAATGATGTTGATCGTTGGCAACTCTGGCCGTTTTTCGGGTAACAATGTCTTGTCTCATTCCAACGTAATTAGTTTGACGGTGGAAGAAGTGAGACAAACATAGATTATTTTGACAGATTGAAATATTTATGTATCCGTTTCAAAGCTACGTGTTTAAACTCGTACAAGTCGGTAAGTCGGTACGTTTTTCTGAATTATTTTGTAGGACGCTGCGCCTCTAGTATTATAATACCTCATTGACTAAACATTAAACTTGCCGATTTTATGGCAACCTATTCTTGGTAACATATTGCAACATCTGAAATATTTTACTTGAAAAGTGTGTCCGACAAAAATTTAATTTTTTTGCAAGTTCAGCTGCTAAATGTGAAGTCGGCACGTAGTTTTGTTTTTCGATTTGTGAAACTTCAGTTGGGTCTACGGTAAGTCTGATTATTTGATGAATTAGTTAAGTTAATTGGCTAACGATATGAATAACTTGAAATTTGGAACACTTTAATCACAAAAGTATTTTTTTTCGAACGTGACATCTATTGGTACCTAAAAATTCCTACTTGACCCAGATCTCGTCATTTTAAGAACTATTGTAACGATTACTGGGACACGCTTAATAGTTGCCTCTAAACCCGCCAAATTCTAGGTATTTTAGTGTTTTATGCCACAAAATGCGAATAATAACTATTATTGTGACCGCAACATAGTTGTTAACGCTTTTGTATTTGTACACACAACATTAATTAAATTTTTAGAAAATTATATTTTGCAGTAGTAAACTACTTAATATATTTACGGTTTAGTTTAAGTCATAATGAATTTGCTTCCTAAGATAAATTTATGGGTAATAAAGGGTGTGCAAGTGGTAAGAATGATTAGCACCACTGGGCCGAACTGGTCCACTGGATTCGGCGGGTCCTTCACATGCCCTAATCTTGTTGATTCTGGAAAGAAGCCAGTTGATTCCAAAGAGAAAATTATTAAGAACATGTCATGCGTTGAGCCACATTGTTCCAGCGTATATCTTCGGCAAAACCGAAATATAGCAACTAAAATCGTTACCTATGTCGGAGGGCAACCCGGAAGGCACACAGACTGTCGCAAAAGCTTTAGCAAAAACAGAAGCGTCTGGCAAGGAAGCAACTGAATTCTTAACACGTTTTTACGGTGACCAGGTAAAATATTATTATATTATAACAGCAGGTCAAGTTACTACAAACTGTAAAATTTTCTCATTCAATTAATGAACTTAACCTTCAACAATTGCTCAGGTGCTGGTAAAACTGCAGGTATACCAGGCCTGGGCTTCGGCCCGTATACGTGATACGTCAGGGAATGCAATATTTTATCCAATTCTCTGACGTTCCACTTGGCAGCGAGCCTCGGCCCTGGTACAACGCGTCTTGTGCAAAAGCATATTTGCAAACAGAGCAGACATACCAGGTCTGGGCTTCGGCCCGTAATGACAGGTGCGACAGTCAACGTGCTCGCGCAATGTTAAAAGAGCGTTCAATTCTCCCGCCAAGTATTGCGAACGGGTGTTACGGAAGGCGCGTTTTGACCATGTTGGACGAATTGGGGCCAAGTTGGCATCCTATACCTTTCTGATAGCAAGGAGTTCTGATCGCTGTCTAAATCGGTCTAAACAAATTTCTGCCATTTGCTGCCTCTTATGCTTAAGTCTGATGGAACGCTGGCTCATCCCGCGCAAGAGAGTGCAAACTTATTAGCCTTTATCTTTGTCGAAAATTCACGCCTTGATGCGGCCTCTAACATACCCCACTGTAGTTCCACAATGCCGGAGATGGCAATCTGGTCAAATTCAATGCTCTGAAAACAAAGGTGTGTCTTTTCACTGCCAAAAGGAGCCAGTTTCAGTTATCTCCTACTTTCCGAGGAGCATCTGTACTAGTTACCGACCGCCTAGAGCTTTTGGGCATGGAGTTGACGTCTGATCGGCTCAACCATCGAGTCAAAAGCACAGACTTAATTCCGGACAAAAACTGATTCTGTTATTCTGATCGCTCATATTTTTTTGCCAGACGTCAGACGGAACAGACAGACAGAAGGTCAGACCTTGAACATACTGTACGTGTTTGTTAAGAGTTCACATTAACACAAAAAATTGAACACGACTGGGTCCTTTTGACGAGTAATAGTACAAATCCGACGACTATTGGTACAAATCGCCTTTTTTTAACTATCTAAAGTACTAAAATTACCTATTAGTCTATTTTTGCATGGAACATTTATTCCATTCTGTATCTGAGAAGGACGTTGTTAGCTGCGCTACAGTTTATACTTTTGCAGCTATCATCGTTTTACTTGTGTACCTACCTACTTCTTGTGTTATTGTTCCAAAATATTTTTTTTTTAAATTTTGCTGATACCTATTAATATTTTGCCTAGAAGTAGGTACACGCGGCTACACATCAAGCTATACATTTCCAGTTTACACTGACCACTCATTGTTAGGAAATCCTATACAATGCGAGATCAGCATATACTGGAAATGTATAGCTTGATCTGTAGCCGTGCGTACTATTTCATTTTAAAACACCACATCTTTGTTTACTCATGTGGTCTAATTACACGAATCCAAAATAAAATTTATGTAATAGACGCGGCCGCTTGATGCATCGCGACGCCGCGCCGCCACCGCCACCCGCCCGCCGCCCGCGCGCACCCTCTCGCGAGTGTTTGATTTTCATTTAATTATTAGAAATGCATGACAGATATTCAGGGGATTCCTTACAATTTGAGTAGACAAAAATTGTTGGTAGTAAGATTCATAAAAATATCCCGGGTGTCTTTAATGTACAAGGGTTAAAAACAAATTTAACTTCACGAAAAAAAAAGTATAATAGTCACCTTGGTGATAATTTACCTAGTTATTTGTAGTAACTATTTAAATACTTTGACAAAATTTCACTCTCTAGGCAATTACTGTTTTGAAGTTATCATTTATTTTATATAAAATAGTCAATTTGGTACTTAATATGTTGATTTTGACCGGGGATAATTATTTCCATAATTAAAACTTTTGAAAAGGAGCAGTCATGTACAAAATCACCAGTGGTCCATTTTTTGTTCCCACTTAAATTTAATGTTATTGCTATAATTGCTAATAACTCAATAAATATAAAAAAAATATCGGGGATTATTGTCAATTTATGTATTTCAGCTATTTATATATTTAATTCTGAATTATCACCCAAAGAGCATTTATTGCAATCTACTCCATACAAATCGATCTATTTTTACTGGACTATCTGGGCTGCTACCGAGCAACGCCTAACCCCACCCTAACCTAACCTAGTCTTGCCCGAGCTGAGAATCGAACCCAGGTCCTAAAGCTAAGCAGTAGTAGTAGTCACTTGTCCTTAAAGGTTCATTAGAAAACCAGCGTCAGGCAGCATAATGCTGAAATGGACCTTTTTGGCTCACGGCTATATTATTTTCACATTGTTTTTACCTTTTGTATTTTTGTGTTTCACGAACTGTGTCCAAATAAACGTTTTTCTTTCTTTTCTTTCTTTCAGTGGAGCTTACGACCACTACACCAATGAGGCAGTCCCCGACCAATTTTCTACACAATATCGTATTTCTAACGTAAAATCAAATGACAAATATCAGCATGAAATACATCAACAGTTTCGCAAGACGACGGTTCATATTTCTTGAATATCAACAATAAAATTCTCACTAGTAAATCTGGATTTTTCTACGTTTACACGATTTGACTACAACATTGATTCGCTTTCATCATTTTTGGTTCGCAAAGTAACTTGTAACTTTATAACAAATAATATGTTATGAATTGTCAACGAACTTGTTCTGAAAGAATAATTAATTTAAAATATTAATATAAGTAACTGAACGCTGGAAAAATGGTTTTTAGTATTTTAATCTGGGGCTGATTTAAAATCAAAATCAAAATCAAAATCAAAAGTCCTTTATTCAAATTAGGCTGAGAATCAGCACTTTTTGAACGTCAAAATTACAGTAAGACAGTCCCCACAAAACGCCCGCCCTTCACCACTTCCTAGTGCTTTAGCTGGGAAGAAGAAGTAGCGGAACAAACTCCCCAGCAGCACAGCTGTCTGTTCAGTTAGAAGAACTAGATTCTATACAATAGTACCTAAGCAAAATGTAAGCTAATCCTGGAGAAAGAACATAACATAAACATTGTCTTGAGTTAATCACAGCGACCAACTATTCTTATCGTTTAAGTAATCGTTGATAGAATAGTATGCCTTTGAACAAAGATTGGATTTAACTTTAATTTTAAACGCATTAAAAGGCAAATCTAGCAAAGAAGAAGGTAGCTTGTTATAAAAAGTTATACCAAGACCAACAAATGAGTTATGAACCTTATGAAGCCGATGAAATGGAGCACGTAATTTGTCCTTATTTCTGGTGTTAATATTGTGAATATCACTGTTTTTACTGTACAAATGTATATTTTGCCTAATGTATAAGATGTTGGCGAAGATGAACTGTGATGCCACCGTGAGAATACCAATATCCTTAAAAAATTCTCTCAGAGAAACTCTAGCTCCTAGCTGGTAAATTGCTCGAACAGCTCGTTTTTGAAGAACAAAAATATTTTGAATATCAGCCGCTTTGCCCCATAGCAGAATACCGTAGGACATAACGCTATGGAAATAACTAAAATAGACTAACCGAGCTGTATCAACGTCAGTGTATTGTCTTACTTTCCTGACGGCGTAGGCGGCTGAACTGAGCCTTCCCGCTAGGCTTGATATATGTGGGCCCCACTGAAGTTTAGCATCTACTGTTATACTCAGAAAAACTGCTGATTCTACAGTCTTAAGCACCTCTTCATCTAAGACGATGTTGGGTCCCAGATTTCTAACATTCGGTAAGGCAAACTTTATACATTTAGTTTTCTTGGCATTGAGAACTAAGTTATTTGTCGTAAACCAATCCGTAACCATTGAGAGTGCACTGTTTACATCATCAAAATCATGTCTGTTTCTGTCTACTTTAAAAATAAGAGAGGTGTCATCTGCAAACAGTACAACGTCACAGATACCCTTTAAATAGAATGGTAAGTCATTAATATACACTAGGAATAAGAATGGACCCAGTATTGAGCCTTGAGGTACACCTAACTGAACTGGTAGCCCGGAAGATTTCACACCATTAACATCTACACATTGGAACCTATTATGTAAATAAGAATTTATTACTTTGAGAGCTTCGTTTTGGACACCATAATGACGTAATTTACGCAAAAGCGTGTCATGGTGCACGCAATCAAAGGCTTTGGAGAGATCACAAAAAACTCCAATAGCATTTTGCGAGTTCTCCCAAGCGTTAAATATGTGTTTCAGCAGAGCAACACCCGCATCCGTAGTCGAACGACCTTTAGTGAAGCCATATTGTTCATCGTGAAGGAGTCTGTTTAAATTAAAATGTTTTAGCAACTGCTTGAGGATTAACTTTTCAAATATTTTGCTAAATGCAGGTAAGATAGAAATAGGCCTGAAATTTCCAACGTCATTTTTATTACCGGATTTAAATAATGGTATGACTTTGCTACTTTTCATGAGGTCAGGAAAAGTTCCTAAATCAACACATTTATTAAAAGTAACAGCTAGATAGGGGGCTACGATGTATATTATATTACTTAATAGTTTAATGGAGATGCCCCAGTAATCACCAGTGTTTTTAGACTTAAGTGTGTTAAAAACATTAACTACATCACGAGGTGTTACATGTTCGAAGCTAAATAAGCGACTACATTTGGGCACACTACTATGCAAAAGGTTTTCAGCTTTAGATGGGGACGAATTTAAGGAGCGAGTCGTAGTTATAGGTATGTTGGCGAAAAACTCATTACATGCCTCAGCTACGTCAGCTGCTTTACTAATTAACTTATTGTCAACCATAATGTCACGAGGAGCTCGTGGCTAAGTAATAACAGCCGCACGGGTCGATCCGTCAGGTTAAGCTACGCTTGCCGGGGTTGGTCAGTGGATGGGTGACCATCTTTACATATCGAGATTCCTCCGTGCCTCGGAAAGCACGTTAAGCCGTTGGTCCCGGCTGTTATTCGTGGATCTTTGACAGTCGTTACGGGTCGTCAGAAGCCCGAAAGTCTGACAACCAGTCTTACCAAGGGGTATCGTATTACCCAGTTACTGGGTTGTGGAGGTCAGATAGGCAGTCGCTCCATGTAAAATACTGGTATTCAGCTGCATCCGGTTAGACTGGAAGCCGACCCCAACATAGTTGGGAAAAGGCTAGGCAGATTGATTGAATCTCAAGTTGTTTTTCTTGTTTCACCGACTTACCCGTTTCATTGTTAATAATTTTCCAGGTTGTTTTTACTTTATTATTGGATTTCTTAATTGTATCGCTTAAAAATTTAGATTTAGCAAAAACACAAATGTTTTTAAATAATTTTGAATATTTTTTGACATACTCTAGGAAAGAAGTATCAAACCTGTATTTTTTCAAACCGTGTAACTCGTATAGTCTCGCTCTACTTTTATAAATACCTGGAGTAGCCCATTGATTAAAGCCAACGGAGGTGCCATTAATGTTAATGGTTTTGGTCTTGAAAGTAGATTGGTATTCTTTTTGCACAACATCAAAAAGGGCTCCATAGATTTCATTAGGATTCTCGTGTTGTGCTAGAGATGGTGTAATTCTACGAGCTATATTATTTTTAAACTTGTTGCAACGACTAGCTGTATAAGGCCTGCATTCTCTTTTATGCAGCTTTTTATGTAATGGCATAGGGAAGCTAGGTAATAAACCACAGTGGTCAGATGTTAGGTCACTTAGCACTAATTTATTTTTGACCTCACAATCACTAAATATATTATCAAGACATGTTGACGAAGTTGCCGTGATCCTAGTAGGTTCGAAAAACAAGTTAATTAAATTATAAGACCTGAACAGATTGAGAAGTCTAATACTTAATGGAGTAACATCTAAAATATTAATATTAAAATCTCCACATAAAATGATGCTTTTATTACTTGATTTTAACCTTTTGAGTGTATCTTCCATAACCAATTCGAAACGAATAAAATCCCCAGAGGGGGGTCGATAAACGCAGATTATAATGTATCGCTCGAGTTCAACACAAGACAACTCAACAATGCGCTCAATAGAAAGATTAACTATATCTAAACGTTGTTTACATTTCAACTTGTTTGAAACAAGAACTAAAGACCCACCGCGAATAGCACTTTCTCTCACAAATGCACTTTGTACAGTAAAATAATCATCATTCATAAAGACTACTTCATGTTCTCATTTAAATAGATTTTTAAAATAAGTAGTCTAAACCTAAATGAAAAAAAAAACCATGCTGGGCACGACATTACACGACATTAGCTGTCCTAACATGTTTCAAATGTTGTCCACGTAAACGAACAGACCACCATTTTATTGGTTTTCCCAAAGCTTCATCGAGAGCAAAGGTACTAAGTTTTAAAGCCTTTTATTGTCTGCAATAGTCTGGAAAAAGGATTGCCCAATGAATAGAAATATATATTTTTTGTCTGTGAACGTTGCTGTTATCCACAGCCTCCACAGGTGCTAAAATATTACAATTCAGAACACTACTTCTTAGTCTCTGAATAAAAATATTCGTAATAGAAAAACTTCGTTGGAAGTGATAAACTGGAAAAATTAGATATTTTAAACTAATTTGCTGGATTTTTTCTTTCAACGCTCTCTTCGTTTTCTCGCGAACTGTGTTTTCTTTATCTTAATATCTGAAAGCAAAATACTGCTTTTACCTGAACGCTTTTGAGTTAGGTAAAGGGCAATGCCCTTTCTACGGCGTAGTACTAACCTGCCGAAATCACAAGTCTCCCAGAAATAGGCATAGAAATCATTCAGTCTCGTAATAAAGGCTCCTACAAACAGGTGCGACACGCGACGCGAATCGCACGTGTCGCGGGACGTGCGGTGGCTTTGTATCGCGCATAAGAAAGAAGATGTGCCCAGTATCTTAAAATGTATCGGAATCCTGTCTCCACTTTGTCCCTTTGTCACTTTCATGATTTTAAAGACAAATACGGTAAAATACTTGTAGGTACTTACATATGGAAAGTTATTCCATGATTTACATGGCTTCGGTTTTTACAAGAAACCACTGAACAACACGGCATTCTTATAAATTGTCACGGTCACAGTCGAAAGCGCACTAGTTCGCGGAGACGGAATTTTTACTATGAACGGCTCATACTGAGCATGTCGCGCGGACACAGATTCGCCCGCTTGCCACTTCTCCTGTTTTTATATTTCTATGGTATCGCGTGATATTCGCGTCGCGTGTCGCGCCTGATTGAAGGAGCCTTGACGGTATATCTTTCTACGTCATGTGAGTGAGCCAACACAATTCCTTATAGGACACAGTCCCAATATAGGAGTCTTTTACCTTTCTTTTGATAGAAAATAACACCACCTACACCTACACCTCTACCCACTTGGCGGTCCAAAAGACCTCCAACACTCCACCTCAAAATTATATCAAGACACAGAGATGTTTCGATTTATTGCTATTTTTTTTTTCAATGTCCTCCCATTACCTATTAAGGGCCGGTTGTTTCAAACGGTTGGTTAACGTAATATACGTACGTCAAATAATGACGATTACGTAGGATGTTTAACGTTCGTTAAATACAAAGCGTTGTTTCACTGCATAAAAAACCGACCGTCAAAGTTATAAGGGTTGCCAGTAAAAAGCAATACCTTTTCCCAATAAAAATGGTTGGGAGAATTTATTTAATGGCAACATTTAACTTTTAACGTCAAATTTTGAAGGGAGAAGTGACTGTTAACAAGCAATGACAAGCACAGTATTGTTTACTTTTATCAAACCACCTTTAACAATTATTTGAATCTATGATTAAAACTCTTAAACCCTAAAGAAAAATGGATACCTTTATACCAAAGTAAGTACCTAACGTGATAAGCACGATAATATGTGTAAAACTTTCCAATATTCCTGTTTCTTACTTACTGTTTGTTACGTTACTGTTTGGACTTAACGTGGTATTTTTTTACAGAGAACGCGCTTTAAATTTTGCAAACATTGAGAAAGACCGGTTTCAGCGTCTAATTGAGAAATATAAACACATATTATTCTCAAAAAAAACAGACAATATAAGTAATATTAAGAAAAATAAGACATGGGCTGCTATTCATGCTGAATTCAATGCTGGTGGAGACCAGCCGAGGACTTTACGTCAGCTAAAGGCAAAGTTCGACAATATGAAAAGAAATGCACGTAAGGTAATAACGAGGTTTAACCTTCACCATTATATAAAATATATAAGTACTCAATAAATATCTATTTAGTTACATTGTTTTTGTTTTAGGATGCCAGTAAAGAACGACAGTCTAGAATTAAAACAGGGGGTGGGCCACCTGCGCCTCCTGTACAGCAGGAAACAGAGTGGTTTCGAACAGTAATGCCCATATCAATGGACGGACTACCAAGTGTTGTTGACGATGACTTTGTTGAAAATCAACCTACAGTGTCAGTTTTAAAAGATGCTGAAGAAGTAAGTGTAACAGTAAGTACCAAATTTTACTCTGTGCAATACCTACTTCTATAATTTCTGAATGATAATAATCAACTTAAATATTAATGTAAGTATGTGTTTCTCTAGGTCATCGATCTCAGCCACAAGTCAGAAGAAAGCAATGTCCAAACCGACATTAAAGAAACTATAAATACTAGTGAAAATGTAAGACCACTTGTTTATATTAATAAAATAAATTATTGGCTAAGAAAACTGGAGGAGCTCGTGGCTAAGTAATAACAGCTGCACGGGTCGATCCATCAGGTTAAGCTATGCTTGCCGCGGTTGGTCAGTGAATGAGTGACCATCTTTACATACTGAGACTCCTCCGTGCCTCGGAAAGCACGTTAAGCCGTTGGTCCCGGCTGTCATTTGTGGATCTTTGACAGTTGTTACGGGTCATCAGAAGCCCCAAAGTCTGACAACCAGTCTTACCAAGGGGTATCGTATTACCCAGTAACTGGGTTGTGGAGGTCAGATAGGCAGTTGCTCCATGTAAAATACTGGTATTCAGCTGCATCCGGTTAGACTGGAAGCCGACAAAGGCTAGGCAGATTGATTGCAAACTTAAAAACTAAATTAAAATATCATTTATCTTATTTACAGGTCATCTACACTGTTTCGGACACTGATTTGTTAATGGATAATGTGTTTGACTCAAAATCACCAGCAGCGTTACTAAGAACACCTGTATCAAAACAACTTCGTAAGTAAAATGCATTAAGACTTATCTCAACGGTTGTGTTATCCTATTTAAAAAAATCAATCATCTGCCTAGACTTTTCCCAACTTTGTTGGGTTCGCTTCCAGTCTAACCAGATGCAGCTGAATATCAGTATTTTACATGGAGCAACTGCCTATCTGACCTCCACAACCCAGTAACTGGGTAATACAATACCTACCCCTTGGTAAGACTGGTTTTCAGACTTTTGGGCTTCTGACGACCCGTAACAACTGTCAAAGATCCACAAATGACAGCCGGGACCAACTGCTTAACATGCTTTCCGAGGCACGGAGGAGTCTCTGTATGTAAAGATGGTCACCCATCCACTGACCAACCTGATCGATCGACCCGTGCGGCTGTTATTACTTAGCCACGAGCCCTCTATCCTATTTAAAGAATAACATATTAATATTCTCTTCATGTTTTCTTTCAGGTATACATAAAAGGTCTCAGAATCACTCCGATACTAAAAAGCATTCTGAAAATCTGAAGTGTGAAGTACTTCTTAAAACTAGAGATTATGAAGAGCAAGTATATAAATTAAAAATTAAACATATGGAAGAAAAAAGAAAAGAGGAAAGGGAGATATATGAGCTACAGAAAAAGAAATTAATTTTAGAAATAAGTTTATTAGAAAATAAATGAAAAGTTAAAATGAACAAGCGTCTTTTAACATCACCTGAAATGTTGTAGTTATTAGACTCAAAGCATTTATTTCAAATGAACCAATTACGGGCACTTTTGAATTGTTAAGGAGTCGGTCAGTCAGAAAGATGAAGCTAGTTGCCCATTCCAAAGCGTAGTAGATCCCTATGGAGAAGAACGGGCAAGAAACTCCGCGGACACTCTTTTAAATCAAATATTTTAAAAAATATTGGTTACATCATTCATATTTAAAATATACATGTGAGAACAATGTAGAAAGACGTGCACGTTAAAAGCGTCCGTAATAAAAAAGATAACTAAATTAAACATAATCCATGGCAGGTAAGAGACAACCAGTCCCAAGTGACGGCGCCCGACTATTATTACTTTCACCATATTCCCAACACCGCTCCAGCAAAATTATGTGAATCTGTAATTTAAAAAGTTGATCAACATGGTTGTTATTACAATACATAACATTCACAGTTTGTGCCTTACAAACCTCCTCCTCCTTACTTCTCTGTCTAGATTAATTTACTAAAATGAAAAGCTCCCGCTGGCTATGAACATTGTGCTGTAATTATTTTCAACATTTTTAATAATGATAAGTAGATAATAATAGTACCTGCTAAAGTAATTATTGATTATATAATTCCTAGTAGTTGAGTCTATGTCTATGACATGGTCAGTAATATTATTTGCTTCATGGATCTCTTCATCTAATTGGACATTGTCTGGTGGTTGTGGAACATTTAGTTTTCGGCATATATTGTGCAGTACTGCCGTTGCAACAATAATGTACTGGACATTTTCTATTTTGGAACGTAGTTTAGTTCCAATAATTGGAAATCTTCGTTTCCAAAGTCCAAATAACCTTTCTATGGTATTTCTTGTTCTTATTTGGCTTTCATTATAATATTTTTCAGCCTGAGTTTGCGGATCACTTAAAGGAGTGAGCATGTATGGTCTCAAAGCATAGCCTGAATCCCCAAGTAGCCAGTAATTATTAAAATCACCAGATTCCAGTTTGCACTTTAAATTGGAGCTATTAAATATGTGACTGTCATGTGCTGAGCCAGGCCATCTTGCAACTATGTTCCTTATGCATAAATTTGCATCACCAACCACTTGAACATTAATGGAAAATGTACCTTTTCTATTTCTAAAATCTTCTGCATTGTCACCACCTTAAAATTGAATAATATTAATTAAACTTTTATAGAAAGAATTTGAATATCCCTGCTTATTTATTACATGGGACTTAAACATAAGTGGCGAAATGTGGGTAATAAGTACTAGAGCTCTGCCTAACTGTCCGGGGATTTCAGGCGTGTTATTATGTTAGGGTAGGTAATTACAACTTAAATAAACTGTATGATTCTTACCTGGAGAAAGAATTTGAATATGAGTACAATCGATTGCACCAAATACTTTTGGAAATCTAGCTATTTTATAAAAGTCTGTTGCTACAGCTAATCTCTCCTCATCGTTGGCTGGCAAGCTTATATAATGAGGACGTAATTTAGCAATAGCTCTAGTCACTCGGTGAATAATACGGCATATCGTTGATTTATGTAAGCCTGACATGTCACCAACACATCTCATGAACGATCCTGAGGCATAATATTGCAGGGTTGCAAGTACCTGGTCTATGGGTTTCACTGCGTAATTTCTGAAAATTGTGAATGAATTTTAGAATCAAATTATGTACCTAGGTACTTATTAGTTCTATACCTAAGGAGGTACTTATATGATAAAGAGTAGGTACATATTTACTTACTTGTCTGTAGCCAATTTTATTTCATTTTCGATTTGACGTGTTAACAATAGAGCTACTTCCTTTGAAACACGGTATCTTGCAATAAATTCCTGCTCGTCCCATAGGTTTAGGTTATTAACACGAGTTTTAAATACTTTTTTCTTCCTTTCTACACTATTTGTTTCATCATCAGATGAACTATCGTCGAATAATGACGAAGATAACAAAAGAGAGTCCATAATGTTTTACTGTAAGCACCGCACTCGCAGATGTTTGAGTATAAAATGACGTTAACCAGTGGGTTTGGCACCGGTTAACGTAATCGTTAATTTTTAACGGACGTTAGAGCGAGCGCGCACTGCGGTGCGTTTCCGGTAGTTCTGCCGCACTGGGCGGGGCCTACAGTAACAAAACGCATGACCGCAGTGCGCGCACTTCAAAGACATTCCATACTTCACAGATTATGCGGTAGAAAAACGCACCGCAATGCGCGCTCGCCCTTAAGGCCATAATTTTGTGAAACAACGCTTTTTTTTGTTTGACGATAGTTAGCGCCATTTTTGACGAATACGCGTGGGTTAAGTGGACGTGAAACAACCCGCCCTAACTCTGTAAGAAAACATTGTAAAAGCCAATTATTTTGAAAAGAGTAACCGTGGAGTGTCTTGCCGGCTCTTCTCCATAGGAAACAACCAATAAATTGGAACCGTGCACCTAGCTTCTGACGTTTCATACGTGCCCATGTAGGATTATGTGATAATAAATAAGTAATTTGATTTTGAATAAGTTTAGTAATCATCTAATCGCTCAACTCAAACCATTAAACTTGATGATCCCATCGCTACGCCTAATATTTACTAGTACTTCTGCGAGAGAGACCTCGCGAGCACAATCTTTTGTGCAACACAGCGCGATCTAGCGGTGCACGCCATCGTGCCTCGTGGTGTAGCGCCATCTAGTGATCTTGTTGTAAAACTAACATTAATATTGGTTTTAAAGCCTCGTTTTAGAGAATTCTGATAATTATTTTCAGAATTCTTTAGTTTTGTGATGAGAAGGTGGTCCCAGGTTCTCCATCAATCCCTACCTAGTAGTTTAAGGGCCGATTCCACTGGTAGAAATCTAAAAGTGAGCAATTTACTGCATTTTGAGGAGCTATTCTGCTCAACTTGCCGTGGATCAGATCTTCACCAAATTTTTATGAGACTAACTAAAAGTTACTACCATTCAAATAAAAAAACCGGTCAAGAGCGCGTCGGACTCGCGCACCAAGGGTTCCGTTCAGATTTCTGAAAAAGTGTGCTATTTATAGACATCGTTTTATTTTTCCTGTAATCTTTACATAAACTTCTATAACATAGAATAATTTCAGATTTTTCTCTTTGCAAACTTCGGAGATAAGGGGGGGGGGGGGAACGGTGTTTTTTTTTACATTTTTCATCAAAAGTCGAAAACTATACAGACTAAAAAAAATAAAAAAATGTTTGAGAATGTGCAAACAGTGCTCTTTCATATGATACCCCACATGCCCTAGTAGCCCCACTTTGAATTTTTAAGACCCCTTTTCAGTCCCTGTTGCAAAAAAAATATAAATATTTTTATTTCTTTCTTGTTTGCAAAATAGTTGGGTAAGCGTAATCTGAAACTGTTCTAAATTTTAAGTTGATGGCATTAATGGTTCTTGAGATATCCAGCTGTGACAGACAGAGTGTCACCATAAGGGTTCGGGTTCGGGTTCGTTTTTTACCGTTTTGGTACGGAACCCTAAAAACAACCATCGAAATCGGATCTCATAAGGCGGAGATATCCAGTAGCTCCAATTAAAAATCCCCGATGACAAAAAAAAAACTCTAAATTCGTAAAACCTGTATACCAAGTTTCCCCCAGATCTTTTGTAAAATACGACCTGTAGCGGAGCAGCAACAGACTGACAGACGAAAGCTAATTTTGGCAGACTTGGAGCAGAGACGCTTCGCTCGCTCGGTCAATCATCCGCAAACCAGGCTGCTGTGTACTGCCACAGATTACGTGTAATAATGTCGTGATATTTGGCAGCCAACTGATATACTACAACATTTAGCACAAACACTTACTTGCTCCTACTGTTATTGTTCATGAGGTCATAGAGGCTTTGTCATAGACTAAATTAACGAGTCATAAGATTGTGCTAATGTTAAGAAATTTGTAGCTGATGCCCACGACTTTGTTTGCGTGTATTTCATAAATGTTTAATGCAAATAACCAGCATGAGAGTAGCCTCCTTCTGCAGCTCCCAGGCTACTTATCAGTCAAATTTCACAACGATCGGTTCAGTGGGCTTAGGAGTGAAAAGGTAACAAACAGACAGACAGATTTACTTTCGCATTTTTAATAATTTATTAGTATTTTTGGCGGAGACGACCGAAAATCCGTCTTGCTGTAAAACAAATGTTGGTATACAAAATATATCGAGCCAGGGATATAAATATACGATAATAATACAACTGCCTTGAGGTTATGAAAGACTAGCTTAATGATTTGTTCACGGAACTCCACAGACGCTGACGGTCGTGTCAAAGTCAAGGAGTTCTCAAGCTTTCATTAGGCGTCTGTTTTCAGGCCTCTACAGCTTGGCTTCAAGTGCAAAACAAGGCCTCTTGTGCCCAGAAACATGGGAATATTTTATCTAGAAGCAGTGGTGGTTTTATATTCAACCTACTGTCCCATCCTACTACAAATCAAATATCCGGAAAACATATTATTGATTACGACGCCACTGCGTAACATTTTCCCATTACCTTTCCGAAACTAAATCCCGCCTACAACCAATTTCTGCGTCCAATAAAATCCTATTCCGGATCACAACAACGTGCAAACGCTTAAAATGAAAATGCTTATTGCGTTGGATGGCGATAATAACCCTTCGAGGCAATAGCCCGGACATAACGCGCTGTGAGCGACTCGCCTAATCGCATTATCGATATTGAGTTTCAGTACATCACTAGCGTTAATAAAAGGGGCCAATTTTCATCGACACAACTTTTCTTTTGCGTAAACGAGAATTCGAAATTGCTAGAGTACTATAATGCATTCACTGTCTTTGGTAAAAAAAACATGGTTCATGTAGATTGTAGGAGAATAAAGTTTTCGAAGCGCTGGTAACTGATTGCAGCTTTGCGAAGTTATTTTCTTTCTTAGACTAAAAAATAACACCATCTCTTGGGAGGGAAGTACTACAGGCTAACTAATAAAGTAGCTCCCGGACATAAGCTATACAGAAACTATTAGATTATAAGCTAGGTTTAAAACTAGGCCATCTTTTAACACTTGAAAAGTAATACATATTATGTAATCAATTCTCTAATTTACGAGAGAGAAGCTACTGGCGACCCATTTCTCTCAACGCCTTAAGCAGCTAAAAAGGTTGCCAGGTGAAAAAATATACGCGAATCTATTCGGAGGCTTTTAAAGTGGCCTGGAGGCAATAGATATAGCCAATTGCCTTCGATATATTACTGGAATGTGACTTAAGTGCCTTTTTTTGGTCCGCACACGAAACCTTTTGAAACCCTTAATGAGTTGGATTTATTTTAAACTGCAACTGTTTTTTGTTTTCTTCTAAATCTTCGAGAAAAGGTGATTGCTTTTGGTGCTTGTTTTATTGACTATGTGTTAAATTGTAATTCTGAAGCTTCGTCGAAATCTTCTACTTTGTTTACATCTACCTGTGTTGCATGTCTCGGCTTGAAACAAAGGAAGTCAGAGAAAGCTAAACCTGTTTTAGGTTCACTTTCAGCAATATTATACAATATAGGTTTTCGTCAAAGAAGACTTTTTAGAATTGTTTTAATAATGACTATGTATATATGACTGTATGTAATGTATTACAGCGATTTCAATGGCATGTTTTCATATACTTAATCCGGCTTTGTATCTACAAGCCGGATGCTTACCGACGTAGATTCACAAATTTGGAAAACTAATACTGTATTCTTTAAAGGCTCAAAGTCAGATCTCATCTTCCTAAATACAGCTGACAATATCAACATTTTCCTTTCTTAAAGTATCTTCAACAAAATCATTAGTGCGTATAATAAATAGTTGATTCGTTTTAATTTCCCCGGGGCCCTGTGCCCGTGATTTAGATTCCGTTTAAAGAGATAACACGGAGAGAACACTGTCCTTTCCGGGATCTTAGGGATGGGACAGCTCGGGAGCATTGCGCCTTTTCATACGGAGACCGTTTATAATAAAATTTGTGACGGAATGCACCGATTTTTGTACGGAGTTGAAGGAAATTAGGCTCATCAAGACTTGCCCAAAAAGTGCATTGGCTATTATAATAAAAACATTCGGTTTTCTTTAGACAAATTGTTGATGATAATGTCAGCAATAAGAGACACTCAATCGGACCTACAATAATGAAGGAATGTGGTTTGTGAATGGCTTTACCTAGATACTTGAGGAATTTCTAGTTAAAGTAATATGTAGGTATTTCGAAACGATGGAATAGATTACCTACTTCATCTAGTAAGTATTCGCTAGTTTCGTTGTACAATTTATTACTTAAGCCTTTCATATTAATTGTGTCAGAACTTTTAACCTTTTCTGGCCGTTCTCAGAAATTTCCAGATTACCTGTGGGTCGATGTTATTTTAACCGAGTGTGGTAGGTATAGAACTTTTTCCTAAAGGCTAATGAGAAGGTGTTGCTATTACACAAATCTTGTAATTTTAAGATAAGAAAAGGCTGTTTTCCCCAAACCTGTTTTATAAATTGTTATTTTACTTTGTTGTTCTTTGCGTCATGTTTACGGCAAATAAACGTATCTTCTTTCTTTCTTTTTGATCAAACATTATCAGACGTGTGAATTATTTAAATTGTGTACTATAAGTACTAAACTGTCGGTTTGGTTAAACGATTGTTTCCACAGGTGACCAAAGTCAATCTAAGACCATTTCAGACTGCAATCTACATGGTCTTCACATGATCTGACCAAGATTATGTCTGGACTTTAAAAGAGACTGTGACCTCTGGGTTTGTTTCGGCGTTTCTTCTCAGAGTAGTCAGATAGGAAACGTCGAACTCATCTAGTTTAAAAAAAAATATGTTTGACGTGTAAAAGTGTTTGTACAAACCTACTTACAGAAAATAAATCATTTATCATTTATCATAAGCGAAGGCTTGACAGGTTAAACACATTGTATTCGCCAGTTTGTTGTAGCCCAAATACTAGTTCGTGATCGTTCGATGAGATTCAATCTGCCTAGCTTTTTCCCAACTATGTTGGGGTCGGCTTCCAGTCTAACCGGATGCAGCTAAAGACCAGTATTTTACATGGAGCGACTGCTTATCTGACCTCCACAACCCAGTTACTGTGTAACACAATACCACTTGACAATACTGATTGTCAGACTGGGCTTCTGAGGTTAGTCAGTAACGACTGTCAAAGATATACGAATGACAGTCGTGACCAACGGCTTAACATGCTTTCCGAGACAGGTCTCGAATTCTCGATACGTAATGGATGATCACCACCCATCCACCAACCGGCCGCGGCAAGCGTGGCTTAACCTTCGATCGACCCGTGTGGCTGTTATTACTTAGCCTCGAGCCCGCTCGTGAATGGTCGATGTGATTGAAGTTGAATATACAAATTGGGATACAATCCTTGTACCACACGTTTAAAATATACAAGTTGGGATACAATCCTTGTACCACACGTTTAAAATATACAAATTGGGATACAGTCCTTGTACCACACGTTTAAAATATACAAATTGGGATACAATCCTTGTACCACACGTTTAAAATGGACTCAAACATTGCAAAGTATTCTGCACATATTTCTATTAAATAAAGCAACTAATATTTTTAGTATATTTGTGTGTTTGTTTGATTTAATCAAAATGAAACAGAATTTATGCGAGTATATGTTGTGGAATTAATTTGAAGTTTGCACGAATTTAGATTTCAGAGGAGATTCTTTTTCGTTTAATACTTAGCTGATATTAACTCTGTATAGTAAAACTAGCTCTGTCTGTCTGTCTGTTACGGAATTACGACGAAAGTGCTCACAGGTAGATCAATACCTGGATTAGGACATCGGATACTTTTATCCGGGTAGTATGTTCCCTTTTCAAAACCCACGCGGGAGAAGCCGCGGACAAAAGATACTTATTTTAAAATTATGTATTCTCCAGTGCCTATTCTATTTGACCAATCACAACTTATACCACTCAAAAGTACTCAAAACACGCTTCACCAGCATCCAATGATTGCCAATCAATTTGAACCAAACTGCTGAGCCAAATGTTCGGCTATCGTACTAATAACTTGGCATTCAGATGAAGTAATGGGCGTTAGATCACTAGCAATTTATAATTGCAGTTCACAGAGAAACTGCATTGAAATTGGATTTAGTGAACGTGTAGGAGAAGGAGTCAGGGAGAATTTCACTAATGAAGTTGAACTGTCAGTGTCAATTTCAATATTCCACCACAATGATGACACACTGGCATCTGTTGATCGCTGTTTAGGTAATGGTTGTTCAGTTTATTGGTGAAATTAGCCCTCAGTTGTTTTGGTATGGAAGGTGTAGATAGAAATGTGCTAAAATTAACCAGTTAGAAGTTAGAAGGAATTAAGAGTTATCAAAATCACATACGCGAACATTTTTAACAGAATTCCATGGTCATAATTAGTATAAAAAATTTTAAATATCACAATGTCTAAGGCCATATTTTTTATAATTTACGTAGTTAAGTCGGATTCTACAATACCAGTTTAGGATTCAGCTTTTAGGTTAAGAGATCTGGCGGTTGTGACGCAATTTGGGAAAAGCCGAACCACAGCAATGGACCAGGTACCCCTAAATGTACCACAAATAAGCTTTTCTTCACAAGACAAATTGCAGACACTCCCAGTAACAATTCAATAAGCAACAGAGCAGAATAGTTGCGTAAGCGTGACATCATGGTAACCAGAGTTCACAAACATGACTTAATAATGTTTTTAGCGTGTGACATCCAAGGTTAGATGATACATTAGCGGCTGTTAGGAGTATTTACTCACAATAAGTGGTTTTGATTAGATTGGACATGAAAAAGAAAAGGATATAGTTTTGTCTTTTTGGCTTGATGAAAACTCAAGTCGTGTTGCAAAGCCTAGCGAAACAGCAAGGTTGGTGTTAGGACAGGTCAGGGGATGCGTTCAAGTAATTAAATGATGCGTCCATACTTAAAAAAAACCCCGAATAAATTGGATAAGGGTAAGAGAGTGATGATAATGACTTCATGAAGTCAACATAAAAACAAGTTCAAAAATATGGTGTGGACAATCAAAGGAGACGAAGACGGCTATATCTAATGGTGTTACTTTGGGATGAATAAGAGCTTAGAATCAACGGCAAATATTATGTTCTCTCGACGAATTGAGTTGTTATGAAACCAATTAAAACAACTCGAGTAACAATTTAATTGAGTTCTAAAACAAGCCACAAGAGACAAAGGGACTACGGGTTTGTCTCGACAAGTCTGAGTCACTAGGTCGAGTACTTTGTCGCATCGATCAGTCTCAGACGAAGGTGGTGAAGGTCAGGTAGATACTTAGTAGATCAATAGCATAATCAGCTATAATGTTTCCACTGCTGGGACACGGGCCTCCTCCCAGTGAGAGGAAAAGGGCCGTAACTTAACACGCGGGCCTAGTGCGGGTTGGTAGATCAATAATTCTTCTGAAAGAGGTAAACGAAGAGGCTAGAAAAACTCAATTTAAAATTATCTCAATTAACGTTTCGTCAATTCAGGACTATCGTGGTCCACTGCTGGAAGACGGCCTCAATAAAGATTCACATCCTCACTAATCTAATAAAGAATAGATGTGAGCTAATAATCAAGCCATCCGTGAAAAAAGTAGCTATCCTTTCCTCGCCTTCTTCTTCTTTTCTTTTCTTACTGTTTTCATCTGTTGACCCTGGCTATTGAATACATGTACTTCATCATTCATTCATCATCAGTTCAGCCGAAAGACGTCCACTGCTGGACATAGGACTCCCCCAAGCACCGCCACTTCGACCGGTTCTGTACTTCCCGCATCCGGCGGACTTCTGCGGCCTTCACAATGTCCACGGTCCAACGTTACGACTTCCGGTACGCGGTCGCCACTCCAGAACCTTTCGGCCCCATCGGCCATCTGTTAAAAAGCAATGTGCCCTACCCACTGCCACTTATGTTTGGCGAATCTTCGGGCTATATCGATCGTCGGTTAACTTGGTTCTCCTGCTGAACTCTTGATTTCTCATTCGATTCATGTATACCTACTTGCAGTGATGGAAATACATTACAATGTTATCAAAACTATGTCATTCTCATATCCTCAACTCCTGATTTAATAACATTTTCGCTAGCATAAGTGGTCGGTATATAAAACAAGCTAGACAATGGACAGCTATCGACGCGACGTGCCCGAGGCTGAGTCAGTAGGTCGAGTGCTACACGAGCACTCGAGCTTCTATCATTGTGAACTAGCTATATTTGGATTAGACGACATTACAAGAAACAGAAATAAATATTGTGTATTATGGCGCCCACTTTTAAAACTAAACAGACCAAGAAAGATATAATGGAAATGATAACTGTTATAATAGAAGTTGGACCTAGCTGAGGAAAAGTTAGGAAAATAATGTGCAATCCTGCAATGAACAATCGTTGGAACAAATATTCTTAGAGCGTAGTTAAAGTTCCAAGTATTAGTAAGGTCTCCTATTTTAGAGACGGGAAAGTCGACGGGACGGGAGACGGGAAAGGCGACGGGACGGGAGACGGGTCGATATAAATTAACTTTCCCAAAACGAAAATAAAGGCAGGCATCATATTCATAAATGGATCTTAACTGGAAGATATTCTTAACCTGTTAATAACGCACCAATATGGGAGCTATCCAAGTGAATCAGGCTATAATTATATCAGCCAGCCATTTTGGTAGCCAGCCAGATCATTAGGGCATCTACTGCAGCGTGCCATCTTAAGACAATGGGCCTGCATGTGCTAGAATTAGGCATTCACGATGAGCCGGTGGAATGGACAGTATGCCACTAATTACTAATTCCTGGGTCATATGGAGGAGGGTGGTTGGTTTTCAATTGGAAGACTGGATTATAGCGTTCTTGAAATATATCTGAAAGGATTGTTAGTTTGGTGCGAGGGCTGAATGATTGGTTTGATTTAATTTAGCCAGATATGTATATCGATTTAGGTTGTATTTTTGACCTCTGTTTTGGTCGAATGATGAGGAGCTCGTGGTTAAGTAATAACAGCCGACGGGTTGATCCATCAGGTTAAGCTACGCTTGCCGGAGTTGGTCCGTGGATGGGTGACCTTCTTTACATATCGAGGCTCCTCGGTGTCTCGCACGATACGCTGTTGGTCCCGGCTGTCATTCGTGGATCTTTGACAGTCGTTACGGGTCGTCAGAATCCCGAAAGTCTGACAACCAGTCTTACCTAGGGGTATCGTATTACCCAGTAACTGGGTTGTGGAGGTCAGATAGGCAGTCGCTCCATGTAAAATACTGGTATTCAGCTGCATCCGGTTAAACTGGAAGCCGACCCCAACATAGTTGGGAAAAGGCTAGGCAGATTGATTTTTGGTGGAATGATGATATTTGTTTGATTTGTAACGAGTTTTTGAAAACGAGTTGCATTATGAAATTCAGTACAACATTAAAGCACCCGTTTGGATGCTATTATGGTTACCATGGTTACTATGACATTGGCTGTTTTAATGTTGGCAATAAGCTAACTGTTTCAGAGACTTTTATGGAGGATTTATGGCATGGGTGTAGATAAATTAATTTAATCAAGCGGGGCATCATAATATTAAACAACTTCTGATGCGAGGACTTGAAAGTAGAGCAGAGAAGTGCAAACATTAGCCAATAGAATTCCACTAAAACATGAAGTAAATATTTGAACCTCAGAAGAACGACTAAATTTGAACTGTAATGTTTATATTTGAATTTGGCCGCTTCTCTCCTCACAAATGGACAGACAGCTTTTGAGGCATGCAAAGACCTTCTTTGACTATACCAATGAGTTTTTAGTAATGAAGTCATGATACTAGTACATGATAATGAACTAATGTGTGGCGACATCTATATCGTCACACAGGAACATTATCTGACGTTACACAAATCCTACAACGTTAACCGCGAAATCTGAATATTATAGATAACTAGGCCGCGGTTTCACCCGCGTAGGCCAGTATAAAAAGTAGCCTATGTGCTAATCCAGGGTATAAGCTATCTACATACCAAATTTCATCCAAATCGGTCCAGCCGTTTGAGGGTGAAGAAGTATCAAACATACAAACACACACACTCACAAACCATCGGACAGTACCCCACAAGAGACAACACCCGTCTGGTCGGAGGATCCTCCCTTTTCAATGGAGGAACTATCCATCCCGTTCCTCCGTTCTTCAAATGTATTTCTAATTGATTCACATCCCACAATAACTTCCGACTAATCGTCTGTCTCCATAACGACCATTAGCCGTAAAGTTTCACCACTCGTGTCACTGCGTGGGTTAAGCTGCTTAGCTTAGTCGTGTAAGCGCTTGCGCAATATTGTTACAGCTTCTATATTGCCCCTGCAGAGCGTAGAAGTCACAGGTACACCTACGAGTTTGACAATACCTTTCTCTTGTGTTCTAAGTATGAAATGATAGTGCTGCAGGTATCTTATAATTTCGGCAAATTTTAGACCTTCATCATCAAGTTCTTTTCCCAGCTATGTTGGGGTCGGCTTCCAGTCTAACCGTATGCAGATGATTACCAGTATTTTACATGCCACGTCTGCCTCTCTGACCTCTACTAGCCAGTTACTGGTAATACGACGACGATACGGAGTGTTGATAAGACTAGTTGCCAGATTTTCGGGATTCTAATTACCCGTCACGACTACAATATAAAATCAAAAGATATTCCTGCACATATCAATGTTACTTGTGGTGTACAAAAAGTATTTTTAAATAAATAAATAAAGCTCATGTAAATTATTCTTGGAACACAATAAAGCTAGTGCAGACAGGCGCGACACGCGACGCGACACAAAGGCACCGCGTGTCGCGCGTTTGAAGAAGCCTTTAGAGTTTAGGGCCCTCGCCCACGGTGACTTTTTGTAGCGATGCTGTCGCGCGTTTCGTAAACGCGCGACAGCATCGCTACTCGAATCGAATCGTGTAGGCGAGGGCAAACAGCTAGCACCGCATCGCGACTGTATCGATGCAATCGCGCGACGACATCGCTACTGCGCATCGCTACAAAAAGTCGCCGACTTTTTGTCGTAGACGAACCTGGGGGCCACTCCCTAAGCACGAAGCCCGTAGTTTTGGCTTTCGTTACGGGCGTTTCTTACTCCGTATCACCTACGGATGGATGATTGGTTCGGGGCCCGAACGAAGTATGAATGACAACATAATTTGCCAGTTGTCCCTACTCCCGATGTGTTTTTGCCCGTCCGAAAAATTTAACTTTTACACTTTTTTTGATGTATCGTAATGTCAGACGGACGGTAAGACGGACGGACTTAGGGAGTAGGCCCAATGTTTCAAAGAACGTTGATTTCTTTTACATTTAAATTTTACTCTATAAAGATAATTTCAAAGAAATGCATTTTGCAATGGCTTTATGTGTTTGAAGATTATAACGAAGACAGTGTATTATTTTAAAGCTCCGCTAAACGGAATTTTCAATTTTAACTCAATTCAGTCTCAATTTCTACTTAGTTATTATGGCAGAAGACATTTATTAATGTTATTATTAACTAACTTCAAGACTCCCTAAAACAAAATGGTCAATTGACGTGACCCTGGCATAAATGCTTCATGAGAAAGAACTTGCCTACCTCAATTCAATCAACAGTAACTCAAGGACCATTTAGGTTTGTATTGTTTTGTTGTATCAATATCTTCCAACTTAACCTATCTTTTCCATATTCAAACCCTTGGGGTGCCTTGGGTTCCAATTGATATTTCCACTTAAAGTACTTAAGGCGAAAGCGCCAGGGTAGCCCGCGAAATTCAAAATTTCTTACGTTTTTTGCAATTTGTAAGTCAGTGTGAGCTTGTATGTTGTTTAAAATATGATTCGCGGCCGTAGCTAATATGGCTTTACAGAATTATAATCATTAGAATCAGCAATACAGCTTCATAAGTTAGCATTTACCTCAAATCTCATGATTTCATGAAATCGCTATATTTGAGATAAATGCTAACTTATGGAGTTGTATTGCTGATTCTAATGATGATAATTCTGTAAAGCCATATTAGCTACGGCCGCGAATCATATTTTAATCAACATACAAGCTCACACTGACCTACAAATTGCAAAAAACGTAAGAAATTTTGAATTTCGCGGGCTACCCTGACGCATCAACCTTAAGGCGAAAACGCCAGGGGAGCCCGCGAAATTCAAAATTTCTTATGTTTTTTGCAATTTGTAGGCCAGTGTGAGCTTATAAGTTGATTAAAATATGATTCGCGGCCGTAGCTAATATGGCTTTACAGAATTATAATCATTAGAATCAGCAATACAGCTCAATAAGTTAGCATTTACCTCACAAACCTCATGATTTCATGAAATCTCTAGATTTGAGGTAAATGCTAACTTATGGAGTTGTAATGCTGATTCTAATGATTATAATTCTGTAAAGCCATATTAGCTACGGCCGCGAATCATATTTTAATCAACATACAAGCTCACACTGACCTACAAATTGCAAAAAACGTAAGAAATTTTGAATTTCGCGGGCTACCCTGACGCATCAACCTTAAGGCGAAAACGCCAGGGGAGCCCGCGAAATTCAAAATTTCTTATGTTTTTTGCAATTTGTAGGCCAGTGTGAGCTTATAAGTTGATTAAAATATGATTCGCGGCCGTAGCTAATATGGCTTTACAGAATTATAATCATTAGAATCAGCAATACAGCTCAATAAGTTAGCATTTACCTCACAAACCTCATGATTTCATGAAATCTCTAGATTTGAGGTAAATGCTAACTTATGGAGTTGTAATGCTGATTCTAATGATTATAATTCTGTAAAGCCATATTAGCTACGGCCGCGAATCATATTTTAATCAACATACAAGCTCACACTGACCTACAAATTGCAAAAAACGTAAGAAATTTTGAATTTCGCGGGCTACCCTGACGCATCATCCTTAAACAAATATCAACTCTATACATTCATTAATTTATTAATTAATTTTGATTTCAGAATGACTAGTGCTATTGTGTATTGATAGTCACAAGAAAAAGTTTTCAGCTCAAATTGAATTTTATTTGTGGGTTTTAAAGTTATTTTTCCTAAAACACATATTTGTTTACTTATTTGGAATAAGTCCACTCCTCCTCTTATGACCTCCTAAGTTTAATTCAATCACACTAATTATCAAACAAAACCTTACTTTAATCTACTTTCTATATAATTAACGAACAGTGGTAATTACGCGTGCTGTCCCGAATATTATAAATATTAAATGGGTGAAGGCAACCGGGTTTACGAGCTTCGGTTCAAGGCGACCCGTTTTAAACGCGCCGTGGCAGTGAGTCATGTTACCTATATCTTCGGTTCTTAGGTAAGAGCCCAATGGGTACTGTGGACTAATTACTTGACATGTACACACGGCTATACATCAAGCTATACAGGGTTACTGGTAACTCGACCACTTCCTTGCAGGATGTCATAAAAAATTAAGCGACCAAATGTTCTACCGAAATTCAGTAGTTTTTGAGTTACTTCTATTTTTAGTTTTTATATGAAAAATCCAATTTAAAAATGATTAACGGCGCGACTATACTGGAATTGAAGTTAGTAATATAGCTGATGCAGCAGCAGTTCTTTGCTAAAAATTAAAAGTTCAAAAATGCCTAAAACTTTGGCAAAGATCATTAATTAAACGTTTTATTTTGGTAATTTTTGTCGGACAAAAATAAAAATAACGAAAAAATAAACTGAATTTCGGTAGAACATTTGGTGGCTCATTTTTTTGCATTTTAACCCTACTATGACATCCTGCAAGGAGGTGGTCGAGTTACCAGTAACCCCGTATACATCCAGTTTACACTGACCTCTCATTGTAAGGAAATCCTATACAATGCGAGATCAGCTTATATTGGAAATCTATGTATGTAGCTTGATCTGTAGCCGTGCGTACAGCACAACTGAATATCGACTGCCTCTTGGTGTAGTGGACGCAACCGAGCATGAAGTCCTGGGTTCGATAATTCCTAGGTCGGGTAAAGTGTTATTGGGTTTTTCTATCAGGAATTTCTCAGTAGGTAGCAGTTTGGAGCCTGGATTGGTGCCCGGTTGATGGGCAATAGGCTCGCCCCCATTATGTGGTAGGTACTTAAATATAAATGTGAGAAATGTGGGTGTTCTATAGGTACACCTGTGCCTACCCTTCAGGGAAACAATGGCGTGATGTTACGTTATGTAATTTTGAGTAAAATACAGAAAGCTTAACTTAAATAAAATATGATCTTAATTTGGAGTAAGATGATATTTATGGCTTTATTGGTAATGCTAAAACTTACACTGAGCGCCGCAAAAATAACACCTGCCTAAAATACAAATGTAGCGCTTGCGAGCACCGCGCCTCCACGCTTCGTAGGTATGTCAAATAGAATCTACACGCCACTAATTGGTCCGATCCGCTTGTCAAATCTGCAAGCACAAAAGATAGTTCGCTAACGATATTTTGGTCTATGAATATTGCTGTTTCAAATAACTGATAAATATCCTAAATATCTCTCATCTTTCAAAAATATTCTATGTCTCTTAAACTGCATGCTGCTGTTAATAAAATATTCACTTATATTACGAAAATGATGCTTCGCTATCATCTGGAAATATGTTCACCATCCCAAGTTACTATTTTTGTTCATAGTAAGTATCTCCATCATTTCAATTTATTTATTATATGTAACTTCAATAACTGTAACTATTGGCTTAATCCATATGAGCAATAAATAGGATTATCAATCTTACATTTTCATATCTTGCATACTGAGTCATTACCCCGTCTTCCTTCGGTCTTTCTTTATTTCTACTAGTCGAATTCCTTCATCTTCATCTGTCTGTCATGTGTAAGTTCATTCTTGTGTTCTTTAAAAGTGAAAATATCCTTTTTATTAGGTAATTTCCACTCTATCCAATTTTAGCTGTTTATGCTTTGTTGTACATTTGCATTTTCCTTTAGTTTGTCTTGTCCCTGATCTCCAAGTCAGACTGATATTTTACCGTTATTACTTTTTAATATTATCCTTGGTACCTATATTGTTTCACACCCTTGAAACCTTGTTTAATACCACCATCATCAGGTTTCCAGTAAATAACAGCCTGCCTTTCCCTAAACATATTTCAAGCAAAGCTTTAGGGCCCTCGCCCACGGCGACTTTTTGTAGCGATGCTGTCGCGCGTTTACGAATTGCGCGACTGCATCGCTACTAACGCGCGTTAGGCGCATTTGCAACGCTACAGAAGCGATGCCAACGCGCTACAGTATCGCGACTGTATCGATGCAAACGCGCGACCGTGTCGGACGACATCGGGGAGAGAACAGAGGGAGGGTGGCGCGTGAGCGGAGAACCGAGCTTTCGTTGCCTACGCTTCGGCTGCTTACGTAAAAGCAGCACCAAATACAACGTGACGAATGTTGCCTCAACGGAGTCCATCTTGCAACTGTAGCGATCGCAGGTATTTTTGTGCCGTTACTGAATCGCGTTTGCATCGCGACAGAAGCGCACCAGTATCGCGTTTGCATCGCGATTGAATCTGGGCCCGTGGGCGAGGGCACACAGATAGCGACCTCTTCGCGACTGTATCGATGCGGACGCGCGACAGCATCGCTACTGCATCGCTACAAAAAAGTCGCCGTGAGCGAAGGCCCTTAGATTCGCATTTTCATTGTAAATAAACAGTTCCTATGCCAAGCCTCAGTATTAATGAATGAATTATTGAATCTATGCTAATTCGTTAGAACTAAGTCTGGACACCTGGGACTGGGACAGCCGCGTCAACTTGATTAATGATCAGATTCAGAGTTTTACTTATTTTTAATTAATGTTGTTCAATTATTTGCCGTGTTTGCGTCGCTCGGATTAGCGGATAGAACAATGCTTTTGAAGTTTGTCCTGGTTTCAATGAATAAATTAGGGAAATGGAAACTGTATTGTTCCTTTACGTGTTTTGTTTATCCATCCTAGGTATTTCTGGATAGACTGTCTTTTCCAGGCTAACATTTTGTACCTACAGGCTGACAAACTTCAGCGATCGCTTAGTGACGTTGGTTTTGTTTATAACCTTAAAACTACCAAGGCACCATCAATAGAGAGAGTGCCTACATTCTTATTGCACGCAATAGTTCGATGAACTGTGGTACATGTCTGACCTATTCGGTTCAAAAGGGTGAAACATTGTCAATAATACATAACTGAGCAGCATAACACGATAGAGTTATTTTTCTAGCTCCATAACAAAGAATTCACTTTCCACTATAATCTGACTGTAGATTTGCCTGACTATTCAGGCCATCTAACGCGAAACATTGTCAAGAATAAATACCAGGGCACCATAGCACGAAAGAGTTGTACAGTTCTAAATCCACACCGATATTTCGTCGTCGTCTGTCTGACCCAGGGATGGGGAAACTACGGCCCGCGGGCCATCTCCGGCCCGCGAAGGCTTGAAATCCGGCCCGCGACCATCAAACAAAAATCAAGAGAATATTTCGTATTGTTAGTAATTTAATTCTCATTGGCAATGGCCAGCTTGCATAGAACAATCAATTGTTTCGCGAGCGCGGGCGGGTCGTGCCATGTGCTGTGCATGTGCGGTCCGAACGTTACAATTTCCAATTTCTTTTTTATTCCAATAGTTATTTTGTAATATTGCACAATAAATTAGTGTTTCAAAAATACATATTATCAATATTTTTATTTCAGTAATTAACATAGCCAAAAATGAAACAACTTGGCCCGCCATATATTTCGTTAGTATTATATTGGCACGCGAAGGAAAAAGTTTCCCCATCCCTGGACTCTGACCTATTCAGGCCAATAAACCCAAAGCATTTTCAAACCAGTACCAGGGCAGCATAGCACGCAAGAGTTAACATTACTAGTTCCTCTACAATTCGTAAAGAAGCTAAGCTAGAACCGTAGTATTGTCTGTCTGTCCTATTTAGTGACTGACGTCAGAACTAGCGACTAGCCGACAGCAGTGCGGTGTTGTATGAAAGTGTACAAGTATAGTAAGCTAGTATAGTTGCAGTTGAACGCTGCATAGATATGATGAATGCTTTGATGCAGAATTTTATTGTGCATGGTTTACTTTAGAATGTTGGAGAATGTAGAAATAGTGTTATTTGGAGGAAAGTCCAGTGAAGGATGGTTTGTCATTCGGAATGCGCTATTCGTTCATGCAATCCGAGACAGGGATCTTTCAAGTAACGAGTCTCTTTTTGAATTCGTCGAAGATGGTTCTGTTTTTGGAGTTTGCAGGTGGTCTTTCTTGGTTGGATTTGATTATTTGTTGTTTGTCTACTTTGTTACTACCCCGCGTTTGCACAAAGGCATAAACCATGTATTCTACATGTTGTGTCTATGTCATAGTTTATCGCTTACACCTAAAACGTGTTGTAATCCTAGTTGTATACAAAACTTGCAGCAAACTTGTCAAAAAGGTGAACAAAATAGTTAACAATACATTTCTGAAGGAACGTTAACACACATATGAGACATGTTTTACACACATGTTTTTGACAAGTATTTTACAAGACTTTTCGAAAACAAGTGTCTCAACTTGTGGGTGTAAACGCGTGGTTTAAAACGATTGAAGTTATTAGTAATACGAAGTTTAGAACATCGACATGATCAATTAATTATTATCAGCTTTACTCTAATCCTAAAATTACCCGTAACTCCTGATGTTCCCAGTGAATTACCAGAGTGACATGAATTCCCAAGTAGCCTAACGGCATAATGCGGAATCTGGGAGCCTACTCCCTAAGCACAAAGCCCGTAGTTTCGGCCTTCGTTACGGGCGTTTCCTACGCCGTATCACCTACGGATGGATGATTGGTTTGGGCCCCGAACGAAGTATGAATGAGAACATGATTTGCCAGTTGTCCCTACTCCCGATGTGTTTCTGCCCGTCCGAAAAATTTAACTTTTATACTTGCTTTGATGGATCGTAATGTCAGACGGATGGATGAACGGACGTACAGAAAGTCGGACGGACTTAGGGAGTAAGCCCCCAGTTACGCACAGCTGCAAAGACACATGCATATGTATATGACATATATGACACACTACCTTTCAACTGTATCTTTACGGCCTATTCACCTATTGCATCGCACGTGCGTCCATCGTGAGCTACCTTATTTGGCTGCTGACCCTCAGCAACGCATGGTTTGAGTATAAAGCAATTATTGTATTTTACGTCTTGTCGTATATGGCTGTCGTATGAACTTCTGTTGGAAAAGATTTAATAGGTACCATTGTATCTTCAGATGAATAGCGAATCCATGGAGTTTCTTGAATAAGTATGTCTATTTTTTTTTTATTAGCTTTTACCCGCGGCTTCGCCCGCGCAGGTATTATACAAATAAACCTTACCCTTGAATCACTGTATCTATTAAAAAAAAACCGCATCTAAATCCGTTGCGTAGTTTTAAAGATCTAAGCATACATAGGGACAGACAGATAGCGGGAAGCGACTTTGTTTTATACTATGTAGTGATGATATCAAAGAAAACAGAAAGTGTGTTCGTAAAACCTATGGAAGTTACTCTCAGTTGAAGACGTCGTTAACTTAGACTGAAACTTAAAAGTCTAAAGGAACATCGATTATCTTCAGTTTAATTGAATGTATTCTTTTATAAGTTTGTACGTATAATTATGCACACATGCATGAGATTATATTCGAACGCAATGTGAACAAAATAAAATAAATAATAAATAAATATCCTTGGAAATTTCACACAACGCCATCTAGTCCCAAGCTAAGCAACCTAATGCTTGTGTTATGGTAACGAGATGGCTGATAAACTACAATAACTACACTACTCTATAATGGTTACTGCTTAGATTATGAAGACATTTCATAATCTAAGGGTTACTGAATAAATAAATTGAATTGATTTAAATGCCAAATGCAACCAGGATTGATTTCTGCATAAATTACGAAGATCAAGTATTGTAAAAACATATCAATGCATATTAGTGGAAATTGACTATATGAATTGGGTATACGAACTCATCTAACATAAACTAATTAAACAAACAAGGAGTAAAAGTGCTGTTTAGATGAATACCAACTTACTTACTTATAAATATAAATTTTCATTCTTGATTCAGCGTACTTACAAATATCCATTTTGTACCCTAAAATAATTCAGAACTTTACCAGGCAATATCAATAGTTTTAGTTACAAAACTTCTATAAAACTTTTACCAATAACTTTCGCATTTAGTAACAAGGTGTCAGCTGTATTTGCGAGTCGCATTGTTCCCGCCATTTATTTTAACACCGCCATCTTTGATTTGACGTGATGGGAGGCATCACCTAAAATAATTTCTACGTTTACTGCTTTTTCTGATTCCAGTGTTGTTGTATTATCACTAGTTTCTTTTAAATGGGTTTTCAGTATAAAAACGGGGTTTTACTATAAGTACTTAATAAGATTAATGAATAATGAATGAATCCTATTTGTTGAATTTAAGTATTTATAAACCTATATAGCTATTAATGTAGTCAGACTATATGGAAATGTAAAGGACTGTTTTTTGGTAAATTATAAACATTATCTTTGCTTTTTGCTTTTATGCAAATCTGTTATTCCAGTGTTTCCATATATGGAACTACTATACACTACACAATGTGAAACCACAACCATTGTTACTTAAAACAAGTGAAATAACATACCAAAACAAAAATTCTACATAAAAGCCTCCCAGGGCAAAAGACATCCAGTACAATCTGTCACGTGGTGAAACCAGGAACTCAAATATAATGTACTGAGTCTGACACACAAAATAACACTTGCCCTAGAAAGCAGCGCCACCACAAAATGTCAAGTAACACTGGGCGCCCAGTAGACTCATAAACATGGCGCCAAAAAAAAGAATTGACCTCAAAAAAGCCGGTCGACAATGGCTCGTTTTCCAATCCCAAATGTGATTCAGTGTGGTCGCTGCTGATCCTTATAAGGGAGAGGTGACATCATATATGTGTCGAAACTCGAAATGGTGCCTGTTAAAAAAAGTTCTCGAATGCCTGAACGACAACGGTTTAGGCTGTTTTGTTTTTTGGTTAAAGTTAAAGGTAGTACTTATCTTAAACGTCATTGTTTTTTGGCATTTATTGGGTTACTCGAGTTCCATAACTGAAGCAAATACAAAAATAAATGTTAAGGCTTCCGCAGACAGCTGCGACGCGACTCTAGTAGACCAATTTCCATGAAACGCTGTGGCGCCTGTCTGGGGGGAGCCTCTACTTTACTGGCTCCATAGATAGAAGAAAGAAGGAGATGTGCTCAGTATCTTAAAATTTATCGGAACCCTGTGTCTCCACTTTGTCCCTTTGTCACTTTCATGATTTTAAAGACAAATACGGTAAAATACTTGTACTTATTATTGGAAAGTTATTCCATGATTTACATGGCTTCGGTTTTTACAAGAAACCACTGAACAACACGGCATTCTTATAAATTGTCACGGTCACAGTTGAAAGCGCACTAGTTCGCTGAGACGGAAATTGTACTATGAACAGCTCATACTGAGCATGTCGCGCGGACACAGATTCGCCCGCTTGCTACTTCTCCTGTGTTTTATACTTCTATGACTCACTCATTTCATAATTCTGATGAAAATGATGATGCTCAAATATTTTTCAAAGTTATCCTATCCAATTTGCTCATACTAGTTAATTTACTCAAACCGCAAAATTGCATTATAATGATTATTAAAGTGATTTTTACTAACTATATTAGGTACTTACCTAATCATTTGACAGTCTGCCAAGTGTCTATTAATAAATGAATGATAAATACTTAATTGCTTTTTGTTTTGTTTCAGGTAACTTAAAACACACAAAGGAGTGATGATCACCAAGATGTCAAAGTAACAAGGAGTTCTTAAAAATTAATGGGATTAGTTGGTAATATGCTACTGCTTGCTCCAATGTAATATTTGAGCAAACGACCTACATAATATCCAAATAAAATAGTCTCGAGCTAAATAAACAAAAATAGAGTAATTGTGGAACACACAATAACAATAACTTTAATTTAGATTGATCAACAATAATAATGGTGTTGACTGTCTATAGTGTTTTTTTTAAACAAATTGCAATGAATATCTTTCAACTGTCAGATCGCGAGTACCATTGCGATTGAGAGTGTGTTACAAAATTAGTATGTGAACATAATACACCGTGTGTTTAAAATAAACGATTACAGGCATTTCCAAATAGCATCGTAGGCAAACTAATGAAAAAAATATTTAAATGTGCATAAATATTTATTACTTAACATACGACTACTTAATTAAACTTGTCAACGAGACACGTAGTTGTTCAAGTAGGTTTTAGATTCCGAAACCTCCTCCTTGGTTGTACCCTTGGCCATAACCCGCTCCGCCGGCTCCGTAGTTGCTTTGGCCGTAGAGGCTGTGGCCTCCCTGGCCGGCCTGCGAGATGCCTCCGACGTTTTGGCCACTGGCCTGGTGGTGATGGGTCTCCTGAGTACGAGGAAAAGGGATTAGTATCTATAGCATTATACAGTCTTAATCAAGGTTATCATGTTACCCAGTAACTGAGGTGTGGAGGTCAGATAGGCAGCTTCATATAAAATACTGGTATTTAGCTGCATCCGATTAGACTGGACGCCAACCCCAACATAGTCGGGAAAGGCTAGTTAGATGATGACATTCTAGGAGACAATTTAGGCCTATGAAAGCCTGGATCATGAATTCAGAATCTTGCCATGTTTTGCGATGCAAATGGCGTCGACATTAGACGTGTCAACGCAATATACACAACTCAAAGAGATATTTGGCAAAGGTGAGAAGAGATCCACGTTTTCATGAAATGATTGATTTTCTCTTTATTATGTCAATCATATTGATTAAGCTGCATCATTAACATAATAGTTTCAAGTAATCACCTGATCGAAATCGCTCTCCTGTCCTCTAATGTTGTGGCCCATATCGAGGGCGCCTCCACCATAGCCGCTGCTGCCAAAGGCATTGCCTCCACCATTGTAGCCGGATTGCCCGTAACCACCACCGGACGCATATCCACCTCCGCCCATGCCAAGGCCAAGACCAAGGCCTGCACCAAGTCCTCCTAAACGTAGAAGAAATTGAGAGCGTCTCTATTAACAAGTAATGCTATTTTATCGTCTGGACTCGATTTTAAGCTTGAATTAAGAAATAAAGATACATAGGGGTATTGCTTTTCTCTGAATACGGTAACGAAGGTAACTCATGAATTATTAGGGCAGCTACCAGGCTTTGCAGTGACCTCCACATGGTGTGGCCACAGCCAATATTTCTCATGCTTTTACTTAACTCCCTCCAGCACTTTATGATAACTTTGATTTAAAGATGAATGTATAAAGTACCTCCTCCAAGACCGCCGACTCCTCCAATGCCACCTCCGAGCCCGCCAAGCCCGAGTCCAGGCCCGTAAAGCTGGGCCTGGACCGCGGCCACGATGACCAAAGCTGCGATAATCTGGTGGAAGGAAACAGAATTACATGAAGAAGTTATGAGTAGTTATTTGGGTTGCATTAAACTTCAGGATGATAATTTGAATATTCGATTTGCTTATTGACATTTTCATAGTTGTTAAGATCGCACGTAATTGTGAGTTTGTTACGGAATATGCAGTCGAATTAACGAAAGACAAAGACAATGTTCCATTTCGGAAAAGGTACTGAATGAATTCAAGAAAATTATTCTAATAGAATTTTTTTAATGTGAGACCTAGATTTTTATAAAACTTGGAACCCAGAGGGAAGACATTCACAATAGGAAAGTTAAAGGTTTAAATGGTGACGAATAAAATATTTTTGAAAAGTCCGACAATACTAAGAGACAACTTACCATGCACTTCATTGTCACTATTGTATCACAGCTATTTACACAATGTCCAAAACTACAACACACCTATCTTATATACCGCTATAATAGTTATCAGAATCTAATTACTAATTAACGAGCTCTTAATGACCGGTGGCGGCGTTATCGACGTGACGACCGTAGTAGTAATGTGCTCAACTTTAGGGAATTCTGTCACAAATGAGGTTTTTCTTTTAAAACCCCATTGATGTGATTTCATTGATGTGGTTTCAATTCCCAAATTAAGTAGCATGACTGTGAACTGTGACGTTGCATCTGACCTGATTTGAGAATTGAGATTGATATTTTTCCAGTTCAAATTCAAATTCAAATTCAAATTTATTCATTTAAATAATGCATATTTACAATATTAGGGCTTAAACTAAAATGGTAGGTATATAATAATGGGATTAACCTGAACTAGGATAAACCTGTATCTCAGGTATCATAAGTGCACATTAGTTTGCATAAATATTTCCTAAGATTGATGATAATACATAAATAATGAATAACATAACAGACTAATGAAATGAAAACATTGAATTAAAAATAATATTTAACTTAAAACAAGCAGTAACTTTTCTGTGTCGTCATAAGACAATTTTTGTAACCAAGTTTTAATTACATTTTTGCAATGTACCGTGTTTAATGCAGACATAGACAAAATTGCGTTTACTTTATTATAAAGAAATGGTCCTAAGAATATAAAAAATCTATACATAAAAGAATGCCTTAATCTATAATTATCCATACAGATGTCTTTACGTCTTTTATCAGTGACAACTCTATTGTAAGGCAATTTAGAGTGCTGTTTTAATAAAGTATTCATAATAAATAACTGCCGCACTGTCAGAACATTGCAAGATTGATATAAAAGTTGGGTCGGGAATAGGATAGGCCGGAATGTGGATACTTTCAATACAGCTCTTTGAGCGCGCTCCAATGGTAGCAAAACTGTTTTAGCCGCTCCTCCCCATGAAGTAATGCAATATGTAATGATCGATTGACACAAAGCATAATATACCTGTTTTATCACCTTAGAGTCGGCAAAAGGACGAATTTTCTTGAAAATGAACATCAATTTACGGACTCTACTGCATAATAGGTCAATGTGATTTTTAAATGTAAGAGTAGCATCTATAATTACTCCAAGACATTTAATAGTTTTCGTATTAAGGATAATTGGGCAATTACATTTCGAGTTTGCAGCTGTGTTACAAACATGTGCATGAATATCTGGAATTATTATAGATGGCTTTGAGTTGCGTAAGGAAAAGCGTATGTATTTAGTTTTGTCAGCATTTAATGTCAATAAGTTATGTTGTAACCATCGATTAACTATATTGAAACCTTGCTGTGCACATAACCAAACTTCATGTAATGTATTTGCGGAGAACAGGAGTACAGTATCATCAGCATATGATATTATTTTACCCGAATTTAGATTGAGACTGCAGAGGTCATTTATATAAATAAGAAATAAGGTTGGACCTAATATACTTCCTTGCGGGACCCCAAAAGAAGTATTTTTTAGTTCTGAGCTAGTAAAATTATCAATTTTCAAACATTGACAGCGGTTATTTAGATAGTCTGCAAAAAGATTAAGCTGCTTTCCTCGAATACCTATTTTCTCGAGCTTATTCAACAAGATAGGAACATATACGGTATCAAAAGCTTTTGCTAGGTCAAGAAAAATACCAATTGAATGATTGCCTTTGTCTAGTTCTTGAGATATATAATCGGTCATATCTTGTACAGCATCAGTTGTGGATAATTTTGGTCTAAAACCAAATTGTTTATCCGAGAGGATGGCTTTAGACTCTAAATACTTCATTAACCTATTGTTAATTAATTTTTCTAGTATTTTAGATGTAGATGATAGTATTGAAATAGGTCGGTAATTTGAAGCTACTGTTTTGTCACCTGCTTTATGCACTGGGACAACTAAAGCTTTTTTCAGATAGTCGGGAAAAATGCCTTCAGAGAGGCAAATTTGGAAAATATGAGTTAATGGCGGAACCAAAATTTGCCTGAATTTCCTTAACACACTATTTGAGATACCGTCCCATCCAACCGCACAGACTTCTTTCAGCCCCATAATAACTCTTTCGACTTCGGCTTTGTCTGTGTTCAATAAAACAAATGAAGTTAATTGGCGATTTTCCGATGACACAGTGGCCCTGTTTCCGTGTATGTTGTAATTTGTGTTATAATTACGTTTTATTTGCTCAGCAAGATTTTGACCCACATTAACAAAATAACTATTGACATGATTTGCTGATGTAAGCGGCGAGGCGTGCGTTTGTAATAATTCTGATGACAATTCATGCTGTTTAGATACAAAAGCTAGATTTTTTATATGGCCCCACAACTTTTTATTGTCTTTTCCTGATTCTTCAAGTAAATTTCTGTTATACGTATTTTTCAACTTTTTTAGTAGATTGTTACAGAAATTTCTGTATCTTTTGTATGAAGTTTGTAAAATGGTATTATCTGGAAAGGATTTTGCATGCATGTGAAGTTTATCCCTGTGCTGAATGCATTTTACTAGCCCGGGTGTGATCCATGGTTTTAGGTTATTGTTTTTCTTAGTTAGTTTTATGTTTGAAGTATTATTTACAATAGCATATTGCACTTTATTAATAAAGTAAGGCAGAGAAATGTTCACATCATCAGTTTTGTAAACTGGGTCAAAGTCGATATGATGTAATTCGTATTCAAGGTTTTTCATATTTATTTTAGAAATGGTATTTGTGCACTTAGATCTAGAGGTTTTTACTTTTAAACTAAATAGGACTGCGCTATGATCGGTAACTGTCGGATCTGTTACTAGGGTAATGGATGCAAGGTTAGTTTTAAGCATGGTGTGGTCTAAACAGGATCCACTCAAATGTGTTGGAAGCAAATGGGCCGGAAGCAATCCCTTGCATGCGCACATGTTAAGGTAGTCTTTGGCAACTCTATTACTGTCTTCTGGGTTAATATCTATATTCATATCACCTGTTAGTACTACATTTTTGTATAAAGTTAGTTTTTGAAGTGCTTCATCCAACGACGTAACAAAATTATCAGTTTGCCTAAAAGCACAAGGCCTATAAATAGCTAGGATAGCAGTATCTAGGCCCACTTTTAGTAATAATCTGCTACAGTCTTGTATGGGAGGTTCTTCTACCGATATGTTTAAACTTTGTTTGGCATAAACAACTACACCGTCATTTTGATTATGAACGGTCTTACTACTGAACATTTGGTAACCTGACAGAGATGGAAGGTTCTGTTGACATTTAGATAGCCAACATTCTGTCAATACAATAATGTCACACTCAAAATCCAGACGTTTCAACAGAATGTGTAGGTTGTCCATGTTTTTATTTATACTGCGAATATTTTGCGTAAGAATAGTAAGCGATTTAGAGGGATCAGGGAGATATTGCTTAACTTTTTCAATCTTGCATGATTTTGCCACTGATAGAGAGACTACATCAAAATCAGTAAGTAACTTATCCATAATCTTATTTACTTTAAACTCCTAGTATAAAATTAAAAATGTATAAATTAAAAACTACTTATTGATTAATGCAGATATAAAAGAGTATGGGCGGCGCTCTTAGGCGCCTTCATTATAATCTATAGAGTTAATGTACCTGCTTTCAGCAATTTTCCTTGCCGGGCATTCCAGATCACCTGTTTTGTGGTTGCAGGGTTTTTTGAATCGGAAACAAGTTGCACACTGTGATGGTTCAGCACTCTTAGTACAATCATTTGACTGGTGACCTTGTTGTCCACAATGTCCACACGTGTGGGTAGCCTCCCGACAGGTCCTTGCAGCATGGCCGTACTGTTGGCATTTAAAGCACCTCGTCACAAGTGTGAAGTCCCTAACTAGGCAGGATGTCCAATTTATAAATACTCGATCCTGGTTAATAAGGGCTTTTCTTATGTTGGCAGGTACTTCTAAAATAAAATTGCACGTAGGTCCTTCTTTTTTACCCGACTTGTGACTTAATTTTAAAGAGGCCAGGAAAGAGTCACGAGTCAAATTAGGTATCTTGTCGGATAGGTTTTGTTTGTAGATGTAGTCAAAGACTTCTTGGTCAGTAAGGGCTGAGGGTACTCCTATCACTATAATTCTTGGTCTTCTCTTATGGGGCTCTTCCACTTTCAGGCCAGAACTACTTAGCTGTGATGAGTTTCGTAGTTTTTCTATGTCATCCTTTGTTTCGGTGCTGATAATAACTCCTCCGTTTTTGGTTTTACGCAATCCTCTAACGTGCAGTTTCAATTGTTCGGGGCATATAATTTTCTGGACAAGAGATTTAGTGTCGTCACTAGTCTTTAATTTATCATCAGGATAAATTGCGATAGAGCTGAGATTACTGGGGCGCAAGTAATTATTTTTGTTCATTTTTACCATATCAGCAAAAGAAACATTTTCAGCATTTGTTGATTGGGCGCAATTTTCTTTAATGCTGACTTGGATTGATTTACGGAAGTTATCAAGGCAATCCGCGAGGTCTCGTTTTTCTCTCAATGCTTGTAGTGAGTTTTGTACTTCTCTGGCCTTTTGTTTCAAGTCCTGGTAGAATACTGCCATCTGGGATACGCCATTTCCTACCTTGCGCGATAGGGAATTGATCCTTAGTTTTTGTTCGGAGTTCAGTTTTCCATCCTGAGCAATGGTACACACTTCATTCAGGCATTTTTCTATTGAGGTCATCCAGTTACTAATTTCATTAGTGTCCAAAGACTCAATTTTTTCTTCAGCCGCGTGGTGTTGGTCCTGTCTTGGTTTTTGGGGCGATGTAGGAGCTGGTGTCGGTACCGAGGTTGGTGTTGGTGGAGGGCTGCGCCGTATCATCGTGCTCCGATTAAAGGGGCTGCCTTCCATTTTTAACTTTTATTTTATTCAGTCAGTCCATAATTTTAACGTATCACAATGATTATTTGTATAACGCGCTAATACACTAAAACTAGGTCACTGTTTATTCAAGCGTTAATTTATTTTATTGTTATTTTGCATTGATGAGCACGTCTGTATGCGTTGAATGCAAAACTCACAGTTGTTTAGTGTCTGCTTGCTGTGGAAGTGTGGTTCAGAATAAGGTGAGTTAAATATTGGAATGTCCTAGTGATCATAGATGATGTTTTAAGTGTAGAACTTAATGCTTACGTATTTCTTGTCTATTTGGGACCAAATATTTTGGGGAGCTTTATGTTAATTCTGAATATTCTGATATTGGAAGCGTTTAACATCATGCATTACTATATCAAATATTTGGATGATAATACCACAAGGACCGGATTGGGGTGTATAGCATGCTAAAGACCTCCTCTTTAGCATGCTATACACCCCAATCCGGTAAAGCCCAGCAGGGGGCATGTTAGTAGAGACTGAATTTGATGGTGATATAAGGCACAAATATTAGAGGGCAATGTTTTCCACTAAACTTTATTCATGCTAAACGAAGTACGGCATCGCTAAACATATTAGACGTCCAAAGCTGCTATTAAAATATGTACTTCTAAAATAGCTCCATAAAAATCTATTGTTCTTTCTCCCCGTACAAATTCACAAGAGCCTTTAGAAAAATTCTTATATAAGTAAGCATTAATTGAACGACAGGCTCCATTCTATGGGGAATACAGCGGATTTCTTTGCTGATATTAATTAAGCTGGGACAAGCCGCCATCATTGAATCCTTCTCTAATGAATAGTTAACGAGACTGCTTGGTCCGCTAAGGCCAAGGGATTTACTTACTGGATAAATTGTACGGGAGTTTTATAGGGAATTCTTAAACTAGTCGACTTGGCAATGTAAACGAGAATTATGAAACGTTTTTTTTTTAAAGAGTTACTATTGTTTTTCTAAACCGTTCTTCTTCAAAGCAAAACTATATATTGTTTGCGATGGCTATTTTCTCCTCCTTTCCAAAAATAGATTATTTGTAACTTAAATTAAGGATTTGGCTTTGTCTGACTGTTGTTTCTGGCTAGTTAACATTTCTTTCGAAATATCTTTTCAGATGAATTAAAATTCTAAATATAGACTAGTATTAGTCAGAAATAGTTCTGACTGACCTTAATATCTGGTCAGTTTGAGTACCAAGACTTACAAACAGACTCTTCCCTTTATCAAAAACACACTGTTCTAGTCCTTTAGCATCCAACAGCATCTCATGACTCTTAAAATCTTGAATGTTCTGGAAATCAAATTATCTAGATTCGTGCTATTCTTTGACACCCACCCACTTTCAGAAACTACGTGGTTTGCTATTCATATAGGTTAACTTCAATGTCCTCTTTAATGACGTTACTAACTAGTATTTCTATGTGATGTGCCTCTTATGATGCAAATATACGCAAATGTTGGCACGTAATATACTATTTCTGTACAATTATGGTGTTGGATTGTGGAACTGTTAAGGTCGTAGTTTCCATTGGATTAATGTGTAGTGGAATTAGATTTGGCTTTCATGGTATATTCTTTTGTTGTTAATACAATTTTAACAAGTTCATAGAATTTGTCATTTCCACTGATTCTAACTAGTTAGAATTGATATCGGTAGCCACACATCTGTCCTTACAAACATGGACACCAAATAAGCCTGTAAGTTCTGTAACAAAACAACCGCTCAAATCCGCGCAATTCTTCTCAAAAACGGCCAAGTAGAAAAATTACTATCACTTTTTGGGCAGACGGATTGTTGACAGCAGTTTGATATTATTACCATATAGTAAGGCTAACTATGTAAGGCAGGACGCTCCCAGGCTATGTGGAGACACAATGATTATAAGCGCGATATAGTTTTTCAATAGTTAGCAACGGCTGAGATAGGGCTGACTAATTTTTCCAAGAAGCAAATCGTAGTGCTTTAAATATAACGAAAGCACCGTTTTGAAAACGAGCTTAGTGGCTATTTCAAATCGTACAATAACATCTTAATGTAAAGTACTGTTCATCCTATAAACAAAAGTAACGCTATATATTCATCAGCGGTTGATTCAATTAACTGTAGTAACCTTGGCTGTTTGTTTACATTGAATGTATCTCACGTTGTGTGTACCATTAAGGGCTTGCATGAGTCAGGATCAGAAATAGAAGTTGTTGTTTATGGTAAATTAATAAGAATTATCAGGCTAGTTAAGTCTAAGATCAGTATACAGAAATTCGAAAAGACAAGCATTTTATTTAGTACCTAAAACTGCAAAGCAGTATTATAGCGTGGTCCTTCGAGCCGGATATTGTTACTATTAAATCTATAATTTGGACAGCATGCGAAAAATCTTTGAATGCCATTCACCCCTTTATCATGTCATTCACCTCTTTGAACTTGTGGCTAAGTAACAGTCTATAAAACGAAACATTCCTGCAATCATACATGCAAGAACTCACGCCTTCTTCCCGTGGGGGTAGGCAGGAACTACCCAATCCATCCATTCCACTATCTGTCTATCTGTTTAAGGGTGTATCTGTCTGTTTCCATTTCAATTTTAATTTTAATTAATTTGTGTGGATCATGAATAATCATGTTTTTTTTTAGAAACTACAAAACGCCACTTGCTACTGTCCTTACTTACTCCTTTTGCATTCCTCCTGCAGTCATTGTTATCATAAACATCAGAATATGAGTTATCTTGCGAGTTAAAGCTTCTGTTGTATGTCTATCTATAGAATTCTATAGAGATTTCTTCTTATTTTCCGGTTTTAACTTACCACAATTCTTAAAGAGAGATCTCAAATTCTTGGTATTAAATTTTTATTCCTGCCTTAAAGTTTTCAATAACAACAAATGCCTATTTTTCTGAAGGAAGGAATTCTAAGTAGGTATGTATTTATTTTTCAACGTTATGTGTTTATGCAACAAAGACCGTTGACACGTTTATGTAAATATGTATGTTTTATATTATATTTAGTAAGAATCCACCAACACACGTGGAACCACTCAAGAAATCTACGATGCGACCAAAAATATACCTCCGTCTACAAATATTATGTGGGTCAATCGAAAATGATCGTTAAGTACTAGTTGTTAAAGATCTTATTAGTTGTGGACGTGATAAGTGGCACACATATTGTCGATCAGACTGGAATGGGCTTTGAAATGTAAGAAATAAGGATTATTTTAGCATGACAGTGATATCATGTGCGTACTTCCATTTTTTTCATGTCATAAGTTTATGTTCGATTTTCCTGTTGTTAGCCGAAAATGAGCGTTTGATTTGTGTCAACTATTGGAAAAAATGTCTTATTTGTCGATTCGCATGTTGTCTCCTCAAAACTATCTCATCAATTCGGCGTATATTGTGCAGTCAACTATGTAGTTTTCTTTTAATAGAAAAATTCAACTCTAATTGTGTTAGTAATTTATCAGTAGTAGTATCACCTTATAATATTGTGAGAGAACCAGATGATATTATTTTACGATGTCAGATAACTAATGTTACATACAGTAGTAAACTGGTAACTGATAAGCGGAGGTAGCACCACGACGACGTGCGGGGGTTGTATCTACTACTGCTGGTGTCACTCGAATATAGAGCTGCTAACTATCGCCACCATTGAGAATAACAAAAAAATAAGTCTGGAGATATGGAGCATTTTGAAAAACGGCCGACTTATTATTTTTTTCTCAATGGTAACGCTAGTTGGCGGCACTACTCGCCTTGAAGTCAATATTGTTGTTTGGTGGAAAATTACCCTTATGGCGCATTTACATTAGGTCGGTCACCGAAGGCGGCGGCCGCATTCGGTTTAACTGAAACGATTACCAAACTCTCCCGAACCTGTTTTTCACGACTGCAACATTAAAGCACTTTTTCTACTTTGTTCCTCCATTTTATCAATTCAAAAATATGTACGGCCTGCAGCCGAATACGGTCTAACTGACTAATGTAAATGCGCCATTATGGAGATCTGTCAAGAGATCTAGCAACAGTCTGTCCTAGAGTTGTAAAAGGATCTCTTGGCGCCGGAATGACTTTGACAGAGGGTTGACAAAACAAGATGGCAGGCGTTAGTTCCGATACTGGCCGGGCGCCGTAAGGTCCTCGTGGCGTCGTAACCAGTCACCCTTCAAAGCAACAGTGATAATGTAGGTATCTTCTGGATACGTTTGTTGCATTGTAGAGCTTATCCATCGCTTTCTATCAGGCGAGTTGGAGAAAAAGAGAAGTCCTTTAAGGCTTCCGCAGGAAGGCGCGATGCGATGCGACTCTAGTAGAACAATTTCTATGAAAACTTCATGGAAATTGTTCTACCAGAATCGCATCGCACCGTCGCGTCGCGTCTGTCTGTGGGAGCCTTTATTTATTAACAAAAAAAAAAACTTTCTTAAATAACCAATCTGTTTTGTTAGGCTGAAGCCTCATTAGTCCGTTGCGTCGTCGCATTTAATGATGCTTGCTCGTTCTAAAAGAAGGCGCAGATTTCTGAAAACAATAAAAAGGTGGTTTTTTAAAGCTGTGTATCTCATAAACCGTAAATAATTTTGACATGTAAAAAAAATATGATATTTTCAAGTCCTTTTCGCATACAGTGATGGAAGCCAAAACATAATTAAACATACTTTAATGCACCAAAAAAATCTTTAAACATACCTCCTAATAATCTTTAAAAGCTGTTTATCCCTTCATTAGCAATTATAATTATAATTAAAAATATACCATGAAATGTCAAATTCCAAACTGCATCCAGTGATACTGGTACTACCCACTACTGGTACTGGTGGTTACTGGTATCCAGTGATAGTGGTACTTCTTATTAAATAGTTAATTTTTAATTTTATACGATTTTATTTGCACTTTTACGACATAATTCCGGTGCGCGTGAGAATCTTCTATCTCGTGCGTCAAACTAGACAGCCATAAAGCTATTTCACTTACACACCGAGCTAAACCACGCTTGGAACCAGCGCCTTCATGTACTTTAGAACCGAGCAAGCGTCATTGAAATGCGACAACGCAACGCAACGCACTAATGAGGCAGCGCCCTTAAGGCAATATTCACATTAACCTAGACTGGATGGTTCAAGACAAGACAAAACTTAAACAAATAGCATGATATGCTAGATTCGTGGAGTACATAAGCAAAGTATCACAAGAATAAGAGAACGCAGACGAAAATAATCGGAAACACTCTTTGTTAGCAGGATAACGTTTGTATTTTTCAAACTACTGAATTTGCAGTAGAAAACGTAAAACCAAAAGAAAATTAAAGGTGGCGTTAAAAGAGAAATAAATCAACTTTTCCCGTGTTTTCTAGTGCAGTGTAGTAGATGTTTACTATGAGGTAGAATCACTAAGCTAAGACCAGAAGGTCTACTTGAAAAAAGCCGGTTGTTTCAAACAGTTGGTTAACGTAACTAATGTTCGTCAAATAATGACGACGTAAGATGTTTAACGTTCGTTAAACAATCCTAATCCCATCCTAAAGACGACACGGGGGGGTGGGTGATGTTGCGGCAGTGGTTATAAGAAGTATGTATGTATGCTATTTTTTGAGAGTTATTTCAGTATTTGCTCATACAAAATAGCTCTACTCGTCTTTAGATGAAAGGAGTCGGTCTCAAAATCAAGAGACATTTTCTGCCATGGCCTGTTTCTGACGCCAAGAAGCGTTGATGTTTCTGTTTGAACAGCACTTAAGGGTAATAAAATTACAGGCACATGAAAACTTTCGTTTTTATCAGAGACAAACACGTAGGGAATGGGAACGCAACTGCGAGGGCTCTGGTGTTGCTGCAGATGTCAGCGAGGCGGCAGCGGCAGGAACCAGGACCACTTACCAGATATGAGCATGTAAAAAACCGCCCAAGTGCGTGTCGGACTACGCACAATGAAGGGTTCCGTAGTTCGGATGAAATTATTCCAAAAACAAATTTACACTTGGGTCACAGAAATCCATATGTGAACCAAATTTCTACTTAATCGATCCCTTAGATTCGGAGCAAATTGGCTGTGACAGACGGACAGACAGTCAGGCACACGACTTCACACGAGTGATCCTATAAGGGTTCCGTTTTTCCTTTTGAGATACGGAACCCTAAAAACTACATTAGCAGTTTTATTTTGCTTTACAAACCTACTGGACAAGTTAGGCTTTTCAGAGTGCTCCTGTCAATCTTTCATTAGGCTTTTTGTATCCAAACTAACTGCAAAATAAATGAGCAAAAATAAAGTTTCTGTAGGCAGGACTACAATGCCTACAGAAACTTTATTTTTGCTCACCTACATAGATACAAATTAAATTGTAGCTTGGCTTTTATTACTTTTTAGCCGAAATGTCTAGCTACATTTTACATTTTTATTTTGGGATCTGGCAGCTTGCAACTGGGTATAGTTTTTCGCCGCTATATTATGCAGGCTCGATGCAACATTCAATATTTACTAAAGCTTAAAACCGATAGCTGAATTTCTGCATCCCAAAAAATACTTGGAATTCAAATAGCAATATCGTACACACGGTCACACCTGTATGAATATTGACAGCTTTTACAAAAAATATTTTGCTCTTTTTTCCATTAAAACGAACCATGTTGCAGATTGGATATTCTGCTGGCTTTAATTTAATGTGGCGAACATTCTGTTCCCGTGTTGAGTGCGGAGGTAGAGCAAACTTAATTACTACCCGCGCGTTATCTCGTTCTTTTAGATATACCCTCTTTTCACGTGCCTTTAGAAGCATGCCACCTTTAATACAGTATGTGGTCTACTGTGGTACAGTTTTATTAGACACTGTAGTGACTCAGCTTGACTGAAATAGAGTTTTGGAAGGCCAGATATTTTGTATAGACAATCTGGAAAAAACAAGGGGCAGTCACGAAAAACAAGGTAAGAACCATTGTGGAAGTCAATGCAAGAGACCCAGTGGGTAAATCTAGGTATAAGTTACCAAAATACTTAGCCCGTTTGTGTGCTGTAAATGAAGGTACGAAATTCGGTCCCAGTCGGATTTGCCATGTTTCATTGGAAACGTTTCCTGCTGCCGAAAATCGCCTATTCAGCTGGAATGTCACGATAATAGTTTTCTATTCCTGTTTGGCGATTTGTTACTGGGTAGCAAACAAGCATTGGTGCATTTGTATCTCAGAGAAAAAATTTAAATCTTATATGTGCCTGTAACTACACCCTCAAACCGGAACAGGAACACTGCTCCGCGGCTTGAATATTTATGGTGGTAGTACTTCCCCAGATAAGCTCCTTCACAAAGCGCTCTACTAGGTAAATTACAAATTTTCATCGAACACCGAATATACAGGTTGTTTCTTTTAAGGTGTCAAGCCGGTGCGAGCTGATAGCAGAGTACCATACCTATCGATTTAACCCCCATCCCCCATGTATGTTCTACGATTTAACCCCCATCCCCCATGTATGTTCTACGATTTTTTGTAGTTTTCGAGTTATCATTTTTTTTCGACATTTTTCCTGAGTCAACGAGATGATGGTTTTATCTTTAAACTTTGAACAGGAAAGTACTAAATAGCGCATTATTTGCTAAAATCAGTCGTTGAAAGTGGTGTATCTGAAATCTTGTGATTTTTATATTTTACAATTTATTATTATCTTTGCATATTTTTAACCGACTTCTAAAAAAGGAGGAGGTTCTCAATTCGGATGTTTGTATTTTATGTTTGTTCGCGCATAACTCCGTCGCTTGCCAACCGATTTGAAAAATTATTTTTTTGTTGGAAAGGGTATACTTCCCAAATGGTCCCATTTTTGTCAAAATCCAGTTCTGATGATGAGATCCTGGAGAAATCGAAGGAACTCTTCAAATATTATAGGCACACCTATAGCGATTTGGGTATTTTTTATAATAGCTCGTGCATTTGCTCTCGGAAAGCACCACTTGGTGAAGTGGAACTGATGATGAAGACCACAGATGGCTACCGGAACTACTCAATGATAAATATTTCACGGGTTGCGATTCGATTACTTTAATATGGTTGCTAAGCAATTTCCGCTCGTCACACAATGCGTGGTGAGTGGTTGTTGAGGAGTTCTCCTGGTTCTTACCAGCAGAACTCCTCAACAATTAACGTCCCAGCATCGGGAAAACAATATTTTGTAACATGTGATGAGCAATTGACATTAGACTATTGTAACTTATACAAATTATAAACAGACCCACTAAAAAGCGAGAAATAAAAACTTTTTAACAAAAAAAAAACCGACTTCCAAAAATCACTACAAAGTGAAAAATAACTGATTTCTTCCGAAAGTTATTTTTCACTTTGTAGTGATTTTTGGAAGTCGGTTTTTTTTTTGTTAAAAAGTTTTTTTGTCAATCCTGATATTTACTATTCCTCTAGGTTTAAGCAGAGTTCAGTTGATAATAAAAACATAAATTTTATACCTACTACTATCCTTATTAACCACTACCATTTATGAGGGATCCAAAATGACTCGAAAACTACAAAAAATCGTAGAACACACATGGGGGTTAAATCGATAGGTATGGTACTCTGCTATCAGCTCGCACTGGCTTGACACCTTAAAACAAACATCCTGTATACAATGCCACTTTTCCAGCTTTGAAGGTAGTTATAGAATATCTAGACAAATTAGCTCTGTTTCGCTATAAAGACAGTTGATCTGTGAGTGTATGCTGTGCGAACGAGATAGATGCAAGGGTGGGAGTGGGAGAGCTGCCACCCCCACCCCTCGGCGCCGGCCGGTAGTATATCTCTCCGCCACCCGAGCGCGATCCGATCATCCGAGCGTCAGTAACAAATAGTTGGTGAAACACTTTGGACGTAACCGTCTATAAAATGTTGTTGCAAAATTCTTGTTTAGGAAAGCACGGACAGTTTCTTGTATTTGTGATTATTGTTTTAATATTAATAACGATTACGGATTGGTGGATTGTCCAGTTGGTTATTCTTAACCTTTTTACACTTCGATGGTCACGTTTGTTAGTAAAGTCTTACGAGTCATTTCGTTAATTCCACTATCTGGAAAATAAACCCAAAACTGTAACATCAAAAACAAAAATCAATCGCGTCGTCCATTATGGTCCAAAATTAATAACTGTCCGGCTTCTCTGATGAATCCCTCCGCGTCCCTCTCCCTCCCTCGCTTCCCTCACCTCCCCAGCAGTGAGGGCGCCCTTTTGCGGCAGTCAGAGGCACGTCAGTACTATACCTGATGAGGTGCCGATCAGTCGCAGCGGCACCGCATCCGGTATAGTATATCAAAGACCTCGTATACACATACGCAGCGCAGGTTATGCCTGTGTATGTGATGTGTAGACATCTATGTCTACGCATAGTCGATAGGGTTGTTCTATGTCTTCGTTTTGGTTAGGTTGTAGATTTGCTTTTGGAATAGGGGATGCTGATTTAATAATGATTTTCACTTATAGATGCGAATGATTAATTATGCATGTTTTATGCTTGATCGCGAGATCATTGCTGTGACGGCCTAACAGATTTGATTGGAAAAAGACGCTTCATTATATATTCAGTAAGAACATGACTTTTACTATAAAGCAGTTGATGAAACTTTTATTCCTGTAGGTTTTAGAAACTTTTATAGAACTTAGCACTCGTTTGGATCTCGAATCTTTTATCGAAGAAGCTAAAAATCGCGTTCGTCTGTTGTACTGAACTTTGCCTCTTTTTCATATGAATGGTTTTCGATATGCTCTATTTGTGACTGTGGATTATATGGTACACTACATAGAGTAGATAGAGTAGCACTTCAATCCCTTGTGACAAAATTTTGGTGATTAACCCAATTAGGTGCACTGAATTTAACATTAAATAATATAAGACCGCTTAGTAGTTCACTAAGTAAACGACTACTACACTATAATAATACAAGCTTACTGCAACTTCAATTTAAACAACCACTTCACACAAAAAGCAACTTTAACCACTAAACTCAAGATTCGTTATTGCTCAACGACAAGAAAAAATGCTAAGAACATTTTTGAGAGCACTTTACTACTCGCCATTTACACAGTTTTGAGGGGAGAGTTCATCCTGGGGCTGAAATTAACACCTCCAAATACATGGATCACTACGGGCCTTTGATAATGAACATTTTTAATTGGACACTTTGCCTGTAATCCTGTGCTGTGCATGTTTTTATTCGGTATTTTCGTGTCAAGTGGGTTTTTTATAGCGTATGGAGCAAGTGGGATTGCTCTCGGCGAAATATGGATGGTTAAATCTGACTGCCGTGTTTTTTCTGGGGTGTCATAAATTGGGATACTTCCCTCAATTTACGACCTGAATAAACCTTCTGCATTTTTGTGTGGTGTCTAGTCCTGAAAACAAAATGATATCAATGATTGCTGATGAATTGAAAATGTTAATGAAATGGTTCTGTTTCTGTGTTGGACTGTTGTCGATTCCGATAGAATCGAATAGACATATAAGGTTCTTGTTGAGAGCAATTTCCAAGTCATCTTAAAAAATTGTTTACCTGGATTGAAAAATCCTAAAAAAATTGAGAGCATGCAGGAGGGTGGCTGATGACTGGAGTTAGTAGATATTTTATTGATTAGATATACACTCCTTTGCAAAAAAAACGGGCGGTTTGGATTTTTCTACATTATTGGTAATCATTTAGTTCTAAAGAGGTTTTAATAGCCGAACTATGTTACTGGCACTTAATAAAGAGTCTGGGTATGAAAAAAAAGTTAATTTCAAATTCGAAACTGTTGTTTTTAAAAATAATAATCCCTTTTTCAGTTTATGACTTCTTAATTACTATTCGCGGGTTTGCGGTTAAAAGGCTATCAGGCAACTAAAACTAACTTCTCGTTATTTTTATTAGAATAATTTATGTTTCTCGCATAATCCTGTCTTATTGTGACTTAAAACAGATATCTTTGTGTCGATTGTAATGGCAGAAAAAGCAATAAGAGCTAGTCAAAATATAGCGCTGCTGGAAGTGGGGTGTAGCCAATGTTACGGCTCACAGCGGTTAAACGTGAGTCGTTCCACCATCCAAAGAACCTGGACTCGATACCAAGAGACAGGTTTCGTCCAAAGAAGGCAAGGTTCTGGGAGAAAACGTTGCACACAACCACGAGACGACCGCTTTTTAGTGACTCAGGCGCTGAGGAACCGCAAATGCAGTTACATAGACCTCAAAAAAAACCTTGAAGAGGTACGAGGAGCACAAGTTAGCCTATGGACAGTGAGGAGGAGGCTTTTAGCGGTTGATATACGCAGTCGTCGACCAGCGCGGGCCCCCAAGTTACTCCGTGAGCACCGGATTGCTCGACTGAGGTTTACTAGGAATTGTCTATCTTGGACACTAGGTAACTGGAGTAGCGTACTCTTCTCCAATGAGGCTCGAATTTGTCTGAATGGTGAGGACCGACGTCGGCGAGCGTTACGAAGACCAGGGAAACGCTATGCCGACGTGTGTTTTGAAGAAATCACCCCTTATGGTGGAAGGTCCGTTATGTTTTGGGCGGGCGTAACTTCCAGCTATCGTACCGAGATAGTGTTCATTGAAAATGGCTCACTAAATGCGCAAAGGTACATAACAGGAATAGTTTGTCAACATGCTCAGCCCGCACTGACTGTAATTGCTGAAGATGCCATTTGCATGGACGATAATGCTCGGGACCATCGTTCTGGCGACGTAGATGCTTACATGCAAGAGGTCGGTATTCGTCGTCTGGATTGGCTAGCGCGGAGCCCCGACCTTAACCCCATTGAGCACGTCTGGGACCTCCTAAAAAGGCGAGTACGATCTGTCCAACCCCTTCCACAAAACATCAGGGAGCTTAAACGTGTGATCTCGGCTGAGTGGGAACACATTCCACACGACACCATCAAAAGCCTGGTGGAAAGCATGCCAAGACGATTACGTGCCGTAATCTCTGCAAGGGGAGGTCATAATCGTTATTAATTTTTATTTTTTAACGTCTTTTTTTATTAAAATACCATAAACATACTCGTAGTCTTCATTTAATTATACCCTAAAAATTTCCATTTTAACACGACTCTCTGTTTACATTGACTAAAACACCGATTCCAGGATTTAAGGGTTAAAAACTATATTCCCAATGATAATAAGAAATTTCTAGTCATTTAAGCTAATGAAATACTAAAAATATTAATATTATCCATAGAAAAGCCAATGACTGTAAGGTGCCCGTTTTTTTTGCAAAGGAGTTTAGATAGAGTCTCTTTTCTGCAGAACATAAACAATCACTTTCAATCCATAAACAATAAGAGCTAGAACTAAACTTGAGCCATAACGTTTTACAAAGCGGTCCTAATTAACTGTCATTAGGGACATTAGCACCATTATATCCTCAGAACAATAACAAAGCATAGAAGTAGTGTTAAAATAGCAACTGAACTCAATATATTTGTTTCATTTTGACTTATGGAGCCGCTATGATGTTAAAGAAGGACACGTATACAGAAGACGTTTCGAAATTTTGTAGGTTGTCATTCATTTTATTCTGACTAGTGATGTACCCACTAAATTTCAACGTCGATAGAATTTACAATGACATTCTTTCTTACACTGCCAAGAATAATAACCGTAGGTACACACGGCTACACATCAAGCTATACATTTCCAGTTTACACTGACCGCTCATTGTAAGGAAATCCTATACAATGCGAGATCAGCTTATACTGGAAATGTATAGCTTGATCTGTAGCCGTGCGTACCAAAAATTTTGAAGTAACTAAGCATACTTATGATACCAATACTTAATATATTCGTTCAAAATGAAACAATACTTTAAGTATGAACTAAATAGTTCGTCATCATCATCACCAAAGTCTTCCTTGGTTCCCGACAGCCCTTCATGTATTAAATCTGACCCGGCTAAACCCGAATGTATTTAGTTGCCATAATAACTGATGAGTTTATTGAAAAGAAGTGGGAGACATTCGGTTTTGCAAATGTTTTTAGCAACTTACTTTCTCATATTTATTTGAATTTTAGATTACATCATAGACTACTCAACAAAGTCTAGGGAAAAAGGGTATTCAAAGTACCTAATAATTTTTATTTTAATACTTTTTATGTAACATATATTATTGTAAATCAGTAGAAGCGTAATTTAATAGAGATTTGAATTATTTGATTAAATAAAATGGTTGTTAGTGAAAAAATAAAATTTATTATGAAAATTTAAAATGGTACCAAAGCGACAAAAACTTTTCGTACATAAAAAAATAAATAACGACCAGATAATATTTTAAATAAAAGATAATATTTTAAATAAAAAAATAAAATGCCTAGCCACTTTAATAATCTGTTAGTCGAATTCCAGCCCACACCATAATCATTCCGCCCTGGTATGGATGAACTTCCTGAGTATTCTGGAGTCGGCTCTGGCGACCAGGAACTTGCCAAAAGCGCAGTCTTCTTGAATCGGGATGGAATCCAATTATTTCTGAATTTGTTATTGTCATCTGTGTCAAGGATTCCTAAAACAAACAGTTCTCAATAAAATTTATGTAAGATTTTTTATCAACATTTTTATTTAGGTAAATAGTTTTATTTGTATGTCTTACCTGACTGATGTGAGATGATTTCACGAGATGTCAAGATCAGTGGCGATTCATTAATTTGTACCGATGTACTAGGTCCTGTTTCAACTTCCATTGCTACGGGATCCTACAATTACGTATTTTGTATTAAAAATAAATAAATAAATTTGCACTCGATTATATTTCCGACTGGGATAATTAGAAGAATGATATCGCATCAATGATATTTGTAATATAATATCATTGTATCGCATATATCAAGTGAACATATTTCTGAATGTTATACCTGTCTTCATGTTAAATTACTGTTGATGGTGAGCGGTTTTTTTAATTTGCAGTATTGCGCTATGTCCTTCTTCGCAGACTTCCATAAGCATTTCCTGTAATGTAATAAATCAAGTTTTAATTTGAACGGGATACTATTTATTGCCAATAAAATACCTTAATTATATCACAATATATCAAGACCATTTCATCTGTTCTATACATAACAAATAATGTAGGAACAGCATGTACTCTAAGTGACGACTTAAAGAACATGCTACATCCATTTCATAGGTTCATTACCAAATGAATACAAAGTAAAATGTTTGGAGCATATTATGTGGCTGTGCTGTTTGGAGTCCAATTTCGTCTACCAATACAATTTATCCATTTTTTTTTCACATCGTCTAGGAAATCTGTAAAAGAAAAGTATCGACAACATTATTTACGTCACTATGGCTGATCAAGATAACCCCAAAACAATTTCCGAATATTCGCTAATAACTTCTATTGGAGTAAATATTACGACTGGTTTCAGCTATATAGTGACACAGCAATATTTGTTATGTATTTATATTCGTTTATCAGATCTTAGGCAACAAGAAATTGAGCAAAAACTTACCGATGGAAGGTCAATATTTGTTGTTCATTTTATTTTCGCTATGAATGGGACTTGCAGCCCCCAACCACACAAGAAATTGCTCCACAGCGTCCACACACTCACTATTTGTAGCTAAACAAAGAATTCATGCAATCTAACAGTAGAAATATTATTAAAACATCGCAAAACCATGGAATATTACGACAGACACGTAAACAATGAACACGCGAATAAGTCAGCTAGTTCAATGAACGAACTGTCAGACATTGAAACAAAGTACTATCAAATTTGGCCGCGTCATACTATAACTTTTTTAACCAAATGACAATTGATCTTGTGACCATGCCAAGAAAGTAAAACAAAGAGTAAAACATTTATCTCTTTCCCACATCCTTTATCGTACCTTTATCGTACCTAATAATAGAACGGGAATAAAGGTAGTTACAGAATTCTGTTTTTAGCCTTCCTTCTATGCTTTGTTATTGTTCTGAGATTATATCGCTTAGTTTACGAACTCATTATTATTGGCAAACTTCTGTCGTTCTGTCAAACAACTTTGACTTCTATATTATTAATGATTTATGTTACTTTTAGGAATTTGTTTTTCTTTAGCAATTAATTGACAGTTTCGTTTACTGCTTAGGTAGTGGAAGTTTTTCGTGGCAATCCTCTTATAATTATGTATTAAAAGCTAGATAGCTACTTCTTCTTTCTGTTAATGAGTTCCCAGAATGTAGGGTTCTACTCTCTTTGTCGAGAATCTCGAGATTTTCGCCAGAATATCGATTTGCTGTCTTGCCAATTCGATAGTTTACCTTGGTACTAAAATAATAATATTTTAGTCCTAGTGTCAAGGTGCTTTGGGACGTTGGGTGATGTCTATGCCCAGCAGTGGACGTCTTTAGACTGAAGTGATGAAGTCTAATAATACCGAAAAGTAAATTGAAGTTGCTAAAACTGCACCTACGCAATAATAAATAGCATAATGACTGACTCGTTGGTGTAAGTGCTACTGCTGAGCGTGAAGTCCTGGGTTGGATTCCCAGGTGGGGCAAGTTTTTCCATCAGGAATTTTGCAGTAGCAGCGCAGAGTCTGGATTAGTGCCCGGTTGATGGCAAGTGCTCGCCCCCTATTACGTGGCACTTAAAAACATAACAGGTTAAATGTGGGTGGTAAAGGTACAGCTGACCCTTCGGGGAACCCCACTGCCTGACCCTTCGGGGCATCCAGGCGTGATGTTATAACGTGCTAAAAATGATCTAAAAGTTAAACGTTTTGTTTTCGTAACCCTTGTACAGTCAGCAACAAAAGTCCATTAACACTTGAGTTTTCTAAATCCTAGTTATTGAGAAAAATACTTCATTAAAATCGAAACAAATGTAAATTTTAAAGAAAATTAACTTTTATCTAATAAATTAAATGCTTAAAAGCAGGTTATCGTATCATTTTGTGTTAATTTAGATGATGTCTAAAAGTAGCTGTGTTAACCGACTTCTATTGCTGACCGTACCATACAGGGTTATTGGTAAAACACCAGCAACCTCCTAAGGGGTCATTGTACTCATCATTATGAACAACTTTTATTATGGGACCAAACCTGAAATCGCGAAAAAAAAATCAGCTTTTCAGTACATTTATCTACATCAAACTCGTCAAAATGTAGGGAGCAGCTGATTTTTTATTCGCGATTTCAGGTTTGGTCCCATAGTAAAAGTTGTTCATAATGATGAGTACAATGACCCCTTAAGAGGTTGCTGGTGTTTTACCAATAACCCTGTAGATATAAGTTGTACGTTTCTATGCCCTGTACTTAGATACTTTTTCACTGTCACTCCGAAATGACTCGTCTGTTTTGATATCATTAGACTGCACACTGCTATCATTACAAACAGTTCTGCGGAGTATTCGGTGTTGAAGAGTGTATAACAAGGCAACACTGTTGGCTCGTCTGCTGAGCAGCGCAGCCATTAGCGGCATCGATCTGAGCTATTGTTTTACTTAGGGTGGGGTTACAGTTGTAATATAATAATATAATATCCTTGGACATTTCACACAACGCCATCTAGTCCCAAGCTAAGCAACCTAATGCTTGTGTTATGGTAACGAGATGGCTGATAAACTACTTACATACATTTTTTTTTTTGTAAATACATACATATTATAGATAGAAAAACACCCAGACTCTGAACAAATACTTAGTAGGTCGTACAAATATTTGTTCCGTGCGGGAATCGAACCCGCGACATGCTGCGCAGCAGTCAATCGCTCAACCACTGCGCCAACCGTGTCGTCAAGTTGCAACCCGAGTCTTGTGATGTGTCTGGTTAAGGGCCTATACTACCTCAAACGGCTTAGCATGATCCTCCGACATGTCGAAACTATTGCAGCATTAATTTTGAAATAAATATAATTATGGTAAAGTTGAGGATTGATGTCAAGTACTATGTTAGCCGAAAACACGATTCCATAAAATTTTCTCGATAGAAAAAAAATCCAAAGTTACCTCTAAACCGAACAATAAACCGCTGGTATTCAAAAAGTATTTCAAATTAGATCATGAAACTTTGCATACTAACTGAACTAACTATAAAGCAGGTCTTATGTTTTTTATTTTTTTTAAATTGCCATTATTTTCACCGTAAAAAGCAATTACCTAAACTATCGGCGCCCAGCACCGCACTCAGTCTCGCTCTCACTTAGTGTGCGCGCAGAATCGCGCGAGCGAGATAAAAACCTGAGGTAGTATAGGCTCTTAATGGCGATAGGTTCGCTATATTAACCGACAAAAAGGAGGAGGTTCTCAAATCGGTGGCAAAAACGAAAATACAAAACCAAAGACACCGACTTCTGAAATTAAAGCAATTTTTCACTTTGTAGTGTTTTTTTTGGAAGTCGTCGGTTGTAGTTTTTTGTAAAAAAGTTTTGTATTAGGATAATACGTCGGACTTAAAACAGGAGGCGAAATGCGCATGGACTACCTACACAGTTCTGCTTATCCTTTTAGGGCTTACATGCGTGATATTATACTTCCATCGTACCAAGAGAAAACAATTTATTTAAAGGAAGGAACCTAGCTAATGGAAAGTGGGCTTAACAAGAAAATTGCGTGTCGGTTGGTACTTAGGTAATATAGTAATTTCAGGGCAGAAATATTAACGGTTTGTAACGAGAAACTTTATCAAAACATTTCGCAGTAGTGTAAATATTTTCTACTAGCTTTTGCCCGCGTGAATGTCGGATAATATCCCACGGGAACATACTACCGGGAATTCCATCCTTATTCCTTGTATACATTATAAAGGGAAGCTCTGTGCAAAATTTCACCTTTCCAGGTCCAAGGGTTTGAGCTGGGCGTTAATGAGTCAGTCCGTCAGTCAGGACTTCTCTTTTTATTTATATAGATTTACTAAGACCGGTGTTTTTTTGTCTCATTAATTTGATAGCATTTGCTAGATGTATTCAAGTTATTTAAAACAAGGTGTACAGTTGACTCAGTCTCTTGAGAAATTCTGGAGCGCAAAGAGCAATAAAAGTCACCTAATTAGTCTCTGTGGAAATCACTACAAGGCATCTGATTTAATTAAGTATTGTTCTTTACTTCAAAAAGTAAATATTTTTTTTTTAAACAGTTTTATTAAAACATTATAAATTACTTAGTTTTCGTCTGCATTTTAACCCCTCCGTTGCCAATGTGAATACTTGCCACGTTTTAGTTTAGTTATTTTACGTTATCAGTGCCAAAATGCTGTAATTCGTGGATCTTTGACAGTCGGTACGGGTCGTCAGAAACCCGAAAGTCTGACAACCAGTCTTAACAAGGGGTATCGTATTACCCAGTTACTGGGTTGTGGAGGTCAGGCAGGCAGTCCCTCCATGTAAAATACTGGTATGCAGCTGCATCCGCACCCTAATTGCGTAACACATTATCAATCGGAGTTTGAATCATTTTGAAACAAATTACTAATCCATTGCTTCATAATGTTCGAAAAAGTCTGCTCGACAACGTAAATAACGCAATGAATGTTGTTGAACTGTCAAAATGAAACAAACTCCGATTGATAATGTGTTACGCAATTAGGGTGTCGGTTAGACTGGAAGCCGACCCCAACATAGTTGGGAAAAGGCTAGGCAGATTGATTGAGTGCCTACCTATTAGGAAACATTTTTCCAGCCCGAAATAAAAATCTATGCATTTAAGGGTTAACTTCTATCTACGTTATAATATCTGAATCAGCTCAGTTATCGCTCCGCTAGCAGTGTGACCCAACATTATTAAGACGACCAACTGCGCTATCATTATCGAGTTTCATTTTCCACTGAGAGCTGAAATTCGGCTGAAATATTACGGTAATATTTTTATTGTAGACATTTTTCTAATCTACAGTGTTGCACGAACAATGTCTGCTCAACTCCACACGTTTGTTGAGTAAATAATTACATACACTTGAACGTGAGCTTTTCATAGTTTTAGGGGTAATTTTATGTTAAATTGTCAAGTAAGTACTTTTTTTTAAATAAAAAATGAAAGTAAACGCTATTTTTATCAACTCACGAAATATTTAAACTGTTTTAGATATTTTTAAATTCTATTAATAATTTTTCAGAAGACAAAGGTTTATTTTTTATATAATTTTAACAAGTTATCTTTTAAAACGACTTTTAAAAGTTTGAACAACACTTAGTTTTGATGTTGACTGCACGACATTGCAAGTTTCTTGTAATAACTTTTGCACTCGAAAATTAATTTGCAGTGCAAACTTAACCGTAGTATGATAGTATTTATGTACCTAATCATGTTTAATAATTATAAAAGAAGTATCCCAATGTAGCTTTGCACTGTTTTAGGTTCGCCTAATATTATTTATCTACATTCTGAAGACAGAGCGTTCGCTATGATCATTGAGTTTCATCTCGTTTGCTGAATTTCAGGCACAATATATTGCGGCCATATTTTTACGAGCCATTGTTTTTATTGGCCGCTTGTTGATACAACATCTTATCTTTTATTGTATGTCTGTCATTGTTGGGTCAATGTCATAGATACTTCTACTTCATATAGATAGGTACTTCAATATATTTTTTACGAAGAAGTCGTGTCTATTCAAAGTTTTTCAAATTCATTTTTGTTTAGGAAAGTTTAAAGTTTATATGTAGTGGAAAGTTTAAAGTTTATAGAGGAGCTCGTGGCTAAGTAATAACAGCCGCACGGGTCGATCCGTCAGGTTATGCTACGCTTGCCGGGGTTGGTCAGTGGATGGGTGACCATCTTTACATACCGAGATTCCTCCGTGCCTGGGAAAGCACGCTAAGCCGTTGGTCCCGGCTGTTATTAGTGGATCTTTGACAGTCGTTACGTTACGGGTCGTCAGAAGCCCGAAAGTCTGACAACCAGTCTTACCAAGGGGTATCGTTTTACCCAGTAACTGGGTTGTGGAGGTCAGATGGGCAGTCGCTCCATGTAAACTACTGGTATTCAGCTGCATCCGGTTAGACTGGAAGCCGGCCCCAACATAGTTGGGAAAAGGCTAGGCAGATTTATGTACCTACTTAGCTGAAAATATTCCAATATTTTTACACAACACTATTGAATAACGTGGTGTATGAAACAGTACCATTTCTATTTCTAACATCGAATGAAACCGAACGCCTGTCAGAAACAACATAGCAAGCATTGACGTTACATCGAATACAGAACGGAGTAACCGCAGGCGCTCACAGACCGATAGGTTTAGTTTAGGTTATCTGTGGCTTGTTTCAAATTAAACACATTTCCAACTTGGTTACGGAACCTAAATTGATAGTTAAGTTATACTGGTATAGAGTTAAGTGCCTATTAAATGACTCAAGCTGAGGTCTTGTTTTGATCAGCAGAACATAACGAGTCGCTTGAATGTTTTATGCATTTCTAACTGTTTTTTTTAAGGTTTCGTACCAAAATGGTAAAAAAGGAACCCTTATGGTGTGACTCAGTCTGTCTGTCTGTCGGTCGGTCTGTCTGTCTGTCACAGCTGGATATCTCAAGAACTACTAATGCTATCATCTTGAAATTTGGAACAGTTTTAGATAACGTTTGCCCAACTATTTTGCAAATAAGAAAGAAACAAAAATACGTATGTTTTTTTTGCAACAGGGACTGAAAGGGGGTCTTAAAAATTCGAAGTGGGTTTACTAGGGCATGTGATCATATGAAAGAACGCTGTTTGCACATTCTTAAACATTTTTTTTTTCTGTTTTTAGGCCGCACAGTTTTCGACTTTTGATTAAAAATGTTTAAAAAAATACCGTTGCCCCCATTATCTCCAAAGTTTGCAAAGAGAAAAATCTGGAATTATTTTATGTGATAGAAGTGTATGTAAAGATTACAGGAAAAATAAAACGATGTCTCTAAATAGCACATTTTTTTCAGAAATCAGAACGGAACCGTCGGTGCGCGAGTCCGACTCGTTCTTGACCGGTTTTTTATTGCTGTATGGGCATCCTGTCTTCAGCAGGCGTGGTCATCAATGCTCGTGTCTTCTCACTATGAGAACTGACTTTAGTTTAGAAACAATGGCTTTTTAATTGCTTCTGTAATTACGACATGCGACGTGTTAATGAGCCTGCTCTTGACCTCGATCTCGCCTGATGGATTAAGTTATTCAAAGATGCTCGTAATATTTAAAAAATCTAAATTAATTAAAGTTGAGATAGTAGCCATTTTGTAGTCAATTAGATACCTGCCGATAGCAAAGCCAAGGCCAAATATACCCGAAATCTTTTAATTACTACGCCACCGTTTGACCGGCCGCGGCCGGGTCAAAGGCCGAAAAGTAATTATTCTAGAACAAACAAACACGAATTCCAATCGTAGTTTCTTGCCCTTTTAATTGTATTAAGCTTGAGTACCATCCGTCCTTAATAGCACGCAATGGTTCTACTACACGTTCGTACAAGTGTAAATGAACCTTATAAGTGACCAGCAAACAGTAAAGTGTAGGGTGTAGGTATGTGTTCAGAATTATTAGTCTACTGGTGTATTGGTTGGTTTGGTCTATCAAATGTGTTGATAAAAACTTATCGTTATGTTTTTATCAAACAACTAGCTAACCTGCCAGACGATGTCCTGGCAATTTTTTTTTTTCTTATATATATATAGTCCTCCTTATCGATTTCGATAACGGCGACCCTTCGAAATCACTTCCTTGCGTGTGCTCTTAGATGGCTCGCTAGACCGAATTAAGTTTTGAACACCCGGTCACAACTAGAGCAATAAAGTTGGCCTGCAGTGTTGTATGTGTAGGTGTAAGAGGGCTTAGGTCTCTCTTTGCGTATTTGGCGCTTCTCAATAATAGCTTCGTGTCGCTTTACTTCGAAAGATTTTATATTTTTGCGAATAGTAGAGCGCCAAGACGACCTATGTAAAGCGAGCCTCTCCCAACCTGTAGGATCAATAGCGCACGCGTTAAGATGCCTTTTGAGCACATCCTTATAGAGGAGATGTTGACCGCCATGCTTCCGTTTACCTTCTGCCATCTCAGAGTAAAAAACCATTTCTACCCTAGAGAAGAGAAAATAAACAATAAAAAAAATATTCTAATAGATCAAGCCGTTTTTGAGTTTCAGCGAGACTAACGGACAGCACTTGATTCTTATTGTATAAAGAAAGAGGAAGAGTTTGTGTCATTGTTTTTTTGTGTTTTATTTATTTTTACTAAGTAGAATGACCGTGTGTCTGTGAGTGAGAGTTGCTGTCGCTCGAATGACAATTAAAGGGCCCCGCTGTTGGTAATTTTTGTAGCTTTTACTAAGTAGAATGACCGTGTGTCTGTGAGTGAGAGTTGCTGTCGCTCGAATGACAATTAAAGGGCCCCGCTGTTGGTAATTTTTGTAGTTTTTACTAAGTAGAATGACCGTGTGTATGTGAGTGAGAGTTGCTGTCGCTCGAATGACAATTAAAGGGCCCCGCTGTTGGTAATTTTTGTAGTTTTTACTAAGTAGAATGACCGTGTGTATGTGAGTGAGAGTTGCTGTCGCTCGAATGACAATTAAAGGGCCCCGCTGTTGGTAATTTTTGTAGTTTTTACTAAGTAGAATGACCGTGTGTCTGTGAGTGAGAGTTGCTGTCGCTCGAATGACAATTAAAGGGCCCCGCTGTTGGTAATTTTTGTAGTTTTTACTAAGTAGAATGACCGTGTGTATGTGAGTGAGAGTTGCTGTCGCTCGAATGACAATTAAAGGGCCCCGCTGTTGGTAATTTTTGTAGTTTTTACTAAGTAGAATGACCGTGTGTATGTGAGTGAGAGTTGCTGCCGCTCGAATGACAATTAAAGGGCCCCGCTGTTGGTAATTTTTGCAATCGGCCAAGTGCGTGTCGGACTACGCACAATAAAGGGTTCCGTAGTTGGTATAAAATTATCCCAAGAACAAACTTAACATTACAGTTGAAAAGCATGTTCTCCCATACATTCCAACTGTAAATGTAAGTTTGTACTCACAATAATTTACCATGTTATTTTAAGACTACAAACTTCTTATAGGTTTTCCTGTAATCTACAGGTATATGTATACCTATTTTCTTTTCTTTTTTTTTTTTCAAAATTTTAGGTTCAGTAGTTTCAGAGATAAGGAGGGGGGGGGAATGGTCAATTTTCGTCTATTTTATTAAATTTATTTTAAAATTATAAAAAAAATATACCTACTTATCTAAAACCCTCATATAAGTCCTTTATTTTTTTTTTTAATTTTCTTGTTTGCCCCCTAAAAGTGACCCCAATATTCAAAATTCATTTCGGTCGATTAGATTCGGAGCAAATTGGCTGTGACAGACGGACAGACAGACAGATAGACAGACAGACACACGAGTGATCCTATAAGGGTTCGTTTTTTCCTCTTGAGGTACGGAACCCTAACAAGATGGCGCCGTTCGTTCCGATTTTGGCCGCGCGCCGAACGTTCCTTGAACATCTAAGTATATTAGTATACGTACAGTCTCAGGAGTAAACACGTCTGAGTGACGATATCAAAACTTTCATGAAATAAATAAATAATTTAAACTTAGCAAAACACTTATTTAAGTACTTTGGTACTGGTTTTCTATCATATTTCATGATTGACTACACTTCAAAAAGTTTCTTATTCATTTTAATGACATTCTCTCTTCAAGACGTTAAAATGTTTCATTTAACTAAACAATAATAACACTAAATAAATGATCTCATTACCGCTTATTTTCTTCATCAGACAAACCTCAAGGTCCAGCCATTTAGCCACAATCAGATAAACCCTGACAAAGTACAGTCAGTTCCTCTGATAGTATACCCACATTTGTGTGCCCGCAATCTGAGGGCCCATTGAGAGGGCGCGGAGGCTACAGGCCATTTGTCAAACTAGGCTAGGCAGGAGTGGAGCTGACTTGGAGGTTAATGAAGGGTTGAGCGTAGCTGGTGAAATAGGAGTGTTTGTATGTGTCGTGTGAATGGTACATTTTGAAGGTTACCCATTTGGAATAAGTGTATTGTTTGAATCAGGGGAAAACTGGTTGCATGAAGATTTCTTGGGTAGTGCTACCCGTGCACCTTCTTGACTTTGAATGGCATCTTCTTTTAAATCATCAGTCCGTTTGTCTTGGAAACTGCTAAAGGTTATGTTCACTGTATCGACGCCTTAGAGTGAAAACCTCGTAAATGTAAAAGAAGTAATTTTTCAGGAGGAAGAAAAAACTGCGCGCTGTAAAATTTTTGTACGGCGTCTTTTATGTTTTTTTATTAATTAATGTGGAAATTTAACCCGTTTTTAAATCAAGAACTGTTCGATTCTATAGGATTGTCCGAAATGCATAAAATGCTACTTTCGAGGTATTCGTACAAAAAAGTCGACCTAAGCATGCAAATACTAGGTACTGTCATAGATGGCGCTACGAGTGTCTAATGAACAAATTAGTCAGATCAGGATGTGCGTTGCGAGGTTTTCTTCCTAGAAACGCAATAAATTAATTTGAGCAAAAATGCATTCCCGAGGTTTTCACTCTAAGGCGACGGTATGTAGGTATAGGTCAGGGGGTTTAAGTAAGTAAGTAGATAATGATAGGTTACATAATATGGTTACAAAATATAGGTTACATCATTCATGTTGAAATTATACATGTAAGAACGATGAACGTTACAAGCGTCCGTAATAAAAACATTAAAAAAAAAAAACAATTCAAAATTAAAATTAAAATAAGCCGTGGCAGCTAAGGTATGACCAGCCTCCACCAACAGCGCCCGTTCACGAACCTGACGCGTGGATTCGTTAAATACACATACTAACTTATACTCAAGCCTACTTCTCATGGGGGTAGGCAGAAACGACAGAACGCCACCTGCTACGTCCTTACATACTCCTGTTGTCTCGTTACGTTCATCTGGTTGCGGGTACTTGCAATTATGATAATAGTATGAAAATTTTAATTTATTTTAATTAGTGTTATAATTAACACTACCACGATAAAAAACAACGGCTTATTAATATCAGGAATGCGGCGTATGTTTGCCAAACCAAAACATTAACAAACAGATGTAATATGTAATAATAAAATATCACGAACCCAATTTTATGAAAGCCTTTTCAAACATTAATTACAGCCACGTTAATGTAAAGGCTGCTACAAACAGGCGCGACACGCGATATAATCGCGCGTGACACAAAGGCACTGCTCGTCGCGCGACACGCGGAGCCTTTGCGTTATATCGCGAGTCGCGCCTGTTTGTAGGAGCCTTAAACACAAGCACAATATAACGAACAATAAGCCGCCGTTCACACGGACGTAAAAATATCGCGGCGGGATTTTGTGGCGCACTGGATTTACAACTCTCGGTGTTGAGCCGAGCTTTGAGAATCCAACCTAACAACAACAGAGTGCATCCCTCCCAGCGCGACGAAAAACACACTTGGATTTTCAACTCTTGGCACTAAGCAGAGCGTTGAAAATCCAGTGCGCGAAAAAAAATCGCCGCGATATTTTTACGTCCGTGTGAACGTCGGCTAAAGGTTCCTTCAAACAGGCGCTACACGCGACGCGAATCGCACGCGACACAAAGGCACCGCTCGTCGCGCGACATGCGGTGTCTTTTGTGTGTCGTGCGATTTGCGTCGCGTGTCGCTCCTGTGGCCTTAATACAAGCCCGGGTTTCGTACATTTCAATATTTGATTGTATATTGTGTTGTTTGTTTATCGTTGTTTAAACAACGTTATAATTATTTAGGGCAGATTCGAGGCCAGACCTTATGAATCACAATATTTACTAGCTTTGAGAAAATGAGTAGGTACCTATGTTGGTTCAATCTTAAAAGTTCGACTGTCTTACTGATTTCTGGTTCGAAGTAAATTCAAAATCAATCATTCCAGCCTATTAGAATTAGGTCGATCGATAGAAAAGCGTCAAATAGGTTTTTTCAAAATCAATCATTCCAGCCCTTAGATTATGAACATTTCATAATCTAAGTTCCAGCCTAATAAAATTAGGTCGATCGATAGGAAACCGTCAAATAGGTTTTTTTAATTTTTTTTTTTCTCTGGCAGGAACTGGCTAATAGGTAATTGTAATAATATAATTATATTTATGCTATTAATATTTTTCCGACTACGTCATTGTCAACATTTTCAATGAAAATGACAGTTCGAAAAAGTGACATGTGCCCGTTATGTAGAAGAGGAATTCCCGGTAGGTTCAAAGGGATACTCCAGGGAAAAACATTTGATTATGTGGGTGAAGCTACAAAAACGGACAGAACCTATAAATAAAGTAATAGTTTCAAGATTTTATTCTAAATTTTTTTTCTTATTTGTCAAGGCAAATAATACCTACTAGGATTACGAGGACGTGACCTGAATTGAGTCTGGTTATAAATAATTAAAAACTTACCTGTGATTAGTCGATATGTCGTTATATACCTAATCAAAATCGTCTTGTAAAGTCACAACTACGTAATAACTACGTCACAGTCATCTGTCAACGAAAAGTAATAAGACTCATTTCCTTCCTTTCTCCTTAAAACTAAGCAATTTTTCTTTACTGAAAGTATTTGACAGCTGTCATTTTGTATGTCGGTTAGGTATTTAATCGATATCATTCGATTGGGTGTCATTGAAAAGGAATAAGATTTATAATTGTAATTTGATATTATAGTAGGTACATACCATAAGATAGATATTCCATAAAAACAAAAGCAATTTTTCTGACTTGAAATATTTCGACAGCTGTCATTAACAATTTTAAATTTCGAAAGAATTTTCCGATCACTCAAACAATCTGGAGAAAATGTGCTATCAGTGACTTTGACCTGTCTTGCCGTCCCATTCCCGGCATAAAGTGAAAAGTCATAAACTGTGGAATGGGCGTATTTCATAGCTTTACGTGCCCAGACACTGGCCGTGATTTATACTTCAGATATTATGGCGAAAGATGCTTTAAATAACTATGAATGTTATTTCTGTACTACATTTTGTGTCCGACTGTGCTTATATACATGAACTGGGCCCCAAGTCTGCTATTTTTTACATTCCAACACGATCCCATTGTCACTGCATTGTCATTTTGCTAAAAGTTCGTAATCTGCTAAATTCATAATTTCATACAATGGAGTGTAGTGGTTGACCATTGGAAAGTCATAATGACGCCATTATGACGCCATTATATTAGTAGATTACCAAACTTGTCAAAATCAACAATTCTGAAATCAATGATAGACCATTTTGACACTATTGTAATAACAGACTTGAGGCCCTGAACATTCGCTGACGGTTTGCTATGCTATGGCCTGTTTGCTTTTGCAAATTAACTAGCTACGCCCCGCGGTTTCACCCGCATAGACCGGGATAAAAAGTAGCCTATGTGTTAATCCAGGGTATAAGTTATCTAGATACCAAATTTCATCCAAATCGGTCCAGCCGTTTGAGCGTGAAGAAGTAGCAAACATACAAACACACTCTCACAAACTTTCGCCTTTATAATATTAGTGTGATTGGTTGCATAGGTTTTAGTCCGATTTAGAAGTAAACTATAATACTAAGGTTATTATTAACACAAACGGGATATTTATAAAAAAAACCAGAAAACAGGATATAAGCACGGGATATTTACTCAAATACAAGAAGAGTAAACATTGTAAATATACCGTTTGTGTTAATAATAATGTTAGTGATAAACTAAAGGTGTCTGCAATCAGGCAGTTAAAATTAATGTTACCCATATTTCAAAGCAATTTGATAATGATTATTAAAATTCTATGCATGGACACATAAATGCTTAACAAAACACCACGTTTATTTTCTTAAACAGCCAAATGAGTGTTTTCATACATTTTTCATTGTTTGCAGGTAATTAAGAATAAGACACTCTACTTACAGTAAGTGGCTTCCAGCGGCGCCGTAGTATCTCGCTTAGGTAAGCAAGTAAATACTTTTGTGTTCAAGACTCGAGTTTTTCAGATTTTTTTTTTTATTTCATCACCTCTGCGTGGCAAGTCTTCACACTTTACCAGGGCCTCAAGTCTGCTGTTACAATAGTGTCAGAATTGTCTATCATTGATTTTATAATTGTTGATTTTGACAAGTTTGGTAATCTACTAATATAATGGCGTCATAATGGCGTCATAATGGCGTCATTATGACTTTCCAATGGTCAACCATTGTATGAAATTATGAATTTAGCAGATTACGAACTTTTAGCAAAATGACAATGCAGTGACAATGGGATCGTGTTGGAATGTAAAAAATAGCAGACTTGGGGCCCTGATATTCCTCTGGGTGCCTCTTTATGACGCGTGCTCTTTATCCAGGTCTCGTTATCAATGTAACAAAAAACTTGCATTACCTATTGATGAACAGTGTTTCGAAACTTTTATACTCCGCTGAGAGGGCGCTGTGTAAGTGAAAATGTGTAAGTCAACAATAGAGGGCCAATTCCCGTATTTTTAAGAAAGTGCGCATTCTAATCTCAGTCTTAGGTACTACACTTATTCAGCTCAATTCAGCTTTTGTCCATAGAAAACACCAGTTTTGTATGGAAATGCGTACGCATCCGTTCAGACGCAGAAAGCTGAACGGACGCATACTAAATCCCTTAATCTGTCAAAAATATCTCCAATTTTGTAAATTTTTGACAAGTGGTGTAAGTACTTTGATTGTCTGCCGCTGAGATAAAATAAATAAATAAATAATAAGTTTATTGTACAAGCAGAAGCACATAGAACTCATACCTGCACTATGGGGCCGCCTCCACGAGCGAGAGAATCGCGACGATATTATCGTCGTGCCACGTATTTCTATACACTCTTAGAACGTGTCTCCACACGGCGATATCATCGCGGCGATAATTTGTGGGCACAGCGTGACTATCACCGCGATTCTCTCGCTCGTGGAGGCGGCCCCTAAATGATGATGAGTTTGTAATTAGATTTTTAACGTTTTTAATTTCGGCAATTGGCTTTCAGATTTCCGTAGAACTGAAAAAGCTGCCGGCATCGACATGATCGACATTCAGAGCACAGATCGGGTGTGGTAAAGGCAACTGTTACAGAATACCTGGACGGAAGTCGTACCAAACATATCAATCTGCCTAGCCTTTTCCCAACTATGTTGGGGTCGGCTTCCAGTCTAACCGGATGCAGCTGAATAGCAGTATTTTACATGGAGCGACTGCCTGTCTGACCTCCAAAACCCAGTAACTGGGTAATACGATACCCCTTGGTAAGACTGGTTGTCAGACTTTCGGGCTTCTGACGACCCGTAACGACTGTCAAAGATCCACGAATGACAGCCGGGACCAACGGCTTAACGTGCTTTCCGAGGCACGGAGGAGTCTCGGTATGTAAAGATGGTCACCCATCCACTGACCAACCCTGGCAAGCGTAGCTTAACCTCATGGATCGACCCGTGCGGCTGTTATTACTTAGCCACGAGCTCCTCTACATAGTCGTACCAAACATAATACCAACTAAAGCAAATTCCTAATAGTGCTACTAAACTAAGTCATTTTCAGCGAATAGATCCCAAATTCCTCATCAACTTGGTAAGCAGACCATGAAACACAATTTATCTAAATGTGTTTCAGAGTAACAAAACGAGTGGTCGTTTGTTTCTTCATATTATCGATCGCGGAATGACCTCGACCTCGTTCCCTGCGGCCCTCCCTTATTTAAACAAGGACACTGCTACTGAACTTATGAAGGCACTGAAATATTGCTTTTCTTACGATTTGTTTTGAGGACAGAAACCTTTGGTCGAAGCCACACAGCTAGGTCCTGCCCATAGATATAAGAAAGAAGGAGCTGTGCCCAGTATGTTAAAATGTATCGGAACCCTGTGTCTCCACTTTTTCCTCTTTGTCACTTTCATGATTGACCATGACATGGCTTCGGTTTTTACAAGAAACCACTGAATAACACGGCATTCTTATGAATTGTCACGGTCACAGTCGAAAGCGCACTAGTTCACGGAGACGGAATTTGTACTATGAACGGCTCATACTGAGGATGTCGCGCGGCCACAGTTTCGCCCGCTTGCCACTTCTCCGGTTTTTTATATTTCTATGGTCTCGCCTTTACGCAGTGTGCTGGTGACACGCTCCTGGCGACCCACAGTATTGACAGTATAATATTTTACTATTGTAGTAACACTGACGCTTGGTGCCTTACTGTGAAGTCTGAGCCACCATTGTTGTAGTGTGAGAGAGAGATAGAGCTTTTCAGGACGAATAGCACCATCTTTTGTCGCTAAGAAACAGTGATGGCTTTTGGCTTTAACACTTCATTAGTGCAGCAGCCCGAGGTCGTATAGCTGTTCCGATTTTAATGAAGTATTTTTCTCAATAATTAAGATTTAGAAAACTCCAAGTGTTAGTCGACTTTTGTTGCTGACTACGAAACCCGTCTGCGAGACAGCGAGTCCTTCTTCATTGTCCCGCTGCGCACAATATGTCCATCGTAGATGCGAAGACCACAGGACGTGACATAATACATACATGTTACATACACACTCAAATGTTTTTATTAAAACATGTACATATTTGTGTTACAGCAACATGTTTTCGCGATGTGTTTTTGAAACAGAAACGGGAAGAAAAATACCGGACTGCAATGTATTATTCAGTTGTATTCGGCAACGAACAACCAATTTATTGGAGCTGTTAGCAGAATTTATTTTTATACAGACGAAAGATAATAATATTGATGGCCTGTGTGCTGTAAGTATCGATACGTTGGAGTATTGTATTGTATTCAACTTTAGAGATTACAATATTTTTTTGTAAAAAGATCGGCCAAGTGCGAGTCGAGTCTAGGACTCGCAGACGAAGGTTTCCGTCCCACTACAATATTTAACACTACTTACATTTGTTTAAAAAAATACTTCAGTTTAAAAAAACACGTTTCTTTTAACAGGGTGTAAAGTTCACTCATCCTCCATAGAAAAGGGAGGATTCTCCGACCAGACGGGTGTTGTGTCTGGTGGGCTACTGCCCGACGGTTGATGTCGGGTCGGGACGTTGTATATGTATAATGCTAGTCGCGTGGTAAACTCTAATTCCGCGATGCAGGATTGCGTAACGTCATGTCATTGTGATGCGTAGTTCGTGTGTGGCGATGTAGATCCACATGGGGATCCCATTTCATTTTTAACTTTATTTTATTTTTATGAAAATACTGAGTGTACGCGATTCAGCGTCACCGGCCAGAGCGTGACGGTTCAGTTTCGTTAACTGTTCACAAAGAGATCAACTTGCGCCTAAAGTTTTTACTTAAAAAAAAACCTTATATGCCCATCGGCTGCGGAGTATCGCTAGTTAATTTAATGTGGCCCTGTATAAATCACGGCAAAACATCAGGATCATCATCATCACGCTCTAAAATTATGAAATAAATAAAATTACCTCCCTATGTTGACACGTGCTTACCCATCGGGACTAAACCGGTAACATACACAAATAATAAAATAAGTAACATTATCTATTAGGAAATTCGTCACAAAACGTTTCACGCTGTACAAGTGAACCCTCCGCCGCCGCGCGATAATAAGGTAACGCAAAATAATAATATTTCAAGTCGTCACACTCGTCACGTCGCGGTGACGTACGGTTGTACAAATAGCGTAACGATAGCGTCGCGTGTCATGTTATATTACAGCGTACGAACACGCGTGGGAAGTTGGTTTTTATGATATTTTCAGTACATTTAGGCACAATAAATATAAGGACAGTAAGGAAACTACGTACAAACGGTCGAAACGGCACACACACACACGCACCGACGAGGCCCCAAGCGATAGTCGCGGTCTCAGTTTATTTATTGTGACTGGGGTCTCGTCGATCTGCCGGAGTCGCAGGTTGTTCGAAAGAGTTACCGTGGCCCTGGCACAGGCAACTGAAGGAACACGGGTGGGTTTTAGTCTGACACGCTCACCCAGAGTGGGGGAAGTCATTTCATGATTTCCCATCCAAACAAAAAATAAAATAAAAATGGTCTCGTCGATGCGCGCGTCTGTGTGTGTGCCGTTTAGAACGTTTGTTCGTAGTTTCCCTACTGTCCATATTGACATTGTGATCGAGGTGAGCTACTAATTTATTTTGATAATGTACTAGTTTTGTTCAGGCTGATGGCGCGCGTGCGCCGTCATTTGGCCGTGTTTATTGTCATTGTTTTAGAAGTTTTGGTTATTATGTCTCGAATTATTGATTGAGTTCGGGTGGTAACCCACTGCTCACCCGAACTCAATCAATAATGACAATGACTTACGAGTTGTTAGTCGTCGTCGTCTTTGTGTAAATTATTTCATCACCACTTTGTCACCACTGCTCTCAAGACGATGAAGGAAAACATCGTGATTCTTGAAGGAACCGGCATGTCCTAGAAGTAAAAATTCGCACTGCCTCTCACAGAGATCAGGCCTGTGCCCCAGCTCAGGGAATATTATAGGCTGATTATGAGTTCAATTTACTCTCAACTATAATCAGACAAAAATAGTAGCTAGTTTAAGACACTATTGTTATACACCTAGGTATGTAATACAATTTGTCTTGTCATTTCATAAAAAAAATAGATAATGAATAGGTAATAGAAACTAGCATTTAGAGCATGCCATAGGAAATAAATAATAATTATACAGTAGCATTAAATACCTACATTGTAATGTTTTGCATTTCAAATGTCTGACTTTGTACTAGGAACTCAACCACTGACTAAGACACTGTACCAATACTTATTGCAAATAAAAATGATTATGATTATGATTTCGCTGATTTAGCTACGGACTCATATGGACACTTTGTACTAGGAACTCAACCACTGACTAAGACCAACACTGTACCAATACTTATTGCAAATAAAAATGATTATGATTATGATTTCGCTGATTTAGCTACGGACTCATATGGACACTTTGTACTAGGAACTCAACCACTGACTAAGACCAACACTGTACCAATACTTATTGCAAATAAAAATGATTATGATTATGATTTCGCTGATTTAGCTACGGACTCATATGGACACTTTGTACTAGGAACTCAACCACTGACTAAGACCAACACTGTACCAATACTTATTGCAAATAAAAATGATTATGATTATGATTTCGCTGATTTAGCTACGGACTCATATGGACACTTTGTACTAGGAACTCAACCACTGACTAAGACCAACACTGTACCAATACTTATTGCAAATAAAAATGATTATGATTATGATTTCGCTGATTTAGCTACGGACTCATATGGACACTTTGTACTAGGAACTCAACCACTGACTAAGACCAACACTGTACCAATACTTATTGCAAATAAAAATGATTATGATTATGATTTCGCTGATTTAGCTACGGACTCATATGGACACTTTGTACTAGGAACTCAACCACTGACTAAGACCAACACTGTACCAATACTTATTGCAAATAAAAATGATTATGATTATGATTTCGCTGATTTAGCTATGGACTCATATGGACACTTTGTACTAGGAACTCAACCACTGACTAAGACCAACACTGTACCAATACTTATTGCAAATAAAAATGATTATGATTATGATTTCGCTGATTTAGCTACGGACTCATATGGATACCTAACAATTAAACTGTTCCTTTAAGTAGTGTTTATGTTATTATTCAATTAATTACTTATTCTAACTCGAACGTACCCATTCAAGCCGGGCTGAAAAAGGTTACCTATTAATAAAACTACGATTAAATTCATACCCCTGTCGGAAAATAACTCGCAACTTAATATATTCAAAACAGTAGTGAAAGTACCATCGCGACCCTCGTACAGAAGGGATCAGCGGCCGTTATCATCGGTGTGCCCAAAAATATGCCATACACAGACCTCCATTGAGGTTTATTATGACATTTTTGTAATATCCCGGGTATGTATGGGACGGGCAGAATTTTTATTGATAATGTGGGGTTACCTACTATTATTTATTTAGTTGTTATTTTATTAATATTTGTATCTACATTTGGCAACCAATATTTTTTGATGTAGTAATTATGCCAAAATCGTTGGCAACTTGGCAACAGTATAATTTTGGTAAGTATGTAGCTTGCTAAGTTAGGGAATTGATCAACCTAACAATGAACATAATTTCATACCTCATCACGACATCGTTCTTAGTTCAGTCATCTATTATAATAAAGAGCGAGTCGGACTCGCGTCCGTTCCGATTTTTGAAAAAGTGTGCTATTTAGAGACATCGTTTTATTTTTCCTGTAATCTTTAAATAAACTTCTATCAAGAATAATTTCAGATTTTTCGCTTTGCAAACTTCGGAGATAACGGGGTGGGGATGTTATTTTTTTTTACATTTTTCATCAAAGTCGAAAACTATGCGGCCTAAAAAAAAATAAAAAATGTTTAAGAATGTGCAAACAGCGCTCTTTCATATGATAACCCACCAGCCCTAGTAACCCCACTTTGAATTTTTAAGACCTCCTTTCAGCACCTGTTCCAAAAAAAATATAAATATTTTTATTTCTTTTTTATTTTCAAAACGTCATATAAAACCGTTCCAAATTTCAAGTGGATAGCTTTAGTAGTTCTTGAGATATCCAGCTGTGACAGGCAGACAGACAGACTGAGTGACACCATAAGGGTTCCTTTTTTACCATTTTGGTACGGAACCCTTATAAAAAGAGATGTCCTGACTGACTGACTGACTCATCGACGCCCAGCCCAAAACCTTGAACCTATATAGAAAGTTGAAATTTTGCACAGAGGTTCCCTTTATAACATGTAGACAAGGAATAAGGAAGAATTGGCTTAAAACTAAAACCTACGACGATGTTGAGTCTATTATATCTACTTCTCAATAACTAAGTTACATTTGGGTTGTTGTGCGCTGGGTTAGTGAATGTAGACTTGTGTAGCTTCTTTCGATCCCAAGACATTGTCACCGGGCTAACCGACAAACAACAACCTACATTTGGACTTCACACTCACACCCACACTCACTCATAACACTCACTCACACACTCACTCATGATACACATACCACACGTACACGCGCGATCTGGCCTTTCTCTACATAACGCTCATCAAACTGCAGAGCTGTTAGTATAATTTTGTTAAGTGACATCTGACATCCACGCGGGCGAAGCCGCGGGGAAAAGCTAGTTAAAGAATAACATAGCAAAGGAGTCCTCATAGTCTCACAAAGAAAAAAAACTTGTAGTCTGTGAAAGTTAGTATCCACGGCCATAACCAATTCAATGATCAAGTCAATTCAAACACTCTTGGGCACTCCAACGAGGCTTACTTTCAGCGAACCTTTCGAACTGCGACCCTCGAACTTGTGAAGCCGCCGAAGGGGGGGTTGCCAGTTTCCGAGATTTTTTCCAATTTGAAAAACTTCGCGAGCTTGCCGGCCGCAATACTTGTGAAACTTGTAGTGAACTTGAATTTTAAAGTTTCATAGTTGCAAGACTCGAGTGTTTCCTTAGCTGATATTATAACTTGCTTAATGAATTAATGCTCTCAAGTAATCAATTTTGCTAAAATTTCCTCGTTGTTGTTATAATGAAAACGTGAAGTTTGTTTGTTATATTTTCGCGAAAAACCCATTAATTAAAGTTTAACAAAGTTAAATTGAAACGCCTTTTTCGTGGGAAATATGGTTGATAAATAATGTTTTCCATGTTCTGTTAGACCTGCTTACCTACTCTACAGGTGTATCACAAAAGTGTGATCAGAAGGGTACAGACCATCAAATTGAACAATTTTCTCTATGGGACCAACATCCTAATCGAGAAAAATTAATCAGCCGTCCCATACATTTGGGTCGAGCAGGTATTGAAGCTTTGTAAGAGACAGCTGATAATTTTTTCTCGATTACGGTGTTGGTCCCATGGAGAAAGTTGTTTAATTTGATAGTCTGTAGTGCTACAATGCGTTTCAACTAAGAATAGGAATGACCTTGCGCCATATGGTGAAGATTTAGCAAAACAGTAGCTCGTTTACACATTTGCAAAGTCAGCGACATATTTTAACAAAAACAAATTCCAAAAACAGAACTAAAATGGTTAAGGATAACACTACAAAACTTTGCAAGCAGTATATTTCTAGTTTCAGTTGACAGCTAGAGGTCATTGACGTTCCTATTCTTAGTTGAATCGCATTGTACTTTTATAATAAATGTAATGTTTAATAAACGATTATCAAATGTTACTAAATAAACTCAGGTAGAAAAGCGAGCTCGCCGTTCGCTGCACAAGACTGCAATGACTGTCTCCCGCGCAGCGTAAACAAAAAATCATGTGCGTCGGCGGGCGGTGGGGGCGGTGGGGCGGCGCGGGCCGATGACGTCACCCACTTAGCTAGTGTTGATAAAATTGGCCGTATGACTTGACTCGTCGCTCAGTCCATCGGCTATACGTTCCGCTTCGTATTACAGAGACCGCGGGTTCGATTCCCGCGGTAAGCATGACGCATAGATAGTCGACTATTTAATAGTCAACTCATCTGCAACTCCATGCGAGATAGTTGGAAGCATAATTTGATCAACCGACATCTTCGAAGGTTGGGTCTGTGTACACTTCCTACATTTTTTTTGGAAAGTATTTATCAGGCTTTAATGTTTTATTTTTTTAACACATTTTTTTTAGCATAGCAGATTAATATAACTTAAATTAAAATGCATAAAAAAACTGTTAAAACTAACTTTTAAAACTGTTCATGTAAATTTTATTAATTTTAATTTAAAAATAATAATTTTATTCCAATAAGTAATAGTAAGTCATTCACTATTTTAAATTGAAGTTAATGCAACGGTATCTCATTCCCCACGCGATATTGTAGCGAATCTTTTACGATGACTGCTTACCATCGCGGACATTTTGCGGTGAACCACTTTCAAACCATATTACCATTGAAATAAGGTTCAAAAGTGGTTCACCCCAAATGTCCACGATGGTACGTCATATACAGGGTGTAATTTTAATCACCGTTATCCTCTTAAGAGGGCATTGTACTCATCATTATGAACAACTTTTACTATGGGACCAAACCTGAAATCGCGAAAAAAAATCAGCTGTTCAGTACATTTATGTTCGCATAATTCGTCAAAATGTACTGAACAGCTGATTTTTTTTTCGCGATTTCAGGTTTGGTCCCATAGTAAAAGTTGTTTATAATGTTGAGTACAATGACCCCTTAACGGTGATTAAAATTACAACCAGTAGTTTTTTTTTTTTTTTTTTTTTTTTTTTTTTTTTTTTTTTTTTTTTTTTTTTTTTTGATCAATAATCATTTTGTTACAGGGTGGATTTTTGAGATGGAGCAGCAAGGGCAGGTATACCATCGTTATAGCTATAGGAAAACGCTCTTAGGAGACTGTCCTTAACTTTTTTAGACATTTTGATGTGCATTCACAGAATCTATCCACTACTAGCTTTTTCCCGCGGCTTCGTCCGTGTGGAAGTTTCAAGTGTATTAACTCAAAGAATAACATTTTTCATACAAACTTTGGACCCCTATTTCACCCCTTTAGGGCGTGGATTTTGAAAAATCCTTTCTTAGTGCACCCCTGGACCCCATAAGGAACCTACGCGCCGAATTTGGAATTTCTAGACACAGCTGTTTGGGCTGTGCGTTCATAAATCAGTCAATCACTTTTGCCTTTTATATTTAGAGAAGAAGATAGATAGATAGATAAAAAAGTAAGTTGGAGTCACAAAAATCGATCCTGTAATAAATGCAGTATAGTTCATTAAACCATAGTGTTTTATTTCATTGCACATAATAAAGAATTTCGTATGATTAATTCTTTATTAATCACTAGCTCTAGTGCATTTGGCTTATTAAGGCCGAACTATACGCCAATGACCTTGAGTGGTTAGCTTGCGCATTCTGGCCTGAGCTCACGCAACGCGTCGTACGTCCAGCCAGTAATAGGACTCGCCCATCAAGGAGCGCTGTCCCAAATTAGACGCATTTTTAATTTATTATAATAAAAAATATACATGTTTTTAAAAAGTAACAAAACCAAATCATTTTCGTTTGTATTGCAAAGTAGTAGATATTTTTTTAATATTATTTTGATAAAAAATGAAAGAGTAAAATGGTTTCATCTTAACGATTTGGAGGTGATTTGGGGTTTTTTTTTCTTATTATGTGATACCGATAGAAAAATTATGGCTAAACCAAATTACGATTCATATCATGTAGATTACTAACAATTTTTTTCAGATGTAATTTCTCTGTAGGTTCCGGCGAAAAACTGCTTCATCTGCACGCTGTTTTTAAGCTTTTTTCGAAAGAGTAGCCTTAAACATGGCGCCTAGCCAACCTTTGTCTTTTATCATGGAGCTTGCAAAACTTGTACATAAGTTAAGGTTAACGTTGAAATCATCTCAATTTTGCTTTCTATTGGTCAAGCTAGCGACACGTCCCTGCTTCGCGCGGTTTTTACAGCTTGACCAACCATCGAGATTTCTTTGTTTTATGGAGAAGTTTCATATAAGTACCTACTAAATGTATTATACACATAAACATTCCGGAATACATTCTCTAAATGGCAGTGAAATCCGCATCAAAATCCGTTGCAAAATGGGTGACACAGACAGACAAGAAAAACTACTTTAATTTATACGGGGTGTAACAAATAAATAAATACGTAATAAATGAATAAATAAAAGTGTAAACAGTGGCAATATTTTATGGGGTCATTGTACTCATCATTATGAACAACTTTTATTATGGGATCAAATCTGAAATCGCGAAAAAAAATCAGCTGTGCTGCGATTTCAGATTTGATCCCACAATAAAAGTTGTTCATAATGATGAGTACAATGACCCCTTAAATATTGCCACTGGTTACACTTACAGCCTGTATAGTAAGTATAAAAAAGTTTTAAAATAATACTAGTGTCTGAACTCAAGCGACCGCCATATTCATTACTTAATTACACTTTTAACTTTAATTGTAGGCATCGCTTTAACTTGAAATTAGTTTAAATAACTTAGAATCTATTGATATTTATTTTCTGATTCAGTTGAATTAGTCTCAAACCCATTGAAATTCAGCCGAGAAGAATTAATTATTAAAACAATTTAGGAATATTTTATTAAATGAACCTAAAGGGAATTTAATAAAGACGACTTTTATTAAAGTAAGCATATTATGTAATAACTGGGCTGATTTGGAATTCTAGGTGAATAATATGCGTAGCAGATGTTCGTGGAAATATTATCATATCTGTGGGTAGTGTCATTTCTGCTGTACAGGAAATATTTGTCTGTCACGTTAGTGTAGTGGTCGCTAGGTTGCTGCTGAGCAAGAGCTCTTGGGTTCAATTCCCGAGTCGGGCAAAGTGTTATTGGGTTTTTCCATCTGGTATTTCTTAGTAGAGGCCCGGAGTCTGGATTTGTGCCCGGTTGATGGCAATAGGCTCATAAGGTACTGTGAGGGCTCGAACCTCACAGCGGGAGGCTAACTATGTTATAATAAAAGACAGTAGTGTACTGAAGAAATGGGGCTGAAGCCCGCTATATTAAAATAGAAATAAAATTATAATTCACTCCTTAGGTCCTATGCGGAGCCTTAGCTATCAGCTATCTGACAATTCTTATAAAAAGCGACCATCACTTTTTATAAGAATATTCGATGTTTGAATGATCGGAATGTCAGCCAGTTATCCATACTTTGGCTTGTACATAATAAAACCTCTACAGTACACACCAGAGGGGTGTACCTTATAGTACACCCACATTTAACTAACATAAATCTAACCTAACCTAACCTAACCCTTCGGGGAATAGTAGAGTGTTGTTTTGTTATGTTATGTTATAGTTGTTTTAAGAGTATCTCACGCAAGCGGGCGAGCCATACTTGTATGTGTAAATGTTACACTTGTGACAATGTAAATACATTGTCTTTGTGTACGCAAGCCCGGAGCGCGCTACCTGCAGGTACGCACACAAGAGCGCGTGTCTATACGCATTACATCTACAAGTATGGCTCACCCGCTTTCGTGAGATAAAACAACTATACAGGAAATATTCAAACTCTTTCTCTCTACACTGCTACCAAAACCGCAGTAACCGGAGGTTCCTGGGAAATTGATAAGAACTATGTCTACATACGCCTGCAAACTCTTTCTCTACACTGCTACCAAAACCGCAGTAACCGGAAGTTCCTCGGAAATTGATAAGAATGATGTCTACATACGTATGTACTGTATTCCCCACAGGGGCAGCAGAACTGTATGTATTTGTAAAGAACACCTACATTTCGCCCCAAATGTTTTATAACGATCTTTGTTATAATAAGAGGCCGTGTGAATTCCTCGAAATTCTGATGTTTTAGAACGAAATTACAATTTATTATTTACACGGAAACCATTTAAGTACACAAAAATTTAATTTGTTACCTATCCACTAAAGAATCGTTTGGGCTATAATAATATAGTCTAAACTAGTATTATAAAGACAAAATATTTTTTTGTATGTTTTTGTAAGTATGTTTGTTTGTAATGGATAAACTCAAAAAATTCTTAACCGATTTTAAAAATTCTTTCGGGCTCGTGGCGTAAGTAGGTAACCCTCCGTGCCTTGAAAAGCACGCTAAGCCGTTGGTCCCGGCTGTCATTCGTGTATCTTTGACAGTCGATACGGGTCGTCAGAAGCCCGAAAGTCTTAACAACCAGTCTTACTTAGGGTTATCGTATTACCTACTCAGTCACTGGGTTGTGGAGGTCACATGGACAGTCGCTCCTTGTAAAATACGAGTAATCAGCTGCATGTGGTTATACGTGAAGCCGACCCCAACATAGTTGGGAAAAGGCGAGGCAGATTGATTGAACGAAGCCGTGGGCAGAAACTAGTTAAAATACAAAGTAACGCTGGCAAAACAAATAAAAACCAGTATTTTTTTTAGTAGCCATTATTGTCCCACTACTGGGCAAAGCTGTGTGTAAACAATCTGAGTTATGCTGATGACATGGTGGTGCTGAGCGCGTCGGTTTGTGGACTACGCGAGCTATTGAGAATTTGTGAGGAGTACGCTGGCAGCCATGGCCTTGTGTATAATGTCGTGAAGAGTCAATACATGGTATTTCAGGGAGGCGCCAAATGCCCAGAACAAGTACCACCTATTCGCTTGAATGGTATACCGTTAGAACGGGTGAAACAATTTAAATACTTGGGGCACTGGGTAACAGCTGATCTGAAAGACCATGTCGACATTGAGCGGGAGCGGAGGGCACTGGCTAAGAGAGCAAATATGATAGCCCGTAGGTTTGCGCGTTGTTCAAGTCAGGTTAAAATCTCACTTTTTAAAGCTTTCTGCACCTCCCAGCCTATGGGCATCTTACTCACAAGCTGCTTACAGTTACAGTGCCCTTCGTGTCCAATTCAACAACGCGTTCAGGGCGGTGTTGGGGCTGCCCCGTGTCTGCAGCGCCTCGGGCATGTTTGCGGAAGCGCGCACCGACTGTTTCCACGCCACCATGCGCAAGCGGTGCGCGTACTTGGTGCGCAGGGTGCGGGCCAGCTCCAACACTGTCCTGGCGATGATTGCTCAGCGACTGGATTGTCCCTACGTTGGGCATTGTTGTGACAGGCATATTGCTGGTGCTTGAATGTAAAATATCTAATAATATATAATGATTTGCTTAATATTTGCTTTTGACATAACTTAATTTAATTATTTAATCCATTGTAATATTTAATTAATTATCATTAACTTTGACATTTATTAGACATTAATTATTACATATTTGATCAGTTTTTATTTTGAATTGTGTTTTGTGTTTAATATGGGTCAATGAACTGAAATAAATGAATTTTAATTTAAGTTTTTTTTTTTAAAGGCCCCTACTCTCTTTCCACGTCTTTCTGTCCAGTTTTATATTATCTAAATTAAAACAGATGTGCATATTTTTAACTTTCAGAACGAAATAGTTCTTAAAACTTTTGTAACTCTCCAACTGAAAAACACGTAATTTGAAACCCGACGACTTTTAAATACCTAAATTCGTACCCCCAACTCAACCTGCAACCCCCACTGCCCCATTTGAAAGGTATTTCAGATCTAGTGCTGAATTATTGATGCTCAGTAAAGCAGTCTTGTGTCGCCGCTTCAGACGCCTGTCAGAATTAGACGCGCTGAATTGATTCTGATGGTAAAAGGATTAATTGCTATCTATTATTCAGACTCAGGTGGGCTGAATATATTATATTGACATAAAAGAGTTTTGAGCGACCTTGTGGCTCAATCCACTGCTTGAATATTTATAACTAGCTTTTGACAGCGGCTTCGCCCGCGTGTATGTCGGAAAATATCTCACTGGATCGTACTACCGGGAATTCCTACCTTATTCCTTGTCTGTCTACATTATAAAGGGAACTTCTGTGAAAAATTTCAGCTTTCTAGGTCCAAGGGTTGGGGCTGGGCGTTGATGAGTCAGTCAGTCAGGACTTCTCTTTTTATTTATACAACGTACCGTTTTGCATCCTCGTCAAATTTCAGGGTGTGGTACAGAACATCACACCGAACAACTTTTTCCATGGCACCAACATCGTATTCGCGAAAAAATAATCAGCCGTCCCATACATTTGCATCGAAGTTTTCTATGGGACAGTTGAATGTTTGTACGCGCATGCTTCACTGTATTGTTCGCAGCACTATGTCTTGGTTTTTTATTTGGTCTGAGGTGACTGCAGACGATATTTTTGGACATAATACACAGCGTTGCAGGGTTAACTTAAATGTTTTAATTACACCCATGCTATAAATTCTGTATAAAAGTTTCTGAAACAGTTAACTTATTGCCAACATTAAAACAGCCAGTGTCATAGTAACCATGGTAACCATAATAGCATCCAAACGGGTGCTTTAATGTTGTACTGAATTTCATAATGCAACTCGTTTTCAAAAAAAGAACATTGTAATGCACGCGCGTTTCAATACAACAGCGCCGTAATTAAAAAAAAAAAACCGGGCAAGAGCGAGTTGGACTCGCGCACCGAGGGTTCCGTTCCGATTTCTGAAAAAGTGTGCTACTTAGAGACATCGTTTTATTTTTTCTGTAATCTTTACATAAACTTCTATCACATAGAATAATTTCAGATTTTTCGCTTTGCAAACTTCGGAGATGGGGGGGGGGGGGTATTTTTTTTACCATTTTATATCAAAAGTCGAAAACTATGCGGCCTAAAAAAAAATAAAAAATAGTTTGAGAATGTGCAAACGGCGCTCTTTCATGTGATACCCCACATGCCCTAGTAGCCCCACTTTAAATTTTTAAGACACCCTTTCAGTCCCAGTTTAAAAAAAATATAATTATTTTTATTTCTTTCTTATTTGCAAAATAGTTGGGTCAACGTCATCTAAAACTATTCTAAATTTCAAGTTGATAGCATTAGTAGTTCTTGAAATATCCAGCTGTGACAGACAGACAGACAGACAGACAGATAGATTGAGTCACACCATAAGGGTTCCTTTTTACCATTTTGGTACGGAACCCTAAAAAGAACTTATTCGAATTCACGTCGTATACTATGACGCCGGCGGCCATGTTCGATACGAGTATTAGTATTGCAAAAAACTGTTTCAGAACCAGAACCAAGAGAGGATTGAAATTGATTGATTATAGAGGATTGATAACATGGATGTAGATAAAGTCTTGTATGCAACTGTACATAATTAGGTATTAAAACACTCATGTGATACTATTATCACACTCGGCTTCGCCTCGTGTGATAAACCCACATTCGTGTTTTAATACCCCTTATTATACATCAGTTGCATAAATAACTATAATAATTATATTATTTTAGTCAGCTGTAGTGAATCTCGAGTTTAAAAATAATTTAATTGTTTTATTCTCAGAAGAAGATAATGATATAAAATTAATAGCCGCATATTTATTTATTATGTCAGACATAAACCTAGTTCCAAATTCTTTATTTAATAATCGTACACAAAGAATTTGGCACGAAACGCAAGATTTTACGGCACATCATTTTATGTGCATAAAATAAAACGTTATGGCACACGAAACTTAAAAACACAATAGCAAGTTTTCGCGGCATTTATTTACTAAGTTATGAATAAACTTTTCGCGTAACTTTCGCAAATAAAAGCAGTAATTCGCAAATTTTCCTTTCGCTCCGTAAAAAGTAAAAAATACGAGCGCATTTTGGTAAGTCCTCCAATATTGTATTACTTGCATTACAAATGTCGGTGCTTCAAGCAAAGGGAAGTCGAATTAAAAAGTAAAGCGTCCGCCAGTCCGCCTGCCGGTTTGGCTGAATATTAGTTTTTACGAGGTCCTCAAATCTTTTGGCGTAGAATCGTATTCGTAACAACGTCGGTTGGGTCGCCTACAATCCTACAAAGGGTGGTATTAGGGAACATTTTCATATTTTTACAAAGCCTTCATGTTTTGACAACGCTTCTTTTGTTTAGGTATTCAATTGTTTATTGGAGTGAAATATTATATCATTTTGCTGTTGTATTTTTACCCGACTAAGGCAAAGCCAAAATGAAGGGTTATGATTTTAGCAGTCTATGTATGTATGTAAGTATGTGTGTATATAAGTATGTATTTACGTGTGTTCCACCGTAGCGCCTAAATTACTGAACCGATTTTGATGAATGAGGTATCGATAGATTCGTAGTAATGGTCCGGATGACATAGGCTACATAAATTCTTCCTAAATTTAATATGGTGGATTTTACACGTACAGTGGGCTGCATCAATTGGGTACCCCAGTTGTATTAAATTTTCAATAAAACTGGGGTACCCAATTGATGCAGCCCACTGAACATTTCCGACCTCGAAAAAAATTAAATTGATCTAATCATGACATGTTTGGTATCGAAATGTCTGGACAAGCACATTACAAATATGTATATATATTTATGTAAATAAATATTTTGAACTTTTTAGATCAATTTTATTTTTCCGTAGTTGGGTTACAGTTTTTTAAACTTTATTAGAACTTCTCTAAATACATACAAAACAATTTCATTTAGGTAGCCTTTTGTAAATTTATTTTTTAACTTACACGTATTTTACAAGTGGGTCTGAACACAAACATACTTCTATGTTTGTCAAAAGTATGGCGTTTTCATAAGTCCCTTGATCCGGTGTATTACATATTTCCATGAATTAACAGGATGTGTCATGTGCTGTAACATAATATTATATTATGTCATCGGCTTCCTAATTCGATGTTGCAGCTATCAAATTAATTACCTACCTACTTAATTACATGTTGTTAATAAAGTTGTCAAAATTAAACCAACAACTTTCGTGGGCTCTCGAAGTATATAACACTAGCTTTTGCCCGCGGCTTCGCCCGCGTGGATGTCGGAAATTATCCCGCGGGAACATGCTATAGATAGTGCAATCCACGAAGACGCGCCTTACTACTACTCCTAACCGTTGCACGCATATACTATAAAAGGTTAGGAGGGGTAGTGGGGCGCGTCTTCGTGGATCGCACTATCTATACCGGGAATTCCTTCCTTATTCCTTGTGTACATTATCAAGGGAACCTCTGTGCAAAATTTCAGCTTCCTAGGTTCAAGGGTTTGGGCTGGGCGTTGAGCCCTTGATGAGTCAGTCAATCAGTCAGTCAGTCAGGACTTTTCTTTTTATTAATATAGATTACATGGGTTATGGTGTGGGTTACAACCATGCATCTTCTTCAGGGTAAGACCCTGATTCTTGCGTTGGTTTGTATGTTATTATATGACCTAAAATACTAGCCTAGAAAGCCTAGAAAGTCTTTAGGTAATTTTCATATCAAAATCAAAAGTCATAAGTATATTCAAACTAGGCTGAGAATCGGCACTTTTCGAACATCAAAATGACATAAGACAGTCCCCCAAAACGCCCGCCCTTCACCACTTCCTAGTGCTTTAGCTGGGAAGAAGAAGTGGCGCAACGAACTGTCCGGCAGCACAGCTGGATAGCTGTGATGCTTGAGAGTTTTAGCTGGGAAGAAGAAGTGGCGCAACGAACTGTCCGGCAGCACAGCTGGATAGCTGTGATGCTTGAGAGTTTTAGCTGGGAAGAAGAAGTGGCGCAACGAACTGTCCGGCAGCACAGCTGGATAGCTGTGATGCTTGAGAGTTTTAGCTGGGAAGAAGAAGTGGCGCAACGAACTGTCCGGCAGCACAGCTGGACAGCTGTGATGCTTGAGAGTTTTAGCTGGGAAGAAGAAGTGGCGCAACGAACTGTCCGGCAGCACAGCTGGACAGCTGTGATGCTTGAGAGTTTTAGCTGGGAAGAAGAAGTGGCGCAACGAACTGTCCGGCAGCACAGCTGGATAGCTGTGATGCTTGAGAGTTTTAGCTGGGAAGAAGAAGTGGCGCAACGAACTGTCCGGCAGCACAGCTGGACAGCTGTGATGCTTGAGAGTTTTAGCTGGGAAGAAGAAGTGGCGCAACGAACTGTCCGGCAGCACAGCTGGACAGCTGTGATGCTTGAGAGTTTTAGCTGGGAAGAAGAAGTGGCGCAACGAACTGTCCGGCAGCACAGCTGGACAGCTGTGATGCTTGAGAGTTTTAGCTGGGAAGAAGAAGTGGCGCAACGAACTGTCCGGCAGCACAGCTGGACAGCTGTGATGCTTGAGAGTTTTAGCTGGGAAGAAGAAGTGGCGCAACGAACTGTCCGGCAGCACAGCTGGACAGCTGTGATGCTTGAGAGTTTTAGCTGGGAAGAAGAAGTGGCGCAACGAACTGTCCGGCAGCACAGCTGGACAGCTGTGATGCTTGAGAGTTTTAGCTGGGAAGAAGAAGTGGCGCAACGAACTGTCCGGCAGCACAGCTGGACAGCTGTGATGCTTGAGAGTTTTAGTTCAGTTCGAAAACCAGAGACATACTGATTTTCACGAGCTAAAACTAAATTAAGATTTTCTTTCAGTCTGGTACACTTTTATGAACTTTACAACCCAATTTCTTTTACAAATAAACAAAACACACATAATTTTTCCCCTCGTAAAGTGAGGCAAATAAAGCCCGTAGGCCATACATTGCCTTACGTCTGTGGGAATTAATTGGTACGTGCACTAAATAAGAGTGCTGGTCTTAGCCGATAATCCGGGTGGCAGCGGTTTCATTAGCTAAGTGTGGGCTGCGGGGAGGGTACAGGTACGGATAGGTACTGTGGTAGGAGAGGCCGCTAGCCGCAGCCAGAGGGTTGTATTTTACGGAGGAAAATGATATGTATTGGCAAGCTGTTACAGCGATGATGTAATGTGCGTCTAAATTTAAAAATGCATATTTCTACAAACAGTAGGTAGTTTCCTTTTTCTGACGTTACCTATGAGATTAAAACTGACAAAGAGTGCAATTGACGAAATTAAATCATTTTATTTGTTTGTTTCAATATGAATGAGATATTAACAATAGTTATTTATGCAACTGACGTATAATAAGGGGTATTGAAACACGAAGGTGGGTTTATCACACGAGGCGAAGCCGAGTGTGATAATAGTATCACATGAGTGTTTTAATACCTAATTATGTACAGTTGCATACAAGACTTTATCTACATCCCTGTTATGAATCCTCTAAAAAAGGTTCTGAAACAGTTTTTTGCAATACTAATACTCGTATCGAACATGGCGGCCGGCGTCATAGTATACAACGTGAATTCGAATAAGTTCTTTCTTTAAATTACGGCGCTGTTGTAGTGAAACGCGCGTGCATTACAAAGTCCTTTTTTTGAAAACGAGTTGCATTATGAAATTCAGTACAACATTAAAGCACCCGTTTGGATGCTATGTATTATGGTTACCATGGTTACTATGACACTGACTGTTTTAATGTTGGCAGTAAGCTAACTGTTTCAGGAACTTTTATAAAGGATTTATAGCATGGTTGTAGATAAAAGTTCTTTAAACCATCCTACCTTAACAGGTGTGCAAAAAGACGAGGTAGCTACCATATCATGTTCACAAAAATCCCTGGTGAAATATCGCAATTAAAAGACGCTCTTTACACCTACAGAAAGCACTTTTAATATCTGTTTGTTTCACCGTTACACCGGTCTATGAACTTGTAGATTAAATGCTAATAAATACCAGTTTCAACTGCCTTCATCGTCGACTTGATGCCTATGATTTCTTTCTTTCTTTCTTTTGACCCACAAGTTTTTGTTCTCCAAAGAACACATTGTGCAATGCAATGATTGAGTATTGAGTATTTTACTTAAATAACACAAGTTCAGCGCCGTTAGTCTGCTGCGCTAATTGAGCTGGTGCTCGCCCCCACCGCGGCAGCTGGTGACTCGCACCAACCACTATCGAATTAGCTAATAGACTTAAGGCCGAACTATACGCCAATGACCTTGAGCGGTTAGCTTACGCATTCTGGCCTGAGCTCACGCAACGCGTCGTACGTCCAGCCAGTAATAGGACTCGCCCATCAAGGAGCGCTGTCCCAAATTTTTAATTTATTATAATAAAAAATATACATGTTTTTAAAAAGTAACAAAACCAAATCATTTTCGTTTGTATTGCAAAGTAGTAGATATTTTTTTTATATTCTTTTGATAAAAAATGAAGGAGTAAAATGGTTTCATCTTAACGATTTGGAGGTGATTTGGGGTTTTTTTTTCTTATTATGTGATACCGATAGAAAAATTATGGCTAAACCAAATTACGATTCATATCATGTAGATTACTAACAATTTTGTTCAGATGTAATTTCTCTGTAGGTTCCGGCGAAAAACTGCTTCTTCTGCACGCTGTTTTTAAGCTTTTTTCGAAAGAGTAGCCTGTATGGGAACTATAGCTTAGGAGGCAGTTGTGGGACTTGGATGTTATAGGAAGAAAGACTAAAACGGCTTGTATGTGATGTCAAATACCAAAGTAGTGATCCTATCTACTGGTTTCTGAATAGAGAATTTGAAGCCGAGACTGAAGGTGACTCCTTCACTGTAGGTACGTATGCTTATTTTGAATACTTAAGTTTTAACTTCCAATTCTAAAGCTAATTATAGTAATGTTAAAGAAGATTACAAGTTCTAAAGTTCAAATTCTCAATTCAGGAACCTGGTGTTAGTGTAGAATATCGCTTGTAAAAATTAACTTGAATTTCTCATTTCTTTCTTTCTTCACAACTTAAAAGGCAGCCCTCGCTAATAGGCAGGACGAGTATGTTAAAAGCATGTTCCTAATATTAGGTACTGGATCTATTGTTTGCCGAGACTTTTTTATTGATTTATTTATATTTTATTAATGTTGTAAAAACTTTGCTAAAATTAAATAGAGCGGCAAGGTCATACGTTCAAACTAACCTTCATTAGGTCAGTCGCCTCGTTATAATAATGTTGATCATAAACACAATAATGTAATATAAGAAAATATGAATTATAATGTCAGCAAAGATAAAAGGTTGACAAATTAATAATTAATCGTCTTAAAAGTGAAACCGATTCCAATTACAACGGATAACACCTACACCGTCTTATTACAAAACGCGATTTAAATATAGTACTGGTATTATTACTAGGTTTAAACCATGACTAAATAAAACGTTATTATAAAATGAAGTTTATCACTAGTTCATGAACTATCTATGGTACTAAAGTTAAACCACAGAGACCCCTAGTTTATCTATTGGACTAACTGCGGTACTAATATAATAATAAGAATATAGGAACATCGCGTTTGGTAGTCGAAATAAGATGGTTATTATTTACCTAATAATAATTTAAAAGCCATGTTTTACTAACTTTTTCTTCAGAAATCCAGTTTTCAACCCGTTTTTTCTTTTGTTGTTTTCCACTTTTTACAATTAGTAGCACATAATTTAACCGGACACAACAACTCACGAGCAAACCACATACAGTAACAGTAATATTAAAAACAATTAGTGAAAATAAGAAGTTCATCCAGGTATTTATTATTATAGGACGCAACAAAAACATTCGTCTCAAGGCTCTCAACTCTCAAATTACACGCGCCGCTCGCCGTATACATGTCGCTCCACTTCAAGCTAGAGGTGTTAAAAAATATGACAACTTGTTTATAAAAAGCTCGTCAAAAGTACGAATTGTGCTTGTTCAATATATTGTAACATAGACAAAGAACAATTTTTGACCTATTTTTGTATTGATAAATAATTATTTAAACATTTCAAGTGATACTATTATATCAATATTTAGAGAAACGGAACGTTGCTTCAAATAAATACTGTAGGAACGAATGAAAGAATGCCATTTTTGTTTCTTATCTGTGGATATTTTAAAAGCATGGACCAGTGCGGCCCTTCATTGGTACTAACCATGGTACTAACTGATCCTCCGATAGTCTTCGTTTTGTAATCGGAACACATTTTGGTCCTGGTACTAGCTTTAATACCGTAACAATCCTAGACCTTTTAGTCTTGGTTTAAACCAGTACTTAAGCATTTTTTTGTAATAAGACGGACATAGTTTAAGTCCTACCTACTAAGGGCGAATTTCACCAATGAAACTGAATGCGTTCAGCACAAAATCAAGCTCAAAAAAAAAAACTTTATTTCGGACCTTGATTCGATGATGTTAGTAATACACACTAAGCTATGTGTAACGAAAGAAATAAAAAAATACCGGCCAAGAGCGATATTCATGTATTCATTGTTCTCTGAACGCTGTAGATGTGCTGGTGGTACATTTTAATTTGTTTATTAATTGCTTATTTTCTTTTTATTTTCAGGTAATATATTTTCCACACTACACAGAAAACCTCAATAGAAGCATAAAATCAAAAATCAAAATCAAAATCAAAAGTCCTTTATTCAAATTAGGCTGAGAATCAGCACTTTTTGAACGTCAAAATTACAGTAAGACAGTCCCCACAAAACGCCCGCCCTTCACCACTTCCTAGTGCTTTAGCTGGGAAGAAGAAGTAGCGGAACAAACTCCCCAGCAGCACAGCTGTCTGATCAGTTAGAAGAACTAGATTCTATACAATAGTACCTATGCAAAATAATTTACGCAACACAATACATTAAATTATATTTTTGTCAAATAAAATAAAATAAACAATTTTAGTAAGTACTTAACTCATGTAACCTGTCATTATGTAAGCTGATCCTGGAGAAAGAACATAACATAAACATTGTCTTGAGTTAATCACAGCGACCAACTATTCTTATCGTTTAAGTAATCGTTGATAGAATAGTATGCCTTTGAACAAAGATTGGATTTAACTTTAATTTTAAACGCATTAAAAGGCAAATCTAGCAAAGAAGAAGGTAGCTTGTTATAAAAAGTTATACCAAGACCAACAAATGAGTTATGAACCTTATGAAGCCGATGAAATGGAGCACGTAATTTATCCTTATTTCTGGTGTTAATATTGTGAATATCACTGTTTTTACTGTACAAATGTATATTTTGCCTAATGTATAAGATGTTGGCGAAGATGAACTGTGATGCCACTGTGAGAATACCAATATCCTTAAAAAATTCCCTCAGAGAAACTCTAGCACCTAGCTGGTAAATTGCTCGAACAGCTCGTTTTTGAAGAACAAAAATATTTTGAATATCAGCCGCTTTGCCCCATAGCAGAATACCGTAGGACATAACGCTATGGAAATAACTAAAATAGACTAAACGAGCTGTATCAACGTCAGTGTATTGTCTCACTTTCCTGACGGCGTAGGCGGCTGAACTGAGTCTTCCCGCTAGGCTTGATATATGTGGGCCCCACTGAAGTTTAGCATCTACTGTTATACCCAGAAAAACTGCTGATTCTACAGTCTTAAGCACCTCTTCATCTAAGACGATGTTGGGTCCCAGATTTCTAACATTCGGTAAGGCAAACTTTATACATTTAGTTTTCTTGGCATTGAGAACTAAGTTATTTGTCGTAAACCAATCCGTAACCATTGAGAGTGCACTGTTTACGTCATCAAAATCATGTCTGTTTCTGTCTACTTTAAAAATAAGAGAGGTGTCATCTGCAAACAGTACAACGTCACAGATACCCTTTAAATAGAATGGTAAGTCATTGATATACACTAGGAATAAGAATGGACCCAGTATTGAGCCTTGAGGTACACCTAACTGAACTGGTAGCCCGGAAGATTTCACACCATTAACATCTACACATTGGAACCTATTATGTAAATAAGAATTTATTACTTTGAGAGCTTCGTTTTGGACACCATAATGACGTAATTTACGCAAAAGCGTGTCATGGTGCACGCAATCAAAGGCTTTGGAGAGATCACAAAAAACTCCAATAGCATTTTGCGAGTTTTCCCAAGCGTTAAATATGTGTTTCAGCAGAGCAACACCCGCATCTGTAGTCGAACGACCTTTAGTGAAGCCATATTGTTCATCGTGAAGGAGTCTGTTTAAATTAAAATGTTTTAGCAACTGCTTGAGTATTAACTTTTCAAATATTTTGCTAAATGCAGGTAAGATAGAAATAGGCCTGAAATTTCCAACGTCATTTTTATTACCGGATTTAAATAATGGTATGACTTTGCTACTTTTCATGAGGTCAGGAAAAGTTCCTAAATCAACACATTTATTAAAAGTAACAGCTAGATAGGGGGCTACGATGTGTATTATATTACTTAATAGTTTAGTGGAGATGCCCCAGTAATCACCAGTGTTTTTAGACTTAAGTGTGTTAAAAACATTAACTACATCACGAGGTGTTACATGTTCGAAACTAAATAAGCGACTACATTTGGGCACACTACTATGCAAAAGGTTTTCAGCTTTAGATGGGGACGAATTTAAGGACCGAGTCGTAGTTATAGGTATGTTAGCGAAAAACTCATTAAATGCCTCAGCTACGTCAGCTGCTTTACTAATTAATTTATTGTCAACCATAATCTCAAGTTGTTCTTCTTGTTTCACCGACTTACCCGTTTCATTGTTAATAATTTTCCAGGTTGTTTTTACTTTATTATTGGATTTTTTAATTGTATCGCTTAAAAATTTAGATTTAGCAAAAACACAAATGTTTTTAAATAATTTTGAATAATTTTTGACATACTCTAGGAAAGAAGTATCAAACCTGTATTTTTTCAAACCGTATAACTCGTATAGTCTCGCTCTACTTTTATAAATACCTGGAGTAGCCCATTGGTTAAAGCCAACGGAGGTGCCATTAATGTTAATGGTTTTGGTCTTGAAAGTAGATTGGTATTCTTTTTGCACAACATCAAAAAGGGCTCCATAGATTTCATTAGGATTCTCGTGTTCTGCTAGAGATGGTGTAATTCTACGAGCTATATTATTTTTAAACTTGTTGCAACGACTAGCTGTATATGGCCTGCATTCTCTTTTATGTGGCTTTTTATGTAATGACATAGGGAAGCTAGCTAATAAACCACAGTGGTCAGATGTTAGGTCACTTAGCAGTAATTTATTTTTGACCTCACAATCACTAAATATATTATCAAGACATGTTGACGAAGTTGCCGTGATCCTAGTAGGTTCGAAAAACAAGTTAATTAAATTATAAGACCTGAACAGATTGAGAAGTCTAATACTTAATGGAGTAACATCTAAAATATTAATATTAAAATCTCCACATAAAATTATGCTTTTATTACTTGATTTTAACCTATTGAGTGTATCCTCCATAACCAACTCGAAACGAATAAAATCCCCAGAGGGGGGAGTATAATGTAAGTTTATAAACATTTAAGAGCAATCTAGAACCCTTAATAACCCTAACCACATACATACATAAATAAACTCTCTCTTTTAATTAAATCGCGTACATTTCTTGCACAGTCCCTTATCGCGCGTGTGGTCACCAGGGTTACGGCTTGTGTAACTACCAGTATGACACAGATTAATGAGCAGAAGTCCTACTCTTAAAACGTCATGGTAAAGTACCATATTTAAAAGTTCTAGCTTGATTAAACGAGGTAATACTGATGAATTTCTCCTACACGCTTGATGGGAACAAAACCAACTCAGTAAGGTGAGGATATCGTACGTCACTGGTGCATCACTGGTTCAGCCTGAGTCTCTCAGACTGTCATAGTTATCTCGCCGTCATCACTATAAAGTGTCATAAAAATACTCTCTCTAACACCTGTCATCATCTCCATAAAGCCTTTTCCAACTATGTTGGGGTTGGCTTCCAGTCTAACCGGATGCAGCTGAATACCAGAACTTTATTTGCAGTGACTGCCTATCTGATTTGCACAACCCAGTTACTGGGTAATACGATACCCCTTGTTAAGACTGGTTGTCAGACTTTCCAGCTTCGGACACCCGTAACGACTGTCTAAAATCCACGAATGGTAGCCATGACCAACGGCTTAACGTGCTTTCCGAGGCACTGAGTGGTTTCAGTATTTAAAGATGGTGGATGATGGATGGAACCCATCCACGGACCAATCGTGGTAACCATAGCTAACCTGATCGACCCGTGCGGCTGTTATTAATCAGCCACGAGCCCCCTTACACCTGTGCTGAATGGAAATTGAAATCGCAGTCAGTTATTGATCATTGAGCGTCTAGTTCAACAACATTCATTGCGTTATTTACGTTGTCGAGCAGACACATTTTTCGAACATATGAAGCAATGGATTAGCAATTTGCTTCAAAATGATTCAGATTCCAATTGAAAGTGTGTTACGCAATTAGGGTGCTGGTTTGAATTAGACAATACAATACAAACATTTGCATTATCCACCAACCCGCACTGGGCCCGCGTGGTGCATTACGCGGCACACTCCCTCTCGAAGCGACGAGCCCTGGTCCCAGCAGTGGGGACAGGCAGCTGATTATGGTTTGCAGAATGAGCCTCCTGTACCTATCTGTGTGATGACAACTTGTGGACCTTCACACAGACCACCTTATATGAATATCGAGTTCATACTATCGAACATCGGTAGAGTATATTTTGCAAGGGCTTGAGCGAGTTAAATTCAAATTCAAACGGTCATCGGATTTCATTTGAAAATGTAAAAACCACACCAATCAATATTTTGTACCAATATTATTTAGGAAAAGTCTCCACGGAATATCTTGCCCGTTCTTCTTCATAGTACCTACTACGCTTTGGAATGGCCACCTAGCTTCATATTTCTGACTGACCGACCCCTTAACAGTTCAAATGTGACTGTGCTTTGATTTTAATCCATCCGACAACTGTAATACATATAACAAATCCCCAGTGAGATCATAAGTAGGTCTGTACACTACAACTGATGATGCCCCTTTCTTTAACCAGATCTTCACAGCTTGATAGGCAACAGGGTTATTAATTCTACCTCGAATCAGTTATGATAACACCAACCCATTCCACAGAAACGTATTACCATATACTCACAGTTTTCAAAGACCACATTAGGAAGTCCCATAAAAAAAGGTGAGAACGCATACCTTTCATAGTAAGTAACACCTACCATCATCTCATACGCCACCACATAATTCCCAACTTTTCCGATCTCCCTTCGATTATCAAGTCATTTCCCGCCCCGATCCCCAATACCAATATACCAATTTCCAATACATTGGCCATATACGACGCCATATATGCGGCATCCATTGCCGGGTCGCTTCGCCAATTCGCCAGAACGGCCGAACTTACGGAGCGAGCGATACAAAAGTGACGCTATAATCCGTTACCCGGGCAATAAGGGCCATGCTCGGTGCAATACCGATCGCAGTTTACTATAAGAATGACGTCACTCGGGGAGCGAAACTGTCGCCTTTCTTTTGTCACAAGATTGTGTTTATACTTAGGGACATCGTCAGAATAAGTTTTTGGGAGCTTTTGTGGTATGTTTTTATGCTGTCGTATTTTTTGTAAGATATTGGAAAGTGTTGTTCTGCAACCATAAGTTTTAACTTTGAAATTCATGATGAAAACATAAAAATGTTAATTTCAAAAAGCCTCAATTTTACCCAGTGAAGAATAATAAAGTCGTAATGTTTAATTAAAACATACACCCGTAATTACCATAATGAGTTATTATAAAGTCCAGACGTGGTCATCTCATCAACTCTAATGGCCGCCCTCCTAATTTTCCGACAGCACTCGCGCCATCTTGTTCACTAATACGCCGGCCATTTTGTTGCTGTTTGCGCCATATTTAAATCACCTGGCCATAATAGCCAAAAGGCCTTCACGTAATAGTAGCCATTTAATAAAGGCCAAAAGTTCATAAAATCAGTAAATTGTTCACGTTTTCAGTTTAGTAGCGAAACCTTAAAATAATTATGTTCTTGGTATGTAAATTTTCGTCTCATGAAAGCCGTACCGTAAGTTTTGGAGACAGTTTATAAGGACTAAAGTCGTTCTTGTAAAATGGCCTCACGTTTCTTGCAATTTTCATCATGGTTGACATAATATAAAATAATAGGCCGCGATATGAGACTAAAGACTAAAAATTGAGTTGATTTCAAGACTCTAAAAAGTCTAAAAATAAGAACTAAGAAAATTTAAATGCTTTCAACATGTCTTTCTATTCTATTGTCGATCTACGTTTAGATACGGTATACGAAATCATTCCGTAAATTGGCTCAAAACATTATTCATTTATTCGACTGATGGATTTTCCTTGTAACATGTTACGCATCCATTAGCAGTAATAGATTCACGCCCTTTCTTTTTCAAGCACCTTTCAATATTAGGCGAATAAATAGTAGCGATAACAACCATAGATATACGATTGCAATAACCACCCCGTGTGGTTGCGCGGCCGGCATTTGTGCAATAAATCAACCAATGACGTACGTGTATTGCGTATGTGTGGATCGCACTACACTACACGTTTTCATTCAGACTGTAATAATTTCGTTAGTGCGGATAGTGGTGTCGTCCACAGCTTCGAATTTATGCGTTCATGGGTTTGTATTGCGTTTTAAAGTTTGATCTTGATTTGTGGATTCAATATGTACCTACCGGGAAACGGTATCGCTGTCAAATTTTTTTTGGGTTTTGAATGATGGCAGCTCGAAAACAAACAGCAAAAAGTTGTAAATTGATTTAAACCGTATGATATTTCAATGAAACTCTGATGAATTAGGGCAATAATAAGAAACGATGAATGTAAAGGAAGATCCATATTAAAACTGAAAAAACAACCTAAAACCGAACTGGAGATGACTTACTTACCCTCTCCAACATATGAGATTATGTACCTAGGTCCTAGGTACTCTAAAGAAACATCAAAAGTCTACCCCGGAGCGAGGAGTGCAATGAAAATAAGTCGCAACTCATACCCAAGACGAGCTGTAGGTAATATTTGCGCAGGTTCTCAAATAGATCATCCTAGTGATACTGGGGACGATAGACAGCCAATATTGGAGGTTTTATTGCACTGATTTTCTTTTACAAACATTTGAAAAGGAAAACGGAACGGATATTGTAAAATAAATGAATCTTATGTTGTACGGGCACAATGAAGAATAGGAACTTGACATAAGGAAATAGTATCTTTATATAAGTCTATTTAGGTACACTACACATATTCCGTTAGTTAAGAAAAATAAAAGCATTATAAAATAAAATAAATATATTTTATATAGTATAATAAAAGTATAAATAAATGAGTTATTTTGACAGAAATATGCAGTAATATCGTTTATTTACAACAATATTACCGTAACGTAAATAAATCGTACCAAGTGATAAAATCAACAAACAATTATACAATACCCTCATTTATTGAAATAACACCGGCGGCACCTAATTGGCTCTCGCACAGTCATTTGTTATTCTATCATTAATTAATGAAGCATTGGAAACTAATGTAATTAACAGGAACACAGGTAACTAATATCCCCCGACGTTGCCCATAATACCCTGCCGTTGCCCATTACCGGGGCAATGTGGGCAATCTGGGTCAGTGGGCATAAACCTGCGGATTGTGAATACAATGAAATATTTAGCCGTGAATGATGAGAAATGCTTTTTTGTGTTCCACCTTTTTTTTCGCTTTGTCAAGATTTGATGGGTTTATTTATATTTCATTCGTTAAGCTGACACTGTACGGTAATTTACATTGTTCAACGAAATATAGAAAGGTACAATACGCGCCACGAAAGATGAGACTTGACCGCGCCTCCCGAGCTGTTTCCGCCGCCCCGATGACGTGCGGTACCTTCCAGCGCCCTGACCTCATACCGCTAAAGAGACCTAAAATCGTCTACTGCGTAATTCAAACCACGTGGCGTGTCACCAAAGCCAATTTAGCTTTCCTTTTTCTCATAGTCATGGTATAAAGTATAGTATGCAACTCTTGAATAAAACGGATTTTTATCGAGGGCCATGAATCACTTGCGTCGCTCAGGATTCTAACACTTGAATCACTCGCTACGCTCGTGGTTCAATCGTCATGAATCACTAGCTCGTCATTCATCTATGGCCCTCGCTTTAAATCCGTCCTTTATTCACTAATTGCATGATGTACTATTTTTTGTCTATGTACTTTTTGCTGTTGGTATTATTTGCTTGTTTACAACCTAATTGTTTAATAATAACTCTAAACACATTAAGGGAAACTGTGCAACAAAGCGTAACTCTGGGGGCACGACTACACAGTTAAGCGTAAACTAAATCGATATTCTGAGAGTTCCCTCTTAAGATATAATGGCGTCTTGATGACTCTTAGCCAAACACTTACGAAGTGCGTCGAAAACCGTTTTAGAGACCTTTTAGAGTTAGAAAACCGTATATTTATTTGGTTACCAAATAATAAATCATTTGAATAGAGTTTTGTTTTGTCCTAGTATATGAACATGTTATACATATTATATATTATGTCACCGTATAGTAATAGTGGCCACACTTGAACGGTCAACGTCAATGCTCATTGAATTCACACCCCTCGTCCATCGGCAATGTGAATGCCGTTGTCAAATTACCGCGTAGTGGTGGCTACACCTACGGTTATCGCCCTTCAACGCGATGATCAACGGCGATGTCCGTATAGTGTAGCCCCGGCATTACCGAGAGGGTTCACAATCTGTCCGATTTTATCATTCGTAAAATTGTGAACCGCCCCTGATTGGTTCGGTCTTAGCGGTAGCTCGTTCTGTGTCCATAGACTGAAAACAAACATAGGAGTCAAATAAAGAAATGCACTCATTTAATTGTTTCAGATCAAACCGACTCTCCCGTAGTAAAGATTTCATAAAATAAAGCTTAGTAGGTACAGCCAGCTTAGGGTATAAGCAGCACTACATCAAACCAAGTGCATAACGCTATTATCCGCTCTTCAAGAGTATTATATGCTCGTAATCTATTTGATATTCTGTGCGCGCAGTGGAAGATATTATGGTCGGTGCAATAACTGGGCAGAGTGGACTGTGCCTTTGTATTGCTGGTACAATGAGATGGAACGGGTTCAAGCGTGGAAGAAATATAGGAGGGAAAATGTCTGTGAAATAATTTAAGGTTTTGAAGTTAACGGGAAATTATATAGTTACTGACTTTGGCTTTATACCATGTGAGGACGACAATAAATGAATAGGAGTATTTTGAAACCATCCAAACATCTAAGTAAATAAAAAATCAAACAATCTAAATGGTAGCAATAAGCCGAATTTTTGTTTCGTCCAATCGGCCAACTACGAATATCTATCTAGAGTGATTATTTGGATATTATGTATTTTTTTGTGAAATGATAACGACATCAGCTTGATAATATACGAAGTTTAATTGAGGTATTCCACTTAGGGTACTGATTTGAACGGGACTTCCTCGAACGGCACTGAAACAAAATTTAGTAAAGTGCGGTTCGGTGGAACAGTTTTCTACTGTAGATTCTGTATACAAAGAATGATGGCATAATTTGTACAAAAAAAAAAAAGATTTGTAGAGAAGTTGGAATTAAATTTTTATACTCTTGGATGCCTAAAGAGTATCTTCTGGCATCTACAATATTTTATAACCCTATGATAAAAAATATAATGTTAAAAGCAAATAGTTTAACGAAGAGCTCATTATTTCAGAACGAAACGGCGGCTGCCAGTGTAAGACCCGCTAGACCATAGATTAAACACTTACGACAGGGGGCTTACTTGAGTGTATGACTTAAACACCGTAATAATATTTATTTTACATTTTAATAATTTTAAACATTAAACTAAATAAGATATTATTTATGTACCTACTGGTCTTTTTCTGTGTTATATATGTGGCCTCTTTGCTTCGACTTACATTTCTTTTTAAATTATGTCATGTCATCCTGTTTGTCACTGTCACAAGAATAAAAATATTGAATCTTTATTAAAATAATTATAATAATTTAACTAAAAGATACATAAACAATAAACATAAACCGTTTCGCATGTGCTCTTTGAATTTATTCAAAGGCGTTACCCTGATTAGAACAGAAACCTTCGGAACACCCAGATCTTTCACTTGAGTTTATTCAAAGGCGTTACCCTGATTAGAACAGAAACCTTCGGAACACCCAGATCTTTCACAGATGTTCAGGAGACGTAATCAACTTTTGGAGGGAGATGGGCTGGTTGGAATAACCTTCCTCGGCCGCCATGGCTCACGTACAATGGTCCACTTGAAGAACTAAATACAGAAACCAAACCCAAACATAGAACATAGATCTTATGTATCTAATAGTTTTATAACTATGGTCTCTTTGTCATACAGTGAGTACCTAAGTGTACCTATGTAGTTTTTTGGAAATTAAATATGCACAATTTGACCTGCGTGTGGCTCAATTTTATTGTTTCATTTCACGTCATTTCTATGAAAGAAAATAAAAGACAGAAAGACAGAAAATACATTTATTTAGAACAGACTAAAAACTAGCCTACATGTATAAGTCAACCGCATATCAATGGTAACAAAACTAGTAAAAGCAGATCCTGTCCTCTGTAAAACGTATTATATTAAGCCAGTTCCGCTTCAAATGGTTTTGTTACCTTTGATATCCGGTTGCACCAACCAATGTTCCATCCCGTACTTAATCATGGACGTATAAAAAAATACTTAACTTTTTTCTATAAGGTCCATGCTATACAACATGTCCCAGAATTGAAGGCACAACCGTTTCGGGTTAATGTACTCATCATTATGACCAACTTTTACCCGGGTACGAAACCGAAATTGCGAAAAAAAATCAGCTGCTGACGAGTTGATGTACGGAACAGCTGATTTTTTTTTCGCAATTTCAATTTCAATTTCAGTTGCATAATAACTTGTCAGATGTGGTGGTCTCATTGAACCTGAATAGACGCTCATCTGACTTTATAAGTATCACAGCTGATCGGGATAATGTATTATTCTTCCCGCGATTAGCCTATGATGACTTATTATTATTTTCCTTGGGTACTTACCAAATACGGCAGGTTAACTCTTATTATAGTGAACATATTAAAATTAACGGCACCTACATAATTGAAGTACATATTGAGACAGACTGATGTAACTTGGTAGTTCAGCACATGAACTACCAAGTTACATCAGTCTGTCTCAAATGAATGTCAATGAAACTGAGGGCTTTACATTATTAAGGGGCAAAATACGTTCACGGCATGTGGGAAGAAAAACTTATTATGTTTATATTTTGACTAAAACTAATTTATCTGGGCGAAGTGGCATCCTAGAGTATTGCTGTAATTGCATAGTTGGTCGCCGAACGATCGGTTGTTGTGCCCATGTAATGACAGTTGTTTGGTATTTGGGATGGGCAAGGTATCAGGATAACATTATACTACCAGCTCAGCATTTGAATCATGTTTTTGTAGAAGAGGAATAAAGACAAACATCAAGATGTTATTTTTTTTATTAGACCTAACCTGATGTTATTTTTGTCATTTCATATGAACTTATTAGGTACACTTTCACAGATTAAGGTTCGCTCATAAATATTTACTCAAGCTTGATATTAATTTGACGTCTTCTACACCTAGACATAATCTTTAGGTATCTTCAGGGTTGGTGTCGTACTGCTGAGTGCTGCTACGGTCGGAGCAGTGCGGATTTGATGTGGGTATCATCCTCCCGCCCTAATCCCAGTTTATAAGTAGTCTGCCCAATTTGTGTATCTTGACTCTCGGATGTGTTATCCGTAGCCTTCATCACAGTAGTCACCTTCACCTTTCCACCCATATCATCTTTCACGCAATCCATAATCGTTTCATGAAAAAGTCACAAATAATGATTAATATACTTTTTCAACTGTAAACAAGAAAACACATCTGACTTGTCTGTCAGTTTGATAGATCCGGTCATCCGGTAGTGTCACTTGTCACTTTGTTTTTTTTATAAATACAAAATGGTCAACGAGATGAAACGAAAAACTGATAATTTAATTTCGAATTATTTTAAGTATCTGCATGGGGTTTAAAAATATGATAAGTATAGAAATCTACTCCTGGTAATGTATTCTAAACATTGGAAAATGTTTTGAACCCTCAAAATGACCAGTTTTTTTTGTACAAATTAATGTATGGACATTGCCTTCATTCTTTTAAGTTAAAAGAAAAATTCAAAACGGCGATTCTAGTCGTAGGCAAAAAGAGGCTGCCAAGCTAAAATAGGATTGGGCGGGTCATGCCAGCCGCGTGCACAGCGACCGCTGGGCAACAGTCCCCTCACGGGTGCCTGAGGATGGACGGCGCCGCCGAGGCTGGCCCAGAAAGAGATGGCGAGATGACCTAGGCACGTACTGCAAGGGTTGGATCGAGGTGGCCCTGGAAAAGGATGCTTGGAAGTATTTGGGAGAGGCCTTTGCTCAAAAGTAGGACAGTGTAGGACATTAAAAACATACAGAATCTCTTTCGGAATTTCGAAAAATCCAAGATGGCAGATGAATAATAGCAATATGCTATTTTCATACAAAAGGTGAATAACCTTCTTGCGTAGCTAACATACGCTAGTTGCTACGCGATCTACGGCGTAGCTCGCACTGTGCTACGAACTTCCGTAGCCACGCCTTTGCTACGCTTTCAGAAGCTTTTTGTATCAAGCTATCATCAGTAGCGTATAGTCCTGGCCCCTGTCTGAATCAAAATTTGTTGGGGCCCTTTTTACCCGACAGCAGCAAAGCTCCAAATGAGGGTATTTTTTTTTTTGCAAAATAAAGAAAATGGCTGGCTCCCGACTCGGAAAGGTCAGTTTTCTATGTGATTTTACTAAATTAATGAATCCAAGAGCTTGAAAATTGGCCCCGCCTGTAGCTTGAAACCTTGAAGATAACACAAGAAATCAAATTATGAAAATGTTAGAAAAGTTTAAAATGAGTGATTGCAATGGAGTAAGTACACCACTAACCAAAGGATTCCAAGTAAACTCGCATGAAGGAAAACCCTTTGTAAGCCATGTCTCAATTACGTTAAGTTTCATATTTTCATTAATTAGGTACGTGTCTCTTATCAATAACAATTTGGAGTTTTGGATAATATTTTACCAATTTTTGCTTCCACTATATGGCTGATACGGCGGTGCCACTTCCCTGGCTGTCATATTATTGATTTTGTTTAAATACCTCGCAATATAAGGACGAACTTTTCCTTTACAATCCAACAGGCACCGAAACTCATTTATTTCAGACTCCGATCCAATCAAAGACTCCGTCGTATGGGCAGCACAAAGCCATCCTCTTCACCCCGCCACCATTGTACGATGCTGAAAATGAAGCATTTGCCAGTATAAGACGGGGGGTCACAATGTGGGGGGGGGGTCGTCATTTGTCGGAGCCATCTGAACGGTATTTATTTTCCAAACAATTTTTCTATATTTTATTGTTTTTGTTTGTATTGTTTAAAGGTTCAAAGAATGTGACCAAATATTTTGAATGACGTATTTTTCAATGAGTTTCGAAATTAAACTGATTGCAAGAGTAAACACCATAATCAGCTTATAACGTTCCCAACTTCCCACTGCTGGGACACGTAGGTGAGGCTTTCTCTCTGTGAGGGAGTGGATCCGAGTAAACACTGTAACACCTTTAACAGCAGTCACATTCTGCTGACTATTCCCCAACTTTCTCTCTGTGAGGGAGTGGATCCGAGTAAACACTGTAACACCTTTAACAGCAGTCACATTCTGCTGACTATTCCCCAACTTTCTCTCTGTGAGGGAGTGGATCCGAGTAAACACTGTAACACCTTTAACAGCAGTCACATTCTGCTGACTATTCCCCAACTTTCTCTCTGTGAGGGAGTGGATCCGAGTAAACACTGTAACACCTTTAACAGCAGTCACATTCTGCTGACTATTCCCCAACTTTCTCTCTGTGAGGGAGTGGATCCGAGTAAACACTGTAACACCTTTAACAGCAGTCACATTCTGCTGACTATTCCCCAACTTTCTCTCTGTGAGGGAGTGGATCCGAGTAAACACTGTAACACCTTTAACAGCAGTCACATTCTGCTGACTATTCCCCAACTTTCTCTCTGTGAGGGAGTGGATCCGAGTAAACACTGTAACACCTTTAACAGCAGTCACATTCTGCTGACTATTCCCCAACTTTCTCTCTGTGAGGGAGTGGATCCGAGTAAACACTGTAACACCTTTAACAGCAGTCACATTCTGCTGACTATTCCCCAACTTTCTCTCTGTGAGGGAGTGGATCCGAGTAAACACTGTAACACCTTTAACAGCAGTCACATTCTGCTGACTATTCCCCAACTTTCTCTCTGTGAGGGAGTGGATCCGAGTAAACACTGTAACACCTTTAACAGCAGTCACATTCTGCTGACTATTCCCCAACTTTCTCTCTGTGAGGGAGTGGATCCGAGTAAACACTGTAACACCTTTAACAGCAGTCACATTCTGCTGACTATTCCCCAACTTTCTCTCTGTGAGGGAGTGGATCCGAGTAAACACTGTAACACCTTTAACAGCAGGCACATTCTGCTGACTATTCCCCAACTTTCTCTCTGTGAGGGAGTGGATCCGAGTAAACACTGTAACACCTTTAACAGCAGTCACATTCTGCTGACTATTCCCCAACTTTCTCTCTGTGAGGTAGTGGATCCGAGTAAACACTGTAACACCTTTAACAGCAGTCACATTCTGCTGACTATTCCCCAACTTTCTCTCTGTGAGGGAGTGGATCCGAGTAAACACTGTAACACCTTTAACAGCAGTCACATTCTGCTGACTATTCCCCAACTTTCTCTCTGTGAGGGAGTGGATCCGAGTAAACACTGTAACACCTTTAACAGCAGTCACATTCTGCTGACTATTCCCCAACTTTCTCTCTGTGAGGGAGTGGATCCGAGTAAACACTGTAACACCTTTAACAGCAGTCACATTCTGCTGACTATTCCCCAACTATTTAAATGAGGCCGAATATTAACTAATATTCAGTAGTTCGGTACAAGTACAACCCTAGTTATAATGACAAAAAATATTTGTTTGTCTATCACTATTCGGATATTACGGGACTGTCCTATAATTATCAGAGGTAGCTTTCAATCCAATAGATTTAGAGGGGGGAGAATTTTAGTCGTGTTTCGTCAACGAAATCAATACCGGTGGTGAATATCAGTCGTTATTCCGCTCCACCGAGCGACTGTAATCTACTGTTGACACTGCTGAGCGAGTCCGCACCACAGCACAGGTAGGTACAGACGTCCAGCTTCATACAACCCGCGAAAACTGGCGCACGTATACATAGACGTCTACGCGTGTCGGTCTTAAGAGGAAATGCGGGAGGCGAGACTTGAAATTAGGTATTTGATGAAACTATTGCTGTCGCTCTGCGAGCACTCCGCCCTAATATTCGTGCGATAAGGAACTGTAGATCCGACTGAATAGCCTATGTAAAAAGTCATATTTCGAGGTTTGCCTCTCGCCTATTTCCTCCTCCAATATTGGACCAATTTAAAAGATATTTCATAAACTGACTATGAAGGAAATATACTATGCCCCTATGTTTCTCTTTTTTCGTTAATACTACTAGGCCTCTGTTGACAGCGATCTGAATAGGCAATTTTGAGCATTTGTTGAGAGTTTTAGTTCTTATAAAAATAATGTATCATCAAAAAGGAAAACATAGGGGTATACAAGTAGCTAATATTTATATTTCTGTAAAAAATCATTGCTTTATGGTCATTAACCAGAAAGAAAACAGGCGAGAGCGTTTCTATGGAGAAAAGAGCACCCGCATTTCCTCTTAAGGCGACAGCGCCAAGGTAGCTCGCGCAATTAAAATTTTCTTACGTTTTCTGCAATTCGAAAGTCAGTATTATGTTGTATGTTGATCAAATTATGACTCGCGGCCCGTAACAAGTATGTATTTACAGAATTATAATCATTAAAGTCATCAAAACAACTCTTTAAGACCAAGTAATCCTATTGAATGACTATTTTGGGAAATCATTACATTTGAGGGCATATCTAACTTAAGGAGTTGTATTGCTGATTCTATAAATGATGATAATTTTGTAAATACATACTTTTTACGGTCATCATAATAAGCACAATCAGCCTATAACGTTCCCACTGCTGGGACACAGGCCTCCTCTGTGAGAGGGAGCGGGCCGTAATCCACCACGCGGGCCCATTGCGGGTTGGTAGATGTCACATGTGTTTCTAGAACACGCCGGTGTCCTTACTATGTTTCCCTTCACCCTTTTGAGAGCAATGGTGATGAAATAATTTACACAAAGTAAAGCGCCCATCTAGTTTCGAACCTACGACCTACGACTCGTAAGTCGTGACCGTTACCACTGGACCATCACTGCTCTCGTTACGGTAGCGAATTATTATTTTGATCAACATACTACCCGCCACTGACCTGCAAATTGCAAGAAACGTAAGAATGTTTGAATTTCGCAAATGTCAGTCGTGACTTCGTGAGTGCGTTTGCATTGCACTCACTGTACGACATCGTAGACGCGTTTTTCGCTCGATGTATAGAGCTGACCTTCTGTACCTGTTTACTTTGTGTCGGTATCCTGCGCGGCTATTCTGTACACTGTCCACTAAATAAACGGTGGTTCATAATCATTTTGAGCGGACTATGAATATATAATGTTCTTGAATTTATGTTGGGGACGGAAACGAATTTAATTTTTAAATGCTTAAAAGTGGTTTCAGGAAGTAGAAAGCGTCGCAAGCTTTTCCATTAGTAAACATATTATAGAAAAGTCGCGGTGATTCTCCCGCATCTAAGGTTTCTAAAACATGCAGGGGCGCAGGCGGGCAAATATTAGTCTGTTCAAAACTTGAAGTGTAGAGATACGCACTAAGTTGCAACGTAATGTGTACCTTAGAGTACACAAAAGCTGGAAGAAACTTTTGCAACTTTTTTTTCCAAGTTTGAATTATAAGTTAACTTTTACGTAGCTTACCTTTATTTGTATCACGTTATTTAGGTACTATTAAAGGAACAAATTGAACTCGAGAAACTATTTTTTTTTTTTGGATACTGCTTAACGCAACAATTTGTCCTTAGATATTTAGCTGCTCTTTTGTTCGAAGTTATTCTGTAATTTGGTCTTTGAAGCAGTGAGGAATTGTCCGTTGACCACCCTCGCTTATTCTGTTGGGAATCGGTTTATTAGAGTTGGAACACTGTTCCTCCTCAGTCTTGTGTATACAAATCCCACTCAATCAGCAGCCAGGGACTTGACATGTTTGGTTAATTTTTTCTGGTAGTTTTGACTACGGGCAGTGATTTCTTGTTTCACCGTTTTGAGCTTCAGATCTTGCAGGACGTATTTATTAAGTATGCATTTAGGGATGTTATTTATTTTTGAAGATTAACATCTGATAAATCCTTTGTACTAGTATTAGGAGAGGGAGACTAGTATTACAGCACTAGGAAAACCTGTCACAAGATTACCAAAATTTAGTAAAAGTTGTTTGTTATCATGAGCACAATCATGTGTTTAGGTATCGGTCACTAATTACCAGTCAGCCTATACAGGGTGTAAGTGTAAACAGTGCCAATCTTTTAAGGGGTCGTTGCTCATCATTAAGAACAACTTTTACTATGGGACCAAACCTGAAATCGCGAATAAAAAATCAGGTGTTCCCTACATTTTGACGAATTATGCGAACAGTTGATTTTTTTTTCGCGTTTTTAGGTTTGGTCGCATAGTAAAAGTTGTTCATAATGGTGAGTACAATGACCTCTTCTTATAAGATTGCAACTGTTTACACTTACACCCATATTATGTATAGATTGATTATTTTAAAATTGGGTAGGAGAACACAGTCAGTAACCAAAAATAAAGGAAGAAAACAATATATTATAAACATTTTTCCTGACGCAAATGAGTTTGTCTCCTCACTACAAGCCTGACACGCCATTCCACATTTCCCTTTGAACAAATTATAATTACAGTTTCATTGTGCCGTGAACGCGACACATGTCACATTGTTCCCTCCAATATCTGCTGCCATTATTGTGGCGAATCTGTTCCCAGCAAACACGTTTAGACTAATTAGATGATTACGCTAATTACTGTGTTTTACACTGCGGTGGACAGATTCTGTCTCCTAATAAATAGGAATTTGTTGATATTTTATGGGAGTTTCAGTATAAATAATGACATTTCCAGTCTTTGCATGTGGCGTTTTTAAAAGTTTGGTTCAATGTCTCACTATCAAGATTTGTTTCGGGTTGCCAGGATTTGTAATATTTTTATCAACTAGCTGACCCGACAGACGTTGTCCTGTCCCAACACACACCCTCACACACACACACACACCCCTACACACACATTACACATTATTATTTTAAACACAATACATAAAGTAGTTTAGATTAAAAAAAGAAAAATTGTATTTGTAACCTTAGCGATGATTATTATTTTCACTGTTTGTATTCCTGTAGTTAATCTGTGAACAGCGTTGTGGGCTGCAATATTGTCTATAAGTTTTGTGTATTTCCTTTTCTGTGTTTTATATTGTAGCTGTTAGTTGTTCCTTATAAATAAAATAAAATTAAATTAAATTTCAATAATTCAAAATTCCCATAGAAAATCCACTTTCAGTTTTCCCGAATTTTAAAATTTTCCCGGCGACTTTTCCAATTTTTATCACCGTTTAAGCCATCCCTGGACTACGAAAAACACTTCAAAACCTAAAACAGCTAAATCGGCCCAACCGTTCTCGAGTTTTAGCCAGATAAACGAACAGCAATTGATTTTTATACAATATTTGTATACAACGTGTAACGTTAAATGCGCAAAACCTCTTAAGGGGTCATTGTACTCATCATTATGAACAACTTTTACTATGGGACCAAACCTGAAGTCGCGAAAAAAATCAGCTGTTCAGTACATTTTGACTAATGCGAACATAAATGTATGTACCTACTGAACAGCTGTTTTTTTTTTTTCGCGATTTCAGGTTTGGTCCCATAGTAAAAGTAGTTCATAATGATGAGTACCTACAATGACCCCTAAAGAGGTTTTGCGCATTTAACGTTACACGTTGTATAGATTTAACATTATTTTTCTTATCTCCTAAATTTAATTTATTTGAAGACTGATTTATGACTAGGTCGTAGTGGTTTACCTAAGTGGAAAACCTGTCTGCAACTCTTGACCTTATTATAAAACTGCTACTTTTAAACTCTATGCAAAGTAAGCCCGCTCTTTACCCATTTCACACTCTTAATAAATACACCATCTACTTGATAGTTATTATTAGAAGTTACTATGATAAACGAAAGTTTCAATTTAGCAAACACCCACAGCGGCTTTCATCTCGAAATACTTACAAACAAACGTAAGACAAAATGGAGTTTAGTACTAACACAGATTACTACAGATGGGACACTCCGCAGTTTAGGTATGAAGCTACAAGTACACGGCGGGCCCCGTCCGCGGGGCTAATTCACCAGAAATGCCGCGCGCCGAAAGTATAATAGTAACGCGATAGAAAGAGAGGATATGTGTAGGTGAATATACCTGTAGGTAATTAGCGTTCTGCGAACTGAATTGTACTTTATTGTGTAGCAAGAGACGCATCTTATTTAAATGATTTTGCGGAGTGTTCCATCTGTATTAATCTGTGGTACTAAGAATAAATCCTGGGATAATTTCACAAAGAGTTGCAGGAATACGTAGGTGCAATTAGGACTTGCATGCACTGAGGAGAACGCGTTTAATGCGAACGTGACTACTGCAATCTCGTAACCCACTCTTCGTAGATAAGACGATATTAGATTATGTCAGTTGGACATAAAATAGAGATATACCTAATTTGTTTATTTATAAGGCACACTTCTTTACCCACTCGTTTACAAATTCCTGTGTAAATAAACAGGCGTGCAGTTCTTCAGTAATCATCCTATATCTTCGGTTCCTAGATCATAACATTTTCATCAGATCATAATAAAGATGCACTTCGCAAAATCATTTAAATAAATAGCGAGTCTTGCTACGACACAATAAAGTACAATTCAGGTCGTACAGCGTTTATTACCTACAGTTATATTCACCTAGAAGTTGCCTATGTATCGCATAACACTTATACCTTCTGACTTGTTAGGGTTGTCTTTTTTAAAGACGCGGCGCGTGAGTGAGTATCGAACTAACCTGCGATGCGGTCGGTGTGCGGCAGCCCACACTGAATTAGCTCGACAAGTCGAGCCTGCCACGTAGGTACTTGTAGCTTCATAACTAAAATGTATTTTACTATCAAGTTCTAATAATATCTCGTGGGCTTCAGCAGGAAATGTAAGAATATGAATACGTACAAGTTTCAAACCAACTATCTATCTATGAAACAAGAGGAATGTTTCAATAACGTCTTCACACTGAACGCTAATTGGCGCGCGTTTGATACATTTAGACGCGTCTCCATTGTCGCGCGTCGCGTCTTGTCGCGCAATGCGCTGTGTGGCGCACGCCTAATTGCTGAGACAGATTACACCGTGAGTAGATGCAGTTTGTAACTATGTATAACTTATATTTTGAAACTGTGGCGTGGGTAGGGGTAGACGGACGAATTAATTAATAATACGTAATGGAACCCTCAACACTATTTAGTTGGGGTAAACAATTATTTTAATTGGAGCAGCGTTTAGAATTTAATAGTTTGAAATTGAAGTAGGTATGTGGTGTTATTTAAATTGTGTTACTTATTTAGGGGCTGATTTTTTAATAGTCAGATAACTTAACTTTTACTTGAAGAATAAATTACAGTTTGACATATTTTGTAGGTATATAAAAGCTGTCAAACCGCCATATTTATTCCATAAATAAAAGTTATCTGACTATTGAAACGAAAAATTAGTATAAATATTTGATCAATTAAATGGCATGTTCCTGATGTTTAATTATTTTCTTTATCAATAGTCAACCACTTAGTGAGACAAGCCCATCGTGTGAACACGGCACGAGGCAAAAGCTCTTCATCTAAATCCTATTTAGGTATTGAAAATAACTTGTAAAACATAGAAGACGAAACACCCACGTTATTTAACACCCACACTAATAAACCAAGTTAAACTCAGAAAGTATTTAACCGACTTCAAAAAAGGAAGTTTTGTATTCGACCTGTATGTATGTATGTTTGTATGTCCGCGATTTTCTCAAAAACTAATTAGCCAATTTGATAATTCTTTCACTAACGTGATCTACATACTTTCGGGAAGGTTGTAGTATACAGGGTGTTAAAGTAATTGCGTGCCATAGTAGGATCAGTATCGATAAAGGAACCCAGGAAAAAAAAATCAAAAAAAATATTGCAAGATCAACCTAATTTATCGTTTAGAATTAAAATTATCGCGAACCGTTTTCAGTAGCAAATAATGCACCGGCCCTTAGTATTCGGACGCGAGAAGTGAAGGACAAAATGACAACGCGTTCGATAATACTCGTAAGTAAGTAATTAAAGTATTTAAACAAATAAAACAATTTTAATTCTAAACGATTTCTATTTGAAGTTAGTAGGTAAGTACTAGATTAGGTTGATCTTGCAATTTTTTTTTGTTACTATTTTTTTTTCCTGGGTCCCTATATCGATACAGCACGCACGCAATGCACGCAATTACTTTAACACCCCGTATAATGAAAAGAGGCCTTGGCCCTGCATTTGGACAATAATTGCCTGGAGTTAGAATTACGTAACAAAAACAAAAAAAAAAAAATCGCGAATAGACATCTAACTAGGGTTGAGCCATTCATAAATAATGCTGCGGCGGATACCGGCTCTAATTGCAGCGTATCCGTATCCGCAACGTTATCCGCGATTGATTTGTTGTCCGACCCTGTCTGTGCCCGCATCCGGCATCGTTCGGGATTTCATATCAAATGTCCGAAGCTATAAATAATTTTGCTTCCAGACTGGTATTGACGGTCGCGTTTTTGCGGATATAAATATTCGGTGAATGACCCACTGGTACTTTAATACTGCATAGCGGTGATAACCTACCTAATGGTCTCACGAAACATTGGTTTGCAAAAAGTTGGGAGGGTGAAGTTAACCGCACTTAGGGCTCTAGCCAACGTTTGACGACCTAACTTTGGCTGCATGGGTCACTGATATTTTTTGGCAAATTATTGGGTTAAAAACTACAGATAAGTAAGTATTATAATATTATCATCAGCATTTTATTCATGTAGGTACACACAAAACAATTAATAGAGAAAAATACATAAAGAGAGAAGAGCACAAAGGTGCTTGTTTCAACAGAATTTTTTTCCAGCAGATTTGCGACTGGAAAGTTAGATAAGAAACGTGGACATAGTGTATAAGAAGACAATACAAGAAAACTTAAATTACTCCCCTCCCTCCATTCCACCCTTTTAGCTGCCATTGTTAAGTATTTTATTTAGTCTCAAAATGCTTACAGTTGACACAGACTGCCGTTGTTTTATTACACAGAAAGTACGGCTTTTCTGTACGCCTTTGTGTCGAGAGAATGACTTGCCTTAATTTATTTAAAAGCAAGGATTAAATATGTATGTATAGCAATGAAAACCGATCGTCCTGTGACCTCGCGCTGTGTCTCTAATGTATTCGTCCGCATTCTGCATCGCAGCCGGTTCAGGGCCGGTCAGGAGCCGAATATCCAAGGCTTTTAAATTATGACGCAAGTCGAAGGCCGAATATTTACCGCCTGAAGTTTTGCATAAGTATTCCTACCGCATTGTTTATGCCGCGATGTTTTTAATGACGACCTAATGCGATATAACTCTGCTGTCATTAAAGAGTCGTTTGAGGTCTGAAGCTTGCTATGATGACAAGCTGTCTCTCTCTACTCAAAAATTGTAATAAACTGAGCTCGATTTGGCTGTAAGGGTTCGTTATTTAAGCACTATGTAACAAAATATCCTACCTATCCGTAATAAATGATAGGCTGTTTTTTTTTTTTAGATTTTCGGCTACAAAACTGAAAAAATCGGCTTTCGGATATTAAATATGTTTAACCACATTCCTATTCCCTACCATAATTTGTCTTTATTTATCAAAGCACATACATTCAATAAGTACATTAATAATCGTTAGATATAATCGCATACCTTCAAGGTTACGCGCAATAGGGCTGGGCAGACGGTAGCGAGTCGTAAATCAAACAGGCCCCATTTATCAAATGGTTATAGGTATACCTTAGTATTTGTGTGCGGACATTTATTATTTGATGCCGTTTAAGGCTTGTGCAGACTATGGGAGGGGCATTATGGTGGTAATCTGGTGATTATTGTGTTAAATCGGTGTTCTTTCAGAGTTAAGAAAATAAAAATACACATGCGAGGTTTTGTGACTATTTTATCCCAAGAAGTCTGAGATGTCATTTAAAGCAAGCCTATTTCTCGGTCAAACGTTCTTCGGACAATAGTTCTTTCGAGCGAACGTTCTTCGGATTATCGGTATTTTGACTAGCAGTTCACCGGTCAAACGACCATTCGGGCAAAAATTCTTCAGACAGGTGAACTTTAGGCAAACGTCACGCACTGTATAATTATTGCTGCCTGCTTTGATCCACATACAAAAACAAATTGTATTACCCATTAACTGGGTTGTGGAGGTCAGACGGTCAGTCACTCCATGTAAAAAACTGGTATTCAGCTGCAGTCGGTTTTACTGGAAGCCGACCCCAACATAGTTGGGAAAAGGCTTGGCAGATGATGATGAGCAAATTGTATTGCTTTTAATTAAGTATGATTTTAGGCAGTGGGCGTTTTGTACTTGTGAGAGGAATATTTTTTAAGGAGAGTTCTATTTTTCATGTTGAAAATAATTAAATACATGGAATAATGGAAATGCTCTGTTGGGGCTTCCCACGCACATGTTCTGTTCTCATAATTTACCAGTTGTTTTTGTATTGCGAATAAAATAAACATCTTTCCCTATTTCTTTAAAGACCCCTTTGAAGTGTTCAAGTTGACTTGACTCATACATAACAGTTCACTTGTCTTTTTAATCAAAAGAATGGGAACAACACACGTGTGATAATAAGAAATGATTGGAAACAGCGTATTGGCCATTATTATAGCCTCTCAGGTGAATTATGTGATCCGTAGCAGGCGACACGTGTCGACTGAAGTTAAGCCTTTTCTTTTCGTGTCTACTATAAATAGAGTGTGAAAAGGCTACTTACTTTATTCTTTGTAAGGGGTTTTGAAGGATTTTGGCACAATCTCCTTGTTTGGTAGATTTTCATAACCAGTGGATTTTCATCTAAAGTGGCAGATGTATGAGATTACTTAGGTACACAGGTACAAGATGCCCAAACATTTTAGAAATCCCAAATATGCAAGCAATTTAATGTCTTTATTTTATATTTTAAAGCTATCTAAGTATCTGAAGGTTTGACCATCCTGACTAGCGTTGCAAAACTTCGCAAGTTTTCGCAAGTATTCGGAATAATTGCGAAATATTCAAAGGAATACTTCGATTTGAAGGAATACTACTAGTAAGCATGTAGTACGTAACCTACTTTTTATTACCTATTAAGAATTAAATTATTGCCAGTAGGTACCTAGTTACGAATGTATGCGTACTTGCGTAGGTCGCTTGATGAGACTCGACTCGCCGAATATATTACGCCGTACCGTTACTTGAATTAACGCCATCTAGCGGGCAATGGTAGAATTTTAAATGAACACCTGCTCTCGTTAGTCGCTCGGCGACGCCAGCGCTCGCCTGGCATTGGCTTGATAGTAAAGTGGCACACCACCGAGCTTCGCAGCCATTCATTCATGAGTCAACGAAGTATTAGCGCTCCTGTACACGTTTTTATGGCGAATCCAGTGCCGGACAAGTGGGGGTTCAAGGGCAAAAATGCAGTGCGCCGACTATTCTATTGTTATCGCAAGAATCCGCAAGATGGTGTCACAGAAGCGTAGCATTAACTAGCGTGATTAGTCGTGTTAATGCGACGCTTTCTGCTGCTGCAGTGACCAAGGTTTGCTGATTAGCTTATGAATGGTGGAAGATTGATTCGTGGGTATTAATGAATGCACTATCACCAATGCGGGACATAATATATGTAATTTGCAATGAGAACTGCGCCCCCATCTAGCGGTCAATAGTCGCATTTAAAAGATAATCCAATAAGTACCCGAAGTTGGTCGGCGCGCGGTGCCAGCAGCGAGCCGGCGTTCACTTGCACACGTGATTTAGGAAGCTCGAGCCCGTTCATTCATAAAATCAACGAGTATTATTCGATGCCTACGTACTAGCGCGAATATTTCCGCGTAAGTAGTTATCTACTAGCGGGAATAATTCCCCGTAAGTAGTTATCTACTAGCGGGAATAATTCCCTGTAAGTAGTTATCTACCAGTGACTCGGTAATTATTGTTTTATTTTTGTATGGTTGAGTTTAAAATGTCTATTTTGTGCGGATATTAGGGCCGATTCTCTTGTACATGGAGGGGCGCTAGGAGGGGGCAGCTTCAACGTGTTCTTTATGGTTTTTTTTTGGTACCTACATGTAGAGGTTTAGGGGTTTATGGGTTTTATAAAGGGGGGCCAAATTTTCATTATTTTTGCGATAGGACACACCGTTTTCGAAATATAAGCAAAAGAAAAAAAAATGTACTGTATTTTATATCTCGAAAACGGTGTGTTTTTGCACTTGAAGTCAAACCTTGACTTCTTTCTTGATACTTACTTTAAACTATTTTATAAACTCAGTAATCTACCTATGTATTTACCTCTCTACCACTTTCACACCTAAACCGCATACAAAAACTTATTACGTAAGTACTTATCTAAGTAGATGTAAAGAAATATTCGGAAGTATTGCGAAGTTTTCAAATCGAATATTACTCGGAGTCATGAATGAACGCAACATACTCATACGACAACAGCACACACGACACACACACGACGTAATGTTAGTTTGACTATTGACCGCTAGATGGCGTTAATTAACGCCATCTAGCGGTCAAAAGTCAAACTTTAATAGATAAACTTGCGTGACCGCACATGTACTTAGCTCGGGGAATACTTGCGAATACTACTCAAAACTTGCGAATACTTCCGAATACTTCCGAAGGGAATACTTCGGAATATTACTCTCCGGCAACGCTAATCCTGACCCTTATAAATGGCTGTGTCAATTTTCGCCCTATTACATAGGCCTTAACTGTAACTAACGGCCAGCCAAATACAAAGCCGAAGAAAGGCCGCGTAAACAACATAAATCATTAGACGAAACTAACTTAACCCTAGAATGTTCCAGTTTCAATTACTAAGCGTTACGCGTGTAAAGTTGAGGAGTTGCACGCCGCGAACCAATTAGAGGGAAGGAAATTAATTCGGTGACGAGACGTGTCGACGCGTCTTGTTGACGAGAGCGACGCTGCCGAATGAATGCGCCGCGCCGCCGCGGGGGACAGGGGAATGAGAACTTTTTGAATTTGGAAACTTTGTGAGCTAAACACGTATAGGGACCTTTTTTATCTGTGGTGTAAGTTCGCTGTCATATTGTTTTTGGTGTGACCTAACTACCCGACAAATTAAACAAATGAAACATGAATGTCCTTTGGAGTAAAAGATACACAATTGCAAGCAGTTCCCGCTGACCACATCAAGCCCTTCGTTTGTTCGTTCTTTGTAATCCTATAATCACTTACATAGGGACCCCTATGGGAAGTGATAATTCCTCCTTACATAAAATCAGCAATGCCAGCATGTTTCTCCACCTATTCTCAAGAGATCTTAAACAGGCGTCCCCTAAATTACTGAAACCTTACCTGTTCTATTGTAGTGATGTCATTTTCGAGTGAGATGTAACCTTCACATCGATCGCGCCAAGACTTTAGTCATCTTCGACCGTTTTGTCATCACAAGTTCGGAAGGGAAGTCATTTGCATGTAGGAGACGCACGTATTTGCATGGCACGCCGAATTTGGCACTTTCAAGTGACAAACAACTCTATAGAATTTATAACAGAAGGTCTACTTCAAATTGAAAACTGTTTTAACGTTCTGGATAAGACACTGTATGATATACTTGACTGATCGCGATGTGGTGCACCAAAAATTTAGTCGCCAAAGACTGTCCTTGCCTCAGTGTTGTATTTGTTTTATTATTTCGTTGGGGATAGTGCAAATCCGCGTAACTAGCATTGGATAATTCCGCGTATCAGACAAATTTTTTTTTTTTTTTTTTTTTTTTTTTTTCCTTTCCTTCTTTTCCATCTGCAATCAGCCCTTGAGCTTTAATCAGATTGGTTGTTTTTTCCTCACTGACAGTCCGAGATAAATGTTCACATCCTGCGATGCGTCATCTCGTTATTATATTATTATTAATGTTGGTTAGATTGACGCTATGCGTGCTCTTTTAAGTCTGTAAGTAGAGTCTGAGGACTTTAGAAGTGTTACAGCAAGTTCATTTTTATGTTGTTGGAGTCTTTCCTTATAATTCTTGTAGGACCTTTCTACAACCTCCTTGACAGTTGGGATTTGTAGGTACTCATGTACTTCAATGTTTTTGGTAAACCAGGGGGCACCACTTAAGGTTTTTAGTGCTTTATTTTGGAAGCGCTGTATTATCTCAATATTAGAGTGTCTTGCCGATCCCCAGAGCTCTATACCGTATGTCCATATAGGTTTAAGGATGCATTTGTAGATTAGGAGTTTATTTTCCAGGCTTAGTGACGACTGTCTGCCTATGAGCCAGTGAATGTCTCGTAGTTTTAAATTTGCTTGATCCCTTTTGGTCTTTATGTGTTCACGCCAGGTAAGTCTTCTGTCGATGTGTATACCTAGGTATTTGGCGGTAGTTTTCTGTGGCAGTACGTCTTCTCCGAGTTTCACTTGTGGACAGTCTCCTCTTCTTAGGGCGAAAGTAATATGAACAGACTTGGCAGCACTAGCCTTGATTCTCCACTTTTTCAGCCATGATCCAATCTTGTCGAGATGTTCTTGGAGTTTTGTAGATGCTCTAATCTGGTCTTTATCGCATGATAGGACTGCTGTGTCATCAGCATAGGTTGCAGTCACTATTAGATCTGAGGTAGGTAGGTCAGCAGTGTAGATTGTGTATAGAACAGGGCCCAGCACAGAACCCTGGGGCACTCCAGCTTCTATTGGATAGAATGAAGACAGGCAGTCTCCAGATTTAACTTGGAACATTCGGTCTTCCAAGTAAGACTTGAGCAGCATATATGCGGTGTGTGGTAAGCAAATTTTTAATTTACACAGAAGGCCTTTATGCCATACTCGGTCGAATGCTTGCTGTATGTCAAGAAAAGCAGCTGAGCAGTACTCCTTTCTTTCCAAGGATTGTCTGACTGTGTGGACGACTCTGTGTATTTGTTCTGTCGTTCCATGATGTGCTCGGAAACCAAATTGATGCTCTGGGATTGTCCTTTGTTCTTCAAGTATAGGTAACAGTCGTTGTAGCAATAATTTCTCGAACAGTTTAGACAATAAAGGAAGAAGACTTATTGGTCTGTAAGAGGAAACTTCAGTAGGAGGCTTTCCCGGTTTAGCTACCATATTTATGATTGAGACTTTCCAGATGAGAGGGAAATAGTGTAGTCTCAACACTGCATTGAATAAAATTGTTAACAAGACAATTCCTTTTCTCGGCAGATGATTAAGGACTTCTGATGTAATCAGATCAAAACCTGGTGCCTTTTTTTGCTTTAAATTTTTAATAGCTTTCCAAACTTCTGTTGGAGTACACAGTCGCAACGGTAGAGACATTTGCTGATCACTGTCAAGGATTTCGTCAATTTCCTCTTCTGGATATATGATGTCGGGTTCATTTGGTTTGAATACATCCTTTAGGAATTCAGCAAATAGCTCGGCTTTATCCGCAGCTTTCCTCGCCCATTCACCATTTCGCTGTCTTAAAGGAGGCATGTGTTCTTGTGGCCGTTTTAGTGACTTAGTTATTTTCCATAGGGAATAGTCGTCTGCTTTGTGAGGTGATAAGGTTTTTAGTTTATCTTGCAGAGTGGTGTTATCGTACTCTTTAAGCATTTCTTTTAATTCTTTTTGTGCTTTGTTGAGAGCTCTTTTATCATGTGCGTTCCTGCTGGTGTGCCATTGTCGTCTCAGTCTCCGTTTTATAGCTACCGTCTCCCTTATTTTAAGTGTATAATCCTGCTTTTGAGGACTGTATTTTATACATGGAGTAGACATCCAAGCGGCTGTCTGGATGAGGTTAGTTGTATACCATGCTGCATTTTCTATGTCTTCCTCTGTTTTGAGGGGTATGTGCAAGTTGGTATTTTCCTCTATAAAGTTCTGGAATGAGTCCCAGTCTGTTTTACGATTGTATAGCGTCTCGCGGGGCTCTTTACAAATAATTGTGGTGCTCAGTGTGCATATTACTGGTGTATGATCGGAGCTGCCGTCCAGGCATGATTCAACTTTTGTGTATAGTCCTGACATTCCTTTGGTGACATAGAAATCGATGAGGTCAGGTGTCTTGTTGGGATCAGATGGCCAGTAAGTTGGCTCTCCTGTAGTCAGTATATTAAGTGAATCAGAATCTATTGCCTTCTTCAACTCTCTGCCTCTGGTTGTGGTCAGCCTGGAGCCCCAGAAGGTATTTTTGGCGTTCCAATCCCCTCCAGCGACATATCTGCCACCGAGCGTGTTAAGAAAATCGCTATACATTTGTTCGTCGACTCGATGCCGAGGCGGGGAGTAAACTGCAGCGATGTTAAGTGGGCCCTGCCAGTCGTCTATTGATACTACAGTAGCCTGAAGGTATGCTTGCTTAAAGTTTGGGAGAGGGTGTTGTTTTATATTTTCTTTTATTATAATTGCAGTCCCAGCGTGTGATGTTCCATCAGGATGATTAGTATAATATACATTATATCCTTTGATAAGGATGGCTTTTTCGTCAGTCATGTGTGACTCCGAGATTAGAAGAACATCTATTTTGTTGTGTTTCATGAAAAATTCTACTTCCTGTTTATTAGGAGACAGGCCATTAATGTTCCATGCTGCGATTCGTAGAAATTTCATTTTTTAAATTGGGCAACTAATGTCGTAAGGAGTCCCATAAGGGTGCCTATTTGTTGTATGAGAATATCTATTTTCTCTGATTGTTTAGTGATGATTTGTTCTAGTGAATTTGTTGGCTGAGATTGTATGTTCTCTTGTTTTTTGTTCCAGTATGCAGTGTTTCTGGCGTCTTGAGTGCGTGGATTAGGTGATTGTTGTCTAGCGTGTCTACTTGGCTGTAATTGTGGAAAATCTTCAATTTGAAAGGGGACAGTGTTATACTTTGGATTCTTCATATTTGGTAATGGAGCTTTTTTGTGAGGTAACTGTGAAATTTTCCTTGCGCGAATCTCCTTATATACTTGGCACCCCTTGTAGTTGGCAGGGTGGTCTCCAAGGCACAATGTACAGGTGGCTGGTGTATTCCTGTCTTTTTTTAGGCAGTCTATGGTTCTGTGTCCTTCTGCACATTTCACGCATCGATAAGGGCGCATGCAGTTATTTTTAGTATGCCCATATTGTTGGCACCTAGCGCATTGAGGAATTTCATTTGTTTTCCTTGGATCTTCTACCTTAACTTTTGTATGGTATATAGAATCTATACGTTTAAGTTCGGGGTTATTTGGGCCAGGTTCTACATTCACGAAAAACATATTCAGTGGTTTCTTGTTTCTTCTTGAGAGTGCACATATGATTTCCCCTCTGACTTTATTCCCAGTTTTTTCTATTTCCTCAACAATGGCTTCTTTTGGAGTTGTATGGTGTAGATTCTTAATCACGATTCTGCAGCTCCTCTTGTCTTTCTGTGTGAACGTATGGCCTATAAGTCCATTCTTTCGAATTAGGTCTATGATATTTCTGTACGCTTCACTTGTCTGCGCCATTACTCTCAACTGATTTCTATTTACTATCTTAAACGTGTAGGTGTCGACTGGTACAGAACTATTCAGGAGTTCTGTCAGTTTTGATATGTCTGTGATACCATATAGAATTATTGGTGGTGGCTTGCTAACTTTCTTAGTTTGGTCTTGGCTTTCCATTGGTTCAGTGGAGTCATCAGGCATGTCTACTGGAAGTCCACTGTATCTGTTGGAGGTATTAATAGAGCTCTGCGAGTTCTGTGATAGGTTCTTAAGTCCTTCCGTAGAAGGTGGGCTTTTTGATACCTTTTTTCTTTTTGGGTTGCGTTGGACAGGTATTCTTTGCCATGAGGGAGGATGGCTATTGTCATCATCTTCTATGGTGATCGGCTCTGGTGGTGTGGAAGGCAAGTCTTTCTCTTTTGTGGTGCTGGTTGTGCTTGGTTTATTTCCAAGTGAGGAAGATCTAGGTCTTGAGATAAACAGGCTCGGATGAAATGCCTGCTGTATAAGATTTTTTTTTTTTTGTGCTGCCAGTAGCATTCTCCGTCACAGAGGCCTGGTTGCCTACCCCTGTGCAGACTTCGGTAACCAATTTCACACTCGCAGGCCCGGGTACCTGCGAGCGCCGGGCGTTAGCCGGATCGCATGACAAATCAACATCGTTATCATTCATACTTTCATATTACGAGTTGGGACATACATACAGCACTTTCCCAAGGCACTGTGGTCGCACTTTTGGAAGGGATTTAATCCTACCGAGGCCTGCGAATGCCTGTGAACAGGTTATTTACCGCCGCCTGTTGCTCGGCGTTGCTGCTCATTTAAAGGAATAACGGTGTGTATAAGATGGGGTGATTAGGGATGATGCGATTAAGGACAGGAGTGCAGCAGACGGGAGAGAATGGGTTAAGGGATTTGGGGAAGGGATGCGATGGCGCCTGGTGGTTTTTGTTACGTCTATTTCTTATGGAATTAGACCAAGAACGGGGTGGCAACCTCGGGAAGGTACATCCGCCAGACTTGCCTTGAGGATCTACGCGACTGTAGCGCTCTCCCTCAAGACCTCGCCACCCTACCACCTCTGAAGGAGGCGGCAGAGTAGGCCTGCATCTATACTACCAAGCAAAGCAAAGCAAAGCATGTCGTTGTGCAACCGCTAAAGCATAAATCCAGACCCCCCCCTGTATCAGACAAATGTAGCCAATTTTCAATTTCGCGGGCATTCCACATAAGATCCCGATTGGCAGCCTTCTCGCTGACGTGACTTTCGTTCGACCAATAGAAAGCAAGAATTCTCCCGAAAACAATACTAAAGATACGAAACAGTAAACAATACTAACGATATTAAACAGTTTTAACCTGCCCCTGTAAAATTAGATCAAATGCAGATACGCGGCCATTACCTAGGGTAGATTCGCGATTTTGCACTATCCCCGACGATTTGCTACAAAACCTCTTAGTAGGAACAGCAACTGCTGGTGGTTTCTTGTCGTTATCTTCGACAGTCACTCCTTTTGGCTTTTGCTTTGTAGGCTGTAGGCCATAGCGGGTTGTTCGAAAGAGATACCGTGGCCCTGGCTGGCAAATGAAGGAACACGGGTGGGTTTTAGTCAATAAAAGTCTGACACGGACCCAGAGCGAGAGAAATGATTTGCTTTGTAGGCTGTAGGCCATCGCGGGTTGTTCGAAAGAGATGCCGTGGCCCTGGCACAGACAACTGAAGGAACACGGGTGGGTTTTAGTCAGTAAAAGTCTGACACACCCTTCCGCTCCACCCAGAGCGGGAGAAGTCATTTTATGATTTCCCATCCAGAAAAAAAAGGCTGTAGGCCATAAGTGTCATAAGTCATAACATAACCCTCCCGTATTTCACGAATTACTGCAGCCATTTTTTATAGGAATTCCAGAACTATGGTAGGATTTCTTCGCTGACTGTGACGACTGGGTGTTTTGTCTTTAAATGATGTCGTGGCGCCGTGAGACAACCGAGGGTAGTAGAGAACGTGACTGATATATGAGGAGGGGAATTTTACAAGCTTATGTGCTGTGTCAAGTGTCAAGTCAACCTGACAAAACGTTGGCGGGGAACCTGATTGGGGATGATTTCTTTAGTGTTTTTGTTTGTGTTGTCAAGTGTAGACACAGAGTTTTGGAGTTAAGCTACTGACAGACGTAGCACGAAAGCATACTTTTATTGTGCAAGTGCTCATTAGTAGCATGTGTGACTAGTAATGAGCATGCTTATTTCTAGTATGTTTTCGAGTAAGCGTGCTTATAGGCATGCTTTTTATGAGCACGTGTGTCAGTACCTTCAGTAAGTGGGTTCGGAAGTCTCTGTAGAGGTACATACGTACTACCATCATACTGATTTCTACCATCAATTCGCATTGCAATGGTCCAATTTATGAATGGGTTCCGGAACTTCCGGAGTTACATACCTGTTGCGAATCGAACTCATTTTACAGCATATTATCACCTTTTCGGAACATTGATATTTTTTAAATTCTAGTTTTTTAGGGTTCCGTACCTCAAAAGGAAAAAAACGGAACCCTTATAGGATCACTCGTGTGTCTGTCTATCTGTCTGTCCGTCTGTCACAGCCAATTTGCTCCGAATCTAATGAACCGATTAAGTTGAAACTTGGTACACACATGTATTTTGGTAACCCAAACACGGACATGTAACGTAAATAAATGAATTTTGAATATAGGGGTGCCTTTTGGGGGAAAAATAAGTACAATTTTAAAAAAAGTTTTGCAAACTGTACCGTGTGACATATCAAATAAAAGGTCTTACTGTGAGGGTCTCAAATATATTTTTTTTATAATTTTAAAATAAATTGTTTTGAAGTTATTTAAGAAAATAAACGAAAATTGACCCTTCCCCCCCCCCCCCCCCCAATCTCCATAACTGTGGCTACTTACCAGCGCATTTAGTTCTTTTAGTTACGATCCGTAATAATACCCATGAAGTATTTGTTTTTTTTTTTTTTAAAGAAATCGGTCACGATGTCAGTGGTGGTGTGATATTTTGAGAAAGACCGAACGATTTCTTCACCTTAAAACATGAACTTGTTCACATCTAACTTCTTCTTTTGTAATGAAACATTACAGATAACACCCACACTAACCCCAGTCCTCGGGGACTAATACTGATTAATATAGGCTCCAGAACTAATGAGTCCAGCTTGCGACACCGGACATGGGACGTCAATTCGTTACAGTATGAGGACGAGGTCATCTAATTGGATGCTCGTAATGAATGGATGTTTAATCAATGTGGCGCGGGTTCCTCAGGTGGAATGGCGCCGTGAAAAAAAGAAATTCTATATAGTGCGTCAGTCCCATTATAAAAAAAAAATTAGACACGTATTTTTTGCTTTCAAAATCAAAATCAAAAGTCTTTTACTAAAATTATGCTGAGAATCTGCACTTTCTGAACGTCGAAATTACATAAGACAGTCCTCACAAAACGCCCGCCCTTCACCACTTCCTAGTGCTTTAGCTTGGAAGAAGTAGCGGAACAAACTCCCCAGCAGCACAGCTGTCTGTTCAGTTAGAAGAACTTGATTCTATACAATATCATGCAAAATAATTTACGCAACACAATATCATATTAATAAAAAATACTATAGAAAGATAAAACGCATTAAAGTTGCGGAGTGGGGGCTCGCTACGTCACAACTATAACAAACTACGTATATAAAATCTAGCAAGCAGTGACGTCATGCCACATTTTAACTCAAGTATCGCCGTAATCGTTTGATTCCGTCAAAAAGAAAAATACTTAGTAAGTAAGTCCAATATTTTTTAATCGGTAGGTAATCTAAATGACGGACAAAACAAAACGTTTAGTCATAATCCCTTTCTGTGTGTGGAAGCAGTTTATTTATTTTGTTAGGATTCAAATAGTAAGTTTTTTTTTATGTTGGCTTGTAAGTATTTTTTATTATTATTCATGTAATTTGTTATTTTTTTATTGTGCTTTTGTTAGTTGTGCGTCTTTTCTGTGCATCAAATAAACGATTTATCTATCAGAAAATACTTGAATGAAGTCAAAAAGTTTGTTGATATTCACTAAATTATGTTTTAACATTGCAATTAAAGTCTCTCTACTACAAAACTTCTACATTATATGGTAGTTGGGTTTGAGTTTTATGACAACGGCACCTTGCTCTTCTTCATGTACGGCTTGCAGACTGTCAGCACATAGGTATTGTCAACTCTTCACTCACTGGTCTACAAGGACAAATCTATATCTATACTAATATTATAAAGAGATAAAATTTGTATGTAAGTTTGTATGTAGGGGTAATCTCCGGAACTAATGATCCAATTCTAAAAATTTTTTCACTGGTAGAAAGCTACATTATTCCTGAGTGCTATAGGCTATAAATTATATTTATATCATGCATATTAGCCGATCTATCACAATTTTTGTCTAACAAGTCAGAAATAATTAAACAGAGTTTTTTGCATGCGCTGCCTAAACGGTTGTTTACAATTGAGAACAATGTATGGCAGTCTGGTCCGTCTTAAATAATTCTACAAAATAGTCCGTGACACCCACAGGTGACACCATATTTCTATCTTTTATATTTTATCTTTTATACATCTTTTATTGCTTTAAAAGGTATTTTTTGGACATACTTACGTTTGAATGATTATTTAAACAACAAAACATTAATCCTTATCAAAATAAGTTATTTTATGATCACATCATGGAGATAAGATTTGGCCTTTACAGTATGTCAATTTATTGGTCATACAGTTTCGGAGATAATATAAAATTACTAAAACGCAAAATAACTTTAATTCATACCGCTCGCTTTGAGCAAACATGTTTAGTGCGTACGTTTTATCAATTTACCCATAGATGGCGTTGTGCAAATAAGTAATTTTTCTGAATTGCGAGATTTTCCGCGGATTGACGACCCTCTCGATTTATTATTTCAATAATTTCGGTGGAATGCAGCGGAAGAGTTTGTTTTTTTGTTAGTTTGTTTGAACGCGCTATCTCTGGAACTACCCCAGTAGGATTTGAAAAAAATCTTTTTGCATTTTATAACCCAGTTCTTGAGGCGGGCTATAGGCTATTTAACATCACGCTAGGGCCCTTAGGAGCCGAGCGCGAAGTAATAGCGCGGGCAGGCGATGCGGAAGTATATAGGCTATTTAACATCACGCTAGGGACCTTAGGAGCCGAGCTAAAAGAAAAAATGTCAGAAAGGATGGTATTAAGCGCAAACGAAGTAATAGCGCGGGCAGGCGTTGCGATGCGATGCGTCGGGGTTGGTGGGGGGACAAGAAATTTCACGCGGACGAAGTCGCGGGCAGAAGCTAGTATGCTATATTTCTAATAGAAACATAAATTCATTATCACATCTTCATTCACAATTTATCTAAGCACAACTTCTACCTCAACAACGACAACTTGTAAACTTTATAACACAAACCGACACTACGTCACCGCTGTCATCGTACCCTCAAAACTTAATAGTTTTGTGTTATCATACGAGTTGTAACAACAACTGTTCTATTATTCTGCCAACCGCACGTTAGTAACACTTGTGCTGCGAAAACCGCTCTTACTGCTAAGACATAGAGGCGCTGCTGATGTCAAGTTGCTACCACAGACAAGCAGTTGTTCCGTTCTTCCGAGTGCGGTAGACCAGTGCGAGATAACTTTGTGTGTGGGCTCTGTGGTTGCGGTGCGCGGTGCCCGGGAGTTGGAAAAGTTTTATATTTGGAGCAATGGAGGGGCTTTAAATATTCTTCGAAAATGGTGGAGGTTTTTAATTCGGCTGTGTTCTTTTAGTCAGTATGAAAGGGGTAATTTTAATAGACCAATACATATTATGAGTAAGTAATTCTTCCATGATAATATATGATTAATGTACCTAAAAGTTACATTGAATTTGGAAGTCAGCAGGAATTTCGTGCTCTTCCTTAAATCAGGATTATTTAACGGTGAAGATGTACTTAGCAGTTAATATCATGTGCTTGCTTACCTTAACCACCGTTAACTACAAAACCCACTTATAAAAACATGCTCTACAATATCAATATAAGAAAGACATAAATGCTCAAAGAACTAGCATAGATTCAGCGTCTGGAAGTCAAACGACAGGAATGAGTAATGTCAGGTTCTCCAGCCGGCATGTGACCTACCGAGTGACAGTTATGAGCCTCGTATGACTTACGAGCCCAAACGGATGCCTCGTAAAACTTTTACGAGTTTCGCGAACGATAGATTTATGTATATCAAACAAAATAACGCGAAATCTTACCCTTCAGCGTAAAACTTTATCTGGGAGAAAACAATTTTGTTTAGGATAACTAGTGGATATTTGTATTGCAAGTGATTTCTGTCTATCGCTGAAAAATTACCAGATATTCCTGTTCATTTAAATGTGCTTGCTCTATGTTTGGATTGAACTCGTGAGTCGTGACTTCTCGTTGAACTATTGTTATTATCGTCCACTGTCTGTCCCCCACTGTTGGGCATAAACTTATCTTTGATTAGGCCAGGCTCTATCACTGTTGGCCATAGTCGCGAAAAATCATAAGTTTATCGGTTTATCGCCAATATTTTTTTAATAAACAACGTCATTCTTAATTTAATAAATAATAATAAATTCCGGGAGAAGCACTAACTTATTCAGCAAATCCCGCGGGACTATTTAAAAATGGAATTCAGGTCGCTCATTGGATATTACATTTTATTAATTTTGAGCGGTCCGTGGACCAAATTGACGGATTTCGTACGGGCCAATGGAGCGAAGGCATTCGCTACAGGGCTGGCAGTGATAGATTCTGTATTTAAATTTAAGAAAGGGGTAAAATGTCGCAGGGCTTTATCGAAAAATTGCTGATTTATAAAAATAGAAATAGTTTTTTTTTGTGTTGTGCTTATGAATATAAAATATCGTTGTGTTTTTTCTTCACATAAAGTTTTGTTTAGGTTTTCGTTTCTTATTCTGTCTTCAGTTATTGAAGTTATATGCACTCCTATGAATAATTTTATAGGTTCACGTTAGAATAAAGTGCGCAAGCGCTAAAATATTCCTATTAAATGCAAAACAATGGCGTCATTGGCTGTGCAAAGTTTTAAATCTGCCTTGCAAATGCATTTATATAACTTGTACTGATGTCATGATTGTGTTAAGAACGAGTGAATTGAGCACTAACCGAGACCCTAACGTTAAAGTTTTATATTTTTTTTAAATATATTTTTACTTTGGACGCTTTTCTTTTGGCATCGTTCTAACATGATTGTGTAGGTACTGTGAGGATCGGAAGGACCCTCACTTCTTGGGATCGACTAAAAAACGCGCATGTATGGAATAACTTCTATACATGCGTGTTTAAGGTTGATTATTCCTAGATTTTTTTTCTAGCTCGTCGGCTGTCCGCCGCCTATTGGACGTCTAAAGTTCTAAACTCTATATTCAAATCTTAGTTTGTCTCGTAATCTGTTTAATTACCGTGAGGGTTGCATGCTAAAACGCTTAAGGTTGAAGTCAACAATAACTACCTATAATTTCAACGTGAATAACCAATGTTTGGATTTAAATAAAAGAGTATCCTTGGAGTTTCTTGCCCGTTCTTCTCCATAGGAACCTACTACGCTTTGAAATGAGTAACGCCTACTTGACAATTCGAAAAGTGTTTGTATTTAATTGGTTTAATTGAAATAAATTGTTTGAGTTTGGGTGGCAGCCCTAACTAGTGTTGTGCGTCAAGTATCCGCTGCATCGCTGGATAGTGCAGCCCAACTCGATCATCATAATTGGTTTCCGAAATACGCGATCGGCTCGTTCGGTTCATTGAGAGATTTCATACATACGTAACGTATTGTTGTTTCAATATTTGAGTTATAAGTCGGATCACTATGTTGTGTTCCTGATGCATCTGTTTAGTACCTAAAGGAAAAATATAGAGAAATAAATAGATGGCCAATGTGTTTGCATTGAAGGCAAAAACAAATTGCTTACCTTTTTTTAATCGACAAAAAAAATACAAAAATAAGGAGAGTTTTTTCCTCTTATGTAATAGATTTCACGTGATTGCTAGGTCGATTTACGTGATTCTTTTATCATTTGGCAGAGGAAGGTAGTCCCATTTTAATTTCATTAATTTAGCTTGAGCAGTTTTTGAGTTGGCATCAATTTAATACGTATTTTGTGTATGTTGATGATGTTATAACTTCCTAAGTATTTACAAAGCAAGTGTAGAAAAAAAAATATGCTCGAAAAAAGCTGATAATATTTATATATTTATAACTAGTCCGTTTCTACCCTACCTATTCTGAATAAAAGATGTAATTGTTACTCGCGTTACACATAAACCCAACATTCTATATCCTTCAATGGTGAATACGGGGCTACATCGAAGGGCCCATCCCATGGGGTAGATGATCCCCTGCCCGGCGCAATAATGGGCGATCGTATGAATCCCTGAAATAGCGTCAATGACATCGTCACACCTTTGACGTGTGGGTCTCTGGGAAATGTGACCAATTTTATGGGGAGTATGCTTTTTAGCTCCTTGAAATACCTATGTTATTTTGATCCTTTCTATAACTAATGCAAGGAACTTCTATGATAAAGTGGTCTTTGCGATATTTTATTTAGTACCTATCTTCTTCTGTTTGCATAGGTAATCGAGATTATAGAGAAGAGGAATCAAGCAAAAAATAATAAGTAGATAATTCCATAATCAGCCTATAATGTTGCCACTGCTGGGACACTGGCCACCTCTCGGTGAGAGAGAGTAGGCCGTAATCCACCAAACGGTCCCAGTGCTGGTTGGTAGATGTCCCATGTGTCCGAATTTTTGGTTCTGGAACATGCCGGTTTCCTCACGATGTTTTCCTTCACCGTTTTGAGAGCAGCGGTGATGAAATTATTTACACAAAGTAAAGCGCCGAGCCACTGTCGGGGTTCGAACCTACGATCTAAGTCGCGGCCGTTACGCAAGCAATCACAGCTTTCCTTTCAAAACTCCAAGACAGCCAGCACAATGCGTACTACCTCAACCACAGAATAAATAATAGTACTAACGTACAGAAGTTGCACTCCTGGTCTGTGCCTTTGATCTTGAAGAAAGCCGCTTTTATAATAGCCTACAAAATCTTTTCCCCCCCATGCGCAAGCTAAATTGCTCTTAATCGCCGCGCTTGAGAGTTGTTATTACTTTGTGTCGTTACTCGTCCGTAACATACCTACGCCGCTTAGCCGAGTACTAGGGCTGTCCGCAAAGAAAAATAAAATATGGTACCATAGCACCATATACCATACCATACATACCATATGGTATGGTGGTGGTGGTGGTGGGGTATATGGTACCTTTTTATACTTTTATTGTATTTATTTAGTCTATCTAGAGTTGTTTCACTTTAATGTAATGTCTTATAATTTTCAACCGTTATTTTTTATTAATCAATCAAACAATCATCAATTATTTTTAATACACCATCATCTCGTATAATATTTAGAAGTGTTCTAAAGTAAACAAGGTACAAACACGTCTTAAAATTGAAAGTGACATTTGGGGCACTTTAGTCGCCTGAACATGGTCATAAACAACTAAAGATGGCTCAACGCACCAGTGGCTAAGTTTGTGCGATCGTACGATCGCGGGTAGGTACAATTGCTTGTTAATCCTAAGTTAATCCTTAATTACTTTAAGCGATTTTGGACCTTACTCCTGAAACAATTTTTTTTTTTTTTTTTTTTTTTTTTTTTTTTTTCTGTGGCAACACTACAGCTAACAGCTGATTTGAATTTGTTCTTGATAATTTATGTTTAATTATTTAAATTTTATGTTTGTAAGGCCTATTTCCAATTACTCATCAAGTAAATAGGATAATAATGTGTATTTTGTATTAGATTCACATAATAAGTGCAAAATAAGTGAAATTTTATCAATGTGAATCGGTGACAGTTGCCGGCACAAGTGAATTTTTTCATTGTCATCTTGTTAACAGGTACAATATATAATTTATTTTCTTTCAGTTTGTTTACGTGTCATAATTACAGTCAGCAACATAGTTCACTTTTAATACGGCTACTTGTTGATGCCAATGACCTTTGTACGTAAACATAACCTTAATTTGGTTTGGTGACAGAACTCCTTTCTAGTCATTTAATCTAAATTTCAAAAATTTCATTTTCTTTTTAAACTAATCATCTTTTAAACTGCTGCCACAACTACCTACTCTCTTCTTATTTGTTTTTCTTTTCCTTAAAAATCATGATGACTCGCAGCGCCCGTGCTCGCCATGAAGAGTCCAAACTCAGTCAGGCTTTGAGCGAATTAAAGGCGTCAAAGGAGTACTGTGATCAGCTAAATAAGGAAATAAATGACAATGAAAGAGTGCTCTTTGATGCCCATGAAATGAATAGAAAGTTGAAAACCGAAATGGCTCAGATATATATTCAATACAACGATGCCATAGAAGCCCGGGATAGACTCCAAATTGTTGTGGACGGGTTCAGCCAGTGTAGCATAGAGTATGAACAAGCTCTTAGTCACAAACATATACTTCAACAGCAGCTGCATGAGGCTCAAAGTCAGATCACAGAACTTGAGACCACAAATCTAAACATCACTGCCTCGCTGAATCAAAGTCTGTTCAGCGAATTGGTGTCTATTGCCCCGTCAATGGTTTCTGCCATAAACTCCACATGCAATATTGATTTGACAGGTGATGATGAATCACAATCATGTAATTCAGTGAGGTTAGTCACCAGTAGCAACAAACTAAAAAAATACATTAAAATTAATAAATACATTGTTAAAACAAAAAAAATGGTAAAAAGACAAAGATTCTTTACCAAAAATGTTAAACTTCGTAGAGATAGGTTAAATTTAATTAAACAATTAGATATTTATTCTTTTAATTTGGAGCAAAGCACTAGGAAATACAACATTGACACACAGGACTTGCAATCTCAACTTGACCATCTACAAGAGAAACTCAGTTTAATGACTGATAAATATAATACCTCTGAAGATCTGATGAGGGAATCTGTGTTGGCAATGAATGAGCTGGTTAACTCACAAACAAACAACTGTGAGCATTGTCAGACACCGTCCAATGTACCTACACCGGACCATTCATTGACAACTTGCAATACCACCTTAGCGCAGCCCTGTGTTAATTTGACATTTCCTGCTATTGCTAGTTGCAATAAGAAACATTGTAAACAAGTTATAAATAATGATATTGTATTTTTTTGTGATGAGATTGGAAAGGACTTAGGCCACTTGTTGTCAGATGAATATCCAGGACACTCCATAATAAACTACTGTATGCCCGGTTGTTCTTTGTTTGATATTATGAAACAAATTATTAAATGTAACTTTAACCAGGATACTACTTTATTAATTTTTATGGGTAACAGGAGAAATGTGAACAAAGGAGAATTGCTAAAATATTATAGAACATTGTGTAATCTTAGTTTAAGAAAAATTGTGTTGTTTACATTCCCATATAGTAACAGTTTGCCACAGGAAGAAAATAACTTAAGATTTGAATTAAACATGACACTACATAATTTGACATACAATAATAATCTATTCCATTTAGTTGATACTAACAATTATGTTGGTAATAATTTGTATTTGACAAGAGATAGATATAATGTTGTTATGTACTATCTTCCTAACTATTTCAAAAGACAGATAGCTGTGTCGCTATCATATTTTTTTTCTATTTCAGCCAAAAATTTGGCTAAACAATTTGCTTCTTTTGAGCAATGCAATGACATTTTAAATAATTCTGCCAATAATTTGGCAGCAACTAATGACATTGATTACCATTTAAATTAGAAATTAGGACAATAGAGGAAACCTCTTGCTTAATAAATGAAGAAAATTTAAATACTGATTTAAATCATCTAAATGTTTCAAAAAGTATTTCTTTAATAGCACACCCATCAAATTATAGTACCTTAAATAAATGTGATAATAATTCTCTAAAAATAGTTCATCAAAATATACAGGGTGTGATAGGTAAGGAATTAGAATTGGAGCTGTTCATGAACTGTAGTTATATTGATATCCTTTGTGTAACTGAACATTGGTTAAAAGACCACCAGTTCATGTTCAGCTTTAACAACCACCAGGTTGCCAGCTCATTCAGCAGGGTTAATATGATACGTGGTGGATCTCTAATAATTGTTCGTAACAATATGAAATTTAAAGAACGTAAGGATATAGTGAGCCTCTCTGTTGAGCGAGTTATTGAAATAGCTTGCATTGAGCTTGAGCAGTTCATTGTAATGAGCGTGTACAGGCCCCCATGTGCTTCATATGATGTTTTTGAGAAATATATGGAAGAAGTATTATTAAAAACTTGTAAGAGTAATAAAACAGTTGTTATCTGTGGAGATTTCAATATTAATATACTGGAAACATCACCTACTGTAAATAAGTTTATAACTTTATTAAAGTCATATAATTTGTACAATACTTTCTTTGAGCCGACTAGAATAACTGCCACTAGTGCTACCTGTATTGACAATATTTTTTCAAACTCAAGACCTTCTACCCACTTAATTATAAATGAGTTGGACTCTGATCACTGTGGCCAGTTAGTCACTTTCCCTCAGAAAATAGTCAGAGCTCAAAGAAAACTTGTTAGTTTTGTTCCGGTAAACAAAAGTCGCTTAGAACAATTTAAAAAGAATTTAATAGGAAAACTACCAGGTTTGCCTTATCACAGTAACCCGGATCAAGCTTATACTGTACTATTTAACCTCATAAATTGTGAGTTTAGGAAGGTATTCACATCAAAAACATTACCTGTTTGTGACCGCGTTATATTTAGTGATTGGGCAACACCAGGTATTTACAAAAGTAGGCAGAGGTTATATGAACTGTACCATGAAAAAACGTATAACTATGATGAAACTTTTAAAGAATTTGTTAAAAATTACTCTAAAACTTTTAAAAGAGCCTGTTCGTCAGCAAAAGCTATACACATTAAAAATAAAATAAAATATTCTGGAAATAAAATTAAAACAACTTGGAATATTATTAATTCAGAAACGGGAAGAACGACAGTTCGGAATCGTGACTTCCATCTAAAAGTCAATGATGTAGATATTGAGGCAGACGTGGAGGTGGCTACTGAGTTTGAAAATTTCTTCACTAATATTCCCATTTTAACAACCAAAACTCTGTCATCGTCGTCCTCCACTTCTGCTTACTCAATACTAAAAGAATGTGTACCAGAATGTGATAAACACTTTGAATTCGCAATTGTTACCGCTAAAGACGTTATAGATTGTTTTAAAGATCTCGAGGTAAAAAAAACTGCTGACCTTTGGGGATTATCAGTACATACCATGTCTTCAATAATTGATATTATTGCACCCTTTTTATCAATTGTTTTTAACTCTTGTATTGCATCTGGTGTATTTCCTGATCTAATGAAACTTAGCAAAGTGATTCCACTGTTCAAATCTGGCAGCACGACTGATCCCACTAATTTTCGACCTATTTCGATATTACCAACATTGAGCAAAATCTTTGAAAAACTAATTTTAAAACAAATGTTAGGCCATTTCAATACACATAATTTACTTCATCTGAAACAGTTTGGTTTTACAAAGGGTCGTTCAACTACAGACGCGGGCGTGGAATTACTGAAGAGCATATTCGAGGCCTGGGAGGAGTCGCAGGATGCTCTTGGCATTTTCTGTGACTTGTCTAAGGCGTTCGATTGCGTAAATCATGATACACTCATCAGGAAGCTGTACCACTATGGTATAAGGGACAGGGCTCTCGACCTTCTGACTTCTTATCTGAACAACAGAATTCAAAGGGTAGATGTTAATGGCAAGAGATCTGCAGGATCTGCGGTCACTATGGGCGTTCCACAGGGTTCAATTCTGGGTCCTTTCTTGTTTCTTATTTATATAAATGACTTACCTTATCACATAAGGGACAATCACAAGATTGTATTATTCGCAGATGACACATCCCTCATTTTTAAAATCAAACGTCAGTTAGTCAACTTTGAACAAGTTAACGATGCACTCTCTAGAGTTGTCCATTGGTTTAATGTAAATAATCTTCTCCTGAATGAAAAAAAGACTAAACTCATTAAATTCTCAACGCCAAATGTCAGGCAGCTAACTGCCAATGTTCAAGTGAATGGAATGGAGTTGGACCCTGTTGAGTCGACAGTTTTCCTTGGAATAACCATTGACGGTAAATTGCAATGGGGCCCACACATAGAAAAATTGTCAGGAAGGCTTAGTTCGGCCGCCTACGCTGTCAAAAAAATTCGACAGATAACTGATGTGGATACAGCCAGAATTGTTTATTTTAGTTATTTTCATAGCCTTATGTCTTATGGGATTCTTCTCTGGGGAACCTGTGCGGGCATTAATACTATCTTTGTTTTACAGAAAAGGGCTGTTCGAGCCATTTACAATCTAGGTCCAAGGGATTCTCTTCGAGAGAAGTTCAAGGAAATAAATATTCTGACTGTAGCCTCTCAATATATATTTGATAATCTATTGTATGTACACAAAAATATATCCAATTTTAAGAAGATGTCCGATATTCATAGTTTAAATACTAGGAATAAACACAATCTTGCTGTCCATCGCACTCGTCTCCACAGAGTAGGCAACTCGTTCATGGGTCAATGTATATGCTTTTACAACAAACTTCCCGTTGAAATTCGAAACTTGCCCATTAAACGATTTAAAAGCTGTATTAAAACCAAACTTTGTAAAAAGGGCTACTATAAAATTTCCGATTATTTAGAAGACAAAAAAGCTTGGGTTTGAGCTATTCGCTCAACCTTGTATTACCTATATGTAATACCAAAATCATTATATTATGCAAAATGACAAACCTTTGTTTAAAATAAAAATATATTTTTTTCTTTAATTATTGTAAATGTGAGCACTATGTGGATCTTTTTTTTTTTTTCTTCTTTTTTAGTTTTATTGATGGTCTTACATTTTTTGAGTAAGTACTTTATGCGACCTCCCCAAATGTCCTTTCTTTGGTATTGTTCGTCGAGTTATTGAGCTCCTTAAATCCTTGAGTTGAGCTACACGATTGTTGACAAATGCTTGCACTGACTGGACAGGTCCACTCAAATTTTTATGGTTCTTTCCTCAAAAGACCATTCCAGACATTGATCTACATGGTCCTCACATGATCTGACCAAGATTATGTCTGGACTTTAAAAGAGACTTTGACCCCTGAGTTTGTTTCGCCATTTCTTCTCAGGGTAGTCAGATAGGAAATGTCGACTTCATCTAGCTTATTAAAAAAAAATATGACGTGTAAAAGTGATTTCGATATCCTATTTACAGAATAAACAATTTCATTTCATTTCATTTCATTTCATTTCATTTCATTTCATTTCATTTCATTTCATTTCAATACGACGCGCATACAAACCCCCACCACTCCGCCGAGAGCTCAAGTTAAATGTCGCAACTATAGTAAGTAGGTAGGTAGGTAAAAAATGGTAGCAACAACACTCGACATTTCGTAATGGATTTTCGTCATTATAAAAGTAACTATATCACTAATTTATATATAGTATAGTGATAATATGAATAGTATACTTAAATTTAAAATCTAAGATTTAATATTTTCATGGGCGGTCGTACGTGTCTCGCTCGTTGAGCGCGTAATACACCATGACTGACTTGAAACCCAGAGTTGCCGCGAGCTGTAGGTACTTATCTCGAGCGGAATGTACCAGTGCAAGAGGCCTGCCTCAACGAACAAGAAATCTTCCTCCATCAGACCCGGGGACCCTTCAGGTTAACTGCCCAATCCGTAACTTAAATAAAGAGGCGAACGGCCGCAGGTTCGAGTCCCGGATGATTACCATTTAAATTGTGTGCACAGGTTGTCGACGATTTTTAGTAACTTACTTTATTGGGGAGTAAATAATGGCGCTATTTTAAGGCAACCATGCTAAAAGGTTTAGAGAAATGCATGAGTAAGGGTTGAGTAGCTTAGTTTAAAAGAAAACAATGTTCTTGAACTAACGAGTTTTTCAGTCGTAAGGAACGACAGTTTCAGAAACGTGCACCTACTCGTAAATTCAGACTTTACATAAAAATGCTTTTGCATTCCAAATGGTCTTTGAGAAATCCTATATTATAAATGTGAAAGTTTGTGATGATGTTTGAATGTTTGTTACTCAATCCCGTATCGACGTGATGAACATTATTTGTTTGACAGTTACGAAACCCATAAACATTTTGTATTGGATTTTTTTTATTTTTTATTTTTTTACTTATTTTATTTTACTTTTTTTTCGTAAATTTTCCAAAATCAAAATCAAAATCAAAAGTCCTTTATTCAAATTAGGCTGAGAATCAGCACTTTTTGAACGTCGAAATTACAGTAAGACAGTCCCCACAAAACGCCCGCCCTTCACCACTTCCTAGTGCTTTAGCTGGGAAGAAGAAGTAGCGGAACAAACTCCCCAGCAGCACAGATGTCTGTTCAGTTAGAAGAACTAGATTCTATACAATAGTACCTATGCAAAATAATTTACGCAACACAATACATTAAATTATATTTTTGTCAAATAAAATAAACAATTTTAGTACTTAACTCATGTAACCTGTCATTATGTGAGCTGATCCTGGAGAAAGAACATAACATAAACATTGTCTTGAGTTAATCACAGCGACCAACAATTCTTATCGTTTAAGTAATCGTTGAATTTTTTTTATTAATTATTCTGCTATTCGGGACGGAGACAAATACAACAAATCGAAAACTATGAAAATCGGTCCTGCCGTTCTCGAGTTATGTGTTTGAACAAACCTGACTTTTTTAGATTATCAGGTGGTCCATTGTTCTATTCAGTTCAGTAAATAGAAAACAGATCTCTAATGACAGCAGCGCGATGCTAAGCTCTGCTATCGAAGTAATATTAGATGCTTATACTCTGAGCCACTTCCTAATCCCTAGAGAGGGAGTATCCTGATTCCCGGAATTGAGGAGCTCCTATCTGTACTATATTATTTGCACAAAGTAATGTTACATCCCTTCAGATAATTATTATTAGGCTGCTTCATAAAGGGTGTTTCTTATACCCAACGAATTAAGAATTATACCTAACAAATTCGATGTTTTGAAGGGTACAAGTATTCTGAAACACTCCTTCGAAGATTTTTTTATTTATATACTTATTTTTTGGCTGGTTGATTGGTCCACGTAGATACTACGTAGCAATCCGTTAACATTAAACTGTTATAACTTATGCCATCTCACGAACTAACTTCGGTTTCCCTTACTAATAGTTCCGAACTTAAACATAACTTAAACACCGCCATCTATTGGCGACTCGGGAAACTACTCTGCAAAGAAAACAGCGGCAGTGTGGATAGGTACTTACTTACTTAGATGCTTAGGAGTTAGGACCAGTCTGGTGTGTTGTACCTTTCTCTACTTCAAGTTGGTAAGTAAGCAGTTAAGATAAACGGAACCTAGTTTTCCTTACGATTGCGAGTTATAAGGGTCGGTGTGAACGAGCTTTTAGTAATTTATCAATTTGTTAGATATTATTATAACCTAGTTGTTGCCTTTGGCTTCATAGATATCAATACTTCCCTATTTTAATCGGATTTTATTCAGTTTAATTTTTTTGGCGCGGTATAAATAAAAGTACCTTAAGTAACTCCTTATAACACCAGTTATCTGCTAGAGAAAGTCTCGTCAAAATCGGTCCAGCTGTTTCGGATATTAGCCGGAACAGACAAACAAACAGACAAAATTTTAAAAGGCAATAAAATTGCAGGACGATTATTGCATGAAAATTTCGCCTCGTCTAAATACAGAGTTGCACGTCCTTGTACAATTGATTCAAGTGTTACCCGTATTTGCGCTGCCAAATATTTCATTCAATTTTATTGAACGTCTTGTTTCGTTCGCTCATGTTTGAATTATAGAAAATGTTCATGACAGAATTGAATGCGTTTTTATTGTACCTACGTGCAATTTTATTGTATGTGCTTTTACAGCTATACCAGTTTTGAACGGCAACTAACTTGCCCGTATCGAGCAACAATATTGTACGTGTACTCGTGTAGTTTAGATGGTGCCAGACATTTGCCCTTCAATGTTATGATAGGTATGCCACAGGTAATAAACTTGCGCCGTGAAGCTTAAGCTTGGTCTCTACCTATATATTTCGGTATTTCCCGGTAATCGATTACATTAATATCCCTTTTCTCCTTCCTATCAACACGCTGCTTATAAGTAATCAACTTTCTCAAGTTATATACAAAAAAAAAAAAACATCGGTGAGACAACGTAACGCGTCGTAAAAATGAAATTACTTTGTACACATAACAGGCTAGCGATAAAGCGCTTTGAAGCGATACGCATGGCGATAAAGCGCTGGAAGCGATCTCAGCTGTATACCGTCTATGATGGCAGCGCTTTAAGTTAATGGCTTGTCTTGATTGTTTCTACAGTGCAAATGAAGCTTTTTACTGTAATGTTCGTTTTAAACGACAGTTTGTCGCGGGGCTGTGAGAGAAGCGGTAGCGAGGAAGCGAAGCGAATTGAAGTGAGAAGGTAGCTCTGGTGCCATACATTGTTATCATAACATAGCATTACGCTTGTAATCCCCGAAGGTTGAGGCAGAGGTGTAGGTACAGACAACAAAAGAGATATCTAGACAGGACGCACTAACATATCTGGGGGCTTACTATGAGCTCTTATAGCAGGCCAGAAGTTGAACGTTTCCATTGGGTCGTATATAGCTCCGTCTCTCTCTCTCTCTCTCTCTCGTTCAACTTCTGCCCTGCTATAAGTGCTCATAGTATAAGCCCCCTGTATGTGTATTGCTTCATGTTCATTTGTATATATACCTATTACTTTTTTTGCACTAGTCCTACATTGTAACACACTAACACAAAATTGTATATTGTCACGAAATTGTACATGAAGCAATACACATACAGATATGTCAGTATGCCCTGCCCAGATATCTCTTTTGTTGTCCTATACTGCCCTCCCGAACATAAAGTGCAGTAATAGGAAAAACATGAATTCGAGAAAAAGTCTTTTCGATTAAACTTTGAATGCAAGGTGAAAGGATAAGTACAAACTAAAATAAAATACAATAATAAAATAATAATAATAAATATCCTTGGACATTTCACACAACGCCATCTAGTCCCAAGCTAAGCAACCTAATGCTTGTGTTATGGTAACGAGATGGCTGATAAACTACTTATATACATTTTTTTTTTTAAATACATACATATTATACATAGAAAAACACCCAGACTCGGAACAAATACTTGTAGGTCGTACAAATATTTGTTCCGTGCGGGAATCGAACCCGCAACATGCTGCGCAGCAGTCAATCGCTCAACCACTGCGCCAACCATGTCGTCAAACAACAATGGGGAATCAGAATTATATTTAATTGAAAAATACTGCACTTTAGGCTCGGGTGGGCAGTACAGTACACCCACATTTCACCAGTTATGTTTAAGTCCCATGTAGTAAAGGGGAGCCGAGCCTATTGCCATCAACCGGGCACACATCCGGACTCCGCGCTGCTACTGACAAATTCCTAATGAAAAAACCCAATAACACTTTGCCCGACTTGGGAATCGAACCCAGGACCTCATGGTCAGCAGTAGCCCTTGCAAGCACTACACCAACGATAAGGAGTTATTACAGATTTCGTACAACCAAATAAGTGTTGATTAGAACAACCTATAAGTGTTGATTAATAGTACATTATGGCAAAGGCCGTGAAATAGGCAATTGCAGGTCGAGTATGAGTTTGAAGGCCGAGCCGTAGGCGAGGACTTCACTAATACGAGACAGGCAATTGCCATTTCCGCCGAGGCATATATAGTGCTTTTCTCAAAAGAATGCAGGGAAATAAAATTTCCATTATTTTTCAAGTTAATGACGTTTTTATCATGAACTGTACATTTCACCATGAAATAAATTGCCCACAATGTAGATGACTTTTTAGTGTTAGCAATCTTATTAAAATACGCCAAAAATACTGTTTCGGAGAAAATGATGACTTTTTTCTCGTTTTTCTAAATCATAAAATTTTCAGATACTCATGTAAGCATGTAAGTATTTTTCTTTTGACTTCGCTGGAAGCAGGTTTTCCATTGCCAATTTGGCTTCAGGGACCCAATTCCGGGCTCGAGCTAGATATCACGACCATGGAGATAAAACTCTGTTTCAAATCTCCGCATCAATGTCCGGTTTAAATCTCGATACTATCAAAAAACCGTATTCTGGTTGACCATGGAGAAAGATTTACAACGGAGAAAATAATCTCGTCTAAAAGACGTTCCATTTTTATCGATTCACTTTGATTATAATCGATTAAGCTACGTTTTTCTTTTTTTAGTATTAATGACATGTTTAATTGATTAAATCCAAGCAAACACATTATAAAAGATAATTTTAGTATATTGTGTTTCTTTATCTGTGTTTTTTTTTTATAATTACTTACTGAAAATAGTAATTGCAAAGTAGCGTGATCAGAAACGCGTTTCGCATGATTTGTGTCCTTTTTCTGACGTAGGTAGGTTTTAATTTTCATATTAAATATGACTACTTTTAATCGCGATTAAAAAGGTGTGGAATAAAATTAGTTGTCATGAACTAAAATTCACACCAACACCTTGACTTCAAGTGCAAAAACAGTACTGCATTTTTTTTTCTTTTGCTTATATCTCGAAAACGGTGTGTCCTATCGCAAAAATAATGAAAATTTGGCCCCCCTTTATGAAACCCATAAACCCCTAAGCCACTACATGTAGGTACCAAAAAAAATTACGAATATAAACCTACGAATGTAAATTTTGACAGATGTTCCAACGGAGATTTCATATCTCCATACCTTAGGACCAGCCGTGATATCTCGCTGGTTTGCGATCGAAAAATTTATGAATGGAGATCGTTAGAATAGCATTTTTTCGTTTCCGACGGAGATAAGCAGTTTCTCGACTGATATTTCGACCATGGAGATAATTTCCATGCCACCGGAATTGGCCTCCTGATCTTAAATCCAGTGGAGTACAATCAATCTCCATTTCACTCTCTGAACCGTTAGACCTCATTTTAATTATTAAATTTATATTTAAGTAATAAGTAGGTATAAATAACAAATCAAGACGAATTTTCAGCTTTGCCGCCAATTTTCTATTTATCATCTGTGCCGAAAAGCAAACGCATTTATGGCTATACAGCCACGTGAACGCAATTTATAAGAAACGCAAAGAGATCCAATCAAAGAGTATTTAATAACCCCAGCACGACTTTTCATACAACATTGCTGGAGCGCTGTAATGTTCCAAATTCAAAAAACGCTCCTGCAATGGATTTGATTTTCTTTGACCGTAAATTCGATACTTCGCGTGTTCTTTTTTCGAAAATAATGACAATATTTCCATGCATGTTTGAGAAAAACAAGTTTCTTTCTTCAAAGATCTTGTAAAAGTCTCTATTAGTATGTGCCTGCATGATTTAATTTTCCATGCATGCATTGGGAATAGCTCTCGTGATTTGATTCAGTCCAATTTGGCAAACGATCGTTCGCCAAATTGGACCAAGGTGAATCTTGTTTGATAGTTGCTGAGCGAATAGCGTCCTTTTTTATTTTTTTGTGGATGGGAAATCATCAAATAACTTCTGCCGCTCTGGTTGGAGCGGCAGGGCGTGTCAGACTTTTACTGACTAAAACCCACCCGTGTTCCTTCAGTTGCCTATGCCAGGGCTACGGTATCTTTTTTAAACAACTCGCGACCCCAGCGGCATCGGCCCTATTGGACCCCATCTTTTGCTGACATCTCTTTGAGGCGCGCGTGGAACACAACGCGCCGTCGACCCGGGCCTGCAGTGCGATTCTGTAACCATCTCACCGTGAAAACTTAGGTGAAGTGAGCGTGGAGTGAGCTGTCAATAGTGTCAATTCCTAGCAAAAACAAACTCACTGCACCTAAGTTTTCACGGTGAGATTGTTACAGAATCGACCGGCTGGTCCTTACCGGACGGCGAGCTACCCACTACTCACCGTCCGCAGGCCCGCGCCTACGGTGGCCGGTAATCGCCTCTTGATTCCCGCCGCCCAGGGCGTCTCCTGCGGCGACTGAGGGCGTGAGGCTGCCTCTCCTTCACGCGTCCCGCCTCCTCCTTCGCGAGCTTACTGCTTCGCAGAAGGAGGTGACGGCCTCCCATGCACTCTCGCTCCGCACCGTGGCCTGGACCTGGGGGCCTACTCCCTAAGTCCGTACGTCTTTCCGTCCGTCCGTTTATCCGTCCGTCTGACATTACGATCCATTAAAACAAGTGTAAAAGTTAAATTTTTCGGACGGGCAACAACACATCGGGATTAGGGACAACTGGCAAATCATGTTGTCATTCATTCTTCGTTCGGGCTCGAACCAATCATCCATCCGTAGGTGATACGGAGTAAGAAACGCCGTAACGAAGGCCGAAACTACGGGCTTCGTGCTTAGGGAGTAGGCCCCCTGGCTCGAACGCAAGAGATCGCCGCCGCCGATCGCCTCCGTGAGAACACGGCGGTGCTCTGCCCAAGCCGGGCAGACCTCCACTGTATGCTCCACCGTGTCCTCCGGGCGATCCACACAATGGTTGGTGACACCCGGGCGTTTCCAAAAATCGCGTCCTGTGTTTTAAATTAATTGTTTGACAAAATCCTCGTATGAGGGGGTCTACAAGATATTGTTGAAAATATGTCTATATGTCTATGTGTATGTGTTCTTAGTACATCTGAAGAAACTGTTATCAACAAAACTGCACCCCATTAGCAGTTTGGTTCTTTTAGGGCCTAAACACACCTCCGCCACCGCGCCGCGATACCGCGAAACCGCATGGCGTTCCGCTACTCAAATCGAAAATACCAAAGAAAGAACATTTGGATAGGCCGCATAAATTACTAATACTGCTAGACTATGATTAAAACTAACTGTAAACTAACTACTAAACACGTAGTCTTCACATTCACATTAATTAAAATAATGTTAAATATTCATGTCGTTGTTATGAAAAATGGTATTTAAATAGAAAAATAGGCGTCATCTTGTGTTAATGAAAACGGGCGTTATTAGGCTCAATAGCTCATCTTCAAGAACTCTTCACCCAACTTAACGTTACAGATAATGATAAACTTGATACCATTTTTAATTGATCCATAATGAGGCCAACCACGAACATACTTTTTCAATTTTCATTACGAAGTTAATTTAGTAAATTCTTCTGAACTTATATTATTATCAAGCGTGCAAAGCCACACGCTTCTTAATGAACAAATAACTGACAAAGCCAGACCACACTCCTAAACAAACAAATACTTTTTTAATTAACCCTAGAGCACACTGCTGTACGCAATATTTAATTTACCTTTATTTGTTCCAGGTAAACAAACAGAAACACACGGAAGAAAACTTCAAAGAAAAGTACCTACATTAAGAGGAAGTGGACGAAGTAAATCTAATATCCCCAGGTCACATGTTCACCGGAAGTGCTGTAGAAACCTCTAACAAGCCGTGAGCCGGTACTTCGGGTCATCTAATGGAGCCTCCGATGGGCTTTCGGGATCTTAATGACGTTTGAGAATATTTCTTGAACGGAAAATGGCGTCTCGTGATAATTTCTGTCGGTGGCAGAATAGGACTAGGTACTCGTACTAATAAATTAGAGTGGTAATTGAAATATTAATGTGCGTGTTTGTAAAGGTAATTAGTGTTATAGCTGTTACTTACATAATTAATTACAATCTCGCTTACAATTCACTCTAATGTGACACAAGGGGGATGTTGCTTGAGTAAAAAAAAAGAAATTCTAGTTAATCCCTCAGTCAGATAAAAAATACTTAGATAAAAAGCATTCAAGTTGGGGAGTGGGGGCTCGCTACGTCACAACTATAAAAAACTACATATAAAATCTAGCAAGCAGTGACGTCATGCCCATTTTAACTCATTGTATCGCCGTAATCTTTTGATTACGTAAAAAAGAGAACAGACGGACAAAAAAATTTTTTGGTATAATCCCTGTTGAAATGTTACAAAACAGACAAACTTGAGCAAAATGTCAGTGCGTATTGTATAGATGTCGAAGCGAGCAAACGAAAAGAAAAAGTCCATTAGCTGACTACTTATTGAAGAATTATTCTTGTTATTGAAAATTCGATTTTAGTTCGCTTTATCAACATTGAAATCAATTTTAGCAAGCGAGGTTTTTAGTAAAAATGGAAAATACAGTGTACCCGCATGAAACAGGTGGTGTATAATATTGAGATAGCAACTGTACTTACTGTATGTACACTGCACGCTCGTTGAAAAGCATGCACACATCAAAAACACATTTAGATAACTGTCGACTGTGAAATATTCACTTTTATTGGAGTATTTTAGAAAATAAGGCAATTTTAGGCGTTTTTTAGGGTTCCGTACCAAAATGGTAAAAAAGGAACCCTTATGGTGTGACTCAGTCTGTCTGTCTGTCTGCCCGTCTGTCTGTCTGTCTGTCTGTCTGTCTGTCTGTCTGTCACAGCTGGATATCTCAAGAACTACTAGTGCTATCAACTTGAAATTTGGAACAGTTTTAGATGACGTTTACCCAACTATTTTGCAAATAAGAAAGAAATAAAAATATATGTATTTTTTTTGCAACATGGGGTGAAAGGGGGTCTTTAAGGGGGTCATGTGTGTATACTCATGTTTTGGACAAATAAAAAATCTTTATCTTTATCTTTTTATCTTTAAAAATTCAAAGTGGAGCTACTAGGTCATGTGGGGTATCATATGAAAGAGCGTTGTTTGCACATTCTCAAACATATTTTTATTTTTTTTTAGGCCGCACAGTGTTCGAGTTTTGATGAAAAATGTAAAAAAAATACCGTTCCCCCCCTTATCTCCGAAGTTTGCAAAGAGAAAAATCTAAAATTATTCTACGTGATAGAAGTTTATGTAAAGATTACAGGAAAAATAAAACCATGTGTCTAAGTAGCACACTTTTTCAGAAATCGGAACGGAACCCTCGGTGCGCGAGTCCGACTCGCTCTTGACCGGTTTTTCTTTCTTAATATCACACAGGTAACGTAAAAAAATTCTAGAACCATTAATCGTTTTGTGGGTAGTTAAAACATACAGATAAAAATAAAACATCTTCATTTGACAATATTGATGTTCAGAACAAAATTTGTAAGCCGTCTCTAGCAATCAAAACGGATTTGTCGGCTACAATATTACTTGAATAGAGGGTAGATTTATATCTAATAAACTATACAATTCCAATCAACGACTAGGTACTCTTCAATAGCAAAATAAATTGGATTATATTCAAGTATTATCTTCATGAAATCTTTATTGCCCACGTTATTACTGTTAAAGTTAAGGCTTGGGTTTTTAAAAGATTCGCAAAATTTTAGTAGTACCTAGTAACAAATGGCTCCTTAGCCCCTCTAAGCAGTTGATTTACGAGCTTAAACACGTCCGATATAATTCGATACTGCGAAATCCCGTATAACAACGCTAAACCTATAATTTAGTGATTGTAATATAATCTATTAACTTGATTAAACTCGAAGCTTCTGGAACTTTCCTGTTGGCGCCCAGCGCGGGACTCTTCCTAAAATTGATATTTGGCTGTAATCTCACCTAGATCTTAATAATACTCATATTTTATGAGTGGTATTATATATTTTATTGCTTGCTGAGGTTTTATTCAAGAAACGGATTTTATTAATTTTGTATTCGGTTCTTATTTTTCCTCCAACTTCGCTTGCGTAGTTCGGGTAACAAACGTACCCAATTATTTGCGGATGCCATCCGTATTTAATCCTCTTATATTCTAAATTGAATTACAGAACTATTCCTGGTTACCGTCAGTTTTAATTTAAAAGTGTTTTCGCTAAAAACAAAGTTTGCTCATTTTTAACGCGATATCAGACAACAAATGAAAAAATTAAACTTTTCTCATTTATATTAGTAATTCCTTGAAACTTGAACGCTGCATAATGAGAACATTCTTGACTTTGTTTTAATCTTACCAGCTTATTATCTCTGCTAGGGGTATATTATTTACTTTGGTAATGTCTTTGTTTACACGCGTCGCTGGCAATGCTCCTGTAGAGCTGAAACGAGCATGTTTTAGAGCTGGTTTTAAACTTGTTTCGGGTTTGTGAACAGCTAATGAGCTGTGGCAGATACAATGCTTCAATCTGATTAAAATTATTTTGATCGCATCCCGGTGCTTCGCCGAGTTGGTTGGCGGGTATTTGCATATATATATGTATAGAATTTGGCCTGAAAATAGGATTTCTTCGTTTATGACTGGCATTAGAGATTTAGTCCTTTTTGTCATTGATTACGTCTTTTGCATTATAAGAGGAGTATGTTCCATCTTACCTACTGCCTACACCACGGATATAGGTTTAACAGCTTAAAATCTAGGGTATTAATGGTTTCACGGATATAGGATTAGCAGTTGCTTTAGGTGCTATGAAAAGTAGGATAATATTTCCCACATTTTCTTCCCTCCAATATTTTCCACAACATCAGTGCACTATTCCCCGCAGCGTCGAACATAGCATTCATAGCGTTCGTAGCTGTGATCCAGCAGAAACTCATCAACGTACACTCGCGAGGCAGCGATCCATCACCGCGTCGCGTTGTAATTAGCTCATTAAGCTCAATGCGCTCCGTGCTGAGCCGGCAATGGATAGCGGCAAGCGAATTTAATCGTTAGATGTCTTTTGTTAGAGATGGGATTCGTGTATTGGGATTTGGTGACAGTAATTGTGTGTGGCATTGTCTGAAACTAAGTTATGTTATTTTGAAAAATAAACCTAGATAATCGGAAGAGAATAGAGAAGCTATTTTCAACGAGTAAATAAACGTAAGGACATGCATAAGTAAGGCTGCGGAAATAATGGAGATGCTTTAATTAATCTAATTCGCTTTTAAGCCGTCAAGCCTAGTTTCCTAAATCAGGATCAATCAATACGTCATTAACTTAACCGTAACGACTACCAGTTTAACCCTTCGAAGTCAAGGGTTCAACCAAATATGCGTTGTATTAACCTTTAAGCATTAGTGCTCCGGGCAACATCAACACACGGCTTAGAGTATTAACATAATGGCTCTAAAGATTATGGTAATGTTCAAATAATGACAGCGCTCTTATCGCTGCGGGCCACTATTAAGTAATTTTCCCTTCAATTTTACATCTGTTGCATGTTGCCGGCTTAAGTTTTACATATTGTTTTAGATGCAAATGCGTTAACAGTTAACTATCAATCCTCAAGTCAAGCGAAAGCTGCATGGCACTAACTGTCTACATGCTTAACACTGATCAATATAGCAAGTAAACCAAATTGTTCTACTAGAGGCAGACTATATCCTATTAAACCCTTTGAACCTCAACCGTTTAATAACATCAACAGACGTCCAGCTCGTTAGGCTGCCGAAAGCCGACTGACAAACACATTCCCCCCACCCCTGGCCGGTGAGTGATGGTGGCGCTCGGACAAACAGGCCGACGGAGACGGATGGCCGGACCGACACTTAATATTTGCCACCATTAGTTCCATGTACTGCACGAAGATTGAATTGCGATGTAGTGTTTGTGTTGTGTTGGCCACTTAGATATGATATCGTTCTGTTGGCTGAAGGGTAGATTACGGTTTTATCTTTTGTGGTTTGCTGTATTGTTGGACTTGTGTGGCTACACAGATGGATAAACACGTATGAATAGAGACATCTGATCATGTGCTAGACGTGTACTATTTATTTATTCAGTGGTGCTAGTAAGAAAATAATGGCAAAGATCAATGATAAAACTGATTTGACCATAGACGTTATCAAAAAGCTAACCTCACCAGCGAGCAAAGAAGTTTATGGTTTTTTCAACGTCAATTGACATCAGTCACTCAGGTTTACTGCCTTTTGTGGACAAGGTGTGAAACTTTTACGTTTATAATGTAATTTCTTTTAACAACGACCTTCAGTCTTTGCAAAAAGAATACCCTTACAATTTAAGAGACGCATCAAATAGTTGCGGTCGTTCCGCCGGAAGCTCCGGCGGCCATGACGGCCCGCCATTAGCGGCGGATGACGCGCGCCACCCGACTTCCGCTCATAGAGAATACCTACACTAACGGGTATTTTCTTAAAAATGTTTGTTAAGATAGTCTTTCAGTGATAATATTGTGTTGGCAGGGGAAAAGATTTTTCATAAATGTCATTTATTTTATAATCGACATAAAAATATGAGTAAGTACGTATAATAAAGTAAGTAACATACTTCTGGCTATGAACTGTTTTAATAAAACCATTGTACTTACCTACTTTAGCCCCTAACCAAAATCCTAGTAGGTAGTAACTTAATGGGCAAATGGCTATATTAACATTAGCAAAAAATACTTTACAACTTTTCTTTACCCTTATATTGGAAAAACTTTAAAACCAATCACTAAAAACCTAGAATTTTACCCAACATAGTTGCTGTTCCACACAAAGAGATATTAAAAACTTGTTTAAAGACTAATAAAAACGCACTTTGATATTCCCTCGCCTCCGGGAAATCTAGGAGTATTAGGTACCTACGAGTACCTTTACGACGCCATCTTGAAGTAATAACGTCGTAAAACGTCAGCTGCAAGTTTAAAACCAACGAGTTTTTAAATATTTGTTGTCTGTTCATCACCGTGTTTTATGATTGAAGTGTGTATTAAAAACTCGTTCCGATTGAATGGGACCTTTAAAAGTTTAAACAAGTATAAAACGCACAAAGTTTTCTATTTTTGTCCATCGCGTTTCAGTGAAAATTCTCTGGAATTTTTTCTCAAAAATTGTATTTTGATGTTTTGTGTTTATTGATTTTAAGGACTACGATGTGCGTTCTTCGTGATTACGATGAAACACTCATTGTTCCCTGTGATATGTCGCAGCATTTGCTTTTCCATAAATTACTTAAAGGAATTCTTGGTTAACGTATTATTTATTAAATAATAAGCTTCCAAGAGTACTTACTGTTCTCATTAAATTCTTTTTGTAGTTTAATGTTTAATTAGATAGGTATTTGCTTGAACACTAAGCTCTCTACAAAGGTACTAGAAACCACAGAAAACTTTCTACTCCAGAAAGTTATCATTACGATGCACTTGCTTATTAATCCTGTTATTTTCTGGGAATTAACTCAAGAATTTGGGTTCCGTAGCATTACTAGTTTCTAGCTGGACCATTGCATTTAATTAATTCGTTCATCCCTGCTGCTAGATTGGGAATTTTACCTTTTTTTTTGTGGATGGGAAATCATCGAATGACTTCTCCCGCTCGGAGCGGAGCGGAAGGGCGTGTCAGACTTTTACTGACTAAAACCCGGGTGGGTTTTAGTCAGTATCCGTCTTATTACAAAAAAATGCTTAAGTACTGGTTTAAACCAAGACTAAAAGGTCTAGGATTGTTACGGTATTAAAGCTAGTACCAGGACCAAAATGTGTTCCGATTACAAAACGAAGACTATCGGAGGATCAGTTAGTACCATGGTTAGTACCAATGAAGGTCCATGCTGGTCCATGCTTTTAAAATATCCACAGATAAGAAACAAAAATGGCATTCTTTCATTCGTTCCTACAGTATTTATTTGAAGCAACGTTCCGTTTCTCTAAATATTGATATAATAGTATCACTTGAAATGTTTAAATAATTATTTATCAATACAAAAATAGGTCAAAAATTGTTCTTTGTCTATGTTACAATATATTGAACAAGCACAATTCGTACTTTTGACGAGCTTTTTATAAACAAGTTGTCATATTTTTTAACACCTCTAGCTTGAAGTGGAGCGACATGTATACGGCGAGCGGCGCGTGTAATTTGAGAGTTGAGAGCCTTGAGACGAATGTTTTTGTTGCGTCCTATAATAATAAATACCTGGATGAACTTCTTATTTTCACTAATTGTTTTTAATATTACTGTTACTGTATGTGGTTTGCTCGTGAGTTGTTGTGTCCGGTTAAATTATGTGCTACTAATCGTAAAAAGTGGAAAACAACAAAAGAAAAAACGGGTTGAAAACTGGATTTCTGAAGAAAAAGTTAGTAAAACATGGCTTTTAAATTATTATTAGGTAAATAATAACCATCTTATTTCGACTACCTAACGCGATGTTCTTATATTCTTATTATTGTATTAGTACCGCAGTTAGTCCCAATAGATAAACTAGGGGTCTCTGTGGTTTAACTTTAGTACCATAGATAGTTCATGAACTAGTGATAAACTTCATTTTATAATAACGTTTTATTTAGTCATGGTTTAAACCTAGTAATAATCCCAGTACTATATTTAAATCGCGTTTTGTAATAAGACGGTATAAGTCTGACACGCACGAAAATAAGCGACTTCCAAAAAAATACTACACAGTGAAAAATAACTTTAATTTCGGAAGTAGGTGGCAAAGAACTAAAACACAGATCCAAAGACACCGACTTCCGAAATTAAAGTGAGGGGAGGGGATTTGGGTATTACCCAGTAACAGGGTTGTGGAAGTCAGATAGGCAGTTACTCCATGTAAAATACTGGTATTCAGCTGCTGTATTCTGTTAGACTGGAAGCCGACCCCAACATAATTGGGATAAAGCTATCTGCCTAGCCTTTTCCTATGATGATGATCAAAGAATGTCAGTTTAAAAGTCAAAACTACCACTATATCTGCTTACCCCACTCATTCTCTTCAAACATTATGATAACATATCGCTACTCCCTGAGGCCAAGATTAGTATTCCACCGTCACCCGCGAAGATCAAAAGTTTAACTTATACGCGTCCCTTAAATAAATAAGGTGTTCCTTGACGGCCCCATAAAAACGAGGAGGAACACTTTGGTGAAATATTAATGTACTGAGCACTAAGACTAGTAGGTTTCGCCGGAGATTTTCACTTTATTAACACGAAATCCAAGGGAATTTGTTGCTTCGGGTTCTCGGTAGAAACCCCATGAAGTCTTGAGCGAGAGTTTGTATAAGATATTTAAGTAAAATCGGTTTGAAAAATACTTTAGGTTTACTTGAAATTCAGATGAAAAACTTCAATAAAATAGAATAGAAAGCGAGTCATTTAGTTAAAAAACTCATTTAATGTCTTCGAAAATGAAAAGCAGTGAAATCAAAGCTAGATTAAATAAGTAATCCCACATTGAATTTAATTTCAGATAAAGCCTTTAGGATTACAATAGACTAGCTAGACTTTCTTCAAGCTTTCAAATAATCTTAATAATAAATTTGAGATACCGCACTATTTATTCTTTGATCCTTCCTTTCCTTGGATATTTGACAGTCGTTACGGGTCGTCAGAAGCCCGAAAGTCTGACAACCAGTATCATATTCCTAGGAACTGGGTTGTGGAGGTCAGATAGGCACTTGCTCCATGTAAAATACTGGTATTCAGCTGCATGCGGTTATACTGGAAGCCGACCCCAACATAGTTGGGAAAAGGTTAGGCAGATGATGATGTCTTCCTAGGGAAGGGAGCCCCCTCCCGACGTTTCCACTTACATCTGCCTTGTAACTACCTTTTGTTAGTCGCCTTTCATTCATACTATTTATATATTCTGCTCTTCTTGTAAACATTTTCAAACTCCGAAATCCCAAACGGCCATACATACGGAATAAGACCCACTCAATATATCCTCAGAACAAAACACGTCAAAACTGTCGCAATAAAATATGACACCCTGTATTATGTTTTATGGTTCTTTGTCACTTGTCATCGTGATGTCACACGAGTAGGACGTGTAATTCGCTGCCGTTACACTTATTTTATAGCTATTTCTCTCAGCTTTTCCTTTATGTTGATTCAGTTGTAGTTATTAGAATATATAGGTATACATATTATTCGCGTTATTCTTCTAAACCACGCTACGGATTTATTCCGGTAGGTTCTACGAATTATTCATTAATACTAATCTTACATTTAATAAAAAAATGTTTTGTCAAGTTTTAAAAACCTTGGGAAGCAGGGGCGGGTGGCTAGTTTATAATAAAACCTAGTTTCAAAACTTGTTACCTAAATATGTACACTGGACAGCAAATAAACCGGGCCACCCGCTACCTTGGAACTCTGATTCGATTTTCTCAAAAAGTATATAACTTACAACTATCAAAGTTATACATACAAAAAGTGCGTTCCATGATTATTCAAATGAAAGGAAACTCATTGGCATTAATCAATTTTTTAAATGTTTATTAAGGATTTTACAAAAAAGAGTCGTTTTCCAGTCATGTTAATCGTTAGTAATCATAAACTGAAAAAAAAAATTAAAGCCAGAAAACAAAGAAAAAATTAAAAAGAAAGTTTTGGTTAGTATTCAGTATTCCCTCCCCTTGCTCGGATAACTGCCAGCATCCTCGTATTCATCGACCTCACGAGCCTGACGATGAAATCTTGAGGAATTACATTCCACTCCTCTTCAATTGCGATTCGCAGCTCTGGAAGCCCTGTTGGAGCAGGTACCCGGGCTCGAACCTGACGTTAACCCGTTAACCTCATCCCATAAGTGTTCTATCGGATTCAAGTCCGGGCTTCGAGCTGGCCAGTCCATTGAACGAATGCCAACATCGCGTAGATATTGGGTCACCACTTGAGCAACATGAGGCCGTGCATTATCATGCATCAACTGCATATCTTGGCCGATATATCCTGCGTTCGGAACCACATGGTCTGCGAGTATTTCAGTAATGTAGCGATGAGAAGTCAATCCACGTGTACGGCCCGTAGGTTCGATGAAAACTGACGCTGTATGTGCAGTTAACGAGATAGCGCCCCAGACCATTACAGATCCTCCTCCATAAGCAACAGTTTCCTCGATGCAACACTGAGAATAACGTTCTCCAGGACGACGATACACTCTCTGACGTCGATCACTTCCATGTAGACTCACCCTGGTCTCATCAGTGAAGAGTACATTACCCCACTGCTCTAACGTCCAATCTCTATGCTCTCGAGCAAATTCAAGTCGTGCTCGACGGTGGGCTACCGTTAATGCTGGGCCTGTTGCAGCTCTTTTTGGAGTCAGGTTCCGTTCTGCAAGTCTCCTTCTGACGGTATCTGAACTTATGACCACTTGGCGTACGTCACGCAGACTTTGTTGGACTTGAACTGCGTTGAGGCGGCGATTTCGGAGAACAGTAAGTTGGATATAACGATCATCTGCCGCTGATGTAGCCCTAGGTCTGCCCGTACCTGGACGGCGATCGAATGCTCCAGTCTCTAAGTATCGTCTGTAAACTCGTTGCACCGAAGATCTGCTGATTCGAAGTCTCCGAGCGACCTCACGTTGCGCAACGTCTGCTTGAAGTAGTGCTACAGCTTGAGCTGCTTCCTGAGGTGTCGTATCAATTATTGACCGAAAAAAGTAGCAAAAATACACGCGTCTGAGCAAACGATGGACAAAAACTAAAGAAATGATAAGAAATATCCGACTACCCTCACTGTAGAAAAAATGAACGCTAATCGTGAACTCTAGTCGAAACAGAGCAAATCGTTAGCATTGTGTTTGTTGCTTGATTACAATGTGAGGTGACGGTACTTTAGAATAAATTTATAGTCATTTTAATAATCATGGAACGCTCTTTCTGTAGGTATAAATTGATAGTTGTTAATTTTATACTTTTTGAGAAAATCGAATCAGAGTTCCAAGGTAGCGGGTGGCCCGGTTTATTTGCTGTCCAGTGTAGAATAGTTTTGATGTGCTAATCAATCAATGTCAATATTCTTTCATATTATTCAGCAGGAACAGGAAGCAAAGGGGCGGCATGCAGAGCTAGCGATCCCTTCGAGGATTTGCAAAAGCTTGGGGAAATTCTGACAACGGAATGTTTTTAGGGTTCCGTACCAAAATGGTAAAAAGGAACCCTAAAGGTCATTGCATAATAAATGCTTCTCTTTAAGCTCTCGTTATTGTCCTCCAACATACAATTTAGGATATGAGGAATTTTGTAGTTTATCCGTATTGCATGGACATTGGAAACTGAATCCTCCTAATAAACTACCAGCATAGTAGGTAGTTATTAGGTCATTACCCAAAATACTAGTTACTTGTGTTGTGTATGGCGGTGGTCAGTGATTCGGAAACTGAACTAGCTTCACTAACGATTGTCAAAGGACCTCGTGTGACGTGTGGGTTCATTGTCAGACCAATGGACCGGAGAGCAGTATTCCATATAGTTATTGGAATGAACACATTGTGCTATGTTAATGATGACATTAAGGTTTATTTCCGGGATGTCATTATCCAATACTTAAAGTGATTTTGGTATATTTTAAGTGGATAAACTCGCTCTCTAAACTTTTTCCCAAAAAAAAAACTTTTGTCACTACCAGCTCTATATTATTCAAAATCTATCAAAGAAGTAGATTGTTCATGCGATAAAATATCGTAAAGTATGTGAACATACGAGGGTTACAAAAGTCGGTTCACTCGCTCGCAACGGATCGCCTGGAGCGGTTCTATTAAATATATTGTTTGTCAACTTACAAAGCTTAACAACGCCGACGTGAAAAAAGATATCACCCTCGCTTTCATATCTAAATATGTATTACCTTTATTTGTATTATCTGCATGACTATTCCGAAACAAAGTTACAAAATATACGAATCGAGATAGAAGTACGAACGAAAACACATAAATTAGCAAGCCTAAATTATTTTAGTTCCACGTTCTGCATTTAAAATCCGAATTTAATAAGCTAAAGTTGTTTATTTCGGGCGAAGTTCGTTATTTATCGCGCGGAAGCCGCGCGGGGCGGACGCGTCGCGTGCCCTGCGCTGATAAGCCGCCGGATAAATCCTGGATTATAGGAGACGAGAGGCAACTTCTGATTTATTTGTATCGCTCACTGATTTGGGGCCTAGGCTTTGTTGAATGTTGACTACTCTTTTAGAGCTAGCTCTGAGATAGGGTTATTTATGTAGGTACATACGTTTCACGCTCTTTTCACGCACGTCTCTCTGTGTTAACAGATATATGCTAATGGACTCTATTCATAGCTTCAATTTAGATTTATATTTTACGAAATTGCATTCAACGATTTTCATTAAAGTTCAAGACAATTACATTGAAACATTTTATTTCGTGCCCTACGATTCTCAAAACTCTCCAATTTATTTTTGCTTGATTCAGCATCTTTTTATTTTTAATATTGGAAATATTAAACGCAGCTCTTAGGGCTTCTTTCAAAAGATCTATGCCTGGAATAATAAATAAATAAAAAGCCTTTTATTTCCACATCAAAATCAAATATTTGTTTGTTAGTCGTGTTAGTACATTTAACTTATAAATGTAGTGTTAGTATGGTTACTAGCTACATATTTTTCTTAGATGTGGATCACTCTTGGGTAAAGGCCTCTTTCTTATTCTTCCATAGCTCTCTATTTTTGGCTAGGGCCATCCAGTTTTGCCCTGCTTTTGCAACGATATCATCAGCCCACCGTCTAGCTGGTCTGCCGACATTTCTTCCTCCTAATGGTCCTCTCCAGCGTGTCGTTTTTATAGTCCACCTATTGTCTGTGGACCTCGAGATATGTTCAGTCCATTGCCATTTTAGTTTTAAGGCTTGCCTGGAATATATCACTGTTACATTTTTATTTCTTTAAAAGGGTCGAAGGTTTCTAAAATTGAATAAAAAAAAAAAGTAAAAAAAAGAACACAACAACAAAACACAGAACTAATAACACAGAAACAGAACAGGAACTTACTTCTGAAGTTTAGTGAACCTGAATGAACACAGAATTACTATAATTTCCATAGGGTTGAGTTGATACAGCCGTAAAGCTTTCACATGGTGGATGGATGAGGTACACGTTGCTTTTAACCCGAAAAAGGAGCTGGTGTAAAACTCTCGGATATAGGGTCGGTCGGTTAAGTAAGGGGCTGAGGGTAGTAAGGTAACCTTGAGTGAAATGTTTTCCCTCCCTTGATGCACGATAAAGGTATAATCACTTGTTGGGTTTTTAGGGATTTATTTTCCGTCTGCACATCAAGTACGAAACGTATTTTTACTACGAGGGACGGTAATAATGATGTTCAATAAATTATTTTTTTAAATGGTTCTTCCTACCCCAAAATTATTCATAACAATTTTAGAAAGTGTTGAACTGTCTGTAATTCCAGAATAAGTACATGACTTATAAAGTGAACACTAAAGTTTGTCTTTTGAAATAGGTACTTATGTAAATGCACTTTGCCCACGGATTTAAGATTTTCCGTTTGTAAAAGTGCGTGGAACAGTTTTATTCCCTTCCCATAAAAAGGGACTTATCACAACATTATTTCAATGTGCACTTGCAACGTCCCCGTGGCCAGCCCTACCGTCCCCATGTCCACGTGGCCAGCCCTACCGTCCCCATGTCCACGTGGCCAGCCCTACCGTCCCCATGTCCACGTGGCCAGCTCTACCGTCCCCATGTCCACGTGGCCAGCCCTACCGTCCCCATTTGTCCAGATAAAGGATGAAAGCCGTCACGAAGGACAAAACGTTTGGAATAAAGAAAAATAAACCCCATTGTTCGCGTTTTACGGACGCAACTTAAGGGGATACATCGATTTTTGTGTTTTTAAAAGTTCCTATAAGACCAAATGTGTATGGTTAAATCATTTCGATTTTCCTTATGTGTTATTTGACTATATTGTGTACTGCTGTACTAAAAAAACATAGTGATTACCTACTTGTTTTCGATGGAAGAAAATTCCAAAGTAGCACCGTCTATTTTCTGATTTATACGATTAAACGTAAACAGTTCCTTATTGTGCAGTAAAATTTGCTTCAAATCGAGGTAATAAGATATGTTAAGAACTTACTCGGCTAAAAATGTGTTTAAGTAGGTATATCATTTTGTCATAAATCTACATTTAAACGAAGCTCGTTTGAGCGCGTGAGAGTCTTCTATCTCTAGCGTCAAACGAGATGGCCATAACGCCATTTTACTCATAAACCGAGCTAAACCACACTTCGATGTATCCTCTTAAAATACGATATATTGGCAACTTTTGTTTCCCGTACATTGCTTTGTTTGCGGATACACGGATCGGTGACCGTCATAAAAATCGGATAAGACGAATTCCGATGGTCAGATTCAGTTATGAAGTGGTCCCACGCTGGGCGCCAATATATTTTTATGTTCATGATTCATTCATGACAGCCGTCACCTGGGACTCCCTAAGGGTTAGATATGTATTATGGTACTATATCGCTTTTACGGTTCGAACTCGCGTTAAAAGTTAAATATTATATTTATGCTAAAAAATTTCTTTCTCTTTTTTATCAGCCTCTAGACATATTATAATGAAATGGTTTTTAGGGCCTTTTAAATAAAATAATACTCAATTTCAGCTCATGTAATAACAAATATAAAACCAGCACTTACTTATTGAGGCAAGCAATATATAAAATAATTGTTGTAAGCACAATAAAGAAAACGATCGCGAAAGTTATTCTGTCATATTTCTGATAAGGGCTCAGCTTTCCCGACTAAAGCCAAACGAATTGACCTGACAATCAAACCGCCTTCTTTCAGACCAGTACACCAGTATTTGTTTGTGTACTTATATATTTCTAAGAAAATTGGATCTTATTCATTTTGTGTAACCTATTGGGAGATGGCTTGATATAAACATAATCCGATACAAAAATTGTACCTGTGTCGTTTCATACATGAAATTATACGTTATTGTAGTTTTTCTAGGACTCTTTATTTTTTTCTTAAGTTACTTATAAGATGCGTGGAACAAAAAGCAGTACTTTATCCCATAATTCAACAAAAGAATGACATAATTGCATAATATTTCACTAAACAATCGGACTGCTATTACCCCACATAAGCCTCAGCCCCAGCCTCATATAAATAAATTAAGCTCTTAGGTAACTGTCTCACTCAAATACCGGAGCGCGTCAACATTTTAAATCCTACCCGCAAAAACTGGAAGCCGTCCAGATTCGGTAGGTCGCATGTTCTACGAACGGGTTAACAGTGAGTAGTCCACTCAAACTCGCCGGATTATCCGTGTAAGCGGCCGGATTAAGGCTGACAGTCACGCCAGAAGACGGATCCTCAAACTCTTATCTCGCTATTTCAATTAATTCTGTGTTCAATCCCTCGCTGCCGTTCCGACGGTGCAACTGGATCTCGGCTTAAATCCTCTTCTTCAAACTTCCAACTTGTCCGAACATGTAGGAACTTCACCGAGATATGAGGGTATTTAGAATTCTTCGTGTATTTGGACGGAGGAAAGTAATTAAAACGGGGAGCGTGCACATCTTCAAGTTTGATTTAGTACTTGAAGTTGGTTTCGGCAAATATATGTTTAAATATGATTATTGTCTGTAATTACTTTCGCTGCGGTGGCATAATGGGAACGTTTATAACATATTAAACCACTACTTGATAAGAAACTAATGTAGTTAAACAAACTCATGTGAAATAAACTTAGTTAATTTGAAGTCGTCACACAGCTTACACAATACACTGAGTTTTATTTTATTAATAAAACAATCTGTTATAGAGTTAACAGCATCAATTCCAAATGTTGTTCTCCTCTCGTCCGTTATAATTGAAATGAGTCCCACGTGGGCGCCAACTAAGCGAGAACCAGCAAAAAATATTTTATTGTTTTCAACGCGTTAAAATGTTACTGTACAGCAGCGATCTAAGTACCTGTATAAGTTTATTTTGTACCATGTAGGTACGTGTGTGTGTAGCTATGAAATTTTACGGCAGCAGTAATTTCACGTGAAATGGTCTATTCTTGAGGAGACGGTGTTCCTGTTCAAACTTAACGTAGGTCTAACTTGAGTAAATGTTGTGTGTTTATGTTTTTATTGTGTTTGCTCAACGTTCTACCGCTCCAGGCAATTTGAGAGGATAATTAAATTGGCAGAACAGACATGACAAAGAAATAATGATGGCTACGAGTAATGTTTTTATATGGAGAATAATATTCAACCTCGGTCTTTTATCGTAGTGCCTTTGAATATCAACGGGTTGCAAAAAATACCGCAGCACCAACTACGGGGTCAAGAATATCGTAAAATATTCGTATTTCAAAGATATATTTTTTCTTATTCCTACAGTTAGAATGGTTCACTGTGTTATTAACTAAGATTTCATGATACAATAATATAGCTTCGGCGAAACTGTTGTCATAAGATCTCGAATATTTGGAACCAAAAGTCACTGACTATTCTAATGTAAGTATAACAATAGTTCTACATTTTCTTGAATATGCCCACTATACAATATCGTCGAATAATAATATTGGACGATTGGACAATGAAATTATCTTAATGGATTCTGTATTTTACTTTACGTAAATTGGTTTGTATTTATTTTTAGGTCTTTTTTTCAGGCTTTATTTTAATCATAAAATTACTGGAAAATGACTCTGTATCAATTGAAAAGCTATGCATAATCCCGTTTTTCAATGAACGCGAACGTAGGTAAAATAAATATTGCAAGATTGGAAAAAAATAAGGGCTGGTAGTAATTCCATTAAGGAAGAAAGACAAAAATTGTTTATTGCAAATAAATATTGCAAGATTAGAAAAAAATAAGGGCTGGTAGCAATTCCATTAAGGAAGAAAGACAAAAATTGTTTATTGCAAATAAATATTGCAAGATTAGAAAAAAATAAGGGCTGGTAGCAATTCCATTAAGGAAGAAAGACAAAAATTGTTTATTGCAAATAAATATTGCAAGATTAGAAAAAAATAAGGGCTGGTAGCAATTCCATTAAGGAAGAAAGACAAAAATTGTTTATTCCGCACAAATAAGATGCACGTTATAAAATAATCGTGAAATACACACTATTACTCGTACGAAGTAGCCAAAAGCCATAAAGTAAGTAGTTATATTCCAAATAATAAAAACAATCAACTAACATTCCTAAAAACAAAATAATATAAATCACATACGATCTGTTATGTGTTGTCCTTGTCTCCCGCTTTGTGGCGTCTAGCTGTGTTCGACTATCGTTTCTGTGACAGCCACGTATTGTATCATCCTCTGTCACCTGCAAGGATTTCCGGGTTCGATCTTTTTGTTTACGTAAGAAAATCATGGTGAATTGAATTGCATGGATACAACATTAAGAGAAACAGTAGTAGTATGTTTGGATTGCAAGCTTCTATAGAAAACATTTGCATTCAGTGATAGTAAAATGCGCTTTGCTAATTAAAAACCATATTATATGACAATGAAATAAAAAAACGCGTACCATGAGGGTTGGTTCGAGGCGGGAAAAGAATACCTGGAAGGACTTGCGCAAAGTCTTTGCCCAGCTGTGGGGCAGCAAAGGCTAGGAAAAAACAAATTGTAGGCGCAGTTCGAGTCCGCGCCGTTTCATTTTCGTGAAAACAGATTGAAATAAGTACTACGGTTTCCGATATTGCCGTAGCCATAGTACAGTAGTGGGGTTGACTTTAGTATCCGGTCGCACGAAAATGGGGGTGACAGTGGTTGAAGGTCGTTGGGGTTGGGTCCCTGATTGTAACGATATCACTCTTATTAAAAGATATTGCAAAGAAATTTATACTAATTGTTTAAATGTTCAAATTACATAAATAGTGTAACGAAACGTTAAAATGGGCGATTGACAACCAAATCTGTACCAGTATATTGTCTGTGGTGCAAAATGTCGTGTAAAATTCATAAAACGGAACGTAAAAAAGAACTGTATCTTAGTAGAAATTGTGTTCAGTAGGAAGTTAGTGTTACCCCACTTTATGATTAAAATAGGTCGAATCTGTCCCAAAACCGAATCGGGGCACCCCGACTCCACGTAGTCTTTTGGCTGGCAGACTAGAGTGTATTTAAAATCCGGAGGCGCGGAGGGAGAGCAGCCCCTGTCCTTTGTTACGTAAGGGCGAAGGGGCTGCACTTCCCGCAGCGCCGGAGACGTGCAGAAGCAACTTTGTGTTTACAAAAGTGTTTTTAGGTTAGGTTACAATAATTTGTTTTTCTCAGGAATGGTGCGTTCTCTTTTCATAGGAGTGGTACCTGGGGGGAGGGGGCACCCCCCCACCCCTCCCCCTCCACCCCCCACCCTCATTTTCGTGCGACCGAATACTAAAGTTTTACCCAGTAGTGTATTTGCTCTAGACTAAACTTACTCATCGCATTTGTTATAAAGTAAGCTTTCACCGATTATGATACTTTTCAGTTTTAAGCAGATTTACGGACGATATGAGACGACATCCTAAACTTTTTTGCTATTTGCTCGCCACTAGACTTTTTAGGCTCATTGTATTCCTTTTGATGCAACCTTTCTTCGATTGGGGTTTTTTTTCATTTCTGATGAGATTTATGGCCAAAATGAGCAGAAATCTGACATTATTTTGCTATTGTCAACTTCATTTTAAGTTTTAACCCTATTTTCGCCAATGTTTCTGTTGTTTCTCTTTAGGTCTTGGTAGTGCTTTGTCAACTCTTGACATAGACACCAGAATAACTGATCTAGCTAACACGTTTTTGCGCTATACGAATTGATATTTTGACACATAGTGAAAAGTAGAGGGTCGCGCGCATGCGCGTGCACTCGCAGTGTGATGTCATACGCAAATTATTTCTGGCCTTAAAATTGTTATAAATATGAGCTATCTTTTGAATTGTCAACCATTACTCTAGCATTAAAAGTCTCGTAGTTTTAGCGGTTTTAATCTTCGAGCGAAAAGACGTGTTCACGTCAAAAAAGTTATTCGGAAAAGAACCGGAGTAACCGACATAGCTAGCAGAATAAGCAAACTGAAGTGGCAGTGGGCTGGCCATGTTTGTGGAAGGACCGATGGCCGGTGGAGCAGACGAGGGAGGCCAGGGTGTTGTGGCGCAGCCCGGGATGTCCAGCAGTGGACTGCGATAGGCAGAAAGTGACAACATTCAATATGTTACAGTGACACCAGTGATTGATTACCCTCGCATTGGAGACCTAGGATAACTTTCCTGTACTTACCTACTTATATTTCAAGAATTACACAGATAAAAAACACCAACACATTGTTTTCCATTTCATTCTCCGAAATATTTTCTTTTATTTTCATTCCTATTCCGTTAAATGGAAAGTGAAATATAGTCACGATAAATGCTGAATCCAGCGCAGGCGCCGTAGACGTGTGAACGCCAGCCGTGATCACAAGGACAACTGAACGACCGCTATTTGTACGGCAACATTATCACGACTCGAAACAAGACGTGCTCGGTATTTATTGTTTAAGATTATGGTATTCTGAATAATATTAGGAATTGGTTTCGTGTTGTCGGGAAAGGAGTCGGATGTTGCTTTGTTCGCTTTCAGTGGCACCTACTACACAGTGGCAACTTTGTTTAGCATATATTGCCAATTATAATTTTGTTTTAAACAACAATACCTGAACTATCTGAAGTAGTGATTGCGGCGCTATGTTTTGTCAAAACTTTAGCTGTCGATTTAGAAACATGATTCTGAATCTCCCAAATATCTGGGATGTTTGTAGTACCTACCTTAGCTTTTTATCTCGCTCGCACGATACTGCTCGCGGACTAAGTGAGAGCGAGACTGAGTGCGGTGTGTACTTAATTGCTTTTTACGGTGAAAATAATGGTAATTTGAAAAAAATAAAAAAAACATAAGACATGCTTTATAGTTAGTTCAGTTAGTATGCAAAGTTTCATGATCTAATTTGAAGTATTTTTTGAATACCAGCGGTTTATTGTTCGGTTTGGAGGTAACTATGGTTTTTTTTTCTACCGAGATAATTTTGTGGAATCGTGTTTTCGTCAAACACAGTATTTAACATTAATCTTCAACTTTACCATACTTATATTTATTTCAAAATGAATGCTACAGTATTTTCAACATAACAGAGGATTATGTTAAGCCATTTGAGGTAGTATAGGCTCTTAAATACGAAATTGTGCCCACAATCCTAACCACATCCCAGTTTCCCGCTTTTAATTCCCGCCAGTAATATCCCAATTTGCCAAACTTCAAAGAGTGTGTTGACAAAGACTATGCGCCCGTATTGTCGCCGAGCTTTGCCGAAGTTAACCGAACTTGGCCGAAGTAGTTCCGTCAACACTGCGCCTGCCACGGTCGCCACGACCACAAACCCAATTACCTGACTCGCTATACAAACAATGGGTCAAAGTGACCCGTGACAAATTATTATCCTGGTTTACGTTCGGCACAAGTGAGGGGCTTGCCAAGATCCAGCCATTGCCGTAATTGGCCAAGCCTTGTAAGAGTTAATAACGTTAAATAAGCCGACAAGTTTTGATTGGACTATATTGAATACACACGAAGCCTCAAACTTGGTGTTGCGAACTTTACAAATAGCCTTGATAGGGGGCAATTTGCTTATTACTTTCTAGAAGTATTAGTTATTATTGAAAAATACTTTTTAATGGCGCACCGGGCTTTTGCCTTTGTCTCTGTCTTTTTCTTTACGGGTAAAGAGTAAAGAAAATAACCACACTTTTGCACTTTATCAATGTTTTTCGTTGTTATTTTTATGATATTGCTCTTAAATAAAAAAAACTGTCGTGCATAAACGCTTCAGTCATCTATGAAATTTATTTTAGTAAGTAAATGAATCATAATATCAAATTACTTATTTATATAAAAAACTGGCCAAGTGCGTGTCGGTCTTCCCACATTTAGGGATCTACCAAATCTGATTTATCGATATAATTCGGTATTTGTTTGTAAAATATACGTAATAATAAACATTATCACCTTTCAAGTTCATAGATCACTGGGAAGTTAAAAAATTCTTCGGAACAAAGTTTTGTAAAATAAACTGACTTTGGTGGCTTCTCATTCCTTTGTTTTCCAATATTTTTTAAAACAAAAAATTCAGTATTTATCTACTCAACGAGCAACCAACCAAAAACCTGTAGGTCAATATTTTTTTTCGTGTCCCCCTTAAAAACATTTGAAAGTATTTTTTGACAATTTGTTTGGCTTTGGGTCAACAAGATACTTACTGTGAATATTTGAAGACTGTAGCTGTAAAACCTGTGTGACAGACGACGGACAGACATACGGACACGTGAGTGACAGCAATAGGGCTCTGTTTGGACCCTTCGGGTACGGAACCCTAAACAGTAGGGACATAGAGGAAAAAAGACTCGAAACGAATTTATTCTATCGAGCCAACTTTTTCAAATGATGTTTCCATCGTGTATAGGTACTGTCTAGTATATATCCCCAATAATACCAATATATTTCCCTAGATTTTAATTTAGTTGTTTACTACTTCAAATAACGGTTATAAAACCGTGTTTGTATGTAAAAAAGCTCGGTGAACCGTTCCTAATTAAATTCACAATGCTGCCTGGTGATAACTGAACAGGTGGTCTAAAATCATTTTAATTAGTCTACCTAAACCAATATTTAAGATTTTTTGAATGCCAAAGGCAGCCGCAGACCATACCAACCTAACGAGCAATTCCAGGATGCAGCCTGATGCGACATGAGGCAATGCGTGGCCGGGTTTATGCCGTGTAACTTTTAGGGTTATACCTCTGACCCGCCTACGTAAATATGGTGGCAAACGTGATAGTTAAACAAAATCTTTGTTCCAAATCATTATTATGACTCGTTGAAACGGTATCATAAAACTATTCTCGCTAATGAAACCAACCGTTTGTTATACATTTTATTTGTCAATTTCAAGCCTTTTATAAAATCATGTTCATGACCGTCGTAACAACAGAAATAAAGTTTAGAGTTAACAATGTGAGCTAAATAATGTTAGTTTTAATGTAGCTGAAACATTATTATATTCACGTAGAATATTTTATTCAAATTATCTGTGTTAATAAGTTAATGAATTTGAAAGCCTAACCCTAATCTTCACGCGTTCCGCCTCCTCCTTCGCGAGCATCACTGCTTCGCAGAAGAAGGTGACGGCCTCCCATGCACTCTCGCTCCGCACCATGGCCTGGACCAGGCTCGGACGCGAGAGCCTAATCCTAATACAGGATATTATTTTTTGTAACTATCGAAATTTTCACAGAGTTTTCTACTCATAAATATGAACAACTTTCACTACGGGACTAACTCCGAAATCACGAAAAAAAAATAGCTAGTGATAAAAAATTGCCCTAAGCGATCTTCGCGCGATTCATGCGCCGAATACTTGCCCTTCTGTAGATACTTTGAGTCAAGATCCTACTTGAAGAAATTGTCTTCAAAAAGAAGCCAAATGACCTTCAAATTAATTGCCAAAGGTGTCTGCCTGCGTGGCAATTGCGTAACACACTATCAACCGGAATCAGTCACGTTTTGACAGTTCAACAACATTCATTGCGTCGAGCAGACTAATTTTTCGAACAAATGAAGCAATAGATTAGCAATTTGCTCCAAAATGATTCAGATTCCGATTGATAGTGTGTTACGCAATTAGGATGCCGTTCTCGGATCATAAGCATCAAGCATAACCTTTATATTTCCAAGTAAGAGCCAATAGGGATTCGATATAATATATCTGACACCTGACCTTTGCACGATATTGCTGTATTACCCACACGTATCTTAGGAATAGGATACGGTAAAACTACTTGATTTGAGGCACGGAGTAAGAAAGGATGGAGCTCTCATGCGGCAAGCAACTATGGGCCGATTTTTTTAAATAATCAATCAGCCTTCAATTTATCTACCAAGAAAAAAGGAGGGGAATGGTCTAATCAAAGATCGTAGGGGTTGGCTTGAATTATTAGGGAAATGTATGTCTTGTTTTGCTTAACGTTACTCAAATGGAGAAACGTCACAAAATGGGAGAAAACAAGAAGGTTTTTTGTGTTTTATTTTTCTCCATTTGAGTAAAGTTTTCGATCAAAATTTTATCACTTAATCTTCCCATTTGTCTTACTCCATAACACAAACACATATTTCATTTTATACCACTGGCACCACTTCGAGATTTAAATCTGAATATCAAGAAAAGTAATAACTTAAGGCGCAGTCGTAAGCATTTCACATCAAAGGTGTTTAAGGTACCGTTGCCAGAGGAGTCAGTCTGACAGTAAACGTGGCAATATCGCCGGGACCGTTTGATGTGTGTTTCATTACAACCTGGCGGTATTACCCTCTCGTATGATTATTAAATATGGTATATTGGCGCGATAGGGTCTCGGCTGTCGAATGAAATTGTGCTTGGTTGAGCTTTGATATATGTGAAGTGGTGTAGTTTATTGTCTTATTTTAAGCTTCATTTACACGGCGCCAGTTTATTGCCTGTGGAATACCATAAAATTGAAAGGCAAATATCTGGCAACGTCTAAACTACACGTACAATATTGTTGCACGATACGGGCAACTGTGAAAACTAGTATAAGCTTGTACAAGAAAATCGCACATTACATACAATAATTGCTCGTACAATAAAATCGCATTCAATTCTGGCATGATCTGACATTCGTGCTGTCATTGAAATATGAGTGCGGTGAGTGAGGGTGTGGTACCTAATCGTTGTTGCTATTTTGAGGCAAGAAATCAACTCAAGAACAACTTGAAAAATATCTTGAGAAGCATTCATTAAAATTTAATGAAATATCATGTCTAGGCAAAACTTGTATGCAATAATCGCCTGTCAATTTTATTGCCTGGTGTAAGTCGCATGCGATTTTATTGAATGGCAAAACTTGCATTCAATTATTGCACATGCCATTTTATGGAATCGCACGCGTCTAAACACTTCATGCAGTTCTTGAATGTCAAAAAACTTGAACGTGCTTTATGGCATGCAATTATTGCTCTTGAACGTTCCAGAAACTTGCCCCGTGTAAACGGCGCTTTAGTGTTGGTGTGGGATATGAGGTTTCCAGCTTGTAGGGCCTAATAGGGCCCTTTGTACTAGAAACATTCATCTGTGATGTCTTTCGCCGTTGTTTACGGCTGACTTGCGTTGTTATAGCTCTTACTATTCCCACAGAAATGTAGTGCCTTATTATTTAGATTTCTGTGACTGTTCCTAAAACCTCCACTTAACTTTCAAATATTGCTCTTATGAAATATAACACTAACAATCCTTATTATTTGTTCCAGGTACACAAAGGTTTCCTGCTACTCCAAACAGTAATATCTGAAGTACGTTTTAATAAAATAATATGAAGGTAGCATACGATATGGTCCTCGTGGGAAAACGGAACATCTCCCGTTTCTAACGGTACTGTTGGTGGATAATGTGGATAAAGGTTGGATAATATGGCGTATTTACCCATCCTCCCACTCACTGGGTGGCTAGACATATGTCCGCCTCTGCTAGGTATGGGAAACGGCTGGGGATTAACGGTCTTTCATCGTGTAGTATGATTAGTCTAAGTATAGCAATCATTTGCTGGTGTATTATGCCAATTAAGATATGGAACGTACATAAGCAAGGTTCAGGAAAAGGTACCTTTTCAGTCAAAGACGTATTACCACAATGAAATTGGCCAAACCTCGGAAGGTAAGAGCGGAAAATATAAGGAAAACCTGAATACTGTTGTGTTTTATGACTTCCTTCGAAGGTAGAACATACCGACATGTGTGACCTAATTTCATTACAATTTCCATGAACACAATAGATCATTACAAATGATATCCCTTAGCCCATTTACATATTTAACTTTATAGTTTCGACCTTCGAGAAACCTTGGTCCTTCCACCCAAAAAGGTTGTTCATGAAACATGTCCGTCACACGTGGACATTAGCTCAGTACACACTAATGAGAACAACTTTCAACGACTACCCGCAAAAAGTTGGGAGTACAGCCAGACTAACCTTTTCGACAACTATCTGTAATTAGGGACTGAAGCTGGCCTGTTTTTTGGCAGTTTTGTCTGGGATGGGAAATTCTAATTTGAAAGAAAAAAGAAAGAAAAAATGTTTATTTGCGGTAAACATGACGCAAACTACAACAGAGTAAAATAATTATTTAAAAACAAATTGGGAGAAAATATGCGTCACATCTACGCAAAACGGCCACCGCTCAGCATAATGCCGCGACCCCATGCAAAATGGAGCCCCAGCGCTGGTTTTCAGCGATAGCCGGCGTTGACGCAATAACGTCGACCGGTGCAGCATGTAACAAATAATATGCAAATATAAAATAAATAAAAATATGTGTATAAATAAAATAATTAAAAATATGTGTATGAATATACGCTTCTAAAAGTATGGACCAAATATACCGAGAATGGCAACATTCGAGCATTCCGTTCCGCGACAGCACCGACTCCCACGCCGCAGAATGCGTTATCTGTGCGCGCAGCTGTCAGCGGAAATATTAGACTTTATTGACATAATAATACTACTTAATCTGTGGACATAATATTTTAAACATGGCGTAGCAATTATTATGCAATTAATGTTTTGATTTTGAATGGAATTATGTAACAACGGGTGTATTGGGTGAGTGAGTAGGCATTTCCTACGTACAGTGAATTTGAGTTAGATGTGAATGATGACAAAAACTCGGACACACAAATGAAATCATTACGAAGTGAAATGGTAAGTGCGAATTACTTGGTTAAAATAAAATAAAATACTCTTGGTTAAATTAAAATAAAGGATTCAAGCATCGAGACTCTATTGAATTATATTAGTAATAGATAAATTAAATTAGATTGGATAAATATAAATTAGGGAGACTATTGAATGATATTACCAATAAATATATTAAATTAAAATTGAATTAATATAAATTAGGATATGAATACAAACAAGGGACGGTACCTGACAAACCGTAGTGTGCCAGTTGAATAATTATATTAAACTGAAAATTACAGAAACAAATGTAGCGTTCCTAAGCATAAAAGGATGATTGAAATGGCGAAACACAAAACCCCAGCACAGCCACACGGAGAGACGAGCGCGCCACCAAGCAGCCCACGCTCTGAAAGATCCCAAACCAAAGCCTGCAGGCCATGACACCTGAGGTAAGTAGGTATTTACAGTGAAGCAATACTAGAGAGACATTTGTTCATGTATGAGTAACTTTTTGTGTTGGAATTTGAAAGATTGTATTGTTTTCAGGCGACGCATTGGTGGTGGGAGATCATTCCAACAGCGTGTGGCTGCAAACTTGAAAGACCCCCTGAATGCTGCAGTTCTGTGCATTGGCACCAACAGTGGACATACCATGGAGCGAAGACTATTCTTTAGATAGTTTTGTTTCCAAGTAAGCTTTACATAGAGATAGTGAGGTTTTTTAGTTGCTACAATACCAAATAACAGGCTGGCTAAATGAAGCTTCCTCCTGGCAGCCATCTTCAATAATTTTAGATTATTAATGAAAGGAGTAACATGACTTCTTCGCGGGACATTGACACAAAAACGAACACAGGCATTCTGGATACGTTGGATTACACATTCTGTTCTAGAAAGCAAACATGGTCCATAGACTGTGTCACAGTAATTTAATTTGGATAGGATGAGGCTGTCAACAAGTTGTTTCCGCACTGGTATGCTTAGGTATTTCCGTATACCATATAAGACCTTTAGCCTGTAAAAACAATTTCGGAGAACATTTGACACATGGGCCTCAAAGCGCAGCTCTGGATCCATAATTAGCCCCAGATTGCATGTCTGCTCCACTCTCTCAATTTTCTCTCCCATGATAACTATCTCAGGGTTGGCAGACAGTATTGTACTAACCTGTTTCTTAGAGCCCAGAACCATAAATTTAGATTTGAGCGGGTTCAGAACCAGAGAGTTCTCCTCCGACCACACAACCACTCTATGCAAATCTTCATTTATTCTCTGCACTGCCAAAGATGTTTCATCCCCCTTGAAGGATATGTACAGCTGGATATCATCAGCATACATATGGTATTTGCAGTTAACAAAAGATTTTATGATATCCGCACTGTACAGAATGTACAACAAAGGGCCCAGAATCGATCCCTGAGGGACACCTCTTGACACTTGGAGGAGGGAGGATGACACTGTTGACCCATCCTCCATATGCATCTCAACATATTGAGATCTATTTGTAAGATAGCTTTTAAACCACTCCACTGCATCACTGTCGAAGCCATAGAAAGCTAATTTTGACAGCAGTAGAGCAGTATTAATAGCATCAAAAGCCCGGGAAAAGTCCAGCAGAGCCAGAATTGTACCCTCCCCCCGGTCACGTGCCTCAAGGATATTACCCACGACATCAGCCAGAGCCGTTGCAGTACCTCTACCCTTTCTGAAACCAGACTGAAGGTCAGGAAGAATGTTGTTAGTTTCGAGATATTCGATAACCTGCAAGTAAACCACACGTTCCAGGATCTTCGACAAACAGGGTAAAACACTGATAGGCCTCAAGTCCTTCATGTTAACCGGGTTATTGTTTTTAGGGATAGGGCGTACAATAGCGCATCGCCAGAGTTCGGGGAACGTACGCGTGGCTATGGACCGGTTAATGATGTCTGTAATGGCTTGCAAAGTAGTTGGCAACGTGAGAGACAACATATCCAGACCTATACCGTCAACACCCTGTGCGTTTGAACTTAGACTCTGGATAATCTTCAGGATTGACTCAGGATTGGTTGTTGAGAGTGAAAAGGAGGCTGGGCCAAACCTATGAGACTCAAAGTAGGATAGCTGTGTGATGTTGTGACAACAATCACCTGGGACGTCCAGAAATGCCGCATTAATGTCATCAGGGTTGTTAAAGTGACTTGGCAGCAATCTATGTTTATGGTCCGGAAGCACATCTGATTTTAAATTGCGCCACAATAGTTTCGGGTCCTTAATGTGGTTATTGATGCTTTTGGCGAAATATGCCGTCTTCTCGTTAACTAGTGCCGCGACTGCTAGGCGCTTCAGATCCAGATAATATTCCTTATGACAGGGTAGTTTAGATTTACGAAATCTGTCCCTAGCTTCATCTCTCAAGGACGACATAAGTCTGATGTTTTCAGTTATCCATGGAGTAGGGCGGGTTTTAAATGTCTTCCCTTTCAAAGGAGCGTGGAGATCAAATAAATTAATCATAAAAGAGTTAAATGTTTGCACCATAGAGTTGACATCACTCATATCACCAATAATCGACCATGGTATAATTTTTAAATCAATTTTAAAATAGTCCTCTAATATGCTTGTGAGCGGACGAAAAACTACAGATCTTGGTTTAGCCTTATGCTTCTTAAAAATGGTCTCGCATGTGATGAACGAGTGATGACCGAGTTCACTAATATGATTCACCACAACGTTACGGATTGAAGCATCAGTGCAAATTATGTCAATAAGCGAACTACTATCACCTACAAAGTGTGTGGGTGTATCAACTAATTGATTTAGGTTTAAGTAGCTGAAAAATTCTAAAAGTTCTTTAGTTTTTGGGTTATTGACATCTAACATATTAACATTAAAGTCCCCTAATAATATTACATTATCGTAGGGGGCCAAACCACTAATACTAGCAGTCAAGCCCTCTAGAAAAAGCTCCAAGTTTAACCATGGCGGACGATATGCAGTGCCAATGAGTAACTTTTTTTTGTTAATATTAAGGGTTAACCAGAGCTGTTCAACATTGGGATGATCAGGATGGGCTCTTACCCGCGCAGTAACCCCATTTTTAATATAGAATGCAACGCCTCCCCCGCGCCCACCACGTACAGACGTAGGTCGCGGTATGTGCTTAAGCTTGTACCCAGGTACACTAGGCGCTCGGTCCTCTTCACCCACACGTAACCAAGTTTCGTTGATGGCCATGATGTCCACATCATGGTTACCCATGGCCATCAAAAATTCATCGTGATTAGTTCCTAGAGAGCCCGCATTCAATAGACCAAACTTGATACATTTACTCGGAGTCATTTGAATTTGTCATCTGTGAAATATATGTATGTATTGTGTATCTGCATGCTTATGTTGAATATGTGTAAGTATATGTATATGTGGAGGTAGGAACTGTGTTCAACAATGTACTGCAATAAGCTTAAATGATGACGAGTTAATGTACTGTAATTGTAACTAGCATAGATTGGAATAATTGTAAAATAGTTGACTTTATATAAATTTTTAATAATATTAGTGTTTGTTGAAAAGAGTGTCTTTAGTGTATAGATAAAAAGAACCAATATATAAAGTATTAATATTAAATGCGTCTCACTACACACACCTGCCGAGTTGTGACCACTGTGGTCAAGTACCTGATAGAAACAGTTGCGACGCATATCCTCCCAAGTAGAAAAAAATAACAAGAACTTAAAATAAATTAAAATAAAGAAAAACAAAAATAAAGTGAAGAGAAAACCAAAGTAATCAGGCCGTTTCATTGACAGATCCAAGTATCCGAGATATGTCCTCATCAGAACGGATTCTTTGTGTGGGATCACCTGGCTTCCTCCTGGCAAGAATGCGGCCGCGCTTGGTCCACACAAATCTCCAGTCGAAGCGACTAGCAGCGTCCCGTGCCTTCCGAAACAACTGCCGGTTTGTTTTTGTAAGGCGCTCATTGAGGAAGAAACGCTGGGCTGGGCCGGGCATGTCAAGGTCCGCTGTCGTCGCTCCACGCCGCACTCGCGCGCTCGCCAGCAGTTCATCGCGCAGATCACGACGCGCCAGGCGCACGACAATGGCGCGCGGACGAGTTTCTGTCGCACCCGCAGAGCTCGTCACGTTGAGCTGCCTCCCGCCGACCCGCTCTGCGCTAACAATGTCGCGTTCCTCAAGGATGACCCCCAACTTTAAGCTTATGACCTTGGTGACATGGATCGGGTTATCAACCTTGGCCTCGGGTATATTTGTTATCTCGATGTCATTCGCCAAGAGATCCTGATCCCTATCGTTGAGCTCGCGTCTTAAATCTTCCACGATCTTGTCCACTGCCCCAGTATTCGCTGGGCCCGAAGAAACCCGTCGCTCCAAGGCGTCCACCCTGGCTTCCAGTCCATCGATGCGCGTGTTGCAGGTACTCATCGAAGTTTTAAGCACTAACATCTCCTTCTCCATTTCCTTACGAAAGCCTTGGATCTCCGCACGCACCGCCCCCAGTTCCTCCATGATCAATTTCATGTCGGAGCCGGTGATCAGCGATATTTCCCGAGCCGAGACATCGACTATAGTGGGATTGTACGGCGGGGGAGTGGCAACAATAGAAGGGCTCGCAGTCTGCTTAGGTGCCGGTTTCGAACTGACGTCCGAAGTATTTGGCGTACTGGTTTCTAGCGTGCAAGCCTGTTCTACGGAGGTTATTGCTGGAGAACTTTCCGGAGCGCCTCTGACTGGAGTCTCTGCCCTGTTATCCCTAACGAGGTCCTTCTTACATTCGGGGCAACGCCAGCTAGCAGAAATAGTGGCCTTCGTAGGAATACCTACACATATACGATGATATTGGAGCTGACATTTACCACACTTGGCGCCCTCTACCGCCGAGATGAAACGACCGCAACCTCCACACTTGGCACCTGGCATGATGGTAACCGACGCAAGCTTGCTACGCACTTAGTTCTACAATCGCGCGCTAGATGGCGCTACAGATGTCTCGATACAGATCGTTCGATCGACTTGCCACGAGAAAAGATAGATGGCTCTGTAGCACGTTGGAGCTGCAGTAACTTATTGCACCAAGTGGGTAAGCAGTCAAACTACGCCAAGACACCGTGATAACAAATTGATGATTTACGTCCCTTATGCGCACTATTTATTGTTCACTCCAATATATGTCACTCTATATTGCACTAGGTTTATTAATATATTAAATTATTACAGCGAAACTTGTGTTTTAAATTATTACCGATAAAATAATAACAGACAAGACTGCACCGATGTAGACGTCAAACGTCAGTCTTTGGGCTTTGTTTATTTAAATTAGGGACTAGCTTTCGCTAGTCTTTCACCAGAGTCTCTCGGGAACTTTTCGGTTTCCTAGAATCAGAACTTACACTAAGCAGATAAAACTAATGATCAATCAATCCCCTCCCCACTGCTGGATATAAGCTTTCCTGGTATTCTGCCTTTTGTGTCCAGTCTGCCCTAAACTGGTTAATCATATAGCCAAAAACAGCGTCTTAAGCCGTTCTCTGCTGCTATGAGGTACAAAAAAAAACTAAATTAAACTGAAAATTGGTACTTAGAGCATAATTTTCGCATAAATTCAGTTTGCATTGCTCAGCAATTGTGTAGAAACCAGCTTCTGAAGGTCAAAAGTTGGAGTAGTCAGAATAATCCCATGTTTAACTTAATATTTACGTAGCGTTTGAAATACACATCTCATGCTATTGTTCTCTGCGAGGGATACCGAACTAGTAACAAAGTGAAACTAAGGCAATAGTGTGTTACAGTAGTACCCAAGTAATAAGGCGCGTCGTGAATCTTCGTTCGCACAGATAAGAAAGTATGGCCCCGAAGATTAACGAGAATACTTAAAACTTACAATCAACCTTAGATCACTACTATAAGGTTCATAATACACTGCAGCTGTTAGTTCCGTCTCACTCGCAAGTATGGCGGCTGTCAAGCGGCGCGCGCTAACATGGCGGCAGCTACTGACCAATAGCGGAACAGGAAAAAGCGTGGAGCGTGCCGATTGGTCAATAGCATTTCCCGCGCTTTGAAAATTCATCTTCTGCGCAGGTACATCGACAAGCCATATTAGTTGAGTACTACTGTACGATGTCGGGTGCTCCAAACTTGCGTATTGTGGCGTCATATACACTCGGCGTCAAAAAAATCGCACCTCCGCGAAAATTTGTTTATAACCCTTAACAAAAAGTGTTTATAACCCTTAACACACGCATTTACCCCCACCAATATTGGTATCATTTGAAAGCCCATTAAATAAACTTAAAAAAACAATTCAATTAATTTTTATTTTTTATTGGATAAGTGCAAAAAACAATAAAGTTTACAAAACAATAAAAATCCTTAACTAAGCCTTAATTAAAAACAGATTAATAAACACAAAAAAAAAATACAAAAAGTTTCTTAAAACTAACCTAAAACCTAGAGTTACCCCCCTTGCCCGGATGACGGCTTCCATACGCTCCCTCATGGATCTTACCAATTTTAGGAGCTCTTCTTGAGGGATACTGGCCCATTCCCCAATAACGGCCTCTTCGAGCTCCTGGAGAGTCGTGGGAGTGGGATCACGAGACCGAACCTTGCGTTTCAAATGGTCCCAAAGGTGCTCTATCGGGTTCAGGTCTGGACTTCTCGCTGGCCACTGCATGACAGAGATCCCAACCTCTTGAAGGTAGTCGCGCACAATTAATGCAGTGTGAGCGCGAGCGTTATCGTGCATTAATGTGAACCCCTCGCCAACAAAACCGGCATAGGGGACCACATGCTCTTCCAGGATCTCTGTGACGTACCGGTGAGCAGTCAGCGACCCTTGCCCGCGAGCACCTCCAGTCCGGGAGACGCTTACAAGGTCGGTTTTGCCATCGGCCGACATGCCGCCCCAAAACATACAGGAACCGCCCCCGTATTCCACCGTCTCCTGGATGCAGGGTTGGGCGAAACGTTCCCCCTGTCTTCTGTACACTCTTCTGCGTCTATCGTTGCAAAACAGACACACTCTCGTCTCGTCTGAGAAGAGAACAGCTCTCCATTGGTCAAGGGTCCAATTGACGTGGTCGCGAGCAAACTGCAAGCGGGCTCGCCGATGCTCTGCGGTCAATTTTGGACCCGTAGCAGCTCTGTGTGCCGCTATCTTCTTCTCCCTCAATCTTCGTCTAACCGTAGAAATGCTCACGGTTGTTCTGCGAGCGGCCTGGAGCTGCTGTTGCAACTCAACAGCATTAGAGAACCGATTTCTAAGGGATGTCGATACGATGAATCGGTCGTCTCTCTCCGAGGTGCAGCGACGTCTACCAGACCCATACCTCCGGACAAGGCCACCGGTCTCCAGGAACCGCTGGTATACTCTTCGAACCGAAAAACGGCTCAAGTTCAGTTGCCGAGCGACATCACACTGACGCATCCCTGATTGCAGTAGTGCAATCACTTGAGCGGCTTCATCAGCAGTGGTATCCATCTTCAAGGTGGTTTTTTTTGTGAAAGTTCTTCTCGTGTGTCCTCTTCAACGGTTGGATAGCGAATGACCTCCATTCACATCGTTTGGAAGTCGCGACACCCCTCAAGGGGTGTGTGACTGGCGGTACCGGGGCGTAGCCCCCTGACCGCAGTGGCTGTACGTTGGCCCGTCACTACGGGCCCCTCATTTGGGTGGCCTATCACGGCCTATGGCTGATGGGGCGCGACATGTCGCGCCCCTGTGTATGGTTGCTATATTTGTGTCTGTAGGCACGCCACGACGCTGCTAGTCAGCGCCGCTTTCTTCACCGTACCCCGGCGGTCAACCCCTACCAGGTGGAACCCCCATCTACATGGGTGAAGCCCAGCAGGAGGCGACCAGCGACAGAGGTACGGACTCGACGTTCCTACAGAGGGGTGAGTGGCCCCCGCCCATCACACTTTCAGAGCGAGCCGAGCCTGCGTGGGTTAGGGGGACCGTGTACTGGGTGTGTGGGTGGCATTGTGCTGTGTGGCGCCACCCGGTGTCTATGCGAGAAACGCGCACGCCCGCACTGCGTCCTCGCATGTGTGTTTAGAGCCTGTGTAGAGGTGAATGTCTGATGTTTGCTACGTGACACGCCTAAATTATCCTAGCACGCGCCACGCAACAGGTGTATGTAATGTGTGGAGTCTATTGTCACAAGTGAGCCGCGTGTAAGCTGAGAGCGGCTCACCCGGAAGTCCAGTCCGGTGATGGGGTCAGTCGTCCGCGACGAGGTCGCGGGGCAGGGGTCTCCTCGCGTCAGGGGGCCGCGTATGCCAGGGCGCAATCTGTTGGATGTGAGGCCAATCAGATGCGTCGGCACGCGCGAACATGCCCTTCGCGAGGCGCCGCACAAAAGCGTCCAGGCCCTCAATCCTGAGGTCCCGCTGGATGACATCGTTCCTCACGTAGCGAGGGGCGGCAACAATGGTCCGCAGCGCTTGGCTCTGTTGCGCGCGGAGCTTTCTTCGGTTCGTCTCGCTAGTGAGGGCGAACCAAGCGGGGGCGGCGTACGTCAATAGCGGGCGCAAGTACATTTTGTACACGCCCAGCTTGACGCGCGCCGGCATACTGGATGAGAGCACTGGTCGCAGGAGGAAGCGGGCAGCCCTACCTTTGGCGACGACCGCGCGGACGTGTGACCCCATGGTGAGCCGACGGTCGATGGTGACCCCCAAGTACTTGACCTGGGGCGACCACTCGACATCGGCCCCCTGTAGTTTCAAGAGTGGTGGGAGGGGCGCGGCGCCGGTGACCAGCGCCTGCGTCTTACCCACGTTCACCGACAGCCGCCACTTGGACAGCCACTCGGGGAGCAAGTCTAGGGTGCGCTGCATCTTCAACGCCGCGTGTTTCGCGTTGAGCGAGGTGGTAATGTACGCGGCGTCGTCGGCGTACAGCGCGAGCATGGCACCTGGGGTAGTGGGAATGTCGTCGGTGTAACGTGAGTAGCACGCCGGTGAAACGCAGCTGCCCTGCGGCACACCGGCGCGCACTGGACGGGCGCTGGATAGCGCTCCGTCGACCACCACTCTGAAAGTCCTGTTGGCGAGAAAGCTAAAGACCACCTTTACGGCGCGACGGGGCGCGTCTGAAGTGGCCAGCTTGTGGATCAGTCCTTCGTGCCACACACGGTCGAAGGCCTTCTCCATGTCGAGGAATACTGCAACCCAACGTTCCTTCTTGTTCGTCGCCGCTGCGAGGTGGTGCAGTACCCTCGACAGCTGGAGCGTCGTACTGTGCTCCGCCCGAAACCCGAACTGTTCCGGTCTTGGCGCAATATGTGGTTGGAGGTGTCGCAGCAGGAGTGTCTCGAACACCTTGGAGACTGTGGGTAGGAGAGTGATCGGCCGATAGCTCTCCGGCTTCAGCGTGTTTTTCCCCGCCTTGGGCAGCATGATGACGCGCCCCTCCTTCCACGAAGCGGGAAAGGCCCCTGTGCGCAGTATCGCTGTGAACAGGCGCGCCAGTGCCGCTACCATACGGAACGGCAAGTGGCGCAGCGCTGTGTTCGTGATACCGTCGGCTCCGGGGGCCTTCCTAGGCTTCGTTCTTAGGATGGCGCGTCTAACTGCGCCCGGCGAGAAGAAAATCGGGTCTTCCTCGGGAGCTATCGGCGTGGCGAAGTAGTCTCCCAGGTGTTTCTCGACTGCCGCGACATGCTCGTGGCCGCTGGTCGGGTTTGGTCGGAACTGACGCTCCAGGTGTTCAGCGAAGACCTCCGCCCGGTCCTCTGAAACGTATTTCAGCGCCCCGTCGCTGTTCAATAGCGGTCGCACCGGGGCTGGGGTATTCGTTAACTGGCGGCAAAGTTTGTGAATCGACGGCCAATTGTCCGTCGTGGCTTCGATGCGTTCCTCCCAGCCCGCGGCGGTGTGAGCCTGTAGCTCGGCCTTTACCTTCTCCGCGAGACGGTTGAGAGTGGTTTTGAGTGTTGGGCATCTAAGTTGTTGCCACTGCTTGCGAAGACGCCTTTTCTCGGCGATCAATGACGTGATGCGCGCCGGCAGGGGCGGCAGTAGCCCTCTCCCCTGGGGCTGCGTCGTCGTCGCCGCTTCCAAGGCGCTCTGGATGCAAGCAGTGACTTCAGCCGCTGCACGATCTACGTCCGCGGCGGTAGCAATAGGCCGAGTAGGCGTGGTGGCCTCTAGCTTCTCGGTGAACGTTGTCCAGTCCGTTAGTTGACGTGGCGCAACGGGCTTCAGTCGGGTCGGCATCCCCGATAAGACGACGAGTACCGGCTGATGGTCTGACTGTAGCTCGTCGTCTATCACTTTCTGCGTGGCCTGGCAGTGTAGCCCCCGGTGGACTACGATGTCCAGCACGTCCGGTATGTGCGATGTGGTAGTCGGATAGTGGGTAGGCGTCTCAGGGCCGAACACCGTGTACCCGAAGGCTTCCGCGTCCGCGAAGAGCCGTCTCCCCTCGGTGTTCTGTAGTACAGAGTTCCACGCTGGGTGCTTGCAGTTCAAGTCCCCGGCGAGGAGGGTGGCGTGCTGGGACGCGCTAAGTAGGGCCCGCAGCTCGGTAAGGTCCAGGCGAGCCGCGGGCGGCTTATAGCACGCGTAGATGTTAATGTCCTCGCCGGCTAAGTGCAGCTGGACACCCAGCGCGTAAAAGGAGTTCATGGATGGCAAGGGGAGTTCCTGGTGGACGACTCTTCTCTTCACTAGCACCGCCAGGCCACGGTAACTTCTGTGCTGAGCCCGTTCGTCCTTCCTATAAGTGAGGTATCCCGGGAACCTGATCCTGTCCTCAGGCCCCAGTAGCGTCTCACTTATAAGCGCCACGTCAATATCTTGGTCCCTGAGGAGGTGGCGGAGGGGGGCGACCTTGTTCCGGAGGCCGCGGGCATTCCAATGCACTATCCTCAACGAGCTAGCCATTATACAAGTTTAGTAAAGTGGCCAGCCCGTCGAGGATGACCGTCTCTATGTCTTGGCCCTGCCTGATGGCCTTAATAAGGTCCATCAATAGCCTAATGGCGCAGGTCGTGAATTCTGCTTTGGTTGTTGCCTTAGTTGCGCCGGCAGCGCCGCCACTAGTCTTTTGGGGGAACTTCTTAGTTTCCCCCTGTTGGCGTTTCGATGGGCCGGCGCTAGTATCGATAGCGCCGGCAGTGGATTTTATGTTTGTTTGCGATTTGCTCCGCTGCGTTATGCCGGCGCTAGCGGTAGTCTCCTCGCTATTCTTGTTAATTACGACCCGCGCCCCATCAATGGCAGGGCCGGCCTCGGGAATCTCTATCGGGGACCTCCATTGAACCTGTATTAACCCTTTTATACCCACTAAAGGTAGCGCAAGTTGCCCCTTGTGAGGAGCAAAATTGCCATTTTTTTTTAAAGTCACATTTGTGGTATCAAGCTTTTTTTTTTAGTGAAATGAAATGTTTTTTTTTTAAGTTTATTTAATGGGCTTTTAAATGCCATCAATATTGGTGGGGGTACATGCGCGTGTTAAGGGTTAATAACGCTTAAAAGTTATTTTCGCGGAGGTGCGATTTTTTTGACGCCGAGTGTAGTAGGAGTGAGTTATTACTAGCAGGTAGGTCTTCACGTTTAGTAGAACTTCATTATTTTGATGTGGAGTTTGGGGTTGTGAATATTTTCGGCTGCTTTTTGATAGGTACCTACATATACGAGCTAAAAACTAAACTAAAACAAGCGGTTGGTCCTTCACCGCCGGAATGTTTATCCTACTTGTAAATTACGTGCCAGCTTGAGACGTAACATCCATCGAAACTAGAAACTCAAGACAAAATTGAAACCCACAAACCCCAGCAAGTAACCAGGCAGACCGAACTAAAATCAAATCTAGCCGTCGACAATTATGACGTCACCCACCACTGCTCCAAATTCAAAACTTACGTCTAGTGACGTCACTTAGTACCTCATTACTATCAGCGCGAGCTCTCCGCATATTAATTATGTGAAAGTTTAGTATAGTTGATAGTTAGTAGTTCGTAGTCAGAGCGGCGATGTAGTCATTATGGGCGAGGTGGCTTTCAGGCGAATAATGTTAGCGAGTTAGTGTTTCATTGGCTAGTTCAGTTTACAGAAGTTTGGTTTGGCAGGAGAAGTAAAATAAACTTGTAAAATTGTAATAACATACTGCGAATGAAATCTGTGCACTTGTCAAGACCTACTTTTAGTACTTACTAGAAAAAAAAACGTGTTTTTATCAACATTTTTAAGTCCTCAACTATTCAATACAGATATGTGCCTCAAAACATAACCCAATTTTCCGGCAGAAAGGATAATAAATAGGCCGAGAACAAATGTACACATTACACATATTCCACCACAAAAGCCATAGATTTTCCCCTCTTATTTCAAATATGTTCCTACCCCGCACTCAATCTTCTCGCGACACATTGCCACTCCGAATCAATTCCTCGCGACATATAACAGTTTTTGCTTAATTTTCCCTTTCTACCCTCCTCTACGGATTCTCAGTTGCCTTGTGAAACACTTGTACCACGTTCGCTCCAAATTAACGAGTCGGGGCTCTCAGTCTCACTCTCCCTTAGTATTCCATGCGAGCCTTTCATGAAAATTGTTATGAATAACAGTTTTTATTCGAGGAAAAGTGTACGTACAAGGTTGCGTAAGACTTTCTTTTGCCGCAATCTGGGCTACTGGGGTACACAAGTTTTTGTTGAAAGCTGTAGGGTACAATAAAAGCTAGATGACAACATGTTTTACTTAGTGACTTGAATACTAAAGTAGGTCACGGAACCTCAGATGGTAAATATTATTATTTTGTTACGAGACCTTCGTCATGAATGTTCCAATTTCACGTCCGGAGTCGCTCGTTAGTCGATATTTATAAAGATCAAAAGAAATTATGGAACACTTCGATATTGGCGCCCAACGTGGGACTGATTTAAATACAAGCAATTCATGTAATTGTACGCTTTGCCCTGAGAAACTTAAGTCAACCATTACGAGTCAAAGTGGAGAAGGCAACCGCGCGTGCTATTAGACTAAATCGAGTAAAATGTAATTCGGCATCAAAATGGCGACGCTGGGGCCATAATGGTAGCTTAATGGCACATGTAATAGTGTTGTAAATAATTTCTGATGTGGGCCCTTTAGCGCAGCCCGAGGAGAAAATATTTACACCGATTTTGTGCGGCGGTATTACGTCCTGGGGATTTTAATCCAGAGAGCCGAGGTAATTAGTTTAATCATCTTGCGGAGTGCAAAAGCTGGGCGGACGCGGGAGTTAATACATGCTCATATGCGGCGGTATTGCTTGGTAAAGTACCGCTGAGCATGTGTTATTAATTGTACCTTTCTGATGATCACAAGTTAGCATAATACAGTCAACATTTCAATTCCGACTATCTCCTGACAGTTATGTAGGTAAGACCAATGAATAGAATTCCCAATAAATGCTCCTTCGGAGGAACAACCTTTGTAAGTGACAGTTCGTAAACAAAGCGGTTTGCGAACAAGGGATTGCTCTCAACCGCCAGCTCCCTACATGTGGCCCGTCGCGTCGGTCATCGGCCGAGCCTCGATCCTACCCACATAATGCACTCCCACTTTCAACGCTGGCAACCCGGTAATAACCGTAAAAAACTTACCTACACTACTTAGTGGGAAATTCACGGAATTTGGGAACATATAAGTTGCGATGTCAAAACCGCACTGGGAAAATTTTTCACTGAAGTTTTTTTCACAGAAGTAAAGTAACGTTATTGAATGAATATTTTATTCGTAGAAAAATCCATGTCTTCTTAAAAATTTGTTATGAATAACGACAGTATAACCAAATCGTAATTTTTACAGCATTTTTATGTGACCCTTACTTATTTTCATACTTAGGATAAATACTAAGCAAGCGTAAAACATTGATGACCATATTAAGTCAGACTGCGGTCAAACGCAAGCCCAATACATACAATATTTAATTTTACAAAAAAAATGTCTTTTTAACAGTTTTTCTTCACCTCCATCCACCCTGGAAACCGCAACGCCACTGAGGTTTTCCGTGATTAGAATCACACTAATAGGTATTATAAAGGCGAAAGTCTGTGAGTATGTATGTGTGTATGTTTGTTACTTCTTCACGCTCAAACGGCTGGACCATTTTTGATAAAATTTAGTATGGAGTTGGCTGACACCCTGGATTTACACATAGGCTACTTTTTGAAACCGCGGGGCGCAGCTAGTATTAATAAAAATAAAAAAATAAAAAAATTAATTTAATTCAGGCAAAAACCCATAATTGTTACATAATAAAATAAAATTTCACAATACTGCCCCATAAAATTAATATAGAGGGCTGGAAATCCGACGTATGTTTTACAACTACCCTCTTTCTATTAAAAATAAATCGCTTTACGCTCATACGACGGTAGGATGACGTATGTTTGGGGTGCGCTAAAGTCCTTTTGAAGGTTTTTGTTGGATAGGTAGGGGCTTGTTTTGTTAGTTTTGAGGCTAAATAATTGTGATGTAGTTAACAATGGCGAAAGGGATACATTTTCTTTGTATAAAGAAATATCTAGCCATAGACTTATAAAAAAAGATGGACTCCGCGCTGCGCATATCGAAAGTGAAGCACAGTAAGTATGCCGGGACCGTTTGTACAAACACGCCTCGCGCACACATTTACATCATAGTATGCCGACCGGCCGCCATTACGTGACACGAGCGACGGCGTCTTTGCAGGTACTCAAATCACGCACACATAGATCGGTAGGGTGCTTCACTTTCGATATGCGTGGTGCGGAGTCCATCTTTTTTTATAAGTCTATGTATCTAGCACACACATACAACATAGTAACATAGGATTTCTTAATGGATTAAAAAGAATTGTATAACTTAATGATGTGAACTTAAAATAAATTCTATACTATATGGGCTGAAATCTATTCCATTATTAACAGAATTCAATGGACTAAAGTTGTCTTCTGAGTAAATAAATCCTGCTAATATTATAAATTGAAAGGTTGTATGTTTGGATGTTTGTTAATCAATCTCGTAAAAACGGCCGAATGGATTTGGACGAAATTTGGCACATAGATAGTTTATATCCTGGATTTATCCCGGTTCCACGCAGACGAAGCCGAGGGCAGAAACTAGTAAATTATAATTTATTTTCCTTAATTGATATCACCCGTACAATTATTTAGCAGAGAACATCGCTCCGCGGAGTGTTTTTATTTAGTTTTAGTGTTAGCTATAAAGTGTAGGATGGTGTGAAGTGGTCGTTTATTTATTTTTATTGCTACTACTATGTACTAAGTACCAACATTTTTAGGGTTTCGTACCAAAATGGTAAAAAGGAACCCTTGTGGTGCGACTTAGTCTGTCTGTCACAGCTGGATATCTCAAGAACTACTAATGCAACTTACAATTTGGAACAGTTTTAGATGACATTTAGCCAACTATTTTGCAAAAAAGAAAGGATTTTTGTTTTTGCAACAGGACTGAAAGGGTCTTAAAAAACCAAAGTGGGGCTACTAGGGCATATGGGGTATTATATATTACAAAAGAGCGCTGTTTACACATTCTCAAACATTTTTTTTTTCTTTTTAGACCGCATAGTTTTCGACTTTTGATAAAAATGTAAAAAAAAATACCATTCCCCCTGATCTCCGAAGATTGCAAAGAGAAAAATCTGAAATTATTCTGTGTGATAGAAGTTTATGTAAAGATTACAGGAAAAATAAAACGATGTCTCTAAATAGCACACTTTTTCAGAAATCGGAACGGAACACTCGGTGCGCGAGTCCGACTCGCTCTTGACCGGTTGTTTATGTAGTGTAGGTCAATCAACTCCCTACTTTGTTTCCTAAAGCTCTCCTTGTATATTCCCTCGAGTTGTTTGTTATAATATTACGTCCGTGTTCGTGGAAGAGTTACTTGGGTACGTAATTCTTCACGCCAGTTCCCCTAAGGAGCAAGCAGAGTGGTTTACAGCAGCTGGTAATGGCGGCCCTAATTGAAAGTGATAAGGGTAATCTACTCTAAATGAACGAGACACAGGCCCGAATCAATGTTGTGACCTACATAATAAAAAGTATATAAGGTAGCACAGATAAAGTTGCATATACGCCATATAGTTTTAATCGATTTTGTTCGATTTTATCGCCATGTTGCCTTTCGACATTTTAGATCGACAGCGCTGTCTATCATAAATAAGTGCCTGAATCCTGAAAGAACTCTCAGTACCGGAATTCTCCATTTTTAAATCGATCAATGTTTCGTAAATACGAAATTATTGTAATCAAACTATTAGCAGATGTCGATCAAATGGTTTTATTAATTAATTATACTTCAGTGTTGCATCCTCAAGATTTAACGTACATTGTAGTCCGTTTCTCGTTGTACTACATTGCCACACTGTTCAAAGACTAGAAAAAAAAATATTAATTTGATAGTCTATGTCATCTGTCAGCTGTCACCTCATTCGTTCTTCGTGTGTTGCATTGCTACGCTGTTAATTTTTCAATTTAATTTTAAATCCATAAAAATCTTTCTAGTTTCATAGTGAAAAGTGTTATTTTAGCGAGAATTAGACATGAGAAAAGGAAAACGTAGTAGTACGTGATACTATCCTGAAAGTAACTTTGCTTTTTTTTTGTTTCAACTTTCAAAAAAGTTTATCATTGCGATCTATACCTATGCTTATTGCCATATGATGCATACCAAAGTTCTGTAACACCTGATGTTATCTTGTTAACAAAATGGTATTTCTTAGCGAGGTAACACGCGATGTTATCCAGAAATACAGTACTTTCTTGATGAGGTAGTACGTGATACTATCCTGAAAGTAACTTTGCTTGTTTTGTTTCGACTTACATAAAAGTTCATCATTGCGATCTATACCTATGCTTATTGCCATATGATACATACCAAAGTTCTGTAACACCTGATGTTATACTGTTAATAAAATGGTATTTCTTAGCGAGGTAACACGCGATGTTATCCAGAAATACAATAAGTTCTTTCTTAATGAGGTAGTACGTGATACTATCCTGAAAGTAACTTTGCTTTTTTTTGCTTCGACTTTCAAAAAAGCTCATCATTGCGATCTATAAGCTTATCGCCATATGATGCATACCAAAGTTCTGTTGAAACTTTTACTGCAGATGTGTCTACAGAAATTCTTGACTTACTTGGTCAAGCAAAGAAATTGGATCCTTCTCTCGGGGGAAAAATACCCAATGAAGTTGCTGAACGTTGGGGAAATTTACTGCTTGATGGATAAGACAAAGGCCACAAATTTGGTACTTGGAATCACCGGCCTCGTCAACCTAACAAAAGACCTCATACGGGCCCAATCTGTAGACACATTAGATATTCTGAAAAGTATATCAGAAATCAGTCAATTGCTTCTTGATTGACATGAACTGACATTTAATAGACGAAAACTTGTCATACCTTTATTAGAACGGGCCTACAAATTAAAAAACCAACTCCAGTGAATACTGCAGGCAACCGGGGAACCGGTTTTCAGGCCTGAAATGTGCGGGGTCCTCTTCGACGAGCAAACAATGCGACTGCAGCGCCATCCACAGCCGACGCCTGACACCAACCGCAGCCATCAACTTCTTCGGCGAGGAGGACCAACAACTCAATGCAGTCGGCAAATGGGACTATTAGAGGTACCTCACAAGCCGGTAGAAATAGATATTTTATAAAAATTAGATGCTGTTAACTGATGATCCTATCATATTAAGTTATGTTAGTGGTTATAAAATTTCGTTTATTGGGAAAGTGGTTCAAAACACTGAACCAAAAAACCCACCATCTCCTCTTGGAGAAATGGATCGTGCAATTTCCTAACTTATTGACTTAAGGGCGATTTCTAAATGTTCTGATCTACCACAACAGTATATTTTGTCGGTATTCTTAACGCCTAAGAGTACAGGCGGTTATAGATTTATCTTAAACTGGCTGTGCCCCGCGGTTTCGCCCACGTGGATGAGATAAAAGATGGCCTGTGTGTTGGTCTAGGGTGTGAGCTGTCTGCGTGCCAGATTTCATACGTGACGGTCCGGCCGCGGCCGTTTGAGCGTGAGAAGGTGGCAGGCGTGCGGGCACGTGCACACACGCTCACAAACTTTCGAATTTGTAATATTGGTGTGATTTGAAGAACCTTAATAAGTTATTCAATACTCAGTATCTTTATTGCTTTACCATAATGTATACTTAGGTGGTAACGTGTTAACCAACCCGAAATTTTAAAATGGATAATACCTATACGTTCCGTATCCAAATTAATAATACATAATGCATTCATGGCAACAATAGATCTTATTTTTTCTAATGCCTATACATATCTCACATAAAAAATATTTGGGTTTCTATTATAACAAAATTTTTCAATGAATTCAATAGCTCAAGAATTCAATAGAGGGCATATTGCCTCAGCCTGGTGCACTATTATTTACAAAATTACTCAAACCTCTTTAAAATTAGCTTTAGTTATCTATTTAGGAAGAAGTTCTCTTATACCAAATCAGATTTGCAAATTCTTAGGATTTCTCATCAACTCGTAGTCTATGTGTTTACAGTTAAAACTAATCGGTGCGTTATCAGCAGCATGTCCAGCCATAACGTATGGTTGGGTATACACACCAAACAACTAGAGTGGGAGAAATATTTAGCACTTTTGAAGTCAAATGACAATGCAAAAATGACTGTTAGTCCTCTCTACAAGAAGACTTCACTTGGTGGAGTCAAATGTCGCACCGAAACATGAACAAACTTTGTTTTTTACTCCTTCCGATTGGAAATATTCATTGACTCTTAACTCTCAGGATGGAGGGCAGCCTGTGAGGGAGAAATTACTAGAGGTATTTGGTCAATGAAGGAAAGAAAACACCACATTAACTTTCTTACAGCGTTTATGGGCCTAAAAATTTTCTGTAAAAATAAAACCAATGTAGATGTTATATTTAGAATAGATATACCACTTCCACTACCACTGCATATGTCAACAAAAGGGGTGGCACACAATTCCCGCATTTAAATCGCATCATTCGGCAAATGTGGCAGCAAATATTTATTTACTCTTTGTTTATTAAGCCCAGAGAAAACACTGATGCGGACCAAGCTTCTAGTCTAGGTATATAAACATATGATCTGTGTATACTAATGTTGATACCAAATGGGAATTAGATTCACAATTATTTGAATCTATTACGAAAAAGTTCGGTAAATCTTTTATTCATTTGTATGCGTCACGCCTTAACAAAAAATGCACTAAATATTTATCCTGGAAACGTGACCCAGACACCTATGATATAGACGCGTATACAATACCTTGGAACAATTACCTCTTCTATGCCTTTCTACCATTATTTTGGTTTTATAAATCATAAACGACAGAGTAATTGGCATAATTATAGTTCCATAATGGCCTAGCTAACCATGGTTCCCGTTATTCAGTAATTTAGTTGATTCTGAAATATTGTCAAGGAATCGTACATAAGGAGAAAACTTCAAATTGAAGCAATATAAATAATTATGATTAATTATTTTTCTAATAATAACATTGGACAAATAATTAATCATTATTAGAGCCAGTATAATGTTGCTCTTAAACGTTGGTATTCCTTTTGTAAAATTAATAATATTGATTACTTCAATAGCTCAATAATATATATCCTAAAACTTTAAACAAAGATGCATTGTGCATTAAAAATTATTTTGACCAAAAAGACAAATACAAAATCATTATATTCGAGATGTTTTAAAGGTGTTTTTAAAATTAAGCCTACTTTTCTTAAGTATTATATATGTGCTACTTGGTATCCTAATCTGGTCCTAGACCATATATCCGATTAAGTCTATCCCTTAAAGAAATTTCTAAAAAACTTGTAACTTTGCTTGCATTGTCCATTGGACAACGGATGCAAACGTTATCTTTGATCAAAATTAATGATATTCATGTAACTGAAACATTATTAAAACTTCAGCACCGAACAGATTTTGCCTGATTTTACCTTTCTATAGTAATAAACAATCTCTATGTCCAGTAGAAACCCGAACTTCTTACATGGGGAAATTTTGTGATAAATCAATACAAACTTGTACCTTCTAGTCCATCAGCCGCTAGATAAAAAAAAAACGCTTAGTGATAGTGACGTGGATGTGAATAAGTTCACTGGCTACAGCACTAGGCATGCATGTCAGTGGCTTTCAGATCACAATGGAAATAATAAAAAAGACTGCTGGCTGGACTGGACGGTAACACAATACATTTTGCAAAATTTTACAACCAACAACCAACCAACCAACGTGTGATTGATTCTGAAAAAGACAAGGTTTTTGCTGATGGCATATTCAATTATTAAGTCTGTAAGAATAATTTTCTATTCATAATCCACTTTGTTATGTGTTTGTTACCAAGTATTAGCTTTTTAATATAAAACTGATTGTGATTACTGACCGGATTTGTTTTGTTTTAAAAACAAATGCCAAAACTAAGTACTCCATAGACATAATGTTAGTGTATACTAAATCTAGGAAGTACTCACATGTGAACATGAACATTTTCCATTCCACAATAAACATGCTCTAAACATCTACAATGTACGTTAAATCTTGAGGATGCAACACTGAAGTATAATTTATGGTTAATTGAACTTACCTTAAGTGAACTTCAACCAAAATTATACGAAGTGTTGCATCCGAAGAGATTTAACACCCTACCCACCCATGTAACCATTACCCCCTTATTATTGTGGAATGGAATAGGCAGTGAGCTCTAAAACGAATGAGGTGACAGCTGACAGATGACATAGACTATCAAATTAATATTTTTTTTTCTAGTCTTTGAACAGTGTGGCAATGTAGTACAACGAGAAACGGACTACAATGTACGTTAAATCTCTTCGGATGCAACACTTCGTATAATTTTGGTTGAAGTTCACTTAAGGTAAGTTCAATTAACCATAAAATATGTTGATAGTTTCGCGTTGCATATTCATTAATTATTTAAGGCTTGTCCTCCCTAAAATACGGCGAAAATAAGTAACTTTGTTTCCATTTTTTACAGCAACTATAGTACCTTTTTGATAGAAAAAAATACACAATAATCTAGACTACATACTTAAGAAGTGATTTCATGTGTCCTGAAATCTATTTTAGTTTGTAGAACGAAAGAAAAAAAAAGGCTAAACCCAGGTCTATTTCTGTCTATTTTTTCGAGTTTTTACCATATTACTCATAAATTTATACAGTTCTTTACAAAATAATAAGGAATGATTTCATGTGATTACTTTTTTAGTCCAATCCCTAGATTTTTTGTAAATCGGTAATTACTTCATATTTTGTAAGCGTTGTGTCATCGCGCTTCTCTTTCTTTTCTATGCAGTCCGATAGTGACCGCGCTTTTTACGATAGAATTAATTCCCAAATCACATTAATTTGTATTCATAAAGGGGGAAATTGAACGTCATTAATTGAATTGTTACAAATTAAGTGAAAAGGTCTTTAATGGCTTTTGATGTAGGTGCAGTTTTTGGTTATTATAATATCTGATAGTCTTACATGATCAGTGCAGACGCCATCGCTTTAAAGGAGATGAGAAAGATGCCGTGAGTTTTATACAACACTCGGCAATAATTCTAATTTATACTTTATAACAATGGTGTAAGAATTACATTGCAATCGCAATCGCTGGCTTTAAAAAATATCGTGATGTGCTCCTTGAGATTTCCCAAGCAGGCCGCTGCAAGCACAACCTAGCGAAATGGAGGATTATTGACCCAACTGACACACAGTGCGAATGCGGTGCTCCTGACTCAACGGTGACCCATAAATGTTGGGGCGTTCAAAAATGCCCATACACTTCTGAGGACCAAAAAAACGCCACTGATGTGGCCACCTAAGTATACCGGGTACTCATCTATATAAATAAAAAGCGAAGTTCTGACTGATTGACTGACTCATCAACGCCCAGCACAAAAACCCTTGGACCTAGGAAGCTGAAACTTTGCACAGAGGTTCCCTTTATAATGTAGACAAGCAATAAGGAAGGAATTCCCGGTAGGACGTTCCCGTTGGATATTTTCTGACATCCACGCGGGCGAAGCCGCGGGAAAAAGCTATATTAACATAATATTATCTTCAATATTTTTAACATTTGCCATCAACTCTAAAAGAAGAAGAAGATTTCCTTTGCACCCATCATAGTTGCGTAAAGCCATAAATTTCATTGGTTATAAAGTATAAACACCCCGATCCGGAATAGGTCATCTATGCAGGGATCATTCTTGAGACCCGCCATTCATCTTTTCACCGAAAACCATTGCATCATGCAACCTACGAACAAGTTATCTCAAACATTTTAATCCATTTAAAATCCCCAAAACTAAATGTAAAGCTCCACCGTCTACGTAGCTAAACCACGCGCTTCCGAGACATTTTTAAGAAAATATGTAAAATAACTTCCCCAAAAATGTAGTCGAGTCGCGAATCTTGTACCGAGGCGACATGTCAAGCGCAGGGGCTGCCAAGTTTCGAACTAGTGTGCACCGAAACTTGGCAGCTTGACGTAGTTTGCCAAGTTTTTCCTGTTGCAGGCACTCGCGTCATAACTTTATGACGCCAATGGCCAAGTTGGGCTAACTTTAAATTTGTTGCCAGTTAGGATTTCACTGAAATGTGTTGTGTACGATGTTAGGGTATTAAAAATGCATGCTCGTATCGGGAACTTGTGTAATCGGTTCTAGGTTTATTTGTTTTAGCCTAATTGCTCTTTAGGTCCACGTGACAATGACAATGAATCAAGAACGATCTATTTCTTTAGTTTTTGACCTGTAAGGTACGATTAGTTTAAACGAAATTGCCTGGCTCACCATGTTATTGAAATCTTCTATCTTCTTCTATCTATCTATATAAATAAAGTGAGAAGTCCTGACTGACTCATCTACGCCCAGCCCAAACCCTTGTACCTAGAAAACTGAAATTTTGCACAGAGGTTCCCTTTATAATGTTGACAAAGAATAAGGAAGGATTTCCCGGTAGGACGTTCCCGTGGTATATTTTCCAACATCCACGCGGGCGAAGTCGCGGGCAAAGCTTGTATGAATCCTACCTGTCTTCCTTTAATTTTCAAAATATTTTAAAATGTTACTTTATTTAGTACAATATTAATGTATTGTTCTAACTATTAGTCTGCCGGGTCTTAGCCCGGGGCACAGAAGTGATCCATTTTTGTGGCTAACTGTAACGACCCCCGCGGGATACTTCCTCACTGAGACCTGTTCTATCGTTTGATAGTGTTATATTTTAGCTTTAGATAAAACTAAGTATGTACCTACCTATCACTTTCAAAAATTGTGGAACATCGGTAAAATATTTGGCCCCAAGTGATTCAACCAAAAGTAATAACAGCCGCACGGGTCGATCGATCAGGTTAAGCTACGCTTGCCGCGGTCGGTACGTGGATGGGTCACATCACATCTTTACTTATATACAGAGACTCCGCCGTGCCTCGGAAAGCACGTTAAGCCGTTGGTCCCGGCTGTCATTCTTGGATATTTGACAGTCGTTATGGGTCATAAGAAGGCCGAAAGCCTAGCTGACAACCAGTCTTACCAAGGGGTATCGTAATACCCAGTAACTGTGTTGCGTAGGTCAGATAGGCAGTCGCTCCATGTAAAATACTGGTATTCAGCTGCATCTGGTTAGACTGGAAGCCGACCCCAACATAGTTTACAAAAGGCTAGTCAGATGATGATCCGGTTACAACCGATAAACTAATAAGAGGAACACAAAAATAGACCCGTAGTTCGCTGCGTGATAAGTACCTACCAACAAATGGAAATATAGTCCTTTGGAAACACTCCCACATAAATTATGAAAATGAAAACCCAGTCCACTATCAGGACCTCGCACAAAGCGCGTTCATTACGCCTAAACACAGAACTGAACTCCACCAAAAACAGACCTTACAGACCTGCGCTGCACGCAATACATTCGTGATGTCCCTGTATCTAGCCTGGCTCGTCCTGCATCCATTTCACTAGATATAAGTGCTCATCAGAGCCACAGAATATATTAGTACAGATGCACCACTCGATACAATATAGGAATGACACATACAATTGCTTGATTCTCATGTCAAACAAAAAAGTTTCTTGTTGCAATGACTATAACTATATCTTATTTACCTACCCTTCAAAAGTCTTGGATGCTTCAAACTGCAAGTTTTTGGATTCTATTCTGAAAGTGATTCATAGCTGCATTTCTAAAAGCAACGTAATAGGTGAATCTTCTGTATCTCCTCACTCTGTGGTGCTGCGTCCATTTCGCTAGATATTAGTGCTTATCTGAGCTGCCGGTGGTCGCTCGCGCGGATGCAAATGTGCTCAAATTGCGCGCAGTGCACAAAGGAAAATAGTGGCTCATTCTGTGGTGTTTTTAAATGGAAATATGATAGCGTTTGTGGCAAAAGGTTGAATTTAATTAAGTGGAAATTAGGGGTGTAATTTGCTTCGAAAATATTATTACGAGAGCCATTTTTCGCGTGACTACGGAATAATTCTAGTAGTTTCTAGGACCTTGCACGATACATAGATTCCTGCATAAGCTCATTATTTATCCCGTAATACATTATCACCATATTTACTTGAAATCATTAAATTCCAAAGGAATATCATATCAATATGGCTTTACAATCATGCCTATAACATGACTAATTCAAACAGATTATAATTACTTAACTGTAGACAGTGTCACAATCAATACGCCGCAGGTCAGCCAGTAGGGCGGGTTGTAATCGGCTAGATGGTGGGAGACAACAGTAGGCAGCGCGTAACGTACCTACGATGTCTGCAGACTAATCGATTAAGTGACAAGGAGTAGTACCGACATGGAGGACGCAGACAACATAATTAGACAAATTGGTCATCCAAGCGATGCGCGACAGGACTGTGAAGGTGTTAAAAAGCCGCAATGGCGCGGATGGCTAGGCGGGAGTCACATTTTACATAGTAATTAGCAAAGTTTTTCTTTAAACATCATGTCTCGTGTCACAAAAGGGGAGAGGCAGAGGAAGGCCAAACAAAAGATGGATGGGTTGTGTGAGGAATGATATGAAAGAGAAGAGAGTGAATGATAGCGTGACGGTTGACAGAGGAGAATGGCCGACCCCACGTAACATAGGATAAGGGCAGGAAGATGATGATGTCTCGTGTCACAAAAGAAGGAGGTTATGCATTTGGGGAGTTTTATTTCCTACTGTAGACTGCCTTGGCTTACATCAATCAACAAATCAACGCAGCCTATCGCAGTCCACTGCTGGACATGGCCTCATTCTTAGTTTGGTCTAAAAATGTTAAGCGCCTTTTGTCAGCTTTGTTGTTAATCCATTCTGCACATACTCCGTGACACACAACGTACGGCCAGTAATCATTGCCTCGCCAATTAAATACACTAATTTGTCAAACGTGGTATTGAACTGAACTGAACACAATGCCTAGTCCCGCGGCTTTGTTTGTGGGTAGGCAGGCGGGCAGAAAGGCAAGGTACGCACGGCTACAGATCAAGCTATACATTTCTAGTATAAGCTGATCTCTTATTGTGTAGGATTTCCTTACAGTGAGAGGCCAGTATAAACTGGAAATATATTGCTTGATGTGTAGCCGTGTGTACTAGGTACGGAATTAATATAGATTTAATTAAAGATGGCGTTGTGGGTTGTGGTCTTTGGAAACTAGCAAGAGTTGGTTGTATGAGCTATAGAAATAGATCTAAGGTATGTTACTAAATAAGTTACCGTTCGTTTAATAGGGAACCGCCTTATTAAACGAACGTTAATTTATTTATATAATATTACATTTCCCTCCGTACCTCGGGAAGCACGTTAAGCCGTTGGTCCCGGCTGTCATTCGTGGATTTGACTGTTGTTACGGGTCGTCAGAAGCCCGAAAGTCTGACAACCAGTCTTACCAAAGCGTATCGTATTACCCAGTTACTGGGTTGTGGAGGTCAGATAGGCAGTCGCTTCATGTAATATACTGGTATTCAGCTGCATCCGGTTACACTAGAAGCCCAACCCAACATAGTTGGGAATATACTAGAGTACCTTGGAAAAAAAAGTCAGTCAGTACCGAGTCAAATTTTTCTTGCGATAGGTTCTGGACGGAAATTGTTAGGTTTGAGATAAAACGTAGTTAATTCTTGGTATCTCTTTCTCGCAGCTTATTAGCTAAATTGAAGCGCGGCTTGAAAACAATTAGGGATAATGCCTGGGTAAAAAAATAAATTCTATCTAGTATAACCTCCTTTTTTTTTGAAGTCGGTTAAAAAAGAAAAAACTATGAGTCCAATATTTGTTCCTAATCTACATGACGAACAAAAACAAAATGTTTAGTCAGCATCCCTATTCCACAGACAGCAGGTTTTCTGTAAAAGTAGCAATTCAGCTTCGAGAAATGAGACTTTTCTAAAGAAACGTCCTAATTAGGTACCTTCTCCCGAACCCGAGCTTCTCATCCAAGAAGAAACTGCTCCTAGTTTCCTACAATTAGCGGAAAACTACGGCAAAAACAACGGAATAAAACTATACTGCTTAGTCTGCAGGAAGTTTTTCTAACGAAAGGGCGGGGGCTAATGCATTCTCTTTCTAAGCGATATCACAATGGAAATACCGGGAGCACTTCATACAGACCGTTTCCTAGATAAGTTTCTAGTGCTGCCAACGTGCTCAAAACAACATATGCAATTTACTTTTCCTATTACTCGAAAGTTCAAAATGACAAGTGATAATCGTAATTTATTTATTTATTTAAAGGCACTCCAACGACTTATTCACTAATACATATTACATAAAAAAAAACTTATAAGTATATCTAATATTAGGGTGAATTTGTCACTTAAAGAAGTACACAGCTTAATATGTATGTTACTTAGCAAATATACACAAATTATTTAAAAAAAGTTTAAAATGATTACAGAAAAAAAAACAAACCTATTTTTTTGCTACACTGGAAGACAAATTAAGAGCGACAAAGTAATCATGTACTTGTCAGAATATGGTACAGATGTTCTATGTCACGAAGTCCGTTTGGCTATGAATGTTGTCAAGCGTGCACATGCACATTGTTTTTGTGTGCGTAACCTCGAGAGCGCTCAGTGTCGATCGGTTACACACACAAGGGCGCTTGTCGGGATACGTCACTACGTCACTACTACAATCAAAGCCGAATGGAGTTCGTGAAATAGAATATCTGTACCTACACATTCTGTCACTTGTGGCGCGCAAATACAGTGGTACCCAACTAATAAGGCGCGTCGTTAATCTTCGTTCGCACAGAAAAGAAAGTATGGCCCCGAAGATTAACGAAAGAATGCTTAAAACTTACAATCAACCTTAGATCACTACTATAAGGTTCATAATACACTACAGCTGTTAGTTCCGTCTCACTCACAAGTATGGCGGCTGACTAACATGCCACGCGGCGCGCTAATATGGCGGCAGTTGCCGACCAATAGCGGTACAGGAAATAGGAGCGCGGTGCGTGGAGCGTGTCGATTGGTCAATAGCATTTCCCGCGCTAAGCCATATTAGTTGGGTAATACTTGTACATTTATATTTTTTATTGCAGGGCAGAGATTATTAGGTCTGTATTAATATTTTTGATTGCATAATTACGAATTAAAATTTCAGTTGAGGCATGTCAGTTAAAAATAATATCCTATACTTAGATTATAATTTATTTAGGACTAGCGATCCGCACCCTAATTGCGTAACACACTATTGATCGGGGTCTGAATCATTTTGAAGCAAATTGTTAATCCATTGCTTCACATGTTCGAAAAAATTGTTTTCTCAACACCGTAAATAACGCAACGAATGTTGTTGAACTGTCAAAATGAAACCGATTCCTGCTTTGTACGGTTTTTACGACTTGACAAAACATGAAGGTTTCTAGGTGCCTGGTAACTAGTGACCGCTACTTAAACTCATGATTATACTCATGATAACAAACAACTTTTACTGTGGCACCAAACCTGAAATCGCGAAAAAAAAATCAGCTGTCTCATACATTCATGTTCGCATAACTCGTCAAAATGTACGGAGCAGCTGATTTTTTTGCGCGATTTCAGTTTTGGTCCCATAGTAAAAGTTGTTTGTTATCATAAGCACAATCATGTGTTTAAGTATCGGTCACTATTAACAGTCACCCTATACATATATTTAATAAGTTAAATATTAATGTATGATACATGTATGAAACCTTCCGGAATAAATTCTCTAGAAGTCTAAATGATAGTGAAAACCGCATCAAAATTTTTTGCGTAGTTTAGAAGAACAACGCGGCCACACAGACAGACACGAAAAGCGACTTTATTTTATAATAAGTATAGATGTGAATGTCATGAGAGCAGTATTGGCCTAGTGGTATTGGCCGCGACTTACGAGTTGTAGGTCGTAGGTTCGAACCCCGGCAGGCACTTTACATTGTGTAAATTATTTCATCACCGCTGCTCTCAAAACGGTGAAGGAAAACATCGTGAGGCAACCGGCATGTCCTAGAACCAAAAATTCGAAGACATGTGACATCTACCAACCCGCACTGGGCCCGCGTGGTGGATTACAGCCCACTCCCTCTCACCGAGAGGAGGCCTGTGTCCCAGCAGTGGGAACATTATAGGCTGATAATGTTATAGATGTCAAAGTATCATTCAATGTCAAAGTATCAAAGAGTAAGATCTCTTAAGTACAAAAGATTACAATGCAACCAAGTGAACCAACCCTAACGGCGCACTGGCAGCATACACTCGAGGCGCATGAAACTGTAGCACCCTCAAAAGTCGCGCAAACAAGTGATCGAAGATCAGACGTGCAGACAAGCACCGTTTTATCAGCAGCAATAGGTTTTCGGCGCTGTGTACACATTTCACGTGGCCAGATACCCGATATCTTTAATGTTTGATCGCCTAACGTGCTCTGCTCGGAGCCTCGAGGACGTGCCGCCGCCGCGCCGCTCTCACTGTGTGCCAACCTGGGATATTTATGTAGCCGCGGGCGAATTCTGTTAATTTTATGAAGTTTGCATTTGAGATGGGTTTTCTGTGAAATATTCATTTATTTTGAGCGTGTATAAATTGTTTTGGTAGCTCGGTGTTTTATGTTAATTGTTTTGTTGTAAACTAGCTGCCTGCCCCGGCTTCGCATGGGTGTACTAATGAAGAAATTGAGACCAAAATGTTCCCTTTACGTACGACCATGTAATGAAATAAAATAACAATCAATTAATTTCACAACAATAACACACTGAGTTCTATAAACTACTACTATTGCTGGTATTTTTAAAAATAGCAGGTACATCTGTTTTACTACTTTTTTTTACAAAAACACCAATTGAAACAATTTTTTTTTTTTTTGATGTAACTGATAAAACATTGTAAGAAACTGGACAACTCAATGTCAATCTCTCAATTCTGTCAATATTTTTGAAGATCTCCCTGTTGTCTTCTATCTTACTCATTCACTCGCTCACTTTTATACATATATGGAGATTTTTTAACCAAAATTTTTCAAACGTTTTCTTTCATACAAACCTTGTCCTGACAATTACAAACACAATAAAAAAAGAAATAGCTAAATAGGTGCAACCGTTCTGAACTGGCGTTTACATAGATACAATGCAATTGCTTTTTATTTGGTGACTTATAAACGGTTCGTAATTAATTTAAATTCTGAGTACCAAATAAAAATGCTGTTCTTTTTCTCGTAGATTAAAAGAAACACATAATTAATTTTTTGATCAATTAGCAAAAACGAGACAAAGAAATGAACGGGATAATTATATGTGTTTAATTTAAATATGACGTGAGTGAGAATCTCTTTTGCTACTCGTGTACACATCCGTTCATTAATATTAAATGATATTAGCTTCTCGCAAATTGTCTCAATAATCTGTCCGCCAGTGTACACAGTCACGACAGATGAAATTGTTAATGTTAGGGCCGGCACAATTAATAACTGTTTAAGGATAATATTGAAATACAAATACCTTTTAATGAAATTTGTCGCTTGACTTGAGAAACTAATTGGCTTATTTAAATGTTGTCGATTTTTTTTATCTTCTCATTAATTTCCAAGGTGCTTAACTATATACAAAAGACAAGAGTAAAAATACCACCGCATCGAGGTACTTTCGCGAAGACCACATTATACCGTCCACAAATACATTTACATACATAAAGTTATGCCTTTTCCCCTCAAGGATGATGCGCTGTGGTAGCCCGCGAAATACAATTTTTTTTAAGGCGGTGAGAGCCGTAAAAACGTCGTTTTGTTTAGTGTTTTATTCGTAGATAACACGGATTTAAATTTTGAAAAAAATATATTACTTAGTTCAGACTTCCATCTACAAATTTCGGCCGTCCGATACACGATTACTTGCACTTTACTGCATCCAATTAAATCGCAAAGACAAGTCTAAATTATGATCTATATCTTATTTCATTTGATTTATATTAGGCTTTGAACAATAAAACTTATGCCATAATAAAGGTCGTAAAAAATGTAATTTATAACGGCTATCATAATTTGAAATATCAAAATATTTATATCACTAATTCCAATGTCAAGTGTTTTGCGCTCGCTCCGTTTCGTTTAGTCCCGAGCGGAACGTGATGGAGGTCGGACGTGTGCCAATTTTTCGAACCCGCCACCCCCGCTAACTTCTGTCACCGGCTGCGACCGGCACAAATTAACATGTGTTGAAAACAGTTGAATTTGAACGCTATGCCTATGTAAATAAAGACGTCACGCGCGCAAAAGCTTTATTGGTATTTATTTTTATCACGGCCTATGTTTACCAATCGCATCAAGTGTGTAAAACAGTTGAATTTTATTGTAAAATAAGGGGTAATAACAAGAGTAGCAGTGTAGTCTGATAGTACTATATTCGTGGTTAATACTTTACAAGCTAGTGACACATAAAAAACATAAACAAGGCCGTAACTACGCTTATTTAAATTGGTGACAGACATGTATAAAAGATTATTCACACATGCCAGTGCATCTATAATATGCGACCTCCAATAAATTTGAACCCTACACTGGAGCTTATAAAGCCGCCTGACGCGCAAATTTTTGGTTCACTATTTTCAAATCTCAAATAGGTAGGTGCCACAGAATAAAGTTAGTACGGGTGGTTTTATAGTGAATATCGGATAGGAAATGAGATTTCTTCATAACATCACGCCTGAATTCTTTCAAAGGGTTGGGCAGGGATGTTCAGAAAATAAGTAGGCCCTCAAATGTATTTTTCTGTATACCTACATAAATAAGATTTTTTTTTTAAATTAAGTTTTTTTTCTAATTAGGTATCTTCTTATTTTTTTTTGTATTTCAAGGTCAAAATGAAAATCCAAGATGGCGGCTGCAAAAATTTCCAATTTTTCGTCATGGGTGTCGTTTTCGTGATATTTTAGGTCGCTGAAAACGATAGCGGGGTCAAAATGAAAATCCAAGATGGCGGCTGTGAAAATTTCCAAATTTTTCGTCATGGGTGTCATTTTCGTGATATTTAAGGTCGCTGAAAACGATAGCGGGGTCAAAATGAAAATCCAAGATGGCGGCTGCGAAAATTTCCTAACTTTTCGTCATGGGTGTCATTTTCGTGTTATTTTAGGTCGCTGAAAACGATAGTGGGGTCAAACTGAAAATCCAAGATGGCGGCTGCGAAAATTTCCTAACTTTTCGTCATGGGTGTCATTTTCGTGATATTTTAGGTCGCTGAAAACGATAGTGGGGTCAAAATGAAAATCCAAGATGGCGGCTGCGAAAATTTCCTAATTTTTCGTCATGGGTGTCATTTTCGTGATATTTTAGGTCGCTGAAAACGATAGTGGGGTCAAAATGAAAATCCAAGGTGGCGGCTGCCAAAATTTCCTAATTTTCGGTCATGGATGTCATTTTCGTGATATTTTAGGTCGCTGAAAACGATAGTGGGGTCAAAATGAAAATCCAAGATGGCGGCTGCGAAAATTTCCTAATTTTTCGTCATGGGTGTCATTTTCGTGATATTTTAGGTCGCTGAAAACGATAGTGAGGTCAAAATGAAAATCCAAGATGGCGGCTGCGAATATCCTAATTTTTCGTCATGGGTGTCATTTTCGTGATATTTTAGGTCGCTGAAAACGATAGTGGGGTCAAAATGAAAATCCAAGATGGCGGCTGCGAAAATTATCAAATTTTTCGACACAGGTGTCATTTTCGTGATATTTGAGGTCGCTGAAACCGATAGTGGGGTCAAAATGAAAATCCAAGATGGCGGCTGCGAAAATTTCCTAATTTTTCGTCATGGGTGTCATTTTCGTGATATTTTAGGTCGCTGAAAACGATAGTGGGGTCAAAATGAAAATCAAAGATGGCGGCTAAGAAAATTCCCTAACTGTTCGTCATGGGTGTCATTTTCGTGATATTTTAGGTCGCTGAAAACGATAGCGGGGTCAAAATGAAAATCCAAGATAGCGGCTACGAAAATTTCCTAACTTTTCATCATGGGTGTCATTTTCGTGATATTTTAGATCGCTGAAAACGATAGTCATTCATTTTGACCCCACTATCGTTTGCAGCGACCTCAAATATCACGAAAATGACACCCATGTCGAAAAATTTGAAAATTTTCGCAGCCGCCATCTTGGATTTTCATTTTGACCCCACTATCGTTTTCAGCGACCTCAAATATCACGAAAATGACACCCATGACGAAAAATTACGAAATTTTCGCAGCCGCCATCTTGGATTTTCATTTTGATCCCACTATCGCTTTCAGTGACCTAAAATATCACGAAAATGACACCCATGACGAAAAATTAGGAAATTTTCGTAGCCGCCATCTTGGATTCTCATTTTGAAACCACTATCGTTTTCAGCGACCTCAAATATCACGAAAATGATACCCATGACCGAAAATTAGGAAATTTTCGCAGCCGCCATCTTGGATTTTCATATTGGCCCCACTATCGTTTTCAGCGACCTCAAATATCACGAAAATGACACCCATGTTGAAAAATTTAAAAATTTTCGCAGCCGCCATCTTGGATTTTCATTTTGACCCCACTATCGTTTTCAGCGACCTCAAATATCACGAAAATGACACCCATGACGAAAAATTAGAAAATTTTCGCAGCCGCCATCTTGGATTTTCATTTTGACCCCATTATCGTTTTCAGCGACCTCAAATATCACGAAATTGACGCCCATGTCGCAAAATTCGAAAATTTTTGCAGCCGCCATCTTGGATTTTCATTTTGACAGTAATCACATCCTCTCAAGAAAAAAAAAACTAGAGCGTAAGAAGTTATGCCCCTCCGTTTTTTTTTTTTGTGTTGACATAACGAATAAAATAAAAAAAGAACTTTCCAAATCGGCTTCTAAATGACGGAGTACTGCAGTAACAAACATTAAAAAAAAAAAAACAACTGAATTGATATTCTCCTCCGTTTTTGAAGTCGTTTAAAAATAACATCATTGTTACGTTTAAAAATTAGCTGGACATCACTCACAATGCAGTCATTGGTGTCGTGGGGAATACTAGTTTCTGTCATTCCCGACGACACCACCAGTGGTGTCGTGGGGAATGAACGGTCATTTTGTGGTATTTAAGTTCGCTGAAAACGATAAAGGTCTCAAGCTAATTTCGACCTTATTGACATTTTACAAACCCTTTGTTTTTTTGGTCCAGAATACTCGGTAAATGATCTGGAAGCTGAATTTAACAAAAAAACATGAATGTCAATAAGGTCTAAATTCGCTTGACACCTCAGAAAGTGTCTAGATTATTATGCACATCATTTTTAGGGTGTCAAGCTAATTTCGACCTTATTGATATTTTACAAACCCTTTGTTTTTTTGGCCCAAGATACTTGGTAAATGATCTGGAAGCTGAATTTAACAAAAAAACATGAATGTCAATAAGGTCTAAATTCGCTTGACACCTCAGAAAGTGTCTAGATTATTATGCACATCATTTCTAGGGTGTCAAGCTAATTTCGACCTTATAGACATTTTACAAACCATTTGTTTTTTTGATCCAAGATACTTGGTAAATGGTCTGGAAGCTAAATTTAACAAATAAACATGAATGTCAATAAGGTCTAAATTGTTATGTAACACATCATTGTTATGTAGCTGGACATCACTAACAGCACAATACAGTCGGTGGTGTCGCATGGCGTGGGGAATAGTAGTTTCTGTCATTCCTCACGACAGCGACACCACTGAAAACGATACCACTGGTGTGGTATCGTGGGGAATGACAGAAACTACTATTCCCCACGCCATGCGACACCTTCGTAAAGTAAAATGGTGCGCGGCGCGTAGTTTTGAATCGTACGGGTAAAGGTCTTCGTGTCAGTCAGATTTTAAATCCACCTTATTCACGAAAATAAATATGTATAAGTAGTTATTTTTATTTATTTTAACTGTTCAAGTTTACGATGCATACCTAATCTGTCTAAAACTATAAAAAATACTTACTAGAAAAATAAAACAAAATAAACTTGTATACTAATCAGTTCAAGTTTATCTACTGCATTGCTCTATTCTGTGACGCAACATAGTACCTACTCGAGTTCATGAACTCATGAGCGGTGCGCTTGGCGCGCGTTTCCCGCGCATCGTAATTTATTACGTATCGCTACTCCTTGCGGGGGCTGCGGTAAGCATTTAATACCTACGGCGCTTGCTTTCACCCCGCCTTAAGTTTTTTTTGCAATTTGTAGGTCCGTGTCAGGTTATATCTTGATCAAAGTATGATACGCGGCAATAAAACATATGTATGTATATAATTTTAACTATAAAAATCATCAATACATCTCTCTAAGTTAGATTTCTTGCAGATTCGTTAGATTTCGTTCGTTTGAGGAATTAGCACGAAATCTACCTTAGAGAAATGTATTGATGATTTTTATGGTTAAAATTATGTAAATACATATGTTTTATTGCCGCGTATCATACTTTGATCAAGATACCACCCGACACGGACCTGCAAATTGCAAAAAACACAAAAAAAAAATTAATTTCGCGGGCGACACAGCGCACCCTAATAAGAAACGACGCAGAGTAAAATATTTTTACTAAAACTGGAAGTAAAACAAAAATATACATTTAATGGTTTTTAATCCTAAAGAGCGAAGTGAACAAGGCTGAAATATAGCCATCCTAGAACAAGGTCATTAAGTAAAAAGCCCCACAGGCCCACACACAGTGCTTCAATTTTAATTGAAATGTTAATGTCTGCTCTGAATACGCCTTCATTTTATTTGAAGGAGATGTAGGATTTCAAGTGATGTCAAATAAAGCTCTGTTAGATATATGAAGCCCTAGTACTTACTGTTGAAAAAATTGAGAATTGGTTAATGAATTTTGATTGGTTGTTACATTATATTGTTCTTACATTATATGTTTATTGTTAAATAAATAAGTAAGTATTTCTAGTAGATATATTTGTTTTTGCTGTCATGCACATCACACATTTTACAATAATACTGTCGGTTTTTGTATATGAACCCTGTCAGGCCGCTGCAAAACAATGTTGGTTTGCTGTCGAGTTTGTAAACATTAATTAATTTACATAAAAATAAAATAAGATATTATATTGCTAGCTAATAATATGTTTGGAGAGGAATTGATTCATAGGAAGATAGCTTTGCAGATAAGTCCTGGATATAATGATGATGATCTGAAGACATATGATGAAGATGATAACTCTTATACTAGAACACACTCAGTCTCAGCTGAAAATAATAGTTATTTATGCAACTGACGTATAATAAGGGGTCTTAAAACACGAATGTTGGTTTATCACACGAGGCGAAGCCGAGTGTGATAATAGTATCACATGAGTGTTTTAATACCTAATTATGTACAGTTGCATACAAGACTTTATCTACATCCATGTTATCAATCCTCTATAAAAGGTTCTGAAACAGTTTTTAGCAATACTAATACTCGTATCGAACATGGCGGCCGGCGTCATAGTATACGACGTGAATTCGAATAAGTTCTTTTTTTAAATTACGGCGCTGTTGTAGTGAAACGCGCGTGCATTACAATGTTCTATTTTTGAAAACGAGTTGCATTATGAAATTCAGTACAACATTAAAACACCCGTTTGGATGCTATTATGGTTACCATGGTTACTATGACACTGGCTGTTTTAATGTTGGCAATAAGCTAACTGGCTCAGAAACTTTTATAGAGAATTTATAGCATGCATGGGTGTAGATAAAACTATATTAGGTGTAAAAAAATTTATTGCAAGAACTTCGTCCACATACTCGACATCGAAAAACAAACACATTACAAAAAAAAATTTTCGCGGCATCGCGAAAAAAAAATCATCTGTTCAATACATTTATGTTCGCATAATTCGTCAAAATGTACTGAACAGCTGATTTTTTTTTCGCGATTTCAGGTTTGGTCCCATAGTAAAAGTTGTTCATAATGATGAGTACAATGACCCCTTAAGAGGTTGTGGGTTATTTATTTTACACCTTGTATAAGTAAGTATTTTAGCACTGGATATAGACTGTAAAACATTGCTAAATACAAGCATATTATTTTCCTTTAGCTAGGCTGGTGGAATAATAAATAAGTGCTTTCAAAGAAATAATATTTCAATGAAGGGCTAGATATCTTTTCCGCGTCTTCTTCAGCTCGAGCTGAAACTGAACCTTTCTAAACTCATCATTTGCCAGCCTTTTCCCAACTATGTTGGCATCGGCTTCCAGTCTAACCGGATGCAGCTGAATGTCAGTATTTTACATGGAGCGACTGGCTATCTGACTTCCACAAACCAGTTACTGGGTAATACGATACCTCTTGGTAAGACTGATTGTCGGACTTTCGGGCTTCTGACGACACGTAACGACTGTCAAAGATCCACGAATGACAGCCGGGACCAAACGGCTTAGCATGCTTTCTAAGGTACGGAGGGGTCTCGGTATGTAAAGATGGTCACCCATCCAAGGACCAACCGTGGCAAGCCGATCGACCCGTGCGGCTGTTATTATTTAGCTACGAGCCCATTTCTAAACTCATTCAACTAAACTCCTTTGCAAAAAAAACGGGCACCTTACAGTCATTGGCTTTTCTATGGATAATATTAATATTTTTAGTATGTCATTAGCTTAAATGACTAGAAATGTCTTATTATGATTGAGAATATAGTTTTTAACCCTTAAATCCTGGAATCGGTGTTTTAGTCAATGTAAACAGAGAGTTGTGTTAAAATGGAATTTTTTAGGGTATAATTAAATTAAGACTACGAGTATTTTTATGGTATTTTAATTTAAAAAAGACATTAAAAATAATAATTAATAACGAGTATGACCTCCCCTTGCAGTGATTACGGCATGTAATCGTCTTAGCATGCTTTCCACCAGGCTTTTGATGGTGTCCTGTGGAATGTGTTCCCACTCAGCCGAAATCACACGTTTAAGGTCCCTGATGTTTTGTGGAAGGGGTTGGACAGATCGTACTCGCCTTTTTAGGAGGTCCCAGATGTGCTCAATGGGGTTAAGGTCAGGGCTCCGCGCTAGCCAATCCAGACGACTAATACCGACCTCTTGCATATAAGCATCTACGTCGCCAGAACGGTGGTCCCGAGCATTATCGTCCATGTAAATGGCATCTTCACCAATTACAGTCAGTGCGGGCTGTGCATGTTGACAAATTATTCCTGTTATGTACCTTTGCGCATTTAGTGAGCCATTTTCAATGAACACTATCTCGGTACGATAGCTGGAAGTTACGCCCACTCAAAACATAATGGACCTTCCACCATAAGGGGTGATTTCTTCAAAACACACGTCGGCATAGCGTTCCCCTGGTCTTCGTAACACTCGCCGACGTTGGTCCTCGCCATTCAGACAAATTCGAGCCTCATCGGAGAAGAGTACGGTACTCCAGTTACCTAGTGTCCAAGATAGACAATTTCTAGTGAACCTCAGTCGAGCAATCCGGTGCTCACGGAGTAACTTGGGGACCCGTGGTGGTCGTCGACTGGGTATATCAACCGCTGAAAGCCTCCTTCTCACTGTCCATAGGCTAACTTGTGCTCCTCGTACCTCTTCAAGGTTTCTTTTGAGGTCTATGTAACTGCATTTGCGGTTCCTCAGCGCCTGAGTCACTAAAAAGCGGTCGTCTCGTGGTTGTATGCAACGTTTTCTCCCAGAACCTTGCCTTCTTTGAACGGAACCTGTCTCTTGGTATCGAGTCCAGGTTCTTTGGACGGTGGAACGACTCACGTTTAAGCGCTGTGAGCCGTCACATTGGCTACACCCCACTTCCAGCAGCGCTATAATTTTACTAGCTCTTATTGCTTTTTCTGCCATTACAATCGACACAAAGATATCTGTTTTAAGTCACAATAAGGCAGGATTATGCGACAAACATAAATTATTCTAATAAAATTAACGAGAAGTTAGTTTTAGTTGCCTGATAACCTTTTAACCGCAAACCCGCGAGTAGTAAGTAAAAAGTCATAAACTGAGAAACGGCCTTTTATTTTTAAAAACAACAGTTTCGAATTTGAAGTTAACTTTTTTTTCATACCCAGACTCTTTATTAAGTGCCAGTAACATAGTTTGGCTATTCAAACCTCTTTAGAACTAAATGATTACCAATAATGTAGAAAAATCCAAACCGCCCGTTTTTTTTGCAAAGGAGTGTATTAATGTCAGATTGAACTCTGAGCTGAACTTATAGATATAGTTCAACCAGCCCGCTAGCGGTTGCTAACGGAATCACTTGAACGCTAACTAGTAACTAGTAACGAGATAGAAACTTGAGCAGTTGCAGCCAGGCTTGCTACCTGCATCGAGTGGTACATCTGCGGTGCACTGACACTTGCGGATTGATAAGTGAGTTTGAATACTGCTGTTGGAGTTGTTGTTGTATTAAACACTATATTATTCTTCATTGCTTCTCGCTTTCTTTCTGTCTATTTTGTCACATAACTAGAAAATTACTTCCTATGTAGCTCCTGTCTTTTGTACTCTTTGTAAAAATCTCCATGATGAGTTTGTTCTTTCTCTTTTTCCCAAGTTTCTGTTGTCACTTCCATTTTACCATCACTTAAGTATCTATCTTCTTACTTCAAGCAGGCTGTACCGATTACATCACAGCAATGCCTGCCTGTAGCTGTGTGCCTGCTCCACGCGATACGCCTACATAACGACCTACCACAGGTTATCTCCGACACTAAGTTACTGCGGAACTACAATTTGTATCGTACGGTAGTATCAGTTATAGGAAGTTGGACAGTTGTTCCAACTGATACCTCAGCTGTGATATAACTGATTAGAAACGTGCCTTGTGTTGTAGTGATTTGATCTTAATTATCGCGGATCTTCTGCTCTAAAGTGTCCGCTTACATACTTAGGAACCCCATAGATTCATGTGCTCGAATGTCAACCGAACCCCATAGGTCCTTAAACAATGGCTAGATAAGGTTGTCAATTATAGCATTTCCTGCGTATTACTCCATATAAAGCCACATTATTAGCATTATCCTCTCCTCCAGTTCATTGTATAGTATAGTAGTATTGTGCAGCGATTTTAGACCTCGTCTGTTCTGATCACTGCTGTGCTTACTGCTTACTAGCTTTGTTTATGTTCCGTTTCCAGGTCCTGCTTTATCTTCATTTATCTTACTTCTTGCTATGATTAACAGATTTTAGATCTCATCTCTTCTTTCTTCTTCTCTTTTCTTTCTTATCTCTTGTCCATGCAAATAAACCTTTGTAGGTTTCATTACTTAGCGAAAGCTTGAACAGTTACATTACCCAATTAGTGAAGGTTCCAGATTTTCCACATAATAGAGTATTTAAGAGAAAAGTGAATGGGGTTTTGTTTACAATTTTGAAAGGTCAGTTTCTGGAAATTTACTATTTCTGATAACAAATCATGTTTACTGGTTTACTGATGTTGGTATTTTGGCATAGTAGGTCGTTTAGTTGTTTTGACGTTTATTCTAATTTTGGTAAACAATCATTATTCAACACGAAATTCTCAGGTTTTGTTAAACGTGTTTATGGAAAACCGAAATTACATTTCACTGTACAAGGAAAATCACTAACACGCTCCTAAAAGTACCTACATTCGTACTCATACGCAGTAACATTTCTCCCAAACACATTACGAGTGTCTACAGAATTTGGACAAAACTTGGAATATGAATTATTGCTGAAAGTAATCCGAAGCGTCTCGGCATCGAGATGTAGGCGTTACGTGGGTAGGCACAACTCCCGCCATTTGCCAAATGAGTCTCTCTTAACGCTGTGTTCACACGGCGACGCTGCGCAATATTTTTTGAGGTGAGTGGTCAAATATTGCTGGATCTGTGATAATTATTGTTAGGTATCTCATTTGGTAAACGTTTGAATGATCGCCAATAGATTAGAAAATACTCGGTATGTATAGATGGTTTATAAATACTCGGTATGTATAGATGGTTTATAAATACTCGGTATGTATAGATGGTTTATAAATACTCGGTATGTATAGATGGTTTATAAATACTCGGTATGTATAGATGGTTTATAAATCCGTGGGTTGTAAATAGGTTTAGTGGGTCATAAACTTTTTCGTTCCTGATTTATTTGTAGCCACTATACCTATAGGATTTACGACAACCAAGTAAAAACTGTTTATGTAAAGTAAAAACTGCAGGATCCTCGCATTAAGAAAGAGAAAGCTACTATCCTACTTCCTCTACTATTAAAAAAACCGGTCAAGTGCGAGTCGGATTCGCGCACCGAGGGTTCCGTTCCGATTTCTGAAAAAGTGTGCTATTCAGAGACTCCGTTTTATTTTTCCTGTAATCTTTACAGAAACTTCTATCACATAGAATAATTTCAGATTTTTCTCTTTGCAAACTTCGGAGATAAGGGGGGAACGGTATTTTTTTTTACATTTTCATCAAAAGTCGAAAACTGTGCGGCCTAAAAAAGAAATAAAAAAATGTTTGAGAAAGTGCAAACAGCGCTCTTTCATATGATACTCCACATGCCCTAGTAGCCCCACTTTGAATTTTTAAGAACCTCTTTCAGCACGTGTTACAAAAAAAATATAAATATTTATATTTCTTTCTTATTTGCAAAATAGTTGCGTAAACGTCATATAAAACTGTTCCATATTTCAAGTTGATAGCATTAGTAGTTCTTGAGATATCCAGCTGTGACAGACAGACAGACAGACAAGACACACAGACTGAGTGACACCATAAGGGTTCCTTTTTTACCATTTTGTTACAGAACCCTAAAAACGAAAGTTTGGATTGATGGATGGATGTTTGTTACTCAATCACGCCAGATTGGCTGAACGGATCTGGATGAAATTTGGCACAGAAATAGATTTAATGTCTGGAATAGCCGGTAGTACGTTCTCGTGGGATAATTTCCGACATGCACGCGGGCGAAGCCGCTGGCAAAAGCTAGTTATCCATATATTCGTACGATCCGTAAAACTCATTTTAACATTGAGGTCCTAAAAGGAAGTGCAGCAAATGTCGCACTCACTACTCTAAAGTAGAAAATAACTGTAAACTAGACACTAACCGACCTTACCCTGCACTACTCTACTAAACCAAGCCAGCACTAGCTGTACCAGTAATCTACTGGCTGCAACCACTGGTCACGTCTGAACCCGCCTCCTCGTCAAGCGGAGCACGTCTCCCCCGTTATCCCACTGCATTATCGCGGCGATAAAATCACACTGTCCGTCAGAGCGACACCTTTACGACTTCTACGGGAACCTTTTTACACAGGGACGTGTCGGCTTTTGTAGGTAAACGGGCCTTGAAGCCCTTGATATACTACTTACTCTAGTAGTATTGCCCAAAGATTTAAATCCTTAGATGTGCCTTCACTATATGAGAAGTGTCAATACTGAGTTGATTGTCATAACATATCTGGAATCATTCGCGCATAGAAAGCAGTGCGTGACACATGCTAAAAAAACTTCATTCAGCTGTTAAAATGCCCCCTTCTGGCTTCCATCAAGTGAATAACTCAAGACCTTCTAACAAAGTTAATGGTGTGGTTTTTCATGTGTAACATACATTTATTATTTGAAAATCAATTACCTACAATATTATAATAAAGTATTATGAGTAGAGATCGGATAATCGGATGCATATTAACCTAAAGTTAATATTTTGCTAACAAAGTATGGAAGCGGCTTCTTAGCATTTTTTTTCTTACTATAAATCCCGGGATTCAAGGATTCAAGATTCAAATGTGGGAATGCACAACTAATCGGATACATGGTATGGAAACGACTTCATAAATAACGTGGTTTTATTTATTTGGAAATACCGGGAAATCGGGATCACATAAATATTCCGTTTGTTACACGTGATCCCCGCAAGAAATACAAAGCTGCCGAATTAAAATGGTTGTCCCTGGAAGGTACCGTCACTATATCGGTGGGGTTGTTTTCATGGGTTTCGAGAATGTTAAAGCCGATAGTAACGTGAAAATGTAAATCCAAGATGGCGGCTGCGAACATTTTCAAATGTTTCGTCATGGGTGTCGTTTTCATGCTTTTCGAGGGTGTTAAAGCCGATAGTGATGTTAAAATGTAATTCCAAGATGGCGGCTGCCAACATTTTAAAATTTTTTGTCATGGGTGACGTTTTCATGGTTTTCGAGGGTTGTAAAACCGATAGTGGCGTTAAAATGTAAATCCAAGATGGCGGCTGCAAAATTTTCTAACTTTTCATCATGGGTGTCGTTTTTATAGTTTTTGAGAGTTTTTAAGCCGATAGTGGCGTTAAAATGTAAATCCAAGATGGCGGCTGCGAAAATTTTCTAATTTTTCGTCATGGGTGTCGTTTTATTGGTTTTCGAGGGTGTTAAAGCCGATAGTGACACTACAATGTAAATCCAAGATGGCGAAAGCGAATATTTTTTAATTTTTCGTCATGGGTGTCGTTTTCATGGTTTTTGAGAGTTTTAAAGCCGATAGTGACACTAAAATGTAAATCCAAGATGGTGGATGTAAATATTTTTTAATTTTTCGTCATGGGTGTCGTTTTCATGGTTTTCGGGGCTGTTAAAGCTGATCGTGACAATAAAATGTAAATCCAAGATGGCGACTGCAAAAAATTTCAAACTTTTTGTCATGGGTGCCGTTTTCATGGTTTCCGAGGGTTTAAAGCCGATAGTGGCGTTAAAATGCAAATTCAAGATGGCGGCTGCGAAAATTAAAAAAAAAATTGTGATATATTTCGTTTTCATGGTTTTTTAGGGGGTATTAAAGCTGATAGTGACATTAAAATGTAAATCCAAGATGGCGGCTGTGAACATTTCGGTCGGTTTTACAACCCTCGAAAACCATGAAAACGACACCCATGACGAAAAATTTAAAAATGTTTGCAGCCGCCATCTTGGATTTACATTTTAATGTTACTATCGGCTTTAAAACGCTCAAAAACCATGAAAACAACACCCATGACGAAAAATAAAAAATATTAGCATCCGCCATCTTGGATTTACAATTTAGTGTCACTATCGGCCTTAACACTCTCGAAAACCAATAAAACGACACCCATGACGAAAATTAGAAAATTTTCGCAGCCGCCATCTTGGATTTACATTTTAATGTTGTTGTGATCAGAAGGTAGTGTAAATGAAACTCGATATTGCAGGGAATAGTGATTGATTTATTGGTAAAAGATCCTTCCTTATATTACATATTTTTGATCCTACAATTAGCAGCTAGGCGCACATACATTAAAAATATTCACTGACCAATCGGAGAACATTGATTTATAAAACTTGCAACAACCTGAGACAATGATCTATGATGAACGGGCACCCATCTCGCTCTGGCGCGTGCGCAACGTATAGCGTCGCCTGCACGCACACTATAAATATTTCCGGCCACCGGCACATCTCGCCAGTACGTAATTGCTACCGAGGCCGGTATGTCGTCTGTTGGTGCGGCGAATGGAATGCTTAATTACTCCCATATCACTCCCCCCTCAAGAGAAGCGTACATTTTTCTTGACCAATCTTCCGCTTCTCGTGATATAGGGTTGATTCGTAGGTGCAGTGGTGGTGGTGGAGTCATGGTGATCCGCCGATGTATGGGAGTGTGCTGCCGACGACGTCTGGTTGCTCGAAAAACTTGTCTCAGTTTCGTTTACGATATAGGCAGGTTTGAGGCGATCCAGTGACACAACTGTGGTACGTAATGGTAACTGGATTTTGTAGTACTTGTCGTAGCGCTTCTGTACTTCATAGGGGCCATCGTACGGTGGTGTGAGTGGTGCTCTGGTGGTATCGTTGCGAACGAAGACATGCGTACACGTCGCTAAGTCCTTGTAAACAAAAGGCCTGTCTGCTGATTGTGAGCGGTGCGGAGCCGGCGTGAGGCGCACTAGCTCGGCGTCGTCGATTTTTGAACTTTGTGGCTCAAAGAAGTCAGATGGTATGCGTAGTGTGGTACCATACGTCATTAGAGCTGGGCTGAAGTTGTTGTCTTGTCGCAGGGCAGTGCGTAATCCCAATAATACAGTTGGAAATTCCTCTGTCCACGTCGTTGTTGCCCCGCGAGCCATTAGCGCCGCTTTCATTGTCCGGTGCCATCGCTCAACTTGCCCATTCGACTGTGGGTGGTACGCCGTTGTTCGTATTCTGTTTATTCCCATTCTCTTCATGAGCGCGCTGAACAGTGAAGACTCGAACTGGCGTCCTTGATCTGTCGTGATGCGTAGTGGGCAGCCGAATCTCACTATCCAAGTTTCGTATAGCACCTGCGCGACGACCTCCGCTGTGATGTCACGGACTGGAACTGCCTCGGGCCATTTAGTGCATCGGTCAACCATAGTGACGCAGTAGCGATATTCATTAGAAAAACGCAGCGGGCTAACGATGTCTATATGGATGTGCTCGAAGCGTTGTGACGGCGGGAATTGTACTAACGGCGTGGTTACGTGCCGATGCACTTTCGCTCGCTGGCAGCTTATGCAGGCTCGCGTCCACTGTGCTACTTCTTTATTCATGGATGGCCAAAATAATTTTCTCGTCATCAGTTCTCTTGTACTACGTACTCCCGGGTGACATAACTCATGTAGCGCCTTGAAAGCTGCGTACCGGTGTCTTGCGGGTAGATACGGTCGTGCTATTGATGTTGATAGCTCGCATGTGATTGGTCGGTTACATCCTGGTATAGTTAGGTCTTGGAATATCAAGTTTTTTTGTTTCTTTAGTTGTTCGAGTTCTTGGTCTTGTTGTTGATCGATGCTTAGTTGATTATAATCGATAGTTGATGGACAAATAATCTCTTCGAGTCTTGATAATGCGTCGGCGACTATATTTTGTTCTCCCTTTATGTATTTTATGCTCGTACAAAATTGACTTATAAAATGCAGCTGTCTCTCGCGCCTCGGTGTGTCGGAGGTACTCGCTGTTCTCGTAAGCGCGTAGGTGAGCGGTTTGTGATCTGTATATATTTCGACGTCGCATCCCTCTATAAATCGGCGAAAGTGTTTTACAGCTGTATACATAGCTAACAGTTCGCGATCGTATACACTGTATCGGCGTTGTGTTTCGCTCATTGCTTTGGAATAAAATGCCAGTGGCTTCCAAACTTTGTCCACTTTTTGTTGGAGAACAGCACCAAGGCTGTGATCTGAAGCGTCTGTCATGATGGCTAGGGTACTTCCTTGACGTGGATGTGAGAGTATGGTGGCCTCTGTGATGCTTTTGCGGCACTTCTCAAAGGCTTTCTCTGCGTCCGTTGTCCACTGAATCGGCGTGTTGTCATTACGCTTTTTGTTATGTAGGTACTTGTTTAGTTCGTTTTGTAGTTCCGCTTGTCGAGGGAGACAGTTGCGGTAAAAGTTGATCATTCCCAGGAAACGTCGTAATTCAAGGATGGTTTTTGGTTTCGGGTAGGTAGATATCGCTTTAACTCGTTCCGTTGTTGGTTTTATGCCGGTTGCCGATACTTCATAGCCGAGGAAATCTATCGTTTCTTTACCAAATTCGCATTTTTCTATGTTTAGTGTTAGACCGTATTTGTCTAATCGCTGTAATATTTGATGAAGTAGCTGCTTGTGTTCTTCTTCGTTTTCTCCGCAGAGAATGATATCGTCGATAAAACAGAAACAGCCGTCTATGCCTCTCAGCACCTCGTGCATGAATCTTTGAAACGTTTGGCTGCCGTTGCGTAATCCAAAAGTCATACAATTAAATTGAAACATTCCAAACGGTGTTGTGATCGCCGTTTTCTGTGCGTCTTCCTCGGCAATCGGTATCCAATAGTATGCCATTTTTAAATCAAGTTTCGAGAATATTTTCTTGTTTTGTAGTTGGTACGTGAAGTCTTGAATGTGTGGTACAGGATAGCGATCTGGTTGAGTGACCGCGTTTAGACGTCTGTAGTCGCCACACACGCGTAGTCTTCAGTCTTTTTTCTTTACTACATGGAGAGGGCTGGCCCATGGGCTTTTTGATGGTCTACAGATTCCCATTTCTAACATGCGGTCGAACTCTTCTTTGGCTGCGTTATATTTATCCGGTGGTAGCGGACGGGGGCGAGCGTAGAGTGGGGGGCCGGTAGTTTCGATGTGGTAGACAACGTCATGTTTCGGTGGTTGTTTCAGTGACATGGGCCGTAGGACATCTGGATATTGCTTCAAAATGTCGTGGTATACTTGATTGTTGCTTATAATGTGAATTGATTCAGTGTTTGTTGTGACTTCTAATGCGTCGATTGATAGTTCGGTAATCTTGTCAACTAACTTCTTCTTGTCCAGGTCCACTAGCAGTTTAAAGTGACGGAGAAAATCAGCTCCCAGTATGGAGGTTTTGACGTCTGCAACGACGAATGACCACGTAAAGTCTCTTCGTAACCCAAAATGTAACTTGATAGTTTTCTGTCCTTAAGTCTTGATGGGCGTATTGTTTGCCGCGTATAAATTGTAGGCGCTTGCAGTTTTATTTCTTTTGTGATTGGCGGCCAAAACGGAGATGTCTGCGCCTGTGTCCACGAGGAAACGTTCGTGAGTGTTACGGTCGTGTACACAAAGGCGATTACTGGCGTACGGGACACCGACGTCCGCCACTGTCGGTGTCGGCTTTAGTTTTCCGACGTCTTCTTTCTTCTGCAACATGGCGATTCACAGCGTTTTGCTTTGTCTCCAAAACGGTGGTGGTAGCGGCATTCCCAGGTGGCATCTCCAGGTTTTGGTGCTGGTCCACGTTGCGTTGACTGCGAGCGTGAATGGGATCGAAAGCGAGGATTGTACGAACGGCGACGGTGTCCGTGTGGTGGCCGTCCTCGACGTAGCTCGGCGATTTCTAGCGTGAGCTTCTCCACTTGCTTTGCCAGAGTGTCTAGTTGTGTCATGGATGCTGTGGATGACGTGGATGGTGCAGGTGCTGTGACTGCGGCGACGCTGGGACTTTCTGCGTACTCCACCATCTTGTCTGCCATTGCTGCTAAAGTGTCCAAAGATGATTCCTTGTTAACGGACAACACAACTCGTACTTGTGCGGGTAGGTGATTTAGCCATTCTATCTTGAGACCTTCTTCGGTAATCATGCCGCTTGCGAGTTCTCGCATCTTCCTCAACAGCTGGGACGGTTTCTGATCTCCTAATTCTAGTCCGCTGATAAGTTTTTGGAAATTCTTGACGTCTGATTTGTCGTAGGCTTCGAGTAGGCGTTGTTTTACTTTCTCATATTTCTCAGTTGCGGGTGGATTGTAAAGTATATTGGTCAAGTGTTGTAAGTCGACTGCTTGCAGCTGTTGCAGTAGATACCGGAACTTCTGGTCATCTGAGGTCTTCAATGGGTCAATGACGGCTTCGAATTGGATGAACCAGGCACGGGGTATTTCTCTCCAAAAAGGTAAAAGCCGTGACTGTACGGATACTGCACTCACGTCATAATTCTTCTCGGCCTGGACTTTCGCTTGGTCCCCTTCAGCCATGGTAGCTTGCTCCCAACAAATAAATTTTCTTATAAACGTTTCGTTTAAAATATTCGGGGTCACCAATTGTTGTGATCAGAAGGTAGTGTAAATGAAACTCGATATTGCAGGGAATAGTGATTGATTTATTGGTAAAAGATCCTTCCTTATATTACATATTTTTGATCCTACAATTAGCAGCTAGGCGCACATACATTAAAAATATTTACTGACCAATCGGAGAACATTGATTTATAAAACTTGCAACAACCTGAGACAATGATCTATGATGAACGGGCACCCATCTCGCTCTGGCGCGTGCGCAACGTATAGCGTCGCCTGCACGCACACTATAAATATTTCCGGCCACCGGCACATCTCGCCAGAATAACATCTACACACAGGGGCGCGAGGCGCCCCACCATCCTAGGCCGTGTTAGGCCCACCCAATGAGGGGCCCGTATTTACGGGCCAACGTGCTGCATCCGCGGACAGGGGGCTATGCCCCGGAGCCGCACGCCACGCCCCCTAGGGGGCGTAGCGACATCCCGCAACATCTCGCCAGTACGTAATTGCTACCGAGGCCGGTATGTCGTCTGTTGGTGCGGCGAATGGAATGCTTAATTACTCCCATAATGTCACTATCAGCTTTAACACCCTCGAAAACCAATAAAACGACACCCATGACGAAAAATTAGAAAATATTTGCATCCGCCATCTTGGATTTACAATTTAGTGTCACTATCGGCCTTAACACTCTCGAAAACCAATAAAACGACACCCATGACGAAAATTAGAAAATTTTCGCAGCCGCCATCTTGGATTTACATTTTAATGTCACTATCAGCTTTAACACCCTCGAAAACCAATAAAACGACACCCATGACGAAAAATTAGAAAATGTTCGCAGCCGCCATCTTGGATTTACATTTTAATGTCACTATCGGCTTTAAAACCCTCGAAAACCAATAAAACGACACCCATGACGAAAAATTTGAAAATATTCGCAGCCGCCATCTTGGATTTACCTTTTTTATGTCACTATCAGCTGTAACAAATCAGCTATCAGCTGTAGCTGTAAATCTAACACCTAAGGACATTTGATTTGATATTGATATATTTATCTGATACTAGATATCTTTTTTGTTAAATTATTGTACCGTGTTTTTTTTTTTTCTGAACTGAATAAAGTTTTTATTATTTATTTATTTAACAGCCTCGAAAACTATGAATAGAACCCATGACGAAAAATTTGAAAATATTTGGAGCCGCCATCTTGGATTTACATTTTCAGCAGCTTTCACTATGGGACTAATTCTGAAATCGCAAAAAAAATTACGATGTTTGAAACAAAAGTTCAATACCTACTCGACCAAAATGTATGAAACAGCTGACTTATGTTTCGTGATTTACGGGTTGATCCCATAGTGAAAGTTCCTCATGAGTAGAACACCCTATGAAAATTTAGTGATAAAAAAGTTACCCTTTCAAAAAATACTTAATTTATCAATTCCGGAATCGCGACATTTTGACGATCGACACAAAAGTGCATTCCTTAATAGCCAAAACCTAAACGTAAGTAAATATACATTCGATTCTATAATCAGAACTATTAATTTGTGAATCTCCGAATCCCGGGATTTTTTAAATACAAAAGTACAATCCATATTAGCCAACACCTGAACGCAAGTACCTAACTAAAACATTCGATTCCAAAATCAGAACTTAAAAATTTTCGGGTTTTTTTTTTTTTTAAGTGCAATCCATATTAACTAACATCTGAATTTAAGTAAATAATACATTCGATTCTATAATCAGAAGTCAAAATTGGCCGATACCGGAATTCTGGGATTTTTTAATCCAAAAGCCCACTCCATACTTAGCCAACACCTCAACTTTAGGTTAATATGCATCCGATTATCCGATCTCTAATTATGAGTTTATGACATCATTTTTAAAATTCTCATTTCAAATTCCTTGACAGTCAAGTCACTTGTAAATTGTGTGCCAAAACGTACAGAAACCAAACCACCATTTGGCGCAGGGCGAATCTCACGATTTAAATCTTTGCTATTGCCCCACTAGACACGTTTATGCAAGGACTTTATAATACCCTAGGTTTTAGTGTTAGGTCCGACAGAATTACTAGCATCATTAAGTTAATGGTTTGTAAAGATCTCCTACACCTAGCTCGTTAGGACGAGATGAGTTTACAACGTCGTCTATAGGAGTTAGGCTATATGTAGTAGTTTTAGTACTGTGTGAGCTAACCTTTAAGTAGAAAGTAATATAAGTTTGTGGAGGTATGAGCTAATCTGCGGCTCTATGAGGATACATGTTGTAGAAGTCTCGTCTAAGCAGTGTTTTTATTAGTTTTTCTTAAGTTTTCTACTGCCTATTTATCTAATTTAGTTTATATTCCTAAGTTCCGCAAAAATGGTCTATGAGCTTAAATAACCTAAAATCTTTAGGAAGTATGCAAATGATTTTGGCTGATACAAGACAATACCTAGTACTGTATGCATTTCTGTTTAACATTTTCTCTTCTTTTTTCTGCTGCCACGAATTTTCCAATCCTGCTATTATGAAGCTAAATTTATTATTATGTGTGCTTCATGTTTAACAAACCCCGGCTTCACGATACCGTACACATACAGTCCACACAATAAACTATAACACTTATACGAGCGTGCTATAACCAACACAACAATTCGAGATCTTGCGCTTAAAATCTCTTAATACAATCCAATTGAAACGGACCTCTACGTCAAAGCGGTTAGAGTGGAAAATTCTTTGTGAACTGCAATCCAGCCTCCGGCTATGCTATTTCAAATGCCGTGTGAGCTGAGTCGTTTTAAAAATTCACTGCGAAGAGAACTGAAGGTGAAGTGAATTGGTCCTCAGTACTGTTGCGTTAGTACGTCCGACGTTATTGAGTTGCTGGGAGCTGAGCTGCTCGGTTGCCTCGGGGAGCTAAGGACCAATCACTATCTAGCTCAGAATGGCTTGCCACTACACATTGTGTAGGTACTATAGTGTTGTCCTGCTACTTCTAGCATCTTACAATTGTATTTTCCAGTAATCCGATTTCGTGAATTGGCTATTTCGAGTTGTGAAAGATAATAGGGTGCTTTAGCTCTAGACACTTAAGATTTCCAGTTACTTTTATTTTATTATAATACTATCATACTGTAGTATTATAAATATGAAAGTAACTCTGTCCATCTGTTATCTTTTCGCGCCTTACCGTGGATCCGCAGTGATAGCCCGCGAGTCATGTTGTATCTTGATCTGACACTGATAGAAAAAAATGAATTTCGCGGGCTACCACTGCTGATCCACCTTAACTTCTGAACGGATTTCGATGAAATTTGGCACACAGGTAGACATGACCTGGGATAAAATGTATCCTATGGCCTAAGCGTAGGATACCCCGTGGAAAAAAGCTGGTGCACTATAAATTACTCACCCAAGAGGATGTAGAAATGTATAATAATTATGTATCTGAAACAAATGTCACCACGAATGTCTCAAGGACAAAGATATCAGACGTTTGATATTGAAATGTATTACTTACGTTAAGTGACAAACTCTCATCTCAAGAACATCGAGAATTCATTGAGTAATGTTATCTCAATCATCTTCAATTAATTAAGATAATAGCAAACACACAACTCAATGATGTAGAGGTAGCTAACGTGTCTACGTTTCAGGAAGATTTGTTCTATTCTAATATAACATAAATATCAGTTTTGAGGGATTTGGTCAATTGCCTTCATTGGGTAGATACTGTATTTCTGAGTTAGGTTTTATTTTGCTTTGTTATTGGTAGTTTATCAAATAAGTAGTAGGTACCTACTATTTTCTTCATGACAGTTTCACAGTTCCTAAACTTACTTAACTTCCGTAAACTTTAGGGATCACAACACAACAATACCTAACAGTTATGTATTTGTCTACTTCTACACACCAAACAGTGCAGTTGACTCACTTTCGAAGCTTACTTCCGGAAGCGTAAGATTTATGAAGTAATATCTCCCATAAATCTTCGACAGAATCTCGGAGGAATCTCCGCCAACTCTAGCAATTGATTCACTGGAAATGAACTTTTAGAAGACAGTTTTCCAAGTAACCTACTGTTTTATTTAATACAAAAACTTACCCAAATCAGTCTTTCCTTCTCGGTAATCCTAAACAAAGATGATGCAGCGTTCAGATTTCACCAAAAGTAGCTGTCTAATCACTCGATTAACTTCAAAGTGACGCAAAACTACCAATGACAGTGCTGTTACATAGTAAATCCGCCGTAACCAGCCTTTCTTTCTGCCGTTTCCTCTTTGCCTCAATCCTGTGACCTGTCTTCGTCACTCTTTCTAAAAGTTAAGGCGTTAGAGTGAGACAAGTGAAGGTTTAGTGATGCTTGCTCCAGGACTGGAATCAATACTACATGGCGTAGAGCGAAGAACACGCAGCTTACATCCATGCATAATGTATGTCACGAGTATTACGGGTGTAGTGTAGAAGTTGTCGGGTTCTGATTTAAACTGTTACAACACTGGGGACTGACTTTACGTCTGAAGTATTTCGTTTGGGTAAATGGTTTTGTGTGGTTAAATGAGTTGTATTTTGATGCAAGTAGACATTAATGGTAACTGAGTTCTAATGCTTAGTTATCTTTTACTCCTAACTACACTTTGTGTACACAACGTGACATGTAAAGTTCTGAATTACACGCTAAGCTCGGGCCAAGGCCAGATTCAGTATGTTAAAAGAATCTTATCTCTGGACTGGTATCTTTTTAGAAGTAAATAGGTCTCATACCCTAAATTGTGGGTGTTTAATGTATGTAGGTATTACTTCTTTCTCATTGACAATCTAAAGGTCTTCAAACTAAATCGGTATTGCAGCGTGGGTTTAAACTGTTTAGCCTTTGCTATCGATATAGCTAAATTGCTTATTTACTTTCAATTTAGCGATACAGAATTTATACTTTTTTCTAAGTTTGTCTTTTACAACCGTCAAGATGGACAACGGTCAGGCAATAGGACCGAATAACTGATCCCAGAACTAATTCAGATGTCCCTCACAAAATATCTAAGTATAAATTATAATTTTTCCACAAACTGTCATCTCACAAAGCCCATCAATTGCCCCCACAGCAGGGATCAGCAGGGATCATAGTTTATAATCCCCCAAATCCCACAGCTCACAACTTTAGGGTCTCTGTAACAAACTTAAGTGAAAATGATGAGTCCTGCCATGTCGAGAGTCGAGACACCATAAAATCCGCAACTGATGTAGGCAGCTCCGGCGCAGTTTTGCCAAATGACCGGTTAGTGTCGTAAACCCATTGTGTCGAAGGGTTCACCATGTTTGCCTTATCTTTGGGGGTGAGGTAGTAAAAATTTCAATGGTGACCTTCGTTTTGTGGCTTTGTTATGATTAGTATAGAAAGGTTATTATGGTGTACGGTGCAGTGGTTTTGGTAAAAGAAGCTTTAACCTTGCTAAACTTGCAATAAAGAAAAAAATAACCCCAAAATCTTATAAAACGCCAACAACACGCCAAACGCCAACAACACAACAAACGCCAAACTGAAACACGTAAGTATTTATGAATTCTTATTCATAAATACTTACGTGTTTCAGTTTGGCACAATAATATCAGAATTTAAAGTCTATATTTAACAGCGAGGCGTAACAATAAAAAGCTTTAACACTTCACCGCAAATTTCCAAACCGACAAAACCGCTGAGCACCCACACGAGCACCATACTACCCACTTTTCAGCCTTTTAAATAATTTAGCGCCGATTTTATCGCCCTTTGCGGCGTATCTGCATTTATGACCAATTCTCATAGGATCGGATCCTTGGAGGCTTGGAGTTGTTACGGGGAACGCTTCGAGGCTCTACAGTGTTGTTATTCAAATCCAGACGCCGTAATTGTCACATTATGTACGCTTTCTGACTGACACATGGCGCTAAGATTAATGGCTGCGGGTTTCCGATCGCAGGCTCCGCCAAAAAGGGTTTTTTATGCTCCCTTCACGTGAATGAGTAATTGAAATAAATGATCGGCTTACTCGTCTGTTAGGATGTTGTTGGAAGTCAACGTTTGTGATAAATTGTTCGTGTGATTTGGATTTCTTTTCAATAACTTTTTTATGTATTTACTTTGCAAATTGTATTCACATTCAGGATTTTTTCTATCATTTTGTATTGAGGAGTGAAGGTTTATGTATAAAACGAATGTTTTTCTTATTATATCAGAAGGCCTACTCTCGTATTTAAAAAACGTTCAAATTCAAGTCGCAATATCATCTCTGCGTAGTAAGTAAAGTTGGAATAAAAAGTGAGTCTACATTGACAAGCTACAATTGGCGCCCACCGCGGGACAAACATATCGAAACGTTTTCCCCACCACACACAATACACGTCATCGTTGAGAGGCCGTTTGTTTTCACGCGTCGCCTACCATCCGTGCATGTATTTTGTTACTCCCAAAAAGCGACCAGTATTTAGCGAGTCCATTAAGTGCGAAACTTTGACGTGATGAAGATCGAATGGTGTTTAAATTGCTCCAACAACCGCAACAGTAAAACTGCATAAATTGTACATTAGCTTAACTATCTACTAATGGCGCCCAACATGCTACCAACAAATAGTACTTAATGTTTGTATTGTCCGAACTATCATCGTCATCACTACTGACACAGTATAATAATGATACAGTACTTTATCTTCATAGAAAACGGCCAAAACGACGCGCTTCGAAATCTCAGTAAGTCTCAGTTACGTTAGTTCGAGCTCGCGGCAGTTACGCACGGACTGATACGCGTCCGTAGGTGATTAATTCAAGGTCACAGGCCCAGATAAAATACTGTATTATTATTATACTGTGCAACAGAGGCTATACGTAACCTTACTTACAATACCTTTTCTACTTATTTATGTCACTCCAAAGTGAGCCGTATAAAACAATCCATTTAGCGCGTAAATTCGAAACGATAAAAATGAAGTGTTTTTAAACTACGACAACACATCTACAGAAAGTGTTAACATTTTCACAATACCAGCACTGTCCAGTATTGGCGCCCAACGTGGGACCAACAAATCTAAACTTTTTGTCGGTACCAGCACGCTACATGTCGTCGGTACAAAAGCCGTCCGCCTCCACGTGCCGACTACCCTCCCAGAATGTATGTCACGTCAGTATTTAGTGAGTCCATTTGACGCGAAAACTACACGTACCATTTCTTTTTACGACAAGTCCTATTGTGAGAAGTATTTTCACAGTATGTCAAAATGTAAGTTATTGTTATATGTATTGCTTATTGTTATTATAATTTGTATTTGCTGTCGTAAATGTTAATGTTAGCATCGGAAATGTTTTTTGTTTTCTTTTTCTGGAATCAACAAAGCAGTTAATAATGTTAAATGTATAATTCAGTAGGTATTTAGGCAAACAAAGCGAAATTTCCACTGGCAGTAAAGTTTGTACAACTAAGTATTTCGTTGGAAAGGTCGCAATACTTTATACTTAAGCTACTTGTAACTGTGTTCCTAACCTGGTTTTCTTAAGATATAGCCCAGGTCAGGCGACTGTTGGAAAATGTCACAATAAAGCGCCTAGAACAGTTTCTAATGAATAAAGAACTTGATTTATCAACAACTAGACGAGAGGGTTCTTTTTGAATAGAATAACAAAAGTTAGGAATCCACCTACACTTTATTAACGAGGCCCTTTATAATAAAATTACTTAAATTAGGCTTATTTGGACAAAAGTTTTGATCCAGAGTTAACAAATAAACAAAATATTATCCCAAAACAGGATATTTATTATGATTTACACTCAAAAAGTTGAAACAAATACCTTAACTTGATCGTAATAATTCATCTACTGTGTGTAAGTAAGACCACGTTCACACGAAGCCGAGACCGCAGCGACACCGCTTGTGAATACTAAATAAGGTCCGTAGTATGACGGACTACCCTCAAAGGCAAAATAATTTTTTTAACCCTTTTTTGCGAGCGAAATTACCTCTCGTTTCGCGTAATGACCTCTTTTTAATTAATGTTGTAGAAAATTGTAAGCTTTTTGTGTTCAAAGTGCACAGTTTACATGCTAAGTACCCACTGCCGATTTCGAATGAGTTTCTGTATTCTAGGAACGGATTGTGAAATAAAACTTTTCCTCTTCGCGTTTTTCCAACAAGTGTTGATTCCGGTAGTAATTTAAAAGAGTTGTGCATTATGTTAGACGAGCAAAGTTTCATGCCAATCTCGGTTCAAGGAAAAATCTAGAACGTGAAAATTGCTATCTTCCTGCGCAGTTGTAAGTTAGCCTGAGTGGGTGCTGGGGACAGTATTTATGTTTAGCAGGCTACGCTGTTCGCTGCAGGAATTCTTAGCACCTCTCATTTACCTATTAAATAGTTTCTGGACGTTAAGTATTTGTGTTTGTAAAATAAAGTGCGACTACTACTACTGCTAGTGCGAAAAATAAATCGTTTTTTACATAAAATTACTTGACATGAGAAAAATTCTAACAGATTACTATAGACATTCTCAAAAACACAAAATTTACGGTTCGTAGAAGATAAACCGTTATAGAAGCTATTTTTTGCTCCCAAGAGGTCCTCATTTACTCATTAATTAATTCTAATACTGTAATTAAGTAGCCCTTAAAAGTTTTAGGCTATTTAACATCACGCTACGACCTTTAGGAGCTGAGAAAAAAAAAACGAAGTAATACTTATCGCGGGCGGGCGATGCAATGCGGCGGGTCGGGAGACGAGGGAGTTTTATTAAAATGTGACGACTTCCACGCGAACGAAATCGCGGGTCACAGCTAGTAGTTTAATATTGTTGCCGGGTCAAGCAGGTCAATCCTCTTTTGGCACAAGCTGTGTGGGATTCAGATACACATACAATGTCTTGCTGTGTCCGATGCCTGTTTTGCTGATGTAAACAGGTTTTATGCCAAAAGATTTTGCGATACAACATAACCCCGACTGTTTGTTTGTACTAGTTCTGTATAATACCACAGATAATACATAGATTTGTGTGTTTCACACAAGCAGATTTTTACGTTTCTTTGTTTACTCAACTTTCGTTCGGATTACAAACAGAGCTGCCCTAAATACCTGATCTTTCGAAAGTCACAAAAGAATCACGACCGCTGGACCCGCATTTTTGCTTACCGAGCACATATTTGCACAGAAACCCGAATTTGAGTCACATTTCTGTAACACAAACAATTGCCACCGTTTCAACCCTTCGGGCCGTAAAACCGAGAAAAATTTCCATTATTCAAACAGAACGCAAGAATAACAGGAAAAGTCGAGGCTTTCGCGTTTGATCGTTGGCTTACGAGACCAGCGTGGCACAAATTGCGTGCCGCGGACGAATCTAACGCGCCCTTAGCGAGAGACAGAGAGCTCCGGGCTGTTTGTCCTAACACTACGAGATTGTAAACAAACCCGGGCGATCCTGGCCGATCCCGTGCGATCCGGGCGGGATTAAATGCAAGCTGGTGCGTGGACATCCAGTCGTAAACGCAGCGTAGTGTTGGAGTCCGGGTCAGCATTTTACGAGCATATTTTTTATGTGTACTGTACCACGGTACTGTCCGCATAATCGCATCAGATCGGACGTTTTACGCGTTGACTGTTTCAGGGGCCTTACTATGACGTGAAAAAAGATCTTGGATCCCTCATGGTTCCGTTGTGAAATAAGGATGGTGCTATAGGTCGTATGTAACTCCAGACGGAGTTATATACGACCTTTAGCATCATCCTTTCACACTGGAACCATGATGGATCCATGATCTTTTTTCACGTCGTAGTACGGCCCATGTGCTGGGATTTGTTTGATGGATGATAAATTGATAACATAAGATATTGAAAAGCCGTATAATTAAACCGTATCGGACTTATCATCCGTTTAAAAAAAAAGAAAGCAAGATTGAGTTCGAAACCGACACTTTATCAGAAAATGAAATGTTTCTAACAAATCTAATTTAAATCCCAACCTTACATTTATCATCAAAATAAATTCAGCACAAAAGAATTCCCATAACGCTTTTGATTCGCCCCATGGATTCGAACATCCCCCCATCCTTATCACAAGCGGACATTACACAAGATCGTCCCAAAAATGGGCCTTCAGTGTCCCCAGAATGGGCCCTTACACTGCATCGGATTGTAAGGCAAAGGCTATTTCATTAAAATCTGCGGATAGCCCTCTCCGGCGGAGAGGCTAATAGCCTCTTTAACGGTTATGGCCTGTTCCGGAGCTTGAGACCCTGGTCCTTCGAGCAAATTATTAAATTTTATTACTGAATATTTAATGGCGGCGCCCTCTTGATTATAATGAAATGAGTTTCGTTGCAAAGTTTTTGCATGTCACAGCTTGTATTAACATTGTAAAGTGAGCTTGAACAAAGAACTATGAATCATGTTGATGCTTATTAAAAATATAGTCTTGAAGTTATTTTAATGTCATTGAATTATATTTCGGCTATTACATTGCTTGAAAAATTTAATTTAAGACGACATTCTGAAAATCCAGACATTTTAATATGGTTGCTCATAATAAACCCTTCTGCAGCCTTTTATTTCTTGAAAAAAAAAAAATCCTAAATATACCGAAAGCTACACCTTGGAGATGACACCCAAAGCATAAGACTCGATCAGTCTGACCACTGGAGCTCGTTTATTTTCAGCCTAAACATACCTTCTTTTATTAAAGCATCCCTTTTCTTCTTTTCAGACATTCCATACCTGGAGCTGGCAGAGCCGGAGGAGGGCTACCACGGGCTGATAAAGGAGAACGAGACGCTGGTGGAAGTCACACCGGCAATCCGCGCGAGAGGACCGCTCTGCTCCTTCCTCATCCTCAACAACAAACACCATGGGGAGGCTCCCTTCGAGGTTAGTGCTAGTCAAACTAGTACACAGTCAAACTGGCGTAGAGAAATATTTAGCCATGAACGAATTAACTGGAGCCGACATATAAGTGGACGTACCTTTACCAGCCTTGCTAGTAACCAGGAAATTCTAGCCTTGGTCGCTTGTTTTTGCGACAGTACAGCACTTACTTGTCAACAAAACATCCCCAAAAATGAATTAAATGTAATGTGGTTGAACGAGTTTTCACACATTTGTATTTTATGTCGGGTCCAGCGGTTAATTCGCTCATGTATTTAGCCTTAATTTCAGGTCTTCCTATAGGGTTTTGAAAGCCTGAATAGGCTTTATTTGTTGCCAAATCTAATTCCAACTTAGGAGACCGTAAGAGCAGAGACAAGTCTACAGTACTGCGAAAACAATAATGTTATATTCTGTGAAACAGTCAACAACAAAACAATGCTATTGTTAAAATGTAAACACTGAAACTGTGTTGACTAGGAATGACGTACATGCTTTTATAGTTATCTGTCGTAACAGCACAGGTTCCTTGAATAGAGGTTGTCCAGGCTTATGTAGGCAGGGATACTTATCAGGAAAAGAATCAGTTTTAAAACTGTTGCAAAGAAAATAGTCGCCCCTTCCTTATATCCATAACAACAGATATACATTATTCGGACATGGTCCGCCGTACATCTTCATCGCCGTAATCTTGTAATAACCTGAACTAGGAATGGTCGCCAGGGAATCTGTATAAGGTGCAAGCTGTGTCGTCCAGATGTGTACCTACAGAAGCGTTGTTAGGTAACATCAGTGGCGTAACTTCAGGGTGGCAAGTCGGCAAAATGCCACGGGCCCCCAGCCGGAAGGGGACCCCGGTCAGAGTAGAATCCCAACTCCCAGCATTTATTATTACACATTTAGTCAAAAAAATTGTTTTGTATTTAATTTATTTCAGTTAAGTACCTACGTTGCTTTTACAAGTAAATTTCAGGTGTATTAAAATTTCAATGCATTTGTAAAAAAAAAGTTGTAAGCCAGTTTTAGAAATAATGGTTAATAAATAAAAATAACATAAAAAATACTATTATTGTTGGTTCAGCTTCTTTTTTTTGGGGGGTTGGGGCATCCGATGAATTTGCCACGGGCCTCAAACGGCATAGTTACGCCACTGGGTAACATAGGAATACGATACCTTCGTTCCGTTATTCCTCTAGATTACTCGATTGTAATGCATGTAGCCAAATGCGTGAGTGTTTAATCAGACGGAATTTGTACAAACGACTGAAATGCCAGGTTTTAACGTGTACTAGGTTAGATTCGTGTCACGAGTTTCAAGACCACGCCGATGAGTGAATTCAATGTTAATGCCAAAACTGTAGCCTTAAAATGTAGTCTAAGTACCTACCTAACTTAATTATCTGTCAAACTTGCATTTTCATAATGGATGTTTCAAATAATAGTACATTTTGATACAAGTGGAGAACGTTTGTTATTGCGTTCGAGGCGGAATTAAAACACCCGAGCCGTAGGCGAGGTTGTTTTTGAACCGAGAACTGCAATAACAAATGTCCACGAGTATCAAACGACGTTTTTCAATACACTTTTGAAGAAATAAAATAAAAAACACATAAAATAACGGAAAATAATGTTGTCATGAATTAATTGGGAACTATGATTTAAATTTTCTTTTTTTTTCGCGCATTGCTTTCGCCAGGTTGAAAGAGAAGCAAAGGTATAAAGCCGATAAACAGCCTAATATGAAAAATAGAAAATTCTAATATTTTTGAGTTTAGAACACAAATAAATGTTAATTTGTTCATAAACGTTTTTTTTATTGTAATCATGGTTTTTGATAATATTCTATTTAGAAACATTATTTAAATATTCAAAAATATTAACGCCTTAAAGACGCATATCTCTTTGCCGAGATTAAAATAAAACATTCACCTCCGAATAGAGAGTTGTGAACAGAGGCATTAAACCAATTTGGACTAAGTATAGGTATAAGTTATCTGTGGCATTCCCGCACACGTGCGGGGAAATAAAAAATCCCACACGTGCGACGTACGGCATTGTGAACCTAATCGTAGTGCGATATGAACCAGTTTTCGAGGAAGTGTATTGAAAATACATTTTCTCACTGAGCGAGTCAACTCGATCCAGCATACCTAATAGCATGACGAAGGCAGCAAGCTACAAACCGACCACACGCATTAACCTTCGTACCACGATACGCCGTAAACTCATTAACGCATCCCAATGAAGGATAATCCTGAACTATGCGCCGAGCCGCCCTCTACCCGCTACTAAATCAACGGAAACATTGCGCGTTCTGCTCGTAAACAAGCCCCATTTGCAACGAACCCGCGCAGCAATGTAACTTACACAACGCGATATAAACTCTCCGTAGTAATAAACGTCGCACGCTGTATGCTGGTGCCGTAGTTTTATTGTTCTGTGCAGACGATAACTAGTAATGGAAAAAGTTGCGATTGCAAGCGATAAAGTGCATCAATGCAGGTAGTTTGACATCGCTAACTGTTCAATAGGCTGGCTTTTTTATAGGTGGCAACGATTTGGCGAAGTGTACTTTTTGATTCGAACAACTTTTTCGATAGATTTCGAGTGGTTTCTCAATTTGTGTTGCTGTGTGAATGTTTACTTTGTTTCTCTTGGAAACTGACTAGATTTTATTTAGAAATATCGCACAATGCCTAAATGATAAATGATTTCCCAGGCATCTTGGGAGTATAATAATAATGACGTCTCATATTTTTTACCTACCTACCTCTACAAAAATGCTAAAACGAATAAAACACGCGATTTTGAAATCTCTATTCTGTTCTATTTCTTGTTGTGACAAGGAAAGCCGATGTCGACCATTCTGCCAATGTCAAAAGTGAAATGGAAATCAAGTGTGAATTGAAAAAAAATTAGTAATAATAAAAAATAAAAACTACCGGCGATACAGTTGATCTTGTGAGGTTAGTACGGGACTGAAACAAACGAAAAGATAAAATTACTTTATATTTCTCCTTTTTACTAGTTAACATGGGCTGGCAGGCGTCAGACAGTCAGACAGTCAGACCCGCCACTCAGAACAACGCAATTTCCACCAATTTTATATCTTCTTCTAGCCTCTCTGCTACAAAAGTTAAATATTTATAAAAAAAACCGGCCAAGTGCGAGTCGGACTCGCGCACGAAGGGTTCCGTACCATTATCTATAAAAACAGCAAAAAAAAATCACGTTGGTTGTATGGGAGCCCCCTTAAATATTTATTTTATGCTGTTTTTTAGTATTTGTTGTTATAGCGGCAACAGAAATACATCATCTGTGAAATAGGCTGTATCTCATGAACACGGTTCATGAGATACAGCCTGGTGTCAGATGGACGGACAGACGGACGGACAGCGGAGTCTTAGTAATATGGTCCCGTTTTACCCTTTGGATACGGGACCTTAATTATATTTTTCATCCGACTTGTGTAATTAAAGGATTGGATGTTTCGTGAAACGCCCGTATGTGGGTAGTTGTTGCTAAGTTTGTTATGAGCAGTATCTTTATAGTGCATATTATTTATTACGTCTAGATTTTGTTCGTTTGTTTTTCTCTACCTAGAAATTTGGCAGGAAACTGGCAGCGCCTGCCCGTGAAATAGATTTCAGACAATAACTAAATTGCTAGACTGAAACTTCGTCACTTATTTTTACGCGACTGACCCAAATGGAGGGTAATGTTTTCTTATTTCTTGTTTTTGGTGAGCGTTAACGTAAATTTTCCTAATTTACCCTGGTGGGTTTTGTACCAAAGAACCACTTTTCTATAGGCACCACACGAAGAAACTGCCACAAATCTTCTTGTATGTCTTCTTGTTTACAAGACCTCGTAATCGCTTGACAAAAACTCCTTTTACCTGTTGTCCTTGTTGATTAAGGTTGAAACTATCTAACTGTCACATCGATCTGAACAACGCCTTCAACCGCAATAAATGTGGCTCCCTAACTGGGTCCAAACAATCATAAACTGGCCCCAAGGATACATAGCTGTACCGTTGAAACGAAAGGACGAAGACATTGGTCTTGGTAGCAAAAACAGACCGTTTTATTACATGCAAGAGTGCATGCAACCATACCATGGAAAAGTTTATGGTTGACTATACATGAAAAAGAATAAACTAGCTAGAACACCCTCGACAAAAACCGGCCAAGTGCGTGTTGGACCACGCACAATGAAGGGTTCCGTAGTTGGGATGAATTTATTCCAAGAACAAACTTAACATTGTAGTTGAAAAAGATGTTCTCCCATACATTCCAACAGTAAATGTAAGTTTGTACTCGCAATAATGTTATGTTAAGACCATAAACTTCTTATAGGTTTTCCTGTAGTCTACACATATAGAACTATTTTATATATTTTTTTCAAAATTGTAAATTTTTGTCTATTTTATTAAATAAGTTTAAAATGGTTTATTTTAAAATTATAAAAAATATATATTTGAGACCCTCATTGTAAGCTCTTTCATTTGATATGCCACACGGTACAGTTTGCAAAACTTTATTTTTTAATTTTCTTATATGCCCCCTAAAAGTGACCCCCATACTCAAAATTCATTTATTTACTTTAGCCGTATGTGTTTGGGTCACAGAAATCCACAAGTGTACCAAATTTCAACTTAATCGGTCCATTAGATTCGGAGAAAATTGGCTGTGACAGACAGACAGACAGACACACGAGTGATCCTCTGCTTGCTTCTTTCTCTTCTTTCTTTCTTTCTTTCTTTCTTCTTTCTTTAATTCTCTTTTTTTTTTTTTTTTTTCTTTATAAGGGTTCCGTTTTTGTCCTTTTGAGGTACGGAACTCTAAAAAGCATCTCCCATTATTCCAACGTAGGTACATATAAACTTTGTTCAGATTGCAGCACGGAGCAGCGGCTGCTAAGTTTCACGACGCTGCGACTGGCGGGGGCGGGCAGCGAGGCAGGTGGCAACTTGGAAGAGCCAATAACTGTAGCTTCACATTGTTGGCTTTATTTCTTTGTTGCAGCTTCAAGCCTGAGCTGTAAAATGCTTACAAAGTCTGCGTTGTGTTGGCGTTTTTAGTTATTTTGTTGGTAATGCCTTATACCTATACTCCATCGCGATCGGTTTAGGTTGATTAACTGACTAAATGTAATATACGAGTTATAACGCATTGATATATATACACTAGATTAGCAATTACCGCGCCAAGGCGTTGCCACTGGACATACGGCCACGGCCGTATGCGTAGCTAACGTCAGTTCAGTGCTCTGTATGACGGCAGCCGAAGTGAACCGAGTGACACGCGACAAAAAATATCGCCAAAACGGGTAAATGCGTAATGAAAGAATGCGATTCTAGATCACAAAAACTACCGGAATTACTTTTCACACGTAAGTTTATTGTTTCTGTGTTTATATCATCGTAAAAACGCAGTAAAATAAATAAAATGTAGATTTTTTTTTAATCATGATCAGTGTTATAACTAAAAACTATGTTTTAGTTTCCCACATTTGTGGGAGTTTTTAATTTATGGAATAAGCGATTTTAAATATTTTTTAATAATAATTAACAATGTTCCAGAGTACCTAAAGATGCAATCAATTTTCTCAATCAATAATCCGATTGCTGAGAAAAGAGACTGACTGGCTACCTACTAAATCTAATGTCATTTGTTTGAAGCACTTCCGTGATCAAGATAAAATAGGCCCAAAAAGCGAATGTGGCCGTGTTTATTTGTCCAATCAAGCAATTGTAATGCTTATTGTAAGTAATCATTTTATGCGGCAATTAATATTATAAAATTATAGGTAATGCCAACAAAAAATGCCTTCTCATTGAACTACCACAGCAACAAATTAGTTTATATCGACTCAAACTACATTGTGCACTGAATGTTTTTTTCAACTTAGTTTTTAGATTGTAAAGAGCTGTTTTGCCTACAATAAATTGTATATTTTTCAGGACAACCGTTATTCTAAAGAGCAGGTGGAGCTTTCAGAAGAAGAAAATATGGATGTGGATGCTGTGGAAACCGACGAAGAGATAGTCGAAATAACTGAAACGCCCCGAAAGCCCAAAATGAAGAAAATAATTCACCGTTTGAAAAATTTATCGGCTAGAAGACTAAGAAAAGGAAAAAAATATATCACAAAAAATAAAAGACTAGAAATAAAAAAAATAAACGATAGAGGAACTGAAAAAAAAACGTATGTTGAGCGAAGAAGACGAAATGCAGCTAAATGTAAATGATGAAACAGTGCAATTCATGGAAGAATTAAAAAAACCTTCAAAAAGGAAAGGACTTATAGAAAACTGACTCTTTGGGGAAACCGAAGGTTTTGTCTTTGCGATTATGCACGAAGTTATGATGACGAACAACTACCGGAAATATATTGTGAAGGACGGCACGGTTGACATCTGTCGGGCATTCCACCGTCCGGGGGAATCAATCCGTCACATTATTTCTGACTGGTCTCGTCTGGCTAACGGAGACTACTTGCATAGGCACAAACTTGTAGCCAGGATTATCCACCAGCAACTTGCTCTGAAATACAGTCTTGTGGAATTGGAAGTACTGTACTGTAGGTATGTGCCCGACCCAGTTCTCGAAAATGGCAATATTACGTTGTATTGGGATCGATCTATCATCACTGACAGGACTATTGTTGCCAATAAGACAGACATAGTGGTGATAGATCGATTAGAGCGGTGCACAATGATTATTGATATAGCGGTCCCGCATGACGAGAACCTCGTGAAAGCTGAAAAAGATAAGCAGATTAAGTATCTTGACCTGGCTCGCGAGGTTGTCGACATGTGGGATGTGATACAGCAATCGTTGTGCCGATAGTCGTGACGGCTAATGGCATAATAGCCAAGAGCCTCGATCAACACCTGAAGAGGCTCTCGTTAGGCAGCTGGATTAAGGAAGATTGCTCCAGAAAGCGATACTTCTGGACACCGCACGTATCGTTAGGAGGTTCCTCTCTAAGCAGCCCTGACCACTGGTACCTTGGACCCTGTTCCCGATACCGGTGGGCTACTATTTTTAATCTTTTTTAATGTTTTTATATTTTAATATTTAAAAATGTAAATTAAATGTATGAAAATTAACTAAAGGAAATAAAAAATGTTCAAAAAGAAAATGCCTTGATTATTTTCATTACATATAACCTTCTAATACACATCTAATAAGAAATACATAATTCACATACTTAAAAAATAATTTAACGTTTACCGTTTAAACGTTACGTTTTTTTTAACGTTTAAAAAGTTGGGTAAAATTTCGAATGGGTAGGCAACCCCATCCCGCCATTGCATGTTTATATTGCGGTCTTTGTCTAATCTAAGCGACAGTATTGTTCTTGCGACTTGTGTAAGTGAGACAGATATATGTTTACTTTTAAATGTTTAGTGGTTTCAAAGCTACGTCGTCGCATTTAAATAGTGGTTATAGTTTTTTTACACATTTTAATGAGGTTTGCTTCTCTAGTTATATAACTCAATGTTATAACGTTGCTAAATTGAAGAGTACAACTCGTCGCTAATCTAACTGACGTATCTGACATTTTGGACTAAGCCGATAGCCGACCTAACTATAGTAATCTATCTTCTATGTAAATAAAAAGAGAAGTCCTGACTGACTGACTGACTCATCAACGCCCAGCCCAAACCCTTGGACCTAGAAAGCTGAAATTTTGCACAGAGGTTCCCTTTATAATGTAGACAAGGAATAAGGAAGGATTTCCCGGTAGTGCGTTCCCGTGGGATATTTTACGACATCTACGCGGGTGAAGCCGCTGGCAAAAGCTAGTTTCATATATTTTCCAAGTCGAATCGATCTGTCTAATTGTCGTATCTGTGTGTGTTTGTGTGTCTGTCCTTACGGTCCCCATGATAATGCAAAAATCGAGACCGATATATCTACAGTTCACAAAAAAAAAAGAAGAAAAATAGCTTGCCCTGTAAAATGTGCTTCGAATCAGTTACGTCACTTAGTTAGATTAGCGACGAACTGTGTCGTGGCATGACAACTGTCTAACACATACATAATTATTAATTCTGTGCTTCTAGTCTAAACCTACTCATTGTTCCTTATCTTCTTAAACATTGATAGCGCTTGCACATCTCATCTCAATCAGACAATAACTAAATTGCTGGACTAAAAGCATAGGGAAGCGAAGCTTCGTTACAATAATCTTACTTACCAAGAGGTATCGTGTTACCTGGTAACTGGATTTTGGAGGTCAGATAGGCAGTGGCTTTATATAAAATACTGGTATTCAGCTGCATCCGGTTAGACTGGAAGCCGACCCCAACATAGTTGGGAAAAGGCTAGGTAGAAGATAATAATAATAATAAAACATTTATTTTCAGGTTACAATGGCCCGTAGACACATACCTTACAAACTAACATATTTATAGTATAAAACAAAACTTGTGTTAACAAATATAGCTTATAACTATGTTAGTAGCACTTCACTTCAGTAGCTTAACCTTGTGCTGTCCTGTGGTACCACGGATATGTGTGGTACTAGTCCGCGGAAGCGACGGAACACCACGTCCTTTTTTTTTTTTTTTTTTTTTTTTTTTTTGAGGGTGGGAAATCATCAAATAACTTCTCCCGCTCTGGGTGGAGCGGAAGGGCGTGTCAGACTTTTACTGACTAAAACCCACCCGTGTTCCTTCAGTTGCCTATGCCAGGGCCGCGGTAACCCTTTCAGACAACCCGCGACCCCAGCGGCGTCGGCCCTATTGGGCCCCGTCACTTGCTGACATCTCTTTGAGGCGCGCGTGGAACACAACGCGCCGTCGACTCGGGCCTGGTCCTTACCGGACGGCGAGCTACCCACTGCTCACCGTCCGCAGGCCCGCGCCTACGGTGGCCGGAAATCGCCCCGCGATTCCCGCCGCCCAGGGCGTCTCCTGCGGCGACTGAGGGCGTGAGGCTGCCTCTCCCTCACGCGTTCCGCCTCCTCCTTCGCTAGCATCACTGCTTCGCAGAAGGAGGTGACGGCCTCCCATGCACTCTCGCTCCGCACCATGGCCTGGACCAGGCTCGGACGCGAGAGATCGCCGCCGCCGATCGCCTCCGTGAGAACACGCCGCTCAAGTGCGCCGCACGCTGCCCAAGCCGGGCAGACCTCCACTGTATGCTCCACCGTGTCCTCCGGGCGATCCACACAATGGAAACACCCGGGCGTTTCCTCCCGCCTTATGCGAAACAGGAACCTCCCGAAACAACCGTGTCCGGTGAGGACCTGCGTCAAGCGGAAGGTGAGGACGCCGTGGCGCCTCTCTAGCCACTCCTCAAAGAGGGGACTTATCGCCGCTATTGTGGCGTGCCCAGCGCTGGGTTGCGACAGTCGCGCTCTCCATGCCGCCATGAGATCCCGCCGGAGCTCTGTCCGCTGTACCGTGATTTCTCGCGGCAGCGGAGTTACGCCCCGGCGTTTCGCCTCCTCGCGCCACTCCCACACGTGCGCGAGGACCTTTGCCTCCAGATCCCACGGCGGCAATCCGGCAAGGAGGCTCGCCGCCTCCCGGGAGACCGTGCGGTATCCCCGGACTAGCCGGATGGCCATGACCCTCTGGGACGCGTTCAACCTGCCGGCTGGTCCCAGCCTTAGGGAACGCGCCCACACCGGTGCTCCGTAAAGGGCCATGGACCGCACGACCCCCGCGTAGAGCCTCCGGCAGGAGGCGTTTGGACCCCCCAGATTGGGCAGGAGCCGCCTCAAGGCAGCCCCAGCCCGTGCCAGTCTGGGAGCCAAACGTCGAAAGTGCTCCACGAAGTTCCACCGGCTGTCGAGGACGAGTCCCAGGTACTTCATCGTCGACCCGACTCCGATGTGAACCCCTCCCACCGTTATTTCGGAACCCGACGGTGGCGCATTCCGAGGACCATGAAAACACATGGCCTCGGACTTGTGCAAGGCCACCTCGAGTCCCAACTGCCGGATCCTCTCCACGACTATCGCAACCCCGCGTGTCGCTAAGTCCGCCGCCGCCTGGTGCGACCTCCCTTGCGCCAGGACCAGCGTGTCGTCAGCGTAACATACTACGCTGACGCCGCCAGGGAGGTCGGCGCGCAGCACCCAGTCGTAACCGATGTCCCACAGATGCGGCCCCAAGACCGATCCCTGTGGGACACCGCACGACATCTCTCGCCGGTTCCACTCTCCCTGATGACCGGGGTAGATGACGGCCCTGTCCGTCAGATAGGCCTCGACCACTCGACAGAGGTAGGTCGGCATCCGGTGATACCGCAATGCCTCCCTGATGCAACTCCAGGGCAGGGTATTAAAGGCGTTGGCGATGTCTAGGGACACCGCCAAGACGACCCCACCCCGGGCCACTGCATCCCCCGTCGTGAGGGCTCGCTCGCGCATGATGGCGTCCACCGTAGAGCGCCCCTTGCGGAAACCAAACTGGCTCTCCGCCAAATCCGGCCCCTCCTGCACCAGCCACCCGACGAGGCGGTCTGCAATTACTCTTTCAAAGAGCTTGCCCACCTCGTCGAGCAGCACGATGGGCCGGTAAGCGGACGGAGAGTCCGCAGGGCACGTCCTGCGGCCAAAAGTCTTCTTCCATCACTGTTATGTTAAGTTATGTTATGTTAAGCGTTATGCTCAAAGTATGGAAGGGTATGACGGATGCTCCTGACATCCATAACGAGCTGATTCGACTCCACACACCGAATAATTATCTTCGTAGCAGAAAACATCGACTGCTAAGCGTGCCTTCGTGTCGGCCTGCAGCCCGTGCTGCGTCTCCCGTGCCGCGCGTGCTGACCGCACTAAATAAGCTCGTGGAAGCCAACCCGGCCTGCGATCTGTTCGCTAATGAATTCACCAATTTAATGGTTATGTGCCTAAATTATTGTGAGCAGAATTGTATTTAGTTTTTGTTATTAGTTTATGTTTTATATTTATAATTATATACGTTGATTTATGTAATTGGTTTCGTAAGCCGTGTAAATGAAAATAAATAAATAAATGACGAGGGGCAGGTAACAATTCGGTACTCGCACCACGAACGCCTTGAAGTTGACATTGCGGCGTTGCTGGCGTTGTTTAGATGATGAACTATAAAACGCCTTCAAATCTCACCACATCATGTAACTCGAATTTGATTCATGTCCCAACCTATGAGCCCCACAGCCTACAAACAGTGTCCCAGCGAGCAGTGTCCACACGACGCAAGACCTGCACACACTGATATGTCAACGTCGTCGTGTCCGCCAGTAATATTACCTTATTGTGTTGGACTGTGTTTGAGCAGGCTGTGGCATTGAGTTTACGATTCGAAACTGGAATTATGTGTTTTGTCTTTAGTGTAATGGGTACACCTACTAGAGCATTTAGAATATTAGGTCAGGCAATGAAGCTATTTAGCTTTAGCGCGTGCTTTTTCCGAATTAAAGTAACAGTTTTTCAAGCTAAGCTAGATGTTTTTGGTGTTTTGGTCAAAAAACATGTTCTGATTCGCCTTTCAGAACCGGGGCCAATTCTTGTACTTAAAATCGTTCAAATTCAAGTCGCAATCTCAGCCACAATTACTGTCAAAAACGCGTCAAAAATTTTGGTAAATTAGGTCCGATTTTTCAATGGTCAGATAACTTTTATCTCAGAAATAAATATGGCGATTTTCTATACAAAAGTTGTCAAAACGTCAAACATAGTCCACAGAAAAAAGTTTTACAAATAGAAGAGACTGACATTAGAATGCGAACTTTCTTGAAAATATGGGAATTGCCCCTTAGTATTAATTTCGTCTCAAAACACTCAATAAATCCAGTCAGCTTATTTGACCAGTAACTCGGAATAAAACACATAAATCTGTGCATTACCGAATCTATTTTAAAGCCGAACTTCGCAACTTGTTCCAACTTCAGTGATTTACTGGTAGTTGTCAAGTCGGACCGGCCACAAGCCACGTATAGCCATGTATAGCCACGTACAGCCACGTATAGCCAGCACAGAAGCTGACAGGTAATCGATGGCGGACACCGGATTAGAACTTATCTCGCTCCTGCATCCATGTTGCAAGGTAAAGATGAATTGTTCAAGAAATTATATGTGTTATTTAATAACAGTAAATAAATGACAGACAGCTAAAAATGTCAACAATAAGGCTGCGCGTCATCTGTTTTGGTAAGCTTCTAGAATATTCTAGAATATTCTAGAAGCTTAGATTCGCCATTATTGGCCGAGGGGGAACGAGAGGCGTTCCCGGCAGAAGCGTGAGGATTGTAACGGGAGCGATTAGAAATGCATTCGCGTTATAATCTGGGAATATGTTGTTCTCGTACTAAGGTCCGTATGATTAAGCAACTGTTATTTAAGAGCTCCTAGGAGAACCAATTTGATATCCTATCTATTTATTGTAGAAGGACTTAGCTATTCCCCACTCCATCAGACTTTAGTCCTTTTCCAATGTACTTAGTGGTCGGCTTTCAGTTTATAGACTAAATAAATACAACTCAATATCCATCCACATTGATGGAATGATTACTTACTTTAGTTCTAGTTTGTCCTATTTATTTATCCTTGGTCTGTAATACAGTTTTACAAATATATAATTCACCAACATCTTCGTCCTCCTGCCCGAATTTTCTAATATATTTGGGCTCAGCGCAGCATATTGTCTTCCTCTCCCATACATCTCTATCAGCCGTCATCTTAACTCGTCATCGTCATCTTTGCCGGAACAGGTCTAGGGTGAGGAGCCAGACCAAGAGGGATACAAGAACCCGCAGGGCAGCATGTGGCGAGCTGTTGGGCAGTAGCGACCCCACGGACCCTATCTCCTGGGAGAAGTCTTGTTCTTCACCTCTGGCTTGCCTTTATTGGCCGGCTGGAGTGAACAATGACGAGGAACAGTGCTCCCACCTCTTTCTTGCCTTTATGGGCTGGCTTGAGTGGGGATTCCCTAGAGCAAAAGTGCTCGGAGGAAGAAAGTATCCCAGTAAGATGCTGGTAGGGATCTTGTTACCGTACTTCCGGGATTGTCCTGATAGCCATGGAATGCCTCTCCACTCCTCAAGCACCTCAGTACATGTTGCCCCCTTGTCGCTACGTCACTATGTGCTAGCGACCGTTTCCGGGGGCCCATTATTGAGTGTGCCTGCCAATTTATCTGTGTTTATTATATTTATAACATTGGTCGGTCAGGGGGCATAGTTCTCCCATAGTTCAAGGTACCCAATCCACTATAGCCACCCAAACCCATAGCCCAATATATTTTGTTTCTATGTTCTGCAATAGTCCTGCACCAACCGGGGGTTGTCCTCGGGTGCAATTGCATAGTCCATACGGGGATAATCGTCGGCTGGTGCTTTCTCGTCATTTAAAATTGTCTAAGGGGCCTCTGCGAGTTGGCTTCGGCCCCTCGTACGCCTTCCAAAGGTCCTTTCTAGCCATGTCTTCAGTCGCACATCCATCCATTCTTACTTCCCAAAATATCGTTATAAACAACCTCAAGTTTATTACCTATTTATTTGGTTAATGTAACCATTTTCTGACACCTTACCCCATATTCACACTGTAACCCACAAACAAAACATAATTTATGTCCCGCATTAATCACAAACCCCTGGCGCCGTTGCCCCGGCTACCAAACAATACCATTGTTACATCACTGACCGGAATCATTTTCATTAAAGGACCTACAAATATTTTATGGGAATTATGGTCGTTCGGATAAGTTTTCTATTTTCTTCGCTCGACTGGAGTTGATCGGTCGGGCCCAATAGACCGGATGGGATGGCAATATGGGATAGATTCGAGTTTTGATAATGGACCTGTTATTGTATTGTAGGATTTTATTTGGGGCAGCTTCATTTGTTTAGTGTATAATCGGCCGTAAATGAACTTGGTTGAACACGGGAAGTATGCGGATGTCTGAGGCACGTTAGTTGTTTTGTTTTTGTTTTTTATTCAGAAAATGTTGTAATAACTTTAAAACAAAATAAAGATGGACTATGACATTAAAAAGACAAAATAATATGACGATTGTCTTTTTAATGTAATTCTTTTTACTTATAATTGGCGACTGTGTAAGTCCGAGGCAATTGTTAACTACTTCTTAAGATACATTATATACAGAAGCTGTTGCTGTACCTTTTTAAATAAATAAATAATGTCATCTTATCTTAGTCAATTTGATTACAGAAATACTTTTGTGCATTTAAACCAATTTCCCATTAGGTACCGAACGAAGTATTGAACTTTCTTGAAACATTTGGCACATGTGAAACCTTGCGTATTGTTTCAGATAATGGTGATCGACGAGAACGAGGCGCGGCTGCGCGTGCGCTACCCGCTCAACTGCGAGAAGCGCCGCAACTACAAGTTTGACATCGCCGCCGTCGGCTGCGACGGCTCTTACTCAAACACGTAAGCTTAGCGCATTTCTTCATTACTTTGTTAATATGGATGCTAGGTTTATGTAACTGATGTTGGTGGTCGCTGAAGCTGTCAATCATCACAAACATAACTATGCAGTTGTACTGGATAAGTAGCTTGTGCTGACTTTTTGCGCATTGTACTTGCCTCGGATGTTTACAATATATTTTGGAAGCATTCCCGTTTGGGCACCGATTTTTTGAGCACTGAAGGTATTCCCATCTGAGCACCAATCAATATTTTAACGTGGTGCTCAAATTGGCAGTACTTATGAATACCTTGAGGTCTCAAGGTCAATGACTCTGAGGTCAAGATCAATACTCTCGAAGTATCCAATGGTGTTCAAAAGTACTGCCAATTTGTATCGATATGTTTTATAAAACACCCCATCACTAGAAGCTACCGCACCGTAGGTGCTCAAAAGGGAATAAGTTGAATATTTTTATTGTTCCCTTTTGAGCACCACGTTAAAATATTGATTGGTGCTCAAATGGGAATACTTTCGGTGCTCAATAAATCGGTGCTCTAAAAATAGGTGCTCAAACGGGAATGCTTCATATTTTGCTGTAGTACTATTAAAAAAAAACCGGTCAAGAGCGAGTCGGACTCGCGCACCGAGGGTTCCGTTCCGATTTCTGAAAAACTGTGCTACTTAGAGACATCGTTTTATTTTTCCTGTAATCTTTACATAAACTTATATCACATAGAATAATTTCAGATTTTTCTCTTTGCAAACTTCGGAGATAAGGGGGGGGAACGGTATTTTTTTTTTTACATTTTTCATCAAAAGTCGAAAACTATGAGTCCTAAAAAAAATTAAAAATTATTTATTTTTCTCTTAGCAAACTTCGGAGATAAGGGGGGGGAACGGTATTTTTTTTACATTTTTCATCAAAAGTCGAAAATTATGAGTCCTAAAAAAAATTAAAAATTGTTTGAGAATGTGCAAACAGCGCTCTTTCATATTATATATGATACCCCACATGACCTAGTAGCCCCACTTTAAATTTTTAAGACCCCTTTTCAGTCCCCGTTGCAAAAAAAAATATAAATAGTTTTATTTCTTTCTTATTTGCAAAATACGTAGTTGGGTAAACGTCATCTAAAACTATTCTAAATTTCAAGTTGATAGCATTAGTGGTTCTTGAGATATCCAGCTGTGACTGACAGACAGACTGACAGACAGACAGACAGACAGACAGACAGACAGACTGAGTCACACCATAAGGGTTCCTTTTTTACCATTTTGGTACGGAACCCTAAAAACATTTATTTTGGACCAAACACTGGGTAGTAGATTCCTAACTTTCTAACACTTGCTACTTTTGGCCCGGCCTAATATCAACTTTCTACTCCAAAGAATGATAGTTTAGAGCTAAAGTTCAAAATTGTAACGTCCAGAACAACTCACAAAGTAACAATTACCTTTTTGGAATCATCTTTTCTAAGTTTTGCCTTTGTCAGTTTACCCAACATGAGCTAGCAAACGCCTCCTCCCCAGGGTGCCAGTCCACATCACAGTGACGGACGTGAACGAGTTCGCGCCGGTGTTCAGCCAGGCCGCGTACGTGAAGGCCGTGGACGAGGGCCGCGTGTACGACGAGCTCGTGCGCGTGGAGGCCACGGACCGCGACTGCACGCCGCGCTACGGCGACGTGTGCAAGTACGAGATCCTCACCGACAGGAGCCAGCCCTTCACCATCGATAATGAAGGTGGGCTTATGAACATCTTAATAAATAGTCTGCTGCTTCTTCAGTTTTGTTCAAGCATAGTGTATGGCGGAAGTATCAAACAGTGTCTTGATTTTGTTTTATTTGAAAATGTCGATGGTAAAATATGTAGGTAATACCACAGATTAATACAGATGGGACACTCCGCAAAATCATTTAAATAAAAAGCGACCCTTGCGACGACACAATAAAGTGCGATTCAGGTCGCACAACGATTATTACCTACAGTTATATTCAACTACAAGTTGCCTCTCTTTCTATCGCGTAACTCTTATACCTTCTGACCTACTGAATTGGCCCCGCGGACGGAGCCGCCGCGTACTTGTAGCTTCATACCTAAACTGCGGAGTGTCCCATCTGTATTAATCTGTGATAATACAAGTTTTGTTTATGTGAATCAGATACGATACCATTATAGGAAATGGTTTTGTTTGAGTCATCCCATCAACTCATCCATCGCTTTCAATCAGGCGAGATTGTAGTCAAGAGTAGGCTCATACAAAAGTGTAAAAAAAAAACTTGCCTACATTTCCAATACCAGGATTGCTACTTCAAGATGTGACGTCTACTTGACTTGTTAAAACTAAATGTTTTCTCAAATGTTTGCGCTGACGAACACCGCAGTATCTTGCGCACTACACCATTACGTCATTCAGTATTGGTGACGTGGGTCACAGCATCATGCTGACTGGAAGCCTCTCGTCACAACCACGACGTGCAGCTGCCGACTATTTCTGTTCTGTGTGATTATAGATTTGTAATGTTTTAGGTACCTACTTAGGGCCTGTTTCACCACCTACGATTAAGTAATAAATAAATAAATAAATATAAATAAATATCCTTGGACATTTCACACAACGCCATCTAGTCCCAAGCTAAGCAACCTAATGCTTGTGTTATGGTAACGAGATGGCTGATAAACTACTTAGTTCTTATTAACTTACTTGGCAGATAATTTCATACAAATTCTGTTCCATTTTTTAATTTATTCGGTGATCATTGGCTATTCGTACATCGTGAAATAGGACCAAGTATCATTTATTCACGTAGGTGGGGGGTAAATCTTCGAGCGTTTCAACCGCCGTCATTATCATTCCCCAAAAGTTTATGAAAAATAATATATTTAATGAAATATTTCAGCAATTCCCAGAATCTGCTAATGAACCAGAATCTGAGAATTGCTGAAATATTTCATTAAATTCATTATTTTTCATCAAATAATGACGGCGGTTGAAACGCTCGAAGATTCGCCCAGGTACGCCTTACTGGAAACCAGAAGCCCCGCTCATATCGTCATAAACTTATCCTAACCTGTCCTTTCCCCAGGTGTCATCCGCAACACGGAAGCCCTGGACTACGAGAAGTCGCATAACCACATCCTATCGGTGGTGGCGTACGACTGCGGCATGATGCAGTCCGCGCCCGTCATGGTCACCATCAAGGTCAACAAGCCCTGCAGGGCGGGCTGGAAAGGTTCGTAATACGAAGTTGTTCTCCAGCTCCTGCTGGAACTAAGAATAGGTATTGTAGTGGTGTGGCTATGCTCTCCTATAAACGCCGTACGCCGCGTCACGATGCTTACTTTAGAAATGTAGGTACTGTTGTGGTCTCTTCCACACGTCGACGTCGTCGGCGTCGTTGACGTCGTACGCGGCATTCACATGCATTGCGTGGCGTCTCTAGATATTTCGAACCATTGCAGCGTCAGGTCGTGTCGAGCGTCACTTCAAAATGGCAAGATTTAATAAAGAAAAAGACGAACGTCCACTTCGCATATATAGCATAACATAGGAGAACAAAGCCTTTATGAGCTAGTCAGTGAGGTGTCAGGGCGGCTGTCAACACTCCTCAGACGTACCGTCGTTTAGGTATCGTTGCTGGTATTGCTTCAGAAGCGCCGGATTAAATAATTGGAACCACACGGCCTTTACAAAATAAGGTTTATCTTTAATCTATACATATAAAAATCAATTGCTGTTCGTTTGTCTGGCTAAAACTCGAGAACGGCTGGGTCGATTTATTTGATTTTGATTTTGAAGTGTTTGTCGTAGTCCAAGGAAGGTTTAAACGGTGAGAAAAATTGGAAAAGTTGCCGGGAAAATTCGGGAAAACTGAAAGTGGATTTTCTATGGGAATTTTGAATACTTGAAATTGGGACAGGACAACGTCTGTCGGATCAGCTAGTTTTGAATAAATTAAGAACTGTAAGTACGTTTGTCGGAATAAAGTTCAAAATGTATTTTGAACTAACGTACCTAACTCAAATGTTTGGGCTTGAAATAAAGTTAGGACTCGTTTTGTAATGAGGCGGCATGATCTACTTATGGGTATTTGCTACACAATTTTAATGAATGCAATATTTAATTGCTACCGGTGAGTATCTGTCTTGTATCATTACTTCGAATTAAAATATACATAGTTGTAGCAGCACTGGTCCGCCCTCCGAGCCCAGTCTATCAACACTGAAAAGACACTTCCTTATTGCGAGTTATGAATATTTCTTTCAATGTTATTACGTCTCAATCATTTCGAAGAAAACTGCATTTCGTAGGGGTATACATTATGTTATTCAAAGAAACACTATTATTACCAAAACTGGGCCACACTATACAATAAACACAACAGACCGACAAACTATAATAAGTAAACGTTAAATAATTGACCGGGTTCGGCCGGTCCCGGGTCGCGGACTTCGGAATCCCGGCTTAGTGCGGGATTATTATAACCAACTCTATTTGGATGAAGCCACAGAAATGGCGATATTAATTAATTACTTATACTTCAAGTGGTCGTGTTTGCCTTGTACTTGCACCACAGATTAATACAGATGGGACACTCCGCAAAATCATTTAAATAAAAAGCGACTCTTGCACAACGCTTATTACCTACATACAGTTACATTCAATTACAAGTTGCCTCTCTTTCTATCACGTAAGTCTTACACCTTCTGACCTACTGAATTAGCCCCGCGGACGGGCCCGCCGCGTACTTGTAGCTTCACCTAAACTGCGGAGTGTCCCATCTGTATTAATCTGTGCTTGCACACAAAGTTTACTTTCAAAAGAAAATAATATAAAAGGAATATAATTTTCTTTTCTTAGGTTTTCATTGGAAGAAAATAGTGGGAATATAATGAAATAATTACTGTATTTCAAGACAATTTATTTCGCTCTATTATGAAAGACGTCGATTCTGTTTAAAAAAATCTTGTGGTTATATTCTCTTGAGGCCAAGTTTCCAACAAAGCGGTGAGAAGAGATGTCTCGAAGAACCAATTAATTTTCGTATTTTTTACATTACTTCGTTTAAGTTCAACGCAATATTGTAACCTATTTGTGGAAACAGTGTTTTAAGTTTGGTTTTAACCACAAAGACACCACAAATGTCATCACACCACTTATATCAGCACATAATCGGTAACCCCCAGGCGTCGCCGAGCGCGTGGACTACGCGCCAGGCACGGGCCCGCTGGCGCTGTTCCCCGGCGCGCGGCTGGAGACGTGCTCGTCGGACGAGCGCTGCCCCGGCGTGACGCGCATCCAGGCCGGCGTGACGCTGCAGGCGTCGCGCGCCGGCAGCGGCTGCGACAGGGACACCTACTCGCTGCACTCCCAGAGGACTATTTGCGGTAACTATTACTAAAAATACTAGCCTATTTGACAATTTTACCCATACCAATTTTATCTGTTTAGTAATTGAACCAGAACTACATGAAGCCAATCCCACTGATGAGACACCTAGCTCGGACTGTTAGGGCCCCCGCACATTTACAGTCCGCTGGTTGTCCGCCGGTTGGCATAAAAACTGATTTTGACAGTTTTTATGAATGACAGCCTGTCGGCGGACTGTGTAATGTGGGGTTCTTTAATCAGCTGCAGTAAAATGACACTTATCTGTCATTTTGTTAATAAATGTTCTCATTTTGACAGTTTTTATGAATGACAGCCTGTCGGCGGACTGTGTAATGTGGGGTTCTTTAATCAGCTGCAGTAAAATGACACTTATCTGTCATTTTGTTAATAAATGTTCTCATTTTGACAGTTTTTATGAATGACAGCCTGTCGGCGGACTGTGTAATGTGGGGTTCTTTAATCAGCTGCAGTAAAATGACACTTATCTGTCATTTTGTTAATAAATGTTCTCATTTTGACAGTTTTTATGAATGACAGCCTGTCGGCGGACTGTGTAATGTGGGGTTCTTTAATCAGCTGCAGTAAAATGACACTTATCTGTCATTTTGTTAATAAATGTTCTCATTTTGACAGTTTTTATGAATGACAGCCTGTCGGCGGACTGTGTAATGTGGGGTTCTTTAATCAGCTGCAGTAAAATGACACTTATCTGTCATTTTGTTAATAAATGTTCTCATTTTGACAGTTTTTATGAATGACAGCCTGTCGGCGGACTGTGTAATGTGGGGTTCTTTAATCAGCTGCAGTAAAATGACACTTATCTGTCATTTTGTTAATAAATGTTCTCATTTTGACAGTTTTTATGAATGACAGCCTGTCGGCGGACTGTGTAATGTGGGGTTCTTTAATCAGCTGCAGTAAAATGACACTTATCTGTCATTTTGTTAATAAATGTTCTCATTTTGACAGTTTTTATGAATGACAGCCTGTCGGCGGACTGTGTAATGTGGGGTTCTTTAATCAGCTGCAGTAAAATGACACTTATCTGTCATTTTGTTAATAAATGTTCTCATTTTGACAGTTTTTATGAATGACAGCCTGTCGGCGGACTGTGTAATGTGGGGTTCTTTAATCAGCTGCAGTAAAATGACACTTATCTGTCATTTTGTTAATAAATGTTCTCATTTTGACAGTTTTTATGAATGACAGCCTGTCGGCGGACTGTGTAATGTGGGGTTCTTTAATCAGCTGCAGTAAAATGACACTTATCTGTCATTTTGTTAATAAATGTTCTCATTTTGACAGTTTTTATGAATGACAGCCTGTCGGCGGACTGTGTAATGTGGGGTTCTTTAATCAGCTGCAGTAAAATGACACTTATCTGTCATTTTGTTAATAAATGTTCTCATTTTGACAGTTTTTATGAATGACAGCCTGTCGGCGGACTGTGTAATGTGTGGGGTTCTTTAATCAGCTGCAGTAAAATGACACTTATCTGTCATTTTGTTAGTAAATGTTCTCATTTTGCCAGTAGACATGACAGTAGAAGTGTCATTTTACTGAAGCTACGTAAATAAAAGTCCAAACACAATATTAGTAACACTTATGACAATTTTATCTATACCTACCTACCAAGTAATACCAATTTTACTGAAGCTAGATAAATAAAAGTCCAAACACAATATTAGTAACACTTATGACAATTTTATCTATACCTACCTACCAAGTAATACCAATTTTACCTCCTACCTATATCCTTCGGAGTGAAAAATAAAACATGTTTCCTATATATTTGCAGGATTGGACCCGAAAACGATCGACCTTCTTCCAAGCCCCGGAGTCGGAAACGAATGGGCGAAGTCACTGAAACCAGATTCAGGTTAGTTTTAGCATAAATATTCAGGATAACATACTTTAACACCGTATGTGTGGTTAGACTTGAGCGCCGATAGAGGTATAAGGCCAAACAACCTGTCCAGTTAGGTCGGTCCAACTTCGAGAAAGGGGTCCAACTTCGAATCCGACTCGGCTGGGCAGCGTTCGGGAAGATAAGAACGGAAAGGAAGTTCTTCTGTCTTTACCAACGTACACAACTAAATCTTTTGACAGTTAGTTTAAAGTTTAAAGCCAATTTAGAGATCATTCCTAGAACAAGATCTTCCAACAATAAAACACGACTCACATCACGAATCTTCCAAAATGTTCTCCAGGTCGCGACGGCGAGCAGATGTTCGAGTTCGACGGCGAAACAACAGCCGCAGTGGTACCAGAGTCCATCCTACCGCATGATCTTGTGGGCAGCTTCAGCATCAGCACCTGGATGCGGCACGCACCGGCCCCGGACGCTGACAAGCACCGCAAGGAGCACGTGTTGTGTCTCGCGGACGACCACAGTGAGTATACCTCCACGTGGAGCCACTGTCATGCCACGTGTGATCTTCCTCACCTTGTCTTCGTCGTTCCAGAAATGAACCGGCACCACTACGCGCTGTTCGTGCGCAACTGCCGGCTCATCCTGCTGCTGCGGCGCGACTTCGGCGAGGGCGACCTCAACATCTTCAGACCCGCCGAGTGGAGGTGGAAGCTGCCTGAAGTATGTACTGGTTATCTTTATAAATAAAAAGAGAAGTCCTGACTGATTGACTGACTCGTCAACGCCCAGCCCAAACCCTTGGACCTAGAAAGCTGAAATTTTGCACAGAGGTTCCCTTTATAATGTAGACAAGGAATAAGGAAGGATTTCCCGGTAGTATGTTCCCGTGGGATAATTACCGACATTCACGCGGTCGAAGCCGCGGGGAAAAGCTAGTATATCATAAGAGAGACAATCAATCTGCCTAGCCTTTTCCCAACTACGTTGGGGTCGGCTTCCATTCTAACCAGATGCAGCTGAATACCAGTGTTTTACACGGAGCGACTGCCTATCTGAACTCCACAACCCAGTAACTGGGTAATACGATACCCCTTGGTAAGACTGGTTGTCAGACTTTCAGGTTTCTGACGATCCGTAACGACTGTCAAAGATCCAAGAATCACAGCCGGGAACAACGGCTTAACGTGCTTTCCGAGGCACGGAGGAGTCTCGGTATGTAAAGATGGTCACCCATCCTCGGACCAACCCCAGCAAGCGTAGTTTAATCTGATGGATCGACCCGTGCGGCTGTTATTATTCGGCCACGAGCTCCTCGACGAGCTTCTTTATTTACAAAAGGAAGCTGCGACTCTATCACTGTATTTAAACTGTCCGTTAATGGCCAGGTATGCGACAACGAATGGCATCACTACGCGGTGAACGTTCGCTTCCCGAACGTGGAACTGTTCGTGGACGGCGAGCCTTACCGCGCGGCGGACGGCAAGGGGCCCGAGGTCATCGACGACTGGCCCCTGCACCCGGCGCACGGAGTCAACACGACATTAGTCATCGGAGCCTGCTGGCAAGGTAAAGTGTTCCTTATTGTCTTAGCAATAATGTGCAATAAATAATATCATTTATTTGGCGCAGCCGTGAGCCATATGTATGCCTCACGGCTGCGGCTCTTGCTAATTTGATGAAACGGAATACACTTTTATGCCTTTCACTCTGTGCTAAATAAATGTATTTTCTTTCTTTCACTATTGAAATTGAGATGAAATAAAAATAGTTCTTAAGGCGGGGACTGACTACGATTTTAAACGGCACACAACCGTGTAATCTATTGTCACCATTAGCTGGCTTGAAATAAGGTAGAAAATTGAAAATAATATTTGTGTTGCCGAGATGTGACTAAGCTGCGAATGTGCATTTATTTCCCGGGTTTTCTGTAGATTATTCAGAATATACACAATAAATTATTCAGAATATACACAATAAATTAAATAATTGTCTGGTTAGAGTTTAAAAAAAATGCTAATCCTAATTCTTAAAAAAAAGAAAGTCGTTATCGCTGAAAATACAGAGATGTTCGACGCCTAAGTTTATTTTTGACTTCCAAATTATTATTATATAGCGAATTCTGTGTATTAATGAGTCCTTGTTACTTGAATAAATAAATGAATAATAATAATAAAAAAAAATTCGTTATTGGGAATATCAAACTATTTTTTACTATTCTATTCGGTTAAATTTTTTCTTTAAACCCTTCTGTGTCCACTGTATTTTTTGCGTCGGATAGTTTCATTGCGTTACGTCATACTCGACAATCCAAGAAACCAATTTTTGTAAATATTGAGCTAATACCGCGCCTTAAATTATCAACCCCACACAACGTAAAGTACACCCTGTCTCTTTAACTATAAGGTCGAATGTCCCCAGGTACAGAGAACGACATGAAGCACCACCTACACGGCTGGCTGGCGGGGCTGGGCGTGGCGCGGGGCACGGTGCAGCCTCCGCGCGCTCTGTCGTGCCTGGCGCACTGTCGGGAGGGCTTGAGTTTGGCGCCTGATCTATGTGAGTATAGCATACATATAACAAAGAAGCAGATGTGCCCAGTATGTTAAAATGTATCGGAACCCTGTGTCTCCACCTAGTCCCATTGTTACTTTCATGATTATAAAGACAAATACGGCAAAATACTTGTATTTACATATGGAAAGTGATTCTTGGCTTCGGTTTTTACAAGAAACCACTGAAGAACACTGCATTCTTATAAATTGTCACGGTCACAGCCGAAAGCGCACTAGTTCGCGGAGACGGAATTTGATTATGACCGGCTCATACTGAGCACGTCGCGCGGACACAGATTCGCCCGCTTGCCACTTCTCCTGTTTTTTATATTTCTATGGAGTATAGCTTCTTAGCACATTACTAGGCTCAGGTTGACAAATAAACGGTTGTGGAGAATATTGCCATGACTGCTTGAAGATTAGAGGTGATCGCAGTATGTGGATGCTGTACCTCTTGGCAATCTCTCAAGGTCTCTTTTAGACCAACCAACTGCCCCACTCTACCAAATGTCTTCGTGTCAACAGGGCTTGAGCATTCATTCGTTGACCCATCCATACTAAAATGTCAAGAATACAATGCTGTTGCTTTTGTACTGATTCTATGTTCGTTTGTTCCAAACCCACCAGTGGATAACCCCATTAACAATTTTTTATTGAATATTTTGGCTCATGTTCAAAAATGTTTTGAAAAGTTACTGATAATTTTCAGAGCTAATATGATAGATTAACTGAAAACTCCTTGGAACTTTAATTATTATGAAATAAACTAAACAATGAATATTTATAAAGCACTAGCTGACCCGACAGACGTTGTGCTGTCCTAATTTCAATATTCCCATATAAAATCCCCTTTCAGTTTTCCAGAATTTTCCCGGCAACTTTTCCAATTTTTCTCATCGTTTAAACCTTCCTTTCCTCCCCTTCCTCCTTCTCCCTTCCTCTCTCTCTTCTTCTTTTTCTCTTTTTCTTCTTCCTTTCTTTTCTTCTTTTTTTTTTCTTTTTTTCCTTTCTCTTTTTTCTTCTTTTCTCTTTTTTTTTTCTTTTTTTTTTTTTTTCTTTTTTTTTTTTTTTCTTTCTTTCTTTTTCTTTATTTTTTTCTCCTTTCTTTTTTTTTTCCTTTCTTTCCTTTCTTTTCCTTTTTTTTTTTTTTTTTTTTTCTTTGTTTTTCTTCCTTTTCTTTTCTTTCTTCTTTCGTCAAACATTTCAAAACCAAAATCAGCTAAATCGGCCCAGCCGTTCTTGAGTTACAAAATTACAACGAAAGTGGCATTGATTTGTATAGATATAGATTAAGGATTCAAGTTACGTCCAGCAATGGTCTGTAAATGAAACAAGGTCACTTGGAAGTCCGTAATGTCTGTCCTCATACGATGTGTTCTTTTGTGGTAGATCTGAAGTCAGTGTCGGTGGAAGGCGACGGCGTGGCGGACGTGGAGACGCTGCTGCGGCGCGTGGCGTACGGCGACGCGCGCGCCTTCCCCACGCCGGGCCGGCGGAACGTGCACGTGGCTACCACCATCACGTATGTACACACTTTCTTTAGATACCTCAATCAATCTGCCTAGCCTTTTCCCAACTATGTTGGGGTCGGCTTCCAGTCTAACCGGATGCAGCTGAATACCAGTATTTTACATGGAGCGACTGCCTATCTGACCTCCACAACCCAGTAACTGGGTAATACGATACGCCTTGGTAAGACTGATTGTCAGACTTTCGGGCTTCTGACGACCCGTAACGACTATCAAAGATCCTCGAATGACAGCCGGGACCAACGGCTTAACGCGCTTTCCGAGGCACGGAGGAGTCTCGATATTTAAAGATGGTCACCCATCCACGGATCAACCTGATGGATCGACCCGTACGGCTGTTATTACTTAGCCACGAGCTTTAGATACCTAACACTCCTAAAAAAAAATCCTGTTTGAATAGCCGGACATTTTGCGGTCTATCTAATTTCCCATAAATATTACCTTTAACCCTTTGAGTCGCGATATCGAGCGACCGTGAGACACAACAGATAATCTATTGTGTCTCATTACTCGGTATCAATAGGTTAATAGGCCCTCCATTTCTGACCGAAAGCGACTGTCGTGTGAATACGCGATTACGTCCTTGTTTACATGAATTATGACGTACAACCCGACTTGATTGGAGGAGCTCGTGGCTAAGTAATAACAGTCACTGGGTCGATCGATCAGGTTAAGCTACGCTTGCCGCGGTTAGTCCGTGGTTGGGTGACCATATTTACATACCAAAATCCCTCCGTGCCTCGAGAAGCACGTTAAGCCGTTGGTCCCGGCTGTCATTCGTGGATCTTTGACAGTCGATATGGGTCGACAAAAGCCCGAAAGTCTGACCAATGGATATCTTATTATTACCCAATAACTGGACAGTGGAGGTCAGATAGGCAGTTGCTCCATGTAAAATACTGGTATTCAGCTGCAATGGGGTTAGACTGGAAGCCGACCCCAACATAGTTCGGAAAGGGCTAGGCAGATGAAACACGACTTAATTGACTGCGCGAGTTTCATATAAAAAAGCGCGACGGCTTCCTTCGGTTTGGACGCGGACCGTGCTCTTATCAATTCTACAGTTAATTCAATCTACTGTCAAATCCCATGTTCACGAGTGACCGATTTACAACAACTAATACAAGATACCATAAGATTTGTCAATTTTGCCAGTCGGGGCATTGCCAATTATCTCGTAAGACTACTTTAAACCGAGCTAGCTTATTAATTAGGGTTCCGTGGTTGACAATTTCACTATTCATTCATTCATTCAGATATTAATCAATAATGCAATCGAAATGGTGCTCATTTACCCTATTCACACATGAGCCGACTTCCAGTTTATTTTATTTTATTATGTTCGGGAATCTTACAGCTAAAGTAAACAATATCCTTAAACAATATGAAACTGACGGCCATTTACAAGTTCTACTGATAAACATTGAAAATTTAAATTGAAACAAAAAATGTCGGTCCAAAATACCTACTTAAAACATAAATTAGGAAATAAATAGTACACGATCAACCAACACAAACTAAAAATCATTTCTACACAAACAATTACTCTGTCGGTCGTAAAAAAGCTCTTCTCTTCTTCTCACGAGCTCCTATGCCCCTCCGCAGCTGCGACAACGGGCGTATCATCAAGGCGCGGCCGGCCGAGTCGTACATCATGGTGCTGGCGCCGCAGACGCCCAGCATCCTGCTCAACGGCTCGGAGGACCTGGCGCGCGACTACGCGCACTTCCGCGCCGGCCTCACCGTGTTCCCGGACCTGGCCGTCAGGGTGCTGGCGGGAGGCAATGGACATCCCATGGCTGGTGAGAACATCGACAGTTTATGATAGTTCATTATTTGACAATCTTTAGTACAATGCGTTTCAAATAAGAATAGGATCGACAATCGACAATCCTTAATAAGAGATAAAATTCTGATCAGACTTATAAAGTAAAGCGAATCAATTTTGTAAATTCCATTTTGAGTTCTTAAAATCGAGTCCAAAAATCAAGTAATCAAAATTCAAGTTTTCTTGCGTTTTGTGCACTTTGCAGGTAAGTGTCAGGTCGGGTTTATCTTGATCAAAATATGATTCACGACTTTTCTACAATACATCTTTCGTAAGTTAGATTTGTTCTCTTTTGATTTGATTTCCGAAATCAGATCGTAAGAGAACAAATCTTTTCGCAGGCTACCACGCCGGATCCACCTTAACGCTAAACATATTTAAAATATCATCCTGTCTCTAGCATCCTCAAACGATTGAAAAAAACAACGATGTTTTAAATCTGTTTAGTGTGTTTAGCGATTTGTGGCGCCCACTTTATTTTACCATTGTATGCTGTATTATGGGGGAACAAAAAATAAATTCGAATCATATTTACATGTTACTTAATCCTCATCCCCAGAAGAAAGTCAGAAGCTGGACTCGTGCGTGGTGTCGGTGTACCCGGCGCTGAACCCGGACCACGAGGCGCTGTCGCTGCGCGACGTGGCCGACCTGCCGCTGCGCTACGACATCCGCGCGGCCGTCACGCGCGACGGCGTCATACTCACAGGAGCCGATACTGTGCACAACTATCAGAAGGTACGGAAAATAGATTAAGGTTTTTTGAAAATAGATTAAGGTTTTTTGAAAATAGATTAAGGTTTTTTGAAAATAGATTAAGGTTTTTTGAAAATAGATTAAGGTTTTTTGAAAATAGATTAAGGTTTTTTGAAAATAGATTAAGGTTTTTTGAAAATAGATTAAGGTTTTTTGAAAATAGATTAAGGTTTTTTGAAAATAGATTAAGGTTTTTTGAAAATAGATTAAGGTTTTTTGAAAATAGATTAAGGTTTTTTGAAAATAGATTAAGGTTTTTTGAAAATAGATTAAGGTTTTTTGAAAATAGATTAAGGTTTTTTGGGACAAACACCAGAAAAATACATTTGTATTTTTCTGGTGTTTGTCCCAAAAAACCTTAACCTCTTAACCTTAACCTTAACCTTGTGGCCGAAATGTGGGTGTAATTAACACCTCTCCCGTTGAACCTCTCCGGGGGGACAGGGGGCGGCGTTCTTGCAGAATGCTCCGAACACAATGGTCATACATTTTACTATCACTCAATTATTCCGGTTTTATTCGCAGGTGCTCCGCGAGATCGAATACAGCAACAAGAAGCCAGCGTACTACCTGAACCGCGTGTTCAAGCTCACGTGCTCCGAGCTCAACGGCCGCTTCACCAGCAACGAATACGTGCAGACGGTACGCATTCACACACACGTGAAATTCAATTCTCGTATTTTTAAGAACACAGTCGCATTCTAATTTCTGTAATAACCAGTCAAAAAGCCTCTAATTTCCTTGACCCCTTTTTTTGTGGCATTGATTGTCGCTGAGATGAGAATGTGACTAAATGAGTTAAGTATCAGAATTGGCCTTCTGGTCTGATACCCGTGACACACTTATCTGACGCTTCTGACACACGTTTCACTCTCGTCTGACACTGAGATTTCCTTACTGAGCACACTATACTGTCCGTGTGTAGCTGACCGTGGTGCACCCACACATGTCGGGCGCCAGCGAGCCGGGCCTGTCGCACGAGCTGCACCCCAGCGGCATGGCCGACAAGATGGACGCCGTCGCGAGAGACAAGCAGGTAAGCACATCCAAACTCAAACTCAAAGCATTTATTTCAAATAAACCAATTACAGGCACTTTTGAATTGTCAAGAGGTTGGTCAGTCAGAAAGATGAAGCTAGTTGCACATTCCAAAGCTCTACGCTACGTCAGACACTCTTTTAATTAAAACAAATATTTTACAAAATATTGGTTACATAAAAACGCACGCGGGTGCACGTTAAAAGCGTCCGTCATAAAAGAGATAAAAACTAAAAACAACTAAATTCAAAATTAAAAATAAGCGGTGGCAGCTAAGAGACGACCAGTCCCAACTGTCGGCGCCCGTTCACGAACATGACGCATGGATCAGCACCAATTAGCTCAACCATTTTGAAGGGAACGTAATGATCCAACAGCTTTATAGCACAAGTGTTCGTAAACTCTATTATATGAAGAGTGCTACAAGGATGTTTTGGCGACTGAATGACATTGACAGGGATGCGTTATTGGGAAACATTTGTGAAACTGTGTCACAGATATTGTATTGACAAAATATATAAACACAATAAAATAAAAAAATAAAGTAAAGGAACCATCCTCCGTGAGGAACCAAGTTCCTTTTCACGTATGATTTAAAACCAGAAACCAAATTATCGCAGCCGCCATATTAGATTTTCATTTTGACTCAATTCACACTTTCTTATTTGCCATCGACCCGCTAAGAAGAAGAATACTTTAATGTCCCCCCCCCCCACAGGCCGAGCACGCGCACCACCGCGGCGAGGGCCACTCGCTGACGCCGCGCGTGTACGCGGCGCACGCGCAGCGAGACGCGCACGCCGCAGACATGCCTGCGCCGCGCCTCATCGATCTACACACCGAGCAGATGCCTACCAGTCAGTACCATTCCGTTATCACTCTATTGTGTATACACATACAACAGCCGATCTATTCCGTAAAAATCTCTTTGTGAAAACATCAGTGAATTGTGCTGTCAACAGCGTCCGTCCCCAGCATCATGACAGCTCACTTCACTGACTGCTGACATTTTTACAGAATAGATCGGCTGAATTCATATCTTCGACCTAAAATGCAACACTCAGAAACAGACCGTCAAGAACTCGTTAGTGGAGCGACAATAAACGTTTGCTGTTATAATCTTCGTCGATGGCGCCCGGACTCCTCCGATGTTTGTCTTCGAAGTATGCACTACCGTGCCGTTTTGTGGAAATAAACTACTTAAATACACTATTAGTTTTGTTCGTTTGATGATTAGGAACCTCGCTGTAATATTAAAGTTGTATCGTTATAAGTACACCACTAGAGTTGATAGCAAGAAGAAAGATGAGCCTGAAAATTTGAATGCTCGTATTAAAAAAAATGCTTTCAATTAAAATATTTGCTTGTTAAAACGTATGTTTTAACAAGCAAATATTTTGATATCTATCAACTTCTATCAATGCCAATTCATCATATTTTAGGACAGTTTCCAAAAGCGAAATATGGCACGTATATTTTATTTATGAAACTATCTTCTGCCCTTACCTTCCTGCCTTATCTTCTAATATCAAAATGTTTGCAGACCACGTAGCCCTCCTGATCGGCGTCGTGTCGTGCGGCGTGCTGGTGGTGGTGGGCGGCGTGGCGCTGGCCCGCGCGCGCGCCTCGCGCAGCCCGCGTGCGCGCGCGCCGGCCGCGCTGCACGCGCTGCACACGCTGCGCGCGCGCACCGACGCGGAGATGGCCTGGGACGACTCTGCGCTCACCATCACTGTTAATCCTATGGAGGAGGTAATTACAACAACATGATTTATGATAATAAGACACAATATTCATGATATTTTTTGCAAATATTGGCCGAATCTTCAGCCACAGACAAAACTGTAACTGAACTGTCTGTGGTAGGTAATGGATTAATCATATTTTATTTCTGTAAATTCGTTGTAAAAAAAATTACACGTCAAAAGAAAAAAAATATTTAAAACGATGAAGTCGGTATTTCCTAATTTATTAACCTTTTGACCGCTTGGCTAACGTGCCCCTAGCGCGCTGCTACAAATTGATAAAATATACCTACAATTATGTAAGAAGGAGGAAAAACAAGGAGAAGCAATCAAAATAAGGAGGAGCAATATATCTATTTAATAATGGTTTTGGTTGTGCCACGCAGTTAATAGGACAACAATAGAACGAAAAAGTCATGCCTCTGTTGATGTCGATGTATCTGTCGCAGAAATACGACACGAGCGGTAGGGGCATGGAAATATGTGTCGCATAAATGCGACATAAGTGGTCAAAAGGTTAAGTTCTCAGAGAAGAAACACAAACGAACTCACGAGGTCACAGTCTCCTTTAAAGTGCAGACTTTATCTCGGTCAAATCGTGCGAGGACCGCAGATTAGTGTCTGAGATGGTCATTTCATAGATAGATAAATAAATACTTTCGACTGTCTCGTTGCTAACAACATCTACTTAATGGATTTGAACCCCAGTTGTAGCGACTGTTATTAAGATGGGTTGCATTTGATCGGGAGGATATTATATGTAACTAACGTGTACCTTACTTGGTGTCCAGCAAGCGGCGCCCGCGTGCGGCACGCACCCGGGCGCGGACAGCTCGGACGGCGAGTCGTGCTCCGACACGGACTCCGACCAGCACGACTCCTCCGACGACGACGACGAAGGTAAGCAATACATAGCATCATATGGCATTTTACAGTTACATGCTTCAAGACAATAACAAGAACTTGAGAGAAAGAAAAAAGAAAGAAAAAAAAGAAAAGAAAGAAAAAAAAATAAAAGAAAGAAGAAAAGAAAGTTTATCGCCAAAAAATTTATAAAAAATGTAATATAATTATTTAGATGGTATTATTTGCTGTCTGTCTCCGATTCTGGAATATCTTCATCGAACGGATTGTGAACGTGTACAGCTTGTCATGATTCTTCTTAAAGGAAGCAATGATAAAATATGCAAAATGCTTCTGGGAAAAAAGCTTTAGATGCCAGAAGGTCAACTCTCGTACTTAGACAACGTTCTAATACCAGTCGCAACTCATCGCAGCGACAAAGTAGCTAAATTGATTGTATTTTTGACGGATATAGACTGAGAATAAAATGAGATATTAAAAAAAAATCTGCTGTTTCCTACAAAAGTGAAAAACCAACACGGTCAAATGTATGGAACAGCAATTTTTTTTTGTATTAACCGGCTAAAAATTTCAACGCAGGGAGGTACTGAATCCATGGTAACAGGTTGCGCGTCAATGTCCTGCCGCCCTGGATACAGGGCAGGGTGATCTCGGACCCGAAACTGGTCTAAACATCATGTCACTAACGCGCATTTTATTTACAGTGATGCCAGGCAAGGAGCACAAGTACAGGAACATCAGCCAGCTGGAGTGGGACAACAGCACGATGTAATGCGCACGCGCACACGTGCCCCCCTACACCCCTGTCTACCCCCCGCGGCTATACGACACATGCGATGTTTCTATACACGCTTCTAGAATGTTCTAACTTGAATTAAGTGAAAAACTTATCCTCTAAACTGCCATTTGAACTCACTCATACACTAAAGTCAATATAAAAAATAACATACTGTATACGTGTTGCAATTTAATCGAATAACAACCTTAAGCACATGAGCACATAGTTGGTTTTACAATGAAATGAATATGTTGTAATCGAATTATTGAAATTTGCACTGAATACTGATATTTGTGTAAAATAATTAAGGTTCAATATGATCTGAAACTATTCAGAAGTACATTTTTCTAGATTGTCTTTAGTTTTTTCTAGCTTTTGTGTATGCGTGAGTTTATCGTTAGGCAAGAAGTGAATTTGTACAACTGTCATATTTGGTCTATACTGTATCTATCATTAGATAGTTTATTTTCAAATACATTGCGTTTTTTCAAGCGTCACTGTAATACTGATGTTTTGAAAATAGGGCAATGGATTGCTATTCTATCTTTTCATATCTTGCTAGTGTATTTAAATGTCTGTGAAAAGTCAAAGATGATTGGCAAAAACAATGTTACTGAAGAACGGGAGTAAAGATCAAATTAATATAATAATATTTAGATGATATCGATGTTAATAATAAGAAACAAAATTCCTTTAAAAAACGAACAACCTCTACCTTCTTCTTCAATAAAATTGTTTTTGTACCAAAGCTTCAACTTAGCAAAGGCGTCCTGGGGTTTTAAAAATAAGACGGAAATAATGACAGCTGAATTTATCGATTCAGTTTTCAATAATTCTCAAAATTAGCCTGTTATCAAGGCAGCGGAAAGACGGCGTACTTAAAGCATCTTCAATCGTGGAGGCAGCTATATTTCTCCTAAATACTAGATACGTGTATTCAAACATCGCATGTGATCGAAACAAAGCGAGACATTTCAGTACATTTCGGAAACGGAATTGATTTCAAAAGCCGCGTCAGTCGGTTGTTGTACCTATGTAGTTTGTATGGAAGCTTTCGGCACAAACACACGCGTGGCACAAGACTTTGGTGTGCTACGTCGCGCTCAATGTACGCACAGACTACATGCTTGCTGGAACAACTCACTTTTAATCACCAAGAAATATCTTAGGCCGAGATCTATAAACGTTTTAGCACTTGCTTCGGCTTCGACATGTTGCCGTTTCTTTCTTGGACTCGTAGTTTGACATTTGTGCGACGGTGGCAGGAATAACGCTTAGCCAAAGTACGTGCTAGGTACCGTTTAGGTATAGATCTCGAACTCAGAGTGTAAGTAACGTTTTTGACAGTCGGTTTCCAGCTGTGCGATTTGAGATTATATTTACATTTATGAGATTATTGGAACACGAAAATCTGGCTAAACGATTTGTATTTTCAATTTGGCAACTTCGGGTTTTCACCAGCTGTCAATCAACTGTCAAAAACTTTAGTAAAACTCATGAAAAGTGAGATTGAACGCCCGTGTGAGTCACTTGCGTACATTGGTCGCGACTGCATACATTTTATTTGTAGTCTATTCTAAGGTCTTTAAAAAATGATCATATCAAATTTATACGTAAAACGAAATATAATTTGACTCCTCGCTTGCTTTCGTAGAAGGAAATATGTCGTTGTTCTAAAATATAGAGCTCTTACACTTTTTCTATTCGTTTCTACACTTAAGACAAATGAAAAAAAAAACTGTATGTATTAAATCGTAGTCGTTGTAATTTCGTATGGAATCGGTCATAAGAAGATAATTAGTATGTAAGCGGTCAGATACTATGATTGTATATTATTGGATACATAAGATAATGTACGCTTCACTGGTTCTACATCTTTCATTTGCAATAACGGGGAAATCCAAAATGGCGTATATTTTTTGACGTTTCTTTTATTATTTTGAGGTTAAGTCAACGCCATCTTGGATCCCCGCCAGTTTCCCGCATTTAGTTTAGAACAAGAGAAAGACGCATTTATTTACGGTACAAAACGCTTCGTGATTCCCCCATGTTTGTAGTTTTTAAAAATATTTGTCTCTCGACAAAAAATGTCCAACACTTAACCCTTTACGAGCTTCTCGACAAAATCGGCTTAAATGTATATTAGGCACAGAGTTATTTGAAAAAAAATAGTTGTACGATATTATACACATTATACAGATGGTATCGGTTTAGGATCAGCTACTATATAATGAACTATATTAATTATATATATATTTTGAATGCGTTAAGGGATTTTTACTAACAATTAGGTACTAAGTGGCTATGTGTTAGTGACGCTGACGGGAAATGGCAAACGAAGACGCGTCGTTTAGGCGTAAGTATAGGTAGGTTTCTGTTCTGTCCAGTGTTTTGCTTGGGCGCTGTCTCGCTCCGTCGGGCGGCGCCCGCCTCGCTCTGTCTCTCTCGGACGTTGCATATCAAGGACCGTTTGCCATATTAGCATAGATATGACTGTACTGGTAAGCAATGTTGTGGACATAATCCTCGGTGTGATCTTCTAGTGACGTCACGTGTTGTTTTCTGTCTGTTTCACTATTCTGACTGCGTTGTGTTTTACGTTATGTTTTGGTGTGAAGCGGTCTCTGGCACAGCTCGAATAATAACCAAATGTTCCTTCAAAGGACTCGGCTTCATACAATTTTGATAAGATGCCGAGAAATAAGTTTAAAAAAAATATTAAGAGCAGCTAAAACTCGATTTTTCCACAAAATACCTGATTTTCGATTATGCTAAGAGACCACGTCACACGAGTGGCAACGAGCAATATGTTTGGGTAATTGTTAACTTTTCTAAATTATTTTGTTAGTAGATGAACAATTTTAGTGCCATTTTTTTATTTCGTACAACGATTTGTTTTCCACCAAACATTTGTTCGTTGTTCCAGTTACTGTTAGTTGATGTCCACCCGACAACCGTCCAGTGCCCATTTCCCCCATTTTCCTTACTTCCTAAGATCTGAACCAGTTTCGAGTCCGCACAAGCAGGCATCCCTGAATTTTCAGTCTGTCCTAAAGTATTAATTGAGGTAGCTACTTATATTCTTTTTAATTTTTATCATAACTACTTTATTGTAATACATTTTTATTTTTTTCTTTTCGTATTATCTCGGTATTATTACTGTAAAATTAGGGAACTTCTTTGATGTATGAATTATTATATTTTAGCTAAAAATAAAGTTGGTTTAAAATATTTACTGGTGTTTTATTTATTTACATACACAAATAAACTCACACCTTCCTATGGAGGTAAGCAGAAAGTACAGAACGCCACCTGCTACGATCCTGCACTTGTTTTATTCATTTTTTTACACAGATCAATTTGATGCTGTTATTTTTCAGTGAGTGTCACTCAATCAGTGACAGTATATTTACAAAAGAACCTATAAGGTCTATCTTGTATGGATCACAAAATGGGCTACAAAATGAATGAATGAAAGGCAATTGCACGCCGCTGAGATGAGTATGATAAGAGGGATGTAGACAATTTTGAATGACGAGGCACCAGGACAAACCCCCTTTGGTGCAGGACTATTGCAGAACATGGAAACAAAACATGGGATAGGGGTTTGGGTGGCTATAGTGGATTGGGTACCTTGAACTATGGAAGAACTATGTCCCCTGCCTAACCAATGTTATACAGTACTAGCTTTTGCCCGCGGCTTCGACTGCGTTTATGTCGTAAAATATCCCGCGGGACGTCCTACCGGGAAATCCTTCCTTATTCCTTGTCTACATTATAAAGGGAACCTCTGTGCAAAATTTCAGCTTTCTAGGTTCAAGGGTTTGGGCTGGGCGTTGATGAGTCAGTCAGTCAGTCAGGACTTCTCTTTTTATTTATATAGATAGATGGAACTGAACATGTGTAATAAATCAAACTATAAGTAATACTGGTTCAAAGAATTATAGCAAAATTAAATGTTAAATTAAAAACCATAAATTAAAAAAGTAAATTTTTCAAACAAAAAATTCAGTAAAAGAAATCACTCGGTTTAGACAACCGAGCTAGCCACCTGCGGTGTACCATAGTGCCCCATCTATTGTTCGTCGAACATAGTTTTTGTTTGCACACATGTTCAAGGATTCAAGTTCATTCACTCATTGACCTAGTGGTCCAATTCTACAGTGTTTAAATTTACTCAAAATTAAAACTACTTTTTGACCTAATTACTGCACCGATTTCGTTTATTTTTTGTATGTCGTCAGCAAAGGCGTTATCAAGTATCTGGTAGAATTTATTCCACATATGTGAGCTCCATACCGTATAATAGATACTACACAGATAAAATGGCAGGGGATGACTTGCACACTCAATAACGGGCCCCCGGAAACGGTCGATAGCACATAGTGACGTAGCGATAAGGGGCCAACATGTCCTGAGGTGCTTGAGGAGTGGAGAGGTATTCCACGGGTCTTAGGACAATTCCAGAACCCGGAAGATGGTCAAGATCCCTACAAGCACTTACTGGAATACTTCCTTCCTCCGAGCATGTTTGCTCTTGCGAATCTACTCAAGCCGGCCAATAAAGGCAAGAATGAGGTTCTGTTCCCGTCAGTGTTCACTCCAACCGGATAATAAGGTAAGCCAGAGATGAGGAACTAGACTTCTCCCGGAAGATAGGGTCCGTGGGGTCGCTACTGCCTAACAGCTCGCCACATGCTGCCCTGCCGGTTTCTGTATCTCTCTTGGTCTTGCTCCTGGCTGCTCTTCACCCTAGATCTGTTTCGGCAAAGTAAACTCCACCGGCACAGACCCTGAGTTCGGAGCGCGCAAGCCCCACCACGACGTCAACGTAGAGATTCGGCGGTGAGGTTACCTATTATTATTATATAAGACTAGGAAGTGTGAAAGTGACACCAGTGACTGAAAAGTTGTGCGGAAATCGGTTGTCATGGTACTTATGGGAATGTGATGCGGAAGAAATGAAGAATGAGCAAAATGTCGTCAGGAAAGTTTTGAGTATGAATGTGAGATGGCTATACGAGTAGGGGAAGATCAAAGAAACGATGGATGGACTGTGTGAGAGATGACATGGCTAGAAATGGGAGTGACTACCGAGATGACGACTAATAGAGAAGTATGAAAGAAAAAGGCATGTTGCATAAATTGGGATAAGGGCAGGAGAATGATGAAGGTCATGATTTCTTCATGAAGGGGTCAAAAAAGCTCAACGCTCAAGTAGGTACCCCAAACTCATGTATTGATGATGCATTCAGTTCAGCCGCAGCAGAAACCAAAAAGATATGACTTTAATTTGAAAAACTTCTTTTTACAGCTTTGGTTTGTGTATAAGTAGGTACTTAGCCGCATTCTAGGCTACATACAACATAAAGTCGCTATATGTACTTGACCTTCCTATATTATCATTTTCTGATGCAGTGGAAACTAATAAAATATTCGTTTATGTAGGGTTTTATGCAGTGACATCTACTGAGGATCTGTTGCAACTGGTGGGGATTACAGGAAGCTACGTCACAGGCGTTAGGGCGTTAGCTTGTAGACTCACGGTAGTTATCCATAGAGGGCACTAAATAATACTTAATAGATATTAAAGCCTTTATTTACTGATAATCTAAAACTAATAACAATAATAAAAATAAAATAATTAAAAACACAACTATTGAACTTCGGTGACGTATAGGCCTCCCCCAGGCTTCTCCATTTGTCACAGTCTCGTGTGTAGCCCACAGGCCACAGAGGGTACCAGCTGTATGGCGACCTTCGCAAAAACGTCATTCGAACTCACGTATCATTCCCGTATCAACTAAGTCATCGTCTCAGCGTTTACGTTCTCTTCCTCTACTTCTTTTTGATTCATCTCTGATTTGCCATTCCGTTGCAGCTTTAGACACCATATTGCTGAGCATATGACCAGCCCATCTCCATTTCAGTCTTTAAATTTTGTGTGGAATGTAGCATTATTTAGTTTGGTAATTTTCCTCAGATCTTTAGCTGTCTACTTGTCCTTTCTCTTGCAGTTCAGTATGCTGCTTTCCATGACTCTTTGGCAATACCCAAGTATTTTTTTTTTTGGGTTTTCTGCATGGAAGAATGCATGTAGGCATTAAAAGTTTTCTTTTGGAGGATATGGGACATTGGGAGTTGAGCCAGACTGTTCTCGAGTGGAGAAAATGAATCGGCAAAGGAATTGTAGGCTCAGCTAAGGCCATGCAGGAGCGATGGCCATATCTAAGATAAGAACAGGCAAACCTAGTGAGGGATAGGTACCCTGACGATCTTTGTAAGGTCACGGGAAATAGATGATTGAGGAAAATGCAATAGAAGCTTACGACCAACAGTAGATTTGCTGTAGGATGGTGATGACGATCTAGGTACCTACCTACCTACTTATATTTGTAAGAACCTATATGTAGGTACCTACATAAAACAGGTAGCTAGCGTAGCGTAGGTATAGGGGAGGTCAGCTCAAACCGGCCACCTTAACTTTGAGTTAAAAAAAAAGTAATCGATGGACTTTTGAAGAGAATTTTAAACTAATATTTTATTTTATTTGGGAAAACAGACAATCGTACATTGTATATTAAATCCAGTTACACAGTATGCTGTAAGTAAATGTACAATCCACTACGTTTCCACATGTTACCTACTAGTTTAAAAAACAGACAATCGTACATTGTATATTAAATCTAGTTACACAGTATGCTGTAAGTAAATGTACAATCCACTACGTTTCCACATGTTACTAGTTAAAACAGACAATCGTACATTGTATATTAAATCTAGTTACACAGTATGCTGTAAGTAAATGTACAATCCACTACGTTTCCACATGTTACTAGTTAAAACAGACAATCGTACATTGTATATTAAATCTAGTTACACAGTATGCTGTAAGTAAATGTACAATCCACTACGATTCCACATGTTACTAGTTTAAAAAACAGACAATCGTACATTGTATATTAAATCTAGTTACACAGTATGCTGTAAGTAAATGTACAATCCACTACGTTTCCACATGTTACTAGTTTAAAAAACAGACAATCGTACATTGTATATTAAATCTAGTTACACAGTATGCTGTAAGTAAATGTACAATCCACTACGTTTCCACATGTTACTAGTTTAAAAAACAGACAATCGTACATTGTATATTAAATCTAGTTACACAGTATGCTGTAAGTAAATGTACAATCCACTATGTTTCCACATGTTACTAGTTTAAAAAACAGACAATCGTACATTGTATATTAAATCTAGTTACACAGTATGCTGTAAGTAAATGTACAATCCACTACGTTTCCACATGTTACTAGTTTAAAAAACAGACAATCGTAAGTACATTGTATATTAAATCTAGTTACACAGTATGCTGTAAGTAAATGTACAATCCACTACGTTTCCACATGTTACTAGTTTAAAAAACAGACAATCGTACATTGTATATTAAATCTAGTTACACAGTATGCTGTAAGTAAATGTACAATCCACTACGTTTCCACATGTTACTAGTTTAAAAAAAAAGATACAGTGTTGGGAAAATTAAGCAAAATTAAGCAGTAATTAATTAGCTATTACATGTTTAAATAATAGGTACATAATTATTAAAATTTATGAGCAAGGCGCTTAATAATTTGTTCTCTAAATGTATATTTAGATAGGGCAAAAACATCAATATCATTAAAGTTATTATTGTAAGCCTGAACCAATCTCTGGAGCGGCGCTCTCTCCCCTGCATTTGTGCGGCAGGGAGTTGTAGCAAACAGTGGATACGAGCGCGCCTCACGCCTCAACACTGTTCTAGGTACAATATAGCATATTTTACTGATTAATTCAGAGCAATCAAACCTATTATGTACAAGTCCATGGAGCATCATTCCTTGGAGCAACAAGCGTCTAGAGCGTAATGTTAATAGTTTAAACTTACTCAAAGCGTTTTTATAAGATAAACGTACGGTGCGACATTTGTACTGCAATGTACTGAGGAACTTACGCTGAACTCTCTCAATTGCAGTCTCATATTTAATATAATATGGATCCCAGATCATACAAGCATATTCCACCTGTGGGCGAACTAGAGAATTAAATAAATACAGATATGTGGCTGGTCGTTTAAAGTCGGTCGAAGTTCTCATAACAAAGTTATACATTTGAAATGCTTTAGCAGTAATTTTATCTATATGTAGATTTAAGTGAAGTTTGCAATCAAGAAGAACGCCCAAGTCACAGATACAGGTTTCCTTAACCAAAGTCTTATCACAAAGTGAATAATCGTAGGCTATTACATTTTTATTTTTAGTAAAATTTATGTATTTACATTTGGGGATGCTTAGTTTTAATTTATTTTCATCACAAAAATCAGATAATCTATCTAAGTCTTCCTGCAAAAGGCTGCTATCAACAGGATTTTTTATTGTTCAAATACCTTAAGATCATCAGCGTATAATAGAGAGTTTTACATAAAATAAAACTTACCTATTATTTTTTCATCAATATCCGGAATCCATCTTGAGTCAAGCACCTGTCTTTCAGCCTGTTGTCAGCATTACCTTTGCCTCTCCGCTGGTGGCGCCCTCTATACTTACCGTTGGTACTAAGTATTATATGCGCGCATCGGGTGATGGCACGATTTACCGCCATTATGGAACTCATGATGCACCAGGTAGACCTTACCTGGATTCCGGATATTGATGAAAAAATAATAGGTAAGTTTTATTTTATGTAAAACTCTCTATTATTTGTTTTGTATCAATATCCGGAATCCATCTTGTGTTATCACCTGGTGCGCTTAACCCAAAGACGCTATAATGTGTTTAAGGATGTAAAATAAAAATTGGGTTGATAAAAATTAATTCAAAATGTAAATGTATTACAATAATAAACAAGTATCACTTATTGCTTGCAGCCACATTAAATAATAAAATAAATAAATAACGAAAAATAATGGTAATCTTTCAAAGAACAGGATCTAAATAATTAGATAAAGATACAGAATTAAATTTGGGAATATTCGAATCATTTTGCAATTCCCTTTGATAATAATTTTGGAAGGTTTGAATCATTTTCCAGTTATCAGTTGCAAGAATTTGATAAATCGGAAAATTTTCTACAAAATTGAGAGAAGCTACTGCAGATCACTGATTCTGGAGTTATACCACAACCACATTCGGCAATAACAGTTCTAGAGGCAGGTTTTATATCCCCTTTTACTGTAATAAATAAATGTTTTACATTTCCTCGACGGTTTAAAGTAATATGTAATAATTGTCTTAACCAAATGCTGGCCACAATACAATAGAAGTATGTTAAACAACTAAAATCAATTCGCAACAATGTAAGATCGTGAACCCTGCGGCCTGATGCTAGCAGTAAAAAAGTAGCCACATGTTTCGATACATGAAATATTTATTATTTTCGCCAAAATTGTTATTACTCATGTATTGCAATAAAACTTTAGGGTTCCAAATAGGTGATTTAGCAGATTTCTCTCGTGCAATAGAAATAGCTTTCGATATATATGTTATAAAAAGAAATTTGACGACAAATCAATATTTGATGTTATGTGTGTGAAAGTTGAAATAACTGATTTATATACATACCAAAATAGTTCTTTAAGCAAGACCTATATCACAATGTAACTGTGCTAAATATCGAGCTACTTGATCCGCATCCTGGTATTTGTAATTAATTGAATGCGACTCACACCACCGCTTTCATCTTCGCCACGCTGCGCGCTGGTCCGACTCTGTAGGTATTGATTGTGGAGCCTCTCCAGCTTGACATAATGAGTTTTTGTTGTTGATCTGTCCAGTCTGTCAAAATATTTGGCCACCCGAAATCAGCCATGCCTCAAAGCGTAGGTCTTGCACCTTTGGCGGATGCGTCCCTGTTCTGATGTCTATCAGAGTGCGGGCTAGATCTGGAATCAGCAAACGAGGATGTCGTGCTCGCCGTTGAACATCTGCCTACCAAAATACCTTGTTCCACTTCGGGGCAAACAATATGTAGTCTCCGCTTGGTTGGTTTAAGGGTCTGAGAACCCTGGGAATCAAATTTGGTGGCGGAAACAACCAAGCTAGTTTGTAGTGGCACCTGATGAATGTTCTGTATGTCTAGAACAGTAAGAAGTTGTCGGGTTTGTTGGAGCAAATCAAATCAAATCATTTATTGGTTCGCAAACGTCAGCAGTTTCTTCGTTTTTGTGCCGCCCTCCTTGTTTATGTACGAGGATACTGTCCGATTTTCGGTTTGCAGCAGTATCTGTGCATTTTGGAGTTGCTGTTGGTACTGACGTATAGTTGCGTAAACAATATCTTTTCTGTTGGCATGCCATGTCTTTTGTAAATTCGTCCAGGTTCCCACAATTATTGTGTCGCTGAGTTGTGCCCCCATCCGATGCCTGATGCGTCTGTAGTCAATAGGTGCGTCACCGAGCTCAAGTGGATCGGCATCAATTTTCCTGTAGCTTGACACCACCACTCCATCTCTGACCGAGCTGGTTGAGGGACAGGTATCAGCCGGTACGGGTATTTCACCGATAGCTGTCGACTGTAGTATTGCAGAGTACGACAGTGAAGGCGACCTCTCGGAGTCACAAACGTTGCAAAATAGTCTCCCCATTAGCGTTTAGTACTGTTTGAGGGACCACTTGCTTCTCTGGAGCTGTTGGTAAAGTGCATTGCGTAGCGATAGGCACTTCGGCTCCGACAGGGACTTTGCGTTGCGTTTTGTGTCCCAAGTTATGCCGAGAAACTCGAGGCATTGTGTCGGAGCCAGTACAGACTTTTCGAAGTTGATTGTCCAGCCCAGTAAATGCAGAATTTTTGTCGTGAATGCGATGACGTCTTCCAACTGCGAGCTGTTGGTGAAGTGCATTGCGCAGCGATAGGCACTTCGGCTCCGACAGGGACTTTGCGTTGCGTTTTGTGTCCCATGTTATGCCGAGAAACTCGAGGCATTGTGTCGGAGCCAGTACAGACTTTTCGAAGTTGATTGTCCAGCCCAGTAAATGCAAAATCTTTGTCGTGAATGCGATGTCGTCTTCCAACTGCGATTTTGACTGGTTTGCTAGAAGAAATTGTCCTAGTATATGACGCATCTGGGGCCGTACTTGAAAAAAGATCATGGATCCGTTGAGAAAAAAGGATGGTGCTATAGGTCGTATATAGCTCCGTCTCTCCTCAGTAACCGCTCCTCAGTCCGCCACCCAGTTGGTTGTCGAGGCAAACATTCAGGGTGCCGATGAAAGGCCGAATGTTAAACAAGTCATTTGAAGTAGCTCATGCTGATGTGGATCATAATTATTATTTAATCTGAGGAACCTGCGATGCTGCTGTGCGACGGCCACGTGAAAATATGCTTGACTCAGATCTAGTTTGGCCAACCAATCTTGTTGTTGCAAAAAATTTTGGAACACGGAAGTGACTGAATAGTTGAAATGGTTTAGCTATTACGAACTAATTCAGTTGCTTCACATTGAAGATAGGACGGAAAGTCTGATCAGACTTCTTCAGTACCAAAAAGAACGTAGAAAGGTAGCCCGTCCGTTCTGCAGGTTCTAGTACACCTGACTCTAACAAGGTTTGAATCTGTATGGTCATATTGGAAGATGTTTTGGTTCTGTAACATTTCAGAACTGTGGGAAGTGGGAAATATTAGCGGCGGTTTCAGTATGAAGGGTATGCGTGCCGTTCACCACCCGGCATATTTTGTCTGGTGCACCTAGATTGCTCCAAGCATACTGAAATTGCTTTATACAACCACCTTGAAATGTCCAACAGTCATACGCGACGCTTGTTTTTAGTAAAAGGTTCGCTGGTTGCTTGCTCGATTTTTGTTTTGTTGAAAAGTGTATTGTAGTTGTCTCGACGAAAAAATGTCTGATCAGCTTGCTTGAGACATTATTATTTTTTAGAATTCGTTTGAGTTACTGCTTTTGATGATACAGTTAATTTATCCACCCCCCCCCCCCCCCCCCCAATTTTTTGAAGGTATGTTTGAAGTGCCTCTTCATTAAACAGTGATTCCATACTAGGAGGAATTTTATGTAATACACCGCGATGAAAGCCATCAGAAATCTGGTGCCACATAGCCCCACAACGTATATTTATTAAATCGGCACCACGACCGCTCACTATTTGTAACAAGTTATCAGTAACCTTACTATACGCGGATTCTATAATGACTCCACTTTTTCGAGTAACGTGTTGGGTGTTAACGTTTCTCAAGACTCATTCGACCAATCCACCAATTATTGTAATGTTTTATGCAATTCGTCTTTTTGAGAAAGTAAAGCATTCGAAAGATCGTTCAAATAAATACGAGCGTGAATATTCGTTTAACATATCCGATTCAAAACACTTTAATTCGTCGTTAACATTTAACTCAACAAAACCGGGGGTAGCTGAATATTTCTTTTGTGCATCCGAAAACCGAACGGCATACCAATCATCATGCTTAAAACGCTGTAGTTCCGATATTTTGTTAAGAAATGCTTTGCTTTTTTTTTATAAAGCATTCTTGGATCTTTTACCGTTGTACTGACTTCCGACAATATCTGAAGATTGTTATTTTCAGGTAGTCGTAGGTTTATTAACTCGTTTGTGGTAACGGATGTATTGTTTTTAGCACTAGAATTCATATCTACAAGGTCGGAATTATTTGATAAAAGGTTTGTTAAATAGGCCACTTGTTGTGATAAGAACTCAAATTGTGCATAACTCACGGTTTGAGAGTCCCTTCTCGATCTGCGTTTCTCAGGGCTGGGTCCACTACACGTAGAAGAATCACTGTCACTATATTTTGTACTTGGTGTCGGAGAACGAACCCTTTTACGCGATAACGAGCCGCCATTGACACTCTCGGACTCTAAATGGTTATTAGAATTTTCCCATAATAACAACGGAGAGGTAATAAACTTCGCGAATCTAAAACTGAAATAGTTTCACCAAATGTTTAAAAGAATTACTTAAGTAAGTAAGTAGACTTTTTTCGCGAAGTTTATATAACGGTAACAACTGAACGGCGCGAAAAACGACGCTATAATGACGGTAAATCGTGCCATCACCCGATGCGCGCATATAATACTTAGTACCAACGGTAAGTATAGAGGGCGCCACCAGCGGAGAGGCAAAGGTAATGCTGACAACAGGCTGAAAGACAGGTGCTTGACTCAAGATGGATTCCGGATATTGATACAAAACAAATAATAAGAAATTACTATTTAGAAAGCAGTTACATATGTCGTTTATATATATAATAAACATTAATGGGCCCAGAATAGATCCCTGGGGAACACCTGAGGTCGCCAGAAATGAGTCCGACTTGTACCCATTGCTCACTACAGTTTGGCTACGATTGCTAATATATGAACAGAACCAACGCAGTAAGTTACCTCTGATGCCATTATAGCCTATTTTGTTTAATAAAATTGAGTGGTCCACTACATCGAAAGCCTTTTTAAAATCAGTATAAACAGCGTCGGTCTGATAACCTGCGTCCATGTTATTGAACAAGTGATCTGTAAAGATCATTAAGTTAGTCACAGTAGACTTATTTTTAACGAAACCGTGTTGCTCAGGTATAATATTGTGTCTCAAAAATGGATATATAGCTTGATGAACGAGTTTTTCAAATATTTTTGCAATAGAACAAAGAATCGATATAGGACTATAATTCTCAATGTTTTGTCTAGATAGCCAGATAATTTATAAAATTTACATAATGTGAAATTAAATTTCGTGCAAATTTAAAAATAACTATGTGATTTGTAAATTACGAAAACTTGTCAAAAAACCGCTTTGCCCGAGTGGCCGCCCAAAGCGCCCATGGGGGTAGGGGCAACGTGGCCACCCCAAAAGTACCTTCACAAGAATAGTAGGTACATTTTGATACAAGTGGAGAACGTTTGTTATTGCGTTCGAGGCGGAATTAACACCCGAGCCGTAGGCGAGGTTGTTTTTGAGCCGAGAACTGCAATAACAAATGTCCACGAGTATCAAACGACGTTTTTCAATACACTTTTGAAGAAATAAAATAAAATAACGAACAATATTTTTGTCATGAATTATTATGAAACTATGATTTAAATTTTCTTTTTTTTCCGCGCTTTGCTTTCGCCAGGTCGAAGGAGAAGCAAAGGTATAAAGCCCATAGACAGCCTAATATGAAAAACAGAAAATTAAATTATTTTTGAGTTTAGATCACAAATAAATGTTAATTTGTTCATAAACGTTTCTTTTATTGTAATAATCATAGTTTTTGATGATATTCAATATATAAATATTCAAAAAAATATTAACGCCGTAAAGACGCTTAGCTCTTTGCCGAGATTTAAAAAAAAACATTCACCTCCGAATAGAGAGTTGTGAATAGAGGCATTGAACCAATTTGGACTAAGTATAGCTTATAAGTTATCTGTGACAATTTTTATCCCCGCACACGTGCGGGAAAATAAAAAATCGCACGCGTGTGAAATACATTGCATTGTGGACCTAATCGTAGTGCGATATGAACCAGTTTTCGAGGAAGTGTATTGAAAATACATTTGTTTTTTGTTGAAAAATATCGTGCATAACAAAATAAAAAAAGCAAAAATGTTTCAATAGGTATGTTATTTATTTTATGCTTATTTAATATTTTTATAAAATAATCAGCATTTTATACTTTTTTTTTTAATTACAATCAGACTTGAGGGTAATTTAACTTAACTAATAGGTGTTTACCTATGAAATTGCCGTTCTGCAGTACTGGCCATTTCAAATCAAAATAATTTTTGTTTGGCTAAGAATTCTAATTTCAAATTAATTTTATTTTAAAAACATGGATTTTTTTTTCCAAAAGTAGTCATTTGTTTATTGATTAGTGTTACATTTTCATCGCATTTCAATCTTTTTCGTCATCATGGATACGTTAAAAATTCGAGTAATTATGGAATATGAGTACCGTCGTGGCAGCAACGCGGCACAAGCGGCACGCAACATCAACGACGTTTACGGAGCTAACACTACAAACCAACGCACCACCTGTTATTGGTTTGCTCGCTTCCGCACACCTTATACTTAGTTTAAAAACTTCTATAAAACTATTAGGAACTTATAATCAGGTTTAGTTTTTGACAATATTTAATTTTTTTATTCAATCAACAGTAAGTCTTACTTAAGTTTTTCATGTTCTTCGTTAATTGCCCGGGTCATCATATCTTCATCCCATGACACCTGGGTAGTCTTCCTTTTATAGTCGTTAACCATCTAAACCAAATAATTAAGCATTATATCGAATCATAATAATTTTACAAAGGGCAAAGCGGTGAGTTGACCGCTTTGCCCGAGCCGCTTTGCCTTTTTCAGCGATTTTGTTATAATAACGAACTGCTCTCACATTATTTATGTATTTTAGAGAGAATAGAACACAAACAAAGCCAAATAGATATAAGTAACAATACACGTTCAATAAAAGCATTTTGAAATATAAAGAGGTTTGACCAAAGCAAATTGAACTTACCTTGCATTTTTTAACAAAACGGTCAAATAAATATGTTTCGTCACTGCAACCACGCGCTCGATCCCACTGCTACCGAATGATTGCACGGCGCGGGGCGGGAGATTGGTTGTGCAAACAGAACGGCCACACCGCGCTATCATTTCAAATAACCGAAAAATGAAGCATGGCCGCTTTGAGCTGACCTCCCCTAAGTACCTACAGCATCCTTTACGATGGCCTATCTGCATATCAGACCGATATCAGCGACAACAGACGGCTGCAGTGTGCCGCAAATGTAGGTTAGGTCTAGTTCCGCCACTTCTTGCTGACAAGGATCAGACTACCTACCGATATTTTTAGGGTGACCTCAAAAGGAAAAAAACGGAACCCTTAATAGGATCACTTCGTTGTCCGTCTATCTGTCTGTCAAGACCCTTTTTCTCAGGAAGTCGTGGAGGTATCAAGTTGAAATAAATATCAAATAGGTACGTAAGGATATGGTCCCTTGGTGTTCTAAAAAAATCAAGCTTCTAAGTCAACGCAATAAAAAAATACGGCCATTTATGCGACATATTTTGATACTCGCAAGTAAATCAAAACCTATGTTAAAGGGTACTTCCCGTTGTCCTAGAATCATGAAATTTGGCAAGAAGCAAGGTCTCACAGGCTCACAGCACAAGTAAAGGAAAAAGTCCGAAAATAGTTAATTTGTAATTTAAACACATAAATTTTTTTTTTCAAGTCTGTCAGTCTGTCAAGACCCTTTTTCTCAGGAACGCGTGGAGGTATCAAGTCCAAAAACTGTTAAGTAATTTGTAATTTTATCACATATATTTTTTTTTTTTTGGGAATACAATGTTAAGTTTGTTTTTGGGATAAATTCTTTTCAACTACGGAACCCTTCATTGTGCGTGGTCCGACACGCACTTGGCCGGTTTTCTTTTTGAAGATACCACACCAAGCGCTTCCATTGCTCTTTCGTTATGATTTATCATTATCATTGTCTACCTGCTTACCTAGTTCAGCTATAAGACATCTTAGACTGTTAGACACCACAGCGTCAGAGTAAGAATAGGTAGGTACCTAGGTACCATTACTTACCTATATGAATTTATGTAGGTTCCTATAGGTTCTTACAAGACTACCTAAGCGTCTGCAGGACTTACAGGAATAATTATGAAGGATCCCAAAAAAACTCCTCGCGAAATATTAGCTGTAGGTAGGTACCTAATCACGACACCAAATCACCTAGGTTGACAAAGTGAGAAGAAATTTGAAAACAAGAAAGAAAGATAATAGCGCAAGAGCACAATTCAAATTAATAAGGGCCCTAGTAGTGAACCTTGGGTTACCCCTGAGGTAATTTTATGTGATTGGTGGATTATCTACCGTAGATAGGTGCACCGTCCTATCAATGATTCGATTCTTAGCCTCAATGTTGACGATGCGTTTATATGTAATTAGGTATTTAATAACATTGACATTTGGTAGGTAGGATAGGTACAGTCTATCAAATCCTATTCTGAAATCAAAGTAAAGATCAATTGTCTTCAGATACCCCTACGTAGGTATACCTAATGGGGCATATAGGTAAGTAAATTAAACTGATTTATAGGTAGGCTAATTAATAAATAGAAGAATCCTAACAATCTTAAAGACTAGGTAGGTATATCTAAAACATTATACTTAGGTATGCCTACACTCCAATAGCCGACGAGGCTATCTGCCTGCAAATCTTACAAGGTAATATTTAAGTAATTCTGAAGTCTCTAGTTCGTCCCCTACTCTGTGCATCGCTGCGCAAACCTTGTAAAACGATCGCCAAACACTGCATAATACACGACACAAAACCCGCCTAATGAGTGCGAGTGAGACATGAATATGAAGTAGTTATATGAAGAAGAGAGAGGGAGTATAAAATGTAGTAAATGCGCAACAGCTAGAGCGAGCCAGCGCGATATGGGGCGCGGCGTGTTGAGAGGGAGGCGCGCGACGTGTTGCCGTTGGTCGCTGTCGTGAATTATTGAAGCGGGCGACCGCCCTTTGGGCAGCGAGTGGCGGCACGCGGGAGGGGGGCACGCGCGGGTGTTTGCCGCGGCCACTTGCCGCGCGCCTTTCCGACGTCACACCAATTTTGAATTTGCAACCGCCATCTTTGGGCAGTTTTTTGGTTTTCGTTCAGTGCAATGACCGGTGTCGCGATGCTCACTTTGTGATGGACTGTCCGTTCCCAGGTGCTTGGTATATGTTGTTCAGTTCTACATCTATGGCTGATGGATAGCGCTTGCTGCTGAATCTGGAGTACTAGCTGTGGTTGCAGGTTTGTCAGTTTTTCTTTAATTTTCTTAATTTCCGTGAATGTCTCCAATTGGATATGTTGCAAACCTACTAGTATGTAAGTATGAAGAAAAGGAGTTGTTATCACTATAGACCAAGACTAAGCCTCGTATACCCTCTTATACCCTAAGATACCCTCGGGCCTCGTAGACAAAGACAAAACTCCAACAAAGTGTGGCTGAAGTCCACAGAGCTTTACCTACCTATTGTTGTTGGGTGGCAAGAGTAGTGTACCTACCTGTTTAAAACAAGACAGTTATTGGAAATTAGTTAATTTTACCAAAACTTTATGAGATTATTTTATGGATATGTAGTAAAAGAATACTGGTAGCTGCAACCGGTGAGGCCGACCCCAACATATTTATTTATTTAAGTTAGGAAAAGGCTAGGCAGATCATGATGATTTACATAATGGGTATATATGCTAACAGGCTAACAGTCCTAAAATACCGAAACGGGTCTAGGCATAGGAGCCAGGGGGCCTACTCCCTAAGCACGTAGCCCGTAGTTTCGGCCTTCGTTACGGGCGTTTCTTACTCCGTATCACCTACGGATGGATGATTGGTTCGGGGCCCGAACGAAGTATGAATGACAACATGATTTGCTAGTTGTCCCTACTCCCGATGTGTTTTTGCCCGTCCGAAAAATTTAACTTTTACACTTGTTTTGATGGATCGTAATGTCAGACGGACGGATGAACGGACGGACGGGTAGACGGACGGACTTAGGGAGTAGGCCTCCTGACCAAGAGAGATACAGAAACCCACAGGGCAGTATGTGGCGAGCTGTTGGGCAGTAGCGACCCCACGGTCCCTATCTCCCGGGAGAAATCTCGTGCCTCACCTCTGGCTTGCCTTTATTGACCGGCTGGAGTGAACATTGATGAGGAACAGAGCTCCCACCTCATTCTTGCCTTAATTGGCCGGCTTGAGTGGAGATTCGCAAGAGCAAACATGCTCGGAGGAAGGAAGTATTCCAGTAAGTGTTTGTAGGGATCTTGACCATCTTCCGGGCTCTGGGATTGTTCTGAGAACCGTGGAATACCTCTCCACTCCTCAAGCACCTCAGGACATGTTGCCCCCCTTGTTGCTACGTCACTATGTGCTAGCGACTGTTTCCGGGGCCCATTATTGAGTGTGCAAGTCACTCCCTGCCATTTTATCTGTGTATATTAAATAACATTGGTCAGGCAGGGGACATAGTTCTACCATAGTTAAAGGTACCCCATCCACTATAGCCACCCAAACCCATAGCCCAATATTTTTTGTTTCCATGTTCTCAATAGTCCTGCACAAACCGGGGGTTGTCTTTGGATGCACTTGCATAGTGCATACAAGGATAATCTCCGGCTGGTGCCTTCTCGACATTTAAAAGTTGTCTAAGGGGCCTCTGCGAGTTGGCTTCGGCCCTTCGTATGCTTTCCAAAGGTCCGGGACCCTAGGGTCCCGAGATATGTCAAAGAGAAAATAATAATAATAGGTATGTAGATAGGTCAAAGCTCCAAGGCGTTCCTGAGAAAAAGGTCTTGACAGACGGATAACGAAGTGATCCTATAAGGGTTTCGTTTTTTCCTTTGAGGTACGGAACCCTAAAAAGGGAGGGGTAAGAACATAAATCAATCTGCCTAGCCTTTTCCCAACTAGGTTGGGGTCTGCTTCCAGTCTAACCGGATGCAGTTGAATATCTTACACGGAGCGACTACCTATCTGACCTTCACAACCCAGTAACAGGGTAATACGATACCCCTTGGTAAGATTGGTTGTCAGACTTTCGGGCTTCTGACGACCCGTAACAACTGTCAAAGATCTACGAATGACAGCCAGACCAATGTAAAGATGGTCACCCATCCACGGACAAACCGCGGCAAGCGTAGCTTAACCTGATTGATCAACCCGTGCGGCTGTAATTACTTAGCCACGAGCTCCTCAGGGGAAAGAACATAGTGTGTCAAAATTACCTGAGTACAAAAAAATAGGAATGATACCTAAGTACCTACTACCTACCTCATTGAAGGAAAATTATTAAAAAAAAAAGTAAAAAAAAGTTTATTGATTCCTATACATCGCCCTATACCTACGTATAGTTCGCGTCACGTAAGTTGCCGCTCTGATGTAGGCTACAAATTACTCAATATGTACTAAAACAGCAGCGCGCCACGCGCATCGGAACGCCGGTTTCAGAGCGTCAAACTTACGTGACGGCTCACAATTTTTTCAATCAAACAAATTCAATGTAACATCAGAATTTTCCTTCTGATCAGGAAGACTGATATAATTATATTTTCACGTAGGTACAATAAACTAGATAATTTTTTGGCAGAGGCAATGTTGTGAAGATGCCTTTTTACCCGACTGCGGCGAAGCTCAAAAGGAGGGTTATTTTTTTTTAAATAATATTTTTTTTTATATTTGTTATTTGACCTGTACCTATGTGTGTATGTCCGTTTCTTTGTTCCCCCGTAACTCCTAAACGAATGAACGGATTTGGATAAATTATACGTCTTTAGATTCGTCTTGGTAGCGCGAGTGTCACTGGCTTCATTAACATAAAAAAACCGGTCAAGAGCGAGTCGGCCTCGCGCACCGAAGGTTCCGTTCCGATTTTTGAAAAAGTGTGCTATTTAGAGACATCGTTTTATTTTTCCTGTACTTTACATAAACTTCTATCACATAGAATAATTTCAGATTTTTCTCTTTGCAAACTTCGGAGAAAAGGGGAGGAACGGTATTTTTTTTACATTTTTCATCAAAAGTCAAAAACTGAGCGGCCTAAAAAAAAAAAAATGTTTGAGAATGTGCAAACAGCGCTATTTCATATGATACCCCACATGCCCTAGTAGCCCCACTTGGAATTTTTAAGACCCCCTTTCAGTCCCTGTTGCAAAAAAATACATATATTTTTATTTCTTTCTTATTTGCAAAATAGTTGGGTAAATGTCATCTAAAACTGTTTCAAATTTCAAGTTGATAGCATTAGTGGTTCTTGAGATATCCAGCTGTGACAGACAGACACACAGAGCCACACCATAAGGGTCCCTTTTTTACCATTTTGGTACGGAACCCTAATAAAGTAAAATGGCGGATTTCGGTTATATTGTGGAGTTTGATTTTTTTTTGTCTTCTAATACCATCGAATGTGAAGGGTTTTAAAAGGTGATTACAAAAATATATACAACTTATATGTTTAAAAGTAATTCGAAGTGACAAATTGAATTTTGCAACAAAACAAACAGCCAAGCCTTCGAGGTAACTCTGCTAGTTAGGAGTTAGGACCTCGAAGGCTTAGCTATTTGTGCACTTATACAAAAAAGCTTTAAAATAACCCTCACGGCCAAAACTCCTTGCAAGAATCGTCTGCGAAATCTTTCACATTTGTAAACTAAAAAGCTGGAAATAAAAAAGTAATTTAAAAAAAGTAAGTAAATAAAAAAACTAAAAACCCGACTGCAGTAAAATACTAAAACTGAAAAGCTAAAAACAACCCATTTTAAATTTAATAAAAGTTGGAAGCAGGCGGGACCCATTCCATTTTTATATTTTTCAAACTCAAACGGGTCCCGCCTGCTTCCAACTTTTATTAAATTTAAAATGGGTTGTTTTTAGTTTTTCAGTTTTAGTATTTTTTAATATTATGGAATAACCGTTCTATAATACGACAATGAAATTACAAGAAGATCCTTTTCACCTAGGTAGGTACGCCGAGATTATCATAGTCGTTATTGTTGGTGATAGGGGCTAGTTCCATCTTTGAAGAGGAACATGTCAAGCCAGATTTTTGGCTTCAGCCACTGGCCTTACAGAGACATGACAGAAGAGGCCATCGTAAATCAGTACAAAGTAAGACGCGCGGGTAAAATTTAACCAATCGGTTTCTTTTCTTATACAAAAATATATTAATTTTGATTTATGGATTTTTTTCTAAAAATAGTAAAATTTTACTATAGGTAAGTACCATAAGATACTTCGGAAAATTAATTAAAACCATGTACTTAACTTTTTATCTTTTGTATTCTTTTTCCCTTAATTATATTTTGATATTTAAAAAAAAATAAACGTATTTTAAAGTGGTAAAATATTTTTTTTAATCAATTTTGCTACACTATCTATCTGGTAGGCACTATACGTACCTAGGTACCTATTACCTATATAGGTATCTATCTATTTTTAAATATCCAGTAACATACCTATATGTTGGTCTGTCATCGCACCTACATAGGTAGGTATGTGAGGGCCACAGATCAGGTCTTACCAGTCCAAAAATCATGAGAAAATTACCTAATCAAAAATCTCAATCTTGGTTGTTCAAAGAAAGTAAGATTACTATGAAACAGCTTTAAGTAGGGATTTTATTATAATTGTATGCTGATGTTCGCAACAACCCTGGTATACTACATACTAATAATCGCTGAAAATTGTCCCAGCATTCATGCTCGCACAAATACACATTCGTTAAAAAATTCCAGCTACATGCTAAAATGACGTATGATAAAAAACAAATCGCTATTTTTAGGGTTCCGTACCTCAAAAGGAAAAAACGGAACCCTTATAGGATCACTCGTGTGTCTGTCTGTCTGTCCGTCTGTCACAGCCAATTTGCTCCGAATCTAATGGACGGATTAAGGTGTTTGGTATAGGTACATATGGATTTCTGTGACCCAAACATGTACGGCTAAAGTAGATAAATGAATTTTGAATATGGGGGTCACTTTTAGGGGGCAAAGAAGAAAATTTAAAAAAAAGTTTTGCAAACTGTATCGTGTGACATATCAAATGAAAGGTCTTACTATGAGGGTCTCAAATATTTTTTTTTATAATTTTAAAATAAACAGTTTTAAAGTTATTTAAGAAAATAGACGAAAATTGACCGTTCCCCCCCTTATCTCCGAAACTACTGAGCCTAAAATTTTGAAAAAAATACAGAAAACAGTTCTATACCTGTAGATTACAGGAAAATCTATAAGAAGTTTGTGGTCATAAAATAACATGGTAAATCTCTCAATAGTGTGAGTACAAACTTACATTTACTGTTGGAATGTATGGGAGAACATGTTTTTCAACTACATATAATGTTAAGTTGGTTCTTGGGATAATGAATTTAATCCCAGCTACGGAACCCTTCATTGTGCGTAGTCCGACATGCACTTGGCCGGTTTTTTCAGTAAAATGTTTCATTATATGCCATGACGACTTGAGTTGAGCTAATACTTAACCTATGTATAATTTAAGTACCTATAGGTTCCAATCTACGTTGTCTTTAATTCAATAAAATGCAATATATACAGAATAAAACATACGAAACACAAACTCTACACTTACCTACTTACTTCAGTAAAAATATCTTATATAAGATTCTTAGACATCAATCAATAACTATTTACATTAGAGCTTAAATCGCAATAGAAGTTACCTGTATAATAATGTTAACCACGTCATTATAGAACTGCCTGCTGAACTTGCTATGGTCACAAAGATCTACAATAAGATTCTTAGTGACATAAAAGAATGTGGCAATATGTGGTCTTTAAAAATAAATTGTTCCAATTTCTTATTGAAAATTGTTATTACTCAGTTGCTGAATTTTTATCGACTAGAATTTGTCAAATGTTTCATGTAGGTATCTTGACGAAAATTTATTGTTGTTGTCTTGTCTCTCGTGACTAATAATAGAATTTATATCGAATCATTAGAATTTTATAATCATATTCTCATTTATCATTCATTTAATCATTTGTATGCCCATAAGTGGCTGATCATGGAATGAACAATATTAAGTATATAATAAATTATGTAATGAACACCTGTATGTAACCCCCATGCATCACAAATAAACGATTTGATTTGATTTGATTCTGTACGAGTTGGGCATAAAAATCCCAACACGCAAGCTAAGTATCTCCCAGACTCTCCCCATAGCTCACTGAAGCAAAAACTTTTAATTTTAAAGCCGTGTGAAAGCCCAACTTATGCGGACGCGTAAGAGCATGAATAAAATATTTTTAAACAATTTCTTTTCACCCCTACGAGGCGATTAACGCCCCCTACGAGGCTACGACAAATTGTCACAATCACTGAACACTATTACCTCCGGTCGCTTGTGAGTTATAATCTAATAACTGCCCTCTTCCCTCCGAGAGGGTTACCTGATCAGGTGACAGGGGGTGACACCCACTGAGGGTGACAAATTAGCCATTGTCGTAATGAGTGACTATGGGTGAACTCATCTAGTGAAGATCATGACACCCCTTTCAATGGTTTAAGAGGAAAGGCGGGTGGCCAGACTTTTGAAAATTAGGTATTTTAAGAAGGTATTGCTGTCGCTATGCGAGCGCTCCGCCCTCGAATTCGTGCGATAAGGACAACTGCAGATCCGACTAAATAGCCTATGTAAAAAGTCACAGTTCGAGGTTTGGCTCTCGCCTATTTCCTCCTCCAATATTGGACCCATTTAAAAGATATTTCATAAACTGAATAAGAAGGATATATACTATGCTCCTATGTTTTTCTTTTTTCGTTAATAGTTGTCAAATTGGTACACTAGGCGTCTGTTGACAGCGGTCTGAATAGGCAATTTTGAGAATTTTTGGAGGGTTCTAGTTCTTATAAAAATAATATATCATCAAAAAGGAAAACATAGGGACATAACGTAAACGCACCCATTACCGCCAGTTTAAGCGGAGTTCAGATTGATATCCAAAAAATAAGCACATTCTTAATATGTAGCTTCAATAAAAATAATTTTTCAAGTACTGAAATTATCGATTTTTTTAGTTATGTGTAAGAACAGATAATCAAAGAATTACTTAAAAAATTAAAAATTAAGTAAAAGGAAAAGGGTCATGTCCCTATCACCGACTCAAAATATCGGGTGTGTGCCTAATACCGTTTATGTGACACCTAATACCGACCACTAAATAAATGGAACCGTTAAAGTTAAATAAAAATCGTGTGCTCGTGTATATTGCACTGTTTATATAAATGCTCCAACACAGTTTAGAATGCTATCAACACTTAACAATTATATGTATTCTTATAATAGTATATTCTTAACAGCGTTAAATCAATAAAAAATATCATATTTATACGAATTATGTATAACAAATTACCAACGGCCAGCATTGATTATAACTACTATAATATATAACCAATGGGGGCATTTGGTATTATACAAGAGTAAATGGCATTATAGATATAGTATCATAACTCGTAAATAGAATAAAAAATACAAAATGTGGTCTATTAAAACAGTAGAAAAGGCATTTGACTGTAAACCGCCTCTTAAATTTAGTAGTATGTACAAGTAGATCGGTAATAGGTTTTCTTAAAGGAAATCGTATAACCTATTACCGACCCAAGGGAATGTGTATGAATTGTGTAAATACCTACATGTGTTTTTTTTACATGTATATGATTTTAAGTGGTGCGGTTGCTAAAAATATTTAATAATAATGATATTTCAACTATAAAAATACACTATTTAAAAATTATACCTCCTTTATTCATCAAAATATTTACATAAGAACAAAGTTATTGTATACGGCTACTAAAGCTCTTGAATATATGGCGTTAATAGCTCAAATATAAGTTAACATACTAAGGAACTGAGTTAGTATAGCCTCCTGCCTATTAATTTATGCATTTTAACAAAAATCATGGCACACAAAAAATACGACAAGTACTTATCAGCGACATGGGTCGACAATAGGAATAAAATTGTGATTTTTGTTCCTATTACCGCCTATTTTTAATATTGAATTTTAAGCAAAATAAAATAGTATCTCATTAAAATGAATCATTACTTGTGTTCCTGAAAGTATCAAAAATGCATCAAAAGAACTAGAAGTTACATTAAAATGCTTGACGATATAATCTTCTGCTAAAAAAGAAACAAGAGTACTTACGCCATCGGGAATGCCACACTATGGAAAATGCACTAAGGTGCCGCGTCCACGGACGAACTGAGCAATTATTATTTAAATCGTCAAGTTACGCACACAAACAAGAGATGAACATTTGCAATACAAATACATCTACATTTTTTTTAAAGCAACCAATTGCGTAGCTTTAATACATGACATAAAAATGATAGTTTTCTAAATAGGGCGGTAATGAGCGCGGATTTTAACGGGTCGTTATTAGGTGCGTTTACGTTACAAGTAACTGATATTTATATTTCTGAAAAAAATCATTGCTTTATGGTCATTAACCAGAAAGAAAACAGGCGAGAGCGATTGTATCTTTTTGTATGGAGAAAAGAGCACCCACATTTCCTCTTAATGAAGGATTATACTGAGCGAGGGAGATGTTAGGTTAGGCTGGTTCGTATTGCCACCAAAATATTGTAAATTAATGTAGTTAGGTAATTAGTACACCTATACCCACTAGGTACTTGTTCACGTGCTAAGATGTCTTTTGGGATGTTTTATTTTACAGTCATAAATTACGATGATTGACTTGCACGCAAACTCATGGTAGGCGCGATAAGCAACGAAAGTTGATTAACACTTTTAAAATTTGAAGAATAATAATAGAGTTAATAAGTATTCTTCAAATATATTATGTAGCTACTAAAAAAACTTGGAGAGCTAAGTATTAGGATATGAAACTAGCTTTTGCCCGCGGCTTCGCCCGCGTGGATGTCGAAAAATATCACACGGGAACGTACTACCAGGAATTCCTTTCCTTATTCCTTGTCTACATTATAAAGGGAACCTCTGTGCAAAATTTCAGCTTTGTAAGTCCAAGGGTTTGGGCTGGGCGTTGATGAGTCAGTCAATCAGTCAGTCAGGACTTCTCTTTTTATTTATACAGATGAAGAAAGGCAGTCATTTTGTGCCAATTTTGATCCATTACTTCAAAATTGGTGTTAAAGTGACAATATCAGGACTTCAGTTGCTGACCGTACCTATACATACCTACGTAATAAATCAGTGCTGAAGACACTTACCTATACAAAATCATCATTTTTCTGTCAATCTTTTGAAGACAATGGAAATAAAACAATGGCGGTCGAAATCTGGCTTTTCTTACAAGATGTTGGATATGGAGCAATATCAGAGCGGCAGTTCCCGTATTTTTAATAACGTTCGCAATCTCATCTCAGTCTCAATCTGCCAAATATTGTAAAGCGTTTACCTACATTTTTGACATTTGACTGTCGTTGGCATGAGATTGGGACTTGAATTTGAACGTTTTTTAATTTAGGTACGAGAATTGGCTTTCTGATGTCTTGATGTGAGCAAGCTGTGTATAACACATAGGTACCTACCTAATTCATTTATCTGTCATTGCTTCATTTTTTTTTTGCCTATTGTTGTAATAGTAATTTTATTCATGGTGCATCGCCTTTACAGTATAATTATATACTTAATTAATTTATATAAAATATTGTAAAACAATTTTAAAAGAGTAACGGTAGAGTTTCTTGCTCATTCTTCTCCATACGAAACTACCTTGTGGAAGGGGCGACTAGAATCAACTCCATGGTTTTGTAAATTTTGATGTTCAAAAGTGCCCTAGAAGTGCCTATTTAAATAAATAAAGAAATAAAAGATTTGACTTTGACTTTGAAGAGGTAAGATTGTAAGAACAGGTCAGGTAAGTGTTAGGTACCTAACACTTATTTTTTAACTTAACCAGCCGAAATCCTGCCTTATGCTTTCTGTTTGCGTATCAGAAATGTCTAGCTCTTCAAGTGACTTTTGCCTCATTGAATACTCCTCTTGATTTTCTAAATAATTGAAATGGCACTGATACAAACAGATTTGAGCGATTAGGTATAGTCCTGTCCCTTAGGACCCAAACGCCATCAGACGCATAATCTATTCTCTAGCAAACAAATGGATGTGTGGCTCAAATATTTGCGGGTAATAATTGGCGCGGCCCGGCGGGTTCGACTCCCGGGTGCTGTTGACACATAGGGTGTCGACAACACGCGTCCCGAAACATGTCATTACTGCGGTTAATTGGAATGTGGCTTCTAGATGGCGTTGTAATTTGAATTCGTTAAATCTTGGCAATCATCAGTAGGTACTTTTTAAATAAACTTGGACGATGATGCGTAAAAAGTGAACTGGGCGGGAATAAGAAAGTGATAGAGTCAATTACTTCCACATGCGAAAAAAAGAGAGCGCAACAACGCGCTGGAACCAAAATAAAAGCGCCAAATGAAATAAAAATTGATTAAAAATAAATTATAAGCTATTATCAAAATTATGTTCAGCCAGAGTTTCTAATTACCTAATACGCACACTTTGAATGCCATTTTGCAATGAAATTACTTAGGATTTTAGAATTACAGAAAAAAACATAAAAAGTAGGGTCTTTTCGGAATTAAATTCTATCGAGGAAATTTAACCCAATTGTGTTTTCCTTCAGTCAAAGTATTTAATCAAATAGTCAATAAACATATATCCAAAAATTAAATCCATACATGCTGCAATAGTGAAATAAATGGTTATGAAAAATCCTCCAATTTATTTTGGTAGCGCCTTCGATTTACAAAAAATCTGTTGATTAAACTAAAAAAGTAATGACAAGAAATCATTCCTTATTAGTTTGTAAAGAACTGTATAAATTTATGAACACTTTTAATGAAAACTGTAGGAGTAATATGGTAACAACTCGAAAAAATAGACCGAAATAGACCTGAATTTAAGTTTTTTTTCCTTAGTTCTACAAACTAAAATAGATTTCGGGACACAAGAAATCACTTCTTATGTATTGTAGATTACTGTGTATTTTTTTCTATCAGAAAGATGCTGTAGTTACTGTAAAAAATGGTTACAAAGTTACTTAGTTTGGCCGTATTTTAGGAAGGAGCAGCCTTAAATTCAACATTCTGGTTTTGTTCGCCGTGCCCTGGAGTCACACAGCGTCACTCGAGCCCAGCCTCCTGTCCCTCGCACTCTCTCCGCGCTCAACGCTCTCTTGGACGCTAAGCCTGACGGTGAAGGGTTCGCGGATGAATGGAAGACGATCAGTCAGTATGTCTGGACTTTTGTGAGATGAGTGCTTGTATGAATTCTTGCCCGCTCTTCTCCATCTCTATCTACGCTTTGGAATGGGCAACTAGCTTCATCTTTCTGACTGACCGACCCAAGACCGACCCCTTGACAATTCAAAAGTGCCTGTAATTGGTTTATTTGAAATAAATGCTTTGAGTTTGAGTTTGAATTATGTCTAATTTTAATTGGGACAGCCGTTTTTATTAAAGTAAAATCTGTTGTTAATAATAAAGTTGAAGAGTTTGTAAGTTCGACCGCGCGGTCGAACTTACATATACATTACATACTTTAATCTTTGGAACTACCAGTCGGATTTGAAAAAAGAGGAAGGTTAACTTTACTGCTGCTGCTGTTTATCGTCACGCTAGGACCCTCAGGAGCCGAGCAAAAACAAAAGTCAGAAATAATCGCTAAGCAAAAACGAAGTAGGTACTTTCTTAATAGCGCGGGCAGGCAATGCGATGCGACGAGGTGGGTCGGGGGAACGAGAAATTTCACGCTGACGTCGTCGGGGACAGAGGCTAGTAAATAAATAAAAACTATGCATACATAGTCTTTTCTTAACGATGTTACGTGCTGGGGCCCGCTTCCAGTCTAACCGAATCCAGCTGAATACTTACCGGTACTTTACATGGAGCAACTGCTTAATATTTGACCTCCACAACCCAGATACTGGCTAACACGATACTCCTGGGTAGGCCTGGAAACTTTCAATACAATATCAAAACATTCAAAATATTCGGACGCTTTGCTAAACGAATTCCGACATTTTATTCAACCAAAACTATTCCTTTCAACTTATTAATCCTTTGAGAGAAAGTGTCATACGTATCACTTAAGGTGTAGTAAACACTCTACAATAGCTCATAGGAACGGTTTCACTTCCGTCGAAACCTCAAGACAGACGGACGCGGTCGGACACCGACAAAGATGGCGGATTACAGAGGATTAGCAGCTATTTGTTGATGTAATCTTGTATCGGTTGTAGCTGCCGCAATTATATAATTTCCTTTCTGGATTACTAAAAACATAATTTGCAAAATTACTGAATTAGGTCATCGGTGACACTTCTCAGAGTGTCGTGACATATAATATATGTCTTACTCACGGCACTAAATTTACAATTTAAGTTAGGTTTCATGAACGTAGGTAAGTATAGATTGATCTAGATTTATAAAGGTACCTAAACCAACAACTTCTGTAGGTAGGTACGTATATAATATAATATCAAAGTACATTAGCCTACGGACTCACACATTCGCCAATTACAGGTTCACCAGCATTCTCATAGTATTATGTTAAGTAACACATAAAAATAACTAGTGGCTCTTAAATTCTAGAATGTAGTAATGATGAAATACGTCTTAAAATTAAGATAAGAAACTCATGCGGTATAATCACTTATGGTGCCACACTTTTTGATAGAGAGCCATAACTTATAATTAAAAATCTATTGGCAATACGTCTTTTGCATATGGTAACTTTGATCTTTAATCTATGATGGTACCCCTTTTGTTTTTACATAAGTTTCATAGATTTTCAGGTAAAATTGTGTCTTTTTTACCCTCTTAAAAGTAGGATAGATGCCTATCGTGAGGGATAGAAGACTCGTATTCAAAATGCTTCAAGGGATAGATGCCTAACGTGAGGGATAGAAGATTAGCTGTATGAATGCTTCAATATTAGATGCTAATTGAAATAAAACAGACTAGTTTCAATAATCTGTAATAAATTAAATTCAATTATTTCAATTCAATTTAAATCAATAATAAATTAATCTATTTTATCACACTAATATTATAAAAAATAATCATTAACCCTCTTACAAATAAAACACGGAATAAAGTTATATCAGGAATAACAAAGGAATAACCATACATTTTCATAGGTTTAAACTTGGAATAACTTTATTCTGTGCTTATTAGTAAGACGGTAAAATGTTTTAAATAGGTAATAAGGTTAACTGTTCCTTGTTATCTTTTTCAAATCGTCGTCGTCTTAATGTCTGATACCCTCACGGACATTAAGACGACGACTTGAATTCCGATGAATGATTTCCGTAAGTTCTAGCTATTTCATTTACACCTTTCTCATTTTTGGTAATTTCTTGGAAAGCCTTTTCCATGCTTTCTTCTGACGCCCCCGTCACATTAGTTGCCAGTTACCAGCCTCGGTTTTCTTTTATATTATCGAGGCATTTCTTCCACCGTCTGTCCGGGATAGATCCCCTAAGGGTATCTATCCCGCACAGCAGATGGGGCCACTATACTTTTAGCACCGGATAGATGACTTTTTTATTTAAAAAAAAGTTAAAAAGAAAACTATAATTTATAGCATTATTTCGTGTACTTTAAACTGTAATATCAGCATATAAAATTTTAAAATATAGAATTTATAACAGAGTGAAAAGATATTCGATAGTAAGTTCTTACGATTATAATTTCAACACTTTGTAATGGTCTCGCCGCGGAAGATTTTTACACTCACGGGCAAAACGCTTGCGCTCTCGCGTGCGGTTGGCGTGGCATTGGGGGCTGCGACAGCCTAAGACATTTCTAACATAGAGTATTCAAAGCCGCGGCACCTATACCATTGGGGCACCTATCCTGGAATTACTACATTGAAACCTTCGAATTAACATTACTTTTGAAATCGGAGCACGCTGTATTTGCTATTGTATGACGAACATAGGAAGCCGGTAGGTAAGAGCGATCAATATTGAACTACAGTTTAATTCATAACGACGAACTGCAATATAAGATCACACAGATACAAGATTATATCAACGAATAGCTTCTTATCCTCATAATCCTCATCTTGTCACACATAACGAGTAGCGTCATGGCCACAGAGCGCATGTCGGGCTGCGCCTGTGGCCGATGTGCCGACGGAAGTGTTGTCTATGGGCTATTGTAGCGGTGTTTACACCTTAGCTGATACGTTTTGCACTTTCTTTGGAAGGATTATCCTCAATTCATTATAAATGCGGAACTGAGTCTCCGTTTGATGTATTTTCGACGATGTAACAATCATACGGGGTGAACAAAACACGGTCACTGAGGAAAAGTATCATAATTGATGAGTTTGTTGATAGCAAACCGATGCTTTACTCAAAGGAAGAACTCCTTTATTCAATGATTTTTGAAAACTGGCTGTCTTGTCTCGTCCGAGCATCATCGGCAGGAATCACCTCAGAATAGGTAGACCAGGTAATAATAACCTGCTTTCTCCTGCCGTGACATGTCTCCAACAGTGCAAGTCTCTACATACATTCATACGATCGCGTTTAACTTCATAACATTAGGTAACACCTTCGTCCAATGTTTAGAAAGTTACAACAAAAAAATAAATTGTAAACGAAAGTATCACTAAGTATCTTTTTTTTATCAAATCCCTGCATATCTTCCGTAGGATTCCTTAGTGAAAGTGACACAAACACTTCACACAACAGCGCGCATCAACACGGCGGCGATACTTCCGTCGGAAGCCGTGCGACACTACACGCAGGATCACCGAAGATTAGCAGACGCTTAGCGTAATAGTGTCATTGTGGGCGGCGAGGCACGGGTTTGAACGTATATTATTGTATTTGTAAGCAGAATGAAGGTATTTAGTTCCGTTGCTTATAAAATACTAACTGAATAAATTAGAGAAATGAATTTAACTGTTGGCGGTGATATGTTTTTATAGTTATTTATGCAACTGACGTATAATAAGGGGTATTAAAACACGAATGTGTGTTGAAGACTTTATCTACATCCATGTTATCAATCCTCTATAAAAGGTTCTGAAACAGTTTTTTGCAATACTAATACTCGTATCGAACATGGCGGCCGGCGTCATAGTATACGACGTGAATTCGAATAAGTTCTTTTTTTTAATTACGGCGCTGTTGTAGTGAAACGCGCGTGCATTACAATGTTCTTTTTTAAAAACGAGTTGCATTATGAAATTCATTACAACATTAAAACACCCGTTTGGATGCTATTATGGTTACACTTATATAAAGGATTTATAGCATGGGTGTAGATAAAATTATTTAAAGTTCTAATACAGACTGAACGGGTTTTAATAATTACTTAAATAATGTTTACAGGATAAAACATGTATGAATCTCTGCAATAATTACTGTATACAGGCAGTAATTTTAATCACCGTAGGTACTTACTCATAATTATGAACAACTTTTACTATGGGACCAAACTTTAAATCGTGGAAAAAAAACCAGCTGTTCCCTACATTTATGTTCACATAACTAGTCAAAATGTAGAGAACAGCTGATTTTTTTTTTCGCGATTTCAGGTTTGTTCTCATAGTAAAAGTTGTTCACAATAATGAGTAGGTAGAATGACACCATAAGAGGATAGCGGTGATTAAAATTACACCCTGTACTTATATACAAAAATCTTCTGTTTCATTGAAAAATAAAGGGCAATACCTAACTGAACAACTGTTTTTTTTTTAAATATCCGACTAAAAAGTAGTAGCCTGGGGGTATAGCATCATGTACTGAATAATTTGTGATAACATTTAGCGCGTCGATGTCAATTACACCGTGATAGCAACAGGAGTGCTACGGCTACGTTCGTAGCGTTCGGTGCTACGAGCCGCGCTACGAGACTACGAGCCGCCGACCTCTGTAGGTTCGAGGTTACACTAATAAGAATGTCCTTAGCGTACTATGTTTCTACTATTCAGAGCTAGAATTCATGATTTTTTTATGATTTTTTGTTTTTTTTTTTTTCATGTTAACTATAGATTCAAGTTTACGTTATAATAGACCAAACCTTGTATTAAGACACTGATTATGATGATGATGAATAACATTTGTAGGAAGGGGGTTTCGTCTCGTGAACACAATATTGGCAGAATGATTCCGGTAGGTATGATCAAATATTTTTTCACTAAATAATTAGGTAGGTACTTAGTCATGACAAAAATATTCATCTTTATATACCCTTCTTATATTATAACAAGATCACAAAATTGCAACGATCAATGAAGCGGCAAAGAAATATCAAATTCACTAAAGTTTTTCTACAAAAAAAAAAAAAGTATATTTGTCATCCACTCACCCACGCATTACAGCCGCATTTATAATTTCAATAAAGACATCTTGAGCCGTCTTTACAATAATTCCGCCATAACAATAGTATCTTCAATAAAATACAATAAAGCCGCGGTTTGCCCCTCGCCACTCGACGTCGCGACGATCTCGTCAATCTCGTCAGATGACGTCAATTCTCGTCACTTTGAATCACGAGAACCGGTCAAGTGTGAATGGGTCGCAATTTTGAGACACGTAAGCAATTGTGATTGTGATATTATAAGATATTTATGAAGGTTTTATTGTGGGAGTGATTTTATATTTTTTTAGGTGTTATTGGTAGATTGGTTGTGCAAACTTAATTTTGTTTTTGTACGTAACGTAACTCGAAGTAAAACGTTTGTGGTGCGTCTTGCAAGCAATTATTACATTGAAGATATTTTTATACACCCATAAAAGTGACAGCTATTAGTATCTGCAAAATGTAGGACCAGAGATAATCTGTGGACATTGTAGTTTTTTGATTGATTGAAAGCAGTTAAAAGCAGGTAGGTAAGCATACTTATTCAATTAAGCTTACCTGCCTAACAGCCTTTACAATTATTTAATTTAATTTTATTATTTACTCTTCTCAAAAACCTGTTGTTATAGCAGAAACTGCCCGTATAATGTAACATGTGTACCTATTCGACCTCACAGAAAACGTAAACACTTTATTAACACGAAAATAAGCAATTTCCGCACAATCATAGCATTTCAATGATCAACCGCATCACGCCAACCAACCCAACACAAACACCCCATAACAGTGCCATAAACAGACCAACATAAGCAGACCGCTGCCACACCCCTCACCCACCACAAACTGTGTGACGACAACCAATCACGAGAGCTCTAAATAAACAGGTTGGTTCTAATGACTTCTGTCGAATAGAAATATCATAGAATTGAGAGCGAGACAGACGTGTTATTCGACGTATGTTAGAAAGGGATGGAAGTAGCGATTAAACGCATTTAGGGATTAGAGGTGACGCATGTCGGGAACAGTAATGCTTTGATTCGGGTTCGATTCCCGGCAAATGGGACGTTAATGAGTTGTTTAGTTGACAGATGTCAGAGAGAGTGACGTTGAGTGAAGCTACGAGGTTTAGATTAAGTGGAGGTTATGGAGGAGACTCTGCTAGGGAGATGTCAGGGTTGGTTACCAGCGGCCTTGAGCGGTTAGCTTGCGTGTTGTGTACTGACCTCACTTAGGTCCGTATTCCAGAAGGAAACTCAAGCACTGATCTTTGTTTAAATTAAGTTTAAAACTAGTTTCAACCAATCAAATGGCTTGAATCTAGTTTTAAGTCATGCTTGAGTATTGAGTGACGTTCTGTAATACGGACCTTAGTGTACTTTTTGTCACGTAGGTACTAATAAGTAGGTATCCCTAGAAAACATTCTACAAATAAGTTGTTTTGAAAAATACTTACCGCTTGTTGTACTTACGGGCGAAAACTAACATGAAATACGCTATACCGGATGACTTTTTTTACCGTCTCGAAAAAAATTGGGTAAGTATATTAGGTGAATGGAGTAGAAGCCTATGACATACCTAGTTTTTTTTTTATAGCTTAGACAGAAAAAAATATCTAAGTACCCGTAAATACTACAAATTTGATGTAAACTTTTCATATTTGAACCATAAAAAACAGAAATTTAAAAAAAATCGTTTTAAAATATCGAACAAATCATAAGCAAATGATTAGAATTTTTTTTTTAAGTTAGATATACCATAGGCTTCTACTCCGTTCACCTAATATACCCAATTTTTTTCGATACGGTAAAAAAAGTCATCCGGTATAGGTACTTTGTTGCGCAGAGCACTTTTTGTATCAATTTTTACCCTAGAAAAGTGTTTTCATTGCATCCACATAATAAATAGGTGTAAGATGTGGATTTGAGGAAAGAACAGATTGGCACAAAAAAAAGGCGTTTTGAAAAGTCACTCCTCAGTAACTTTAATCTTGGTACCTAAGTAAGAAACACACACTTTACATATTAAAATTTCTCCTATCTTCAAATCAATTACTTAGCAAAACGAGCATCATAAACTTCCATGCTATTTTAAACCCTACTCCCTAACCCTAAATCCCAACTTCCTTTACCATCTCTCTCAAGTGATCTGTGCCTAATCAGTTTATTATCTAAAGAGCTACCGACTGTACCTACCTACCTACCTACCTACCTACCTACCTACCTACCTACCCATCATATCTGATGCGATCCCGGCAAGTGATAAGAAGCCAACACGTCCACAAGTGTCATTATGATATTGACACTGATATCACACAAAGCGATGTGATATCTGATGAGATGGTGATATCTTTGTGTGATGGCAGATTAAGGGTTGAGGAGTGAAGATTAGGGGTGATTACTGATTAGCTCTTTTTGTAGTGTCAGCAGGGGTTGGAGAGATAACGGTTATCAAAGTGTATTAGTACCTGATTAGAGTACGCAGGCCGGAAGCTAGTACCTACCACCTACTTTGTTAAAAATATACTACTTGTTTGGTTAGCAAATGGACGCACAGATATGGGAACAATTTATTTGTGATGACTACTTCGTGGTGAAAACTCTTTACAAATCCAATGCAGTATACAGGGTGTAAGGGACAGCCCTCCGCAAACTGATAGGGTGAATTCAGTATATCATACTAAGATGACCGGTACATGAAATTTTTTCAGGAACGTTAAGGGAATCCTAAAACCTGATTTGTTTGTGTTTTTGTGCACAAATCGGAGCGTCTATTACTGGTTGGGAGGGGAAGGTAATAGGTATGCGATGAGTTCGATGAACTCTGTAGCTAGACAGAAAGTGAACAGCTGATTTCACGCGTCGTTGGTTAGAGTATTTCAACATCCATTGCTGGTTTTTTTTTTGCAGTTTTTTTTTACATAAATGAAGTGCTGCGAACACACAATGCAATTTTACGTTGAAATAATGAAAATGTAACTGAATTTTTTTTTGAAAAAATGAAATTTTCCGGAGAAAATTTCCGGTGGATTATGATTCAAAATGAGGAGCTGAATGCACCCTGTTAGTTTGCGGAGGGTTGTCCCTTACACCCTGTATTTTCAAACAATCATTACCTACTCTAGCAACAGTATTGAACTCAACCCATAAACAACTAACAATTTATAAATTCAAACATATTTCTTAACATCAAGTACTTACCTACGTCACAACTCACAACCCTAGGCGAACTTAAAACAACAATAACTTTAATTCATTACTTTGAGCGGTACGCACTTACCTACACTCAACAGCCGACAATGTACCGGCAGTACGCAATACGACAATCAACACAAGTTCTTACTTCAAGTGCTGAACTTAACAACAGTCGGAGTTAGGGCACTAATACAATACGCGAGTTTAGTGCGCACTAAACAATATGCGGCGCGACTCATTGTTGGGTAAACATCTCGTTAGAGACGGTACAAACAATTGTAAAAATATGTCGTTGTATTTAAGTAGTTGAATTTATTTATAAATTAGTAGGTACCTAGAGGTATGTTTATGTTATGAAGTTAAATAAATCATAAACTATTTAGACAAGCTTAATTTGCCCGTTTTACGGGCATGACTCCTCGTGGTTACAATGTCAGCCCTTGGGTAATTTTAAAATACGAAGTCGCAAATAAAAAGTGTTAGTGGGTAATCTTTGAATTTGAACCTAAAAATAAATGTGATTAGATTCAGCCGATAGATCTAAGTTAGGTGAACAATATACAACGTGTAACGTTAAATGCGCAAAACCTCTTAAGGGGTCATTGTACTCATCATTATGAACTTTTTCTATGGGACCATTCGTCAAAATGTACTGAACAGCTGATTTTTTTTTCGCGTTTTCATGTTTGGTCCCATAGTAAAAGTTGTTAATAATGATGAATAAAATGACCCCTTAAGAGGTTTTGCGCATTTAACGTTACACGTTGTACCTATATCAAATCATTCATAAACCGTTGCAATTATTATTTGTTTATTTATTTTTTTTAAATCGCACACAATAAGGTACAAAGGCGGACTTAATGCCTTAGAATAGAATAGAATTTAAAACGTTTAAATTTGTCTCCAGTATTACAGCTAGTAGTAGTGGTACATACACAAAACTATAATACCGGAAGCAAAAGGTTTAAGCGTCAGCATTATGCTTAGGTCCCCTAGCAGGTTGCTAAGCGCTGGTTTTCAGCTCAAATCCTTGACTCCTGTTTACAAAAATAAATAAAAAAGAGGTACATTTAGCAAAAATGGATTATTAAGAAATGATAATTATTGCATGATGATCATACATTAACATTACATTAATTGGCATTAGGCATTCTCTCCTAGTTAAGGCTTGTCCGTCGCAAAAAGCGCGGTCACTGTCGGACTGCATAGAAAAGAAAGAGAAGCGCGATGACACAACGCTTGCAAAATATGAAGTAATTACCGATTTACAAAAAATCTGTTGATTAAACTAAAAAAGTAATGACAAGAAATCATTCCTTATTAGCTTGTAAAGAACTGTATAAATTTATGAACACTTTTAATAAAAGCTGTAGGAGTAATATGGTAACAACTTAAAAAAAATAGACCGAAATAGACCTGTATTTAGGTTTTTTTTCCTTAGTTCTACAAACTAAAATAGATTTCGGGACACATGAAATTACTTCTTATGTATTGTAGATTACTGTGTATTTTTCCTATGAGAAAGATGCTATAGTTACTGTAAAACATGGTTACAAAGTTACTTAGTTTCGACGTATTTTAGGAAGGAGCAGCCTTAACAAAGTGTGGTGATGAGATTAGATGGCATCAGGTGCTCTGTTTGAGAGGAACAGTGATAAAAAAGGATATTTAAAATACATTCTTTCTCCTTGTGCGGTGTGCCAGACAACGACTGACTTACTTAGTGGTTTCGCTGTAGGTACCTAAGGTCTCTGTCTGCTAACTCTAAGGACGAAGGAGCAATAAACTAATAGAAGGAGGCACATCTCTTTAGTCTGACTTTGGACTAAAAGCATTGCTCATGCCACGGAAAAATAAAACGAGTCGTGGTTATCGTCTATCGTTTGATTACAATTCTTTGAATCCTCATAAAAAATCTGCATCTAAAAATTCAATTCTTTCGATCTAACCCACCTCCGCCAGCAATTAATTCTTTAAACAAACACTCCGCGGCGGGGGTCCCTGCGACCGTCAGTTACTGGGGTATAGCGACCACACGAGCATATTCCGCGGGTTAGTCGTGCGAGCGAACTATTGTCCTACTAATTGCCGCGATATAAGTGACATAACCCTCCCGCGCTACTTAATGTTAGGGGCAGGAAAGACCCCTTGTTTTTTATTTGTTTGACGGTTAGGTTTTAAGATTTGTTTAGATTTTTTTTCGTGTTTGATGATTTCGTAGTTGTTGAAATATTTCTTCACTTAACATTCAGTTAAGAACATTACAAAGAGAAACAAAAACTTCTCTAATATCATGACATTCAACGTCACAGGTTTTAACCGTTACTGAAAGATGGCGTCGATTGGCATAAGATTGAGTGAGCAAAAACGTTAATTTCATCATCATAAACATCATAACAAAACCTGAAGCACATTCAACAATTCCTTCATACAGCAAAAAAAAATTGTAAAGAAAAAAAAAACCGTTTTCACAATCTCCGAAGCACCTTTCCAATTTTGCGATTCAAAAGCACTCATAATTTATATCGTCGTCTGTTTGCGGCCGATTCCTTGACAATGGTAGTTTGTGGGGAAATAAGGGCGGCGTCAGACGCAGCGACAGTAAGCCACGCCGCGCCGCGACGCCCCAACGCAACGCTTTACAATTTACTTAAAACAAGCACAATAGTAGATCGCGCTTTGTTGCGTCCGCGACACGACACCACAAAGCGCGGGCGCGGCCGGGTCACACACCCACGCTTAGATGTTTGAAAGCGACAATCAGGATCAATTTTTAGAATTGGTGCATGGCTGGGTGCCATCTTTCATTTCTATGATTACAATTCTGCTAAATAAAACTAGGTACTGTTAACTATCTTCTAGACCTTGCAATGACATATCCAAACTTCTTATTATTTCAATCGATGTTTTTATTCCAAGTTCTTTTAGAACCCAACTGCTAAAAAAGTTAAGTCAGTTTTTCAATAATACTAATAATGCCAATTCTCTTGTTACAGATTTAACACAACTTCAATCAAAATACGAAGATGCAGCCCTTCCAATCAACAGCTCGGCCCGAGGGTCCCCGGGAGTCTTCCCCCGAGCGAGCCAAGTCTCCCGATACCCCCACAGCACCAGTCCTCAACTTCTCCATAGCACGACTCATGGAACCTGACAGGAAGAAGTCAGTGTCTCCTGAGCCACCACCACCACCAGGGTTCCTGTCTTACGGGGCACAGCTTCTAGATTCAGCGTTTAAGCAGTACATTCCAGCGGCGAGAAGACAGCTCGTGTCGCACTATCCTCTGCTGTACTACGGTCCTGACCTCGTGTCGCTGACGTACGCCCATCAGCTGCACCTGCCCCGCCCTCCGCCGCCCACATCTCCCGTTCAGCGTCCGCCAAGCCCTCGACCGCCAGCGGCAGACCATGCCGTCTCATCCACCACAGGACCAACTCCTTCTCCAGCGAAGAACAAAAGCTTCGCTTGTGGCGACTGCGGCAAGGTGTTCAACGCGCACTACAACCTCACCAGACACATGCCGGTGCACACGGGCGCCAGGCCCTTCGTCTGCAAGATATGCGGCAAGGGGTTCCGCCAGGCCTCCACCTTGTGTCGCCACAAGATTATACACACTTCAGAGAAGCCACACAAATGTTTGACTTGCGGGAAAGCCTTCAACAGATCGTCAACGCTGAACACGCATGCCAGGATCCACGCTGGTTACAAGCCCTTCGTCTGCGAGTTTTGTGGTAAAGGGTTCCACCAGAAAGGCAACTACAAGAACCACAGACTGACGCACAGCGGGGAGAAGGCTTACAAGTGCAGTATCTGCAACAAAGCCTTCCACCAGATCTACAACCTGACCTTCCACATGCACACGCACAACGAGCGGAAACCTTTCACCTGCAGTATCTGTGCTAAAGGTTTCTGCAGGAATTTTGATCTCAAGAAGCATACCAGGAAACTGCACCTTGGAGCTGGGAGCTCCAACAATGGAGACTCTTCTTTAGACACGCAGGATGAATCCACACAAGAAGCGACCACCAGCCCTGTGGAAGACGCAAGTAGGGTGGCCTTCAGGCCATTCTTGGGCTCCTCATATCCTCGCATCCTGGACCCTTCGCGGATGACTGCGCCCAACACTTTCTTCTCAAAGTTATTGTGACCCGGGGCTAGTTACTTCAATGGTTACGGAGACAACAAGGAGTGAATTGATGAAGGATTTGATGATAGAAGAACTGTAATTTTGTGATTATTTGCTAAGATATAGAGTTAAGTAGTTCTCACAGGTAAATCGATCAGTTTTCTGGTAATATTAATGTTAAGCCGTCCTTTGATTTGTGTGTCGCTGTTGTGACATCATAGAGGAGTTATTTAGGCTTTGAATATAAATGTTTGTACATAATATTTGAGAAATTGTCATCAATGTCTTTCGAAATACCTACTCAGAGAAACTTAATAAAATTAGAAAATAATGTAGACAATCTGGAATTTATCTATGTAACAATAATAATAGAGAATTGCGCTGTAAATAATTATATTGTAAATAATTTATTAGTTATAATTAGTTTATGTAAGTAAATAATTATATCAGCCATTAGATATCGTTTGTAATTACATTTTTTGTGATTTAGAAATGTCGCTCGTATATGTCCTAATCATAATATTTCATGGTTCTTTTAAAAATCTACAAAACATAATAAAGTAACCGCCGAGAATTACCTACTTAGTTACTAACATATTCAAATTTTAGTGTTTCGCCCTAAACGACCACTGTTAATAAACTTTGGACCACATACAGCCAACTCCAGACAGATTTAGTAATTAAATCTCCATATATTTTTTTTAATCTTGAATAATACCTTCGATTGTGTACTTACTGACTCACATTATCGTGTTTGAATATTTAGAGTGAGATTTAAATTATTTTAGGTAAATACATTTTTTGCCACAAATGAAGTGATCATAATTAGCCTGTACATAATAGTGTTATTTTAGGAAAATAATAATAATTACCAAATGCAATATTGAGTGTAATTAATAAATATATATGCGCTGTGAAATCTACTAAATCGTTTATTTGCACCCTCACCCTACACTGTCTACAGTATGTGGAGTTTAACTATTTATGTAAAAAGTCATATACACTACATAACATAACATCACGACCGTGTTCGAAGTGTCAGGCAGAGGTGTAGGTACCCATATCTATTACACCCACATCTCGCCAGATATGATTAATGCCCGGGTTCTGAGGTTTTTAAACGGAGTGTATCCATCCGATAGTCATTATTGAAATTTAATGAAATGAAATTTGGTTCGATATCGTGTTTCAGAACACTTCGCTATGGAAGGAATTCGCTTAAATAGATAATTTTGTGGAATCAATAGCTATTGAGAGTTTAAACTCCGTTTAAGAATTCTTCAGAAGCGCCGCCATATTAACAACTCTTTGACAGTTCCTAACGTGGGACAGTCCATCTATTTCTACATCTTCATCTATACGTATATTGTACCTATGTATGAAAATATAGAATTAAGTTTGGTCAGCAATAGCTGTACCTACTTATTAAGTTTGGTCAGCAATAGCTGTACCTACTTATTAAGTTTGGTCAGCAATAGCTGTACCTACTTATTAAGTTTGGTCAGCAATAGCTGTACCTACTTATTAAGTTTGGTCAGCAATAGCTGTACCTACTTATTAAGTTTGGTCAGCAATAGCTGTACCTACTTATTAAGTTTGGTCAGCAATAGCTGTACCTACTTATTAAGTTTGGTCAGCAATAGCTGTACCTACTTATTAAGTTTGGTCAGCAATAGCTGTACCTACTTATTAAGTTTGGTCAGCAATAGCTGTACCTACTTATTAAAACTTAAACCGTCTCCGAAAATGAAAGCGGTTTATTACGGGTCTAAAAAACTACCAAAATAATTTACTCTAATTTATTTACCAAACAGAAATAGTTCACGTACGAAATGCCGGCAGCTGCCGCTTCCAGGCGTGGGGTAGGCAGAGCTATAACAATGGAGTTCAATCATAATGATCGCAAGTGAACAGTTAAAGGCGGGTCAGTGCGCGCGCTCAGTCCGCGCAAATTATAACCTTGAACTTTAAACTGTGGTGCTCAAGCTTGTGTCGAGGTTTTTTGAATCATTGAGTCTACAAATGAACTAGTAGCCTCTATTTCCGAAAGTCTCTGCTTCAAAAGGTTTGTATAGTGCGTGCCAAATAAGAATAGTACTGTCAAGACGCCATTTTGTTCCGCAATACTATAGCAATACTCGCGAACTTCATTACCAATGCGTACTAATTTGACTGCTATCGAGTGAAGTTGGCAGCAAGCGCGATCCTATTCTTATTTGGCACGCATAGTACGGGTTCTTTACAACTTTCAAATCGCACTTGTGCACATTTTAACGAGCCTTTTCTTAGAACAAAGTTAAAAGCCTTGGACTTACTTACGTACCTAAAAATTTAAACTGCGAGTATTTTGGCTGGCACTTGCTCCCTGGGTGCACTAATGGATACTATAAAGCAGTACTGTTAGGTTAGAGCGTTATTTAAAAGGAAACGCATTAGACTTCGAACGACCGCTTTTTTCACGACACAGAGATCCGAGAGTTTTGAAGCATATTTTTAATCCATTACTTCATAGGTTTAATTTAAATTCGTCTGCTCAACAAAGTAACGCAATGAACTTGGCTGAACTGTCAAAATGAAAGAATATGCTATCAGTTGTCATTTTATGACGTTTTAACCTGCCGGTTTCCTCACGATGTTTTCCTTCACCGTTTTGAGAGCAGCGGTGATTAAATAATTTACACAAAGAAAGCGCCTGTCTTGGTTTGAACCTACAACTCGTAAGTCACGGCCTTACCACTGGGCTACCACTGCTCCGTTCGCTGTAGGGAAAAGTTAAAAAAAAAACTTTGAGAACCGCTACCTAACGGTAATCAGCACAAAGTCAACTTCACGTAACCCGAGCCTCTTACAATTCATAATCGTGTGTTATTTAGTACTAAATAATAGTTGAAATAATATCGCGCTGCGCTTTTGTGCGCCTGCGCATTGTAGCGGCCGGAAGTGACGTGGCGGGTGCGCGGGCAACGGCTCCGCGCCATATTGTTTCCGCCACAATGGCAGTCAGCAGATTTTAATTAAAACGGTTGGTATTTAGTATTGTTTTGTTTTGAGTCGGCATGATGGTTGCGGTACAGCAATGCTCTTCTGTAATCATCTCACCGTGAAAACCTAAGTGAAGTGAGCGTGGAGTGAACTGTCAGTGTCATTCCACCTGATGCTAGGGATGGACCAAGCACATTTTTACAGTCATAATCGAGATTTTAATAATATTTTTTACGTTGTTCTAGTGATCATTTATATTATTTTTAAAGCAAGCAAACAAACATTGATTTAAGTGTCTAAACATAGAAAAAATTGAAAAAATTAAAAAAAAAATGTTTTTTGCGTGAATTTCTATTTGACTATTTTATTTTAAAACCCCCTAAATAGTAATGTTTATACACCATACATACTAGGTTACAAATAATATAAAATCATTATGTAGTTATAAAATTCGCATAAAAAATATAATTAAAATCTTGATTAAGATTGTAAGTACCTAAATGTAACTTGGTCAATCCCTAGCATCCGTGGGATGACACTGACGGCTCACTCCACGCAAGTTTTCACGGTGAGATTTTTACAGAATCGACCAGCTGATATGGGTTCTCTTATTATTGCTATGCGCGAGATGCTGCACGTGATTTGTCGACGATTGTCAGAGTCAGATTCGGCGTGACGTTTGTCTTTACAGTGATAGGGTAAGTTGAGAACCTTGCACCTATAGAGCAGTGTACAGTTGCTGCAGGTTGATAAGTTAAGAAAGAAAGTTAACAAAAATAAATAGGTAATATTAGTCGATTCGACCTAGAATAGTACCTAGAATAAAATGACTTTACTAGAATAGGAAGTAGGTATTAAAAATTAAGCAATGACAGAATTTATAAATTAAATATGTTGTACACGTGCTGCTCACGTATTCACAAATATTGCAATGGACGATGTTTCAGCAGCTTCGTTCCAGATGAACTTTCTCCTATGTTATGTTGGATCAAGAAACAGAGGGCCTGAGGGTCTAGGGTCTAGGGTGGTCTGGCTTAGGCCTTCTCCACGTTTCTTATCGAGAAAGCTACCATCAGACTTGAGCTATCAGAAAGCTACCATCAGACTTGAGCTATCAGTTTGTATAAGTAGAACAAGACGTAGACTTGATTGGCGCAGTCTATTGTTGATTGAGAGAGCTACCATCAGACTTGAGCTATCAGTTTGTATAAGTAGAACAAGACGTAGACTTGATTGGCGCAGTCTATTGTTGATTGAGAGAGCTACCATCAGACTTGAGCTATCAGAAAGCTACCATCAGACTTGAGCTATCAGAAAGCTACCATCAGACTTGAGCTATCAGTTTGTATAAGTAGAACAAGACGTAGACTTGATTGGCGCAGTCTATTGTTGATTGAGAGAGCTACCATCAGACTTGAGCTATCAGTTTGTATAAGTAGAACAAGACGTAGACTTGATTGGCGCAGTCTATTGTTGATTGAGAGAGCTACCATCAGACTTGAGCTATCAGAAAGCTACCATCAGACTTGAGCTATCAGAAAGCTACCATCAGACTTGAGCTATCAGTTTGTATAAGTAGAACAAGACGTAGACTTGATTGGCGCAGTCTATTGTTGATTGAGAGAGCTACCATCAGACTTGAGCTATCAGTTTGTATAAGTAGAACAAGACGTAGACTTGATTGGCGCAGTCTATTGTTGATTGAGAGAGCTACCATCAGACTTGAGCTATCAGAAAGCTACCATCAGACTTGAGCTATCAGTTTGTATAAGTAGAACAAGACGTAGACTTGATTGGCGCAGTCTGAAAGCTACCATCAGACTTGAGCTATCAGTTTGTATAAGTAGAACAAGACGTAGACTTGATTGGCGCAGTCTGAAAGCTACCATCAGACTTGAGCTATCAGTTTGTATAAGTAGAACAAGACGTAGACTTGATTGGCGCAGTCTATTGTTGATTGAGAGAGCTACCATCAGACTTGAGCTATCAGAAAGCTACCATCAGACTTGAGCTATCAGTTTGTATAAGTAGAACAAGACGTAGACTTGATTGGCGCAGTCTATTGTTGATTGAGAGAGCTACCATCAGACTTGAGCTATCAGAAAGCTACCATCAGACTTGAGCTATCAGTTTGTATAAGTAGAACAAGACGTAGACTTGATTGGCGCAGTCTATTGTTGATTGAGAGAGCTACCATCAGACTTGAGCTATCAGAAAGCTACCATCAGACTTGAGCTATCAGTTTGTATAAGTAGAACAAGACGTAGACTTGATTGGCGCAGTCTATTGTTGATTGAGAGAGCTACCATCAGACTTGAGCTATCAGAAAGCTACCATCAGACTTGAGCTATCAGTTTGTATAAGTAGAACAAGACGTAGACTTGATTGGCGCAGTCTATTGTTGATTGAGAGAGCTACCATCAGACTTGAGCTATCAGAAAGCTACCATCAGACTTGAGCTATCAGTTTGTATAAGTAGAACAAGACGTAGACTTGATTGGCGCAGTCTATTGTTGATTGAGAGAGCTACCATCAGACTTGAGCTATCAGAAAGCTACCATCAGACTTGAGCTATCAGTTTGTATAAGTAGAACAAGACGTAGACTTGATTGGCGCAGTCTATTGTTGATTGAGAGAGCTACCATCAGACTTGAGCTATCAGAAAGCTACCATCAGACTTGAGCTATCAGTTTGTATAAGTAGAACAAGACGTAGACTTGATTGGCGCAGTCTATTGTTGATTGAGAGAGCTACCATCAGACTTGAGCTATCAGAAAGCTACCATCAGACTTGAGCTATCAGTTTGTATAAGTAGAACAAGACGTAGACTTGATTGGCGCAGTCTATTGTTGATTGAGAGAGCTACCATCAGACTTGAACTATCAGAAAGCTACCATCAGACTTGAGCTATCAGTTTGTATAAGTAGAACAAGACGTAGACTTGATTGGCGCAGTCTATTGTTGATTGAGAGAGCTACCATCAGACTTGAGCTATCAGAAAGCTACCATCAGACTTGAGCTATCAGTTTGTATAAGTAGAACAAGACGTAGACTTGATTGGCGCAGTCTATTGTTGATTGAGAGAGCTACCATCAGACTTGAGCTATCAGAAAGCTACCATCAGACTTGAGCTATCAGTTTGTATAAGTAGAACAAGACGTAGACTTGATTGGCGCAGTCTATTGTTGATTGAGAGAGCTCAGTCGCGTGGGTTCGATTCTCTACCTGAAACTTTCAGCCAGAGTGGGGATACGCCAGAAGCTATCCAAGGAACACCATTCTACACACGACACACATTCCATATAGGCCATATAATCCATATAGTCTATCATTAAATATGGTGTACATAATAAAGTCATATTCTATTTAACTATCCATCTATGAAAATAAGTATTATTTATGAAAACACATTTGTTCACAACAGACAAGATCTCAATGTTGACGACATCTAATATCCCGACCATTCCGAATCTCCTGACCTTCCTGAATACCGTGATGTCACGGTGCGTGACAGACGCTGGTGACAGCGTGCCTTGTTAGCGGGACTGTGGCGCGGCGCCCGGCGGGGTAGCGGCACAGTACAGCACACAATAGGTAGACGATACCGAAGGACCACTCCCATTCGTTATTTTTCCTCTTCAAATTTCAGATTAGCCAGTGCTATTAGATTTGACTGCGGACCTAGCTGCCAAGACTCATTCTGAAGTAGCATCTTATATGCCTTCGATTTCAAATTCACCTACAGGTCGCTACTGACGGATTATGTTTTAGAATAGACAAGTTCAGTACCTAAGGTATGAGAACCTTCCAACTTTCTAGTTATCATGCATCACGCTTTTTGATGGATCTGTTCTGCAAAAAGTAGTCACTGCTGTAGATATCAAAAAGGCTCCTTCACGTGTGTTAGTTCCGCATTGCGTAGAAAAGTGGGCTTTTTGATCTTTCCTCTCATGTGCCAGCACCATGCGACGCGGAGCCAGCGTGACTCGTGACACGCAGCCAATTTGAAGAGGTTTCGGTAATAATCGTGTCATCAGCAGAGTTCGTAGTGCGTATACAGCCCCACTATCGACACTGAAGTTTTAATGTACCTAGATGTTGTAGCAAAAGTTAATCCCAAGTATGAATCTTGGGTAGAAGACATTCGTCACGCGTTATCTACCGGTAATTATAAGGAGTCATTTTGGGTAATTTTGATTGGCAGTTTTGTTGGAGGATCTTCTGTGTACCGTACTTAGACGAGTTTAAATCTTTACCCTGGTTAACACTAACATAAATTCAATGAGTGTTGTTTTCTTATCACTGAACATTCGCACGTTTACCAAATGCAAAATGAGGTTGCTGGAGCATGGCTCTTCAGTAGGTATTACTTACTGGAGCATGGCTCTCCAGAAGGTATTACTTACTGGAGCATGGCTCTCCAGTAGGTATTACTTACTGGAGCATGGCTCTCCAGTAGGTATTACTTACTGGACCATGGCTCTCCAGTAGGTATTACTTACTCAGAAACACTTGTCAACATGTTTCCATTAACTCAACACAGGTATACCTGACAAAGGTAGCCGATCGAACGAACGAGTAGGTATAGTCGCATTGTCACGCTGCGCTGTTATAATTAGGTAAGTATAATAAATTGAAATAGTGCTACAACAAATTCTTGCAACCTCAAAACAGATTAAAACTATACAAACACAATTTAAAATAACAAACATTCATTATGACATAACCCTGTATCTTTTATACCAACCCTTCAAAAAGCATCACGAAACATCCACAGATTGTCTAAACATCATCCCGCCAGTCAAGCTACGAGCCTGATTCAAGCTGACAATGAGCACGGGGCTGTGAGGGACGCGCTGCCAGGCTACGGGGCTATATGGCGCGTCGCGGCTGCGGGGCTCTTGTGAGGAGCATATTGCGCGAGTTTTTTGTTGCCCCGCGCGGGGACGAACAATGAAAACGAATCTGCGAACTCTTGACGTTGCCGCGGGCGGGGCACAGACTATGATGCAGAATGGATACAGCGTGAATCACAGGTTAACGAGAAATTGGTAAGTGATTATGTAAGCATCTAGTACCTCATGTACCTACTTACATCTTAACATCTAGTACCTCATGTACCTACTTACTCAAAATTAGATCATAAGACTGTAACTTACTACCTAATGTAGAGCATCGGCAAGATAATGTAGGTACCTATTTGTTCTGTTCATAATGTCTAGTAGTACGAGAGGTACTGACCAAAATTTTTGTCTTATCGTTTTACGACCAAAACCGTATAAAATCGATAGATCTGGTTATTCTGAATACAAAAATCCTAATTTCAGAAATTTTCCGCGTCACGTCTGACCTGACCGCACCTTCAAATATGTCAAAAAAAATTACCAAACTGTTGCATAGCAATCTGTCTGATTTTCAGAATGTAGTGAATGATAAATTTTAGATACCGAAAACACAATTTTCAGAAACCAGTAGTATCACACGTACCCAGGAGACCATTTGAGAAAATTAAAAACCGGCCCAGTGCGTGTTGGACCACGCACAATGAAGGGTTCCGTAGTTGAAAAAAAAAAATTATCCCAAAAACAAACTTAACATTGGATTCCAAAAAAAATTTGTAGGTATGTCTTAAAATTATAAATTCACAATTTTCGGACTTTTTCCTTTACTTGTGCTGGGAGACTTTGCTTCTTGCCAAATTTCATTATTCTAGGTCAACGGGAAGTACCCCATAGGTTTTGATTTACTTGCGAGTATCAAATTATGTCGCTTATACGGCCGTATGTTTTTATTGCATTAACTTAGAAGCTTGAGTTTTTTAGAACTTCAAGAGACCACAGACTTACGTATTTGATATTAATTTCAACTTGATACCTCCACGCGTTCCTGAGAAAAAGGGTCTTGACAGACTGACAGACAAGCAAGTGATCCTATAAGGGTTCCGTTTTTTCCTTTTGAGGTACGGAACCCTAAAAATGAGGTAGAAAAAAAAACCCATAGCAACCCGCCTAAAAATCTTGTTTTCAGGTGAACATTGGTCAGTTGATGTGAATAAATAAATTTTCAGAAGAAAGTGTGAGCATCGTATGCCTTGAAACCATTTTGAACGTGTCGAAAAATTTTACCGATCGGTAATATTATAACAATCTGTCTAAAAACTGTTGGACATGATGAAAAAGGTTGTCCAGATGTAGAAAAAAAATATATCAGACAAATTTAGTGTTACACCTTACTAATCAGACAACTTTTCAATCGTCAAAATTATTCAAAATTCATGTTGCTGTCTATCGCCCAAATAAATAAGTTGCAACTCTTCGATGTCATTGCTCTGATCACTTGACGTCGAACTATCAAGGACATTCCTGAGAAATAGTAGAATCTCTTGGAATCCTTACATCCGTAAAATTTTTATAACAAGTTGAATGAATCCTTTGTCCGTATACCATGTGGTAACTCAATGTCGGAGTAAATCGACTTCCACGCAAAATGCTTTTTACTTCGATAGTCAGCTACTTCTGTACACTTTTGCAAACATATGTAAAAGGTTAGCCATTTTTCATACAAGACCGCACAGAACAATTCAATATAACCTTACAATCGGTGGAAACAACTTGCCGACGCTTGCGCTAGTAGTGAAGCGACAGATAGGAGCCTAACAAGCTACACACGTTTGCCGGGCGACTCCGAAACTTTCTTTTGGTTTTTTGGAATTATAGGTGACATGGTGACATTTAAAACTTCTGAAAACAGATGGCCAATTCTCGTACTTAAAAACGTTCACAATCTCATGCCAGCGTCAATCAAATGTCAAAAATGTAGGTAAACGCTATACAATTTTTGACAGATTGAGACTGAGATGAGATTGCGAACGAAAAACGAGAAAAAATACGAGAATTGTCCCCCAGGTTTTTGGTAACCCAGATAACTAAACAAAAGATTTAAAAAAAATTGAACCAGGTTGCTATGATACAAGTCGGTAAATTTTTTTGACATTTTTGAAAATGCCCTCACGCTACATGTGACGTGCAAAATGTCTGTAAACAAACTTTTTCGTAATAAAATTACGACACCTACGTACATTTTTAATATCAGACATATTGTGATGTAACCATCTGCTTATTTTTTTTTGACATAGCAGAAATGGACTCCCATAAAACTTGTTCCTGACCCACGCTGCCCACTGAGACGGGTTCAAAATCATCTAAACTAACGATTTTATAAGGTTTTCGGCCGTAAAACGATGTGACATGGTTTTGGTCATGGCCTCTCGTACTATAGGTCATTTCAGACTGTAAGTCAACTGTAAGTATCACAGACTTATATAAGTCTGTGGTAAGTATTATAGAATCCAAGTTTCCTAACGATATATTAAATTATCATCCATTCTAAATTAAATTATTGGTGATACAAAGCGATCTATAATCTACATAAATTAGGTAATATTAGTTTGCTATAGTATATTACCTAAGTACGTACTTGAATCTAACCAGACAAATAAATAACAACACCACACTCGAGCGTCCCGTCTGCAGTACCTACTTGCTCATGCAGTGGGTACTTACTCTGTCCGTGATTACGAGATCCCCGAGCACTCATGAATATTGTTTATGATCAGCTCAGTGGAGTGCAGCTAACATAAAGCTTATTGGTGCTGTCGGTTCATTAACTAATGTTTATTGTTTATTAACTGTTACTGTTAGGGTCAAAGTCAATACAAACGAGTTAGAACCGGGGAAATTACATTGCAAGGGTCGTCAGGGTTATCAATATGAGATTAAAAACAGTTGATTGGGAGAGCTAGTAGGCTATTACATTTCAAAATGCGATAATGTGCTGTTGTTAAAGAATGTTTTTTTTAGAGACAGATCATATAATTTTATAGCATTAATGTTAGAATATGTTTTGGTATATCGTCAAATGTGCCAATAAAAAAAAAACCTTTCAAGAGCGAGTCGGACTTGTGCATCGAGGGTTCCGTTCCGATTTCTGAAAAAGTGTGCTATTTAGGCATCGTTTTATTTTTCCTGTAATTTACGTAAACTTCTATCACATAGAATAATTTCTGATTTTTCTCTATGCAAACTTCGGAGATAAGGGGGGGTAACGGTATTTTTTTTACACTTTTCATCAAAAGTCGAAAACTATGAGGCTTAAAAAAAAAAACCGGCCAAGTGCGTGTCGGACTACGCACAATGAAGGGTTCCGTAGTTGGAATTAAATTAATTATCCCAAGAACAAACTTAACATTATAGTTGAAAAACATGTTCTCCTAATATTCCAACAGTAAATGTAAGTTAGTACTCACACTATTGAGAGATTTACCATGTTTTTTTATGACCACAAACTTCTTATAGGTTTTTTACTATTTTCTGTATTTTTTTCAAAATTTTAGCATCAGCAGTTTCGGAGATAGGGGGGGGGAACGGTCAATTTTCGTCTATTTTCTTAAATAACTTTAAAACTATTTATTTTAAAGTTATAAAAAAAATATATTTGAGACCCTCATAGTAAGCACTTTTATTCATTAAGTTACATGTTACAGTTTGCAAAACTTTTTTTTTTTAATTTTGTTATTTGCCCCCTAAAATTGACCCCCATGTTCAAAATTCATTTATTTACTTTAGCCGTACATGTTTGGGTCACAAAAATCCATATGTATACCAAATTTCAACTTAAACCGTCCATTAGATTCGGAGCAAATTGGCTGTGACAGACATACAGACACACAGACAGACACACGAGTGATCCTATAAGGGTTCCTTTTTAGGGAAACCTGAAAAGGAACCCTTATAGGATCACTCGTGTGTCTGTCTGTCTGTCTGTCTGTCTGTCTGTCTGTCACAGCTGGATATCTCAAGAACTACTAATGCTATCAACTTGAAATTTAGAATAGTTTTAGATGACATTTACCCAACTATTTTGCAAATAAGAAATAAATTATTATTTTTTTTTTTTTTTGCAACAGGGACTGAAAGGGGTTCTTAAAAAATCAAAGTGGGGTTACTAGGGCATGTGGGGTATCATATTAAAGAGCGCTGTTTGCACATTCTCAAAAATTTTTTTAATTTTTTTTAGGCCGCATAGTTTTCGACTTCTGATGAAAAATGTAAAAAAAAATACCGTTCCTCCCCCCAATTCTCCGAAGTTGGCAAAGAAAAAATCTGAAATTATTTTATGTGATAGAAGTTTATGTAAAGATTACAGGAAAAATAAAACGATGTCTATAAATAGCACACTTTTTCAGAAATCGGAACGGAACCCTCGGTGCGCGAGTCCGACTCGCTCTTGACCGGTTTTTTCCTTTTGAGGTACGGAACCCTAACAAAAAAAAATGTTTGAGAATGTGCACAGCGCAGCAGCGCTCTTTCATATGATACGCCCCATGCCCTAGTAGCCCCACTTCGAATTTTTAAGACAGGCATATATTCACCGCCGGAAACAAAGTGCCATTTTAGTTGTTCGCAGGACTTGAGGAGATGCCCCATCAGGTGGATGGGCGCCGGAGTAAGTTGTTTCCGGTGTGCACTTTCTGTTTGACATTTCCGCAGTTTTTCCGGAATTTAAGGGACCTTTCCAAAGTGATGCCGAGATACTTGCGTGAGTACTGTGGATGACTGGAACTCCTTGCCATTTATTGAGTGTTCGACCCGCTTGTCCGTTACGAAGGTGGAACGCGCATGTATGCGTTTTTAAGGGATTTGGTTTCAGCGCGTTGTCAGCATAATAATGTCTGAGATCTGAGAGGGTGTTGGAAAGGTTGGCTTCAATCTCTTCAAAGTCAGTGGCTTGGCAAGTTACTGCCAGGTCGTCTGCGCACAGAACGCGGGTTGAATTTGTGCTCACCAGTACACTTTTCGCCATCTACTTTTATCATCAAGAAGATTCACTTGAAATCGACGGTTACTTTCTTGTTCTCGTAGAATTCGAGTAAACTTTGGATCCTCTCTTAAGTTGGTAACCTTCCCCAACAAGTGCTGAATGTTAATGGTGTCGTAGGCTGCCGACAAGTCTACAAATAGCCGTCACTTTCCTCGTTTCAAACCCATCCTCGATATATGTTGTCGATGTCGATAATACATGAAAATTGGGTTTTCTCGAATTCCATGATTTTTTTTCCTAGGCTTTATGGGGTGCTTAATTGTTGCAAATGAATCACACTAAGTATCACGACCTGGAAGGAATACGTCAAATTACAATTAGTCACCCTGTGTAGGTAAAATCATCGCATCTGCCTCGCCTTTTCCCAACTATGTTGGGTTGGGCTGCCCCTGCCAGTCTAACCGGATGCAGCTGAATACCAGTATTTTACATGGAGCGACTGCCTATCTGACCTCCACAACCCAGGTGATACGATATCCCTTGGTAAAACATTGGTTGTCAGACTTTCGGGTTTCTGACGACCCTAACGACTGTCAAAGATCCACGAATGACAGCCGGGACCAACGGCTTAACGTGCTTTCCGAGGCACGGAGGGGTGTTGGTATGTAAAGATGGTCACCCATCCACGGACCAACTGCGGCAAGCGAGCGGCTGTTACTACTTAGCCACAAGCCCCTGCCTATAGGTAAAATATGGAAATAAAATAAATCCTTCACAAGTCAAATTGGGCATCCATCGCTCTAGGAAAACAAGTACCTACGGTCTATAAGTTAGATACCTAAAGACAACATCTTGTAAAAATAATCTACTTATGTCAGAAACAGCGTGGAATAGGGAATAAGTTCATGATTAAAAACTAGGGTTTGTAACCATGATTTCAACACAAACCACAGAGCAATAAGAGCTTTGCAAAATAATCCCTAGGGAAAACCGGGAGACTTGCCCAGGTGGGAGAGTTGAGCCACCTTTCAAAATTGTATTTAAATTTAGCGCGAACGAAACGTCAAAGCGTTCATTGCTCGCACGCAAGAGGCCAATCACAAGTATGCAGCGATTTTGCACCATAGCAGTGTTGTTTGTCAATGACGATGTAAAACGTGTTTTTGTTGCTGCGGAGTATATTTTTCTGTTTTATGTAGTTTTGTGATTGCTGTTGTATTTATTGAGGTACGTATTGTGAGTTGCTATTATTATATTGCCAGACAAATGTAGTTTGACGTGTGCTAAGTGTTTTTTCTCTACGATCGGAGGTTTTTCTTTGTCATAACCTAAATGGGGAATTAGTGTGAGCGGGAGAGTTGCACCAGGGTGGTTGCGGGAGACTTGCTCAGTGGTTCATGTCTCCCTGTGCAGGGAAATTATACTTTACTTTGTTTAATTGTTTTTTTTTTTCGGTCTTAATATTATTTATTGTATTTGCAGTGCCAACTTGTATGATGCCTTTTCAATACAAGCCTCCTGAAAATGCACGCAAACGAAAAAACACAAAAGTGGAGTTGCAAAATGCCATAGATGAAATTAAGGGAGGCGCTTCTATTAGACAAACTTCAAATAAATATGGCATAGATAGAAGTACTTTGAGACGATATAAATTAAATGAAGATAAAATTCATAAATTTGAAGAAAAAAACAGTCAATACAAAGCATCACAGGTATTTACAACAGCCGAGGAAAAGCTTCTTGTCAATTAATTGTTTATATAAAAAGTTATTATTGTGATTTTGTTTATTTTGGAACAATTTTACAAAAAAATGTTATGTTAATTACATTTTCTTTGATGGCAGTATTAAAAACAAGTTAATTATTGTATAAGATAAGATATAAAACTATGATTGAAGCTGAAAATGATTTTTATTTTCCCCATAAATAATATGGGCAACTCTCCCCATACCCCGGTTCAAGTGTCCCTGCAGGTGGGGAGACTTGACTCATTTCTCATTTTTTACTAAAATGCCAATAAAATTTTACCTGCGCATTTATTAGCAATACAATTAAGCACAAATGTACCTACTAAAGTAAGGCATCGTATAAGTGTATAATCGATTCTCTAAACCCAATAAACAAGTAATTATAATATTTTATATTAAAAGTGGTTCAACTCTCCCGCACTTCCCCACTTACGCAACACCCCACCATGACACATTCGTGAACTCATATCAATTGTTCACTTACACATTCACTGCTGTCACTCCCTCTCATTCACGACTCTATTTACGTCCAATAAACACGTCTAAAGACATTACGGACTCATCCACCCACATGCAAACATCCAAACATCCCCGCGATCCGTTATCATCCATCGCGAAACATCCACGTAATAGGCTTAGCGACCTCCGGTGTATTGTGCGTTGTACAGAACGCAGGGATTACAGCCATTGTGACATTTTACTCAGAAAACGCGTATTTTGTACAATTTTGAGGAGATTAGTGCACGTATTCTGTAATAATAGGGAATTATTGAAGTTTAATTTTTCATGAGAGTTTAATTCCGAGGATTATGAATGTAGTTTTGTACAATTAAAAAAAAAGACAGGTGACGGTCCGGTAAAAGAAACTTATTATGTGGGTTATTCCAGGAACGTCGTCTTCACATAATAATTAATTAATACAAAATACTGTAAAAAAATAAAAGAGTTTATAAGTATGGAGTTTCTTGTCCATTCTTCTCCATACGAAACTATACCTTTTTAAAAGGGCGTCTAGGATCAATTCTATGTATTTTCTTGTAGGTACTTATATTTTGACGTTCAAAAGTGCCTTTCAATGGCCTACTGGAAATGATTTGAGTTTGACCACTATTGTAACTTTACTTTTTCTATACAATTATTATGTTTTAATTAAAGTAGGTAGCTATTACCTACATCCATGAGGCATTTAATGATAACAGTAAAGTTCACGTTGAGTGACGAGATCAGAGGGAATTAGATACCTATCTTGTATCTTACCTAATACCTATTGTATGTGAAAGTAGGTAACTAAGTAGGTACCTAAATATTCAGAAAGTTAAAATTATAGTTATTTTCCCAGTAATCACAGAAAATACGACCTACCGCAATTTGCCAATAAACAATTCCAGAATAAGCTCGTTCTCTACGAACCAAGAGTCTTTTAGGAGTACAAACCGACATGTGCACAATTTCGCACGATATCTCCAACGAATAGAAAATTATTTCCATTTTTGATCTCTTAGTGTTACTGAACCAATTGATGGAACTTTACTGTAGCAAGCTTTTGTAAATAAAATAGTTAAGTATGTGTTCCTCTACGGATAAACCTGAGTTATTGTTTCTGTACAAACTACTTCAGTTATAATTATTGTGTTACAGCTGTTTATTGTGGAAGGGAGTTTTTTCTTTAAGTACAAAAGTACTAATTACTAATTTTTAATTTTTCACCTTATGATGTATACGGATCTAGCTAGTACCTACTTAGTTGTAGAGCTAGTCTGTTGAGGCTACTAAGTTGTAGAGCTAATCTGTTGAGGCTACTAAGTTGTAGAGCTAGTCTGTTGAGGCTACTAAGTTGTAGAGCTAGTCTGTTGAGGCTACTAAGTTGTAGAGCTAGTCTGTTGAGGCTACTAAGTTGTAGAGCTAGTCTGTTGAGGCTACTAAGTTGTAGAGCTAGTCTGTTGAGGCTACTAAGTTGTAGAGCTAGTCTGTTGAGGCTACTAAGTTGTAGAGCTAGTCTGTTGAGGCTACTAAGTTGTAGAGCTAGTCTGTTGAGGCTACTAAGTTGTAGAGCTAGTCTGTTGAGGCTACTAAGTTGTAGAGCTAGTCTGTTGAGGCTACTAAGTTGTAGAGCTAGTCTGTTGAGGCTACTAAGTTGTAGAGCTAGTCTGTTGAGGCTACTAAGTTGTAGAGCTAGTCTGTTGAGGCTACTAAGTTGTAGAGCTAGTCTGTTGAGGCTACTAAGTTGTAGAGCTAGTCTGTTGAGGCTACTAAGTTGTAGAGCTAGTCTGTTGAGGCTACTAAGTTGTAGAGCTAGTCTGTTGAGGCTACTAAGTTGTAGAGCTAGTCTGTTGAGGCTACTAAGTTGTAGAGCTAGTCTGTTGAGGCTACTAAGTTGTAGAGCTAGTCTGTTGAGGCTACTAAGTTGTAGAGCTAGTCTGTTGAGGCTACTAAGCTGCTTGGACTTCAAATTCTTAAAAACCATTCAAGCGGTACCTACTAAATCCGAAAATAATACGTCAAAAAACTCCGTTATAGCACACTTGAATTCCAAGTAAGTAGATGTTTATTGCACAAATTTATTATACATATGTCGGACAATATTACACGCGGCCTGACAATAGCCCGGAGCAACATATTGCTCGACAATAGCCCATGCTTACGGAAGCATCTATCCTATTCCTACAGACGGAACTTTTAATTCCGGATCAGTGAGGATTAGGATCCGTTTGCGGTCAAGCGTTGCAGTTGCGGCACGTCGGAAGCACAGCGTGCCTAATACCGGACAATGTTTGTGGGTGTCGGCACAATCCGACGATGAATCGGAGAGGTGTTCGTGGAGTTAAGACGTTTTTTTTCTTGTGTTAAGGCGAATATGAGAGAGATTAATTTTTATATTTTAAGTGACTCAACGTTCCTCTTATTCCGTAACTGAGTCTATCCGACCATAACATAAGCATAATCAGCCTATAATGTTCCCACAGCTGGGACACAGGCCTTATCTCTTCGGGAGGGAGTGGGTTGTAGTACCTACCTACAATCGTAGTGGGGGTCGTCACCACTGAGCCACCACCTGCTCTGACTCCGACTCAGTTGCCTACAAACCATGAGGTAGACGGGGCTGAGGGCTGAGGGATTATTTCAGCCACTACTTACTTACTGAATAAATTAAAAAATGGAACTGAATTTCAAACTCAAACTCAAAGCATTTATTTCAATTAAACCAATTTATTGAATTGTCAAAGAGTCGGTCAGTTAGTCAGAAAGTTGAAGCTAGTTGCCCATTCCAAAACGTAGATCTCTATGGAGAACATTTGTATGAAATTATATGCCAAGTAAGTTAACAGAAACTTAATCGTAGGTGGTGAAACAAGCCCTAAAAGATATGAATAACTACTTCTTTACAATAAAACACTGAAGAACATTAAATAACTAGTATTCGTGTTTAATGATGAAGTGGACCGTCGTTGTGTGTACCTACAAAAAAACCGGTCAAGAGCGAGTCGGACTCGCGCACCGATGGTTCCGTTCCGATTTCTGATAACCGGCCAAGTGCGTGTCGTACCACGCACAATGAAGGGTGCCGTAGTTGGGATGAATAATTATCAAGAACAAACTTAACAACTTTTAGTTGAAATACATGTTGTCCCATACATTCCAACTGTAAATGTAAGTTTGTACTCACAATTGAGAGATTTACCATGTTGTTTTGAGACTACAGACTTCTTATTAGGTTTTCCTGTAATCTACAGGTAAAGAACTATTTTATGTGTTTTTTTTTTTCAAAATTTTAGGCTCAGCAGTTCCAGAGATAAGGTGGGGGAAAGGTAAATTTTCGTCTATTTTCTTAAATAACTTTAAAACATTTTATTTTAAAAGTGAACTTAACAAAATTATAAGTTACAACAATTTGCTACGTACAACATAGATACTACAGCCCCTTAAACATAGAATACATATTTAACACTAAACCACGGACAAAGCTGGAACAGACCGGAACCTGGTATTGTGCAACACATAGCATCACGCGGAGACGTATCTTCAAGGATGTTTCAGTACACAGCTTCACAAAATATTGCGATCTGTTTTGTGTATCTTCACAATAGTTGTACGGGCAGTAACTCCGTACAGTGAGATGTGTATGTAGGTGGACGAATCACACGGGATGTGTACAGGAAATAAAATCACTGTTTTGTGTCCGTAAATGATTGACAGTTTATTGTTATATATAATACTAAAGTAGGTAACTAGCGGTGGGTGTGATAGCCTATTCAGCGAATGAGCAAATATATTCAAGTGAATTTCAACAACTATGATTTTTTACCTAATTTTGGTGGAAAATTTTGTTTCTGAATTTTTGAATAAAATAAGATGTTGATATGCAAGAAATACGTTTTAATTAAGATAAACAAAATAAACTAAATATAAACTAAAACTAATCTAAAACTACTATAAACTAATCTAAAAGTAAAAATAAAACTAAAACTAGTCTAATAGAAAATAGTATAAAATAGTAATAATAAAAATAGTCTTTCTTTTATCTTAATTATGACCTACTTCTTGTGTTATTTTTCAGAAATACGTTTTCAGTTACATAAAATATAAGAGAAATTTATTTAATCCTGAAAGCTTCTATTATATTGTCGACACCAGAATTGGTAAGACACCACCATTGGAAGTAAATTTTAAATTTTGGTGGCCGTAATTAAATCATTAATTACGCCCACCAAAATTTAAAATTTCGCGCGGACAGTCCTTTCTGATTTTCTCTAGGATAAAGTATTGCACTAAATAAAAGAATAAAACTGTCATCAGATAGAAAAACTAATAATGAATTAAAATAAAATTAGTAATTTCTATTAAACTATAGTATAGTTTCGTTTAGCATAATCAGCCTATAATGTTCCCACTGCTGGGACACAGGCCGCCTCTCGGTGAGAGGGAGTGGGCTGTAATCCACCACGCGGGCCCAGTGCGGCTTGGTAGATGTCACACGTCTTCGAATTTTTGGTTCTAGGACATGCCGGTTTCCTCACGATGTTTTCCTTCACCGTTTTGAAAGCAGCGGTGATGAAATAATTTACAAAAAGTAAAGCGCCTGCCGGGGTTCGAACCTACGACCTACAACTCGTACGTCGCGGCCAATACCACTGGGCCACCACTGCTCCTCCTCCTCTGTAGTTTCGTTTAAGCGGTTGTAATTCCCAGAAAAACAGATTGTGGACGCGCCACGTAACTTTGGATTATTCTAAATAACAATTTTTTTTTTCTAACTTCTTAAATGTTTTCTATTAAAATATTTACGACCTGATCAAGATACCTTCGTCTACTTTCTTGAAAAAAAATAACTTTATTGTACGTTTTGTTTAAGATATGATTTTCAGCCGCGCCGCCTAAAAATTACGTTTGAGAAAATCACTCATATGCTTGTTCAGGTAAAAACTCCATTACTGGTGTCGTGGATTTATTATTATTACCTAAATATTTTACTAGCAAAGGAGCTTTGTCAGACGCTCCATCTTTAAGTAATTTTTAATCTTAAGGCTATTATTATTTTTTCCATATTCATCTCACTGAGTTATAGGTAGGTATTATTGTAGTTACCTACGCACCTTCTTTTATTCAGGGAAAATATTTATTAAGACACTTGACAAAAAAACCTTCGGACCGGAACCTTACATTATGCAACAAACAAACATGATTTACTTGCAAAGTAATAATACACAAATAATCAAAGGAATGTTTTATATAGGGCAAGCAGATGATTCGTGTCCTGCTCCTTTGATGCTCGGTGTTAATCTCAGGAACTACATAGAGATGCTGCCGAGCAGACAATATTATTTGAAGTACCAAGGAATTTAAGAATTTCTTCCTGGTATTGTGAAGTTACCCCCTGATTTTGACCAATGTACTTGTTAACTAAAGATTGTGCAGGCCCAGAAAGAGATGGTGGGATGAGCTGGACTCGCAACCGCAGTAGGCCGGGGAAAGTAAAAGAAAGAGAAAGAGGGAAAGGCTTTTGCCTGCAGTGGGACAGCACTAGCTTATAAAACAAAACAAAGATTCTGCACAACACACGATCCTACCTACGTACCTACTCCTTTATTACAAAAGTACTGAAATGTCTTCTAAATATCCTTTATTTCTCTTGAAATGATCGAATTCTTTGTGAAATATTGAATAATATTAAGCACGCTACGTGCTACGCGACGTGCTACGCGACGTGCTACGTGACGTGCTACGCGATGTGCTACGCGACGTGCTACGCTATGTGCTACGTGACGCTGCGAGCGGCCTAGGTGCGTATAACTACTAGTAGGTATTTCCGGTCGATGTGGCGACGCTTGGTGGAGGAGTATGTTCAGCTGGGTACGTCTTTCCGCTGTAATTTTCTCAAAAACGAATGAACCAATTTTGATGATTCTTTCACTAATGTGATCTACATAGTTTCAGGAAGGTTTTAGTATATAATAACTTTCATAAAACTTAACAGCTTCTGCAGTCGGTGTCTTTAATTCTTCAATGCAGCTTAGCTTGGCACCGACTTCAGAAACTGTTAAGTTTTTTATGAAAGTAATTTTTGAAGTCGGTTTATATATAATATATGATGCATAATACCTATTATCCTATTATGATTCTGCCAAAGTGGCCGTTTTAGGCCCCCCGATCATAACTAACTACTAATAAATATTAGCTAACCGAGTGCTGGCCCGCCGGCGGCCCCGCCACATAATGTCCTCAACGCAACTTGTTTGCACTTCTTATTAACTGTAGATTTGTAAAAACAAGTAGGTAAGTACATAAGTGTTTCTAAACTATTGCTAATCGATGTGGTAACTATTATAATTAGGCGGTAAGATTTATTTTAAAAAGTGGAACTTTAATCTTTATAAAAGCCTTAAAATTATCTCAATAAACAAACTCTAGTACTGGTATTACTTGTTATAAATATTTAGGTAAATAGAGTCCCTTGTAACCTGTAAGTTTAATATGTCCTCCTGAAATATAATACAATTTGTACTTATTACCTACAAACAAATACTACGACAAGAGTTAGAAATGGTTTGCATTTCTGTGGAATGAGGGTGAATACAAAATCAAGGGAATACAAACTACAAAATCTTGTCGGAAATCAAACAAAACAAAACAAACCCATGCACAATACTGTAATTTAAATGTTTGTACGCCAATAAGGCCAAACATGACTGTTCTTAAATTATGATGTAATTTAACTTGCATGCTCTTTATGTGTAAGTACTCATGTGTACTTCATGTATATGTGCACTCATGTTTCCACAAATAAAGAATCTTGAATCTTGAATCACAGTGGAAATCATATAGGTACTTATATACGTGTATATAGGTACTAAGGGCCTATTTCACGATGTCCGAGTGGCCACTACTTACAGAATAAATTCAAAAATGGAACAGAATTTGTATAAAGTTGCAAGTAATTTGCAAGTAAGTTAATAGGAACCTGGTCAGGTAATCTTCAAGTAAATTATCCTAACCTTATGTCTATGGTATCGTCTATGGTCCACATATCTCATTTGACAGTTCCCTCCCCTCCCGCCTTCCGTACTTCTGTATCTAAGACGCCATGTTTGTTGGTCTAAGCTAATTGGTCTGTGATAGGAACTTAATCGCAGGTAGTGAAACAGGCCCTAAACCAATCAGTTTATGAAAATTACCAAAACTCTCACGACACGTACAACCTCAGTTAACGAGAAGTGAAAGTAATTTACCGCCACACGCCGGTCGTGATACTCAATCAATCGGAAAATTTATTGTTATTGTAACCAGGATACCCCGAAATAAGGGCTGTTTACAGAAACAGCCCTCATTTCGGGTTATTATTATTTTATTATTTAACTTTTCATTACCTACTGATATAAAATATTTATGTGTGTGCGTGTAGCATTAAAACTTTAGTCCTTTGGAGCACCAATCACAAAAAAAATCAATGCGCATAGATCGACCGTAGCCATATTGTAAACAGTTCTGTATTTCTCAACCATTGACTTACTCAACACAAACAGTTGGAAAATAGAATATTTGAGTTTCAGTCATCGTGGTGAAAGTATTCAGCTCCATACTTACTGGTCGTATAGAATAGGAAGTTAATCGACACGAACAGAAGAAGAAGAGTTTACAACTTTGCGTCGCCAACTGGTATTGGTGGCGTTCCGACGACACAAAACCTTATCGAAACTTCTAGATCAATAATTATACGTATAACTAAATTACTATAAGTGCCTTCTAAGAAATTTTAAACCGACCTAGACGACAGATCGCATGTTGCAGTCCGCATCATTTAGTAAAACACATGTAAACAGGATGCTGCTAGTTCAGCAGAAGCACCTCCAGCCGAGCAGCAGCACTTGTTCACGTCAATTGTCTCCATTAGATGCAGCCGCCCGCATCGTGCACACTGGCGTATAGTGTAGCGGCGTAGTGTGTATGAGTGGCGTAGTGCAGGGACAAAGTAATTGTGAAAGTTGTGTGCGCGGCAAGGAAGGTCCATAGACATGGTTTCAGAAAAATAAAGATATTATTACATTGCCACACACAACTAATAGTTGACAAGTTGTTTATTTTAGTATTTAGGTACTGGCTGACCAAACGTTGTCGTGTCGAAAATTTCAATTTCTTTTTTTCCTATTTTTTTCCTTATAAACCACCCCTGTGTTAGAGAAAACAAAACAAAAAGAAAATCAAATTGGTCAAGCTAGACTGACGACCAGTAATTGATTTTTATAGTAAGTAATTGTGATTTCGGTCATTATAGGATCAAAAGTTTGGAAAAGCACAAAGGAAACAATTTAGGCTAAAAATCAATGCAAGTTTCTGGCTTGTAATACCTCTACCACAGATAACATAATCTACAAATGCACTTCGTTTGACATACATCCTACGTACCCCGATTTCGACCATATAATAGGGAGGGAGCCATATAATAGGGAGGAGGAGCTCGTGGCTAAGTAATAACAGCCGCACGGGTCGATCCGTCAGGTGAAGCTACGCTTGCCGGGGTTCGTCAGTGGATGGGTGACCATCTTTACATACCGAGATTCCTTCGTGCCTCGGAAAGCACGTTAAGCCGTTGGTCCCGGTTGTTATTCGTGGATCTTTGACAGTCGTTACGGGTCGTCAGAAGCCCGAAAGTCTGACAACCAGGTCTTACCAAGGGGTATCGTATTACCCAGTAAGTGGATTGTGGAGGTCAGATAGGCAGTCGCTCCATGTAAAATACTGGTATTCAGCTGCATCCGGTTAGACTGGAAGCCGACCCCAAAATAGTTGGGAAAAGGCAGGCAGTGTGAATAGGGAGGGAGCCTATTGCCAACAACGAGGCACCAATCTACACATAGACGACACGGTTGGCGCAGTGGTTGAGCGATTGACTGGTGCACAGCATGTCGCGGGTTCGATTCCCGCACGGAACAAATATTTGTACGACCTACAAGTATTTGTCCCGAGTCTGGGTGTTTTTCTATCTATAATATGTATAAGAATAAGAATAAGAATAATTTATTTGCACAAAATACAGGTTTTACCAGATGTAAAATTGGTGGTGTAAGCACAGTCCATATTTTGCCTGAATATGTATTTACAAAAAAAAAAGTATATAAGTAGTTTATCAGCCATCTCGTTACCATAACAAGGTTGCTTAGCTTGGGACTAGATGGCGTTGTGTGAAATGTCCAAGGATATTTATTTATTATTATTATTTATTACATACATATAAACTCCGGGCTACTGATAAATTCCTTAAAAATTAAAGAAATCTATCAAATCAACAAAACATTTCCTCCACTAATGTGTGCGTGCGGTCCAAGAGCAATGCGCGGGCGCAGCCTGCGAACTGAATCAATTGATTGTTTGCTCAACGAGCTCCTCTGTCCCACTAGAGTGCTGTAATTGCAAGCAGTTTATTGGTTGATTGAATTAGATACTGTTAGGGTTCTGGATGTTGTGATAAATCAAAGTGTAGACCGGGTAAACAATGAATGAAAGTTGACTACCAAGTTCTCAATTTGTCTGAACTTACATTTATTTTTAATTTATTTTTCATGAACGTTTAAGACAAACAAGAAAAGATAAAAATTATGAAGATACACTAATCAAGAATAAGTTTCCATGACAGACATGGATTAACTTGACGTGGCAATAATAAAATGCTTTCCCAAAAGCCACGCCGCTATACGCGACGCTACGATAAGCTACGCGATACTACGCAGAGCAACATGATGCTACGCCATTCTACGCGATACTACGCTGTTCCACACGACGCTACGCAGAGCTACGAGATGCTACGCTGTTCTAAGCTGCGCTACGCAGAGCTACGAGATGCTACGCAGAGCTACGAAATGCTACGCAGAGCTACGAGATGCTACGCAGAGCTACGCTACGCTACGCAGAGCTACGCGACGCTACGCAGAGCTACGCGACGCTACGCAGAGCTACGCCACGCTACGCAGAGCTACGCGACGCTACGCAGAGCTACGCGACGCTACGCAGAGCTACGCTACGCTACGCAGAGCTACGCTACGCTACGCAGAGCTACGAGATGCTACGCAGAGCTACTCGACGCTACGCAGAAATACGCAGAGATACGTGATGCTACGCAATGCTATGCTAAGCCGAGCTACGCGATGCGAAACGAAAAATCCATTTGAACATTTCTCAGCAGCTGAGTCAGTCTGAGTCAGTCTGAGTCAGTCTGAGTCAGTCTGAGTCAGTCTGAGTCAGTCTGAGTCAGTCTGAGTCAGTCTGAGTCAGTCTGAGTCAGTCTGAGTCAGTCCGAGTCAGTCTCAATGAAAGTTAACCCAATATCAACTCTATCCACTTCTTTTGACACCTTTATGAATCTATTTGACACAAACAAACTAAAGCGAAGTCAATAAAGATAAACATCTACCTCTCAACGAGCTCCCGCGCGTCCGGGCCGCGTCCGGCACGTGTCCGCCGCGTGTCCGGCGCGGCGACGACACGTATCAACTAATTACAGCCGAAACTAATTTAATACGAACATTATAGACCGGATGGAGCGATGTGTTGTGATCGGAACGAGTGTATTACTGTACTACTCAAGTACCTGTTGTGATTATGAACATTATGATTGATGGAGGGGAACTTAAACGGTTATTATTGGGATTTAGTCGAAACTATGTGTCTAACGTTGTTAGCTCTGACATGTTTTGTGTATATTCGATAGAAGTTATAGGTTATCTTAGTGAAAGGGTAACCCTTTCACTGTGTTCCAAGTGTAGAACCCATTCAATGGGTTATCCATATTGAAAGGATAACTTTTTACTGGGTTTCAAGGCTAAAACCCATTCAAGGAGTTACACATGATAAAGGTACCTAATCTCATAAACGGCTTACTTACCCCTTCGAAAGACGTGCCTTACTCTTAACCGGGGTCGTGTGGTCCCTGACTATAACAAAGGATATTATTATTGCTAATTATTTGCCTTTCATTATCTATTTATACGACCTATTTATACATGGAATGTCTCATCTTGACCTCACCTCCAGCGCTTTTACAAGATCACTAGCTGTGCTCCGCGATTTCACCCGCGAATAACGGGATAAACAGTAGCCTATGTGTTCATCCAGGGTATAAGCTATCTACATACTAAATTTCATTCAAATCGGTCCAGCCGTTTGAGCGTGAAGAAGTAACAAACACACCCCAACTTTCGCCTTTATAATATTAATGTGTTTAGTGTGATGTGATGACATTACATTTAAATTAGTGACTTTCGACTTTGACTCGAAACTACCCACACCAATGATTGTAAGTATAATAATCTACTGGAAAACAATTACGAGTTGTTTTACCACTTTTGACAAAAAGTATCATGTTGAAAATTAACTATACTGGAGAGGTTTAGGTAGTGAAATAAAGGTAAACAATCTTGATGTGTGTCGTTTATCTTTTTTATTTTAAAACCTCAGTTTAATAATAAAATGCAACTAAAAACCAATGTAAATACAACAATAATGATTACTAAATCAATTGAACCATTAGTTTAAGCAGTAATTTATTTGTTTAATATGTGTTTGTGTAAAAAGTCACATCAAGATTGTTTACCTTTATTTTACTACCTAAGCCTTTCTAGTATAGGTACTAAGGCTGAAACTATCTAACTGTCACATTGGTAAACCTTGAGGTGCACTATACCTACCTAACTACATACCTATAGCATAAGCCTATCAGGCTATAATGAACTAAGTAACTATACTTCTTCAATCGCTTAAACTTTTTGCCCTCAATTAAAACTCATATAATTACAGAGTATCAATCCCGACACAACGCCCGGGGGTAGGCAGCACCCCAGCCTCGTGTCAACAGCCGCGAACTCAATATTTACTTGCAGTAATCGGTTTGGGAGTTCGGGAATCGAACCCGGACAGTCGGTCTCTGGGGTAATGGCGAGATATTATGCAGAGTCCCTTGTTCCTTGGTAGGGGGTTGACATCCAGGAGAATAGAGAAATTAGTCGAGTTTAAAATAAGTAGGTACAGTATGTAAGTACTTTCTTTTCCCATCATCATCAGCTCAGCCGCCAGACGTCCACTGTCACCGCTGGGCATAGGGCTCACCCTACTCCCCTTCCTATCATGTATAAATTAGTGTAAGCTATTAAAACTGCACTTTCCTTAGGAGCTTATTTTTTACCCGACGCGACGGCCAATATTAAGGTTATGTTTTTTTTTATTTTTAGAAAATTGTCTTTCTTAAACCCTAAAACACATACTTACCTACTAAGTACATACCCCATTTCTTCGCACCTATATAATAATATGGTTTTATTTTAAACGAGTGAATGTTTAACCCCCTAAGGGTGAATTCGACCAAACTTTTATATCCAGTAGTCTTATTCTTCGGAATGCATTTTGAATTTTTGACAGTTTCTACATACAAAAACTGTAGGCAATTTACTTCCACGAATAAAAGATGTCCAACTTTGGTCAAATTAGCCCTTCATAAATGCGGAGCAAAGTTACAACCTTATAAAATCTTCAGATGAACCATACAGTTTTCGAGGGTTAAGTTTGGCATAAGTTTACTCCGAATTTATTTATTAATAAAGGGGTGAAAGCATTTACAAAACATTTATTCCTTTCAAATAAAACACACAGGTTCACGTCACGGGTAACTTCACAAGTTTGAAAAAATCGATGAAAGGGTCAACTAAAACCGCGCGGGGGGTTAAAGCTTAAATAGGTATCTAGAGTGCATAGTTCCGATACCAATTACCGATTATGGATGGTTGGTACCGATTATTAAGGCGCAGATTTCCTGAAAACGATCAAAAAGGTGGTTTATTAAAGCTGCGTATCTCATAAACCGTAAATAATTTTGACATGTAAAAAAAATATGATATTTTCAAGTCCTTTTCGCATACAGTGATGGAAGCCAAAACATAATTAAACATACTTTAATGCACCAAAAAAATCTTTAAACATACCTCCTAATAATCTTTAAAAGCTGTTTATCCCTTCATTAGCAATTATAATTATAATTAAAAATATACCATGAAATGTCAAATTCCAAACTGCATCCAGTGATGGATTACTTTTTATTAAATAGTTAATTTCTAATTTTATACGATTTTATTTGCACTTGTATACGACATAATTCCGGTGCGCGTGAGAATCTTCTATCTCGTGCGTCAAACTAGACAGCCATAACGCCATTTCACTTACACACCGAGCTAAACCAAGCTTGGAACCAGGGCCTTAAAGATAGATACAACTCAAAGGCTGTACCGTACAAATCGTGAAATAGTGTTTCGAGGAATGAAGCTTTCAGCAGATCAGATCCACTTCTTTGTATAAATATGAAGTACTAGCTTTTGCCAGCGGCTTCGCCCGCGTTTATGTCAGAAAATATCCCACGGGAAAGTATTACCAGGAATTCCTTCTTTATTCCTTGTCTACATTATAAAGGAAAACTCTGTGCAAAATTTCAGCTTTGTAGGACCAAAGGTTTGGGCTGGGCGTTGATGAATCAGTCAATCAGTCAGTCAGGACTTCTCTTTTTATTTATATAGATTGAAGTTGTAATCTTGGGCAGTCGACTTGGCGAATCTGGAAGAATATCCTTCACTTACCTTCTCAAACGAATTAATAAATTGCACGGAAATAACTCTACTGCTTTTAAAAGAATGTAGCAACGGCGAACAAACTAAAATACAATCTCCTAGAACACTTACTGAAAACTCCATCCAACATCATCCATATTTGCTGTATGAGTATGTAGTACCTACAGTATATACCGACAGCTATATATATGCCATATGTACCGTTATATACTCGCACATAACGGCTACATAAAGAGCAAACTTGTTTCAAAATCGATGTGTACGAAGCGAAGGCTTTAGTGCGACGCGAAAGGGCGGTCGCGACTAAATTATTCACTAACCAAGCAACACTGAGCACCTATACCCTTCTCTTTCCAACCCACGACGGTTACATATCACTGTCTCGGCTTCACTTTGTATAGTAGGTATTGCGCTTTCGGCCGCCACCTATAGTGGTCTCTGTCTGTCTCGCCGGTGATTGGTATGCGTGTCTCGTTCGCTCTCATTAGGTTAGTCTCGCGGACGTGTTTGCTCGACGCTTGGCAGTCGCACTTTGTATGGCAGTGCGCAGAGTAGGCGATGAGAACAGAGGTGATCCTCAGTAATTGGATCACCAACGCGATGTCCAACAGAGTAACTTCGTTATGTCTACGAGTAAATAGTCGTTTTACAAGATTGTTGTTTCCTTTGTTTGTAAAAGCTTCTTGATCGAGTGTCTTTGAGCAAAAGTTATCTTGATTTTTGGTGTTTCACTCCTGGGCAAAGGCCTACCTCCCTGTCCCACTCCTGGGCAAAGGCCTGCCTCCCTGTCCCACTCCTGGGCAAAGGCCTCCACTCCTTCCACCGTCGCGAGCCCGCGCGTGCTCCTTCCAGTGATGGCGGAATCTATCCGTCCAGTTCATCCCGCCATCTCATACGTGTCCTGATTTTTATTTTATAGTGAAAAAATAATAGGTAAACCTGATTGTAATATAAGTTATTCAACTCTAAACAGAAAAACTGCTAGAAACCAAAAAAAATGTCGAAAACACTTTTAACTCATCCACGCGGGCGAAGCCGCTGACAACAGCAAGCTAGTAGGTATATTTTATGGGTTCATGGTAAACAGGATGCACAGTTGTCACTGTTGTCAGCCATCCATGATATTGGGAAGCGCAGCGATTGATAACAAACTCGACGCTCGAGGTCAAGTGGTCGAGGGGCTGCTACGTGCTACGGCGTAGCGCTACGAGTGCTACGAAACCTCTACAGCACTTTATTATTGGCTACGAATCTATTAGGTCGGGCTAAAAGATCCTTCGTATTTTATATACAAATTCAAGACATTTTTTTTTCATAGTTTATTATTTAGTTATGTGTCATCTGCCAAATGGGTCAAAACTGTTTTGTGGTCAATTCCCAGGGCCTCAAGTCTGCTATTACAATAGTGTCAGAATGGTCTATCATTGATTTCATAATTGTTGATTTTGACAAGTTTGGTAATCTACTAATATAATGGCGTCATAATGGCGTCATTATTACTTTCCAATGGTCAACCACTGACACTCCATTGTATGAAATTATGAATTTAGCAGATTACGAACTTTTAGCAAAATGACAATGCAGTGACAATGGGATCGTGTTGGAATGTAAAAAATAGCTAACTTGGGGCCCTGGGGCCGTATTATGACGTGTTAATGCCATCATGATTCCGTTGAGAAAAAAGGACAGTGCTATCGGTCGTATATTAGCTCCGTCTATCTCTCACACTGGAACAATGATGGCTTTAACACGTCATAATACGGCCCCTGTTCTTCAGCTACGTCGTAACTACTGATATGCCGATTTTGCTCCACTTTTTCAAAAATGGCATCCATTTTATACGTAATAGGGCGACCAGAGCGACGTGCATCTTTGACATCAAAATTTCCGGATTGAAAACGCTTAAACCAAATTTGTGCTACTCTCACAAACACTGCACTAGGTCCATAAACATCGCAAATTTTTTTCGCGGCTTGCGTTGCATTTTACCTTTTTTGTAGTAAAATTTTAAAATGTATCGAATTCCTTCATTACATTCACTCATCTTGACAGTACGAAAAACAAATGAAAATCACACATTTTCCTAATTTGAATTTGGAATTATGTTCTTTAAAATTTAAACTTTCAATGATACCAAAACCAGCCCGATACAAATATAGTATAGCCAAAGGTATTTTATTACAAGTTCATACATACTATAATACGAAAAAACTTTTTCCCCCCCCCCCCCCCCAATTATTTGTTTATCAGGGGTAGTTTATCAGGAATAATTCGTTGTTGTTGCTCTATATTATAATTATTATTAATAAAAGTTAAAATTTGTAGTTCGTGAGTTTGTAGACAGTATGGGGTAATCTCCGGGACTAATGATTAAATTCTAAAAAAAAAAGTAGTACGTAGCATGTATACAAGACGGTATTCTGTTCACTACACGACACGTTTTGCACAATTTTTGAGCAGTAAACCTAACCAAAAGTACTAGGCTAGGCTTGCATGAATTCGCAATAGTATTTACACTTCCTGTAAAAATTACGCGCGGACGTTAAGTCGCGCGCAAAAGCTACTTAATATTTTTGATATCTTTTTTAACTGACAAAGAAAAACTGAGTTTTATCAAGGAAACAGCCCACAGTAATAAGTTATCTTATTTTTCAAGTAATCTTACTTTCCTTTCTCCAAAATCTTCTCAAAAAATTCAAATGCCCACTTCAAACCGTTTGTTTTTTTACCACCATTATTTTCTTAAACATCAATCAGAATAATTACATAAATATGTTCACCCCAGCCCTCACCGAGGTGCGAGGGGGGAGGGGGAGACACAGAGCTTTGATTTCATAGCATTTCTAGGTATGCTGGGTACCTACTTCAGTGCCCAATATACAAATAGTACGATGTCAAAGCGAGTGGCTGGTAACGAGGGCCTTCGAGTGTGCTTGCTCCCCTCGGGACTCCAGTCGTGAACATATGAATAAACAGCGTTTTTGTACGTAAAGATATGATTATCTTTAATTACTGCGCGACATTGAAATAAAACGAATTACAATAATATTTAACAAAGAATATTAGACAAAACTAATGGTATCTACGTAATTTAAGAAGACATAGAAGTCCTTGGTGCCCTAGGCAAAACTATTCTATCTGGATCTCTTACTTTTCGAGGGCAACGATCTTGAGCCTTTTCAAACAGGTCAAAGTGATGTCGGACAAATTTAGCACATTCTAAAATATACATACTGGGTAATGTAAGGAGTTTTAATTTAAGAAACAATGGTTTACAAGATGGAATGGAAAGCAAGCAAAAACATACATTTTTTTTGTACCCTAAAGGCTTTACCTACGTTTGATTTAAGATCACAGTAAATATACCACCTATGTAGTATTAAATACTGGTGATTTATCAAAAATGATATAAGAGCTAAAGCTCATAGGTCCGTATTACACAACGAATTTCTTAATTCGTTGGTATTACAGAAGGAAACTCAAGCACTGATATTTGTTTGAATTTAGTTTAAAACTAGTTTCAACCAATCAAATGTCGTGAATCTAGTTTTATGTAAGTAATGCTTGAGTAGTGAGTGACGTTCTGTAATACGGACCTATAGTGTCGCATTCTGTATTCTACCTATGGGTATACCTATATCTCTCATGTGTGTCTATGGATATCATGGGTTTGGGTATGGGTACCTATAGCTCTCCTGTGGACATGATAGATCTTTTCTGCCTTGTTTAAACGAGATACTTACGTAGCCAGTTGCTTTTCCTAAGAAATGACACGTCAAAAGCTTGAACTAATGCAAATAATCGAAGTGGCGGTGCTTGCGGGAGACCGTTGTCCAGCAGTGGACGTCTCTCGGCTGAGCTGATGACCTTCACCTTCTGCTTACATCTGCAGGTGTAAACAAAGTCCTCCTGAAGTCCTAACTATTAATGCAACGTCGATAAATGACAGAGAATATTTATGAAGCAAGCTCTCAATCCTTTGAGCTCGCAGTATTGATGCAGTACTTAGTTATGTATGTATCCGCAAGTCGAGAGCAATCGACATATCATCCACACGTGCATGTGTCGATTGCTCTCGACACGTGTACATAGCAAACACGTAGGTGAACGATACAATTACATAGGTAAAGGAATAGAGATAGTTTGGCGCAAGTGTTGGAGATAGACAGCAACCGATTTGCGATACGGGACACGCTGCCGGTTTAGAATACACTTTATGAATGCTGCTGGTATCGACCGAGGTAGGCGCATACCAAAAAGGTACATAAGTCTTCACTGTTACCTACCTGTAGGATACCTATTTACTGTTTCATACTTTTGTAACAATTGAAGACTACGAAGCTTCTAAGAAATCTATTGTTTAGGTGCGTACCTATTGCCTACAACAGCTAAAAAGAATTAGACATTCGATACCAGATACCAGAAAAACTACAGGTAAAGATAAAATGCTTGGTTTTAGCGTCTCAGTATGAATAACTACTTAAAGTACCTACTTTACCTAATACATACCTTGCTACTACACAATATACTTAATGCGAAGCCTGCACAAGCGTGCTTCAGTGAAACCGTGTTTATACTAAGACTCGTTTATATTATAATAATCACAAGCAGGCGCCCGTCATGGCGTCGTTTGCATGTCAAAGAGAGCTCCAGCCGCGCGCTGTTCCGTGCTCACTGTTCATGTCCGTTATTATAATGTAATGCATTATGTATGGAGCCGGGAGTTTGTGAGGTAAACGGAACTATCAGGAAGGTGAGGATAATGATGATAGCTTGGCATGGAGTGCTTAAGATTATGAGAGTGTAGGATAGAGGTTGGTGGTGTTTCGCTGAGTTTCGAAGGCTTAGTTCTTCTCTTCATGCACAGTGAGTTTGAAATGTGTGACGCATGCAGTCCGCGTAGGTAGCACTGCTCAGTTTCCCTTCACTTCACAGTTTATTTAATTCGCCTGTTTCGCAACGCAACTGGCATCTGGCGAATTAAATAAGAGTGACTCAGTGAGGCATAACCTGACCAATACCTAGGCACGCGGGCTCGACGCATGCTGTCGCGTCTTATTTCTGCCATTCCGTCACTTTGCTTACCATAAGAAAATTACATTGAAATTGAAGTCTTAAAGCCAGATAGATAGTGTAGGTACCTAAACAAGATTTCAACTCTGCTCTATTCAGTCCAATCTCAAATTATTCTCAACAATCCATACAAACATCAGCCAAACACCAGCCCTCCTAAAACCTGTCTTAGGTGAGTAATTAAAAGAAAACCCTACACGCACTCACAAATAAATCCTACAGAATAGAAGAAGGGTGACAACACCGTTTGACGGCGGTTCTCTTTCAATTTGTGCGACACTCGTCGCGGCAATAAAATAAAAATAATGGCTTCCTGTCCACAGAGGAGGATTCAATTAAGTAAATCCTTTAATAAGCAAATAAGCAGAAGTCGATGGCGGAGATCAAAGCCCTCTCGATGCCACTCGCGCCGACCCTCGCGGCCCCGCCGCAGTAAGTGGGCTGCCTCGGGTAGGGCGCGTGATCTTGAACAGAGCAAACTGTTATTCTGAGATTTCTTGTTCGGACGGCTAGACTAACGTGCGCGTGGCCCGTGCTCACCAGTAATCACCCACCTCTTTGCCATCCGTAGTGCAACAATCTTTTTACCTTGAATGAGAATGTTGTCACTGTTGTGTTGTATTTAAGCTTACAAGTCTACCTACCATTAGAGGTATGTTTCGCCCGTACCTATGTGTAGCGTTGCCTTCATACGGAAGAAGGCAGCGCCTAGTCACAATAAGCCTCTCGTAGGTATCATAAATGCCCGACAGGGTCCACGATTGTTACAACAAATGTTTACTTACCACCTAAGCAATACATTGTGGAATGCAATAAATAATTGAGTATTGAGTATAAATCCAGCCAAACTAAATCACAGATCGCGAGTGCCCATTACGCAACTGTCATGTTACAACGCTATGATCGCGAGCGCGCTGTCTCCATCAATGTCTTGCTGACAGCCAGCCCCCGCCCCCCCCCCCCTCCCTCGTATAGCATCGCTACCTCACACCTCTCGTTTCAAGTAAGTAATCGAGATCTGATCGCGCCTTCAAAGCGATTCGCCGACAGATAGACGATGTACTTGCATTTTGGGTCGATTAGGATCTACGTGTTATTCAAGAGGTTAGGTCCTATGAGGCCTTGTGAGGTCTGTGTGGCTTTGTTGTGTCAAGTCAATGAAGATGTAATCGTTCAATCAGTGAGAGTAGCTGCCTATCTAGATTTTCAGAATCAATCAATTATAAGTTGCCCTATAGGTATGTAGGTTCAAGCCGAAAAAGGTATTTTCTGTTCGGTAGGTATACATGCTCTTCATGTGGAGTGACAAAAAGTCAAAATAAAGGACTTGGGATATGATTCCTAAATAAAACATTAATAGTTATTTATGCAACTGACGTATAATTACCTAATTATGTACAGTTGCATACAAGACTTTATCTACACCCATGTTATCAATTCTCTATAAAAGGTTCTGAAACAGTTTTTTGCAATACTAATACCTACTCACCGTATCGAACATGGCGGCCGGCGTCATAGTATACGAAGTGAATTCGAATAAGTTCTTTTAAATTACGGCGCTGTTGTAGTGAAACGCGCGTGCATTACAATGTTCTTTTTTTGAAAACGAGTTGCATTATGAAATTCAGTACAACATTAAAGCATCCGTTTGGATGCTATTGTGGTTACCATGGTTACTATGACACTGGCTGTTTTAATGTTGGCAATAAGGTAACTGTTTCAGGAACTTTTATAGAGAACTAGCTTTTGCCCGCGGCTTCGCCCGCGTAGATGTCGGAAAATGTCCCATGGGAACGTTAAAGTGGAAAATATAGTGCCGTCCAATATAACTATGCAAACTCAAATCGTTACGATATATCGTACCTTGTACGGTGGGCTTAAAGCTCCCAGTCAGCATGATTTTTTCCGACATCTTCAACAATCGTCGTCATATTTCAGCCAATTTATACAAAAAAACCATGATGAATTATACACTGAATTAGGTACTCCGTCCATTTGTGAAAACCGTATGAAAATCCATTCGCCGTAAAAAGTGTAAAAACGTCGAATGAAATAAAGACTAAATGAGACTCAAGAATTCAAGATATGAACTATGACTACATTTCCAATCCCTTAAATCACTTAAAAAGAGGTAGGTACACAAACATTTGTCAACCCCTATTGTACCCCCTCAAAAACGCTGTACCATATATTTCTTTATTTCCTACCAAAAGCATAAATTTGACCCAACCCATATTGGACCCCTTAAGGCGAGCGCGCACTGCGGTGCGTTCCGTTAGTTCTGCCGCACTGGGCGGGGCCTACAGTAACAAAACGCATGACCGCAGTGTGCGCACTTCAAAGAAATTCCATACTTCACAGATTATGCGTTAGAAAAACGCACCGCAGTGCACGCTCGCCCTTAGGGGATGATTATTTTTTTAAAAACGCTGTACCACACATTTCTTTATTTCCTAAAAGCATAGAATTTTCTAATAGCCTAACTTAAGAAATGCTGGGTTTCCCATACAAACTTTCATCCCCTATATCACACCCTGTAGGATTATTTTTTAAAAAGTAGCCCATGTCCTTTCCCAGGATGATATCTATAGCCTTGCCAAATTTTATCGAAATCCGTGCAGTTTTGTGAATTTTAAAATCAACCCCTATTTTACCCCCCCTAGGGGATAATTTTTCAAATTCAAATTCAAAAAAAAAAATTCAAAATCTTTATTGCTTATCACATGTGTTTACAAAAGGTCTTGATAAGTCATGATAATAGTTCACATGGACCCTGTCGGGCACAACAATTTTATAAAAAATAAAAATATAAAAATATGAGTAGCAGAATCTTGATTCGAAATAAGTTTGATCTCACATTACATTCATTAAATTCAAAATTCAAAAAGTCAAAATAAAAATTGTAATAATTCAAAGTTCAATTAATTCAAAATAAATAATAATAATGTCACAAAATCAAAAAATAAAATAAAAAAATAAATAAAATATATTAAAATTAAAAAGAACACAAAATTTCAAACCTAACATAATACAAAATTCAATTAATTAAAATAAATAAATAATGTCATACAAAAATAAAATAAAATAAAATAAATGGGGGAAGTTATCCCATATTCATGTCATCATTAAAAAATTCATTCAGTGAATAATAGCTTTTATCCACCAGTAGTTTTCTGAGCCGTTTAATAAATATTTTTTCATTTTGTTCCATTTTTAAATCGTTTGGTATTTTATTATATATTTTAATTGATGTTACGTGTGGACTTGTGCTGTGTAATTTTAACTTCGATTGTGGTATTACGAGCGTATTTTCAAACCGTGAACGTGGTGCATATCGGCGAGGTTGGTCGGTAACTTTAAGGTAGAAGTGTGGATATTGTCTAACGAATTTACAGATTTCTAGAATATAAAGTGATGTCAAAGTTAAAATGTCAAGTTTCTTAAAATGCGGTCTACAACTTACGTCATTGTCAATAAAAACCAATATCCTAATACATTTTTTCTGTAGAATAAACAAGTCGTTGCTATCTACACTATTTCCCCAAAGAATTATACCGTACCTAAGCCATGCGTATGCGTAGGCGTAGTAAGCAGATAGCGCTGTTTTTAAATCTGTCGATTTTTTGAGCTCCCGTAGTGCATATATAAAACTAGATAGTTTAGATTTGATTTTCTGTATGTGCGCTTTCCAGTTCATGTGGATATCTAAATCTAGACCCAACAGAGTAAAAGTGTCTACGCATTCCAACTTGATACCGTCAAACGTAAAGTTTATAGGTAATGGGTGTTTTTGGTAAGGCCTGAATTGCATAATTTTGGTTTTTGCGAAATTTATTTCTAGATTGTGATCTTTCATCCAATTTTGTATATTTAAAATTATGTTGTTTAGATTCTCATGTAGGTTATGAGAGTCATTACAGGAAGTAATTAATGAAAGGTCATCAGCAAACAGTACGCACGACTCCGTCACAGTTTTAGGCAGGTCCGTCACAGTTTTAGGTAGGTCATTGATGTATATCAAGAATAGTAAACACCCGACAACACTACCTTGTGGAATAGAATTTTTAGTACAAAGTCCATTTGAACGTACTCGGCTGAATTCCCCAATGTCATGATCCCAATGTTCTATTTCTACGTATTGTTCTCGGTTTTGCAGGTAAGATGCGAACCACTCATGAGTTATACCTCTAACGCCGATACCGTGTAGTTTATCGAGTAATATCTTAAATAGCACCTTATCATAGGCCTTGGTCATGTCAAGTAAAATTCCAATCGCGTATTTTTTATTATTTAAAACATTAAGTATCTGTTGAGTAAATTTAAATGTAGCTAAAATTGTGGATCTTTTTTTCCGAAAACCATTTTGGCATTCATCGAAAACATTAAACTTTTCACAAAAGTTATAAACGCGTCTGCACATTGCTTTTTCAAAAATTTTTGATGACGTTGGTAATAGTGCAATAGGACGGTAATTATTTGGATCGGACTTCGAGTTTTTCTTGTGAATAGGTTTTATTATTGATTTTTTTAACGCGTCTGGGAATATCCCTTCAGAAAATGATTGATGAATTAATAGGTAGAATGGTAATGTCAGTTCCTCAGCACACGTTTTTATTAATATAGGGGGTAATTCATCTAAACCGTGACTATATTTGCCTTTGAGGCTCATTATTATATTTTTTATTTCTTGCGGTGTAGGTGGATGTAAAAACATAGTGTTCTCCGTTTGTCTGAGCACAGGCCGGCCGCGCGGCTCGGAGTCCCCACTCCGCCTTGTTTGTCCAACTGATGCGAAAAAATCATTGAATGAGTTAGAAACTTGTTTTGGGTCGGACGTAAGTTTATCATGGATGGTCAATGTTATGTTTTGTGGAGTCTTAGACAGTTTTTTATTAGTACGCTCTTTAATTATTTTCCACATCGATTTGGTTTTGTTGTTTGGGTTTTTCAAAAACCCTGAACCGCATATTTCTTTATTTCCTACCAAAATCATACACTTCAATTTTCATATTATCACTAACTTAAGAAATGCTGGGTTTCCCATACAAACTCTCATCCCCTGTATCACCCCTGTAGGATTATTTTTGTGACAAAAAGTAGCCTTGGTTCTTCCACAGGATGCTATCTATAGTCTTGCCAAATTTTATCGAAATCCGTGCAGTTTTGTGAATTTTAAAATCAACCCCTATTTTACCCCCTTAGGGGATGATTTTTCAAAAACCCTGAACCGCATATTTCTTTACTTCCTACCAAACTCATAAACTTGAATTTTCGTTAAGAAATGCTGGGTTCCTCATACAAACTTTCATCCCCTATATCACCCCCTGTAGGATTATTTTTTTTAAAAAAAAGTAGCCTACGTTCTTTCCCAGGAGGCTATCTATAGCCTTGCCAAATTTTATCGAAATCCGTGCACTTTTGTGAATTTTAAAATCAGCCCCTATTTTACCCCCTTAGGGGATGATTTTTCAAAAACACTTAACAGCATATTTCTTTATTTCCTACCAAAAGCATAAATTTGAATTTTCATATTCCTAACTTAAGAAATGCTTGGTTTCCCATACAAACTTTCATCCCCTATATCACCGCCCCTAGGATTATTTTTGAGAAAAAAAGTAGCCTATGTCCTTCCCCAGGATGCCATCTATAGCTTTGCCAAATTTTATCGAAATCCGTTCAGTAGTTTAGGCGTGAAAAGGTAACAGACAGACAGACAGACAGACAGACAGACAGACAGACAGACAGACAGACAGACCGACAGACAGACAGAGTTACTTTCGAATTTATAATATTAGTATGGATTTACAGCATGGGTGTAGATAAAGTACGTAATAGACGGTAGGTAGGTATACCTAACCTACACAAGACACTAAAGGTTGGAAAAAAAAACCGGTCAAGAGCGAGTCGCACTCGCGCACCGAGGGTTCCGTTCCGATTTCTGAAACTGTGCTATTTAGAGACATCGTTTTATTTTTCCTGTAATCTTTAAGTACATAAACTTCTATCACATAGAATAATTTCAGATTTTCCGCTATGCAAACTTCGGAGAAAAGGGGGTGAACGGTATTTTTTTACATTTATCATCAAAAGTCGAAAACTATGAGGCCTAATAAAATAATGTTTCAGAATGTGCAAACAGCGCTCTTTCATATGATACCCCACATGCCCTAGTAGCTTCACTTTGAATTTTTAAGACCCCCTTTCAGTCCCTGTTGCAAAAAATAATAATATTAAATATTATTATTTTGCAAATAAGAAAGAAATAAAAAATTTATTTCTTTCTTTGCAAAATAGTTGGGTAAATATCATCTAAAACTGTTCCATATTTCAAGTTGATAGCATTAAGTTCTTGAGATATCCAGCTCCGACAGACAGACAGACGGAATCCTAAAATCTATCAATCTAATCCATGGGATAAATATAATATCCATGGGATAAGGGAATCTATTCCATGTATTAAATTGAATAATAATATCGTGACAAATCCATATGACAGTAGATAAGATAACACCCATTAATATTATACACAAAGATCAGTATAAGCAATACCTAACATCTCGACTTAACTCAATGTTTATGAAGCCATGTCTGCCAGACGACATAAAACAAATCATAAAAGGTTTAAAAAACACCAATAGTGTAGGTTATGATGGTATCTCCACTAAAATCATCAAGCTGGTAACAGAATGTATCTCGCAACCTCTTAGCTACATTTTAAACCTATCTATTGAAACTGGTGTATACCCTGAAAAATTAAAAGTTGCAATTATTAAACCGATACATAAAAAAGAGAGTAAAGAAAACATGAATAATTATAGGCCTATTGCCCTAATATCAATTTTCTCAAAAATTTTTGAAAAATATATATCTAATGAATTTGTTAAATATTTTGAAACCCATAACATTTTAGCTAAAGAACAAAAAGGATTTAGACAGAACAAAGTATCAATCTTGCTATATATGATTTCTTGGAAATTATAACGTCCAATGTCGACAAGCGAATACCAACCTGCGCCATATTTATGGATATGACTCAAGCTTTTGATTACGTGGCACATGACATCTTATTATATAAACTTGAGACATATGGCATAAGAGGCAACATTTTAAAACTAATTGAAAGTTACCTCAAAAACCGCACTCAGTATACACAAATCAACAGACTTAACACTAGAACTAAGATGGAGGATACATACCTATCAAAGGGACGTAAAATACTATATGGTGTCCCGCAAGGAAGTGTATTGGGTCCATTACTCTTTATAATTTACATTAATGACCTTCCAAATGCGAATTCAAACCCCATGACACTCTTTGCTGATGACAGCACCGTTGCAATTAAGTGTAATGACAGAACATCTTATGAGAATGATATTAGCAGTACCCTAAATGAAATCATTAAATGGCTAGACATTAATAATCTGAAGGCAAATATAGGAAAAACTAAAATAATCCACTTTAATCAACGCGTGAATGCAATTATGCCCCCGATTAACTATAAGGGTGAACCTGTATCTGAAGTGCAAACAACAAAATTTCTTGGTCTTACTGTGGATAACAAATTAAAATGGAAATCTCAGATTGAAACTCTATGCAAAAGAATTAATAAATCAGTTTATGCGCTACATGAATTAAAACAGATTTCAAATATCAATACCTTGTTAACTGCCTATCACGGTTTAGTTGCTCCAGTCCTGAGGTATGGTGTAATTTTTTGGGGAAATTCGACTGACATTGACTTAATTTTTAAAGCGCAAAAACGGTGCTTAAGGGCTATGTTTGGACTTTGAAAAAATTGAAACCTGTAAACCGTTTTTCCAGGAGTACAAAATTCTAACTCTCCCTAGCCTATATATATATGAGGTCTCAGTGTTTGTTAAGGTCAATCAAAACTTATTTAGATTGGCCTCAGAAGTTAGTAATAGGCAACAACGTGACGCATTTCGCCTCTATGTGCGCCGAACCTGTACCACATTAATGTACAAAAGTGTGTTTCACATGGCTCCTGTAATTTTTAATAAGTTACCTAAAGAAATAAGGGCAATGAATACTGCCTTATTTAAGAAAAATCTAAAGAGCCTTTTAGTTAATAAATATTACTATAACTTGAACGACTACTTAAATGATAATTTTTCCAAACTCAAGATCTCACAGTGAAATCAAGTAATACTCGTAGAATAATATTATGCATGTATCTCTAAATAATTAATCTGTTAATGTATTGTAATAATAGGAATGACATTGAAGTATTTTAATTATTAGTATTATTATTAAATAAATAATTACATTGTATTAATATAACTTTATTTAGGACATTCCATTAATTTAAACAAATGTTTTCATTTATTTTTTTTAATTTCTATGTCTAATTTTATATATATATATTTTTTTTTTTTAAATGTCAACCTTTTGATAAACCATTTTTTTTTTTTTTTTTTTTTTTTCCCTTATATAAAGTACCACGGGTAGTGAAACTTTATTTATATTACAATCTAGCCTATTCGCTAATAAGTAATTTAAATATAACTTAAACTGCTAAGTAACTATAAAATTAAGAAATCGTCCAATAACGTCTTTCTTATTCACTTTAAGTTAATGGGAAGACACTCAATTCACGTGTTCTTTAGTCAGCACTGTCACTACAGTTTAGGTTCACTCACACTGCACTAAACTAACTCAAAAGGTTTTACCCTTTTTAGTCTTCGCACTAATTCAGTGATGTCAAGGAGTTGGATCGCCTCGACATTCACGTGATGATGAAGTCTGTGTTCATGAGCTTCTGCATATTTTTTTATTACTATGTCTACGAAATCCATCTTGAGGTCCCGGTGGAGGTCGCTGTTTCTAATGTACCAGGGTGCGTTGACTATATCCCTGAGCACTTTGTTTTGAAATCGTTGAATGATTTGACGATTGCTTTGGCTGGTGCAGCCCCAGAGCTGAATACCATAGGTCCATACAGGCATTAAAACTTGTTTGTATAACAACACTTTGTTAGATATTGACAATGGCGACTGTCTACCAAGTAGCCAATACATTTTTTTGTATCTAATATCTAATTCGGCTCTTTTCTTTTTGACATGCTCTTTCCATCTCAGTTTTGCATCCAGGGTCATGCCAAGATATTTAGCAGTATTCGCGTATGGTATTGGTTGATTATTCATGAACACCGGGAAATATTGTGGCTTTTTATTGGTGAAGTCAATGTGGACAGACTTACTTTCATTAAGTTTGATACGCCATGTTGCAGTCCACTCATAGATACGATTTATGGACTCTTGAACCTTTTCTACGGCTTCTTCGTGACTATTTCCAACAGCCATGATAGCTGTGTCGTCAGCAAAGGTTGCAATGAAATTGTTTTCTAGCTCTGGAATATCGCAGGTGTATAGAAGGTACAGGACCGGACCAAGTACACTACCTTGTGGTACGCCAGCTTTTATCTGCCTAAGGTCTGAATAAGCGTTTCTTTGTCTTATCCTAAACAATCTATTTGATATATAGGACTCTATGATGTCTGAAAATTGTTGAGGCAGCATTGTTCTTAGTTTATAAATGAGGCCATCGTGCCATACTTTATCGAAAGCCTGTGCAACATCAAGGAAAACCGTGGAGCACACCTTCTTCTCCTCTAGTGTTCTTTCAATAACATTTGTAATTCTGTGTACTTGGTCAAGCGTAGAGTGTTGTTTTCTGAATCCGAACTGGTAATTAGGGATTAGATTTTCTGTCTCAATAAGAGGCTTCAATCTCTTTAGAAATAACTTCTCAAATAGTTTTGACAACACAGGCAATAGTGAGATTGGTCTGTAAGATGTTGTTTCATGAGGTGGCTTCCCGGGCTTGGCTATCATAATGACTTCAGCTACTTTCCACATGTCAGGAACGTGTTTTAACCGAAATGTAGCATTAATGAGCGTGGTAAGCTTGACTATGGCTTTACGTGGGAGATTTTGCAAAACTTCTCCTGTAATTAAGTCGTAACCAGGGGATTTTCTCCGATTAAAATTACACTTAATTTCTCTAGATACTTCTTTTGGGGTAACCAACTTTATATCCAAACTATTTTGTACACCCTGAATTATCCTCGCACTGTGAGTCTGGGCTTCATTTGGTTGGAATATTTGCTCTAAATGCTCAGCGAACCTTAGAGCTTTTTGCTCATCCGTCGCTGCCCATTTTCCATTTTCTTCTTTAATAGGAGGAATTAGTATTATTGGTCGTTTCATGTGTTTCGTAGCCTTCCATAGCGAGTAGCCTGTTTTCGCATCACTCGTTAATTGGCTAAGGTAGCTATTTGTTGAGGAGTCATTGTAGTGCTGAATTTCTATCGTAAGACGCTTAGTAAGGTTGTTGAGCAGTCTTTTATCTTGTGGACATCTGGTCTGATGCCACCTGTTTCTTTGTTTTCGCTTTTCGGTTATGAGACACCTAATACCTGCAGGGTAGGCGTTTGCTTTGACCCGGTGTGTTTTTTCCGGTGTGTTTTTCCAGGCAGCTTGCTGTATACTAGTTGTAAATTTAGCTAGTTCTAAATCTAGTTGTTCCGGAGTTTTTAATGGAACTTTTAATTCTATTGTATTATCTAAGTCTATTCTGAAACTTTCCCAGTCTGTATAGGTATTTACAAGTGTTGGATTGCTCTCTATGCGTAGGATCCGATGCCATACTGATAAAATTATTGGTGAATGGTCTGAATTCATGTCAAAGCATTCATCGATGCTTAAATAATTAGCAGAGATATTTTTAGTTATAAAAAAGTCTATTAGGTCTGGGACTTTGCATGGATCGCTTGGCCAATAAGTTGGTTTACCGGTAGATATAGCTTCACATGTTAGCTCTTTCATGGCACTGAAAAGTTCCTTTCCTTTAGTGGTGGTTAGTCTTGATCCCCAATACGTATTTTTAGCGTTGAAGTCGCCACCCAATATGAATCTTTGTCCGAGTTGCTGTAAGAACCTCACATAATGGTCTTTTTTTATATTGTATCTTGGAGGCGAGTAGATGGCCGCTACAGTGATTGAATACAGATGAGATTGTATACAAATCGCCACAGCTTGAATTTCATGACATTCATACTTAACTTCTTCATAATGACTGAGATTCTCTTTGACTACAACCGCGCTACCACCTCGGGCAGAATTGTCAGGGTGCAGTGCATGGTACACGTTATAACCTCGAAACTCTATGTATGATTGCTTGGTAAAGTGAGTTTCCGATATAAGGCAAACATCGATGTTTTCTGTGATCAGGACTACTTCTAATTCTTGTTGATGTTTAAGTAGTCCGTTTGAGTTCCATGCCATTATTTTTAATGGATCCATTTTTTCTGCCTGGAAATAGCATCCGTAGCGCTATTTTCTAGTCTATCCAAACGAGCGTTAAATGAGGACATCAATTTAATAATTTCGTCCAATTTCCCTTCCATACCTTTATCGGCATTGACATTCTCACGAATATTCGCAAGGTTAGTAGTTTTGGCAGTAACATGCGCGTATGTTTTCTTGTGAGGGTTTTGTGTCACGTAATGGTTTTGCGTTTGTGAGTTAGTTTGCACTTTTTCATTAATTTTGCGCTGGCTTTTTGTTGCGGGCTTCTTAATGGTTTTGTTTTTTATGCCTTGCATTTCCCGGGCTACTATACATCCTCTATAATTAGCAGGATGTGGTTCCCCACAGTGGACGCATTTTGGTTTATCATCTGCCAGTTTTTTACAGTCAGCAGTCAGATGTTTGCCTGTACATTTGACACATCTAGGTTCCTTAGAACAGTATTTGTGCGTATGTCCGTACGCCTGACATCTCTTACATTGAGGTACTAGCCTCGAAGTATGGAGAGGATGTACTTCTACTTTACATCCTAATATTGACTTAATGCTATATATTTTATTTATGTCTTCCTTATTTCTGAAAGTCAGCATAAACATGTTCAGAGGCTCCTTATTTTTCCACCTCAATTTATTTGCTGCATCTTCGATCTGGAAACCTTTATTTTGCAGGTCCTCAATAATTCTCTCAGGCTTGCATGTGAAATGAAGGTTTTTCACCATAACTCTTATTGGCCTATCCTGCTTGTTTTCGTAGGAGTGCCAGAGAAAGTTATTTTCGTTTAATAACTGTGTAATAGACTTATATGTGTCTTCGTTTACTGCATTTATTTTAACGCACTGCCCATTCAGCATTTTAGTTGTGAATTTATCACCAGACTCAGACTTTGACAACAAGTCAAAAAAGGCCTGGTAGTTCTCGACGCCATCTACTACAATAGGCGGAGGTGGCGGAATCTTTTTAATTTTCACTATTTCGGGTTGAACAGACTCTAGGTGCTCAATGTTGGGAATGTGGGTGGGCGATGTTTTCAATTTGCGTTTTTTCCTGCTCTTTTGCCTGATCCACTCAGTTTCCCTGGCTAACTCCTCCTCGTCCGTACAGTATTCCGGACACTGTGTTGGACTTTTCATTGGCTCATCTGGCTTACTGGTTGCAGGTGTACTTTGTTCTGCTTTATGTTGTAAATACCTCACTTGTTGTTGGAGGCTTTCTATTTGTTTTTCCATATCAGAAATAACATTACGCAGTTGTTCATTATCTGCTCTTTCTGCGCTGTAGTATTTGTACAGCAATTGTTCATTTTCAGTTTTCACCTGAATTTTGGTAGTCTCAGCCATGTTAGTGGCGAGTTAATAAATAATAGCTATAATTAGAATGTAGGTCAATTCTTACGTAATTGTGTGTGACATCGCGGCGAGCGCGGTCCGGCCGGCGCGGTTGGTATGCTGCGTCTGCACTTTGCACTTAAGTAGAGCACGCGATCGACGCGACTAATCTCAACGAATATCAAAACACAATGCTGTTGATTGTTGATTGAATTGATAAACCATGACTGTATACATTTTGCATGCCTTACGTACGGTAGAATCACTTGAAACATACATTTAATAACACCATTGTAGCAGTGTTTTCTGCAAAAATAAATAATTTGATTTGATTTGATTTGATTTGATCAACATGTCGACGAATGAAAGTTGTTCTGATGTAGTAGATGGCATCAAATCTGAGATGAACTAAAACTGCCGCCAACTGCATGAGGCGGTTTAAAAAGTGATCTAGATTTGAAAGTTTTTTTCTTATTTAAGGTTGCTATCGCTGTGCGAGATCGACTTCCACTGTCGACATGTTGATAGAAACGATGAAAATGATGAAATAGGACGATCTTACTTGATTGTCCAAACTTTGTTGCTCACCGAATTGAAATGCGGAAGCTTGCCCTGCTGATTGCTGCTGCTGCTATGTTCTAGACTCCAGAGAACAGCAGCAAAACACAGCGCAACCGCTTCACAGTAGACACCTACAACTTCACAGTAGATACCTACAACTTCACAGTAGATACCTACAACTTCACAGTAGATACCTACAACTTCACAGTAGATACCTACAACTTCACAGTAGACACCTACAACTTCACAGTAGACACCTACAACTTCACAGTAGACACCTACAACTTCACAGTAGACACCTACAACTTCACAGTAGACACCTACAACTTCACAGTAGACACCTACAACTTCACAGTAGACACCTACAACTTCACAGTAGACACCTACAACTTCACAGTAGACACCTACAACTTCACAGTAGACACCTACAACTTCACAGCAGACACCTACAACTTCACAGCAGACACCTACAACTTCACAGTAGACACCTACAACTTCACAGTAGACACCTACAACTTCACAGTAGACACCTACAACTTCACAGTAGACACCTACAACTTCACAGTAGACACCTACAACTTCACAGTAGACACCTACAACTTCACAGTAGACACCTACAACTTCACAGTAGATACCTACAACTTCAGCCTCAGGGAAGACGGCGCTCAGCGGTCACGTGCTGGCTTGCACATTTTTGCATAGTTACGTTTCAGGGAGACCCCTTTACAGTCTCTCCAGAGATGCCCTTACAGGCGTTACACAGAGGGGGTTCCGAATCGGTCTTTTGAGAGGTAACGGTCCTACCCTTTCATGTGCAGATGGTGACCACCGACCGGTGTGATTTTAGACGTAAAAATCCCACACTCCCCAGTCTTTTTCCCGAAGCCCGGGAGTCTTTTGAAGGTTTCCCCCGAAAACAAACCTACCACTCATACTCTCTTACCAGATTATGAAGAAAAAGTTGTTTTTAGGTTATGGCCCTTTAGGCCTTATGGGGGATGCGCAGTGGTAGCCCGCGAAATTCAATTCGTCAAACAAACGAAATTCAATTCGTCGAACAAACGAAATTCAATTCGTCGAACAAACGAAATCTAACGAATCTGCACGAAAGCTACCTTAGAGAGATGTATTGATGATTTTTATGGTAAAAATTATCTAAATACATATGTTTTAATGTCGCGTATCATATTTGGATCAAGATACAAGCTGACTGAATTTCGCGGGCTACCTGCACTGCTCATCCTCCATAATATCCTCTATTATTAAATGTGCAATATTTGTATAAATATACATACCTATAAAGGTACTTTTACATATTTGTTATCACGTTCTCAAAAACGGCTCTAACTATTTCGATAAAAGTTGCAATGTAGCCCTACCTACTTATGTCTAATTTCTGGCAAAATTCTTTTTTCAATACACTTCCTCGAAAACTGGTTCATATCGCACTACGATTACGTTCACAATGCAATGTATGTCGCACGCTTAGATTATGAAATAATCTAAGGTCGCACGCGTGCGATTTTTCATTTTCCCACCCCTGTGCGGGAATAAAAATTGCCATAGATAACTTAGGTATATATACCTGTACTTAGTCCAAATTGGTTCAATGCCTCTATTCACAAGTCTCTATTCGGAGGTGAATATTTTTTTTTAATCTCGTCAAAGAGATTGCGTCTATAAGCCGTTAATATTTTTTAAATATTTAAATAATGTTTCTTTAAAGAATATTATCAAAAACCATGACGATTACAATAAAAAAAAGTGTATGAACAAATTAACATTTGTGTTCTAAACTCAAAAATATTTGAATTTTCTATACAGGGTGTAAGGGACAGCCCTCCGCAAACTGATAGGGTGAATTCAGTATGTCTTACTAAGATGACCGGTACATGAAATTTTTTCAGGAACGTTAAGGGAATCCAATAAACATGATTTGTTTGTGTTTTTGTGCACAAATCGGAACGTCTATTACTGGTTGGGAGGGGTAGGTAATAGGTATGCGGTGAGTTCGATGAACTCTGTAGCTGGACAGAAAGTGAACAGCCTGATTACTCGCGTCGTTGGTTAGAGTATTTATTTATTTATTTATTAAAACTTTATGCACAAGTAAAAAAAATACTGTACAAAGGCGGACTTAATGCCTGAGGCATTTTCTACCAGTCAACCTTAGGGTGATGCAGAGACAAAACATGGTAGGTGCAACACAAGGGATAGATAACTGGAAAAAGAATAAATACCAATAAATACATACATACATACATACATATTAGGTCTTTACCTATGAAATTGCCGTTCTGCAGTACTGACCATTTCAAATCAAAATAATTTTTGTTTGGCTAAGAATTCTAATTTCAAATTAATTTTATTTTAAAAACATGGATTTTTTTTTCCAAAAGTAGTCATTTGTTTATTGATTAGTGTTACATTTTCATCGCATTTCAATCTTTTTCGTCATCATGGATACGTTAAAAAATCGAGTAATTATGGAATATGAGTACCGTCGTGGCAGCAACGCGGCACAAGCGGCACGCAACATCAACGACGTTTACGGAGCTAACACTACAAACCAACGCACCACCTGTTATTGGTTTGCTCGCTTCCGTTCTGGAAATTTCGACCTGAAAAATGAACCTCGCGGTCGTCCGAAGACTTTGGTCGACAATTACGAATTAAAGGCGATTGTGGAAGCTGATGATACACAATCTACGGCTGAATTAGCAGCAGCTTTCGACGTTAGCGTCAAAACAATATTGGTCCATTTGCGTCAAATTGGCAAGGTAAAAAAGCTTGACAAATGGGTGCCCCACGAACTCAATGATCGCCAGCGCGAAGTACGCTTCTAGACGTGCCTTGCACTGCTCAACAGACACACAAATGAAGGAATTTTGAACCGCATTGTTACCTGCGATGAAAAATGGATTCTGTTTGATAACCGCAAGTGCTCAGCAAGTTGGTTGGATCCTGGTTCAGCACCTAAACAATGCCCTAAACGTAAACTTACCCCTAGAAAAGTGATGGTCACTGTTTGGTGGTTTAGCGCCGGTGTGATTCATCACAGCTTCTTACCAAACGGGGTGAGCATTACTGCAGATGTGTACTGTGAAGTACTGAACACAATGATGGAGAAGCTCGCACATCTCCAACCAGCATTGGTCAATCGCTCGTCTCCGCTGCTCCTGCACGACAACCCGCGACCTCATACTGCACAGCAGACGGTCTCCAAGTTGCAAGAACTGGGGTTGGAAGCTCTCCGTCATCCGCCCTACTCACCAGACCTTGCGCCTACAGACTACTACTTTTTCCAGAATTTGGATAACTTCTTGGCGGGAAAAAAATTCAATACCCGAGAGGCAGTACAAAATGCCTTTGAAGAATTTGTTGCCTCCCGACCAGCTGATTTCTTTAAGAAGGGCATCAATAAACTGCCACTGCGTTGGCAAAGATGCATTGATTGCATGGGTGATTACTTGGATTAATACAAATAAAAAATACATGAAAAAAATTCGTTTAAATTTTTTCATACAAAACGGCAATTTCATAGGTAAAGACCTATTATAAACAAAATAAACTTTGTCAGGAGAAATAACGATAGGTAGAGGAGAAAAAGAATCCAAAAAATCAGCGCTGCGATGATTTTGCCAACTTTTCACGAATGTGTTCACGTGCCTTCACTTTGAAAGATAACGGACTGGTTGCCATCCTGATGTTCAGAGGGAGCGCATTCCAAAGAAATACTGCCTGGACAAAGAATGAAGAATGAATAAAACCAGAGCGGTGAGAAGGACATCGTAGAAGAAGATTGTTGGTTGAACGAAGATTTCTACTATGGGCAGAGCATAAGTATTGAACATGGGAAGTCAGATAAGAAGAAGTAGGCTTGTTTAGTATGGAATATAACATAGACAGAGCCCTCAGCTCTCTGCGCTGACGAACGAGTATTTCAACATCCATTGCTGGTTTTTTTTTTTGCTGTTTTTTTTTGCAGTTTTTTTTTACATAAATGGAATGCTATGAAACACACAATGCAATTTTACATTGAAATAATGAAAATGTAACTGAAAAAAAAATTGAAAAAATGAAAATTTTCCTGACAATATTTCCGGTAGAATATGATTCAAAATGAGGAGCTGAATGCACCCCCTTAGTTTGCGGAGGGCTGTCCCTTACACCCTGTATTTCATATGAGGCTGTTTATCGGCTTTATACCTTTGCTTCTCTTTCAACCTGGCAAAAGCAAAGCGCGGAAAAAAAGAAAATATAAATCATAGTTTCCTACTCTTTCCTAAGATACAGACAGGCAAGTCTAATTACTCTAAGCAGACAGGTTTTTCTGCCTAGTTTAGGAAAAGGGAGTCCTATGACCCTTGTTATTGTTGTACTGGTGTTTTCTTTAATATTTTAGTTTATAAGACAGCTATGTATGTCATGTACAAACTACTTATAAATAAAAATTTATTATTATTTTTTTTTTTTTTTTTGTCTTTGACATATCTCGGGACCCCGGGGTCCCGGACCTTTGGAAGGCGTACGAGGGGCCGAAGCCAACTCGCATAGGCCCCTTAGACAATTTAAAATAACGAGGCGGCACCAGCACCCAAGGACAACCCCCGGTTGGTGCAGGAGTATTGCAGAACATGGAAACGAAACATAAATCGGGCTATAGGTTTGGGTGGCTATAGTGGATCGGGTACCTTAAACTATGGAAGAACTATGTCCCCTGCCTTACCAATGTTATCTAGTATACACAGTTAAAATGGCAGGGGGTGACTTGCACACTCAATAATGGGCCCCCGAAAATGGTCGCTAGTACATAGTGTCGTAGCGGCAAGAGGAAGATGGTCAAGATCCCTACAAACACTGGAATACTTCCTTCCTCCGAGCACGTTTGCTCTTGCGAATCTCCACTCAAGCCAGCCAACAAAGGCAAGAATGAGGTAGGAGCTCTGTTCCCGTCAGTGTTCACTCCAGCCAGCCAATAAAGGCAAGCCAGAGATGAGGAACAAGACTACACCCGGGAGATAGGGTCCGTGGGGTCGCTACTGCCCAACAGCTCGCCACATGCTGCCCTGCGGGTTTCTGTATCTCTCTTGGTCTGGCTCCTCACCCTAGACCTGTTTCGGCAAAGTGAACTCCACAGATTAAGTAGTATTGTGAACTCTACTGGCACAGGCCCAGAGTTCGGAGCGCGCAAGCCCCACCACGACGTCAACGTAGAGATACGGCGGTGGGGTTATTATTATTATTATTAAATAAAATATTTTCCGTTATTTTATTTTATTTCTTCAAAAGTGAAGGTATTGAAAAACGTCGTTTGATCCACGTGGACATTTGTTATTGCAGTTCCCGGACCTCGCCTACGGCTCGGGTGTTTTAACTCCGCCTCGAATGCAATATCAAACGTTCTCCACTTGTATCAAAATGTACTATTCTCTATTATCAGTTTTCACCCGAGCAGTGCTCGGCCGCCCAGGTGGGTACTTACTTCAATTTAATGTGAATGGGCTTATGGGTATAACCAGCGGACAATAGGCCAGTTGCCAGTTTTTTAGGAAACGATTAAAAATATTCCTTGTGGTCTATAATTTCTTAAAACATAATTATTTCAATAATTTAATCATTTTCAGATGTAAATATGGTCACCCATCCCATCCCCGGCAAGCGTAGCTTGACCTGATCGATCGACCCGTGTGGCTGTTATTACATAGCTCCTGTCGGGTCAGGCAGTATGATAAAAAGTTCAGCAAGTATGTTAATTTTAATTGAATCGTACAATTGCAACATACATACTTGCAAGCGCCCTCTATGCATTTTTAACTTTTAACGTGAGAGCGTGAATCCTCACTAGAGGGCGCTACTCTTGTTCCTCGATTTCTAGCGCCATCTTTTATTTTTAACCTTTCGTTCAAAGAAGAAGTACTTGGTATGTAATCGCCTGTCAAACTGCAGTGTCGGCGGAGGCTCCACCTCGCGCCGCTAAAGGACGTTACAGGTTTTCATTTCAATTACTATCTAATGCTCAACACATGACGTGTTTTACAGTAAGCAGTACTGAGTAAATTTCCATGCAATTATTTTCAGGTCAGACGCAGACATTACAATCCTCGCAGTCACGAATTTTCGGTTATTCTTTTGGAGTTTTCCTTAGCGCTAGACTAGCCAGTTTGTTCCTAAGCACTTTCTGGTAATAGTCATAGCTTAATTCGTCAGTGGCACAGGGCGCCACAGGCAGTAGGCATACATAAACACGAAAGTAGCTTTAAACTACACACCGGTTCTTGATGGGTTACTAAATAATAAACGTTATTTTTTGTAATTTCTTTATTTTTTCACCATTTATCGTAAAACTTTCCTACGGCACACCGCGCGTCGCAGTCGTGCACCAATATTCCGCCTTGTGTATGTCGAGCGATCCTCCGCGCGACAGCGGCGCGGCGCCGCATGGGGCCGCACGCCGCAGACGGCGCCGCGCCGCCGCGCGACACGCCACTCGCGTCACGACGGCTCGGTCGTACGCAACACGTCCACACAGCTACCCGCTACTTATTAGTACTCGGTGGCGGCCGATAGATGGCGCCCATTTACATTATTATAAACATGAACGTGTTGCGCTTACAAGAACTAAGACATGGACAGTTTGACCAAATTAATTTTGATTAAAAATATAACAATTTCACGTGCACTTATACAAAATAAATAGGCGTTTAATTTCAGTTTTAAAATAGAAATAAAATGATATCCTTCGTAAGTACACACAAGCACCATCTAGCTGCAGTTTAACTGCCATCCTCACACATACGATTATCAACTCTCCGCGCTACGACACAGAGTAGAACATTGCTTGGCAAGTTTGTTATTACAAAACTTTAAGTTACAGTCGTAGCGCGGAGTTCCATTTCTTTCCTTCAGAAAATATATATATTATACATACAAAATTAATGTTAGACACTGCTATTAATCCATCGAATTTTGAATTTTATTCTAAGACACCGCTAATGGCGGCTTACCGCGCCAGTTAACTGACTTACAAAACTTTACAAGCAAATTTTTATACATTAAAATTCGATCGGGAGATCTGTCAATGTTCCAAACATCACCGTCACACCGCCTAGTGTCAAACAATAGAAAACCACAAGTATATAAAGTACTAGTATCATAATAAACCTATAGGAAGTTATACATCACACTATACAATCTTTGGATACAAAATCTCACTAGCGCACTAGTGCCATTTACAGTTGCTACTCGATACTGTCTGTATCAGTTGTGTCGTAGATCTGTTCTACACTCGTCTCGGAGGCTGTTCGCTAAATTACAGTTAAAAGTTCTGCACTCGGATGTCTACTCAATTTAATCATTTCAATAGCAATTGTAAATGACATGACGTGCGCTTGAGTCGCCGGCCGCGCGTCTTCTGTCCCCTCGCCGCCCAGCGCGACGCGTGACGTCACGGCAGTCGGCGCCAGAGGTCGCGCGCCCGGCGACCTTCACACCAAACCAGTCTCATACTAGCGAGCCGTGTCATACACGAATTGAGAAATTTTGAAAATTTTGACAAAAAATTATTCAAAAAAAATTTATCCTCATCACATGAGCCATGTCAGTCCCAGAGTTCCGAACATTACGATATCGACATTACCAACTAATCCGTTGCATATTGGGTGCCTTTATTTAGAAATCCGAGATTTTAATCCACTTAAAGCTGGATACTTTTTTCAATTTTAGAAATTAATACAAACATGCAAATAATTAAAAGTTCGACCGTCCCAGACGCATCATACCTAACCCCCCTCCTCCGACACCAGCTAGTCACATTCCCTCTCCATACACAACACCCAATATGCTGTCACCATTATACCTAACAACCACATTTATATTGCAATCTATTTTTTTTTTTACATCTTAGCTTCATTCGCGAACGCAGTCCACGTTTAATAAGGTGCCGAGCGCGGGCGCCGCGCATGCGCGCCGCGCCAGCGCGCGTTCACCGTGCAATCCTATCTAGACAACGCCCTGTCGATCGGTACTCTACAGAACACAGTTTGTATCCATCGTCCTCACCCTAAGGAAAACATTTCATGGTGGCCGACAGTGTCCAAACACGCAGGGTGTGGCGCCAAACTAACAGCCGGAGCTATCAGCAGAGATGGAGACGTACGACTGAACCACGACAAGGAGCGCCGACGACCGGAGCACACGAGTGAATATTTGGACAACACCGAGCCACCAAATGTATCGATACTATACATAAATATTTAGGACACAATATCTCGAAATTGTTATTTTTTTTTAAGTCTACAAATCATTTACCATTATTAAATATAAACTACAATCGATTGGCAGTATCATTTATTTAACTCCCCCTGACTCTCATGATATTATCGTGACGTGGCTCGCGGCATGAGGCCGCGCCGCCGCGCGTTCGCTCGCCGCGAGCACGCGCGTGTGGCACCGGCCACGACGCGACGACGGCGAACACTGCGAGCGAGTCCTTCACTAATACCGTCGAACGAACCTTTAGCACTTATCATACCATCCGAGGGCGGCTCCGCGGCGGGCCGCGGCTGCAGGCGCCGGCGCGCGGCCGCGCTAGGGGCACACTTACGTACAACAACAGAAAATTAAACAAACTTGGTCATCGATCTATGTTGACAATGACGTGAAACTGAAGCCGTCTCCTTCCTCCACAAGGACGTCAATACAAGAAACTGAAGCCGTCTCCTTCCTCCACATGGACGTAAATACAAAGGGTACCCTAATACATACATGTGATGAAGCCGCGCGCCGGGCGGGCCGGCGGCGCGGCGCCTGATGACGCAAACGTGTTATGGCACGTCCTAAGCATACATTAACAGACCTGCGGTGTGTACACCGCTCCCTTCAGCCGGACGTTGAGCCAGCTCCACGCGGCCCTGCGTACGACGCCGAGGTGTCCGCTGCAGCCGCGAGACGAGAGCGCTCCACACACGCCTCCAGGCCGAGATACTCCCTACGCATATAAACAACTCCTATCACCTCGCCAGTGATCCCTTCAACCGTTTACACTAACCGGGGGCTGGTGACGGACCGCAGTGGCGGCCTCGCCCCACACAGTGGCCGTGTCCCCTGTAGCTGTACCGCCTCCTCCGACTCTAGCTCCGACACTCTTCCACTCTCGAGAAAGCTTCGCAAATGAACGTGACAATAACCTGGCTACTGCCCAGTACGCCAGCAGCCTGTGGCGCCCTGCAGACGGAGCGCTGAACACCGACCGCACCTAAATGAAACACATACCTAACTAAATCCACATTACGGAGTTGCAAACCTAGCCCGTTTAGTGACTGCTCTTCGAGAACCGCCGAGTACTTGTCTGTATTGTGTCCAACCGCTATGTTCATACTGTTTCATTTTTAATAATTTTCTATAGTTCAATCTCAGGTACTGTGGTATTGCTTACATGTAATTATAAAATGATTTTTCACAAGTTTATATTTTGTACATTGGCGGTTACTAGGTGTGGTTGAGGCTGACCAGAAAACTAACACCGCACTACTGAACTACTCGCACTTACAACATCGAGATAACGTTTTATGTTTTCTGGTGAGCGCTCGCATCGTGCGATGCTATGCAGTGTATACGGGAACAGTAAAACAATGAATGGTGTCACAGTGTAGTAGTCGCAGTAAAACAATTCAGTTGAGGCGAGTCACTCGCACGCGACATCAGGCGAGTCACTCGCACGCGACATCAGACGTAACGTACAGATAAATTATCTTTTAGCAAAACATCAATTAATATCAGAAATATAATTAAAACTAACGTACTATTATAACTCTGATTTTTTTTTTAGTTTTTAGTTTAGCAGCTGATTCGATTCGTAACTATAGTGACCTATTTAACACTTAGGAAGCGGGGGGCGTGGGGCTGCGTCGCCGCTGCCACTTGCTCTCGTCTAAACACTTCTATCGCGCTAAACACAGGACATATTTTCCTTTGTAACTTCATCGTATGTAGTCGAAAGATCGTATCCTCGACCACGGTAGTCGCCGACTTATAATTCCGCTTGTGGTAGTGGCAGCGGCGGTGCGTCGCGAATAATGAATATTATAATAATTGACTATCACCTCCAGGCATCAGATTGCGCTCGAACTAACACAGCGCTGCACAAACGACATACGTTCGTTCATCGGAAATTACAAGTTACGACAAATATTACTGACAGATCCGTAATGTAACATTACAGAGAAATGTAACAACTTCAATCGCACGTGGTCTGGTCATCGGCCGACCGATGTAACCTTGCTCATGTCGAGCATAGAACCGTTTTTATATACAGGGTGTAAGGGGCAGCCCTCCGCAGACTGATAGGGTGAATTCAGTATATCATACTAAGATGACGAGTACATGATATTATTTCAGGAACGTTGTGGGAATCCAATAAACCTGATTTGTTTGTGTTTTTGTGCACAAATCGGAGCGTCTGTTACTGGTTCGGAGGGGTAGTTAACAGGTATGCGGTGAGTTCGATTAACTCTGTAGCTAGGCAGAAAGTGAACAGCTGATTTCACGCGTCGTTCGTTAGAGTATTTCAACATCCATTGCTGGTTTTTTTTTTGCTGTTTTTATTACATAATGGAGTGCTGCACACAGAGAATGTAATTTTAAATTGAAATAAAGAAATAGTAACTGAAAAACGATATTAAAAATTAAAATTTTCCTGAGAAATTTTCGGGTGGAACATGATTCAATACAACGAGCTGATTGGACCCTGTTAGTTTGCGGAGGGCTGTCCCTTACACCCTGTATAGGATAGCTGTTGGCTAATCAAATATTATAAAATACCGAAGTCACAACCGAAGTCTTGAATGGATTTGGTCAGCCAACGGTCCCACACACATTACCCGACATGAGCGAGGTCACCCTCCCAGACCGACCACCAGGGCAGGTCGCACTCTAGCCGCGCATTCAGAAAGGACAGAAAGCTCACTCGCTGCTTTAAAGCGAAAGTTTCAAGAGGATAGTTCGAGCTGGTCGCAGCAGATCGAAAATGGCGACAATCACGAACGTATGCCACAGGTGCCATCGTAAACCTAACTTAACGAGAATAAATGGCAAGCAGGGGTGAAGGGCGGGCGGGGGTGGGGCGGGGCGCGGGCGGCGGGGGGGGCCGCGCGTGTATCACAGGGGGCAGCACTCTCTCCCAGCGAGCGAGACATGCGCAGACACCACGGAACAGATAGCTGCACAAGACCGGCTCCATACAACAAGCTCAAACAGGCTAACACACATATACACACGTACAGTAGTACCCAAGTATATGGCTTATGGATGTACCTGCGCAGAAGATGAATTTTCAAAGCGCGGGAAATGCTATTGACCAATCGGCACGCTCCACGCTTTTTCCTGTACTGCTATTGGTCGGTAGCTGCCGCCATGTTAGCGCGCGCCGCTTGACAACCGCCATACTTGCGAGTGAGACGGAACTAACAGCTGCAGTGTATTATGAACCTTACAGTAGTGATCTAAGGTTGATTGTAAGATTTAATTATTCCCGTTAATCTTCGGGGCCATACTTTCTTTTCTGTGCGAACGAAGATTCACGACGCGCCTTATTAGTTGAGTACTACTGTACGTACAGCGACCACGAACACTCGTGCGCAGGTCGGGGCGCGGGTCATGTGTTCACTGTACGGACCCGCGTTCTGTACCTATCTGTTAAGTGGCGTCACACGCCGAGCCGGCGACCGGCACACGTAACATACTACACAGTCTTCATCCATACGTCCTCCGCCGCACAAACACATACGGAATTCACTGCTTTCGTAAAACACTTCGGAATAGGTGACGTTGAAGGTTGCCTATGTGTGCGTGCGGCGAACAAAGTATATCAGTTGTTGACAGGTCTGTTTAACATGTGACCTGTGCGCAGCAGTATTGGACGGCGGCGCCGGCCGCGCAGACAGGCGGGGGCAGTGACCCCGCGGCCGCGAGGTCACTGCCCCCGCGCGCGCAGATCCCGCGGTTCGCGCACGACTGCCTATCTCCGGCGGAATGAACCCACGCGATAGCTAGCTCAGACATATAGACTATTATATCGTACGTTATACATCTCATTATACATATAGCATTAATTTATTTATATTTTATTGACCGAGAGCCAGCCTGCCAGGCGCAGGCCAGAGTGCCATGTGCCGCCAGGCCCGGCCGATAGCCGATGACCGAGTGCCAGGCGCCAGCAGATGACCGAGTGCCAGGCGCCAGCAGATGACCGAGTGCCAGGCGCCAGCAGATGACCGAGTGCCAGGCGCCAGGCCGGGGCGCCGGCCGATGCCGAGCAAATATAACCTCTTTTATTTCAAGTCTAAATATAAACTCTGTAGATCTTAAACGTCTATGGAACTAAAATTACATTTTGTACCATAAAATTGTTTTGTTTTAAAATTAAGCCACTAGACGCGGGGCGGACACGCGCCGCCCCGCGCCGCCCGCGCGCGGCCTGCGCGCACGCAGCCCGCGCGCGCTCTCTTGCGGTACGGGTCACGGTAAGGTCTCGCGCGGCCCCGGGCCCGCCGCGCCGCACAACACAAACTATCCTAACTTACGTTACGGCGACTACCACGCGACGCCCCCGCTACGTATAATATTTCTATATTTTATTCGTATAGAGAAATGATTTTTTTTATATAGGTATTTTTATCTTTTTTTTTTACTCTATGTAACTCTTTATCGGACGTCACCAACTTATGTCACTCTATATAGATAGAATGGTCTGCAGAGGAAAATGTACTGTAAATTAACCTACGTAGGACGCGCCGGCAGCGCGGGACTATGTCTATGTAACCTTAGAGGGTGAAATACACTATTGTTGAGTGAGGCGCGGTCAGACAGGACGCGAGGTCTGAACGTGCGGCACGGTCAGACAGGACGCGAGCTCTGAACGTGAGGCACGGTCAGACAGGACGCGAGCTCTGAACGTGCGGCACGGTCAGACAGGACGCGAGCTCTGAACGTGAGGCACGGTCAGACAGGACGCGAGCTCTGAACGTGAGGCACGGTCAGACAGGACGCGAGGTCTGAACGTGCGGCACGGTCAGACAGGACGCGAGGTCTGAACGTGCGGCACGGTCAGACAGGACGCGAGGTCTGAACGTGAGTCACGGTCAGACAGGACGCGAGCTCTGAACGTGAGGCACGGTCAGACAGGACGCGAGCTCTGAACGTGAGGCACGGTCAGACAGGACGCGAGCTCTGAACGTGAGGCACGGTCAGACAGGACGCGAGGTCTGAACGTGAGGCACGGTCAGACAGGACGCGAGGTCTGAACGTGCGGCACGGTCAGACAGGACGCGAGGTCTGAACGTGAGGCACGGTCAGACAGGACGCGAGGTCTGAACGTGCGGCACGGTCAGACAGGACGCGAGGTCTGAACGTGAGGCACGGTCAGACAGGACGCGAGCTCTGAACGTGAGGCACGGTCAGACAGGACGCGAGCTCTGAACGTGAGGCACGGTCAGACAGGACGCGAGCTCTGAACGTGAGGCACGGTCAGACAGGACGCGAGGTCTGCCGCGCGCACTCTGCACTAACCACATACTGCGTAACTTCACAAGTCCACGGAACAACATAAAGTAAGTACGCTCACTCACAGTTGCGTACAGAGCGGTACATATACATACATAACCTAACCTCGCATACATGCGGCACAACGCGGCGAAGCTGTGTCTGGTACTGCTACATCAGTAGCTGCGATACAACATAACGTCAGCCACACATTACACAATGAAAATATATACAATATTCTCCAAGTAATCGCATATTGAAAGATACAATATTAATATTATAATAGATCTCGCAGTTCATTTTATAATAATGTTGCAGTCACTTAGTTTTATAATTATTCCACAGAAACTTTAAAATGTATACTTATATTCGTTTCACACGACATCTCAGAAACACGACAACTGAGAGAGAGTTGAGGACACACTGGGGTACAATATAATACAAGATTTAATCAAATAACGTCGCGGCTGACAGTTGGCAGCGCACGAGCACCTAACAACAGTGTGAAACAAACCTAAGTACGCTACAGTTGCACTCTTGGCTCAGATATCAGCAGCTTGCGGTTGGACACACGTTGACTGAAAACCAACCGGAATAAATCGAATCATTTCTGACGTAATAATTCATTGAGCAACAATCTGTGCATCGTACCTTACTGCCAACCATCCCGGCTCGGCTTGCATGTCAACATACATCCAACATCCAACCAGATACACTAGCCGAAGACTCGCGTCATCCACGACGGCGAGGTCTTCACATCGTGACACAGTACCGCAGTATGTTCCGATACAAGTCGCGCCCAGTATCAACCACTGAACACTCAAACAAATACATTACACACACATACAAAGTTTTCAAAACAACTTCATATAAGGTCTTCAAGTGTTCACACATGACACAAATGATATCAGGCCGTAGCTACACAACGATCATTTTATTGCATTATTCACATTAGGAGATACATTGAAACGACAACATACGATTGTTACTCATTTAAGTCCATAATTAATTAATAACAAAAGAAATCCAGTATTTGATACTGAATACGTAGAATACAGTGTTTAAATATAAAGCTACAGCGGATGATGCGACCGCGTTACGATACGCCTAAAGCTACCATAGAGGGTGAAACTTCCGGAGTCATAATAAAAATGATAATAATGAAAAACAAAAAAATGCATAAATACATTAGTAAAGTAAGTTCGAAGGCACCGCCGACGCCTGGTGTAGTGCTGATGCTGACCTATACTACTGCGCCCGCGCACATACTTATATACACACTCACGCACACGTGACGCGCCCCGGCCCGCCCCACTCACTGTGACGTTCATCACAGAGTACTAAGTAAATGGAGTGCTCATACGAACGGAGTGTTGTACGGAGGAAGCAAAGCTTCTGCCATTGGACAATCAAATGTCGCGGCGATGCAAAAGTCTCTCTATTTACTTATTACTGCATGTTTTATAAGAGCCATGATTGTGTGCGCGTTGAGCGGGCCGGGTGTGTCGCACTCGCAACACAGGGTGCTTACATAACCAAACTTAACCTACCCATGCACGCGGCCGCGGCACATAGGCGGATACGTACACACGGCATACGTGTCTTTTGTTAATGGCAGTGCTAACGTAAATCATTTTGAGCGAATTGTGCCGAAACATACAATTTCAGAATACTTTTGAAGTTCCAATCGAATTGTATAAAATGTTTTACAAGTTAGGTTCTGTTTCGCACTCGCTGATGAGTATGTTGGCATGGCTACACCTTCTAATGTCATAGTTCCCGTCAGCAGGCGTCAGAATGTCCCGCAGACTGCGAGACACTGACTGGCTGAGATTGAATGATTTGTCAAATATTATCACACACACCAGCAAGTGACGAAACCGACCTAAAATTTATAATTCGCTAATTAATCATTTTGACACCAAAATTTTTTAATCGAAGCCATTTTTTTTAAATTTAGATTCTAATATAATTCTACCAAATAACGAGGACATGTCCGCGGCCGCGTCCATCTCATACGTAATTACATTTTAAATCCGTCGGATCGTACGCCTATGAATATCACAGCAGTGCGTCATTAATCTAATGATTCGAGTACACCGGCGACACACCGGCGACATAACGAGCCCTGTAAACACCCGGTGCCTTGTTGTTGCCGTGCGCGGAGCCGGCAGCGCGCCGCCCTCCGCCGGGTCTCGCGGAGACACTCATGTGTCAACTCAGGTATTCATAAAATATTGTGATTTAGATGAGAAGCTTCAAGTTATAGTCCAGCCTGAGTGAAGGGCGGCGCACGAGCCCGGCCCGCGCAGGCACTCTCCCGTGCCTGCCGTATCTCAGTGTAAACAGACAAAAAAACGCTATCATTAAATAATCCATATTCAAAAAAACACATACACCTACAAACTAGCTAAGTGGGCAATTTAATTTTTGCATCGAAATGTTATGTTGTTACAATATAACCAAGCCAGGGATGTACTCCTTTTATTTCATTTTTCTCTATTCACCGAATAATACCAAATATATCGACATATTGATGTCACCTGGCCATTTAATATCATATAACTTAACAAAAATAATATGACTTATATCTGGAATTACAACTCCATCTCATTATATTGTAGTGTATCAACATTCGTTCCACTTCTTATTCTCGATATCATGTGCCGAAAACTATTTACACAAATTAGACAAAAAAGAGAAAAAAAAATTAAGCGATAATTTAAAAATAAAGCTCAAAGCCGTCTAAAGTTAGTTTTTTTTTTTTCAGAGAAATGAATATAACGCCCTCTCAGAGTAGCGGTACAAGTAATAATTTAGATTTAAAAGGCCACGAACAAGTGTATTATGTGAAGTGCGAGGCGCGACTGCCTCGTCCGCACAACGTAACCTATCACAATAATAATGATCAACAAGAAATAAAATTGTCAAAGTGCAAACATTATTAGTACCATGTGAGAGCGGAGCGGAGCGCTCGCGCCACGGCCGGGCGGGCCCGGGTGGGTCGCAGCGCCAAATATATAACATACTACATAATAATCATATAAAATACTATATACACATAATAATAAAGCATCAGTTTTCGTGGGATGAGGTACGTGCGGACAGCCCGGGGGCCGGCGTGTGCCGCGAGCTGGCCGCGCGTGCCGAGCGGAGCGGAGCGAGCCTAGCGAGCTCAGTACCGGGCGCCAGCGCGCGACCATCAAATCCGGTTCGGCGCGCTGCCCGTGAATGTGTCCTGCAACACACCACGAGTCAATCACTAACGCTGCCAGTGTAAACCTGTAACGCAACATGAATCGCACACAAACTTCACTCCCTACAACGTATAAACTATTTTATCTACTCTCATATCGTTTACGAATTTTAATTCTAATTATAAACTTCAAAACGAGTTTAATTTGACATACTTTATAAACACAACATCGAAATTTAAAAACAGAATCATATTATAACACTATCTCTAACAAAATAATGTTATAAAACAATTTTTTTACCATTACGATACATGGCAAATCCAAGAAGTTAATATTACCAAGGAGTTTCCATCTTTTTTTTTTTAATGGAACGAATATGCTGGGCGCGCAATTTTTATACTTAGCATTACAAAAAAGTTTATTCCAATTTTTAGTCACAGCGCATGCGTGATGATGTGCTAGGTTTTGCCGCCATTCATACGTTTTGTTGTACTGAATTTAGTGGGAAAAAATATATTTAGGTCCAATGCCAATGTATGAGAGTAGATAACGTAGTGTATGAAGTAGTGTATGAACTGTACATAACTAGGTATTAAAACACTGGTGTGATATGTCTAATAAAAAAAAACTAAGTTAGTATGAATTACTTTATTTTTGGCAATGTCGTCGAGTGAATTCTCTGCGCTTTTTGTGATATGTATTCGCAAAGCTAATATTATGAGGATGAAAAAGGATAGCAATATTATAATATTGATTTAAAGGCATCAAATAGATTTTACCATAGTGATGCCCTTAATGTTTGCGAGCAATTTTTTCCGATCCTGAACACGATATGGTATGGATGCACTCTTATGTTAGTACTCCATTTGCTAACTACTCCGTGTCACTAAGCTATTGTAAGCGTATGATGGTCTGTATGTTGTAGGTATAGTCTGACAGCGTTCAAAGGTTCTATCGATTAACTTCGGAAGAAAGGCGAATAAAATGTGACTGATACATAATATAAGGGACTGAGCGAATTAGTACGACAACCTACTATGGTTTAGGTGAGAATAATGTTTACTGGTCAACAGTCACGTTTCATTGACTATATTTCCTTTGAACACAATCAAAGTATATGTGTGTACGTACTATGTTGGAGGCTCTCGGCGCGGGCTGGTCCCTGGGCTCGCCCCCCGCGCCCGCGCCCGCCCCCGCCCCCGCTGCGCCCGCGCCGGCCGCGTAGCCCGCCAAGCCCGCGCCGCTAGCCCCTCCCTGTGCCACCATAACACTTATACAACTGTCCCGTGATCTCGTTACATGTTACCCTAGTACCTATTTACATTGGGACAGAATATTGAGTCGACAATTCATTACATCGCAAAAATTATGTGCGGCTATTTTTGTATGAAATAAAGATATCGCTAAAGGCTATCAAAAGGCGTCGTTTTTATGTGAATTGTGATCTATATAATACCAGGGAGTCCAGAAACACCACTACAACAAAATTGTGAAGGGGTACAAAGGTATCTAAAATGTATAATAGCAACTTGATGTGAATCGGGTCCTCTAGCTATCTTTTAACAACGCACCATGATAACACAAGACAACGTGCCTCCTGTAGTACTAATCCAAAGTTCCGTCTGAGCTAACAAGGTACCAGGATCACATAAAACACAAACAGGTTCGTTCAACATAAGAACAGGCTGGCTCACTGGCGCACAATGTTGTCGCGTCAGTCGGCAGGATGTCGCCCAATGCTTAGGCTCACTTGCACTACTAATCGGTAAACACATAGAACGCTACGAATTTCAAACATCGTTGTGTCTCTGTCATTTCAAACGATTGAAAGAGACAGAATGACGTTTTAAATTCGTCGTTACACATATTTAATTTTATAATGATTAGTGGTGCAAGCTAGTTAGTTAGTAGTTACAATGATTAGGAGTGTGGTACAACACAAGTACCAGGGCGCCATGAGCGCTGAGTAGTGAGCAGTTAAGCACATACCTGATGCGAGTCGGAGGGCTGGTGCGCGCGGCACATCTTGTCGCAGTAGTCGGCCAGGATGTCTCGGAAGCGCGTCCAGCACTTCTCAGGAACAGTGATGGCCGTGCGGAAGTTACTTTTCACCTGCAAACGAGTTCATTTACCATCTTATTGACCTTCAATATTAAATGTTTATCAACGGTACTTGTTAATTTAGTACTAACTTCATTCCGGCCTCCTGCTTGCTTTGGGGGAAATGAACACTGGTTTTATTTGTTAGGGCCGGCGCGGCGCACAGCTGGCGAAGCGCCGCAGCGCAGGTTTCATTGAGTAAAGAATATCAACTTGACTGTTGTCCGTGACCATCACAGCGGACAATGAATTAAGACGCATTTTTATTCTCGACTTTATGTCAACTTACGCTAAGTTGATTTTCTTTTTGACAGTGATTCGCCAGGTCTGCGCCGGCCCTTTTTTATAATTTCATTACGTTCGTTATGGGTGCAAAAAATGTAATCTTTCGATGTCTGGAACTTGTAGAATCAATTAAACCTAAGCTAGAATATAGCTCGGTTTCAAATGATAAATAACCATTTTTAAAATCTGGTTTAGATGACATTATATTAAATGAAAAGAATAAATAAACTTTAAAAAAAAAATTAAGCTGACAGAAATCAGCAACAAACTTTAATATGGCACGAAATATAAATCAGACTATCTTGAGTCCAACGTCTCTTTCGGAAGTGACGCTGCTAAACATGAAATTACAGCTACAATTTGTTATTTACACTATATATTTTGTTTCCACTCTGAGACTACTTCCTGACAACAGTTTCCATCGTTTCCAACGGCCATTAAGCTTGGGTTTTCTAACAAAGCAGTACCGTCATGTAACGCCGCATACCGAAGACCGTACATAAATATAGAAAACTTTTTTTGACACCATAATGTCAAATGCCCGCCATATGATGGTTTCCTTAAGAAACCCAAGCTTAACTCATTGAAACATACACTACATGACCACAACAACAATGGCATATACAGGGTGTAAGGGACAGCCCTCCGCAGACTGACGGGGTGAATTCAGTATACGAGAATCATACTAAGATGAAAGGTTCATGAAATTATTTCAGGAACGTTATGGGAATAGAATAAACCTGATTTGTTTGGGTTTTCGTGCACAAATCGGAGCGTCTGTTACTGGTTGGAAGGGGTAGGTAGTAGGTATGCGGTGAGTTCGATGAACTCTGTAGCTAGACAGAAAGCGAACAGCTGATTTCACGCGTCGTTCGTTAGAGTATTTCAACATCCATTGCTGGTTTTTTTTTCTGTTTTTTTTTGTAACGTAATTGGAGTGCTGCGAACACACAATGTAATTTTACATTGAAATAAAGAAAATGTAACTAAAAAAACTATTAAAAGAATGAAAATTTTCCTGAGAAATTTTCCGGTGGAATATGATTGAAAATGAGCAGCTGAGTGCACCCTGTTAGTTTGCGGAGGGCTGTCCCTTACACCCTGTATACATATATACAATACAGGATTCGCATGCTGTAACAAGACAACGCCAGTGTTCACCTCGCTGACTTTCATGTAGATGCCGCGGTTGTTCTGCCCGATGTCGAAGTAGAAGTTCTTGTTGTCCACGCGCAGGTGGCGCCCCTCGGGCAGCTCGCCCTTGAACCTGCAACACGCGGCACGTTACTGCCCGCCTGCGCGCGCGCTCACACACCCACATGCACGCTAGGACACTATCGTCGCGGTACCTACATCTCAATCAAATACTTTAAGCATCAAACGTGTGTATTACAGTCGGTACAACAACAATATTACGGCGCCATTCCCCAATAATGAAAATCATACCATTCCGGTTCAAACCAAGCCTCAGCCGGGTGATCGCTAACGGCGGCAGTGGCAAGAATCAGAAAAAGAAAAGGCCCCGTTAAAAACATAAAGCTGATATATCATACAACAAAACAAATTGTAACAAGTGTACACGCTGTAAGGGACGTTGACGCACAATCACTTACCATCCAACATCATTTTAGACCCACCAAAATTGAAATTTCTTGTCGGTTATTTAAAAAAAGTCAACTGTTCCATACATTTTGACCGTGAATCAGCTGTTTCATACAAAATTGCAGTTCCTACACAGTCAAAATATATGAAAGTTTTTTTTTTAATAACCGACGAAAATTTTCTACGCTGGGGGTCTAGAATCACGTGCTGAATTCATGATAACAGTTTGTGCGTCCCTTACAGCGTGTATTGTACGTAAGAGTTCAATAAACAGTGACCAAGTGAAAATAGTCCGTATAAAAAAGTAATAATTGAACAACCGCCGTGTTGGACTGAAGCTGGGCTCGATGCAAGGTCCCGGAACATTCTTACAATATACCTTTAGGCTTCTGAAGCTAGGGATTTTCCCTCTTGTGGAATTATTTTTAGAGCTGAACCAGACCTATCCACCCGCCCCTATTCACATTTTCCTGTTTGCAATCAATCTTTCTCGGCCTAGTGAAGTATATGTTTCTGAGCGATAGAAAAGGAAAGAGTTACGGAAACATTTGAATCCGGGCGGTTAGCTCTGGCACTACTTGCATTACCCCCAAGACATTCATAGAAACATTTTGCAAAGACAGCAAATAAAAACAAGTAAACACAGATAAACAAACGACCGATAACAATCAATAAGTAAGGGGACAGCTCCATTAATGATCTGTGTAACCAGCGCGACAGCGAGGAAGTAGGTCGCCGGTCTATCAGACGTGCGATAACGTGCGTAAACTTATCACCTTACTATGTGCGAAAATGTTACCATTTTTTGTATTCGTGATTTTTTACTAAACTAAAGAAAAGGAAATATTTTAAGAATTAACATTTATTTTATAATAAAACTCGAGAAAATAATTATAATGATTACTAAACTTAACGCGGATTTGGGTCAGAGGGTCGTCTTTGATTTAATGAGTTTGAGCGTAACGTAGATAAATATTTCCAAAAAGAAAATTAGACAAATACAGGGTTACTGGTAACTCGCCGTATTCCTTGCAGATAGTAAGGTTAAAATGCAACAAATTAAGCCACCTTCATACCTTTCTGAATAGCTGATAAGACAAGGATATTTTCCTAGTAATTTGTACATCAGGCGTACTTAGTATTTTTTTTTTTGCACTAGACAACATTTTTTAAGAAGTAATAGCAAAAATTACAAAAAAAAATATTTGATTAGTGATTTTTGCCAAAGTTTTAGGCATTTTTGAACTTTTAATTATAACAAAGATCAACTATGGCATCAACTATGATAATAACTTAAATGTCAGTCCAGTCGCGCCGGAAATCATTTTTAAATTGACTTCAAATGAATTAATCTGGGTTTTTTCATAAAAAAACTAATAATCTAACTCAAAACCTGCTGAACTTCGGCACACCTATAGCGATTTTGGTATTTTGCATAGTAACTCGTGTATTTGCTTTCGGAAAGCACCATTTGGTGAAGTGGAACTGATTATAAAGACCACAGATGGCCATCGGAACTGCTCAATTATACCTAAGAATTTCACGGGTTGCGATTGATTACTTTAATATGGTTTGCTAAGCAATTTATGCTCGGCAAAATGCATATGGTGCAGTGGTGATGGTGCCTTCACCATCAGCTCCAGTTCTCCCGGTTCTTACTAGGAGAACTCCTCAACAATTAACAGCCCTACATCGGGAAAGCAATATTTTGTAAAAAGTGATAACAGACCCACTAAAAAGTGAAAAATAAAAAAAAATACAAAAAAAACAACCTACCTACTTCCAAAAAAAAACAAAAAGTAGTGTTTATTTTGGAAGTCGGTGTTTTTTTTTTTGTAATTTTTTTTTTATGGTGTTCATTTCGGCTTCAATAAAACGCTTTGGCAAAATTACGGTCGCCTTCTAATCTAACTAGATAACATTTACACGAACTGACTCTCCCCACGACTTCCGTAACAGTAACTAATATTATAAGGAGGTCAAATTGTTTGTTCGTTTATCTCTGGAAGTACTGATCCGATTACATAAAATCTTTCACAGAAAGCTACAATATTGACGAGTACCGTAGGATATGTTGCATGGTATAGTGCCGTAGGATATGTTGCATGGTATAGTACCGTAGGATATGTTGCATGGTATAGTACCGTAGGATATGTTGCATGGTATAGTACCGTAGGATATGTTGCATGGTATAGTACCGTAGGATATGTTGCATGGTATAGCACCGTAGGATATGTTGCATGGTATAGTACCGTAGGATATGTTGCATGGTATAGCACCGTAGGATATGTTGCATGGTATAGCACCGTAGGATATGTTGCATGGCATAGTACCGTAGGATATGTTGCATGGCATAGTACCGTAGGATATGTTGCATGGTATAGCACCGTAGGATATGTTGCATGGTATAGTACCGTAGGATATGTTGCATGGTATAGCACCGTAGGATATGTTGCATGGTATAGTACCATAGGATATGTTGCATGGTATAGCACCGTAGGATATGTTGCATGGTATAGCACCGTAGGATATGTTGCATGGTATAGCACCGTAGGATATGTTGCATGGCATAGTACCGTAGGATATGTTGCATGGTATAGCACCGTAGAATATGTTGCATGGCATAGTACCGTAGGATATGTTGCATGGCATAGTACCGTAGGATATGTTGCATGGCATAGTACCGTAGGATATGTTGCATGGTATAGCACCGTAGGATATGTTGCATGGTATAGTACCGTAGGATATGTTGCATGGTATAGCACCGTAGGATATGTTGCATGGTATAGTACCGTAGGATATGTTGCATGGTATAGCACCGTAGGATATGTTGCATGGTATAGTACCGTAGGATATGTTGCATGGTATAGCACCGTAGGATATGTTGCATGGTATAGCACCGTAGGATATGTTGCATGGTATAGCACCGTAGGATATGTTGCATGGCATAGTACCGTAGGATATGTTGCATGGTATAGCACCGTAGGATATGTTGCATGGCATAGTACCGTAGGATATGTTGCATGGCATAGTACCGTACGATATGTTGCATGGCATAGTACCGTAGGATATGTTGCATGGTATAGCACCGTAGGATATGTTGCATGGTATAGTACCGTAGGATATGTTGCATGGTATAGTACCGTAGGATATGTTGCATGGCATAGTACCGTAGGATATGTTGCATGGCATAGTACCGTAGGATATGTTGCATGGCATAGTACCGTAGGATATGTTGCATGGCATAGTACCGTAGGATATAGAAAGAAAGAAAGAAAGAAAAACTATTTATTCCCGCGAAAAATGACGCACATACATTTGTTTTTTACACAAACCTAAAAAATAAAAACAATTGGGTAGCTAAATTTAAACATAAAAAGAAAAACAACAAAATACTTAATTATGCGTCACTAACGCGCGAAACGGCTAACGCTCAGCGTAATGCCGTGACCCGTGCACGAAGGCACGAGTCAAGGCGCTGGTTTTCAGCGTAAACCGGCGGCGTGTCGCCATCTCAGAACCCGCAAAGATTAGGATTGAACAAAGTAGTATCTATGACCGAGGCCAGAACAAAAATACTCTTACAAGTTCTGAGGTGGCTTTAGGCACAAAACGACGCTGTATCGGCGCGCACAAATGAGCAATTTCAATACTATTAAAATAAGAGCTAATCTTTTATAAAAACAAAAGTTACTAAACAAAAAATTGAACATTTCATACGCATAGTAATAATCCAAGATCAACCAAAAGACAAAATAATAAATTAAATTATGTGGCAACATTTCAACGCGTTCCGAGCCCAAAAACAAAAATCAAAAAACCAGAGAGTTCGCGATATGCGTATGCGTCAATTTTGACAAGTGCTCCTGCTTACTCAACCAACCACAGAAAATTGGAAATTACGTAATCAAACAAAATGGCGTAAAGAATTACAGAAACATGATGTCACTATGATGTAATGGGTGTAATAAGCTACAGCAATGATTGTGACAATGTTTATTAGTGTTTATGAGTGAAATGTGCAATATTATGAGACAAACCTAAAGAGTTGGAGGGTGACCCGCCATGTGCAATCTGCTTGACGCTTATTTGAAACAAATATGGTAAGTTATTAAAGATAAACATCACTATACGTACGATATTGTACTCAAAATGAAATAATAATAATGCATTGGTAATAAATTGTAAAATAAATTGCATTGGATAAATAGAGTAGGTAATATAAAATACCGAACATATTAAAATTGTACTTTCCATTTTATAGGACCACAACATAAAACAGGGATAAGGAATCGCTACAAGCTAACCCAGCAGACAGGAGGCAGAAAAGCTATGCCACAGCACTGCTGAAGATCCAAAATCAAGGACTGCAGGCCATGACCCGTGAGGTATGTAAACAACAAGGATACCATGTTGTACTACAACTATTGTTGTAAAGAAAGTTGTGTATCCAATAGAAACTTCTTATATTTATACTTAAATGACTGTATTGTTTTCAGGCCTCGTATTGGTGGTGGAAGATCATTCCAGCAGTGTGTGGCCGCAAACCTGAAACTGCCCCTGAAAGCTGCGGTTCTGTGTCGCGGAGCCCTTAGTGGGCCAACTGAAGAACGAAGACCATACTTATAATAAGATTGTCGCCAAGTGAGTTTTTCATATAAATAGTGCGGCTTATGGGTTGTTACAATGCCAAACATTAAACTCGCTAGATGATGCTTTCGCCTGGCAGCCATTTTCAGTACATTGAGTTGGTTTATGTATGGCGTCACATGATGCCTACGAGGGACATGGACACAAAAACGAACACAGGCATTCTGAACTCGCTGAATTAACCTATCTGTCCTAGCTAGCAAGCACGGCCCATAGACAGTGTCACAGTAGTTTAGCCTAGATAGGATCAGACTGTCTACCAGTTGTTTTCTGAGAGGTACGCTAAGAAATTTACGTATACCATATAATACCTTCAGCCTATAAAAACAATTTCTCAGCACGTTTTTTATGTGAGCCTCAAATCGCAGCTCTGGATCTAGAATTAGACCCAGACTACATGCCTGCTCTACACGTTCAATTTTCTCCCCCTTTATCACAATCTCCGGTTTGGCAGACAATATTGCAGCAACTTGTTTTCTAGTACCCAGCACCATGAACTTGGACTTCAAAGGGTTCAGAACCAAAGAGTTCTCTTCAGACCAGGTCACCACTCGATCCAGGTCCTCATTAACCCTTTGCACTGCCAATGCCGTATCATCCCCATGGAAAGAGGTGTACATCTGGATGTCATCAGCATACATGTGATATGTGCAGTTAATGAAGGAACCAATAACATCAGCACTGTAGAGGATGTACAGCAAAGGGCCCAAAATCGATCCTTGTGGGACTCCCCTAGACACAGGGAGTGGAGGGGATGACACAGTTGATCCATCTTCCTTGTGGATCTGCACATACTGGGACCTATCAGTTAAATAACTATTAAACCAATCCACAGCGTCACAGTCAAAACCATAGTATGCTAGCTTGGACAACAGTAAATTGGTGTTAATTGCGTCAAAAACCCGTGAAAAATCCAGTAGGACCAAGATTGACCCCTCCCCCCGATCACGTGCCTCCAGGATATTGCCCACAACATCTATCAGAGCCGTTGCAGTGCCTCTACCTTTACGGAAGCCCGACTGAAGGTCAGGGAGAATGTTATTTGCCTCCAAGTATTCAATTACCTGTAGATACACTACACGCTCCAGAATCTTTGACAGACAAGGCAGAATACTAATTGGCCTGAGATCCCTCAAATTGGCTGGATCACTAATTTTTGGGATGGGGCGAACAATTGCACGTCGCCAAAGGCCAGGGAATGTGCGTGATTCTATTGATCTGTTGATGATATCAGTGATGGCTTTCAAGGTATTTGGCAATGTGAGTTTTAACATGTCCAAACTGATACCATCAACACCCTGAGCGTTTGAGCCTAGACTCCTGATTATCCTCAGAACTGTCTCCTGGTTGGTTGTAGTGAGTGAAAACTCGGCTGAACTGTGCCTGTGAGAATTGAAGTAGGACATTTGTGAGATGTTGTCATTACTATTCCCCGGAACGTTCAAAAAAGCCGCATTGATACTGTCTGGATTGTCAAAATGACTTGGGAGTAGCCTTTCTTTATGGTCTGGAAGTACATCAGATTTCAAATTACGCCACAATAATTTAGGATCCTTACTTTGATCGTTGATGTTTTTTGTGAAATATGCTGTCTTTTCCCTCCCCAATGCGGCAGCAGCCTCATGTTTAAGATCCAGACAGTATCGCTTATGATGCGGCTCCCTTGTCTTGCGATACCTGACCCTAGCCTCATCCCGCAACCTGAACAACAGACGCATATTGTCAGTAATCCAAGGTGTGGGCCGCTTATAAAAGGTCTTTTTCTTTATAGGAGCATGAAGATCAAAAAGCTGGATCATATATGTGTTGAAAGTATGTACCATGCTATCAACGTCATTCATATCTCCTATAGTAGACCATGGTATCATGTTCAGGTCATTATGGAAGAGATCCGGCAAAATGTCTGACAAGGGGCGAAACTCAACCATTCTAGGTTTAGCCTTGGGCTTCCTAAAAACTGCTTCACATGTAATGAAACAGTGATGGCTGAGCTCACTGATACAGTTCACCTCAACATTACGCATTGCAGCATCAGTGCATACGATGTCGATGAGCGAACTACTGCCACCCACGAAGTGCGTCGCAGTTTTTACCAATTGAACAAGGTTCAAGTAACTAAAAAAAACCTTAAGCTGTTTTGATTTACAGCTATTTGCATCCAACAGATCAACATTTAGGTCACCCAGCAGCACCAGATTATCATATGGGGCTAAAGCACTAATACTGGCAGTTATGGCATCAAGGAAAAGCTCCAAGTCCTGCCAAGGCGGACGGTACGCGGTCCCAATAAGAAGCTTTTTTTTGTTTATGGTCAGGCCCAGCCAGAGCTGCTCCACACTAGGGTGTTCAGGATGAGCTCTTACACGCGCGTTAATGCCATTCTTTATATAAAAAGCAACCCCTCCGCCACGCCCACCTCTTGTAGTCAAAGGTCGTGGTATGTGCCTAAATTTGTACCCAGCTACACTAGGAGCGCGGTCCTCTTCCCCCTTGCGTAACCATGTCTCATTGATAGCCATGATGTCCACAGAGTGGTTGCCCATGGCGACCAAGAACTCATCCTGATTTGTACCTAGAGAGCCCGCATTCAGTAGACCAAACTTAATATGTTTACTAGGAGCCATCAGTGCTAGTAGGTGTAGGTATATATTGTAGAAATGTGTAGGTATGGTACCAATATAACAGAGAGCAGGAAGGTGTTGTGTGGAGGTACAGTTGGACACTATTTAGAACTGTGTGCTGCCAAAAGATTGTATCAGTGAGTGACATCATAATTCTGCAGTGATAGTAGGAGTGTAGTTGTGAACAATACGATGGTTGAAAATATTTCTTGTAGATAATTAGGAATAAGTAGGTCAAGTGTAAATAGAATTTGTACAAGCAATTTATGTAACTATAGTATAAGAGTATAATGTTAAAATATAGGTATGTAAGCGTGTATATAAGTTTGTAAGTGTGTAAGTGTATCCAGTATGTAAGCCTGTATATAAGTTTGTAAGTGTGTAAGTGTATCCAGTATAAAACTAATACATAACAGTATAGGTTGCAACGCACATTTCCACAAACATAAAAAATAAATCTGTTGACATATAAACATACACAATAATAATAATTAGGCCGTGTCATTTCCAGTTCCGAAGACACGGGATAAGTCTTCCTCAGTGCGGATCCTCTGCGCCTTGTCTCCTGGCATCTTCCTGGCGAGGATGCGGCCCTGCTTGGTCCAGACAAACTTCCAGTCGAGGAGACTGGCAGTGTCCCGTGCCCTACGAAACAACAGACGGTTGATTTTCGTCAGCCGCTCGTTGATGAAGAACCTCTGCGATGGGACGGGCAAGTCGAGGTCGGCAGTGGTCGCTCCACGTCGCACTCGCGCGCTTGCCAGAAGCTGGTCGCGCAGGTCCCGACGAGCAAGGCGCACGACCATCGGCCGAGGACGAGACTCCGTCGGCCCTGCCGCACTAGTCGCGTTAAGCTGCCTTCCACCAACGCGTTCTGCACTCACTATGTCACGGTCGTCAAGGCTGACCCCCAGCTTATGGCCTATGACCTTAATTATGTGAGCAGGGTTTTCCATTTTCATCTCCGGTAAATTTGACACCTCTATGTCATTAGCAAGAAGATCCTGGTCCCTGTCGTTTATCTCTCGCCTCAGTTCCTCCACAATATTGTCCACGCTGGCTGAGTTCGTAGAACTCGAAGTAGCGCGTTGTTCCAGTGCGTCCACCCTGGCCTCCAGACCATCGATGCGCGTGCTGCAGGTATTTAAAGAGGTTTTAAGCTCCGCCATTTCCACCTCCATCTCCTTTCTAAACACCTGAATCTCCGCACGTATAGCACCGTAGGATATGTTGCATGGTATAGCACCGTAGGATATGTTGCATGGTATAGCACCGTAGGATATGTTGCATGGCATAGTACCGTAGGATATGTTGCATGGTATAGCACCGTAGGATATGTTGCATGGTATAGTACCATAGGATATGTTGCATGGTATAGCACCGTAGGATATGTTGCATGGTATAGCACCGTAGGATATGTTGCATGGTATAGCACCGTAGGATATGTTGCATGGTATAGCACCGTAGGATATGTTGCATGGCATAGTACCGTAGGATATGTTGCATGGTATAGCACCGTAGGATATGTTGCATGGTATAGCACCGTAGGATATGTTGCATGGCATAGTACCGTAGGATATGTTGCATGGTATAGTACCATAGGATATGTTGCATGGTATAGCACCGTAGGATATGTTGCATGGTATAGCACCGTAGGATATGTTGCATGGTATAGCACCGTAGGATATGTTGCATGGCATAGTACCGTAGGATATGTTGCATGGTATAGCACCGTAGGATATGTTGCATGGTATAGCACCGTAGGATATGTTGCATGGCATAGTACCGTAGGATATGTTGCATGGTATAGTACCATAGGATATGTTGCATGGTATAGTACCATAGGATATGTTGCATGGTATAGCACCGTAGGATATGTTGCATGGTATAGTACCATAGGATATGTTGCATGGTATAGCACCGTAGGATATGTTGCATGGTATAGTACCATAGGATATGTTGCATGGTATAGCACCGTAGGATATGTTGCATGGTATAGTACCATAGGATATGTTGCATGGTATAGCACCGTAGGATATGTTGCATGGTATAGTACCATAGGATATGTTGCATGGTATAGCACCGTAGGATATGTTGCATGGTATAGTACCATAGGATATGTTGCATGACTTGCATGGTATAGTTGACTGGTCACTAACATAGATGCTACAATGATGCAGGGATAAATAACATCTAAATGCTAACATTGAACTGTCCAGCCTGTCCGCCCCAGCCTGTCAACTAGGTTATTCAGTGCAATACCGCATTTCACTGCGACCTGCCCGTATTTAGCTCGGGACAAAGAAAACGCTTAATAACGGCATACATAGTTAATAAGTGCATCGGCAGTAACGTCTGTATCGCGTTACAAGCACAGATCGATACGCGGCCCGCTCGTTCACAGGATAATTTAATTATGTATACCTTATACTTCAAGAACTACTTATAACTGCAACCTTCGGTGAAAGATATTGTTTTGTTTTAATTTTGTATTTACATGCACTTTGATTTGTTTTTGTTTTTATAAAGATTGAGGTTTGTTACCTTCTTTGTTCTTTGAAGTTACTATACCATAAACACAGTTTTGTTTTCTTTTTTGCTGACTATAAAATTTATTTGGGGGAAGGGGGGCTATATCCCGCATTGGACGCCATTAGGCTGAAAAGATGATGATAAAATTAATATTAGTTTAATTCTGGAAGGGTGCCAGAGATCGGAATATGTAGAAATGAAATGAAATTGTTTATTTTGTAAATAGGATATCGCAATCACTTTTACACGTCATATTAAAAACAATATATATTAAAAATAAGCTAGATGAAGTCGACATTTCCTATCTGAATTTTTGAAGTAGTGGAACCAGTGGTGTGGGTAGTGTTGACCCCAGCTTGATTGTAATGGAGTCGTATCTGCTTTACCTGACTATTTTGGCTTGATTTTAAGGACACCGATTAAATTCATTTCGTTTGGATTTTGAAGTGTCCATTTAATTATTGTAATTGGGGTAAGTTTCTTTAATAATTTAATTTATGAATTGTTTGCTGCTTCTTTATTTTACTTTCTTAAAACAAAACATTTTAATTTGACACAATTTTAGTACGGAACCCTAAAAAATGTAAGAAAAAAGCAAGCAAGCATCACCTTTGTACGTATTTTTCTGTTCCTTTATGTTTGTCTGTTTATTTGTGTGTACCTACATAAATTGTTAAATAAATAAATAAATAAATAAGAAATAAAAAATACAACTTTTTAAGTCAATAATTTGAAAAAACGATATACCTACTTATAAAGTCCAATAAATAATTCGTGATTTTTAAATCCCGGAATTAAATCGTCATTATTCCGAGATTTTAGAGGAGGTATTATCCCCTCTATGTTAGTTACTCCCTCGAAGTTTAGGTAAATATATTCTACCTATTCCGAGCTCTGGTTATTACCTAAGAAATAAGTAATTATCTACTTCTATAAATATAATCAATTATTTGTTTGTGAGAGGTAACAGATCAAGACAAAGTTATTTAAAGCCCCGCTCGTTAATATCACAAATTCGTAAAAAAAGGAAAACAAAAATTTAAAAAAATCTCTTTCTACATTTGGTATTAAAAGAGGAACTGGTTGGCGATATAAACAGTGTGCTGGGTAAGATCACCGGCGACCTATAGTATGTATATCGTCGCGATTCGATCGCGATTAAACAAACAAGTAGTTAGTTGTTACGTGAGAATGCATTCGTTTACTGTTGAAGGGCGTGTGTTTTACTGAGATTAAGGCTCCGTACAAACGGGCCACCGACCACAGCCACCGGTGTCTGTCGCGCGCCACGTCCTTTGGTATCGCGCAAACGAAGGGGGTCGGTGGCCGCCACTAGAAGTTGGTGGCCGCTACAATTTGTAACACCCTCCTGCTGTTCAGTCTGCATGAGTGGCAAGTGGCGGCGTGTTTATGTAGCGAGTGGCCGCCACTCGTTATACGTGTGCGGCGATACCATACTAAACGTGTTAAAAATCATGTAACCAGCTTGTCGCCAGCCACCGGTGGCTGTGGCCGGTGGCCCGTTTGCGCGGAGCCTTACTCAATAATTATATGATCACGTGGATTCACATAATTGTTAGGTAAATGAAGACCAGAAATAACGTTGTTTATTTAAGAACTAACTGTCCCTCGTCGTTCATTTAATAAGCGATGACTTTGTCTAAAGAAGGCTTTAGACATAAATATTCTAAAGGACTGCCTCCGCGTACACAAAAGAAGGTAGAGGATTTCTTGATGACATTGAATAATAGCCTTTATAATTAGTGACATAAAGTGCAAAATTGTACGTAAATCCACGCAAACAAATGGTCTTCACATGGGTCTCGATGTCATATGCACTTTAAGGCCCGCTTGCATCACAAATCTCTAAATGCGTTTAGCATATTTAAAATATAGTTAGTTATGTTTCAGTCAATCGTTTAAATAATGCCAGAGACAGAATGATGTTTTAAATATGTTCAGGCCTAACCGCATTTAGTGGTATGTGGTGCAAGCGAGTCCGAGACACTGACTATAAGGCGCTGAGCAGGTGACGGACACTTTGTCCGCGACGATAGAACGTACTATGCAATAACGCACGGAGGCACACGAGCGCCGCCGACGCTTGCCTGGTGTCTGTCGCGGTCGCGAGTGACCGCCGTCTTCGTAGCGCCTTAAGCTTTGGTTTCCTAGGAAAGCGGTTCGGTCATATTATAACGGCCGTCATAATAAAAATCTGTCATTTTCACCAGTATTTCACAAAAAAACGCTCTTTATTTGGACAGCCGTTATTGTGCCGCTTTCTTAAGAGACCAAAGCTCCTCGTTAGACGTAAGCCTTCGGGCGGCAACAGCATCCTCGTCATGCCATACATACCCTCCATCGTCCGTGCCGAAGTCGTCCAGCAGGTCGGTGAGCGCGTCGCGGAACTCGATCATGCCCTGCGCCGGCAGCGCCACCTGCGAGCGCGGGCCGCCGCGCGTGATGGTCTGCGACACGCGCAGGAAGCGGCCGCGCGAGTTCTCCTTCAGGTCCAGGTAGTAGCGTCGGTTGTCCTGCAGGGCGGGCACCGTTACTCATACATTCGTATAGCCATGTATTGCTTTTCATGTTGGGGAGAGTACCTACAGCTTTATAAAAAAAACTGGTCAAAAGCGAGTCGGACTCGCGAACTGAGGGTTCCGTTTCGATTTCTGCTATTTAGAGACATCGTTTTATTTTTCCTGTAATCTTTACATAAACTTCTACCACACAGAATAATTTCAGGTTTTTCTCTATGCAAACTACGGAGATTTTGGGGGGGATGGGGGGGACAGTATTTTTTTTTACATTTTTCATCAAGTCGAAAAATATGCGGCCTAAAAAAAAGAAAAAAAATGTTTGAGAAAGAACAAACAGCGCTCTTTCATATTATACCCCACATGCCCTAGTAACCCCACTTCGAATATTTAAGACCCCCTTTCAGTCCCTGTTGCAAAAAAAAACATGTATATTTTTGTTTCTTTCGTATTTGCAAAATAGTTGAGCAAACGTCATCTAAAGCTGTTCCAAATTTTAAGTTGATAGCATTAGTGCTTCTTGAGATATCCAGCTGTGACAGACAGACAGCCAGACAGACTGAGTCACACCATAAGGGTTCCTTTTTAGCATTTTTGTACGGAACCCTAAAAGTATGCACTTCGGGGATCATCGTCTATCTTCGGAAATACGAACGCGCGATTATGAGATCTAATAAAGAGCTGTTACAACCAGAGTTGGATTTTTTAAAATTTAAAGTACTTGCCTATTTTGCATGTTTACAAAATTAAAGATTTACAACTTTATGCAATTCCAAACTCGCTGGCCATGATGCTTCACTGGAAGTCCTTGTATATCAAGTGTCGGTGTGTTTCTCCTCACAAACAGCCCCTAGTGGCACCAGCCTCACCTTGAGCATCATCTCGGACTTGAGCTTGCCGTCGTCGGGCACGTTGTCGGGGTTGGGCGGGCCCAGCGAGGAGTAGAAGTCGCTGAAGCTGGACAGGTGGTCGCGGAACTCCGCCGCCGTCGACATCGCCAGGAAGATCTGGCTGCGGCGCCCGTCTGCGCCGATCTGCACGCAACCGTTTAGCATTTACTAGTACATTAACTCATAGCATCACACTTGTTCTTTCCCGAAGGATGAGGCAGAGGTCATTATTGGTACAGTGGGCTGCATGAATTGGGTACCCCAGTCCCCATACCCCATATTATTCAATACAACTGGGGTAGGTACCCAATTGATGCAGCCCACTGTACATTATAAGGTGTTAACAAAATAACTCCAAAAACTTTAAGGAATGCTTTAGACCATCAAACTGAATAACCTCGGCTATGGCACCTGCTGTGAAATCGCGAAAAAAAATCTGCTGTTACCTACATTTATGTTCGCATATCTCGTCAAAATGTGCGGAACAGCTGATTTTTATTTCGCAATTTCAAATTTGGTCACATAGTAAAAGTTACACTCTTTAAAGTTTTTAGAGTTGTATCCTATATGTTAGTCCAGGTTATTAACCCCTCAAGTGTCGAATGCACCCCATGTGTGCATAAGGAAAAACCTTTAAATAGTGGTATATAAGCTTATATCGCATACATATATAAACGTAAAAAAACATCATCCGATGGAAAACCAATCATCATCAGTAGTTGTGCACCTATGGAGTTCGCAACTAACCCCCCCTAACCCCCCGCGTGTCCAATGCACTCCATGTGTGCATAAGGACAAAACTTTACATAGTAAAAAGATATAAGCTTAAATCACATATATATTATAAACTTAAAAAAACATCATCCGATGGAAAACCAATCATCATCAGTAGTTGTGCACCTATGGGTTCACAACTAACCCCCAACCCCCCCCCCCCCCGCTGGGGTTTTGGGTCTAAAAATAGCCCAGACTCAGACACGTGAGGGGTTAACTCTATTTGTGAGCTAAATTTCATCATAATCCAATCAGCCGTTTTTGTGTGATGGAGTAACAAAAATCCACACATACACACTTTCTCATTTACTATCTTTTGCCAGCGGCTTCGCCCGGTGGACTTCGGTAATTAACCCACGGAAACTACTGGTATAAAAAGTAGCCTATGTGCTATTGCCTACTATAATCTATCTCTGTGTCTTTCATGCAGACCCGTTCAGCCGTTCTGGCGTCATTGAGTAACAAATATCCATCCATCCCTCCATACAAACATTCGCATTTACAATAGTAGTAAGATAACAAAATAGACCGTTTTATTTTCTTCCATTTGCGGCGCGGAAGTGAAAACTACCAGAACAGGATATCCGCTTCCACTGCTTCACCGACCTCAGTAACCTAATTTAAAAATTAAATTAAATTTTCTTTTAAATATAAAAAAACTAAAAATATTTCTATACTTTAAATACTCAAAAGCAAGAGTACCTACACACATTTATGGCTAATATTCAGAACTTTCTTTGAAAATATGTCTGCCCCCAACTATGTTGGGGTCGGCTTCCAGTCTAACCGGATGCAGCTGAATACCAGTATTTTACATGGAGCGAATGCCTATCTGACCTCCACAACCCAGTGACTGGGTAACACGACACCGCTTGGTATTGGTAAGACTGGTTGTCAGACTTTTGGGCTCCTGACGACCCGTAATGACTGTCTAAAGAAAAGGTAAAAAGGCATTTCTCCTAAATTCCTCTTTTTGCCATTTCCGATTCGTTTTCACGCGGCGGTACCTGACCCACATTTTTGCTAAAGTCAAGAGGAATAATTAATCTTCCAATTAAGAAAAACAAGGAATCGTTAGCCAAACACTAAGTACGACAAAATAAATCGTGAAAACTAATATCATATTCCCAAGTAAAAGTTGGTGCCAAGTCACAAAATGTGCAACAAACATTGGTGTCGGGTTGCAAACTACAGAGCCTCGGCCAATGTTCGGGAAGCGCGAGCGAAATCAATAATAATATATTGAATGGTGCTACTCGCTTCTCACGCCCGAAGGACTGCCCGCTCATTATATCATATCGTGGCTAATTTAACTAACTGACGTATCTGACATTTTGGACTAAGCCGATAGTCAACCTAACTAGTAATTTGATACATTTTCCAAGTCGAATCAATCTGTCTAATCGGCGTATCTGTACCTATGTCTTACGGTCCCCATGACAATGCAAAAATCGAGACCAATTTATCTAGTTTACATTAAAAAAAAAAAAAAAAATAGCTTGCCCTGTAAAATTGTCTTCGAATCAGAATCAGTTACGTCACTTAGATTAGCGACGATATTAGATGTACCACAAATACAGAACAAGTACTGTGGTTTCTATCAAAAAATGGGCCACCCATTACGTCACCTGAGACATCGGTAGCAGCAGCAACGGCTGCTGATGACAACAAACTGCAACCCAGCACAAAGCCAGGAGACTATCATTTTCTATAATAATAAATATGGGAGATACAGGAGCTCGTGGCTAAGTAACAACAGCCGCACGGGTCGAGCCATCGGGTTAAGCTGCGCTTGCCGTGGTTGGTTCGTGGATGGATGGCCATCTTTACTTACCGAGACTCTTCCGTGCCCCGGAAAGCACGTTGGTCTCGGCTGTCATTCGTGGATCTTAGACAGTCGTTACGGGTCGTCAGAAGCCCGAAAGTCTGACAACCAGTCTTACCAAGGGGTATCGTATTACCCAGTCACTGGGTTGTGGAGGTCAGGTAGGTAGTCGCTCCATGTAAAATACGGGCACTCAGCTGCATCCGGTTAGACTGGAAGCCGACCCCATCATAGTTGGAAAAGCCTAGACAGATTAAATATGGGGAATATAGCCTCCTCAGCCTAGAATACAGCCTGGCTCATTTTAGATGGTCACATAAATAATATTTAGGTGAGCTGTTTTCCGGACAGCAAAAAAGTTGAAGTGGAATTAAAAATTAATCTTTTCTGAAAAGAAAAGAAGAATTTTAATGAAGAAGAAATTTCTTGGAAAGGAAATCTACAGCACAAATCAGCGACTCACTTCTTCACAAATCTACAGCACAAATCAGCGACTCACTTCTTCACAAATCTACAGCACAAATCAGCGACTCACTTCTTCACAAATCTACAGCACAAATCAGCGACTCACTTCTTCACAAATCTACAGCACAAATCAGCGACTCACTTCTTCACAAATCTACAGCACAAATCAGCGACTCACTTCTTCACAAATCTACAGCACAAATCAGCGACTCACTTCTTCACAAATCCGCAATTTACTCGTTTGGAAAGATAAGCTGTTGAAAAATGTCTTATCCTTTCCATTTATACAATCTGCAAATTATAAAAGCATGGCAAGTAAGTCACGACGCAAACGTTCAACACTTGTACTCGTATTATCTCAAAATATCTGTGCTTTTTGAACTTCCAACTATTCATAATCAATGTGTGGAAAAATTATGGAAAATTAATAATAATCCGTTGATATTCACATTTCACGTTAGCTAAAACGTCGACACATCTCACTCATGTTTTATCTTTTCAACTACAAACATTTTGAGACCGTTTTTTGCTATTGAACTCAACACAGCGCCATCCAAAGATAGGACGAAACAATGACTTTCTTTTGCTATTGAACTCAACACAGCGCCATCCAAAGATAGGACGAAACAGTGACTTTCTTTTGGGTTTAAAGATTCTTTATTTATTCTAAAAAGAACATACATTGTTCACTTACGAATAAATACATAACTAGGTTAAGAGTAGTCCAGTAGCTAATAGTATATAATTATATATAATATGTATCTTTTTTTTTTAGGTAGTTACGATGCCGCATTTTATCTGTAAGATAAAATGCGGCATCGCAAAGCTTACGTAGTTAACTTAACAGTTTTGCGTTGTTAGTGACGTGCTGTTTGAGTTTAGCTTTATATATGTTAAAAGAGGATGTGCTCCTGATGTCCGCCGGTCAATTATTATAAAGTTGTACACCTTCATATTTTATATTTTTCCTGCCATAATGCGTCCGCGGTGGGTGCGTCTGTATTTGGTTTGGGTTTCTTTGGCTATATTTAGATGTTTTTATGTTAAAGGATAATTGTGTGTGTATGGTTTTGTTAAGAATTTTTCTGATGAGAATGCAGGAATTGTATGTGTAAAGTTGATTAATGCTCATTAGTTTGGTGTATTTGTATAGTTCGGATGTAGGTGTGTTATAGTCGTAGTTGAATAGAAGTTTAATTATTTTGTTTTGTGCTATTTGTAGATCTTTAATTGTAGATTTGGTGGCGCATCCCCAGATTTCGATTAGGTAATTTATGTGTGAGCGAACTAGTGAGTTGTAAATATTGTAACGGATTTTTTTTGGAATGTTATTAATGTACCCTCGCATTGATCCCATTAGCGATGTTATTTTTGTTATTATGTAATCAATATGTGCTTGCCAAGTAAGTTTGTTGTCTACCCTAAGTCCAAGGTATTTTTCACAATTACTTTTGATGATTTTTGTGTTGTTTATGTGTAAGGCTGGGTGGTCAGGAATTTTTTTATTTTTAGCTGAGAATATCATATACGATGTTTTTGACGCATTTACGGTAAGTAAATTAGAACTAAACCATTTGTATAATATATCTAAGTCTTTTTGAGCGTCAGCTATAATGCTGTTTATGTTGTTACCGAAGTAGAAAAGGCAAGTATCATCGGCGTACAGAGTTAGTTGTCCAGTTAAGCCTAGCTCTTTAATATTATTTATGTAAATAGCAAATAAGAGGGGGGATAGCAAAGATCCCTGGGGAACACCAAATTCTATGGGAGATGCTCCACTCATCGTGTTTCCTATTTTAACTATACGGAAGTTGGGCTGGCAACCCCGCCCAGGGAAGACCCAAAACAAAGTGCTCGTCAAAATTTTATTAGAAATTACATATAAAAGTGCTTAGAATTGCTTAAGAGCGAGTGTCGACGGCGACCAACAACATAACCTCTGTGACGCAAGTATTTACTTACTTTTGGAGGGCGATTTTTCAACTTGGTCCCATTATACTTCGGCATAATTGGTGGTTGAATTTTTCAAAAACCACGCACACACGCACATTGAGCACTTATTTGGAGCTGAACAATTTTATTCCACCGACATTTTTCGAAAAAATCACACTACTGCGCCGGCGCCGAACGAACGGTCTGTCACTTCGTTGTTTGTTTGGATTTAAACGTCACCTGTCATCTACTCGACGTTCCAGTCAACGCATTTTGCAACACTAGAAGATGAATTGAAGACCTGCCTGCTGTCGTCGGGTATGTTACGAAGAGTGTAAAAACTTAGTATTAGGTGTTGACTTTTATTATTTTTGACATTATTTAATTCTTAGTACATGACATTGTTAATTTTTTATTTTTTATTTTTGCATTTTAGAATTTCGACATTTTCGACATTTTGGTATTTATTAATATTGTGTATAATAATCGTAACGTTGTGAATAGCTATTATTCATTTTGTCTGTCGGAACTAATTATTTATTAATTTAATTTTGAATTTAATTGATATATGAAATAACTATTTGTTTCTGAGATTTTAATTTAATTGATATATGAACTAACTATCTGTTTCTGAGATTTTAATTTAATTGTTATAGGAAATAACTATTTGTTTCTGAGATTTTGCTACAAAGTAATTATTTAATTAATGTTGTAATTTTTTTTTTATTTTTTTTTTATTTATACATAAAAGTAAATAGATTATTATTATTATTTTTTTTGGTGATATATTTTTTTTAGGTTCCATTTATAGTCTGGTCTAGTTTCTAGTCTAGTTAATGGTTTTGTTTTTTATTTATAATTTTAACAGTTGGTTGTTTTGTTTTTGTATCAATTATTTTTAGAATTTATACAGATTGTGGTAGAATGAGTTCCTCCTCTTTGTCGCCGTGCCCTAACTGTCCCGATTCATCGCGTCTTTTTAGTTCTCGGGGCCTCAAAATTCACATAGGGCGCATGCATAAAAATGAGACGTCTGCTATAAAATCAGGTAGCCAGGTGGCTTTTGCAGCGGGTTCAACGCTGTCGCCTGGGGGTTCGTTGCAGCAGGGGGTGTCATTTCAAAATCTGGCTAAACTCAAAAGAGATACGCCCGTTTTGCGACACATCCCTCGGGGCGCGCGTAGTTTGGCTGCGGAAAAACTTTCCCAAATTATAAACAGCTGTGTGGTTAACAATGGCGTTGAGGATTGGTGCTCTCTCCTTACCTTCTCTTTTAAGGCATTAAAGACTCCAAGCAGATCGGACAAGGGTAGCATGGTGCAGAAAGTTAAAAATAATATCGGTTCCTTTGACCATTGCTGCTTGGACTCGCCGGAAATTGATGAAGGGAAGTCTTTTGGATCCCGATCTATTTCGAGGGCAATTGAAACCAAGGTACATGAAGGGGACCTAAGGGGAGCAGTTCGTCTGTTAATGTCTGACGATACCATAGCTCAATCTGCTCCTGAGACTCTTGATGCTTTAAAATCGAAGCACCCCTCGCCGTCTCGTCCTCTTGTCTTTCCAGAACCCCCAGATCGGTCATGTTTACCGCTGACTGTCACCGTCGGGGATGTGTCCCTGGCTCTTGGCTCCTTCTACAGTGGTTCGGCTGCAGGGCTAGATGGAATCAGACCGGGACACCTAAAAGAACTGACGTCCACTTCGGCGGGCGACAATGGCCAACGCCTTCTGGAGTCATTGTGCAGGTTGTGCAATTTCTTGCTTAGCGGTCAATTAAATCGAGAGGTATGCCCATACTTGTACGGGGCTTCTCTATGTGCTATCACTAAGAAGGATGGGGGTGTGAGGCCAATTGCCATTGGTAGCACCTTTCGGCGCCTGACAGCTAAGCTGGCATGTCGAGCCGTTAAGGAAGAGATGGCAGCATATTTACAGCCTCATCAACTAGGCTTCGGTACGCGCCTCGGGTGCGAGGCTGCCATACATGCCACTCGTGCTTTTGCGACGGGGACCGAAAACGCAAACTGCATCATTGTGAAGCTTGATCTCAGGAATGCGTTTAATACCCTGGAAAGGGATGTTCTTTTGAGAGAGGTGAGGGGAAGGACCCCATCCTTATACCCGTTTCTCCATCAAGTGTACGAGGCACCTTCCAATCTTTACTATGGTGATTCCTTGATCAAGTCTCAGGTTGGAGCTCAGCAGGGAGACCCTCTTGGGCCGCTCACTTTTAGCCTGGCCATCCAAGCGTCAATCCACGATTTAAAATCACCCTTGAACGTGTGGTACTTGGATGACGGTATCTTGGGTGGTAAACCTGAGGATGTGGAACAAGACATCCGCACATTAATTCCTCGTCTTAGGGAGCTGGGCCTCGAGGTAAACTCATCTAAATGTGAGTTTTTCCCCTGTGGCCCTGAGGCTGAGCCAGGGTTCTCGCACTTTTCTTCCTTTCTTCCGGGTCTCACTATGCTTTCACCTATTTCTTTCAGTCTCTTGGGTGCCCCGATCTTCCCTGTTGCGGTCCCTGAGGCTCTAGAGGATCGCAAGCGTAACCTTCTCGACGCCCACAAAAGGCTCAAGGATCTTTCTGCCCACGTCGCTTTGATACTTTTGCGCATGTGTTTCGCGGTACCGAAATTGACATACTTTTTGCGGACTGCCCCGACGTGGTGGTTCCCACAGTCTCTCTCATCTTTCGACGAAGCTCTTAAGGAGACGATAGAGAGTATTCTGAATGTTTCGCTGAACGAAGCTCAATGGGCACAAGCGGCTTTGCCGATCCGGCATGGAGGTCTGGGGGTTCGTCGCGCACAGGATGTCGGCTTGCCGGCTTTCTTAGCGTCTGCGCATGGGGTTACCGACTTGGTCGCTCGCATTCTTTCTCTTGATGGCGAACAAGTCAGTATCCCTTTCGCAGCGGACGCTCTGGCGGCCTGGTCAGGCCATTGCCCTGGCAGTATCGCCCCTAAAGAACCTCAAGTGCAGCGCTCTTGGGATGATGTGGGGGCGAAGGCAGTTCTGGCCGGCCTTATAAATCGGGCGGAGGGGGTTGAATTGGCGCGCTTAAAGGCAGTGTCGCGGTCAGAATCAGGAGCGTGGTTGCAAGCGCTTCCTTCTCCTCACCTGGGCACTTTACTTGACGGCGAGTCTTTGCGGGTGGCGGTGGCTCTCCGCCTGGGCTGCGATGTCTGTGAACCACATATATGCATCTGCGGGTCCAGAGTGGAGGCCAACGGCCACCACGCGTTAAGTTGCTGTCGTTGCTCAGGGAGGTTTCCGCGGCACCATGCTCTCAACGATATTGTCCGGAGGGCGCTGGTTAGCGCCAATATCCCTTGCGTCCTGGAGCCGCCGGGTCTATGCCGCTTGGATGGCAAAAGACCGGATGGCCTGACGTTAGTACCCTGGCAAAAGGGTAAGTGCCTTCTTTGGGACGCAACGTGTGTTAGCACGTTCGCCGCCAGCCATCTCCCTCGCACTGTCGGGTCACCCGGTGCCGCGGCTGAATCAGCCGCTCTCAAAAAGCGAGCCAAATATGCGGCCTTAGAGCCAAAATACTATTTTGTCCCACTGGCAGTGGAAACCACTGGTTGCTGGGGGTCCGACGCTATCAAATTTGTGGCGGAGATCGGCCGTCGACTTAGAGAGAGGGGCGGTGACCCACGCTCTAGTTCTTTCCTGGTGCAGAGGCTAGCCCTGGCAATTCAGCGCGGAAACGCTGCAAGTGTCATGGGCTCCTTTGCGCCGGGAACGTCTAGGGACTTTTATTGACGTAAAGTTTTTTGTAAACTTTTTGAATGTTTTAATTTTAGTTTTACTGTGTGTGTGATTTATATTTTATTATTGATATTGGCAATTGACTGATATAATTATACTTTATAATATTAGATATGTATAGATTTATGATAATTATGGAAACACATAATAACATGCCTTTTAACTATCTGTTTCCTATTTTCAAGGTATGAGGAGAGGATATTATACATTTCTCCGGTGATGCCAATGCTTTTTAGCTTTAATAATAGAATTTTGTGGGATACCGTGTCAAACGCCTTTTTTAGGTCAATGAAAATACCGAGTGCAATGTTTTTTTTGTCAATGTTTGTTTTGATGGTGGTGACTAAATCGATTGTGGCGCACAAGGTGTTTGATTTGGGTCGAAAACCGAACTGCCGGTCATAAATATAATTAATGTCGTTTAGGTATTTTTCTAGTCTAGTGTAGATTAACCGTTCAAAGATTTTTGATAGTACCGGTAATACCGATATAGGTCGATAATTCCCGGGATCTGTCTTTGTGCCGGATTTGTATATAGGGTTAACTTTCGCAATTTTGAGGGTATTTGGGAATGTACCACTCTTAAAACAATCATTGATACAATTTGCTAGGTTGGCCGCTATTAGGTTTTTTATGCACTTGATAGTTTTGGTGGCGATGCCATCAATTCCTGAGCTACAGCCTGGGTCTAGATCATCAATTATTTTTATGATTTCGGTGCTCGTACAAGGCGTGAGAGTATCTAATTGGTTTGCTATAGGGTTGTTGTTAGTTGTGGTGTATGTTAAGTTATTGTGGAATTTTTGTGGTATTTGAGCGGCTAGGAACTTCCCTACGGACGCAAAAAAGTTGTTGAAGGTTTCACATACCTCGATAGGGTCGCTAATGGTTTTGTTGTTTATGTTTAGCTTAGGTATGCTGCAGGCGGTGACCGGTTTATTATTAGATAGGTAGCTGATTAAGGACCACATCTTCTTTGGATTTGATTTACATTTAGAGAATTCATTAAAAAAATATTTTCGTTTTTCTTTCTTCATAAATTGTTGCACTTTGTTTCTCTTTGTTATAAATTCGGTTTTAAAGTCGTTATTGTTTGGATCATTTTTAGATTTTCTCCATAGTATGTTTCGCTTGTCAATTTCCCTCGTAATTTTCCTGTTGATCCAATCATCTCTGGGTAGGTTTAGGATTTTTGATTTCTTTTTTGTATTTGTTTTTACTTTCTCCTTTATAAAATCCTCTAGAGCATGGTAGTCGTCGCTTGTTGTTATGCAGTTGGTATTAGAGATGTCTTTGTATAAATTAGTGTAGTCAATGGCTGTGTAGTGATGTATTATTTTAGGTGGTCGTTTGAATTTCTTTAGTTCCACGTATATATGGTTGTGATCAGATAAGGATGATTCAATGACAGCCATGTGAAAGTTGTCTTTGGAGAGGTTTGAGCAGACATGGTCTAATATTGTATTGGTGGTGTCGGTAGTTCGAGTTGAATGTTTTTTGTTTGTTTTGTTTAGTATCTTATATCCATTTTCCTTGATCATATTTGCGTAGGTTTTCGTAGTCCGGTCCGGATTTAGTAGGTCGAGGTTGAAGTCACCGAAAGTAATGCATCGTTGTTTTTTTTGGAGTTGTGAAGAATAGTATTCTATGAAGTTTTTGCAATTCGTATCTGGAGGTTTGTAGATAATGCCGACGTGCAGCGCATACTTTTCCAGGAAAATCCAAAGATAATTGTTGCCATCAACGTAGTTTTGTTGAATATCTTTGTGTTCAAGGTCATTGTGGACGAAAATTGATACCCCTCCTCCACGCCGATCAGTGCGGTAATTGTAATGATGAGTATAGTTAGGTATGTGTAGTGACGAGCCTTCTGAGTCAGATTTAATCCATGTTTCACTCAGTAAAATCAGGTGAATTACGTGGGGTATGCTTTTCAAGATGCATTGAAGTTCGTCCATTTTCCCTTGTTTTGATAGACTTCGTATGTTGATATACAAGAATTTAAGGGCTCGCGCGTCGATGTTGAGCTGAGAGTAATTGTCTATTGCTTGATACGTTGATATGTTTGGATTTGGACAGGTTACTGTTGAGGTTGCAGTTGCTATTAGTTTTTTGGAGGTGTGGTGTTTACAATTTTAGGTAGTCCTCTAATATATTTTATGATTATGTTGGTTTCACCATTTTCTTGTCGGCGCTGTAGCTCTCCTCTTAATTCGTTCAGGTATTTTTGTTGGTTGGGTGTTTGGTCAGAGAATATTTTTATATTTGATTTAATGAGCTTGTCCTTGTTACGTAGAATGTGTTGAGCTATTTCACGGGATTCCAGGCTTATTTTGATGAGCCTATTTTTACCGGCATTGTATTTTCCGAGACGCAGGCATTTGATGATGTTGGGGTACTTATTGACGTCGTAAAGAGATTTGAAAACTTCCTGAATCTGCTGTTTTTCGAGATATTCTCGATCTGCCTTGTTTGTGTCCTCTAGTTCCAAAATTCCCGCTATAATTATATTTTTTTGTCGGTCGTATCGTTCGCACATTTCGTGAAATTGTTCTTCCTGTATAAACGTGGAAGTTGGTTCTGTTTTTAAGGAATACATTTGGGATTCAATTTGTTGTAGTTTTTGCTCCGTTATGTCACTTTTACATGCTAGCTGTGATAAATCAGACTTTAATACTTGTTGCTCAGTTGCCAAATTGTCCGCACGCCGATTAATGCTCGATAAGTCTGTTTTAAGATCGCTCAAATCTTTTTGTATTTGTGACATATTATCTGACTGAGTTTTTGCAATTTTTTCTAAAGAATTAAAGATATCCTTACGAAAATTGGCTATAACATCCGTGAATTGAGTGTTCATGGTGTTTATTTCATTATGTATTTTGGCTATCTCCTCTTTAAATTCCTGGTCAAGCTCAGGTTTTTTTCTTTTGCGTGCAGCAGATTGTAGTTCGTCATTCTCGTTTACTTTACGCAGGTCCGGGTACGACGCCGATGTAGTTACAGCTACCTTCGGCGTGTTCATTTTTTCGCTAGGCGATCGCGGCTCGCTCATTGTTACGAGCTCAGAACGTTATGAGTAGTAAAAAGATGCTAAAATTGAGGGTTACTTGCGTTCGGTGCTGCAGCGGTGTCACAGAGTGCGAGCGGGATCAAAATTGTAGTTTGTCTCTTTTACCCGCGCACACACGCGTTGGACGCGCACAACGTACTGGAGTAGTAGTATACAAAAGTCCTTTCTGCACATTAATTAGTACGATAATTAGCACTGTCACTTTCAGTTTTAAGGTTCAAACTAGGGTGGCCGGTATTTATATTTGATAAACTGCTTTTTAAGAGAGTTTGACACACGTCTGGTCGCACTGGCTACTGGACGAGAGTGGAAAATTAATAATAATCCGTTGATATTCACATTTCACGTTAGCTAAAACGTCGACACATCTCACTCATGTTTTATCTTTTCAACTACAAACATTTTGAGACCGTTTTTTGCTATTGAACTCAACACAGCGCCATCCAAAGATAGGACGAAACAATGACTTTCTTTTGCTATTGAACTCAACACAGCGCCATCCAAAGATAGGACGAAACAGTGACTTTCTTTTGCTATTGAACTCAACACAGCGCCATCCAAAGATAGGACGAAACAGTGACTTTCTTTTGCTATTGAACTCAACACAGCGCCATCCAAAGATAGGACGAAACAGTGACTTTCTTTTGCTATTGAACTCAACACAGCGCCATCCAAAGATAGGACGAAACAGTGACTTTCTTTTGCTATTGAACTCAACACAGCGCCATCCAAAGATAGGACGAAACAATGACTTTCTTTTGCTATTGAACTCAACACAGCGCCATCCAAAGATAGGACGAAACAGTGACTTTCTTTTGCTATTGAACTCAACACAGCGCCATCCAAAGATAGGACGAAACAGTGACTTTCTTTTGCTATTGAACTCAACACAGCGCCATCCAAAGATAGGACGAAACAGTGACTTTCTTTTGCTATTGAACTCAACACAGCGCCATCCAAAGATAGGACGAAACAGTGACTTTCTTTTACCGACTGAGCTGTCAACGTCGTCGTAGCAATTCAGGAACAGCGTAGAGAGACGATGTATGGTTCCCCCGTAGACGAAATTCCCCACCGTGACCTTACACAAATTCGTATACCAGTACTTGCTCAGTGACAGGAAATTATTATAATATCATCAACATACACTAAGTGGAAAGAATACGTATTATCGAAGCTAGCTAAAAAACTACCCAAGCAAAGATAATACAAAATTTATATGGGTGATGGATGAAAAAAAGCTATTTTCATAATCGGTTCACTAACGAAAAAAAAAACGAAGAATTTAAAAAATTTATAAGTAGGTACAGACGAATTAAGAACCTCCTCCTTTTCTAAGAAATCGGTTAAAAACATAGATATAAGAAAGAAGGAGATGATGTGCCCAGTATGTTAAAATGTATCGGAACCCTGTGTCTCCACTTTGTCCCTTTCATGATTTTGAAAACAAATACGGCAAAATACTTTTTATTTATTTACTTGTACTTACTTAAGGAAAGTTATTCCATGATTTACATGGCTTCGGTTTTTACAAGAAACCACTGAACAACACGGCATTCTTATAAATTGTCACGGTCACATTCGAAAGCGCACTAGTTCGCTGAGACGGAATTTGTACTATGAACGGCTCATACTGAGCATGTCGCGCGGACACAGATTCGCCCGCTTGCCACTTCTCCTGCTTTTTATATTTCTATGGTTAAAAATATGTGTTATTGTCACAGAAACACGTGCATGTTATTTAAACAAGTAGATAGAGCGTCAGCATTCATATTTTACCACCTGGGATGAGCTTAGGCGCGTCAGAACCCGGTAGCAACCTAACTGTTGGGAGGGGTCTTTATCAAGCAGAAGATTGATAAGTCGTAATTGATAATGTTAACGGCGTACTATAATTGAGCATTTAGGAACAAAGTCCTTATCAGCGTATCATCATCAGCTGTTGCTGTCTATTATGTAAATCGCTATCGTGTACATAAGCCGCGCTTACGCAACACGTAAATAAATAGCTCTTTCTATGTAAACATTAATCACCGAGCATTTTATTAAATTCTGAGGCGACTTGCGCTAGGTTTGGTATCACAAATCTTTCAAGCTGTTGAAGTGAGCGCTATAAAAATAAAAAAAACCGGTCAAGAGCGAGTCGGGCTCGCGCACCCGAGGGTTCCATTCCGATTTCTGAAACAGTGTGCTATTTAAAGATATCGTTTTATTTTTCCTGTAATCTTTACATAAACTTCTATCACATACAATAATTTCAGATTTTTCTCTTTGCTAACTAAGGAGATAATGAAAAATGTAAAACAAAATACCGTTCCCCCCCCCCCCCCCGAACGGTATTTTTTTTTACATTTTTCATCAGAAGTCGAAACTATGCGGCCTAAAAAAATGTTTGAGATGTGCAAACGGCGCTCTTTCATATGATACCCCACATGCCCTAGTAGACCCACTTTGATTTTTTAAGATTTTTTTGCAACAGGGACTGAAAGGGGGCTTTCAGTCCCTGTTGCTAAAAAAATATAAATATTTGAATTTCTTTCTTATTTGGAAAATAGTTGGGTAAACGGTATCTAAAACTATTCTAAATTTCAAGTTGATAGCACTATAAGTTCTTGAGATTTCCAGCTGTGACAGACAGACAGACAGACTGAGTGACACCATAAGGGTTCCTTTTTTACCATTTTGATACGGAACCCTAAAATATAGTCGTTATTTAGATGAGAATGAGAATGACTAGTTAGTGGTGAACGCGCTGTACTTACAGCGGCCGGCAGTCATATCTTGCGCTAACAGCGGCCGGGCGACCATATTTTGTGCTTACCGCGGCCATATATTGTGCTATCAGCGGCCGCATCTTTATCTTTGCCGAGAGCTCGTGGTTAAGTAATAACAGCCGCACGGGTCGATCCGTCAGGTTAAGCTACGCTTGCCGGGGTTGGTCAGTGTATGGGTGACCGTCTTTACACACCGAGATTCCTCCGTGCCTCGGAAAGCACGTTAAGCCGTTGGTCCCGGCTGTTATTCGTGGATCTTTGACAGTCGTTACAGGTCGTCAGAAGCCCGAAAGTCTGACAATCAGTCTTACCAAGGGGTATCGTATTACCCAGTAACTTGGTTGTGGAGGTCAGATAGGCAGTCGCTCCATGTAAAATACTGGTATTCAGCTGCATCCGGTTAGACCGGAAGCCGACCCCAACATAGTTGGGAAAAGGCTGGGCAGATTGATTGATCACCGATTTCTCCGACAATTGAGGACCGATTTTCAAAATTATTTTTTTATTCGAATGAGTGCACTTCCGAGGTGGTCCCATTGGAACCAAGTCGGGATCTTATGAGGGGATCCCATGGAAATCGAGGGAAACCCTCAAATTTTATAGGCACACCTATAGCGATTTGCGTAATTTTTTTATCGTGCATTTGCTCCCGGAAAGCACCATTTGGTGAAGTGGAACTGATGATGAAGACCACAGATGGCCATCAGCACTACTCAATAATACGTACATATTTCACGGGTTGCGATTCGATTACATTAATATGGTTATTATGGTTGCTAAGTAATTTATGCTCGTCACAATGCATATGGTGTAGTGGAGCTGATGGTGACTCCACCATCAATTCCAGTTCTCCTGATTCCTGGTTACCAGGATAACTCCTCAACAATTAACGTCCCTGTATCGGGAAAAACAATATTTTCTAAAACGTGATGAGCAATTGACATTAGACTATTGCAACTCAGATAAATTATAAACTTACCCATTTAAAAGTGAAAAATAAAAAAACTTTTTTACAAAAAAATACAACCGACTTCCAAAAACAACACTACAAAGTGAAAAACAACTTTAATTTCGGAAGTCGATGGCAAAAAACGAAAATACATTTAACCAGACATCGACTTCCGAAATTAAAGTTATTTTTAACTTTATAGTGTTGTTTTTGGAAGTCGGTTGTATTTTTTTGTAAAAAAGGTTTTTTATGGTTTGAGTTTTTGCAAGCACAATTGGTATCACCCATACATTATGAATGAAGTCTTAAAACTAACTAATTATGTAAATATTTTGATCGAAACGAGTGTTTTCAATTTTACAATCGTTCGAATTTACGTTATGTTACGTATACTCCGCGCTATCGCGCAGCCAGGTCCTCAGATCCATATCAATCAGCGAGGGTGCCTGCTATCGTAAATCTATTTCCACTATAATTAAATATAAATAATGCCATGCAGTGCCGCTAACTCGCGCGGCGAGTTTGTCGCGCTCCGTATGCGGCACTCCACAGCACTGCATGACAACAGAAGTGGCAATCAAAGTGTTGACTGATGCTCCCAGCTAGCGCTTATCTTTAAGACGGAGATTTCTTGAAAACGGTCAAAAAGGTGGTTTTTTAAAGCTGTGTAAGTATCTCATGAACCGTAAATAATTTTGACAAATTAAACAAAAATATATTTGCAAGTCCTTTTCGCATACAGTGATGGAACTCAAAACATAATTAAACATATTTTAATGCACTAAAAAAATCCTTCAAACATATCTCTTTATAATCTTTAAAAGCTGTTTATCCCTTCATTAGCAATTATAATTACAATTCAAAATAATTATACCATGAAATGTCAAATTCTAAACTGCATCCAGTGATGGATTACTTTTTATTAAATAGTTAATTTCTAATTTTATACGATTTTATTTGCACTTTCACGACATAATTCCGGTGCGCGTGAGAGTCTTCTATCTCGTGCGTCAAACTAGACAGCCATAACGCCATTTCACTTACACACCGAGCTAAACCACGCTTGGATGCAGGGCCTTAAGTCTAGAACATTCTACAGACTCCATAATATCTACGAGTGATGACGTACGCTCACCTCTGCGACTTTGATGAACCGCCCGCGCCGGTTCTGCTTCACGTCCAGGTAGAACCGCTTGGACTGGATCTGCAGCATTTTCGTCGCCAACTCCTGCTCCTGTGGCTGCTGACCTGCTGACGAGAGGGCCAGGGTTGAGAAGCAATTCAGATAAAGAAAGTATTGAATACTAGCGGCCTTCCCCGGCTTCGCACGGTTTTTACTATTTGACAAAACATTGAGATTTATAAAGAAAAGTAAAGTAAATTATATTTATTTGTTTTTTTTTACAATTGTTTGATTTTTAGCGTAAAACGGAACTCTATTACTAAGACCTCGCTGCCCGTTCGGTCTGTCTCTCCGTCTGTCACCATAGTAATGTCACTATGTCCGTGTTTACTAACAATCATTTATATTAATTGTCGAAATGGAAGATCTCTTGTCAAAGTAGCGCCAACTAGTGGCGTGAATTTGCATGAAAACCCTCATTAATACAATATCGAGAAACAAAGCATATTGACAAAGAAAGTGCTGGACAACGCAGAGCGCATGACCGTCCTATCTGCAAGCGGAGCCCTTGCAGATACGATTCACATACGATTTCATCGAAAACGTGTACAGACGAGTTACAACAAAGAGACGTAACACTGAGCACCGGCGGGGCTCAACAAAGGCAGTGAATCCGTTAGAAATCGACGTGTGATCGATTCCGATGCACGCAACTCGTTCCGGGCGGGTGCACTGGGTTTCGACAACGCCCCTAATTTCGGCCGCTAATTACTAAGTACCGATGTCTAGCGAGGCGCTGGCAGGCGGTAATAGGATCGCTAAGGGCGTGGCGCGACACTCAGTGACGTTCGTTACGATTTCACTTGTTTCATATTTAGTCGTGTTTCATTTCTTTGGTTTTATACGAATCCGTGTTTAGTCTATGGCGAGTAACCGCGGATGCATGTTTTTACCTAATTCTAAAATTAGAAAATTAACTAGGTTAACTGGATGCGGAAGTAAGAGGTCCGGGTGCCGTGCTGCAGCTGCAGGGCTTTGTCTTCCTACAGGGTGCAGTGGACTGCGGACTGAAGCTTCAAAAGCTTAAAGCTGGTTGAAAGTTCCCGTTTCTTTCGATGGTTTTGCTATTGAAATTCGTTTCAGCGAAGCAGAATATGCTGGTGCTAGGAACAGACTGGTCCTCCGTATGTGAGGGCCAAGGACCCCTGACTTCGGTTCGGTTTATAATACAGACAAGCTTATGTTATGTCTACGTGTAGGCGAGGACAATAAACGTTATAGCTATTTATACACTACTAGCGGCCCCGACAGACGTCCTGTCTGAACGATCCTAGAACCCGACTGCAGCGCCACCTACCGGGTCCAATTGTATTTTCAAACCATCCAGGAACCCATTCAAATATACACACAAAATTTCATATAAATCGGTCCAGCCGTTGTTATATCCGTTTTTTTTACAGTACCTATCCTATGTCCTTCTCCTGGTTCTAAGCTACCCCCCACCAATTTTCAGCCATATCGGTTCAGCCGTTCTTGAGTTATAAATAGTGTAACTAACACGACTTTCTTTTATACAACGTGTAACTTTAAATGCGCAAAACCTCTTAAGGGGTCATTGTACTCATCATTATGAACAACTTTTACTATGAGACCAAACATGAAATCGCGAAAAAAAAATCAGCTGTTCAGTACATTTATGTTCGCATAATTCGTCAAAATGTACTGAACAGCTGATTTTTTTTTCGCGATTTCATGTTTGGTCCCATAGTAAAAGTTGTTCATAATGATGAGTACAATGACCCCTTAAGAGGTTTTGCGCATTTAACGTTACACGTTGCATAGATTAGTAAAGTTCTAAGTTAATATTACTTATTTAATTTATATTGAACGTTTCGTCCAGGCTCGCCCCCTATTACATGGGACTTAAGATATTGTACCCACATGTGTCCTCCCGTACCCGTACTAGCTCTCTCTCTCCCTGCGGGCAGTACCGGCACTATGTTCTCATGCTTTCGTCACAATAAAACATCCCAACAGCCGTCTTTTCTAAACGTAAGTAACAGATAGAGAATACTACCTAATATTAGAATGTTGACTTAATTCTATTTTGTTGTTCGGTAATTGAATCAAGTTGAATTGGACTATTTTGAAAAACCCGGTCAAGTGCGAGTCGGACTCGCGCACCGAGGGTTCCGTTCCGATTTCTGAAAGTGTGCGTGTGTGTGAAAAGTGAGCTATTTGGAGACATCGTTTTATTTTTCCAGTAATCTTTACATAAACTTCTATCACATAATAATTTCAGATTTTTATCTTTGCAAACTTCGGAGATAAGGGAGGAACGGTATTTTTTTTTTTACATTTTTCATCAAAACACGAAAACTATGGGGCCTAAAAAAAATAAAAAAAATATTTGAGAATGTGCAAACAGCGCTCTTTCATATGATACCCCACATGCCCTAGTAGCTTCACTTTGAATTTTTAAGACCACCTTTCAGTCCCTGTTACAAAAAAAATATATAAATATTTTTACTTTTTTCTTATTTGTAAAATAGTAAACGTAAACGTCATCGTCATCAACGGGTAAACGTCATCTAAAACTATTCCACAAGTTGATAGCATTAGCAGTTCTTGAGATATCCAGCTTGTGACAGACACATACAGCTGACACTGGCACTACATCCATCCAGGTGTCCAGAAGATAATACACAGCAGATAATTAATCAACAATATTGTGTAAAGCGCGCGCCCGTGGGCGTCCGTCTGCCCTTCGGCAACCTTCGCAAAAAACCGTCGGGTTACATGGCCACCGCGTGATTAATGGCCTTTCAGGACAGGACTAGGAATAGGATTGAGTACCAGATGCTTTAGAACTGTCTCGACAACCTGCTGGCCCTTTATATTGCTCCTAACTACTTAGATGTAACAAAAACTATTTCTTTCATAACGAGCGAAATGTGGGGGGACTACCAGGTGTACCTCTGCTGGCGTCTCTCTGCTCTGCCGGGAATACAGGCGTGATATTAAGCGCGAGTTGTTCGCAACAGTGGGTCTACTCCCTAAGCACGAAGTCCATAGTTTCGGCAATCGTTACGGGCGTTTCCTACTCCGCATCACCTACGGACAGATGGTTAGTTCGGGGCCCGAACGAAGTATGAATGACAACATGATTTGCCAGTTGTCCCTACTCCCGATGTGTTTTTTGGCCGTCCGAAAAATTAAACTTTTACACTTGTTTTGATGGATCGTTATGTCAGACGGACGGACGAACGGACTTAGGGAGTAGACCCCCAGTTCGGAGGTTTGTCGCGGTGTTGTAAAGAAGAACTAGAATAAACTGTCTTTTATGATCACTTAGGCGATAGATTTCCCGACGGGCGGCGGGCGCGGCGCGGCGCGGGCAGCGTCCTAAATATGAATCAATCAAAACCAATCTAGGTATTTAAGTATAACAATTATTCAAAAAAAAATCTGAATGTAATCAAATCTAATGAAATTAGATTTGATACACCTACATTTAAAAGCGCTGCACTAATTGACCTGAGGGTGCCACGGGTACGAATCCAAGTTCCCGTGACACCTCCAGGGGTGTCTTCCAGGGGTGCCTTGAGTCCGGAATGGAAATAGAAAGTAATGCAGCCATTTCAAAACGGTAATAATTCCCATTCTGCTAAATGTATTTAGCATCTAAGTTGGTAAAAATATCATTAAGACAATTTCCGGCGGAAACGTCCCTTTTCCTCAAGGCCGAAATGTTGTAGACCCTCCCCCACTCCCTACGACCTCTCTACCCCCCGCCCTACAGCCCCCGCCCCGCAACGTCTACAACCTTCCCTCATAAAAGGTGCCCATTAATTCTCACCAGTGTTATGTCTGACATTTTATTTGAACTCAGCTACAGATTTCCATTCAGGATTAACAAGAAAAGACAGATCTAAACTCTAAATTAAATAATTCCATGTAATTTCATAAATTCCATTAGACACAAAGTCTTATTTTATTGTAGCTAATCAAACAGAAAGCAGTTTGGCATTAAAATGGATCTTTTAATTAGTCAACACAACATCTGTAGGAGCGACGTTCATTATTTTAAATCGGCCTGAAATTGTCAGGCTGTTAGCATGAAAGATATTACGAGTTACTGCACAGCTAGAATACAGAAGGGTCAGTCCGTACAATGAGCTCAGGCAACAATCAATCTTCAGGATACTATAATTATAGCTGTTTGGCTTTTGTGAAAAACAAGCCGTTGTCGACGATCGTTCGCATTCAAATTTCAACTCTAGGTACATGACCCGTATAGAAGGTGAAATATCTCAGGAACATGATAATACAAACTCCAAGATAGATTTCTTGATTTGGGAATTTTTTCAATGTTTAAAAATATCTTGTCTTTGAAGTGATCCTTCTGTATGTTTTATTTTACTATGTGGTAAAAAGGTCATCGAACTTACCGGAGTCAAAATTATTCCCGCCAGCGTCCATACTTTGCCCATGATATTCTGTAACACATTGACAAACACACTTACATTAATAAAGATAACATGAAACGTAGTAATGTTTATTTTTTTTAAGTTCTATTTATAACTAAATGGAGACTTGATCGGGCTAGGAGGCTTCAATGAGGCGGACAGCGCCCTGGGCAGAACGATTACAAACCAATCATGGCACGCTACCAACTGCCAAGGTTCAACATTCATTGAAGTTTCTTGCAGAGCAGTTTTAGTTTTAGAAATCTTTGATCAGTCATATTACCAGCTCTTAGAATTGGTTATCATTCATGGTAGATCCAAGACGTGTCTACCAGTACGTCCAGCAGTGACGTGTAATTGGCGGTTCCGCGGCGCCTCGTGCGTCACTTCTTTACGTAATAAGACAATTGCCAAATGTGGTGTCTGTTGCCTTGGCCGCCGCTGCCCGCTGACCTCCCATACGATTACCATAGGGTCGAATAAATTAAACGCGAATATGTTTTCAACCTCTTTATTAGCGAATTTTACAACATTTTGCACAACATCATCATGGTTACTATGTGAATCGTGTAGGACAAGGTGTGCTGGGTGGAATGATAAGCGATTTATTGCTAAACTAAGGCCAAATTAGCATGTATCAGGACTGAAGACCGGCAAGCAGGCCCCTTATAAGGAAAGTTCTACCTAAACAAGTTAGAAATGTTATGAAGCAACTAGGACCAAAACCATATTGTGTAAATTCTTTGGAAGTGAGACATTGCAATACCTTAATTTTGTTTCGCCGTAAACGATAACATCACGGAAAAAACATTGACGAACTTTGGTTATCGAAGGACCAGAATACCAAAAAGTCTTTCTAGAAGATCTTTAGTCTTAACCAAAACCATGGAATTATATATGGTTATAAACTTCATAGTTTTCGGCCTAAACCAAAACATACTCAAAACTCTTCAACGAACCGGCAAAGCGACGAACGATTTGTGCCGAACTAAGGAGCACATCAAAATTCAGTTAGCTATAGCCCGTTTCAGTAAATTCTGAATTCCAGGACGGGTCAGGAAACTAGGACGAGGTATGCTCGCCTAATAAATTCGTGAGGCAATTACTGCTGCAGCAGCTACCCGCAGCCGCGCACGCAACACACGCTGCATTTAATTACGACCGCTCCATTAGCTGATATAATAATTGCAGGTGCTGTCCGAAACATCCTGCGGTATGCAGCGGCTTAGCATAGTAATGCGATGTGTTAACAAGTCTACGTAATTCGGTACTCGGTTGGGTAACATTATTTGGATGAGCTCTTTGTAGAAAGCATGAAGTGAAGCATCAAACGTGCTGTACTGACTGAACAGCATGTGGCGTTAGCTACAAGAGGTTCTCTATAAACAATATTATAATAATGGAAGTAATAACAAAAAAATCTTCCAATATGGAACGACGGTCTTCGACCAATTGAAATGATACTAAAGTATCTCAAAGTTATTTATTCGTTGTTTTCGTGTGGCTGGTGGCTGTACTGTAATGCAACCGATTGTTAGGCTTGTAGCTATCTGTCAAACTGACGGGAAAATTTGAGAAAACTACAAATTCTGTACCGCACGCGAGCACAAGAACATGATGGATTACTTATAGTCTCGCGCAGAGATATTATGGTGAAAATTAGCAAATATACACTAGTTGAACACAAAGAGAGCCAGTCTGTCTTGATTTACTGAAGCCAGGTAAGCTCGATTGGGAGTGAAAAGAAAAGTAGGTATTATAGAAAATATTCAACTAAAGATCTGAAAGTACCAATCAAATGAAACCCTGTCTATGCGTAGGATAGAGCATAGAAATAGCGTGCTTTGAAAATTATGCACATATAAGCTTAAATCTACCTTCCTTTGATAAAGATAGGTCCCTAGCAAGGCACCCAATCGATCGTAGACTATAGACCTGCCACAGGAAATTAACAAAAGAGGTCTTTACACACAGACAAAAGCGTGTTGATTAATTCCCAAGTGGATGTCATGTGCGAACGATTGCTTTCACGAGATTGGGATGAGAATGGACATGCGTCACACATTTATTGTACTACCCTCATGAAAATAATGGAGACTGGTTCTGCAAAAAATATGTGAACGAATTGTACCGCGTTGTTTGAAATAAATTAAGGATTGCATTAATTTATTAGAACAAAAAGTATACGAGTATCCTGGCTGTCGAACAGTAACGTGGTCGCATATGAATACAAACGGTACATGTATGCCTCAATCGCGCATAAATTGTCTTAATTTATTTCGCCCTAAGTGAGTATGCAAATCGATCCGCCACATTAATTTCTCAATACATGAGTAAATTCCCATAATGTAAGTGTATAAACCGTGATCATATTCGTTTCCCTGAAGCCTTGTGATTCTACGTTCTTATTTCATTACAATTATGTCAAAGAAGCGAAATTTTCGATTCAACCGTCATAATTATAACTAACGTAACTGCATTCGATTCGTCTTCAATCTTCGTAAGTATGATCATGTGTCTGCGCACCGATTGGTTTTAAAATGGTTACCCATTCGTCAGCGCAGAGAGCTGAGGGCTCTGTCTATGTTATATTACATACTAAACAAGCCCACTTCTCCATCTTATCTGACTTCAATACTTATGCTCTGCCCATAGTAGAAATCTTTGTTCAACCAACAATCTTCTTCTACGATGTCCTTCTCACCGCTTGGGTTTTATTCATTCTTCTTTCTTTGTCCAGGCGGTATTTCTTTGGAATGCGCTCCCACTGAACATTAGGATGGCAACCAGTCCGTTATTTTTCAAAGTGAAGGCACGTGAACATATTCGTGAAAGGTTGGCAAAATCATCGCAGCGCTGATTTGCTGGATTCTTTTTCTCCTCTACCTTCCGTTATTTCTCCTGACAAAGTTTATTTTGTTTATATGTATGTGTTTATTAGTATTTATTCTTTTTCGAGTTATCTATCCCTTATGTTGCACCTACCATGTTTTGTCTCTGCATTGACTGGTAGAAAATGCCTCAGGCATTAAGTCCGCCTTTGTACAGTATTTTTTTACTTGTGCATAAAGTTTTAATAAATAAAATAACTATCCAAGTATCAAGGATCGAGTGAGTATTCTGCGTACATGATTACTAAGAACAATCTATCCAACCTGCGCTACCGGCATAACCAGTACTTACATTTTGACAACCTCCGAACGACCTGCTCATTCCGGCTATCACAATGTCGAGATCACACCATCCGACACGACAGCCGACGTAAAGAGGTGTTTTTCCCACTTCTAGACTGACAAATGATCACCCGGACATCGGAAACGTGTCCGGAGAGCGAAATAGACGTAAGATCCGTAACGCGCAAAGAAATCTGCTTCGAAATACGTCCGGAGCACGATTGTGATCGTATCGGCAAATTAGGTGATACTCATCGCTCAGCGGTTGCCCAAATATCATGTAGATTATGTGACAGGCCATACTTATGTCGTACAATGGAAGGTAGGCTTTAGAACAATGAGATCATCGAGATACATCAAAGTAGGACATACGCGACCACTCTCTATAATTTCGCAATAGCTAGTTGACATTTTATGGTTTGTACGAGCATAGGTCGCTAGCAATAGACAAATGTTCAGCAGGAACCGAGAAAGATCGCATAGGTACTTTAAAGATGAAGAACTTCGTATAAACGTTTGTTGATCGCTTGCACACATACACAAAGGCTTTAGTTAGTTAGTACAGTCGACGCCCGAAGCAACGAACAGAGCGCAGCCAATGTGTGCGTATGGAAAGCCAAGTATCTGTGGTATCGGCGAGTCACAGCCGACTGGTCAGAGGTCGGTCGTGTAGTGTTACCGATACACACACCGCAACCAAGTTGGCCAAGCCGCAGTCGACCGTCAAGTGCTAAATATGCACTGATTAGCAACCGACGACGTATTCATGTGCGAAACACTAGTTGGAATACGAAGGTGTTGTACAAAGGGATACAAGTGCAACATGGGACCGAAACTGAGTAGCACGTTGAAAGTGTGACCTTGGGCGATGCAACGGAAACGATCGATGAAGACTGCGACTGCGTGCTGTACACCAACGTGATGTGCTGATGTCGGCGCTGCAGCCGACTGACAAATAATCTAATTTAGACTTGATTATCACTCTAAGATGTCTGTTGGGGTGTGCACCCCAGACGCTTCTGGTGACAGAAAAAATGGGACGTATTTTGTTCATGGCCCACAGTGGAGTAATCAAATATCAAAATAAATAAACGATTTTTTTAACAAGCTTTTATTGGTTTTTAATTAAAAGAACTGAAAAGTAAAAATAATTTTATTCCGGGATCTATGTACGCACGGCTACAGATCAAGCTATACATTTCCAGTATAAGCTGATCTCGCATTGTATAGGATTTCCTTACAATGAGAGGTCAGTGTAAACTGGAAATGTATTGCTTGATGCGTAGCCGTGTGTACCTACTAAAAGGTAAAAAATAATGGTAAATTATAAGTGCAGCAAAAAAAGTTTTCTTTAGCACCTGCAACCTAACGTCTTTTTTTGTAAGCAACGAGATAATAGAACAGCTTCTATTATATTAATTCATCATCTTTACTATTCCAACAGAATATCAAAAAATCAGCGCTAATTTACGAACGTAAATTGTTATGACTCAGAGCTACCGATAAATAGTTCATCATCATCATTTAGAGATCATCTAGGACCTGCAGTGCGATTCCGTAACCATCTCACCGTGAAAACTTAGGTGAAGTGAGCGTGGAGTGAGCTGTCAATAGTGTCAATTCCTAGCAAAAACAAACTCACTTCACCTAAGTTTTCACGGTGAGATGCTTACAGAATCGACCGGCAGGTCCTTGTCAAAACAAATCAAACGATGGAAACTCGATGGGGTTGTGTCGTTTTATTACAGTTCCTAAGGCAACCTTCCGACACCATCATCAGATCAGCTCCATTATTCAAAAATTCAAAATTCCAGCTCAATCGGAAACCGGTAAGTGCGTCAAATTTAGCTTGCAAGATTTCATTAGAGCCAGCCAGACAGGTAAAAGTAAAAAAAAGGAGCTTGTAAAAAAGATAAAATAATCAGATGCCAATAAATATCTCGTAAAAGGACATAATGACTAGAAACCTGCACATTCCATTCAAGACAATCTTAATAGAGAGATTGATAGACGTTAATGGCTTTAAATGTATTTCTCTTTTGAGCAATTAAACATTATAATTACGTAAAACACCATAAACGACCAAACGCCTTTCTCTGCTCTGACGCTTGGCGCTCATTATTTTTACGAAGCGTTTGGTAATTTTATGCCAAATTCCGAAGTTATTTGAACCAGACAAAAATTTCACAATAATACGCGACTTTAATAAGGCTGGAGCAGTGCACCAGGGTGACATGGGTCCTCTATCTATGAAACCAAACAAAACCAATTCAGCTGTATCAGTCACTGCTGCCATTATTCACAGGAATATTTCAGGAGACAGAAAGCCTCACTCATTATATCGCGTGTGCTGTCGGCACTTGGACAGACAACAACGCTACAAGATACTATAACACATAACCATATAACGGTAACGACCATTCTCACAGTACTTATAGTGGATTAAACCGTTTACGACCACTTCGTATCGTAAAATTTGGCAAATTATAAATCTGTATGTAAAAATCATAGTGGCAACACATTCATCAACTTTAACGTTCCTCTTACCAATCCGGTAAGCTTTAGTTTCAAACTCAGAAAATATACTTAATGCGAAAACCGTGACCCTGCCAAAGTTAAAGAAAAAGAAATCTTTGAGTCTGGAGCAGACGCTTCATCATATTATATTAGGCTCGTTTGAGTACACTAGTTAACTCAATCCCTCTCAGGAGCTACGACGCCTTAATCCTCTTTGAGCGTGGAGTATTTAAACAAGCCTTGTGGTCCCCAATTCGAAAACCATAATAGATTCAGTGCTTTGTGTTCAACTAAACTACGTATTAGCTGTGAAAGAGGTCTCTTGTGAAGCTTGTGAACGTCGCCGCGTCGTGCGAACACGCGCTGCTGGCCGGGGAGCACAAGGAAGCGACTTTATCATTACTAACGCTCTTGCTCGGCCCACATTCTGGCGTGATATGACGGCTAAACTTAGATATGTTCGAAAGAATTGAGAATCAGAAATCTAGGCCATCACCGTCGTAAAACTGAGAGAGAACCGCCGCGATAGTGCTCGTGCTAATACAGTTTTTTATCTTTGTATATTCTTATCCTTTGTTGCTAATATACGAGTGACATTAATTCGCGTCTCATTCAGGTGCCGCATATTAATAACCTCGTTACGTAGCACCGCCATGTTCACACCAGGCGTCATTTCTTCACACATTTTTTGCCCGTCTAGTTGTAAGCGCTGCGCATGACCTGAATAATGGCAAACAGCGCCGTAATGCTCCGACACGTCGGCAACGTACGCGCACTATAAAAAAAACCTATCAAATCACCAGACAATTAATTGCGAAGTCGTAAATGCTATAATAAAAGGATAACTTCCATTTTAAAAGTCGGTTAAACAATTCGAGCGGCGCAGCGGGGCCCGATCTAGGGTGTCTATCACAAAGTTAAACAACCAATAAGGTGTAAGAGTGTGTGCCAAGAGACACTTAAAGTAGTTATGTAAGTAGTTCAAGGCGGGTCATTGGCAGCGGACGATATTGTTGCAGACATAGGCCAGACGGACAAAAAAGTGAAACCTCAGTTTTTCATTAAAAAAAACCACAGCCGCAGCACGGTTGGTAATGAATGAAGAAACGAAACGACAGTCACGTCATGAGCCACAGCTATGAAACGTTAACTTGAAATTCATCTAATTGATGTACAGTCATTTACATCATTAATTAATTTCGCGCTCATTTCGCAACGATTCTTTTGCGAGCGATTGCAACACTGATAGATTTGGAGATTAGAATAAAAATGCGAGTCTATCTGAGCCAAAAGCCTCTCTTGTCCAAATTACTAAGTTGATTGAGAGGTAGCTGACGTAATCGCTTGTCGCGTATGTTGGCAGCCTCTGTCGAGACCCTGGACGGGGAGGGGGGGGTCCACCTGCATCACACACCATCAAATACCATCATAAAACGAAATGATACATTCTAAATTCAATGTAAGGCGCCTGTCTCGACAGCTAGGTAGTTATTACATAAAAACTTTGTTCGGCCCGTTCGACCTAATAGATTTCACCTTAGCGACGCCGCTCGCGGTTTAAAACCGAGGCTCAACTGAATTTAATACCCCTTTAACATATCAGCTTGTTCTATCAAACTACAATTTGGAGAATCCTTTGCAAATGTTACTCGCATCGAGCTGAGTCTGTGTACGGCACATCTACAATGCTGAACTTAAAAACCGGTTCTAATGAAATACCTAGAACGTCTGGGAGGGACAGTTGGAACCCGGAAAAAGACGGACTTTTCATTTCGTAAATCTCAGGCGGAAATCAATATTAACTTCACAATGAGGATAACCACTTCCTAAAATAATTCCTTAATTTGTTTGTCTAACAAAGGCAGATCGCGTATAATTTGTTCAGCTAATGTGAATAGCTAATTCTAACGTATTTATGTAAGTTGATCAGTTATACGAAACTAGTTCTCGGTTGTTGTCAAACAAGATGATTAATATTTTTATTATGTTTTATTCAAATCATCAACAAACTTCCGTGCCGCAGTGTCGTATGTCGTCAGCGATGCCACGACCTATTTTCAAGTCATTGCGGCTATATTTTCGCCTCCACCAAAAAGCCTGGATTTGCTAAAAACACCCGTTAATGTTGCCATAGAGGAAATTAGAGCCGATTGAAAATGGTATGCAGGATTAAAAACAGATGAATGAATTCTCTGCAACGGGGCTACTTAGGGGGGACTAAGTCCAGCAGTGGAATAGACTGTGATGAAACAGCATAATTATATTATAGAGGCCTTTTTGAACCAAATAAAAATCACGATACGTCATCATCTACCTAAATCATTACTCAGCCACAGACAATGTTAGCATTTTGTAAATCCAAGGGATATTTATGAGCCTGCAGCAATGAGCAGAGGACTGTTGTAACATTACTCAGCCACAGACAATGTTAGCATTTTGTAAATCCAAGGGATATTTATGAGCCTGCAGCAATGAGGAGAGGACTGTTGTAACATTACTCAGCCACAGACAATGTTAGCATTTTGTAAATCCAAGGGATATTTATGAGGGTGCAGCAATGAGGAGAGGACTGTTGTAACATTACTCAGCCACAGACAATGTTAGCATTTTGTAAATCCAAGGGATATTTATGAGGGTGCAGCAATGAGGAGAGGACTGTTGTAACATTACTCAGCCACAGACAATGTTAGCATTTTGTAAATCCAAGGGATATTTATGAGCCTGCAGCAATGAGGAGAGGACTGTTGTAACATTACTCAGCCACAGACAATGTTAGCATTTTGTAAATCCAAGGGATATTTATGAGGGTGCAGCAATGAGGAGAGGACTGTTGTAACATTACTCAGCCACAGACAATGTTAGCATTTTGTAAATCCAAGGGATATTTATGAGCCAGCAGCAATGAGGAGAGGACTGTTGTAACATTACTCAGCCACAGAGAATGTCAGCATTTTGTAAATCCAAGGGATATTTTAATAGGATCTGAAACAAATGCATTTCCAAAAGAAATTGAAAGCATGTCAATTTTCAATGTAAACTTACAGAGCCATTTTTAAATGGATGCTCAACATGCCTTACTCTTTCTGAACTAAATCTATTCAATTAATTGATTTAATAAATGCATAATCAGTAATCAATGATCTACCAGGTTCTATCAAGCTGCTGAAAAAGCTACAATTCTATGTTTGGTAGATCAAACCGCTCTGAGACAACTCATGGAAATTAAAACGGCTAAATAACACCTTAGCAACAATGAAACAATGTAAAACAGAATATAAAGAGCTTTCTCGGCCACCCGCCGTAATGAAATGTGACAAATTGACAAAGAAATTACACCATGTTGTGCAAACAATATTACAATCAACTTCAGTAATGAATGTAAATGGGACCAAAGTATCACACCGTTGATAAGCAGCAGAGGCTAACATAGTCATATTTTCCAGTTAGAATAACTTCAACTATTGATATTGAACATAAACATTTGTTTTATTACCACAATACATTCAGTAAATAATTCAGCACAAAATGGTTATAACTGAACTATACCGAAGGTTGCATTAAGTGTATTCATGCAGTTTATTGCTGCATGGATGCACTCATGTATGAATCCGTAATGTTTCCTCTGCATGCACCCGTAGCTGGGCAGTTTTCACTGTAAACTGATAAAAAAGTGCAACATGCAATCATTGTATGGAATATGAAAATATTAGATTGATGTAAAAAAATGGGATTCCGATGATGATAGAAGATTCAGATGTGTCAAAACCACAATAATCACAATAATTGATTGATGGATGTTCTTATCAGAATCTGGTATTCATTAAACAGCTGATGATATTCTAACCGGACAACACCCCCATGTAGCGAGAATGTTACACAATACTACATTTAGAATACATTTATACACAAACTTACTGTTCCCTATAATGGCATAGGCATGCTTGAAAATAGGTTATTCTACTGGCATATATGGATTGTTCCAACAGAAAAAGGGAATTATTTCAGTTTGCGACAACACACTGAATGGACCACATTCAAAAATTAATGTAATTTGATTTATATTGACGGTAAATTGGCATGTTGCACAACAGATGGAAGGAACAACATTTAACAAAAGTAATATACTATGAACATGTTCTGTGGACCATGGAGAGGTGCAGGATTGGGTTGTGGGACCTTGAGTAAGGCAACAAGCTATTAGTAGGTCTCTTTTCAATAAAGCAAAATATCATGCAATAGTACTAAGTAATGATATTACAATGAGTTACAAATAGAATCAGTAGTTCCAATGCTTAAGTGGCGAAGACTCATGATTTTGTTGATGAGGATAATCCATGGATGATGATTGTGCTCAGTGCGGGACAGCCGGACAGCACTCACTTATAACACTCACGAGACCTCACTGCTGCTCTTGCCAACACTTCACCAACTCTCTGGAACGCTGCATGTTACTATGATGACATATTCTTCATATCAAACACTTATTCAATGCCATAATCTTCTTGTAGATGATCAACACAACAGTTCTCTTTGTTTGAAGCTTAGTCCAAGAGGATGTAAATTAATCTCTTTGTTCTTGTATATAGGAGTCTGCAGACAGTCACAGGGCACAGATAACACACTTTCACTATTGCACAACTAACACTGACGCCGGCGACCGCAGCACTCATCACCACCGAACACGAGAACAAAGAAGTCGCCAAAAAGAGGCTCGTCTAGCGCCGCATCTGCCGACTGCGGCGCAATCACACCCGGTCTAATAAGATTAGCGAGGTCAGTGGGTAAGCATGGAGAGGCGAGGGCCAGGGAGGCGCGGCCACTGACCTGCCATGGTGGCGCGCCGCTCAGCTGACGACGGGCGAGAGACAAAGCGCGGCACGACGCGGCGCGGAGCGGCGCGGCGACGTGCGGCTTCCGACACCAGCCCGCCTCCGCCGAGCCCGGAGCGTCTCGGCCACCTCGGCCGCCGACACCGGCCCGCCCGACGACGAGAGGTCGCAGACAAAAAAATCGATAGGTCGTCAACCTCCGTCGGCGGTCGGCCGGAGCCGGTCCCGGGCGGGCTGTCGCGCCGCCACCCGCTTGCCGAGGGACCGTCCCGCGCGAAGATCCCTCCGAAGCTTCAGCGTCCGAGATATAACAGACCCAAATTCGCCATTTTGAAACGGGAACAATGAGATATTTACTTTTGAACGTTAGGACGATCAGGGACGACGTCAGTGACGGTTAACGGACGCGGCGCGAAACGCAAGATATCCCAGACGCTACACCGCTGTAAATAAATACGTACTCTGACTAGAAATCCCTTCGTCACCGCTGCCAATATCCGACATCGCAATCCACACCGAAATCTACAGGCGATCCACCGATCTTTTCGGAGACTCTCGGACAGCACAAAATAGTCTATGGTTTCGAAGCCATCAAAATGAAGTTTTTTATAGTGTCGACTTCAACAACACAAAAAATGTTTTATTTTTAGTTTTATAAAATTAAAACACTATATTTTGTAATTCTAACAACCGAAATAAACTTTAATTTATGAAATAAGTGTGATTTTATTTCATGTTGTCTTTAATCTCGTTTTGCATACAATGTAATGTTGAACTTGCAGTCAAGACATAGAAACAGCCCTTTCCAGTATTTGACGCAATCTCTTGCTTTCTAGATTTTAGGCTATGGTACTGACATTCTTTGTCAAACGTGGGGTACTAAGGTAAACTCGCAGCATTCACGTGTTTGAACACACTTTGTGTACGATTTGTGAGATATGTTTTGTGAAATTGAAATCTCAGCACAGTAAATTAAGAAAGAAAGAATAACGTTTACTTGGCAACACTTTATGTAACTCTAAAATTAACACTTTGCGCTATGTAGTGTGAGTTTTTTGCAATTTGCAGGTCCATGTCAGGTTTTATCTTGATCAAAGTATGATACGCGGCGATAAAACATTTGTATTTATCTAATTTTACCCATAAAAATCATCAATACATTTCTCTAAATTAGATTTCGTGCAAATACGAATCTGCACGAAATCTAACTTAGAGAGATGTATTGATGATTTTTATGGTTAAAATTATGTAAATACATATGTGTTATTGCCGCGTATCAAATTTTGATCAAGATACAACCTGACACGGACCTGCAAATCGCACAAAACCCAAAAAAAAATGAATATCGCGGGCCACACAGCGCAATCACCTTACGTCTGCGTTGATTTTTATTGAATAGTCTAGCTAGACTATTTAAGGCGAAAGCGCCAGGGTAGCCCGCGAAATTCAAAATTTCTTACGTTTTTTGCAATTTGTAGGTCAGTGTGAGCTTGTATGTTGATTAAAATATGATTCGCGGGCGTAGCTAATATGGCTTTATAGAATTATAATCATTAGAATCAGCAATACAACTCCATAAATTAGCATTTACCTCAAACCTCATGATTTCATGAAATCGCTAGATTTGAGATAAATGCTAACGTATGGAGTTGTATTGCTGATTCTAATGATTATAATTCTGTAAAGCCATATTAGCTACGGCCGCGAATCATATTTTAATCAACATACAAGCTCACACTGACCTACAAATTGCAAAAAAACGTAAGAAATTTTGAATTTCGCGGGCTACCTTGGCGCGTCAACCTTAAGGTTGATGCGCCAAGGTAGCCCGCAATTTGTAGGTCAGTGTGAGCTTGTATGTTGATTAAAATATGATTCGCGGCCTCAACTAATATGGCTTTACATAATTATAATCACTAGAATCAGCAATACAACTCCATACGTTAGCATTTATCTCAAATCTAGCGATTTCATGAAATCATGAGGTTTGAGGTAAATGCTAACTTATAGAGTTGTATTGCTGATTCTAACGATTATAATTCTGTCATCAGAATATCTAACAGCTTTACCACAAGCAAAGTATAATGTTGAGCTTCTGCGATTGCAATCAGAGAGTGATTGCAATCGCAAAAGCTTGGTGTAATGCGTAACACACAAAGTAGGGTTTCAGGGTTTCATTTTGACAGTTCAACAACATTCATTGCGTTACGTTGTTGAAAAGACAAATTTTTCGAACATTTAAAGCAATGGATTAGAAATAGCTTTCAAAATCTTTCAGATTGTGATTGATCGTTCTTCTGAGGTGATTGTCAGTGTGATGGGTATAATGTCATTGGTATGCTTGAATGACACTTATCTGTCATTTGGTTAAAAAATGTTCCCATTTGATTTTGATAGTGAAATGAGGAAACAAAGTGAGGAAATCGTAGACAGATAATTCTATCCGCCTACGGGAAATACATACAAAAAAAAAGGTGCATACCTACAAACCTAAACTCATTCATAGTCCGAGTTCTTAATAAAATGGCTGCCATTGCTATGGTTGTGTCAATCAAGTAACATAATTAATTTAATACTTTATCCGAGTTAAATAGCTGTTTTCTAAAACATATTTGAGCGTTTTCAAAAATAAGTGTACCTATTAAGTACAGGCGCCAGCAGGTCAAGCCACCCGAAACTGTAAAAATTTTCCCAATCAACCTTGAACCTAACGCACTAGCGATAAAGTTGAAAATCTAATAGAAATTTGACAGATTGTAGTAGCTTGATGTGCTGGCGTCTGTACATGCAGTTATAAAGGTAAACTCCTCATAAAAAAGTTAATATTACATATTGATAGATGGCGCTGTTCTCAAAATGTTCATGAGTAATTAGTTTTTATACATTGTCAGTTTATTAAATTAGCAAAAATTTTTTACAAATAAAAAATCTTTTTACCCGACTACGGCGAAACAAAAAGGAGGGTTATGGTTTTGACCCGTATGTATGTATGTTCCCTCATAACTTCTTGACAAATGAGGTGTCGTTGGAAGCGTCTTGATTATCCGCTGGGTATAGGTTATGTGACGTCACACACCTCAGATCTTAGATAATATACATCTAGATCGAGCCACCGCGTGGCCGGTCATGAGACAGCAATATTATACTTTTTCTATGTGGTATGACAAATGAGGTTTAACGTAAGAAATCTTCCATATTTTGGACTGAAACCCATGTCAATACATTCGCACAATGCAAAAACTGTCCAAAAATGTTAAATTAATCGACGCAAGATAAATTTTGTAACAGTGAAAGTACTTTGTTTGGCAACATTTTTAAATTTTGCCATGCAAAAATACGGCACGCCGTAAGGGACAGAAGATACGATGCTTTGTCTCAATTTTCCTAATTATGTCGTGTATATGTGTCTCACTTCCACACTTCACACTGTAATCATGGCAACGTCTAGATGTATAATGTCATTGCCTCAGATCATGTCGTACAGTCAGTAACAAAAGATTAATGACACACCTCAGATGGCCAATTCTCGTACCTAAAAACGTTCACAATCTCATGCCAGCGTCAATCAAATGTCAAAAATGTAGGTAAACGCTATACAATTTTTGACAGATTGAGACTGAGATGAGATTGCGAACGTTGTTAAAAATACGAGAATTGCCCCTGAGATCATGTCGTACAGTCGGCAACAAAAGTTAAATGACACCTCAGATCATGTCGTACAGTCAGCAACAAAAGTTTAATGACACACCTCAGATCATGTCGTACAGTCCGCAAAGAAAGTCTAATGACACATGTTGTAATGTCAGTTAGACATAGCTTTCTACAATCTGAGTGACAGACATTCAAGTTGTGTAAGTAAACCAAGAGTTTTATTTTTTTTTGTTCTTTTTTTTTAACTGTGCAAGTTAAAAAAAAAAGAACAAAAAAAAAAATAAAACGAAGAAAGAAATAAGAACAAATAAACAGTAAAAGTAAATCCAAGATGTTAGTTATATTTCAATAAATAAGGCATTTATCTACAATAAGAAATAATACACAAAATTAATAGACTGATCAAATAATAGAGAGCACATATTTTTATATGGGGATAAAAATATATCTAAACACTGGATAATTGGATATTAACTAATAAAATAAGTAGAGAATAGTTTAGAATAGAATTTCGTTGTTTTTGCTGTACCTATTGATCGTGTTGCTTTGTAGCGACAACGGCCATCGCTTCTTCGACAGGTCGACAAGTTGCTGTCTCGCTCTGCGTTGCTTGGTGGCTTGTTTTGAGGGAGAGGGAAGCAAGGCTCACGAAGGAATTAATAAAACAACACTGTAATATTACAAATGACTATAATTTTTGTCACAATTTTTCCATACAATGTTAATAATAACTTTTTACCTTATATCTATTTATAATACATTACTTATTTATTATTAATGTTGTATTTCAATATTTAAAATTCTTCCTGTTTAATTTAATTTCTAATTACATTTCACGGAGTCAGTTTCAGATGAGAGACATTTATAATTTAATTTAAACCAAATATTCCGAAGGATCGTACAAAGTTTAACGAAATTTTGAAAAATCGACCTCGAATAGTTTATTATGATACACTATGATGTAATTCGATTAGATCTTATTATACTAAAAATATTTCTTGCTTAGTCACTACGAGAAGTAGTTTTATCGTTAAAAACTGTACAAACATATCAACTTTAGTGTTACTGCTAGCGTAAATATTATAAACGGACACACGAACCAATCACGATCAGATGTGAACATGCGACATTGCTCCACATCACGATACTGTCAACATTCGTTCATAATACAATACAGGTTAAGGTAAATTGTACTTTATATGCGAACCGCGGGGGCGCGGCGCGGCGCCACTTGTTCATAATTGACCAAGCACATTGCAACTAAACTCGCTTGTGTCGCGGTGACTGTGGCCGGAGCACTGGCTGGCAGCGGCAGCGCCTGCGCACACATTCAGGAGCCCGCGCGGAGCCGTCCGCCACACAGCGGTGGGTGTGGGGAGCGCCGCGCCGCGCCACCGCACGTGATAACAAGCACCGTAATCAAATGCGAGTTGTTTGAGTAATGCAGGCTTCTGGAATAAACCCTTGGCTGACTGCACTGGGATTACGAGACCACTATGATATGCGATAAACTTTACTTCTATGTACTTATAACGTTCAACGGTTTAGTTAAATGGAGCCATGAGGCAGCCAAGGTTCAAAATAACTATATTTCAACGATGAATAACAAGCAAGTATAATATAATAATTAATAAAATTGAGCTAGGATAAGAACTCCGCCTTCTGATTGGCGCGCGAGTGCGCGACCCTGCACCACGCACCGCGTCGCAATATGGACTGTTAAGTACATCGTATGTAAATAAGATAGCGCCTGTAATAGCCACAGACGCCGTGATCGCGTATCTCCTTATGTAAAACATTTCAGTATAATAAAGTAAGCCTAAATAAATAAAAGTTCATTCAAACTCAAAGGATGAGTGGTGCAGGGGGGGGGGGGTCACCAACGATAAATGCCATGTGTACGAAACTACTGACAGTGACGTGACAAATAAATTCCGATAAAATAATTGAATTAGAGAGGCGAAGTACGGAGTGTACTGCAGCGTTCACTCGCCGAGATATTATTGCTTTCATTCGAGACTATACAGTTACGATATTGCTTTGTTACTCCTGCATTTACGTATGTTTTGGCACGACAATACTGAGTGAAGCAACACGGATGAACGCGACGTCACGGCAGACGGAGTGGGGGCCATAAGCGATACTAATTCACAACCAAGCGGCGCCCGCGCCGGGCGCGTCGCCAGCAGACAGCTCCGGAGCTGCGGCCGCCGTCTGCGCGACACTGCACACACACTACAGCTCCTTCATTCAATGAGCTACTGAACGTGTTTGTAGAAATGCAGGACACTGAACGTGCTCATATTGATCGACATCTAATCATCTAATTCAAATGCATCGAGTTATATATTACATAAATAAGGTAAATTTATTCGTTTCATAATGAAGCCAGCTTCATCACAAATGTTCATAAGTGTCAGAACTGTCGTGCAGACGTGTTCAGACGGGCTAGAATTCGACAGCAGTGCGAGCTCGTGAGTCGTGCAACTATACTCGCCAATATCACACAACACAGAACTCGAGTTCAACATCGGCTACATTTAAATGCTTCGGGTTTCCGTATAAAATGATTGCTAGTTCCCGAGCGCCGCCCGACACTCGAGTGCTGTACGTCATGTTAGCAGCGACTGGGATGGGTAATCGCGGTGATTCAATGACACTTTAATAATGGGCAAACGAAAACTGAACAAATGATTTTATAACAATTGTACTAAGTTTTAATATTATAGATAATATTTCAAAATTTCATAATATTGCCTCGAGTTAGAGTGAATTTTACAAAAATATACATATTGTACAAATAGTTGAGCGACTCAATGCATACACTGGTCAACCCTACACCGCGGGCTGCGCGCGCGCTGCCCAGCACCCCGCACGCAGCAGCGCGCGCGCCGCTCGCGGGATCTACTCAGATAAAATGCTGCGAGGGCGGCGCGCGGGGGTTGCGTGACGGCTGGTGGGTGGCGCTGGAGGACAGACTCGCGATATTCGCTCAACACAATCGACTTAGTTCCCCACAGCATGACGTAACTTCACGTAAACCAGAAAGCGTTACAAACCGTGTCGCGAGCTCGTCCTGCAGCGCCACCGCCGCCGGCCGCAGCCTCGCCGGCGCCGCCTCGGGGGTGTGTACAACTAACACTAACTCGTTGATAGAGACTTACATTAAACTACAGTTTAGTCCAGCACGACCGACTTCACCACGCACCACTCGCCTCTATTCTATCATACAAATCTAATCTTTATGCACCTGATAGGAAAGTCGAAAGTCACTCGTGTTAGCCGAACGGTTAAGTGCAAGCGGCCCTTAACGACTAACTACAATTTAATAATAAAAATATAATAATAACAATAGAGATAATAATTACGAGACAGAACACTAATCTCCCGACATTGCACTCCGTTGCAGGAAGGAATATTGGCCGATAAGTCTTATTCGAGAGATGAAATACTTAGAAATACAGCTAGCGGTCAGGGCAGACGGTCCAAGTGACCCGAGCGATGCTTTCCTCCTTTCCTTGATTAGGAGACAAGAAAACGAACATCACGACGTTGCGCGTCGACAAGTATCTCCGATCGTTTTATTATATTTTTTGTCAAGGTACTGAGTGCGTTTACATCGACCGTCTGCGCTGAACACCCAAGATCACGAGCGGCGCGGCGCGGGGCGAGTGGCGCCACTCGCGCCGCGCGGCACGGCTACAGCAGTGGCAGCGTGAGTGTAGGCCTTTATTTCGTTCACAGCGGACGCACCACGACTATCAAAACTCTTTGCTAAAAACGTCATGTTTAAAAAGTATAAATGATTGTAAAAGCGCGACGTAGATTGATAAGCACTGATTTAAATAAAATAATATCGCTTGAAAAGATCACAGCTCACATGGTATTCAAAAGAACACGAGAACAGAAACGTTCGCGTACAGTTTGCGGGCGGCAAGCTGTGCGCCAGCGTACTGTTCGCTTGTTGAGACAGGGATCCGAGGAGCGCGTCGCGCGTCGTGGCGCGGCCGACGGTATCACAAGACAGCCCGGTCGAGCAGCATCGCGACAGCAATGCGGAGATATCAACACACCGCGGCATTACTGTCAAGAGTACTGACAAACAGGACGCGAACAAATCGTTTCAATTGAATACACGACCGCGTTAATGTACAAAATAAAAGCAAAAATATAGAAATAGTGTTATTGTAATATTTATTTTTAAATAAAAATATAATAATATCAAAAAAGCGTAATAAAGCACTCATTATGTACAAGGCGTTGTTATTGTGAACAGTTGCCGCTCCGCGTGCCTCGCGCGGCCGCCGCGCGATCCAACCAGACACACTAACATTTATTCATATCTTTCACTTGGGTTTACATTGGGCAGCTTATATTCGAGTAGGTAGAACGCGCAAGCTACTAATTAGTTCATGGTTTGTGAGCGGTGTCGAAGCACGCCCTGTAAGTGTGTGCCGGTCGGCCGCGCCGCGGGACAACGAAACTAAATCAACGAACATCAGCACACGCGCGCACAATGGCGCCGCAAGCACGCTAAGTTAATAAGTCACAATAAATATAAAATAATATATCTTAAGCAATCTTAAATACCCTGTTGATTTCTTTTTTTTTTTAAATAAACATGTTTCCCCTTTTGAATTACGAAAAAAATAATAAAAAAGACGCATTGCAATAGTGCTGCGGTACGAACTCGTACGATAAACCTAATCCTAGCCAGACCAGAACGATATTGGAGATCATGTTACATATAGTGACGTCACTCTCGCGGGCTGCTACAGCTTGTATATAGTGTACCTAGTGTACCTCAACACTTCATAGACACGTACAGCAGCGGCTGCGTACGACTGTGAACACGCACGCACACGTTATCGTGCGCACTCGTGGACGTTCGTTGTACGGAGCGGGTCTGCTGTACCTATCTAGTTAGTGCCGTGAGTGTGCGGCGAGGGCCGCTGTTTAGAGTTGCAGTTAGGTCGCTGTGGGTGTGGCGTGTGTCTGTGTGTGTGTGGGAGCCGTAGCCGCGGCACTATGCGCGCACGCAACACATTGAGCACGATCCGACGATCACGAGACCTCTCCGGCGACTATCCCTCCACTAACTATCATATAAATTCTTCCGAGTAAACCTATCATTAACGTATATGTCTTTATTACGTATGTTATTTCGTTTTTAGCTTATATTTAAGACTTTACCATTTTGTGCAAAGAAAAGACTTTACTAATTTAAGTTTTTGTACAAGATTGTTTTACTCCCCGATGTATCCCCGTTGTGTGCACCGCACGCTTGTATACAGCATGCGGCCTCACGCGTCGACTGCTACAGTAGGACCCATGTTGTAGGATCTATGTACTCTTCACACGACCCGATACCTAATACACCATCTAAATGAAATAAACTTCAACAACACAGTAAAGAGTCGCACACGCGTGCGCCGAGGTGCGCACTGCGCCTTGAACTATAGGAAACTATCGAACCCATCAGCACCCTATGTAAACATTATGCATCGTGTTAACGTTAAATTAAACCTAGAGAGGGTATAACCAGTCATACGGTACAACAAGATGGCGCGAGGCTACACCACGTGCGCCGGCGCAGCGTCTGCGGCGACGTCACTCACAGCAATATACATTAGATCCGGTAACCATGTCAGTACCCATATACAAATAAACAGAACGTCGAAGGAAGCCGGCGCACGTCGTCTAGTCTCGCGCGGTAGTCTTACAATAAAATGGCGCGTGTATAATAAAATATAGGTTACAATATTATGTAAAATTATGCTATTCACTAGCGATCCGAAGCTAATGTAACTGTTCGGGTAACGTTGTGTAAGGCGGCGTGACGTCACGCGCCCGCCGCACGTACCGCGCACCGCGAGCGCACACAGTACCTCCGCGTGGCGGTATTTGTGCAGTGGTAAAGGTCAACGACCGCTTACAATAAAATGGCCGCCTCCTGCGACTGTAAAAATATAGTTATCAAATGCTAAAATAGAATTATAAATAGCGTCGCTCCTGCGACAGTAAGTAAATTAAAACCTAAATAAAAGTATATATGATAATATATCTCATAGGCCGTTGTTGTGACTTAGATAACAAACGAGTGGAGCCAGCAGCCGGGGGCGGGGGCGGCGAGGGGTACACTTCACAATTTGACTAGCCGACACGAATTAGTAAGTGACTAGAACGCGAAACACATCATTGGCAAGACTTCGTATTACGAGCGCACTCGGCCGCTAATTCCGAACACTAGTTATTTTTGAGTATGGCAATAAACATGGCCATCGTTATTAGTTACACATCACTGAAGATCACAGACATTCCGAATACATCGAGTACATGGCGCGCGCCCCGCCCCCGCTCGCAGTGACGTCACCGGCGAGCGGCCGGTTCAATAAAACGTGTGATGGACCGAAACAAAAATAATACATACAATATTTACAAATAAATCCTACAAATTAAGCTCCTCAGTTTGAAAAAGATTAAATTACATCACTAACGATTGCTTTACAAAACATTCCCTCGCGTCGATACTTCAGTCCAATTTGCTACTTACTCTAGGAAAGTACTTGCCGCGCCCGATCTCTTCCCGCGCACTGTCGCCGACCGCTAACTTAACAATACCTCCCACTCGCGCGCACGAGCCGCGCGCCGCGCACAGTAGCACGACGCCTCGCTTCAGACAGCGAACGCCGCCAGCTCACTACGTAGTCACTATCACAGCTGAGCTACTAACATTGCAACATCTCCAGCGTGTCCACTTCGAGCAAGCCATGCACACGTCTCACAAGGTCAGTCCCAGACGTGTACATTGTCTCAAGACAGTGTAATGTTAGCGACTGAGCTGCGAGCGAGGCTGCAACATGCTGCTGTGCGCAGCGCGCGCCGGCCCGGCCGCGCCATAGTCCTGCGAGTACACTGGGCACAGTGGGCACGCTCACTAACAGAAGCCGCCGAAGCCAACGGTGGGCACGGAGGGCACGGCGGGCACGGCGGGCACGCCGGCCGAGTGCTCGCCGTTCTTGTGCAGGTCGATCAGCGGCGGCGCTGACAGGTAGTGCGCCTGGAACACCACACATACATGTTATTGTCTTGTTTAACTCTGCTGGCAGACAGCTCGCCAAAGGAAAGAAAATGACTCTGCGTCGCTGTCAGCACCCGGTCACACGGTGAACATGGCTGTCGCCAGGCTTGTTACGCGTCATAACATCACGCCTATGATCTCCGAAGGGTGAGGCAGAGGAGTGAAGTCCCACATGTGTGTCTAGTCTGCACGGTCCCAGCGCAGGGCAAAGACCGCCCTCTGCTGATACCTGAGCCAAGTATTCTCATACCCAACTACTTTTCCGATACTTTTCTTGTTTTTGTTTTCGATAACAACGATATCTCAAGCACAGATTAATGAAAAAGCTGAATTTTGGGCCTTTTCGTAAAGTACGAACATCCTATGTAGCGTGCTTCTGAAATAATATTATACTTTCGACTTTTTCGGCCTTATTACAAAACGAGATTTTTCTTCTGTCATGGTTTAAACCATCGAGCCAGTTTTTGTAATAAGAACCTAGCTCTGATAGAAATACAGTTCTTTATACAAAACAGACAACTTAGTCCGGAACTAATTTGTCAGTTTTGACAACTGAATGTGACGGAATAAAGTTCAAAATTCAAAAAAGGGTACATGGTTTGAAGATGAACCTTGTTTTGTAATAAAGCGGTTTATGTTTTTGATAGTGAAGTTTGCACATTTGTTTTCATTTGAGCGTGATATGAGAAAAGATCCTATCCAGCTGTGGGATAGTGGTGTTGAGTGCGTCATAGACAGTAGCGAGGTGTACCTGCTGGTGGTGCGCGGGCGGCGGGCCGGCGTACCCGTTGTAGTAGGGCGCGTTGTAGGGCGCGTAGCCCGCCGGCACGCCGCCCGGGTAGCCGTACTGCCACTCCGACAGGTAGCCCGGCGTGGGCCGCATCACGGCCGTGCCCCAGCCGCCGCCGTAGCCCACGAACGGCCCGCCGTAACTGTAACCATACACGGCTTTCATATACTCCGAAAATAACTAACATCACTAATAATTCAGGCTCCTATAGTATTCTACTATTACACCTTGCCAGTGCCAAAACAATTAGGTTGATAATAACATAATGATGTGGTTCGAGACTGACCCGTTGTTCCCGTAGGCCGCGCCGCCGTACGCGCCGTAGGGCGGGTACAGCGCGGGCGCGTAGTCGGGCAGCGCTGCCACGGCGGCGGGCGCCTGCTCGGGCGCGGGTGCCGGGGCCGCCTGCGCGCCCGGGGCCCCCGCCGCCGCGCCGCCGGGCCCCTCCGCGATGCTGGGGATCTGGTCCACCAGCGATTCCAGGCCCGACAGCGACTTGGACGCCACGTCTTGTGCTTTTGGCTTCACCGCGCCCGCGTACTCCACGGGCGATCCTGCTAGATGAGATTATTACATCAACAATAGAAAGAAAAGAAGAAATAAAGAATAGTGGATTATTCATTAAGGGGAAAAGTAGTACACAATCCCGAGCGTAACGCGAGGAGTTCGGAGTTAACTCCTAAGCGAAGCGAGCGAGTTAACACTACAATCCTGACAGCTGCAAGGGATGCAGTACAGCGCCCGAGATAATCTACTTTCCACACCTTCTGCGGATAACAAAAAGCAATTCGATTTTCCAATATATTGTTTTTTTTTTGTAAAATTTTCAAGTGTAACAAATAAGTATCCTTATTTTGCATAAAATAAATATCTGTTTATAATTTTAACACAAAACGTCGCATCGTGAGAACATTCACAGGTTTTGTTCAATAACTAATAATATGAGTGTGAGATGGACAATGTCTGTGCCTTTCTAACTAAATGTCAGATGATTTACATAATTAAACAACGACTGCCTCATTAATCTAATTATCTTCACTTGTTTTTAGGATGTTCTGCTAACTTGAACTGGAATTTTGTAATCTACGTGGTTCTCACATGAGTTAGCTCATCAGCTAAGATAAAAAACCGGTCAAGAGCTAGTCGGACTCGCGCACCTAGGGTTCCGTTCCTTTTTCTGAAAAACTGTGCTATTTAGAGACATAGTTTTATTTTTCCTGTAATCTTTACATAAACTTCTATCACATAGAAAAATTTCAGATTTTTCTCTTTGCAAACTTCGGAGATAAAAGGGGAATGGTATTTTTTTTTTACATTTTTCATCAAAAGTCGAAAACTATGCGGCCTAAAAAAAGAAACAAAATGTTTGAGAATGTACAAACAGCGTTTTTTCATATGATACCCCACATGCACTAGTAGGCCCACTTCGAATTTTTAAGATTATTTGCAAAATAGTTGGGCAAACGTCTTAAAACTGTTCCTTTCAAGTTAATAGCATTAGTAGTTCTTAAGATATCCAGCTGTAACAGACAGACAGAGTGAGTCGCACCATACGGGTTCCTTTTACCATTTTGGTACGGAACCCTAAAAAGAGTGTGACCTCTGAGTTTGTTTCGGCCTTTCTTCTCAGAGTAGTCGGATAGGAAACACAGAACTCATCTAGTTCTTAAAATATTAGCGACGCGCGACGTGTAAAAGTGTTTGAACACACAGAAATAATTACCATTTAGTAAGTTTAACTGAATTAGTAGACGTACCGGGCTGGTGGTGGTGCGGCGCGTGTTCCGCGTGCGCGTCGTGCGTGTGCGGCGTGTGCGGCTGCGAGGGCGGACGGAAGGCCGCGGAGAACGCCTCGCCGCTGCCCGGCGGCGACCTGCTGCGATACCACTCGCTATTATGACAATATTGACACAGTTTACACCGCGGACGTCGAGGGATGTGGCGTGGAGGCGTGGCACACGTCGCCTCCACGCGGTCACACCTGACCATAGTATACGCGCGATGGCGGTAAGCAAAGGGGCGCACGTCCCAGTGCCCGCCCCTTTTGAGCATGTGTGCAATAAGTGTGCGTCAAAAAACTCATCATGTGTGCCGTATCTATTTGTTTTGTTTTTGTGTGAGGTGGCGACACTTGAACTGGAACAAATATAGAGTGAAGGCGTATCTCTGGATATCTATGGTTTACACTCATACATTTCTATCAATAGGACTTTAGCTTGGCGGATATGTGAACGTGCCAAAGCGCGACATAACACACTCGTTTCGTCGTCGAGATAATGCGACGAAAACATTTTGTTTCGCTGCGCATGTTAGTCTGGTAGGGAACTCACATGCTCACTCAAATGTCTCGCTGGTGGTGGCGTGTGTGTTGGATCATTAAGTTCCCTTCAAAATGGTTGAGCTAATTGGTGCTGGTCCATACGTCATGTTCGTGAACGGGCGCCGTCAGTTGGGACTGGTCGTATCTTAGCTGCCACGGCTTATCTTTAATTTAGTTGTTTTTAGTTGTTATCTTTTTCATTACGGACTCTTTTAACGTGCACGTCTTTCTACATTGTTCTCACATCTATATTTTCAACATGAACAATGTAACCATTTTTTTTTTTTTGACTGACCGACCTCTTGACAGTTCAAAAGTGCCTGTAATTGGTTTATTTGAAATAAATGCTTTGAGTTTGAGTTAAATCTGTGGAGAAGTAAAGTCTGAAGGACATAGGGCCGGCGAATGGAACTCACCTATTAAAATTGCTAGGATACATGGACGAGGGATGCTGATGTAGCTGGTCTAACCTGGGGCTGTCTGCGACGCCAGCGCCTGGAAACACAATATTGAAATTGAGTTACATATTTCTCTCAAAAGTTATACTAATATTGTAAGTTTTTCTTCATGGGTGATACCGAAAATGAGGTCAATAAAAAGGCAACAAAAAAAAAGTTTTATTTATTCAAAATGACTACAGACGACTTTTAACCTCTAGCTACACAGTACATCGTATGTGTTTGTCAATTCGTACCATGATTATGACTATAGATTGCCGACTTCTCAGTTTTTGCCGAAGGCCTACCGAACTAGTGTCGACTAGTTTCAAGGACTTTTTGATTTTTGATCAAAAAGTCCTTGAAACTAGTCGACACTCAAGGGTTTCAAGATCGCCCATCCCATTACGGCACTCTATGTAAAATGTCTACATCTATCTGTAATTCATGTGGAGTACAAATCCGAGATTATTTCATGTCTGTATGTATGTTAGGCTGCGCACCCTGGTCCTGCCGGTAGTAGTGGTCCTGCTTGTCGTGCGGCGCGGGGCTGTGCGTGTGCTGCAGCTGCGAGTACTGCAGGCGCTGCTCGCCCTCGTACAGCGCGCCGCCGAAGGACGCGCCGCCCACGCCTGCGGGAGACATCTCGCTGCCCGCTGACGTCTGTGGAACAATCACATGTTACTACTAATAACAAAACAAGAGCGAGTCGGACTCGCGCACCGAGGGTTCCGTACCATCATTTATAATTACGTCATTTTTGTTGATGATTTCTGAAAAACTGTGCTATTTAGAGACATCGTTTTATTTTTTCTGTAATCTGTCTTTACACAAACTTCTATCACATTGAATAATTGCCACCGTGCATAGAAGGACTGCCAGCTTATGTGTAGGTCGCTGGGCCGCACAGGACTGGCCGAGCGAGTTGCGTGCGGCTCGGCAGCGCGCAGCTCGCCACAGCAGTATCGTCGCGCTCACCTTGTTGTAGTCGGAGAGCGACGAGTTCGAGTTGGATCCGGGATGCATGTCGGTGCTGCCCATGGGGCTGTTGTCGCGCTCGTCGCGCTCATCGCGCGCGTCGCGCGGCGGCTCGAAGTCCAGCGCGGCCATGCCGGGCGACACGGGCGCCGGCGACGAGATGGCGGCGCCGATGTCGTGCGACAGCTCGCCGCCGAAGCCGGAGCCGCTGCCGCTGCCGCTCGTGCTGTTGCCGCCCTGCACAGCCATCACGTTAGTGGTGGGCTACATGTTCACGCGCGAACCACTTGCACCACGTAATAACCGCTAAACATAATAATATGTAAAGCACATTCTGTCTGTAATCTTGAAACGATTGACAGAAACAGAACGATATTTTAAACTAGCTGACCCACCAGACGTTGGCCTGTCAAAATTTCAATTTCTTTTTTTTTATTTTAAACCACCCCAGTAAAGAGGAGAATAAACAAAAAAAAAACATTATTCAAATCGATCAAGTTCTGACGTCACCACGGGAAATAGGGATTTAGTGATCTATGGTGCAAGCGGGCCTAAAAAACCGGCCAAGTGCGAGTCGGACTCGCGCACCGAAGGTTCCGTTCCGATTTCTGAAAAAGTGTGCTATACAGAGACATCGTTTTATTTTTCCTGTAATCTTTACATAAACTTCTATCACATAGAATAAATTCAGATTTTTCTCTAAGCAAACTTCGGAGATAAGGAGGGAGGGGGAACGATATTTTTTTTTACGGTATAAATTTGTGATCGAAAGTCGAAAACTATGCCAGTCGAAATGAAATCATCATTTATGCTGCCTAAAAAAAAAATGTTTGAGAATGTGCAAACAGCGCTCTTTCATATATATGATACCCCACACTTTGAAGTTTTAAGATCCCCTTTCAGTCCCTGTTGCAAAAAAAATATAAATATTTTTATTTCTTTCTTATTTGAAAAATAGTTAGGTAAACGTCATCTAAAACTGTTCCAAATTTCAAGTTGATAGCATTAGTAATTCTTGAGATATCCAGCTGTGACAGACAGACAGACTGAGTCACACCATAAGGGTTCCTTTTTTACCATTTTGGTACGGAACCCTAAAAAGGAACGGAATAAAATCACAGACTTATTTTCCACTTAAACATCTGTGGATACCTAGCTAACCAAAAAGAAAATGCCTTCCAACATGTTTGGTTACTTTGGTATCCAATGGTTACCTGCGGCTGGAAGTGGTGCGTGTCGGTGTAGGTGGGCGTGCGCGAGGGCGCGGGCGACGAGTGCTGGCTGTAGGGCGTGTGCGCGGGCGACGGCGTGTAGCTGTGCAGGCCGGCGGGCGAGGCCTGCGGGAAGGGCGTGGTGCCGCCCACCACGCCCACGCCGCCCACCGGCGCCGGCGAGCGCGAGAACGGACGGCCTTGCGCCTGCAAACGAACACGCGATGAAGCCACGTCGCCATGTCAACAAGTTGCGCAACATTGTAGCAACACTTGGGACGAAGCTCGTTCAAGTGCCCGCTGGCTTATCATGTTAACATCCAAGATGACGGTACAATTTTGCATATTTTTCGTCATGTGTCATTTTAAAGGTTTTCGGGGTGCTGATGCCGAAAATAGGGTCAAAATTAAATCTAAGATGGTGTCCATACCAAAGTTTTCTGTCATGGCTATTATTTTTAGGGCAAAACTGACTTGGTTGGGTAAAAAAAATTTTGAATTTTGTTAAAAGTATCAAAACCCAACGTAATTTTGCCTCAACGTAAAAACAGATAGTGGTCACGTGACATTGAACGCGAGTCAGAGCGCGACACGTCACTTCTTATAATTGACTGTGTTTCAACTTGTAAAAAGAAACAAACTTTATACGTAAAGCAAAGTTTCTTTAGCATTAGCAGTTGACGAAGGAAAATAATAAATAAAGTTTTTGTGCAGATAGCACGGTGAAAAAAAGCGCATTTGACGGAAAAATTGTACGAATGTCTTCATACTCGAGCCGCCATGACAGTGTGCCCCGACTTGATAGTCATATTAAATTGCGTCCGCTGAAATATTCATATTTTCAGACAACCACAAGGAACACCACTAGTTGGTTTCTCAAAAACTGTCAACTTGCTTATTTTGTATTTAAAAGAAGCAGTTTCATTTTTCCCTACACTCATGTCTATCGTAGAGATACTATTCGACCAGTTTTTATTAACACGTCGGCGGACAGTACTCTCTCACTGGTTGGGGCTACTAAGACACTACTTATTTTCATACATTGCCCACGGGCGTAGTGTCACAACGCATGGTATTTTGCGTAAAAACTTGAATGTGTGCGTGGAGGTACTTTCTTTTACGTAACGACAAAAATTGTGTAGTGACAGTACGAAAGTCTTAATTATACCTGTGGTGACAGTTCAACATGCCGTTCTTTATGATAGTATGGAAAATCGGTCGTCGTGTGGCGTACTGATTGTATGCAAGTAAAAACTCAGACGTCGACAGGCGTACTGTCGTATGATTTTTAGCAACCTAGACGCCTGTGGTTGTTACTGTCCGCCAACGTGTTAAACACGTCTGCTAAAAGAGCATAATATAGAATGGTTACCTGCGGCGCGGGCGAGTGAGAGTAGGGGTGCGGGTGGTGCGGGTGCGGCGACTGCGAGAAGCGCGCCTGCGGGGCCGGGCTCTGCGGGGAAACAGCGGTTAGCGGGCGTATGTCGTACACGGCGACTACAATTAGTACAGTCCACGAAGACGCGCCCACTCTTCTTCCTAACCGCTTTCTGTGCAAGTGTGCACCATTCCGCTGGTGTTTTAGTTTTGTCGATACACGCTAATTGCACGTAATTAACTATAGGTATAGGTAATTAGTGCGTACACTTGTACAATGTTCCATACTTGTACTGTAAGCGATTAGGAAGAAGAGTGGGGCGCGTCTTCGTGGATTGCACTAACTATAGTGGTCAATTGACATAGACCAGTTCATCATCCTATCATCACATCATCACATCATCACCTCATCACCATCATCGTTATTTCATCTCATCTATACTAATGATATACAGAGGTCAAAATGTAGGGGGCAATCTCCGGCCCTTAGGAGCCGAGCAAAGAGAAAAAAGTCAGAAACAACGCTAAACGCAAACGAATAGCGCGGGCAGGCGATGCGACGGGGTGGGTCAGGAGGGGACAAGAAATTTCACGCGAAGTCGCGGCCAGAAGCTAGTAATAAACATAAAAGGCTATGCATTCTGCAAGTTATCAGTGTCACTAATAGCTGTTTACAGATAGATCAATGTTTGAAGGCCGAAGGAGAGCCTGTTCCTGGTGGGACATTACCTGAGCCTGCTGGTGCTGGTAGGAGGCCGGACTGTGCGCGTACAGCGGCGAGCGGCCGCTGAAGGGCGCGGCGCGCGGCGCGGGCGAGCCGTAGCCGCCGCCCGAGCCCGCGCGCGGCGGCGACGGCGCGGAGAACGCGGCCGGGCTGGCCGGGAACTGGTGCAGCATGCTCTGCTCCTGGGGAGCGCACAACGTCAGTATAAACACGTAACAGGGCGCCTGCTCCCTGCGGGTGACGCGCATACCTGCGGCTGCGGCGTGGCGGCGCGGCGCGCGGGCGAGGGCGAGTAGCCCTGCGAGCGCGGCGACGCGTACACGGCGCGCGGCGAGCCGTAGCCGCCGGGCGAGCCGTAGCCGCGCGCCATGCCGCCCAGCAGCGCCGGCGTCGACACGTCCAGCGGGGACTCCATCCCTGCCAACCAACAACAACTTATAAACTACTCATGGCTCGTTAAAACCAAGACATTCCTTCAAACTTCCAGTACTACTGGAAGCTGAAAACGAAGCTCACCAGCGCAATCCTCACTGCTTACGAAATAAAGACAACGGTCCGACTGTCGGCATGTGTCTGCGGCAACAAGTTCAAGCCCACATACCTGAGTTAGTCGGTTGTTGCTGGAAGTAGTTCCCGGAGTCGTTGGTGAGCTGCTGGTGCTGCTGGTGCGGGTACAGCAGCGACGGCGACGGCAGCTGCGGCGGGAAGGCGTCGCTGGGCGCCAGGTAGCCCTGCTCGTGCGGCAGCGGGTGCCCGTGGATGGGCTGCAGCGACGACAGCCCGCTGCTTTGTTGAACCATCGCGTTTGTCTGCTGCGGGGAGAACACATTGTTGTTACGGCATACTTCACAGTTTTTATTTTATTTTTACCTTTTTAGGGTTCCGTAACAAAATGGTAAAAAGGAACCCTTATGGTGTGACTCAGTGTGTCTGTCTGTCTATCACAGCTGCATATCTCAAGAACTACTAATGCTATCAACTTGAAATTTGGAACAGTTTTAGATGACGTTTACCCAAACTATTTTGCAAATAAGAAAGATTTTTTTTTTTGCAACAGGTACTGAAAGGGGATCTAATTCAAAGTGGGCAACTAGTGCATGTGAGGTATTATAATATGGTTTTTTTTTTAATTTTTATTAGGCCCCATAGTTTTCGACTTATGATGAAAAATGTATTTATAGAGAAAAATCTGAAATTATTCTATGTGATAGAAGTTTATGTAAATATTATCTCTACTCTAAATAGCACTCTATCTATACTCTATTCTATTCTATTCTATTCACACTTTTTCAGAAATCGGAACGCAACTCGCTCTTGACCGGTTTTTTTTTTTAAAGAATATTATGTTGTGAGCTTTTTTACCAAACATTAGCGTCACTACAATGAAACACAAGATTACTGTCACCAGCGAGTTATAATGTTTGTACTAACGCCATCTATCCAACTATCGGACACTTTTTATCTTTGTTGTCCTTAAAAGTTAGTTCATAATGTTTGCTTGAATGAATGGTTAAGACTCATTGTACTGACTACACAAGATCTACGAGCAGCTGCCGGTGCTCACCTGTTGCTGCTGTTGATGCTGCTGGTGCTGCAGCAGGAACTGCTGCTCCTCGGGGCGTATCTTCTTGGGGCGGCCCCTCTTCTTCTTGGGCGGCACGTCGCCGGCGTCCAGCGCGGGCGGCGCACGCGGCTGGCGAGGCTGGCGCGGCACGGCGGGCGCCACCTCGCCGTTCTCCAGCTTCACTTTCTTCGGGCGGCCGCGCTTCTTCTTGAGAGGGACCTCCGTGCCGTCCTCCAGGATGATGGTGTCTCCCGGCTCCGGCTCCATCGTCAGTCTGCAACGTGCCTCGCTCACTCGTCTGCTCACCTCACTCACCTAGCGCCCTACTCTCACGCCCCGCTACCCCGGCCCTGATGCGCCAGTCAAATAGTATAGGCCACTAACAGGGCTAGAATTGGAACTATAAGTGTGTAAATATATTTGTCACCAAACTTAATCCCAGAGATAGGTAGAGCTTAGACAGGGTTGAATCAAACCGACACGTCCGCGCCGCCGCGCATGCGCGCAGCCGTCTGACTACATGCTAATGTTGAGCATGCATCGTCACGAGCATAACTACCTCACAGTGAAGCTAAATTCAAAAGCGTTTTCCCCGTGAAATAACAATAGCAACTTTGAGAAAACACCTTTACCATAACAGCATAAACCATCTATCAATAATCGATTTAGAATGTTGCGTGGTTATGCTCGCGAGCTGCGGAGGGCGCCACTACTGCAAGCAGCACTTGACAACGTGCGGCACCAACAGACGACAGCGGTCGTGGTGCCGCGCGAGCGATGCGCAGTGTCACGGCTAACTGTCAGAGATACAGCTGCGGACGACAACCAAATTAACAGTGAAATGTTACAGAAGAGTTCTGCTAAGAACAGCTCCAGTGGTGCAACTCGCGTGCAGCCGTGACACAGCGCGTCGCCTACAGAACATACAAAGCGTGCCGGTCCGGCTCAACCCTCGTCTACAAATTGACATCAATTCCTGCGCCAATTGCAATAATACGCACTTTCCATACTTCTAGCAACGTCTGTGCTCCACACAGTCAACTACCTTCTACTCCTGATAGTACCTACTGCTGATAGTACCTACTGCCTAATCGCTAGTCACCGCGAAGGTTCAAACTAAAATAATAATTGATGTCAAATAGTCTATTTAAATTAAAATGTTTTGTAATCGAATGTAAAGTGAACTAGCAAAAGTAATGTTTACTGGCAGCGAGTTATATTACCTGCTGGCTTGGCTGAAACAATCGAACAATTTGAAATAAATGGGCTAAGTTCAATCAGTACAAAAACTAAAAATCTTGAACAGATGGGAAGAGGCCAGCGTGTCGGTGTCGGTACGGACAGACACACGTCTACATAACTGGAACACTTTGTCATCATTTCGTTCTACCGTTAACATATTATTGTTTGTTATTTAATAATTTCGTCTCATTTACATAATTAGTTACATACAAGGCTAACACAGATTTGATACTAAAGCATTACAATAAATAAATATTTATTTTATTTTGGGATTATTATTTAATATGATCAAGACTGAAAACTATAAAGTTAAGGACAGCTGTCTGGAGTTGCTCGTGAGCCAGTTTGGTGACAAATCTATCACAGTAACGAGAAGGACATCAGATTCACTTAGTTACATACAGAGAGGACACAACACAGCTACAGAGGTACTGTAGGTAGGTCAGGCTAGGTCACTTGTGCTACCTCCGCGGTGCACCGGCGCTGACGTGCCGGCTGTAAGGATAACGTCTCCTACTGCAGGACGCCGGTCTGGTGGAGAGGCTCACTGCAGCAGCGCAGTGCGAGGATCTCACATCACCCTGACGGGGGGCGCTGTTGTTAAACATTTGTGCAATTGTTTTGTGAAATGTATTGAACAATCAAGATGGCGGACTTCGTTGCGATTTTGCGCACGCGCCGATAGATCCTTACGTTTACGCTGACGCGGTAACGCCAGACGTCACCGATAGCGTTTAATAAGAGACCCCAACCTAACGGCTACCCAGTGGCCACGCCACCGTTTGGTCGGCGCTAAGCCGGCCACACGACGCTAAAATATACTATATTGTGGTTCAGAAGCGGCGTTTCGAACGCCTGGCAAAATATTATGTTCATACAGCATGGTATGAAAATGATCAATGGTATAATAAAGAGTATTCTATCTATCTATCTATCTATGAAAATGATCTGTTACATTCTGAAGCGGCCGAATTAATGGTTAAACTGGGGTTGGTCCCCGCAGCCTACTACTGTGCTGCAGCGTGTGCTTATTGAGGGCAGCACGCGACAGATTGGAAACAACTTGCCACTATTCAATAATTTCATTTGGAACAGAATGTCCATAGTACCTAATAAGCGGGTACTATTTTGTTTAGATTCAAACTCTTCTTCATTATGTCTTGTCAACCCGAATAAACTATCTAATAAGTTGTTGCGCGTACACATTCATACAAGACATTGGTTACAGTGACACATACAACCTGTAATGATCCCAAAACATACATACAAATAAACAAATAACCCTACAAAGTGACCGAGCCCGACCCCGCCCCGCACCCTAGTGTTTGTAAAGCGCACTCGTAATGACAACACCCTTCATAGTGACAATACAACAAAATTCACAGCTATAATAACGCAATCAATATTGTTGAATTCTATTGATATCTAATTTTTAACACACTTGCTCGAAAAGAGTGTCGAACAACGTCGTTTGACACGCGGGAAAATTGTTCCGCCATTACGAAAATCTGGCCGTGCAGGTACTTCTCCCTGCGTCCATTAATGTAACCATGAATTATAAGCGTCAGCATCCCAGAACAAGTGAATTTAAATCTCAAACACCAGTAACCCTCTTCTACAAAGTACTTTTATACATATACAGAATGTGAAAAGAGCTATCACGAAGCCGAGATCTGCACGTTGCATTTAACTAAGTAACACTGAAAAGAACCGATTGCTGGGAAACTGCGGGACTTTCATTTGTGGTATGACCAGCCCTCTTGCACCTGCAGCGCGCACAACGTTACATGTAAGAACATTAGGCATAGACAAATGGCATTGGCTTCTCTATGGAAGTTATTGTTGCGTTGCCCTATGATCACGTAATAGCTTATGTCAACTCCATATATTTTTTGGCTTTTCTACTAGCGTCATCGCTAATCGAGTATTACTTTGTCTAGGCCCGCAGAACGGATAACTCAAGAAACGTAAAATTAAAAAATATATATATTAAGACTTTAAGACTTCCAATATCACCAAAACCAGTTGGTCCCCAGCAATAACAAATATTCAAAGCATTTACTTCAATATTAACAATTTTCATACACTTCTGAATTGTCAAGGAGTCGGTAAGTCAGAAAGATGAAATTAGTTGGCCATTCCAAAGCGCAGCGTTCGTATGGAGAAGAATGTGTATCTCTCGGCTTGGTGATAGGTGTTTTCGAAGTGGGCGTGGCAGCGTGGGCGACATACCGTCGTATCTCCATCTCCTCCTGCGGGCGGCGGCTGGTGTTGTCGGGGAACACCAGCTCGCTCTCGTCCACGTGCGGCACCAGCCCGTTGAGGTAGTCGCGGAACTTCTTGAGCGCCGCGTAGAACGGCACCTTGTCGGCCGCGCGCGGCAGCTGCGCGCAGCGCGCCGACGACGACGGCATCACCCACATGTACTGCAGGGGTCACGGAAACATTATCATTTTAATATAAAATAAGTATATTTTAAGAGCATGTCCAATTTGAAATAAATAAATAAATATCCTTGGACATTTCACACAACGCCATCTAGTCCCAAGCTAAGCAACCTAATGCTTGTGTTATGGTAACGAGATGGCTGATAAACTACTTATATACATTTTTTTTTTTGTAAATACATACATATTATAGATAGAAAAACACCCAGACTCGGAACAAATACCTGTAGGTCGTACAAATATTTGTTCCGTGCGGGAATCGAACCCGCGACATGCTACGCAGCAGTCAATCGCTCAACCACTGCGCCAACCGTGTCGTCAATTTTCAATATTGTGTGTTGATTTATTCGCAAATAGTGTCCAGAAATTTAAAAAAAATTAAGGAACTTTTCTAATGTATCATTGTTGTCTATGGAAATAAATAAATTCAATTTAATTTTCTTTGAAATGTAACTTTGTTGTATAGAGTGTATTTAATTTTTGTTTATTCCTTTCAGTTGTTTCTATGTTTAATTCTCACGCTGTTTGTACCATTTTGTAAATTTTATACATAACTTTATATAAGTGGAAACTTGTAATTGGCCTTCGTCTACATATTTCTTCTGACTACTTAAATGTTTTAGCTGTAAGTTTTCTTAAAATTAATAAAATAAAATAAAAATAAATCAAGATTTTATTCGAGTTTCGCCAAGTTCAGCAAAGTTAAATAAATAAATTAGTACCTCTCGTAATATTGTAAAACGTCAAATGGTCATGTACGATAGTACAAACTTCATCTCAATCATTCAGTTAGGTAACCCTATGTCTAATCTCTGAGTACAGTAAAAAAAAAGTAAAAGTTTTTTATTTGGAACAAAAACAAATTCAGATATTAACAATGGAAACGATGATAGCTGCAAAAGTTAAAAACTGAGTTGCAGCCATCGACGCCCGTCTAAACATGAGAAACACAGCCTTAGACTTAACTATAAAATGTTATTTTTAACACACGAATACTTCAGAATCATAATCTTGTTTTTTTTTTTTGTTTCTTCAAAACCCTACAACAGTTTAGCTAACTTCGGTATTTAAAAATAAAAATCGTAAACTTGCAAAAGGTCCGTAGGTCAGATCCACCGTGTGAATTGTCTTGGTTTTTGTGGAGGCTGTTTCAAGTGTCATCATGACGATTTAATTACTAGACTAGAACACGCGTACATAAGGCACGGTGGAGTGCGTCCTCGGATGAAATGTTTCATAAGGAGAAACGTTTAACTTAAGTGAGGTGCTTTGTTCACTCCGATTTTGCAAAATTATCACAAAGCAGGGCTGATTTTTAACAATAACTTATTTCAAAAGCATCATTTAAAAAACAAGCAAGTGTACATGAAGGTGGCACTCACAGTGTTAGTCCCAGCAATAGTGTCGGGCTGTTTCCCGAAGCAGAAGTCCTTCTTCCCCGAGAAGACCTCGTAGATGAGCTTGCCGTTGAACACGGCCACCTTGGGCCGGAAGGTCTGCAGCTTCTCCAGCAGGATGGCCGAGCCCTCCTTGATCTCGCGCCGCGTCAGGTCGGCGCTGCCCTTCGTCGGCCGGGATACCATGTTTGTGAAGCCGATGCCGAAGTTCAGCAGCTACAAGTGGGATGGGTTGGTGAGGCAATGGATGGGTTGGTGAGGACATTGAATAAGATTCAATTCAAATAGTATATTGTGCAATTAGTGAATAAAGCAAGGATTTAAAGCGAGGGCCATAGATGAATCACGAGCTAGTGAAGGATTCTAACTACTGAATCACGACCGTAGGGAGTGATGCATGATGAATTGAATCACGAGCGTAGCGAGTGATTCGAGTGTTAGAATCCTGAGCGACGCGAGTGATTCATGGCCCCCGATATAAATCCGTTTTATTCAAGAGTTGCATACTATACTTTATACCATGACTACGAGAAAAAGAAACATTTAAGCGAAAATAGACATTTAATTATGAAAAAGGAACGTTAAATTGGCTTTGATGTAAACCAGCCGTGATTGTTGGGTAGCAAGTTTTTCACTACATCGGGAGGGCGGCCGATGTAGTGAAAAACTTGCTACCCAACAAATCACGGCTGGTTTCACGGTAGTACAAATTTCTTTAGTTAAAGCTATAACAATAGTATTCTGTCTTAATTAACCCTTTCGACCGAAGTGCCATATTAAGGAACGGGACAGCAGGTACTGTAGCGGGCTAATAATTTAGAATGTAATTGACTCACAACAATTTTCTTTTGTTCAAGTACAAAAATAATTAGTCTAATTTAATCTTCATCCTCTAACTTATTCGATTCCTGTAATAAAAACCCGGGAAAGTCTTAGTTCCTTATTGCCCTAGTTTTTAGGACATAGTAGTCTGTCTAACGGACTTTGCCTTGCGTTAATCCAAAATCGCCTAACCTAACAGCTTTCTTTTAGTCCCTTTTCTATAAACCTTCAACTGTCGTGTTATGAGGCACAATTACCGACCTCCAGAAGGGCGATCGACAGATGAGAGGATATGTGTACTTGTCACTGTTCGAACTCAAATAATTTATCTATTAAAACGCTTTTCTGTTATGTCCTAAATATATCTCGCAAACGAAGCAAAATTTCGATATATTTTAAGTATTTGAAACTTTTTGTAGAGAATTGAATTTCCCATCGAAATGGCTTGTTTAAAAAACACTTGAAACAAAACAGAGTAAAAATTCCAAATTTGTTTTTTTTTTTTTGTTTTTGCTTTTTTGCCTTTAACTTTTTTTGGGTCAGAGATAGGTATAGACATTGCAAATAGAAAAAAAAGTAGACAAAATTTCTTTTAAAATGCTGGGAAAAAATTTTTTTGGGTTAAAAATTGACCAGGTTATGGCCACTCGAACATAGCTTTTTTCGATTTTTATCCCTCTTAGACAGATGTTGTTTTCATTCTCATTTGGTTGAAAAATGATTATGCTGTTCGCCGATGGCATTGTGCTGATTGCCGAGAGCGGTTTAGAGGTCCGGAGCAGATTGGAGGTATGGTGGGAAAGACTGGAGACCGTTGGCCAGAGATTAAGCCCGACCAAAACTGAGTATTTTTGCGATTTTGGCGGTCTGTCCAGTCCTGTGCCCCGACTTTCGGTACCTCGGGTCGCTTATCCAAGGGGATGGCGAAGTACACCGAGACTTAAAGCACCGGATCAACTAGGGGATGCCAGTCACATTTTTTAGCAACACAGGCGAGAATACAAAAATTAAATTGAGTTAAAATACTAACATTAACAATATAAATTTTTCATTTATATGAAAAAAAAAAAGATAAATTAAAATGATAAAAAAATGAAAACGAATGAATGAAAAAAAATGTAAAAAAAATACGGTTCCCTCCCTTATCTCCGAAGTTTGCAAAGAGAAAAATCTGAAATTATTTTATGTGATAGAAGTTTATGCAAATATTACAGGAAAAATAAAACGATGTCTCTAAATAGCACACTTTTTCAGAAATCGGAACGGAACCCTCGGTGCGCGAGTCCGACTCGCTCGTGACCGCTTTTTTATCTTTAAATCACATATCTATGCAGTATTCGACATTTTCACTTAAAAGTCAACATAACTCATTTAAGAAAAAAACCGATTTCCGAAAACGGCCCGATTTCTGAAAAAGTGTGCAATTTAGAGACATCATTTTATTTTTCCCGTAATATTTACATAAACTTCTATCACATACAATAATTTCAGACTTTCTCTATGCAAACTTCGGATTTCCTCCCTTATCTCCGAAGTTTGCATAGGGAACAGTCTTTTTTTTTACATTTTTCATCAAAAGTCGAAAATTATGCAGACAAAAAAAAATTAAAAAATGTTTGAGAATGTGCAAACAGCGTTCTTTCATATGATACCCCACATGCCCTAAGTAGCCCCACTTTGAATTTTTAAGACCCGTTTTCAGTCCCTGTTGCAAAAAAAAACACATATATTTTTATTTCTTTCTTATTTGCAAAATAGTGGGGTAAACGTCATCTAAAAATATTCCAAATTTAAAGTCGATAGCATTAGTAGTTTTTGATATATCCAGCTGTGACAGACAGACTGAGTCGCACCATAAGGGTTCCTTTTTACCATTTTGGTACGGAACCCTAAGAATATTAATTGAACCTTAAAAATACTTCAATAGGTGAGGTGTTTATTTGAGTAGACCTATCCAAAGACACCGACTTCCGAAATTAAAGTTATTTTTCACTTGAAAGTCGGTTGTTTTTTTTTTTGTAAAAAATGTTTTTTTCCTGAACGTACGTTCGACAGTAACATACGAGTTATGTACCTACAGTCAGCGTCAATAATATCGGGACGAACAGACTGTTTGAAATGATCTAAACTACTCTGAAAATGAAATATTAACTCAATGACACAAGGAATGTTTCAGAATGAAAACATTACACGACAACTGTCATTCATTCTGACAAGAACTTTATCCAATTGAGATAAAGTTTAATTTTCTTAGTTGTTGAGATCATTCTGAACAGTCTGTTCGTTCCGATATTTTTGACGCTGAGTGTACAAAAAATTGCGATACAAGTTAACTACCAGAGTAAGGGCGAGCGCGCATTGCGGTGCGTTTTTCTACCGCATAATCTGTTAAGTATGGAATGTCTTTGAAGTGCGCGCACTGCGGTCATGCGTTTTGTTACTGTAGGCCCCGCCCAGTGCGGCAGAACTACCGGAAACGCACCGCAGTGCGCGCTCGCTCTAACAGTCCAGTCACACTGAAAGTGCCGCCGGTTCAATTCGAATTGAAATAGTAAAAATAAATGTGTTACTGAATGACAAAATAAAACTTCGCGTATCGCTACCCAGTGTCGCACATAGACCTCGTGTTAGAAAACTAGAAAGTGCAGGCGACATGCTGTGCAACGCGAATACACTCGTGCAGACCCAAGTTTTATGGAGATTATCTCTGCAAATAATAGACAACCGTTGTCCACTTTCTTTGCAATAATAGGAATCACGAAAATGTATCGGAACCCTGTGTCACCACTTTTTCCCTTTGTTACTTTCATGATTTTAAACACAAATACGGTAAAATACTTGTACTTACATATGGAAAGTGATTCCATGATTTATGGCTTCGGTTTTTACAAGAAACCACTGAACAACACGGCATTCTTATAAATTGTCACGGTCACAGTCGAAAGCGCACTAGTTCGCGGAGACGGAATTTGTACTATGAACGGCTCATACTGAGCATGTCGCGCGGACACAGATTGGCCCGCTTGCCACTTCTCCTGTTTTTTATATTTCTATGGTCTATACCCTCTCCATTAGATGACATAGAGACATATTTATGTTATTTGTCAAATGCTGTATCATTCCATTTTTTTAACCGACTTCAAAAAAGGAGGACGTTATAAATTCGGTTGTATTTTTTTTTTATGTTTGTTACCTCAGTACTCCGTCATTTATGAACCGATTTGGAAAATTCTTTTTTTATTTGAAAGGGATTGGGGGGGGTTTGGTTTGGGGGGGATTTTTGCCCCATTTTTATCAAAATCCAGTTCTGATGATGGGATCCATGAGGAATCGAGGGAACTCCTCAAATATTACAGGCATACATATAGCGATTTTGATATTTTCATCAACAAATCAAGCGTTTAAATTCAAAAAGTATCATCTGGTGAAGTGGAACTGATGAAGAAGACCACAGATGGCCACGGGAACTCCTCAATGATGGCAAGTATTTCATGGGATAATATATCTCGATTAAAATAGTTAAGCAACTATGACGAAGCTTTAAATAAATGGTTCTGACGAAAATGGTACCATAGAACCGATCTGATGAAGAAGCCGGAAGGTAGGCACCGGAACTCAGTAATAAAACACTGATCCTAGCCGTGTTTGGGCTTATTGGAATTGTAACGAGAAGCACTCTGGCTATAAATGATTTAATGGTAACTATATGCCGCTTCAAATTGCGCTACTTGAGTTGTATGTTGTGTGTGGCCTTGATTGTCAGAAGGCAGATTTCGTAGCCTCGTTATCTCCGTCAACTAAAACTACGCCAACCAAACTTCTGACACTACAGCGCGACGTATTTGCCTTTTTGCAAAGTTTTTACTTGAAATAGTATACTCCTGAGATGGTTGCATAAAAATATCTTCAAGTTCTGATGAGTGACTTTTGAGTTAGCTTCAATAATTTAATACGTATTTTTCCCATTTAGTCTATGTGGATGATGCTCCTCTTATTTATATTGCAGAGTGGTATTCATATTTGTGTGGGGTAGGCACCACTAAAAAGTGAAAAATAAAAAACGAAAGTAAATAAAAAACCAGACACCGACTTCCGAAATTAAAGTTATTTTGCACTTTGTAGTGTTTTTTTGGAAGTCGGTTGTTTTTTTTTTTGAAAAAAGTTTTTATTCTGTACCCTCTGTAACAGGGTACGGTTGCAATGACAGGCACATAAGCCTAAGTCATTTCAGTTTTGTCTCCGGGTTGGTAACTAACTCATTTGCCTCTGGTGTTGCAGATTTCGACCGTCGCGGTCGGTTTGCTTACCATCATATATAATTTTAAAAAAACGGGCAAGTGCGTGTCGGACTACGCACAATGAAGGGTTCCGCAGTTGGGATGAAATTATCCCAAGAACAAACTTAACATTATAGTTGAAAAACATGTTCTCCCATACATTCCAACAGTAAATGTAAGTTGGCACTTACAATATTGAGAGATTTACCATTTTATTTTAAGGTTTTCCTGTAATCTACAGGTATAGAACTATTTTCTGTATTTTTTTCAAAATTTTAGGCTCAATTTTCGGAGGTTAGGCGGGGCGGATGGTCAATTTTCGTCTATTTTCTTAAATAACTTTTAAACTATTTATTTTAAAATTATAAAACAATATATTTGAGACCCTCATAGTAAGCCCTTTCATTTGATATGTCACACGGTACAGTTTGAGAATTTTTTTTAAATTTTCTTATTTGCCCCCCTAAAAGTGACCCCCATATTCAAAATTTATTTATTTTCTTTAGCCGTACGTGTTTGGGTCACAGAAATCCATATGTGTACCAAATTTCAACTTAATCGGTCCATTAGATTCGGAGCAAATTGGCTGTGACAGACGGACAGACAGACACTACACACGAGTGATTCTATAGGGGTTCCGTTTTTTCCTTTTGAGGTACGGAACCCTAAAAAGATAAGAACAAACCTTGTAGTCTTCATCAGCGCTCATCTGTTCCCGCGTGAGGCCGGACAGGTACAGGCACTTCCAGAAGTGGTTGCCGGGGCCCGCGTAGTGGTGCCCCTTGTAGGCCGCGAACAGCCCGGGGTTGATGCCGATCTGTACCACAACCACTTTTGTAGATATGTGTAGAAAACATTATAATAACCCCACATAGGTAACGTGTTTGTAAAAAATGACAGATGGACAGTCACGAAATCCTTCCTACCTCAGGGTAAAATTGCTATTAAATACAATGATATACAGGGTGTAAGTGTAAACAGACAACCTTTTAAGGGGTCATTGTACTCATCATTATGAACAACTTTTACTATGGGACCAAACCTGAAATCGCGAAAAAAAATCATCTCTTCCCTACATTTTGACGACTTATGCGAACAAAAATGTACTAAACAGCTGATTTTTAAAAAATAACTACATTTTAAAGTTATTTTGACATTGTAAAGGAGCTGAATAAGAATAAGTATGTCGTAAGTAGCTGGACACAATAATGTAATGCCCCATCAGTATAACGCGTATGCTCAGAAGTAGCATGGCCACGCGCTCCGGAGCAGGGGTCACACACTGCATAATTAGTATTGCTAACAGGTTCCTAATACGTCGCGTATGTGCAACCAACTAGTTTCCGAAAGCTGCTATTAATCATTAATGATCATACACAGAATTGATGGATTATTGTGTGTAGAAGTTTCCCATTTCTAGATGTCCAAGTGTAAACAATGTGCGGTAACCCATTCGCAGAGTAACCGCGGCCCAGCTGAACCTCCTTGACTGATCCGGTTGCGAGGACAATGATTCCTCTCTAGGAACAGCCAGTTCCTGAAAATGTTCTCAAAAAAAAAAAAATCTTTCTTATTTGCAAAATAGTTGGGCAAACGTCATCTAAAACTGTTCCAAATTTCAAGTTGATAGCATTAGTAGTTCTTGTTCTTGAAATATCCAGCTGGATGGACAGACTGAGTCGCACCATATGGGTTCCTTTTTACCATTTTGGTATGGAACCCTAATAACTTTCTTAATACATCCCTATCCTCTATTCACAACTTGAAGACAGAATCTTGAATCTTCAGTACGTATCATATACAGCCGTACTCAATTATACAGACACAGAAAAACTTCTAGAAATTTTGTCATGATGATAATTTTATTACATTGTAAGTGTGAATTCACTTTTGTGTATTTATATAATTATACTAGTTTTAAATTATATTCCCGTGTAAGTGAGAGTTCACTTTGGTGTATTTACATAATTATGCTAGTTTTTAAAGTTGTGTTCCCTTGTAAGTGTGAGTTCACTTTTGTGTATTTACATAATTATGCTAGTTTTTAAAGTTGTGTTCCCTTGTAAGTGTGAGTTCACTTTTGTGTATTTACATAATTATGCTAGTTTTTAAAGTTGTGTTCCCTTGTAAGTGTGAGTTCACTTTTGTGTATTTACATAATTATGCTAGTTTTTAAAGTTGTGTTCCCTTGTAAGTGTGAGTTCACTTTTGTGTATTTACATAATTATGCTAGTTTTTAAAGTTGTGTTCCCTTGTAAGTGTGAGTTCACTTTTGTGTATTTACATAATTATGCTAGTTTTTAAAGTTGTGTTCCCTTGTAAGTGTGAGTTCACTTTTGTGTATTTACATAATTATGCTAGTTTTAGGTATTTATGTACTTATCAAATATGCTTATATCATAGTTGTTAATAGATTATTATCAGTTTTACTTAAAATTTTAATGTCCAATGTAATTTAATTGTACAAGTGATGGCCTGAAACACAGGTTTGTTTAAACCTAGATCGGGCGGGTCGCTACCTACTGTTTTAACTCCGAACCCTCATTACTTGCACCAGTAATAAAAAATATTTTAGCTTTAGTTTATTATTATGAACTTTATTTGTATAGGAAAATTTTACTAGTGTTAGGCTAAATGTACACTTTTTGTAAACGTTTTTATTAAATAAATTTTATTTTTTATATTTTATTCAGATGAGATTGACGAGATGCTGGGGAGTTTGTTGCGGCACTTCTCCCGCAGCTGAAACACTAGGAACGAGTGAAGACGGGGGACTGTCTTAACTTTTGATGATCAAAAGGTGCTGTTTCTCATATATTTTAATTTTGATTTTCAGAAACCGACTATTATTTTGGGTAATAAATGAAGTCTATATTAGTACAACTAGTAATAAAAGATGTTGGTAAACGTTGATCATACTCACAATGATGACGTCGAGGTTCTCGGCCAGGTGGTCGGGCAGCGTGCGGCGCGACACCTCCTCCTCGCTCATGCCGTTGAAGCGGTCGTGCTTCTTGCGCTCCTTCACCACGCGCGGCACCAGCGCGCCGTCCAGCCCCGGCTCCGTCTTGATCTCCATGCTACAAACATTCATTGCTCACATCGTTGGCCACGTCCATGGTAACAATTTCACATTGACGTCGCCTTTATGTCATAGAAGAATGGACGGCTTTCATAGTTCAAGTGTTACCACTTATGGTGATCTTACAAGAAATTCAAAAGCGATTTTTCTGTAAAATAACTTTGAAAAAAGACCTATTTCATAATAATATGCTTATGAGAATTCCATGTGCATAACACTGCACGATTTCTATCAATACTTTAGGAGGAAATATTGGTTTTGAATTTTGCTTAGTGTTAGATTAGGCAGCTGCAGCGAAGCAGGGCCCAGGGCTCTGTGATGTTGACGAATCATTATGAAGCAGTTCGCTTCTTAAGTTCCTTACGACACATGAGAAAAACTCAATAGTATAAGATTATTTTCATTAGTAACCGTAAAATGATCGCTAGATGGTGTAGTTCTCCTTATGCAGTCGTAGATGACTTTGGATCAGAAATGTTAACATCCAGTGCTGGCGATAGGTCCCTCCGCTGACGTCCATGACGTCGTAAACTTGTAATACAGAAAGTGTGTCAAAAGTGGTTGGAAGTGTTGAAACTTACCACATCATGTAGTTCACTCCACTAGGAGGGCTTGCAATGCATTACAATATTATAACCTTGAGTTCAGTCTTGGTTATTTATGCAATCATATTTATAAGAAATAAGTAGGTACATATTATGCGGTTACGAGCAAAGAGAAGACTATCCCTGTAAACTCCGGTGCAACTATATGTCAAGAAGAAGATGGGTTTATCACAAGAAGATGTAAGTACATAAGTCTGTACCCGCCGGGGTCGCGGGTACAGACTTTCTTAGGGGCAATTGGTTGTTCGAAAGAGATACCGTGGCCCTGGCACAGGCAACTGAAAGAACACGGTTGGGTTTTAGTCAGTAAAAGTCTGACACGCCCTCCTGCTCCGCCCAGAGCGGGAGAAGTTATTCGATGATTTCCCATACACAAAAAAAAAATGTCTGTACAAAGCATACTGCGATCACCAAACCATTAGCAGTGATGTCGTCATAGGTAGGCCCTGCCGTCAGTCAGCCGTGGGGGACGGACGTGTGCGCTGTGGGGACGGACGTGTGCGCTGTGGGGACGGACGTGTGCGCTGTGGGTGACGCTAACATGAAAGTTACCTCTCAATGAACGAGGAGAGCTTTTCCAATTGTGTTCAGCTAATCAGGCGGCCTGGCGTATAAATCTAATAGATATCCATTATACATTAATGGAACCTGTCGAGTGTGGTCTGCAACTTTCATTGTTGGCGAGTTTTCTTTAGAATATAAATTATTAGCTTTTGACCGCGGCTTCGCCCGCGTACGTTTTATACATGTAAACCTTCCTCTTGAATCACTCTATCTATAAAAAAAACCTCATCAAAATCCGTTGCGTAGTTTTAAAGATCTAAGCATACATAGGGACAGACAGGCAGCGGGAAGCGACTTTGTTTTAAACTATGTAGTGATTAAGAAACGATAAAAGTGCAGTTAAGGTGGTTATAACGAGACGTTTCTTGATGTTCAGTTGTTCTATCTCCGAGTGAGTTACTTATGATGTAATCGATAAACTATGTTTCTGTAGGTACGAACGAATAAAGCATAAGTATAATCAGCCTATAATGTTCCCACAGCTGGGACACAGGCCTCCTCTGTGAGAGGGAGTGGGCTGTAATCCACGCGGGCCCAGTGCGGATGGTAAAAGTCTCTTGTCTTCGAATTTCTGGTTCTAGCACATGCCGGTAACTAATTGTTATAAATAGGGATCGCCCGCTGAGCTCCGCGACTGCACTTGAGTATTAGCAAAGTCACGAGGGTGCTTTACTAGGTAACGGTCGGAATTTGACAATGAATATAAAGCAGTCGCGAACGGTAATATAAATATAAGAATTGCGACATGTGGTCACGGTGGCTCAGCGGCCGGCAGCCGGCCACCGCCACCGCCAGCGCCGGCAGACACCATTGTCAGACAACAAAGTGCATATAAAAGCGTGCAGCACATTTGCATTCGTCGCCGCGAAAGTATTGTCACACTCCGTCTGCCTCACTGACGTTTTTCTTTCGTTTTTCTTGCATCTTACTTTCTAGAGGCTTTGTGGTGCAGCGGCGCCGGCGCAAGCGCCCGGACTATGTTTAGAATATTCGCTAAACATTATACGTTTGACCCAGTAATCGTTTCCACGGTTCCAGTGTTGAGCTGCTATTCGGCTGGGCGACCCAAAATTGTTAATTTTGGAAAGTGTTATACGTAGCGTCAGTGGCGTGGTCGTTACGCTTATTACGAATAGCGTACTGGTTATTAGTTTAGTTCATGGTACAATATTACTGTATCACCGGCTGCGAGTGTCCGGACGGCGCTCCGAGCACAATCGGTTTGCACGTCTGGCGACCCTAAACAAATAACTAGATTGTGATAGAAAGTGAAAATCATCAGCTTTCCGTTTCAACGATTCCACCTTGATCTGATTATTTCGCTCAGATTTTTGGCTAGCGATAGTGCGGCATCGGTTCCGGTACCGAAATACCCCCGCGACGTAAACACTCTGGCGGCGCGCGCGCAGGCGCGGGGCTCCTGCGCGCGCGCACTACACCACAACATCAAACGTTCACGAGCTGGTTGTGTTGACGCCGCTATCAACCGCGAGCCCGCGCCCGCGCACAGCGCTCCACATCAACATCACATATACATGAATATCCATTTGCATCACTAGTTCAGCAAAGAAATCTTTAATTTAATTTGATAGTAGTATTGGCCTCATTCATCCGAGGCACTAATGTGAGGCGGAACCCACGGGGCTTACAGTCACGCGTATTTCTAAAACCAGCTGCTAATGAACCTACTCTTTCAATGTGTGCTTAAAAACATCCGAATCTTTCAGCCACCGCGTTGTGGGAAGCAATCTAATCAGATGCGACCGATTCAGTTTCGACAGAGCGTTTTCCATCTGACCTCCAACTCCAACGCAATTACAGAGGGATCCCGAATATAGCCGCGCGGAAACACTAAAGACATTATCAAGGTGTTCGGTGGCTATGGGTTAGTACATCGTGGTGCGTGGTGTGTGGGGGCGCGGGTTCCGTGGGGAAGTGGGTCGCGCGCGCGGATCGCTAATTCGGGCGGGGTCAGCGGCCGCCGCACTAATAGTGTCACCGCTGCAGCGCCATGACACGCCGCCACGCTCGTGCGTCTACCCTCACTTGGGGCACTATCAGTTAATTAACGAGAATTAGTATCGATAAGCTCCTAAGACTGATTGAGATATTGGAGTAATTTTCTTTGAATTCATTCGGTTTCTTGAGATTTGCTTTAATGTAAGATTCGATCATCGGTGTATATTTGATCAGGAAGTTATCACACTTTTCAGCATCAATGAAGAACTTTGTTGCACAAATTTGACATGTTCTGTAATGTATCACTTTCCCCACAGTATGAACAGCCGTAGTTGAATCTCTGAAGGAGATTAGTGTCACCATTTTCCAGTCAGAAATTCATCTGGGTTGCTACTTTTGCGACTCACAAGTTCACATTCCTTTGATTTGCTAATTGACGCTGAAGAGTGCGACCAGTTCCGCTGAGGGCCCTAACGTGTGAATCTAGTTTCAGAAAGTGGTACTGACCCGTTCTCGTCCTTAATCTTTTTCTTGCGGCCCCTCTTCTTGGGCTGGGTGAGCATCATCTGCTGCGGATGCATCATGTGCGCGTGGTGGTCGTGGTGCTGCAGGTGCGGCGGCACGGCGTGGTGCGCGGGCTGGCCCAGCATGGCGCACATGGCGTCCTCCTCCACGAACGAGTACGGGTCCTCGCACTCTCGCTTGATGCCGTTGTATAGGTCATCGTCTCTCTTCACCGCCGGCCCGTAGGCATGGTGCTGACTCATGTCGTACGGCACCTCGGGCTCGCGCTTGAAGGCGTACGGGTCCCCGCCGTACTTGGGGAAGGGGAAGTGCTGGTACTGCGGCTCGGGCTGCGGCGGCGGCGGCGCGGGCGGCTCGAAGTGGCGGTAGGGCTCCGGCTCGGGCTCGTAGTGGCGCAGCAGCGGCTCGTAGGGCGCGTCGGGCGGCGGGGAGGGCTCGCGCGGCGGCGCGGGCGAGCCCTCCGCGCTGGAGGGCTTGCGGCGCGCCGCCTCGCCGCTGTTGGACGTCTCGTACCCATCGTCTTGGTTCTCCGTCGGCTTCGGCTTCTCTTCGCCCTCCTCCCTGGAACACACACACAATACAGTTAGTGTTAAGTTCTTACCGCACGCAACTAAAGACAAACGTATCGACATTGTATAGCTTTGGCATTTGGAATTTTCTGAAATGTCTGTCAAACATAACTTTAAACACTCGACACACGAGCGATCGAATATATGAATGAAAAAGTAGTGAAAAATATCCTGTCAGCTGGCTGGGGGCTAAATGAACAAGAAAATATTTAGCGCCGACCCCAGCTACCTATTATACGTACAGTAAAGATCAATAGTTGGGGGTAGCCCCAGCACTGGGCTCGTTTAGTCCTTCATGAGGAGTATAGAATACGGTAATTTACTAAATTCTTTTCAAACATAAACGCACAAATCCTCGTTAGATCATAAACTTGCAATGATGAGCAGCGTGCCGTGTTCCGAACACGTACCACAGATTACATGCTATAACATAAAATTAATCTTAAACAAATTACCCGCCATTATGTTCATTAAACAAATACCTTATTTTACTTTTATTACCGCAACGAGCAGCGAATTAAACCATCATTTGATTCGGATCGAGTTTACAAGAGACGGGCTAAAGTAGCTTCAGCCGAAAAAGCTCGGAGCTCTTCGTAGGTGTTCGTAACGTTTTTTAACCTACACTAGAATTTGTCCAGCGTCGTGGGTGCTGGGGGTCTACTCCCAAAGTCCGTCCGTCTGATATTACGATCCATCAAAAAAAGTGTAAAAGTTAAATTTTTCGGACGGGCAAAAACACATCGGGAGTAGGGACAACTGGCAAATCATTTTGTCATTCATACTTCGTTCGGGACCCGAACCAATCATCCATCCGTAGGTGATACGGAGTAGGAAACGACGGTAACGAAGGCCGAAACTACGGGCTTCGTGCTTAAGGAGTAGGCCCCGTCACAAACATGAATTCGGTACAATCTTCGGCATACAAACATTTAGTTTTAAAGAGCACCAAACCGCTGCTCGTGTGCTGTCTGGCTGATTAGTGGCGACGGATCATCGTTCCTTTGATAAATGCTCGTCGTGGACAGCCAGTGGCGGCCTAACGTCTTTCGTCACGCACATTTTTCACATCATCACTCTCACGCAAATTCCTGCCGGTGCCCGCAGCCCGTGCACACTCCGAGCGATCGCGAATTATATCCATCGTGAAATAAAGCTTTTTACTATAGGCTGACAATCGATTCAAGAGAAGAGCAGGTGATTGACCAGTGCGACGTGGTGGCAAACTGGACCGCGCGGAGCCCGCGTGCGACACTACTCCGAATGGAATATTTAGATCAGCTGATCACACGAGTGCACTCGCATCGGACATTATGCCACATGTAATAAACATAAACGGCGCTGAGCGAGCTCCATTCATAAAAGTGTTCTCTTGAATTATTACCAGCTCGCTACTTATTATTGGAATTGATGTAGTAAACATATCGTAGACGGTGTTAGTACTCCGTTATGTAACTATTTATGAACTATTAACTAAAATGAATTGTTTATTTAAATGTTCAGATGTTAATGCTAATTCGTTGGATAATAATGTTATTAAAAGTGTATTTATGGCGATACGAACAGTGAGTCGTGGCGTGTACTGTACCTACTCGCGTTCACGTAAATGTATAAATGTGATTGTGGTAGTTGGGTGCGGGTCGCAGGCGGCGCTCGGAGTGCTGTGGGTGCTGCGTGGCGCAGGGCGAGGGGTGGCATCTGAGAATGTGGTGGCAGGTGGGGCGCGTGTGTAATGTATTTATACATTGTAAGCGCAAAACGAGCGCTTCGAATACCGCAGCCCGGTGTTGGGAATACGTGTGATCTCGCTGAGGGATGGCACTGCGAGCAACAGATTTGTCCTATTTGTAATGGTTGTATGTAGCGATATGAGAGCAGTTCGCAGTTATCTGCCGGTTCTTTGTTGCAACTTGTGCACTCTTACAATCTTTATGGAGGGCAAATGACTGTTATTTGTTGCGTACTGTGTCAACGCATACAGCTTGGTACACATTGTTTCAGCTCCGACAACACAGAGCGATGGTGTCCCATACAATCCCAAGTTTCGCCATATTTAGAAATATTCAAGAATACTTCTTTTAGGTTTTAAAATACCTCATTTCAATATACTTTGACCTCCAAGGTCAAGATACAATGCGTTGTGTAACGTGTGAGACTTGTTGTTTCAAGTAAACTGACTTCTCGGAGCTCGCAGTCAGTCACCTACGTGTGTGTGTGTGTGTGTGTGTGACGTGCGGAGGCACAGCGGTGCAGTGGGACCGTGCAGCTCGCCAGAAGAGCAACGACCCACTTCTGAGCAGATAAGGCCGCAGATATTGACTCGATGATTCCACTATACGTCTGTCGCACGTAGTGATAACTGGAAGGCGCGCTGTGCTCACTACAGCTACAACTACTTATAGAGCGCACGCCTGCTGCACAGCTACGTATAGATATATCCCAGCGAGTCGGCGGCGCTTGACGAACGAGCTCTTTATCTCGACGCTCGTTGCTAGCAGCTCCACTTGCAATGGTTTCTGCGCACTACAAATAGGAAACCACGCGAAGCTGAGCCTCATTTCCAAACTCTTATTGACCCGCTTTGAAAACGTTGAATTTAGAAGTAGAAATGGTGTACAATTTAATTGCAACGCAGTTCGGTGCGGAGTGCGGAGTGCGGACACGTCATCGTCAGCGAGGGAGGACACTTCCTGTTGCAGATACAAGTTCGTGTGTGTGCGTACGCTATTGTTACATCCACACACGCATTCTGTATAAACTCAGTCGTTCGCATAGAATCCTCAATTTAGCGATTTTTCTAAACGGTTGCTGCGAAGTAAATTAACGTTATGCCTGCCTAGGTACCGTTAACCTCTTTAGTTCGGCAAGAATTCGTATGCACATGTTGGATGTTGGACTCTCGGATAAATTGTTAAGCCGACAAATAAGGTAAAACGAAAATGTGTGTTTATCCGCCGCAAATAGGCTTGGCTTAGCTGTCCGTGTCCAGTCAATCACGTAGTTGTGGAACGCGTGTGGCTGCGGCTGCGAGGATGGCATTGAGTGGTGCCGGTCGATGCTATGATAAAGGTTTCGTCCTACAAGTGACAGGGAGACACTGGGAGGTGACCGGCCGCCCGTAAAAACGAACCCGGCCGAACACGCCAACCGCCACTATACACACACCTAGCTATAGTACCCACAGCTGTATGTACTCGCACACTATGTGGGAGTGAGCCCGAGCGACCTATACAAACCTATGTTCCAGGATCTCATTTATTGCGGCGGTACTACGGTTTGAGTTATGAAATCACTCAAAACAGTGTCTGCTAAGCAGCATCACTGTCTTAAGTAGCTGTCAAAATGTCATCTCAACTTTGTGTCAAATTCATACAAGTTTATCAATGAAATGGTAATTTCAAGAGTAAGTATACCTTTATACAACGTGTAACGTTAAATGCGCAAAACCTCTTAAGGGGTCATTGTACTCATCATTATGAACAACTTTTACTATGGGACCAAACCTGAAATCGCGAAAAAAAAATCAGCTGTTCAGTACATTTATGTTCGCATAATTCGTCAAAATGTACTGAACAGCTGATTTTTTTTTCGCGATTTCAGGTTTGGTCCCATAGTAAAAGTTGTTCATAATGGTGAGTACAATGACGCCTTAAGAGGTTTTGCGCATTTAACGTTACACGTTGTATAGGTATCGAAATCGATACAAACGAAGGCGTTTATAAATACAGAGACCCATCAGACCCAGCTGCAGATAAAGAAACGATCCCACGATGGTACACCGGAGCGCGACACTTATCGGATTAAAAAACTTCAAAAGGCGGTTAGGTTAGCAGCAAAAGTAAAGAGCATACGGTACCTATGTGCGAATAGTTAATTAGGCAAGTATTCGAAACGATGCTGCGTTTCGTAAATGAATTTTTGCGAACAGTAGTTATGTAAGTAGGAGCAGGCAACTGGCAAGCGAGCGGCGAGCGGCGAGCGGCGAGCTGCGAGCGGCTGGGAGAGGCAATGTGTCTTGTTTCGACGCCGCCGTTGCTATGGTTCGGATCGATGGCGGTCGGCGATCTGACGGCACACACTTATTAAGTGCTCAGTATCTTTGTACCTGCTGCTGAATATTGTATGTGCTAACCGCTGTCCTGTCCCTCCTTACTTATAAATTACTACAATTATTTTCGACGAGGCCTGGAGCACGGTGCGAGTACGTAGCTCACGTGTTATTCAACATTTTGTAGTTTGAAGGCTTCTGAGGGGCGTTGGGGACCCAATTGCGACTGTTGCTTAGAAAAAACCGGCCAAGTGCGTGTCGGACTACGCACAATGAAGGGTTCCGTGGTTCGGATGAAATTATTCCAAAAACAAACTTACATTATTGTTGAAAAACATATGTTCTCCCATACATTCCAACAGTAAATGTAAGTTTGTACTCGCAATATTGAGAGATTTGCCATGTTATTTTAAGACCACAAACTTCTAGGTTTTCCTGTAATCTACAGGTATAGAACTATTTTCTGTATTTTTTTCAAAATTTTAGGCTCAGTAGTTTCGGAGATAAGGGGGAAATGGTCAATTTTCGTCTATTTTCTTAAATAACTTTAAAACGATTTATTTTAAAAGTATAACACGGTAAAGTTTGTAAAAACTTTTTTTATTTTTTTTATTTGCCCCCTAAAAGTGACCCCATATTATTCAAAATCATTTATTTACTTTAGCCGTACGTGTTTGGGTCACACAAATCCCTATGTGTACCAAATTTCAACGTAATCGGTCTATTAGATTCGGAGGAAATTGGCTGTGACAGACGGACAGACAGACACACCGTTCCGTTTTTCCCTTTTGAGGTACGGAACCCTAAAAAGCTCTGCAAAGTTTTTGTTGGATTCCTTTTCGAGTATAATTTTGATACAATGTCCTTTGTTAACGCATTTCCAAACGAATCTGTTGCGTAACTTCTAAGTTTTTGCATGAACAATTAGAAGCCTTTAAAGTGGTAAACAAAAACTTGCTCACGTTCCCAACTCCTAGAACATCAGGTGTAGCAACAGTTTCATAACTAATTGAAGACTGTACGACCAGATCCAGTCGTTCGCACTTAGTGTGCTGGTACTTCGTTGAGTAGAAAGTTTTCCCGATCCTTGAAAATATTTTTTTTTGCATTTTCGTAAAGTTTTTCAGCGCAGTCGCTTACGTGTACAATTTTTTGAGAGCAAGTAAACTTGCCGCAATTTAATTACAGAGCAATGAACACATGTTTTCCTAAAGTAAAACAGCTGGTTTAACTGTCACTTTACTTTTGGGTGACTAAAAAAGACGCAATTCTTGTGTTATTCGTCGCGAGTGTCTCACATGACGTCCGCAGACAGCTCCCTCTGTAGAACGTACTGTATCCAGCCTTGGACTGCAGTTAGCTAAGAAGACCGATTGCCCGCCTCAGCTTTGCTTCAAAAACTGGTTTTGAGCTCATTAGCAAGTTATAAACACTTGCACTTGGCGTTAAACTATACGTAAACGTATGCAGTCGAGTACATCAGGTGGGCCAAGCCGCGAAGTTGGCGCGTACTATGTGTAGCTATCTGTGCACCTACGAGATGAATACATTTGCGTGGCGGTACGGTTTCCGTTCACAACGGAAAAAGTTTTTGTAAGTGAGTCGAGCGTGTGTTCGGCACAATCGTGCTTGATAGAGTAATGTCAAGTGTCAAGGGTAGGGCTGGCATTAGTGCGCCCGAATCTTTCCTTATTGTCTCATGGCTTGGCTGTAGGCATTGTGCACACTTCATCAATTAAATCAAGTCGACAGCTATACAGAAATCAGCTCCAATTTTTTTTTTGTTAAAAGTTCCGGACATATTTTTTTAGGTGATCGTTTTACAGCTCTCTCGCATTCCGAGTATCTTGATACGAATACCATTTGGACAAACACGCAAAATTCTCTTTCCGCTCCAAAAAGGATCGAGGTCACAGGTTTTCTGCCTAGAATACTGTCTTGTTATGAGTATTCGTCTGTCTGTGAAAACGACACGACTTTGTGCCTTGGTCGGTCCTAGGTTTTCTCAATCAATAACCGAGCTACCACAAAGGCCAATGGCCTAGAACAGCGCAAAAAATCTATTAAAAAAACTCGCATAACACCGTATTTGGGTATCTAAGCGACTTTTTATGTTGCAACTAATTTTCGGTAACCGAATTCCTTTTCTTCCCGTAATGTTAAGCTTCAATGTCGAGTGTCGTGGTAAACGATTTGAATTTGCATTACCGCCTAGCAACTAGCAGCCCTACTCTCGGGTCATAGGCCAATGTCTAATACGAATTTGCGCGGGGAGCGCGCGGCGGAATTGTACGTTTTTTTATCTGTAGCTACCACGTGTAAACGCTTAGGTAATTGCGTTTTAAGACAGAATTCTGAGAGACTGGCAAGTTTCGAACAGCAAGGCGAATGGGATTCGGCTGGCGGTGCGCCGCGGCTTAGGGTATGAACAGACTCTGTAGAGCGCGGCGACCGGCGACCGAGCGCTCGCTCTAAGTAAGGGGCTCTATTCAACACTGGACTGCGACAAGCAGTTGCAGTGAGAGAACATCATAATATGAGTAAGATATGAACAGAATCCTTACTGACGAAGTATAATATAAGTCATTGTACACCATCGTCGTGAGCCGAATATGGGAATCGATTTCTGGGACAGTCAGACAGTTTTCACTCACGCAAACAACGAAATGAGAAGAGTTCCTAGATTTTAGAAGAGTATTCTGTTTCATATATTGTATTCTATTCTATTTTATTCTATACATCAACATGTTTATTAAAAGTCATGCCTTAGGTACTTATAGTATTATTTATACTCGGTGTTTCCACACGTCAACTGTAGCTTATGGGCTAATCATAGCAAGTGGTATCAACGCGAGATTTTTTTATACAGATTGGTCACGTAACGTGCACGCTACGTCACGACTCACGACAAACTGAATTTGACGCAACGGACCATAAAGTGTTAATGGCTTATTACCACTAATGATGGCTCAATATGATCAGGGACGACACGGAAGGATACAGGGATGTCACACTAGGGGAGGAAATACAAAACAAATGTATGAGAAAAACCTAATTCGTTACAGCGACATTGAAGGAATTATGAGCGGGTAGTAATAAGCACTACTGCGGAAGTACGGACCAGCTAGCTCGAACACGGGAGAGGACCGTCATAAAGAGCTGACGTTTGGGAAATGCAACTGAAAAAACATTCAAAAACGCATTTACTTAAATTCTCTCATTAAGGAATTTGCTTTTCTAAAATTAATTAGTATGAAAGCTAGCTCGTAACATGTACAATTTATGAATGCTAGGTGCTCCATAAGCAGTACCCGAGCTGTCTGCAGGCCGCACTGCACACACTGGCAGGCTCCGCGCCTCGGCGCATGCCATCAGCGTTGTGACACACGTAGTCGCTATGGTGCATTGTTCCCTGCTCATGTCGCAATACTTTTCAAGAATCCGTGTTCTGCTGAACTTAGGTAATTCTGAATCTTCGTCTAGGTCATTGAGAAATGCAATTACACCGCCATGCGGATTTGACGGCGTCTCGTTACTTCGGGATCTCATTTCGTGTTGCTCCGTCCATTTTGTGCTTAGCTGAGCGACTGTGCGAGTGGGGGGGGCTTGAGTATTTCTGCCTTTTGTGTAATTTTCACGCCCAAGATTTGAGTAATTCCGATTCATGTTCGTAACAGAAATGTATCGTAAGAATAGTATGGTCGACATTTTGCAAATTCTGGCTACCCACATAAGGGCTAGGCTATAATATAGCGTGATGTTATGAATGTCACTGACACCATCTGAGCCCTCACGGCGCATCATCACTACATAGTATAAAACAAAGTCGCTTCACGCTGTCTGTCTGTCCCTATGTGTGCTTAAATCTTTAAAACTACGCAACGGATTTTGATTTGGTTTTTTTTAATAGATAGAATGATTCAAGAGGAAGGTTTATATGTATAATACAAGCGCTGGCGAAGCCGCGGGCAAAAGCTAGTTAGTCATAAACTACAGCGTTTTCGCACCAAACAAAAGATCTGGGGAGCTACTGTGAACCATGAATTTGGATCTCGAAACACATTCCCTCAAGCCGGCTCGTTGATGGTAGACTATACGAACATAGTACGTATGTGACGTTGCCGTAAAGGCTGGCCGCACAAAGCGCAGGTGCACGGAATGGGCAGCGCGTCTGCGAGACGGCGGAGAGCGCATCGACATCGACGTGTCTGTGTGAGCAACTCTACGCTTTCCAGCGCTTTGTAACAACAACCAAACTAATTCCCAATTATTTAGAGCCTAAACTTTATAACACAACACTACGCCTGTATTTCTCGGAGGGTTAGGCAGAAGTGTAGTACACCCACATTTGGCCAGTTTTAGGCCACCCACATTTGGGCGGCCCTATTGCCTTTCACCGGGCAAAAATCTAGTATCCGGGCTCAGAAAATTGAGGAGAAATTCGTAAAGAATTAAGGGAATAGAAACCCTGTAACATTTTGCCAGACTAGGGCTTTTTATGCAAGACAATGATTCTGCCTTCATCTCTAGTTGGTCAATAGATGGCGTTAGTGTTTGGTCGCTGCGTCCAGCGCGGCTGCAGACGTGCGAAGCGCAATGTGACGTCAGTGATGACTTTAGCTCTCCAAGTCATCCGATATGATTGCTTGGAGCCTTGACGACGCTCCGATGTTTCCAGCGCCCGCGCCGTGGCACGCAACTTTACGTTATACTGCACAACGCTAATTGTGTGCGTATGTCTAATTCCAGGTAATTATTTTGGCATACTGTCGAGTCGTGGCGGACTCTCGCATCGCAGGCAGACACATTTGGGTAGATGAATCAACGAATATATTAAAACGGATTTTACCGGCTCAGGAAAGGACTTTCCAAATGTTTTGGTATCAGTTCAGCTAACTCTTGCAGGAGATGTTGTTTCGTTTCGTCCTGGGTTCTCAGTGTAGGACAGGCTAGGTATAACATCCGAAGAACACGCCAGAAGTCATTGTCAAACAATAGCAAAACTCAATGACTTGTTTGAAGTATTATTGCATAACAATTACATTCCACGATGATTAGCGGGCACCGGGGGCTGACGAGTTACTACTAGCTCTTTGGAAATTGTAAGGGTTGGTTTAGAAACTATGGAGAAAAATGCGTTTAAGGAAACTACAATCGAGCGTGGCATACCAATTTGAAAGTAAGCGGTTTTGTATTTTTTTTTGTCGTTTTGGGAACTCTTAACAAAAGAATAGGCTCAATAACTTCGAATACAGCTGCAGGGGACCCGTGTGAAGTTGTTAGCTTCCAACGTGCCTGGCTCGTCTGCTGACGTGTCGTGCTGCGAAGCTGCACCCCGCGCGACATGCTGGTCAGTATGCATGTCGGTCAAGGCGAAGCAGCTCGAGGCCTTTGTTTCAACTCCCAATTAGATAAGCTAGCGTACACACGAACAAATTGTAAACATATCCGACACAAACGTCCAAACACGAGTTTTTATATATGTTTGGATTGTATTTTGTTTTTCTTATCAGATAACACATAGGTACATAGTGCCAACTTATCTCAGGATTTCCTCTCGCTCGCCCGCCGATCGACTAGCATTAGCAACAATCTTCAGCGGTATCAAACGCGTATTAATATGATCTTGGAATATAATTAAATATAATTACTATATTATGTGCTGAGACTTTTTGTACATTATAATAATTTCCCAGCGGACAGTTTAACTGTGCAGAGTGCAGTGTGCTAGTTTACAAAGAGTTGCCAATTACTTTTGTACGTTTTCAGATGTCCCATTTGGAACAGATTTAAACTTACAAGCAAAAGCGAAACAATGAGTGTTGTGTTTTTATACGACATAAATATCCTGGAGTAGGTAGCTTAAGGGATGAAATCAAGACATAATATATATTGCCCTTAACACAAATGTCCATACAACTTCCATATCATAAAACGGTATCATGAAATGGTAGTTGCATAAGAAACATTTTGTTTTTGAATTGATGGTGCAGTGAGAAGATATACTATGTACTGCAACTGCTGCCCGTAGCATCCTTCAGCTGTTCAGTAACGACATGAAATAGGAATTGTTCATTTAAGTAGGTAAGTATAATTAAGTATTTTTTTCATATTTTTGTTCCCACATTTTATTCATAATGAGACAATGAGTTATCTCAATAAAATACACATAAATATGCAAAATTATATAAAATGCATATTATATAGGTAGGTACCTACTTTATTATTTTGCGTGTTTAAGTGTGGATTTCTTAGAGTAATCTCCTCTTCTAATAAATGGAATAGCACTACTAGGGGAAATTGAGAGTGGTCTATTTCCACAACCACCAGAAGGCTGCAATAGCCTGAGTAGATTGATCTAACTTCCTAACTAATAATATAAATGCGAAAGTGAGTTTGTTTGTATGTTTGTTTGTTACGCTCTCACGCTAAAACGGCTGTACGGATTTCAATGCAATTTGGCACATGGATAGACCATGACCTGAATTAGGACACAGTATACATTTTATTCCGATACTACTCCGTACGATAATTTCCGACATCCACGCGGACGAAGCCGCGGACAAAAGCTAGTAATACATAATATGGCTTTCATTCTGACATAATTACTTCATCGAAATATGCAGGACCATAGAGGTATAAAACAAAATAATGATACAAGCCAATGTGCCGACTTGTGAGTGAAATCAGGTGAGAGTTCATAACTGAGTAGTTATATAACTGAGTACAGTTTTAAGCAATTTTATTTTACTTAGTTCTCTTACATAACAGCTAAGTTAAGCACTACCTGCACTTAGACCAAACACTGATTCAAGTTAGAGGTAGTTTCTGCCTCATACTAACTTGTGAAAGAAACTGAAATAAACCTTTAGAATTACTAAATTGTTTGATTTAATAATGTGTTCCTGCTATTGCTAGCAATATGTGTGCATGAGTAACTGTGTGTGTACAGACTACTAATACTGCTAATAATAGTATTGGACTAGGTATAATGTTGTTGTTTACAATGAGCATCACACAAAAATTACCTATTAACATTACTTAAGCTGGTTTGATACTTAGTTACTTATAATTCAAGAGAAAACTTAGTTCCTGAACATGTAACAATACAATCAGTGAAGGAAAACCATTCGAAATATTGTTTAAGAGGTCAACTTATCAGTGGTGAAACACTATGTCCTCACACACAAGTGTCCACTGTGTAGGACAATAGGTATATGTTGCTGTATTTATAGGAACATGTACTTCTACAAGTACCTCGTGTGTCATACTCATAGCCTTACCGTGAAGTATTCGGTGGTGAACTTAAATAATTGATTATTAATAGTGCTTTGTCTGGTCAATCAACTACTATTAAATTAACTTTTTATAGACAGGCATTATTAAATAGTTATCAATAAATACTAGGGATGCATCAATACGCCTTTTTGCCGATACAATACTGATACTGATACTCTTTATTTATTTATTTATTTAAAACACACATACAACTATCATCACAGGCTTACCTAACTAAACTCCTTTGCAAAAAAAACGGGCACCTTACAGTCATTGGCTTTTCTATGGATAATATTAATATTTTTAGTATGTCGTTAGCATAAATGACTAGAAATTTCTTATTATCATTGAGAATATAGTTTTTAACCCTTAAATCCTGGAATCGGTGTTTTAGTCAATGTAAACAGAAAGTCGTGTTAAAATGGAATTTTTTAGGGTATAATTAAATTAAGACTACGAGTGTTTTTATGGTATTTTAATAAAAAAAGACATTAAAAAATAAAAATTAATAACGAGTATGACCTCTCCTTGCAGCGATTACGGCATGTAATCGTCTTGGCATGCTTTCCACCAGGCTTTTGATGGTGTCCTGTGGAATGTGTTCCCACTCAGCCGAAATCACACGTTTAAGCTCCCTGATGCTTTGTGGAAGGTCGTTGGACAGGTCGTACTCGCCTTTTTAGGAGGTCCCAGACGTGCTCAATGGGGTTAAGGTCGGGGCTCCGCGCTAGCCAATCCAGACGACGAATACCGACCTCTTGCATATAAGCATCTACGTCGCCAGAACGGTGGTCCCGAGCATTATCGTCCATGAAATGGCATCTTCACCAATTACAGTCAGTGCGGGCTGTGCATGTTGACAAATTATTCCTGTTATGTACCTTTGCGCATTTAGTGAGCCATTTGCAATGAACACTATCTCGGTACGATAGCTGGAAGTTACGCCCGCCCAAAACATAACGGACCTTCCACCATAAGGGGTGATTTCTTCAAAACACACGTCGGCATAGCGTTCCCCTGGTCTTCGTAACACTCGCCGACGTCGGTCCTCACCATTCAGGCAAATTTGAGCCTCATCGGAGAAGAGTACGCTACTCCAGTTACCTAGTGTCCAAGATAGAAAATTTCTAGTGAACCTCGGTCGAGCAATCCGGTACTCACGGAGTAAATTGGGGGCCCGCGCTGGTCGTCGACTGCGTATATCAACCGCTAAAAGCCTCCTCCTCACTGTCCATAGGCTAACTTGTGCTTCTCGTACCTCTTCAAGGTTTCTTTTGAGGTCTATCTAACTGCATTTGCGATTACTCAATGCCTGAGTCACTAAAAAGCGGTCGTCTCGTGGTTGTGTGCAACGTTTTCTCCCACAACCTTGCCTTCTTTGAACGGAACCTGTCTCTTGGTATCGAGTCCAGGTTCTTTAGACGGTGGAACCACTCACGTTTAACGGCTGTGAGCCGTAACATTGGCTACACCCCACTTCCAGCAGCGCTATAATTTTACTAGCTCTTATTGCTTTTTCTGCCATTATAATCGACACAAAGATATCTGTTTTAAGTCACAATGAGGCAGGATTATGCGAAAAACATAAATTATTCTAATAAAAATAACGAGAAGTTAGTTTTAGTTGCCTGATAACACTTTAACCGCAAACCCGCGAATAGTAAGTAAAAAGTCATAAACTGAAAAAGGGATTATTATTTCTAAAAACAAAAGTTCTGAATTTGAAATTAACTTTTTTGCATACCCAGACTCTTTATTATGTGCCAGGAACATAGTTTGCCCATTAAAACCTCATTAGAACTAAATGATTACCAATAATGTAGAAAAATCCAAACTGCCCGTTTTTTTTGCAAAGCAGTGTATATAATAGCTTATAAAGATTACAAAGAAAGACTTACAATTATTTATTACTAGCGATCTATTATATTATAATATATATCTTATAAAAATATCGGCGATACCGATACTCTTATTGAATTTAAAAAGGAAGGTTATTTTTTTAAAATTAATATAAAAAATGAGGATGAGCGATTATTAGATACTAGCTTTAGCCCGCGGCTTCGCACGCGCATGTATTATACATATAAACTCCGCCCCTAAGACGACCCACTGACCAAACCTTCCTCTTGAATCACTATACCTATTAAAAAAAACCGCATCTAAATCCGTTGCATAGTTTTAAAGATCTAAGCATACATAGGGACAGACAGTCAGTGGGAAGCGACTTTGTTTTATACTATGTAGTGATAGTGACTAAAATTAATAATTAATTCTAATAATGTTAATTACTAACATTATTAACTTTAATTATTAATTTTACATTAAAAGGATTAAAAAACAAAGTATTCTCAAGCTTTGCGGAGATAGGCGATTTCGTAAGCCTGTTTGAATGAGACCTGCGGTGGAAAATAGTCTCTGAGATGCGACAGAAATCATTTGGAAACTAAAGTATTTCTGGGCCATTTTTTTCAACTTGGGGTACTTATAAGATGTCATTATTCGTGCCTCGTTTGCAAAAAAATAGACGAGACAGCACGCGCGTTTATACATTACTTTTTTGAAGCGCGAAATTTGAAAAGTATTGTTGTACCGGCAATAAAAATATCGTCGATGCCGATATATCGGCAAACCCAAAATATCACCACCCCTAACATATACCTAGGGCCTATAGAGAATACCTAGAGCTTAACTGATGTGAGGAAAGGTAACAATGGAATGTTAACATCATAGCACAGCTTCTGCCTACCTCTGGTACATAAATATTGATACTTAGTTTTGTTTTTATTTTTTTGATTTAGCATTTTTCTACAGCTCAGAACTTTCTCATACACAACATACTAAATGCACTGACAGATATCAGTTTGTGTTGAGTAAAGTGTGCCAATACTTTGCACATGCATTATGTAGTATTTAGCTAATCATCTGCAAATACAGAGACTTTATATTAAAATATTATGTCAATATGAAAGATAAGCTATTGTTTAATGTATAGTAAGGTTCATGAGCTGTGTAAAGAAATATTGGGTGTGATTAGGTATAATAATAACTTGTCAACTAACTTACCCCACACAAGGTGCACCAAAAACAGTGGGGACCGTGTTTGAGGAGAGCCAGTCACTTCCCGTCAGACACAGCATCACAACACAGCACACACTATATCTTCCTAAATATCAATGACTTCACATTAGCATCAGCATGTGTATCTCATCAGATGGCATCACTGCTCCTCCTCACCACTGCTAGACACTCACACAACCATTATGTTTGTTTATATTGTCAATTTATGCTTCATTTAGCCATTCAATAATCAGCTGTGTTCTACAAATTGTAAATCAAAATGAACTTCAGATTGATGTTTATTACATCATTAAATTAATTCATAATGCTATAAATCAAGTGCTCCTAATACACATCAATGTTTGCAAGTGATGACTTACTTGTAGATTATTTGTTTATAAATATAAACAGTGTCAATTTTTCCTGTATTCTGAGTGACTAGTAGTAGCAGTAGACAGTGAAGTTAGAATTGTTCACAAAATAGATAGATTGAGCTTCTGAGTGGAAAACAAACATGTTCTAAATGTGTTAAATATGCAAAGTGTTGTGACACAGGAACCATTAACATTTAAAGGCAAATTCAAATTATTTAAAAACTAGCCTGGTAGATACTACTATCCACTTCTACACTGTTCAACAAAGAATGCAGAGATAAAACTACTTTGTGTGCAACCGTGAGCATGATGTAACTCAGTCACTTGAAAACCTGTAGTCCTTCTAGTGTATCACTCCTACCAGTTTGTTAGTAGTTTGCTAAGCAGGTAAATGACCTGAGTGTAGGTAGCTACGGAACACAATGCCAACACACTGCTCGCCAGCCACTACACATCACCTGAGCATGGGGCCGCCGGTGTCACACGGACTGCACAGCTTGCTGAGCATGTCCCTGCACGCTCACTGTCACAATCACATCAAACACTAACTGAAACTGTTTAATGAGCAATTAACTCGGAATTGCTACATTTAATGGTGAGACAACATAACAAGCATCCAGCTCACAGAGCGGTACACTCTCACTGTCCACCGTGACACACTGTAGCACACACACTGCACTCCAGTGCTCCGCGCGCGCCGGGCTGCGCGGCCGAGGGCCGAGCGCCTCTCCTGAACCACTCGAAGGCACAGTCACAACCTAACCTCAAAATGCACACTAAAATGAACAATTGACAATCACCCAGATGTTAGCAAAGACGACAAACACACTCATGACATCACCCCCGCCGCGGAGTCACACGAAATTTCACAAAGAACGCAAACGCTGGCCGTGCGAGGCTAGCAGTATGGATTTGTGGGCAAAATGCTTTGTTTGAGTAGGTAGGTACGTACTCGCAGCCTTCACTGCATATAGCTATAGGTAGGTAGGCGCGTATGTTAGGTATGTGTAGTGTGTAGTGCACGGGTTATATGCACCTAGCCATAATTCACTCGGGCGTGTGGTGAGCGCCACGGTCGGGCCGCAGCGAGGCCGAGAGCCTCTCGCACCGCCCTTTGTCTCGGGGGCGGCGCGACAGGTTTCGTGCGCCCCGCAAAAACTGTAAACACGATTCTGATTTACGATCCCGGCTGGCCGAGTCATTCATACGGGAGGCACCGGGGTTGAGCGGGCGGAGCGGTCACGCTCGGCCGCCGCGCTCGCTGCTCGATCGCTATCAGGCTGGCCGCGGTGTCCTCGCCTCGGCTCGCGAGCACTAGCGCGAGCGGACGATGCGACCGTTTCGAAATGGCGCAACGCGGAGGCCGTGACGCCGCGACCGCACGAGCGAGAGAATGTCCGCTCGGCGCGAGCGAGAAACGAGCGCGGACGGGCCGTTTCGCAACCTCGGATGGGCTCGCGGGGACCGAAATAATCCACGACGTAAGAACGCGGGCGGAACGAGCACGGCACGCTGCAGGCGATGGGTGCGGGCGACGAGACACGATACTCACGGCCTGGCCACTCGCAGCGGGTCAGCAGCGCCGGCGTCCATGGCGCGCCCAGGCCCTGGCCGCGGCCGGGCTCCGGGCCGTCGGCCGAGCGACGCAACACTCTCTCCGATCTCACTCGGAACGCGACGACGAACACCGTCGCATCATCTTGACGACACAGCACATCGACCACGGCACTTCTATACGCGTATAAACACTCCGCGAACGGTGTTTTGTTACATCGGTTGACTTTTCTTTGAAAAATCAATATACATTTTCCCAGAGTTTAGAGATACGGACGAGTCGATGTCCAGCGCAGGTTAGGTGCGTGAAGTTTGCAAGCTTTTTTAGCGCACCGGTGTTACCAACATTTTTTTGCCCATTTTTTGTTTTGGGTGTTGTGATTTTTTTTCTAGTGATTTGCAGTGCACTTCACTGTAGTCGCGTAGCGTTGGGTCTTCCATAATGCTCGCGTGTCGTGTACAGTGGCGCCACTATTTGAAATAGTCAAATAGGCGTTGATAGATACAGGGCTTGAGGTTTGAGTTATGAAAGTATAACAAAGGATTAATGTTGTTAAATATTTATTTATAACCATAAAATTATTGAAGACCTGCTTAAATTATTTTGTACATATCAAAAGAACAGCGTGAAATAATCTTAAACTTAGGATCTCCTTCTAAAGAAAATGTAATAAATAAATGTCAGTACATACATTAAAATTATATGATAATCATCCAGAAAGGGGAGACCTTGCGCCGTTTGCGTAGTAGGTAGTACAAGCGTTTCGGAATTAAGTTGGAGGAGTTGAATCTCACTTTAAGCATAAAAAGTGAAGAGATCACACCTCCACTTGATCCTTCACGCGTCGATGGTCACTGGAGTCATTGCCAGGAGCTGTTGTCTTCCCGAATGGCCGGTGCGATGATGTCGACGTCGAGACGAGGCGGCTTCACGCGTGAGCTGGAAAGATAGATCTGGCAGCACATGGCTCAAACTGTCAAGATCCCCTGTCCAACTCAGACGTGAGGCCTAGCACGTGGCGGTGTCCGGTGAACTCTGCAAAACAAAATGAATAGTTATACTACATGAATGTTGTCTGGTGCGTGTTTGTTCAGTGTGACAATCGTAGTGCCCGCACTCGATATGGAGCCGGGCGACTCGCTATCACCGCTCGAAAAGGTGCGGCTAATGTTTTCTGATAAGAGCAACGCTTTTCCCTGTCGCGTCAGCGACCCTGCATAGCTGCGTAGCGAATGTAGCCGCAATTTAATTATCGCCACATTAAGAAGATAATATTGTACATACTCCGAGCGGCAAATCACACGGAGTGAGCCCACACATGTGCCATTGGACCACCATATGTTATTACGTAATCGTTGTCGTTTTGTATTAACAGTGACACTAATTCAACCGCAAAACTGTCGGCACAATGAACGACCACGGGGTAAGCACGGACAGAGATCGAATTACTTATGAACATCGCAGTAAGTTGCGGATCAAGTATAGCCACGTCGACATTTCTATCGAGACACGATATAGGATAAAATAAAGGGTTTGGTATCACCAGGATCCGACAAATGGAACGACACCGTCAATGTTACACGGCGAGGAGTCCCGGGTCTGGCGGCGAGGGTCCAGCACAGTATAACACGCGCAGCTCGGCTGCACAGTCGATCGTAATCACAGCTCACACTCCGATAGAGACCCGATCGATTGATGGGCCCATATTTATACTTTCGTCGATATCTTCAGATATGATATCGGTGTACCGACACGAGGCACAAACGTCCACCATGATCGTGATAAGATTCGACGGAACGGGGAATCGATTGGCCCCCGTCAGCCGTATCAGGCGCGCAAACACTCCACTCAGCCAATCGGCAAGGCATTGGTGATAAGCGGCGGCGACGGCGCGGGCGCTGCGCGGGCGCCCCACGCACCCGCGCGCCGGGCGAGCGCGGCCGATCTGCTGGCGGCGACTCCACCACCTCGACTAGGTGGCTTGTTTACAGTTGAGATACACCTTTATTACATTATAATTATTATCTAGCTGCTGCTGACAGATAATTTTATTACTTTCTCATAGCTCTTAGAGAAAGACGCGAGGTCTATCAGTAGATGCGAGAGTAGTAAAAGTAACATTTCTTTCCAATGATTCATGATGATTTACACTATTTCGATACTTGCTTCATATTCATAGCAACATAATCAAAATAAACACAAAAAGTGTCAGAAGCTACTAGAGTCCATTATTTAGTTTTGTAGATCAACCCAAAAAAAGCATCATTAAATGCGAAAATACCTAATACAACATAACAATATGCTTGATACGAATACGAACCTACTTTACTAGGATACGTGATACGTGGAAGAATTTCGACACGATAGATAAGGTGGCAAAGGCGCATATCAAACGGTGTCATTTGATAAGACAAGGTGTGCGCTTTCTGGAGCATATCATACACCTGTGCGAGTAGGTACACAACTACACACTACTACCATTTATGAATACTTTGTGAATTTACACGAAGGGTAATAAATCGTTCTTCAGCAAAATATAATATGAGAGACTCGCTCGCATCGTTGCTAACCAACTAGGTACTTGGATGAACTATAGGTCAAAATTTCCTTCAAAGTTAAACAAAATACTTAATATGTAGGTATTTATTTGGGTTTTCCTGTGGGAAAAAATCTCAATTAGATATCTATAGCCCGGGATGGAAGTAGTGTCTGATAAGCAGCGATAGGCTCGCCCTAAATGTTGAAATAATATTGCTGACTGATATATGAATTTATAGGCTTTAGATTTCTGCTTACCCAAAAAGATGTAGTTTAAAGTACACACAGATGGATGGCTAAGGTGCATCCACCAGCCGTTATAAGAACATAAGCAGACATAATGTTGATGTATAATATGGAGAGAGGAAGTGGGAGGAAATATAAAATAATACAAAAGAACAAGGAGGGAATGACAAGAGTGACGGCTGACAGGGGAGAATGGAAGTAACGTGTTGCGCCGCCCGCAAGTAACATGGAGCAAGGGCTGAGCTGATGATGATGATGCTATGGCTAGGAAAGAAGTGAACACAGAGATGATGATTGTTAGAGATCTATGGAAGAGAAAGACAGGAGCACCGAACCCAATTAGAACAAGAGCAGGAGGATGATTGAACCACACTACCTACCAGTACTTTGTTAAAACGAACCCAATTAGAACAAGAGCAGGAGGATGATTGAACCACACTACCTACCAGTACTTTGTTAAAACGAACCCAATTAGAACAAGAGCAGGAGGATGATTGAACCACACTACCTACCAGTACTTTGTTAAAACGAACCCAATTAGAACAAGAGCAGGAGGATGATTGAACCACACTACCTACCAGTACTTTGTTAAAACGAACCCAATTAGAACAAGAGCAGGAGGATGATTGAACCACACTACCTACCAGTACTTTGTTAAAACGAACCCAATCAGAACAAGAGCAGGAGGATGATTGAACCACACCAGAGTTGGGCGTAATCAACTACTTTTGTAATCGGATTAATAATCTGATTGAAAGTAATCATGATTACATCAATCATGATTACTTTTAATCTTGATTACTTTCAATCATGACTACATTTGTAATCATTAGTTTTGATTACAATAGTCAGTAATCTTAATTACATGGGTAGATTTGATTAATTTTTGGAACGAAGTTCCTTATGGCGCGTTGTGAAAGGGGGCTAGACGGAAAAAATGGGAACGAAAAGTTGTCACGACACTTTTTGCTATAGTAAGCTATGTATGTATGTATTGTAAGCCGTGCGGCGTGCGCACGTTTCTGTCTGTCTCTCTCTCTCTCTCTCTCTCTTATAGAAAGCAAGCCAGATATTTTCATTTCTATTTCGCATTGAACAGTGTGGTGTCGCGATGATGATGATGATGATGATGATGATGGTGATGATGATGATGATGATGATGATGATGATGGTGATGATGATGATGATGATGATGATGATGATGGTGATGATGATGATGGTGATGATGATGATGATGATGGTGATGATGATGATGATGATGATGATGATGGTGATGATGATGATGATGGTGATGATGATGATGATGATGATGATGATGATGATTAGTATAAAAATGTTTGAAAAGAGGGTGCTTTTAAAATCTAATTTCAGCCACACATGGCACACATCAAAATAATTCTTGATTGTTTTCTTAAGTATAATAATTATTAAAAAAATTTAATTCATGAGACTGATCAAAAAATAAAGATGATTTACAATGTTAATGATTTTATTTTTCGAATTCCTAAATGTAGTTAGTATGCATCAATCAAAAAAGTAATCAAAATAACGATTACAAACTAATAATCATTAATCACACCGATATGATTACTTTCTTGATTAATTTCCGTAATCTGTAATCTTGATTGATGATTACAAAATGTAATCGTAATCCTTAATCATTAATCTGATTACAATTTGCCCAACTCTGAACCACACTACCTACCAGTACTTTGTTAAAACGAACCCAATTAGAACAAGAGCAGGAGGATGATTGAACCACACTACCTACCAGTACTTTGTTAAAACGAACCCAATTAGAACAAGAGCAGGAGGATGATTGAACCACACTACCTACCAGTACTTTGTTAAAACGAACCCAATTAGAACAAGAGCAGGAGGATGATGGAACCACACTACCTACCAGTACTTTGTTAAAACCTAAACCCTCTTATCCACCGCCTTCAACGTACACTATCAACATGTCCGAGGTCATCCAAAGTGCTGGTTTATTGAAGTTATCAGCTTCCAGATTACCAAGCTGGCGCCCATTACGCACGGCTTTGTGATTAGGACTGAATGTTTCACAATTATTATCCTTGGTGAAGGTGACTCAGCTAGTTTTACCTGTAACTTACAACTGGCTGAACATGGCTGAAAGCTTTGTCAAATAAGAGTAAAAATGTATGCTGCTGGACGGCTGCTGGCTTAGCTGTAGGAACGGCGCGGCGTCTGAAAAATGTATGCTGCTGGGCGGCTGCTGGCATAGCTGTAGGAACGGCGTCTGAAAACAGAGAAGAAAAATGTATGCTGCTGGACGGCTGCTGGCTTAGCTGTAGGAACGGCGTCTGACAACAGAGAAGAAAAATGTAAGCTGCTGGACGGCTGCTGGCTTAGCTGTAGGAACGGCGTCTGACAACAGAGAAGAAAAATGTATGCTGCTGGACGGCTGCTGGCTTAGCTGTAGGAACGGCGTCTGAAAACAGAGAAGAAAAATGTATGCTGCTGTACGGCTGCTGGCTTAGCTGTAGGAACGGCGTCTGAAAACAGAGAAGAAAAATGTATGCTGCTGGACGGCTGCTGGCTTAGCTGTAGGAACGGCGTCTGAACACAGAGAAGCAAGTATTAGTTGTAGTCGTGTAGTCTACGGGCTTAGACTATGTTATCTATCTAAGTCTACGGGGCTACGCCGCGCCGGCGCTCTACGACTCCTACGAGCTGGTGGCAACGGAATCTGCACTTGTCGCTCGACCACATTCGAGTGAATTTTTTAAATAGGTATCTACCTATAGGTACCTTGCTGGAAGAGCACAAACAACTATTTGTAGCTTTAAACTTTTGAATAATTCTGTGATAATATTAAGTTCCTCATTGTTTTTATTTTATTAATTCGACAATTTTTTTAAATGTCATCGACTACTAAAATACGTAACTTCATTCCACTTTACAAAAAAAGTTTTTGACTAAATTATAACTAAAAAGGTTTATCGATATCTGAGTGATAAGGGTTACTTATCTGAGTGCAAAGTGTGATGCTCTCTATTCTAGAACTTGTTTTGATTTCTATTGGCACTAGTTCGTAAAAAATATTATTGAAATCCAAATTCTTGAGTGGCCAGCTTTCAGCGTGTTATGAGGTAAACAGGTAAACAACGAGTGTAAGATAAGGATTTCTCAACAAATACAAGTCACATGTGTGGTATAATCCTGTGTTATATAAATAAATAAACATATATCCTAACGCTGTAGACTGAATGGTTACTAACTATTTGCAACGTCCTAGCTCCACATGTTCCCAGCATATTAATGAAAAATAAAGTAAGTATTCAGAAACAGTGATAACTAGACACTCGATATCCGTGGTTCAATTAGTCAGGTCTGGTAATTGACCCAAGTGGACTAACTATCGCACGCCAATTAGCAGACACAATATATTTTTTATTGTTGTCTGCACACCTGTTTGTCAATCGACGTTTAAAGAGTTACGGGATCAGACTTGGGTCAGACCCCTAGAAACAAAAGATTAATGAAATCCAAACAAAGATAGCATGAGCTCATAGATCTACAAATAAACATTCCCATTGGTCATGTAAAAAAAACATTAATAATTGCATTAATCTGCTCCGGTTAATTGTCGCTTACAACTTACAAGTCTGCTCACACCCCAAGAGCGCGAGCGCGACACACAAACGTACGACCCCATTCATCATAAAACATAAACAAAACAACTATGTTACGAGGTAAAATCAATCGCTGCACTGTCCGAGTGCACTCGATGAATCAAACCTATACAAAATAAGAAACAAAATCGCGAGCAGTATGAATATTGCGAGCCGCCCTACCCGCGAGCGGGCGGGCGGCTGGCGGCCGGTGGCAGCTCGCGAGCGCGGGGATGGGCCAGGCCCCCGCGGGGGTGGGGCGCCCCGGCGGCGGCGGCCGTGAACTGGAACTTCGGAAACTTCTGTCGTATTGTGTTTACATTGAACTTTGTTATGTGGGTTAAAGTTAAGCCAGAGTTCACAACGTGTGTGCCGCCCGCTTTACTCGATTGCAAAGTTCACTCTCAAGTTTGTCGTATCGATTTTCATCTCGTGTTTACCAAATGTTTCAAGGTTGCAGACGTTTTCTGATAGGTTATGATCGGATGTGATGTAGACATGCTGGCTTCACAAACTTTTAATTAAAAGTAGTACTTCAACGATCGGTCAAAGCTACCATTTCCACATAGCGGCAGGTCCAGCTGTAGCGGTCGATGCTTCACTCGCTGACGAACTTACGGTTAGATATGCATAGGTACTAGTATGCAGTAAATGCTCGCATAACGCCGATGAGTACGATTGGGTAAAGCTACACCTTCTAAAATCTTGGAAGAAAATAACATAAAACCTTTTAGAGTCTAACTAAAACAACGAAGCTGAGTATGCAAAAAGACATGTCATTTTGAATTTGAGTCAGCAACAAAATAATAGCGTGAGTGGCGCGACGCAAGCGCATGCAGGTCTCACATCCTTCGCGGCTGTGACGTCACAATGAGACGACCTCTCCTCGCACACGTGACGACGATTATATTTCCATAACATTAGTATTTATAGAAAAACCAACATAACTTAACTTATGTAGAAGTAGATTTTGTTTTTATGTAAATGGAATTCAACTATAGCAAGAACAACCAGACAGCTGTGTCAAGGGAATAGCATCAGTCGTTGCTGCAGCATCAGTGGCTGCAGCAGATGTAGGATTTGTTGTGTATCGAACATTCTTGGGGCTTAGAATACACGGAAGCAAGACAATACCATGTACAATTTACAGTTGCTGCGCCCCACCCAACTGGAAACTATCTCCTTGACCTGCCCGCCCACGCGCCCTGCGTGGCACTTCACTGCTAATTATTATTGTAGCACCTGATTCTATAACTGCAGATTTGGTTCAACTTGAATTTGATATATTTACAGTTGTTTACAGTTGTATGTATTGTGTATGTATTACATAATATTAGAGCTGACTTCAAAATGTGCTTGCAAAGAAACTCTACTGAAGTGTTGAACATCTTTTGATGTCACCTGTCCCGTCCTGTAAGAGCGTCGGTTCTCTACGTTGTCTTTATTCTGCCCAACCATGAGCATTAGGAAAAACCAAGTGTGCAAGCTACCATAGTACTGTGTAGTCAGTACGCATTCGCAATCGTGTGGTAGCTGGTGTGGCTGTGCTGGTAGTTACAATGAATGCAGATGCATGAGCTGGAAATAACCCATAAACAATGTTCCTTGAAGTATCTGAAAGTTATATTATAATTGGTGAAGGACTTTGGCCAGCTGTGGGAAGATGGTAAATACTTAACTCAATCAATTCATGACACAGGGCTCACGTCAGGTGCTGGACTCCTTTCTAACGTAATTACGTAACATTGCAGTACAACATTTGTGTTTGAGTAATAGTTCTCAATGACCGAGAAATGTAGGTACAATCTGCTATATGTAGCCTAAAAGTAATAGCATCGCATGAGGGTAGCAGTAGCTGAGGAGCTCATGTTCAAGCACTGCCTTCCTAGGGGAGGAGGCTTGCTAAATGTTCAGAATGTAGCGCGTGCACATTATGAATATGGTGGTAACGAGTTAAAACTGATTGACAGGTCAGCCGGAGCTAAAGGTCACAGAAGAAAATTGGCAGGCGTTACAAACAGTAACAGATCCTGAAAGTTTGCTACCTGACCTCATCATCATCATTTCAGCCGAAAGACGTCCACTGCAGGACATAGGCCTCCCTGGGGTCGCGGATTGTCCGAAGGGGTTACCGCGGCCCTGGCATAGGCAACTGAAGGAACACGGGTGGGTTTTAGTCAGTAAAAGTCTGACACGCCCTTCCGCTCCACCATGAGCGGGAGAAGTTATTAGATGATTTCCCACCCTCAAAAAAAAAAAAAAAAAAAAGGCCTCCCCCAAGCACCGCCACTTCAACTGGTTCTGTGCTTCCCGCACCAGCGGATTCCTACGGCTTTCACAAGGTCCAACTTGTGCATACACTGCGTTCAAATACTTTCGTCTTGAGACAATGCGATATGTGGGACGAGAAAATGTATTGCGTAGCTTCCCGAACACTGCACAGCCGAATCATTCGACGATTGGACCAACATAACTGGACAGTTTTGTCCTCAATAAACATACTCGTCCACAACTTCGAGTGTAGCGTCTCCAATTTTCATGAGAGTGAGCGTTACATGGGCATTTGACATGACATGACTAGAGCTACTCTTTCGGAAGCTTTACTAAAGTTACATGCTCTGTGAGCTGTACCTGACAATCTACGTGTGATTGCGCACTATGTCCCTGGGCACATATAGCCCGCACATTTGGGCATGAGTACGCGTGTCGTATCGTGTGCGCATCGGCCCCACTACGCTATCTGATAACAGCCACACCTGAACCTATTTTTTCTTATCACTACAGGTTCCAGATAAACTTTCTCTAAATTACTTTTTTGCTGGAGTAAGCCGACAACGTCAATAATTTACTGTAGAAGAATCGATTTAGTATTTTCTAATACTATGGTACATAATACCTAGTTTTAAATATTATCTTAATTTAATTAAGATTGGAGTAATCTTTACTGTGTAATCAAATATGTGACTCTCCAGCAAGTACAAAGTGTTGTATAGTCACGTGTTTGTTCTCATATCTTCGACAGTAAATTGAACATTAGGATGATTATATTAACCTTCTCATCTTTAGATGTGGAAAAACTGCTTACAATATAACGATAGAATTACCACCACTGCGCCTGCGCTGTTGGTGTGTGTAAGTATCTAAATGTAGTAAGTGTGTAATAGTTTTTTCAAAATAACCTTTTCGTACAACCGAAGCTGGATAAGAGTTCACGAGGCTACCCGAGGATCGAGGCCAACAAGCGTGCAGTTGGAGGAGCCCACGTACAGCAGGCTAGAAGCTGACAAATATGTTATTTATAATGCAAGAAACGAAACTATTCGGTATTCAGAAAAACGAAACCAATCAACATTATAGTGGGTCTCCATAAGTCGCTCTCCATCAGCCAGCCAGCTGATTCCATGAACCAATTACATTCAAGCAATAAGTATTGTTATCTTAATATCCTTTATCAATGCTAAAAATAGGCAGGCGGAGTGTTATTACATGTCGAGTATTGTGCTGTGGCTGTCAAGGTCCCCTCGGTTATGTTAGTGTAGCACAAGTGTCCGCTGAGGTTTTCCCGTTCATTTTAAAACTGTTGCTTAAATCAAAATACCTAAAGATGACTAGGTACATATTTTTGTCAGAAATGAGAGAAGTGCATAGACCCACAAGCTTATCTGCACATAACTTCTGTAAGTAACTCTAATATCGTAGACACTCCATCATCAGATCCTGATTACCATCTATAAAACCAGCGGATTGAGACTATTCCAATGAGCCCAAACACGATGCCTGCTGTAAGTTGGTGAAGGAGTTGGGTATCCTGCAAATTCCAGGGAATGCTGCAGCATCAGTTCAAGGTTATTATGTTATTCTAACATCACTGAAGCAATGTGGAAGATGCTCACATCCATTCATCAACTAGAAAAGAGCTGATAATCTTCAAACAGCTGAATAGGTTTTAAGACACTCTCGATTAAGTCACCTTTCAAATAACAAAAAAAAACCAAATCGGTTCAGTCGTTTGGGAGCTACGAAGCCACAGAGCAGACAGATACACACGTTAAACTTATAAGTAACACCCCTCTTTTCCGTCGGGGGTTAAAAATGAAGTATGTCTGTCAAGTGTGGTGACTGTGGTGGTGATTTTGGTTTTTACATAATTAGCAATGAAAATGTTTGGTTTGATAAGATGATAAGTTTTAACGCTCTTTATTTTAAAAATGTACGCCAATTTTAAATTATTAGGAGGCACCAACCGACGATTATCCCTAGTATGCACTATACAAGTGCACCCAAGGACAACCCCCGGTTGGTGCGGGACTATTGCAGGACATGGAAACAAAACATATCGGGCTATGGGTTTGGGTGGCTGTGGACTGGTTACATAGAACTATGGAAACACTATGGCCCCTGCCTGACTAATGTTTTGTATACAATACACAGATAAAAATGGCAGGGGATGACTTGCACACTCAATAATGGGCCCCCGAAAACGGTCGCTAGTACATAATGTCGTAGCGGCAAGAGGGCAACATGTCCTGAGGTGCTTGTGAGGAGTGGAGAGGTATCCCATGGCTATCAGGACAATCCCGGAAGTACGGACAAGATCCATACCAGCATCTTACTGGAATCCTTCCTCCAAGTATGTTTGCTCTTGCGAATGTCCACTCAAGCTGGGCAATAAAGGCAAGAAAGAGGTGGGAGCTCAGTTTCTCGTCAGTGTTCACTCCAGCCGGTCAATAAAGGCAAGCTAGAGATAAGGAACACGACTTCTCCCAGGAGATAGGGTCCGTGGGGTCGCTACTGCCCGACAGCTCGCCACATGCTGCCCTGCGGATTTCTGTATCTCTCTTGGTCTGGTTCCTCATCCTTGACCTGTTCCAGCAAAATAAACTCTACAGACACAGAGCTAGAATTCGGAGCGCGCAAGCCCCACCACGACGTCAACTATTATTATTATCCCTGTATGCACTATGCAAGTGCACCCAAGGACAACCCCGGTTGGTGCAGCACTATGCAGAACATGGAAACAAATTATATTGGGCTATGGGTTTGAGTGGCTATAGTGGATTAGTTACCTTGAACTATGGAAGGACTATGAAGATTGTCTATCTGTATACACGCAAGAAAGCAATCTTGTAGTATCTCGAAAAGTTGAACTTTACACCAGCCAAAAAACTATTTCAAAATCCATAACTCGTAAACTAGCTGAATCAGAGAAGTAATTTTTGGAACACGTATTTCTTAGAATGTAATTTATCAGATGTCACTAATGATAGCATTCTAAAGTGCGTTTTGCAGCAATTGGTATTTCAATTTCAAGCAGCAATATTGTTGTAAGTACTTTTTTTTATTTCTGTAAGTACTTATGAAAGGACCAAGAATAGAGCCCTGTGGGACCCCATTGTTACTATAGATCCGGGAGATCTTTTTCCATTATCGCCCGCCGGCGCCCAAATAAAAAAAAATTATAATGCTGGTATTTGAAAACCACAACGATTTTACTAATAAATCTTGTTAAAATATAGGACAACTGATTTTATTTTCACAGTAGTAATATAGGACAACTGATTTTATTTACTGCTGTATTCGCTAAGAATACCTACATAATTATGAACTGCATGTAAAATGAGCCCTCGACTGGAATCCCATGCGACTTCAGTGAACAGTGAACACTGAGATATTCGTCAATTTCGTCGTTATTCATTAGATTTCATCGTTCAGTTATTAAAGGTCGACCTAATTGTATTGATTAGGTACCTACTTGTAGGAGCTTCTGTTTTATCAATCATGTCGATGGAGATAGCGTATTGATTATTCCTAGTATTCACAGTACCAATGACATCATAAGTAGTTGCTATTTGCGGGTCACCGATCACCATGTTCTTTTCTGAATTCATGCGGGCCGACACCTGGCCGGGGGAGCGTGATGAAATGCGCAAGCACTCCAGCACCCCGGCTAAAGGTAGCAGCAGAACACCGTGTGGTTTTAGTCAGTAAAAGTCTGACAGACCCCTCCGCTCACCCCAGGGTGGAGGACTTCCATGAGGATTTCCACACGTTAAAAAAAAAAAAAAAAAAAAAAAGGGGTAAAGGCAGTTGGAGTCTTTATTTATTTATTTCAGCATTTTTTTTCTTTGCAGCTCTAATTATAACAATCCTTGATCATCAATTCATTTGCTGAGCCTGAAGGTTAATGTTTAATTAGCACTAAACCAAAACCGATCATTAATGCCGTTGCCAACTTTCCTTGCGTCTTTCAGACGTCTGGAGCTCTGGATCATGTACATTGCAGGCAGGTCTACATTACAGTTAGAATTAAATTTTCCTCAATTGTAATTAATTTAAATCTTACTTTTACTTTATACTTCAATAAATTTTTTTTTTTTATTTTTTTTTTTTATTGATTTACCTGTGTAAATGTGTAGTAACGCGAAATGATGGCCTCTCATGGCCTTACCTACCTGTTTCAGCGCAGGCAACGGATTCATTTGCCGCAAGTTAGAAGATATTAGCCATCGAGAGAACATAAACGTATGCATCGTCACTTCAGCCACAATGGTACCTAGCTCGGCTTTATCTCGTTTTTTACACTTTATTTGCTGAAGGCGCACGATAAAGATAAAGATAAGTGGCAGTCAACGCTTTTATCGCGAGCTATCGCGCGAAAACTACTCGCTTCAGGAAGTTATGCCGTGCTCATTCTATTGTAATTACTTCACATGTATATTATTAAGTTATGACAGACATACATCATTATATTATAACCTGTCTAGCAGCCTCTGGGCCATGGGGCACGCTTTGCTACGGATCAAAGTTTAGGTGTTGTTGTTTATTACTAGGTGGATCCTGCGGAGCTCACAGCGTGCTGCGGAGGAGCGGTCACGTGTCATAGGTGTCGAGCGTGGATTAGTCATCATTATAACTTGTTGACAAACGTGTTGCTGGGTAATAAAGATCCACTTCCACATCATCAACCATCCCACTGTTTCTGGAGTAGGTATTATTAGTACACTTATATGTTTCTATTGCAAAATAAATGTTGTTCTCTACAGAGTCAAATTCAATTAGCTAGCAAAACTCCGCAGACATTATGATGGGTAACATCGATATTTAAACATGATAAAACAAAAATAAAACTAGCCAAGTGCGTGTTGGGCCATGCGCTAATAGGGCTTGGTAGTTGCACTATAATGCAGGCTAAGAAGAGGGCTTTTTTTGTTTCATGAATAAATAATAATACTTCCAAAAGTCCGGGACCCCAGGGTCCCGAGATATGTCAGAGACACTTTAAAAATAATAATAATAATACTAAATATTTAAAAATGTAACTAAATAAGATAAGAAATGAATAAACGAATAATACTAATATCCTTGGACATTTCACACAACGCCATCTAGTCCGAATATTTAACTATTACTCGTAAACTTGAAAGCCTACTTAATTTTCCTTTTAAAAAAACGGTCAAGAGCGAGTCGGACTCGCGCACCGAGGGTTCCGTTCCGATTTCTGAAAATTTGTGCTATTTAGAGACATCGTTTTATTTTTCTTGTAATCTTTACATAAACTTCTATCTATACCAATATTATAAAGAGAAAAGATTTTTTTGTTTGTTTGTTTGTGTGTACCGAATAGGCTCCGAAACTACTGGACCGATTTTAACCATTTTTCACCAATAGAAAGCTAAATTATCAGGAAGTAACATAGGCTATAATTTATTTTCAAAAAATGTAGAGATCCTTATGAAAATTGCAATAATGTAACCCAAAGTAGCAAAAGTTTGCCTATAAAATTCATTATTGATGATACATGAAAAGTATGTACTACATGATTAAATTACTCATTATTACCTTCAAAAAAGTCCGCGAGACAATATATCTAACTATCATAGTTAGTTAAGTCACAATAGCGGCTTTTGTGTTCTAAAATTTAATCAGATTGCCGTTAGAAACAAAAGTTGGTTACAATCGTATCGTAGTATTAATTCTTATTCAAATAAATAGTTTTATTATCAAGGGTATTTATTTATGTAGCAGTAAAATACTTTTTAATTCATTCAAATCGGACATTTAATTTCGAAGTTATCACAAGTATAAAAATGCCAAACGCGTTTCGTTCACGTCGCGCTGCGATTAACTCAGTATTTATAAACTTGAGAGTAAAAATGAAGAATAACGTGGGTTTTTCGAAAATCTACCCATAAGGGGCTGAAAAGAGGTAGTAAATTTTTCAGGGGAGGATTTTACTGCGGAGCTTGATTAACTTGAAAGAGCGGGAGAGGGAGGGGTGCTGGTGAGGAGAGAAAGGGGAGGGGGATAGGGGCAGCAGTTGGTGAGGAGAGGAAGGGGTGGTAAGGGTTGAGGGGGAGGGTAGGGGTTGGTGAGGGGAGGAGGGTGAGAGGGAGGGGACGGGGTGGTGAGAGAGAAGGGGAAGTGGAAGTGGTGAAGGGGGTGTGAGAGTGGGTGAGAGGGGCAGGGAGAGGTAAGTGGGAAGGGGATACGGTGAACGAACGTGCTAATCTCTGGAACTAACAGAGTTTGAATTTTTTTTTTGCATTTTATAGCCCAAATCTTAGGACCTTTACGTGCCGAGCTAAAAGAAAAATAGGCAGAAATAACGCTAAGTGAAAACGAAATAATAGCGCGGGCAGGCAATGCGATGCGATGTGGTGGGTCGGGGGAATAAGAAATTTCACGCGGACGAAGTCAGCAGTCAGTCAGAAGCAGGTAGTCATAGAATAATTTCAGATGTTTCTCTTTACAAACTTCGGAGATAAGGGGGAGGGGGGTACGGTATTTTTTTTACATTTTTCATCAAAAGTCGAAAACTATGCGGCCTAAAAAAAAAGAAAAAACAAGGTTTGAGAATGTGTGAACAGCGCTCTTTCATATGATACCTCACATGCCCTAGTAATGTAAAAAAATACCGTACCCCCTACGGTATTTTTTTTACATTTTTCATCAAAAGTCGAAAACTATGCGGCCTAAAAAAAAGAAAAAAAAAAATGTTTGAGAATGTGTGAACAGCGCTCTTTCATATGATACCTCACATGCCCTAGTAGCCCCACGTTGAATTTTTAAGACCCCCTTTCAGTCCCTGTTGCAAAAAATATATAATTTTTTTTTTCAGTACAATATAGAAACCAAACTCTACAGGGTCATTTTAGACTTAGGTTAAAAATTTTTTTTTTCTTTCTTATTTGCAAAATAGTTGGGTAAACGTCATCTAAAACCGTTCCAAATTTCAAGTTGATAGCATTAGTAGTTCTTCAGATATCCAGCTGTGACAGATAGACAGACAGACAGGCATACAGACAGACAGACTGAGTCACACCATATGGGTTCCTTTTTTACCATTTTGGTACGGAACCCTAAAAACTAACCGTTTAGCTGGGGAAGGGGACACTTGACTCTAACAAAAATTAGCACTTTAAAGCTTTTAAACATACTTCAGAAACGGATCTATAAATCGAAAAATTGTGTTCACAAACCCGCAATATTTTTGAAAAACCCATCCAACAACACACGACCCATCCAATGACAGACGGACAGACGGACAGACGGACGGACATAGTGAAACTATAAGGGTTCCTTGTTGACTACGGAACCCTAAAAATAATAATTTGATGATGTTTTTTTTGGGGTCATCAACCGCCGGTAGTGTCGTCACTTAAAATATTAAGTAGTTTGAAAATCAGTTTTTTTGTGTAAATTTCACAGTAGCGATGGGTATCGCGTCTGTGAAAGTATCATCACGATAAAACAGAGTTTTATCAACTCAGACTTCAAGTACAATAAAAACAATTTTTATTTAGTCGTGTTTAGATATCGATACCATCACGTTTGCGGAGTTTTGCTAGCTAATTTAATTTGACCCTTTACAGTTTGGTTGTAGTTAGTTAGTCTAAAATGACCCTGTAGAGTTTGGTTTCTATATGTTACTGTGGTTAGTCTAAAATGACCCTGTAGAGTTTCGTTTAATATTGTACTGTAGGTACTTAGTCTAAAATGACCCTGTACAGTTTGGTTTCTATATGTTATTGTACTTAGTCTAAAATGACCCTGTAGAGTTTGGTTTCTATATTGTAATGTACTTAGTCTAAAATTACCCTGTAGAGTTTGGTTTCTATATTGCACTGTAGTTAGTCTAAAATGACCCCGTAGAGTTTGGTTTCTATATTGTACTGTAGTTAGTCTAACTAAAATGAAGTATAGGTACTTAGGTATACACACACATGCATCTCGCTTGTATTCCCTGAAAGGTTAGGCCGCCGGCCGTGGTGTAAGTACCTATCTACCTATATATTATGTATACTACACCCACATTTCGCCAGTTATATTTGAGTTCTATGTAATAGTGGGCGAGCATACAATATACTTAATTAATTCTATGGGGGCGAGCCTATTGCCATCAGCGGAGCACTAATCCAGACTCCAGGCTGCTGACAGAAATACCAGATGGAAAAACCCAATAACACTTTGCCCGACCTGACCCCAAGTAACATGGGATAAGGGCAGGAAGATGACTTTGCCCGACCCGGGAATCGAACCCAGGAGCTCATGTTCAGCAGTAGCGCTTTGCGACCACTACACCAACGAGGCAGTCTACTACTACTTAACTACCTACTACTTTGACTAGGTAGTTAAGTAGTAGTAGTACATAATATAATATACTGAGGTACTAGAAAAAAGACAGTTTAGACAAACTAATAAAAAAGGAATAATTACCTACCCATAAAAGGAAAAAGGATTGAGTTGATGTGCCTATATTTTGAAGGTCATACAAAATATATTTCCTTAATAAATCTTCCGTATCATCGAGAATTCTAATATAAAGTTAACAGCACATTACCAAAGTTCTCAATGTTGTGAATATTAGCAATTTAACTGAAGTAAGTTAACTTTACAAACATTGTGTTCATTAATCAAAAGTTTGGCGCAGCGCCTCACATCCTCCAACTCCGTCTCCGCCCACCCCTGCTCTCTTGAAAACATATCTATAGAAAATATATTTTATATTTTAGGTCTCGCACAATACTCCATTCGTCCATATATTTCTTGGCAACCCAGACTTTGGAAAGGTCAATATTTGACAAATGGCCGCTATCTGTCACTTTCCTGCGGAATAAACACTACGGACGGATCGTTTATTTATTTTTTTAAATAATAATGGATGAAATTTGTCGATTATGTTGTTCAACGAAGTTTGTCAATAATGATATATTTGACGAAGAAAATGCGTTGTATCTCAAATTGTCGCTATATCTGCCAATAAAGGTAATATTCGTTGATGTGTCCTTACGTTTTTCATGTGATATTTTAACCTATTTATTATACGATATTAATGGTGTTTATTGATAGGTTTTCAAGAACGACCGGCTCCCTCAGAAAGTGTGCGACAAGTGTAGTTGCAAAGTGAACGACTTCTACCAGTTTTGTAATGAAACTATTGAAGTTCAAAATAGGTGAGTTTTGTGTTTGAAACGTTCGATTAACATCAGTTGTTAGCGAGAACCGGTGCACTTATCTTAATTTATTTAATTGATTCAGTATTAATTCAAAGAATACCAATGTTATAATTTAAAAGCTAATGAATACAGTTGAAACTATCTATCAGTTCTTAATTAAGTTTAAGTAACTGGTTAGTGCAGTGACAAAGTAAATTGTTCAAGTTATTTCCACAGAACCAACAATCACTATGCATAAGTCTCATTTACAGGCGACACAATAATAGTAGCAGTCATAATTTAACATAGTTTGTGTCTCTGGTTCCAGGTTGCGTAGTTTATTCTTGCCGTCTGGGGCCTGTGTTGATGGCTCAGTAGACCTCACGCTCGTCAAGACCAGTGGCTCGCCTCCCCCCATCCATGCCAAGCACTGTGAGAGAAGCACACAGACAGACGGCGCCGATGCAGCCTATGACTGTAATGTCTCCATACAAGTCAAAGAGGAACCTCCGTCAGCTACACCCATCAAGAAAGAAGAAGATTGCTACTATAATATAGACACTGATCACTTTGATAATGCCTCCTCAGGCAGTGATGATGTATCATTAATAAGTTTAAAAAAGAAAAAGGGTAAAAAATCAGTCAATGGGTCAGTTACTGAGAAAAAAGGTAGGAAAAAGAAGGCTAATAATATAAAAGATTGGGGGGAGCTAATAAACTGCCTGCCCGATGCGACCATCACGGTGGTGGATAGAGATGATGGTGGAGTGCCACTGGACAGCATCAAGGAGGAGCTGCTCGATGAGAAGCCACCACAGCTCAAGGATATAGATTTGTTCAACTGCTGCATCTGTTTCATCCAGTGCTTCAGCAGGACTGAGGCTCTGCAGCATTACAGGTAGCATCGCAAATGTGCTTGCTACCCTAAATACTCTTATTTTGGTATTCCATTTCAATAGTGTGCTTGTACGGTTTAAAAAACTGTATTTCTCATAAGAACTTAAAAAATAGTATTTCACAAGAGATTATAATTTAGTACCTACTATTACATTAGTTACAAAATATAAATAGTATCTTGTGGTGTACTTGGCTCACAGGAATACTAGTAGCCATCACTGCTAACTAATCATTTATCTTTTTACTAACAATTTATACAATCATGCTTCAACAATCTCTGAAGTACATTCTGCAGCATGCTAGGAGATGAATAGTCTCTTATTTCAGGTAAAACAGCTAAGGCTGTATGATGCAGTTGTATAAAATATAATGTAAAGTGGACAACTAATAAGCAGATATAATTGTGGAAAAAGCTAGATGATATGCCCTCTTTATTGACACCTAAGGCACCTACACTGTTGCCTAGTTTGACACCCAAGGCACCTACACTGTTGCCTAGTTTGACACCCAAGGAACCTACACTGTTGCCTAGTTTGACACCCAAGGAACCTACACTGTTGCCTAGTTTGACACCCAAGGCACCTACACTGTTGCCTAGTTTGACACCCAAGGAACCTACACTGTTGCCTAGTTTGACACCCAAGGCACCTACACTGTTGCCTAGTTTGACACCCAAGGAACCTACACTGTTGCCTAGTTTGACACCCAAGGCACCTACACTGTTGCCTAGTTTGACACCCAAGGCACCTACACTGTTGCCTAGTTTGACACCCAAGGCACCTACACTGTTGCCTAGTTTGACACCCAAGGCACCTACACTGTTGCCTAGTTTGACACCCAAGGAACCTACACTGTTGCCTAGTGTGACACCCAAGGCACCTACACTGTTGCCTAGTTTGACACCCAAGGAACCTACACTGTTGCCTAGTTTGACACCCAAGGCACCTACACTGTTGCCTAGTTTGACACCCAAGGAACCTACACTGTTGCCTAGTTTGACACCCAAGGCACCTACACTGTTGCCTAGTTTGACACCCAAGGAACCTACACTGTTGCCTAGTTTGACACCCAAGGCACCTACACTGTTGCCTAGTTTGACACCCAAGGAACCTACACTGTTGCCTAGTTTGACACCCAAGGCACCTACTCTGTTGCCTAGTTTGACACCCAAGGAACCTACACTGTTGCCTAGTTTGACACCCAAGGCACCTACACTGTTGCCTAGTTTGACACCCAAGGAACCTACACTGTTGCCTAGTTTGACACCCAAGGCACCTACACTGTTGCCTAGTTTGACACCCAAGGAACCTACACTGTTGCCTAGTTTGACACCCAAGGCACCTACACTGTTGCCTAGTTTGACACCCAAGGAAGCTACACTGTTGCCTAGTTTGACACCCAAGGCACCTACACTGTTGCCTAGTTTGACACCCAAGGAACCTACACTGTTGCCTAGTTTCGACACCCAAGGCACCTACACTGTTGCCTAGTTTGACACCCAAGGAACCTACACTGTTGCCTAGTTTGACACCCAAGGAACCTACACTGTTGCCTAGTTTGACACCCAAGGCACCTACACTGTTGCCTAGTTTGACACCCAAGGCACCTACACTGTTGCCTAGTTTGACACCCAAGGAACCTACACTGTTGCCTAGTTTGACACCCAAGGCACCTACACTGTTGCCTAGTTTGACACCCAAGGCACCTACACTGTTGCCTAGTTTGACACCCAAGGCACCTACACTGTTGCCTAGTTTGACACCCAAGGCACCTACACTGTTGCCTAGTTTGACACCCAAGGAACCTACACTGTTGCCTAGTTTGACACCCAAGGCACCTACACTGTTGCCTAGTTTGACACCCAAGGAACCTACACTGTTGCCTAGTTTGACACCCAAGGCACCTACACTGTTGCCTAGTTTGACACCCAAGGCACCTACACTGTTGCCTAGTTTGACACCCAAGGCACCTACACTGTTGCCTAGTTTGAGGCCAATCTCGATATTATTATTTTTTCCTACGCTTTCTTTTCGGAGACGTAAATGTTTTATCTGTATGTAAGGATCGTGGCACTTAACACTCTCTAGTTCCTGCCGCGCCTCATTGTGTTAAGAGTATCTCGTGTTGCAGACAGCACGCGGCGGAGTCCAGCGCCAGCGAGGCGCCCGCCGCGCCGCCCGCCCCCGAGCAGGAGCCGCTGCGCTGCACGCGATGTCGGAAGGTATGTGTGTATTACACGGCTTCATAATGCCCTCTTTGGAAAACATTACCTAAACTTTTTCAATAAGTTTCATGAAAAATGATCAAACAAGCTCAGAACAAATTGAATATTCTATGACAATAGTACTGTAAGAATATGACGGTATAATTAATGATTGTTTGAACTTTTTTTTAAAATTACAATGTGTCTTTATTCGGGTAACCAAGACTCAACAAGATTGCTAGTAAAACTTACGACTATGTTAGTAAACACAGACACTAAATAAAAACAAAACAAGAAATAACGGTTGGTCACTGTTGCGACATCCCATGCGAGACGGCACAACAGTGACCCACGCACATACAGTCCAGGCGACTCGCAACCATGCTTAAGACACTGTTGGAGCCGCCCCGCACCCTGCGCACCAGGGAAGCGCACCTTTTATGCATTGTTGCGTAAAAGCAATCTACATGCGCATCTGCGAACATCCCTGACGCACTACGGAAACGGGGCAGCCCCACCAGTATCCTAAACGCATTGTTATATTGAACGCGGAGAGCGCTGTACGATCTTTGCGTATACCTAGCCCACAGGCTGCACGTGCAAAAAGAAGTACAGTAGGCTCGAAAGAGCGTGATTTTAACAGGAAGTGAGCACCGTGCAAACCTGCGAGCCAGCATGTTCGCTGTAACCGACAACGGCCTCCGCTCCCGGTCAATGTCATCATCGTCTTATTAATCGTGTTAATGTTCAAAAGTGGGAATTTCTGAAAGCACACTTGCACTGTGCAGGCGGTGCCGCGGCCGGAGTGGGCGGCGCACTGGACGCGCCACTGGGAGCGCGACCGGCGCCCCTACCGCTGCGCGCTCTGCGAGAAGACCTTCCGCGACCCGCACCAGATACTCAAACACGGTACGCAACTAAACAATTACTATTTACTTTTATGCTTTGAACATAGAACTACTAGCTTCCGCCCGCGGCTTCGCCCGCGTGGTATGTCGATAAAAAGTAGCCTATGTCCTTTTCCAGGTCATGGTCTATCCGTGTGCCAAATTTTATCCAAATTCATTCAGCCGTTTTAGCGTGAAAGGGTTACAAACAAACACACTCACTTTCGCATTTATAATATTAGTTAGGATAATATCTGCAGTCGCGTCAACCTGAGCTTGACCTGGTCGAGCTTGCACCGCGGCAGAGCTGGGCAGGAACAACGAGCAGCCGTGTGCAGGGCCCACCGCGCCCTGCACACGGCTGCTGACAACACATCGGAACGAAGAATAAAAGAGCCGAGAAAATAGAAAGGTTCACCGGAGACGCTGGAGCCTGGAGCTGAGTTAAAAGATGCCCATCCATAGATAAATACTTGTCACCCATCTCTCCACAATTCAACAACAGCTTAACTTATACTTTGCTTATACTTTTTCAATATATATTTTTTTATTTCCTCGTATAATGCATAGTAAAACGTTGTATGACACATGTGCGTAAGATGATTTCCGACTCGTTTCGACTTGTACATTCCCTCGCTTCGCTCGCTCGTGAATAAAAATGGCACTTGTCGGAAATCGCCAACTTTCCGCACTTGTAACATAGTAGTACATTTTGATACAAGTGGAGAACGTTTGTTATTGCATTCCAGGCGGACTTAACAAACGTCCATGTGTATCAAACGACGTTTTTCAATACACTTTTGAAGAAATAAAATAAAATAACGAAAAATATTTTTTCAACATACTTTCTCGAAAACTGGTTCATATCGCACTACGATTAGGTTCACAATGCAGTGTATTTTACACGCGTGCGATTTTTTATTTTCCAGTAGTATCAGTAGGTAGGTATATGAGTTTTATTGCTAATCAAATGATGACAAAAATGCATAAACAAACACAAATTAAAATAGACGAACATATCGGCTTTTAGCCTCACAGAATGTTTTCAAGATTATGTCTTATCTAACACCAGCCACTATTTCTAATGCAGAAAAATTTGTGAAGGAGGATGCAGGAGCGAGCGAAGCGAGCTCGAAAATTTTATTACGCCGCCTCGGATGGTTAAAATTAGGTTATCTTTTCAACATTCTTACAGAAATAGGAGATATTTTATTAAGTTGTAAGTTTGAGAATTAGAAGAATGCAGGATGCAAGAGCGAGCGAAGCGAGCTTGAAAATTTTAGGACCCAGTCTCAGATGTTCTTCTTTTGAACATTATTAGGAAAATAGAAGTTATTTGGTCGACCTCTGCAGAAAAGTTTGAAAACGAAGAAAATTTACGATATCGATATATATTGAAAATGTTTGCATGTTACGGTGATTATATTATATGGGGGGCCTCCAACTACAAACTGCCTCTTTGTTACTGAACATGTTTTGACCTTGTTTGAGATTTGATTAAAAAGTACCTACTTCTCGAGACTTGGGGGCCCCAAGAGACCGGGGGCCGAGGGGGATATAAACACGAATTATTAAACTTTTAATAACTTGCAAAAATCTTTCGGGGATTCCCCGCGAAAGAAACGCAACGCCAGCAAATGTTGCTAGACTAAAAAAAAATAAACGAATTTGGTATGTCAATTCGTTTTATGACGAGTAAAATTTTTTCATGGCTTTTAAGGCGCTACCAAAATAAATTGGAGGATTTTTCGTAATCATTTATTTCACTATTGCAGCATGTATGGATTTAATTTTTGGATTTATGTTTATTGACTATTTGATTAATACTTTGACTGAAGGAAAACACAATTGGGATAAATTTTCTCGATAGAATTTAATTCTGAAAAGACCTCTACATTTTTTTCTATAATTCTAAAATCCTAAGTAATTTCATTGCAAAATTGCATTTAAAATGTGCGTATTATGTAATTGAAAATTCTGGCTGAACATAATTTTGATAGATAGCTTAATTTATTTTTAAACAATTTTTATTTCATTTGGCGCTTTTATTTTGGTTCCAGCGCGTTGTTGCGCTCTCTTTTTTTCGCATGTGGAAGTAATTGACTCTGTCACTTTCTTATTCCCTACCAGTTCACTTTTTTTGTGTCACCTTAAGTACTTAATGCATAAAGCTTCGAGGCGTGAGACCCCGCAGACCGCGAGGCCGTAGGCGGTCGCTCACGTCGCCCACGCCTTACGCCGCCTCTGGTCAGATACGTCAGTTAGTTAAATTAGCGACGAATTCTGTGACTCGTACACACGGCTACGCATCAAGCTATACATTTCTAGTATACACTGACCTCTCATTGTAAGGAAATCCTATACAATGCGAGATCAGCTTATACTGGACCGGTATAGCTTGATCTGTAGCCGTGCGTACCAACTACGTGCTGCTGTCACATACAGAAACAGTTGTTGGTTTGGCTTAGCCAATTGTTTACTTATGTATTTTAACTTACGACACAATATATTATGTAAATATTAAGCTCGGGTGATCTGTCGCACTTGTGAGTAAATAATACATGCTTCCCTGTATATTGTAGGGCTGACGCACAACAACGACGCGGGCGCGGCGGCCGAGCCCGCCAGCAAGCGCTTCGTGTGCGATCTCTGTCCGGAGGCCTTCGTCTACATGCGGTAAGTCTCTTACTGGCTGGCTTTACATCTGCAGCGCTATATGCTTACGTTGGCTCGTGGTCAACATCGGAACTAACGCCGCCATTTCATTTTGCCCACGCCCCCCTGTCAATGTCATTCAGGCGCCAAAAGATCCTTACAGCGCTCGTATGTTCTGTATCATTAGCATGGAATAGTATAGTTAGTATAGTTGGAAGTTTTTAGGAAACCGATTTAAAATGATCCTTGTGGTCTACGTTCCTTAAAACATGAATATTTCACTAAAATAATAACATTAAGGCCTACTTACACGTTTAGTCGGGTTAAATGCATATATGTAGAGTTTGTAAACTCGGAGTTAAACAATTAACATTTTAACTTTTTTATTACGCGTTGGTCCACTAAAAAGTAACACCGAGTTTGTTACCTGACATTGGTGTTTTTAGGGTTCCGTACAAAAATGGTAAAAAGGAACCCTTATGGTGCGACTCAGTCTGTCTGTCTGTCAGAGCTGGATATCTCAAGAACTACTAATGCATCAACTTGAAATTCGGAACAGTTTTAAATGATGCTTGCCCAACTATTTTGTAAATAAGAAAGAAATAAAAATATATATTTTTTTTTTTGCATCAGGGACTGAAAGGGGGTCTTAAAAATTCGTATCATATGAAAGAGCGCTGTTTGCACATTCTGAAACGGCGGTGGTGGTGATGTTCTTAACAATGGTAGTTTACTGCATCCGCCAGCTACCTGCTGTCGCACCGCACGCGCGCGCACCCGGAGGCGGCCGGGCGCGCACTGGCGCTGCGCTGCGGCGTGTGCGCGCGTCACTTCGCGCACATCAACTCGCTGCGCCGCCACCTGCGCGCGCACTCGGGCGAGCGCAACTTCCTGTGCAACGTGTGCGGCAAGGCGCTGTCCTCGCGCGAGCACCTCAAGTTCCACATCCGCATCCACACGGGCTACAAGCCCAACGTGTGCAAGTGAGTACGTGTGAGGCGTGTGCATAACACCATACTTCACCCGACTTGGGGATAGAAAATTGCTCAGCAGTTGCGCGTAACATACATACGTAACTGTATACTTGGACCAAGAATGCTGCCCTGGGGAACCCTGTACAGTTTTTCTACTACTTAATTGTAGTGGTCACCAATTATGTGGTGAAGATGTCTCATTTTCTTCCATACTTGCTGATTAATTTTTACTCAGTTCTCCGCATGTTATGCCTTGCATTTTCTTTGATTTGGCATTGGAATAGTGTCGAACGCTTTATTTAAGTCTTAAAAAAATTTCAGAATCTCATGTAATTTTTTCTAAGCAATTTTTATTAACTAAAGTATTTTTGATTTCAGAACGTGTGGCAAAGGCTTCGTGAAGAAATGTAACCTAACGCTTCATGAACGTGTTCACTCCGGAGAGAAGCCGCACGTGTGTTCGCACTGCGGTAAAGCGTTCAGTCAGAGATCCACACTGGTCATACACGAGCGGTAAGAGACAAGTCGCTAGTGCATTCATTCATTCATTCATTCGCTTTCATCTTACGAAGCGACGCGCGCTTTACTTGTGCTTACCAAGTGTATAAACACGCTGTGACTATGTGTGACAAGACGAGTAGCGTCAGCACATAACACATATGCGTATCACGCACAGTCACACTTCCGACTTCGCCATTGTCTCGGGCGGTACCGAGAGCTCGCGCGCACGCACACACATTCACAGCGTGTTGGTACACCTGGTAATGCACGTCGCACTTATCATTGTTAAGAAGTTTCGTCGCCGGATTACCTAATTCGGTCGCATGTCGTCATAGGTTTTTCAATTGTTTGGAATTGCATAGAGTTGTTAATCTATAGTTTTGTAAACATGATAATACAAACTGGGCAAGTACTTCCATGGTTGTAACAGCTCTATATTAGATCTCATCATCGCGCGTTCGTGTTTCTGAAGATAGACGATGATTGCCGAAGCGTATACTTTTCTACTTCAATATTCTTTGTATAGTTCTCGTTAGACCCATTTACCACCAAAACCTTATCAGCATGCACTCGGCTGAACTCTGACTTTTTAAAAAGTGGTTTTAGTACTTTTTAGGGTTCCGTACCTCAAAAGGAAAAAACGGAACCCTTATAGGATCACTTGTGTGTCTGTCTGTCTGTCTGTCTGTCCGTCTGTCACAGCCAATTTGCTACGAATGTAATGTGGACCGATTAAGTTGAGTTTTGGTACACATATGGATTTCTGTGACCCAAACACGTACAGCTAAAGTAAATAAATGAATTTTGAATATGAAGGTCACCTTTCGGGGGCAAACCAGAAAGTTAAAAAAAAAAGTTTTGCAAACTGTACCGTGTGACATATCAAATGAAACGTTCATACCAACTACAGAACCCTTCATTGTGCGTAGTCCGACAAGCACTTTTCCGGTTTTTTTACCCGACTGCGGTGAAGCCCAAAAGGAGGGTTATGTGATTTTTACTAGTTCATAGTGCTTCTTTCGTTCGAGAGCAGTGATGGCCCAGTGGTAACGGCCCCGACTTACGAGTTGTGGGTCGTAGGTTCGAACCCCGGCAGGCGCTTTACTTTGTGTGAATAATCTCATCACCGCTGCTCTCAAAACGGTGAAGGAAAACATTGTGTGGAAACCGGCATGTCCTAGAACCAAAAATTCGAAGACGTGGATTACAGCCCACTCTCACAGAGAGGAGGCCTGTGTCCCGGCTGTGGGAACAATATAGACTGGTTATGTTTGTATTGCTTCTTCTACTTTTTAGGGTTCCATATTATGTCCGAATGAAAAAAACGGAACCGTTAAGTATTTAATTAGGGTTCCGTACGTCCGAATGTAAAAACGGAACCCTTATAGGATCACTCGTGTCTGTCCCAGCCAATTTGTTTCTAATCTAATGCATCGATAAATTGAAATTTGTTGCATTCTCTGTTTTTTGTTTTATTTTGTTCTTGTGTACCGCTGGTAATATTATATGTACCGCTGTTAACATTATGTGTACCGCTGGTAACATTATATGTACCGCTGTTAACATTATGTGTACCGCTGGTAACATTATATGTACCGCTGTTAACATTATGTGTACCGCTGGTAACATTATATGTACAGCTGTTAACATTATGTTTACCGCTGGTAACATTATATGTACCGCTGTTAACATTATGTGTACCGCTGGTAACTGTCGTATACTAATGTAGGTAGATTGTAAGAGGACAACGGCTTGTCATAGAATAATCATGAGGTTGTGGGTACTCAATAAAAATCAGTCTTGGTCAACCCGTCTTTCATTTACGACATGGTGGCAGCGGTGCAGAGTATTTAATTGAAATTAACACCCAATAATCGCGGTTTAAGATCAAAAAGTGATTGAGTGGTTTAGGTATACAGTGCTTATAGTGCCTAAGCAATGGAACACGCACGGCCTCCGGCGGAATTGTGTCTGGAAGGTGGGCCGGCCAGTCGGGCTGAGGCGTGGCAAAAATGGCTGAGGCAATTCAACGTGTTTTTAAAAGCGTCTGGTGTACACAAAGAATCCACTGATGTCAAAGCAAGTTTATTGGTGAATTTGGTCGGATCAGAGGGTTACGACGTGTATACAACATTCAAATTCACTAAAGACGAAAACAAAGAATGTTTCGATACGCTCGTGCAAAAATATAATGAACATTTCGGAACCAAACAGAACACTACGATGGCTCGATTTAAGTTTTTCACAAGAAACCAGGAAGAGGGCGAATCTATAGACGACTATGTCACGGCACTAAAGCTTCTCACTCAGCGATGCGAATTCGAGCATTTAGAAGAGGGCCTGGTGCGAGACAGGATCGTGTGTGGGGTCCGTGACAGCAAGCTGCGCGATCGACTACTCAGGGCAGACGATCTCACTCTGGCAAAAGCTGTTAAAGTCTGTCAAGCTAATGAAATGTCCACGGAGGAACAGATGCAGATAGAGGGCACCAAGACTCAGGTAGTAGCAGTGGACGCGATGAACTCGCGTGGCGGTTACCGCGCGGGCAGGAGCAGAGGCGCAGCGCGAGGCGGCGCGGGTGCCGGCGCGGCGGTGGCGGCCGGGCGAGAGCGCGGCGGCGGGGCCGGTGCGCGCCAGCCGCAGCGCGGCGCGGCGGCCGCAGGGGGCGGCGCGCCCGCTCAGCAGAGCGTGCCTGGAAAAGTGTTGTGTGCTGCGTGCGGTATGGGTAGTTGTGATAGCAATAAATGTGCGGCTAAAAATGCGATGTGCTTCTGGTGCAGTGAAAGAGGACATTTTAAAAACATGTGTCCGAAATTGCGTAGGCGCGTGTTACAAATTAACGCTCGTGACGAGCACGACGCCGACTTGATCGTCGGCGAGGACGACGACGGGTTGTACTATGTTTCTTCGCTAACGAGGAAGATGGATCGTAAGGACTCTAAATGGTATGAAACATTGATTTTTAAATGTACCGGGGCTAGTGAAAGTTTTAAGTTAGATTCAGGGTCAGATTTAAATGTAATTTCACAGAGTACATTTCAGAGACTAGGGCTGCCAAAAGAAGTTATAAGTTCAGACAACACGAGGGCGCAATCATTTTGTGGCAATTATATACCGATAGCTGGTTATTGTTATCTGAAATGTACTTATAAAAACATAGAGTATACATTGCGTTTCATTATTGCCGACTTCGATTGCCAAAGTGTATTAGGTAGATATGCTTGTGAAGAGCTCGGAATGGTGAAGCGTATATTGTCTCTCAACCTAGATTCCTATGCAGACTTGTTTCATGGTTTAGGTAAATTACCAGGTAAATATACCATTGTAATAGATCAGTGTGCCCAGCCGTCAGTCTGTCCGGTTAGAAAAATACCCATAGGTGTTCGCGATAAGTTGTCACAAGAATTGGTGCGCATGGAGAAAATGGGAGTGATCCGTAAGGTGGCTCACCCGACACAGTGGGTGAATGGTATAGTAGTGGCGGCCAAGAAGGATGGCACCATCCGCGTGTGCCTCGACCCGCGGCCGCTGAACCGCGTGGTGCAGCGCGCGCACTACCCGCTGCCGACGCTCACGGAGATCGCAACCAAGCTCCAGGGGGCGCAATATTTCAGCAAGTTAGACGCTCGTTCCGGGTTCTGGATGGTGGAGATCGACGATGCCAGTGCTGACCTTTGTACCTTCGGGACGCCGTTCGGTAGATACCAATTTATGCGTTTGCCCTATGGAATCAACTGCGCTTCAGAGGTTTTCCATCATAAAATCCGTCAGATACTCGAAGACCTGGAGGGAGTCGATTCATTTATAGATGACGTAATCTGCTGGGGCTCCAGCAAAGCTCAGCACGATGAGCGTCTGAAGAGATTGCTAGATAGGGCACGAGAAGTAGGCATAAAATTTAACGAAGATAAATGTGAGTTTCAAGTGAGGCAGGTGAGTTACTTAGGCCACGTTTTCAGCGAGGAGGGCATGGCCATAGATAGAAACAAAATAAAAGCGATAGAGGAAATGCCAGCTCCAGAAGATAGGCCAGCGCTTGAGAGATTTTTGGGAATGATAAATTACCTATCCAAATTTATCCTCAATTACTCAGAGTTGGCACTTCCTCTCCGCAATCTGTTGAAAAAAGATAGCGAGTGGGTATGGGACTCGGCGCAGGAGTCGGCAGCGGCGCAGCTGAAGCGCGCGGTGTGCGCGGCGCCCGTGCTGGCGCTGTACTCGGCGCGCGAGCCCGTGCTGCTGTCGGTGGACGCGAGCGCGCGCGCGCTGGGCGCCGTGCTGCTGCAGGCGGGCCGCCCGGTCGAGTTCGCCTCTGCCACGCTCACCGACACGCAGACCAGGTATGCGCAGATAGAGAAGGAGCTGCTTGCGATTGTCTATGCTCTCGAACGGTTCCATCAGTACGTCTATGGACGTCACGACGTCACTGTGGAGTCCGATCATAAGCCGTTGGAGGCGTTGTTTAAAAAACCGCTCGATGCGATCCCCTCGCGTCTACAACGCATGATGCTACGCGTACAAGGCTATGACTTTACCGTCATATATAAACCAGGAAAGTACATGTACGTGGCAGACGCCTTATCACGAGCGGCATTACCGGAACTAACATCGGAAAAAGTATGTGAGGAAGTAGAGGAACAGTCATGTTTTCTGATAGAAAATGTTCGTTTCAGTACCAGCAAAGTAAATCTCATAAAAAACGCCATGAAAGATGATATAGAATGCCAAATACTTATTAAATACATACAAGAAGGGTGGCCGCAGAATAAATACTCAGTCGACGAGCGAGTGAGAGGTCAGTGGTCGTATAGAGGTAGCTTTGGTTTTATTAACGGAATCATATTTAAAGATAACCTAGTTTATATACCGAAAAGCATTAGGTCGGAAATGCTGAGTAGATTACACGACGGTCACATGGGCATAGACAGGTGCAAGCGTCACGCTCGCGAGGTGATGTTCTGGCCTGGTATGTCACGTGACGTGGAGGAGATGGTCCGCCGATGTCACGCGTGCGCCGAGCGCGCGCACCGTCCCGCGCGGGAGCCGCTCATGCCGCATCACATACCGCCCTTGCCGTGGGCCAAAGTTGGCTCAGACATATTTCAGTATGCAGGAAAGTATTTTTTAATACTAGTAGATTACTTTTCAAAGTACATAGAAGTGAATCCGTTAACAAACATAGGTACGAAGGCGGTGGTGACCGCCATGCGAGATCAGTTCGCGAGACACGGAATCCCACAGGAGTTAGTAACTGATAACGGTCCGGCATACGCATCAAAAGAGTTCGGTGAATTTTGTTCTAAGTGGGGTATTGAGCACACTACTAGTTCGCCAAACTATGCGCAATCAAATGGGCAAAGTGAACGGAGTGTTCAAATAATAAAAAATATTTTGATAAAGTCCATAAACTCAGGAACAGACTTCTACTTAGGTCTGTTAAACTATCGAGCTACGCCACGTAATGGAATCAGTTCACCGTCAGAACTGTTAATGGGGCGGCGACTCAATACTAGACTACCATCACACGCTAAAAAATTGAAACCAAGTCGAGACAATGAGAATGATTACAAAGAGATGTTACGTAAACAGCAGGCCAATAAGACGTATTATGATAGCCGAGCGAAACCGCTACCAGTGTTAGCGGCCGGTCAACCAGTACTCGTCACTGATGACAGCAAACGCAAATCTGCACGAATAATAGGTCGCGCGGCCCAACCACGCTCTTATTTTGTCGCAGACGACACGGGTAGGCTGTACAGGCGGAACCGGCGGCATCTAGTTAAGCTGCCAACCGATGGCAATGTAACCCCCGGCCCTTCTCATGATCTGATGAGCGATGATGAGACTTGGAGTAGTCCCAAAAGCGGTAGCGACGACAGTCCCGGAACAAGCGATGACATTGTTACTCCCATTCCACCACAAGGCGCACCAATTCAGCGCAATCGCAGAACGGCGGCTGTAGTAGCACGAGAAAGAATTGAAAACTATTTACAAAACCAATAAATATAAGTACCTACCTACCCACTAACCTACGGAAAGCATAATAATATGTATTACTCAATGTACCAACCTAATGTCAGATTATTAGTTACCAACTTAAACTTACATAATATACAACTGGATTGAGTATTACTGTGTCTACCCATAGTAATTATCTGTGTTACTTTACTTTGTAAAATGTATTACACTAACTAGAAAGTACGAATAAATACATAAGTACTTAGGTATAACAAGATTTGTACAAAGGTATGTTATGATTGTAATAGCTACTAAATAGAAAACATTAGGATATATTGTATAATTAGGCAATGTAAAAAAAAAAAAAGGAAGGAGATGTCGTATACTAATGTAGGTAGATTGTAAGAGGACAACGGCTTGTCATAGAATAATCATGAGGTTGTGGGTACTCAATAAAAATCAGTCTTGGTCAACCCGTCTTTCATTTACTACAGTAACATTATATGTACCGCTGTTAACATTATGTGTAACGCTGGTAACATTATATGTACCGCTGTTAACATTATGTGTACCGCTGGTAACATTATATGTACCGCTGTTAACATTATGTGTACCGCTGGTAACATTATATGTACCGCTGTTAACATTTTTTATAATTATTATGGAACGCAATAAATGAATATGAGTTTGCAATATTGTCGCAGGTACCACTCGGGCGCGCGGCCGTACGTGTGTGGGCTGTGCGGGCGCGGCTTCGTAGCCAAGGGGCTGCTGTCCATGCACCTCAAGACCACCTGCATATAGCGCCCGCTCGCTCAGGTAACGCTATGTTGCCCTACACCGTTTTAAGACCAGTGGTGATGAATAGCCGGAAGTAAAGTGCCTATGGTCCGTTCTAAAAGTACCTATATCATGAAAATGTTATCGAATCAATCAGAACATGTACCTGTGAACAAAATGAAAATGTAAATGTAAGAATTGAACTACTTTCTAGGGTTTTGTTAGGATTTGTTTGTTTAATCTGTGGTCTGTTCCAAACTGAGCTAGGTATGCCTAGGTGTGGCCCCGACATCTGTTCCGTCCACACATCCCCACATGATTACTGCTGACTCCTTCTCGTAGAGACGAAGCCTGTGGATTTTTTTCTTCTTATCGTGAATTAATGTGTGAAGTTGTTCCAAGCAGATAGCTAACTGCAGATCCGCTGTGATGTGATTTATTTTATCAAACATCATTATGATCGTCTCATAGTATAACATCCACTAGTAGTTCTGCCATCAGTAGAGCTCGTGAGCACAAACTTCGTCACACAAACAATTCATGGCATGTGGCAAGACGAAAATCAAACAGAAATAAACGAACCCACAACCAGAGCCACAACTAACTAAAGTACCTGTCACGAGAAGCTATAAATTATGTAAACAAACATCTTTTACTAAGTAAACATTTTATACTGCGAGATAATAATAAATTGACCATATTCAATCGACATGAAATATAGACGGGTTATATGAAAGTAACAACCTATTTAATTTAATCGGATCATATTTTAACGACGCAAAGTGCTATCGTTTGTGTTTCTTGGTACCGGAACGCGTCCGTCGCAGGGATTGTAAACTATCGGGACGCCATTTTGAAATAAATAAATAAATAAATAAATAAATAAATAAATATCCTTGGACATTTCACACAACGCCATCTAGTCCCAAGCTAAGCAACCTAATGCTTGTGGTATGGTAACGAGATGGCTGATAAACTACTTATATACATTTTTTTTTTTTTTTTGTAAATACATACATATTATAGATAGAAAAACACCCAGACTCGGAACAAATACTTGTAGGTCGTACAAATATTTGTTCCGTGCGGGAATCGAACCCGCGACATGCTGCGGAGCAGTCAATCGCTCAACCACTGCGCCAACCGTGTCGTCCAATAAACGCGTCATTCGAGTTTCGAATGCTTCGTGATACATGTCACTGATTCTGACACAGAAATGGAAACATCTGAATCTGACGAATAATTATTCTTAAATAATATATGTTAATTAATATTTGTTACTTAATAATTTATTAAATCTTAAACAAATTCATTTTGTTTGTTGGTCCAAATGTTGTGAACTCCTGAATACTTGTTTACATAATTTATAGCTTCTCGTGACGGGTACTTTAGCTCTATTTGTTAAACACGAGAATATCGCGTAGGTAACTCTTATACTGAATTAGCCCCGCGGACGGGGCCCGTCGCGTACTTGTAGCTTCATATCTAAACTGCGGAGTGTCCCATCTGTATTAATCTGTGCTACCACACAAGTCGCACATAATGTTCGACGGGACCTAACCATTTGGCGAGCGGCAACCGACAGAGCGATCTAGCGGTGCACTGCAGCGCCATCTACTGACCTTATTGTAAAACTAATATTATATGGGTTTTAAAGCCTCGTTTTAGATAATTCTGATTAAATGAATTATTATTTTCAGAATTCTCTAGTTTTGTGATGAGAAGGTGGTCCCAACTGCTTCATCAATCCCTTCCTAGTAGTTAAAGGCCCGCCACTGGTAGAAATCACCTATCTAGACCAATTTCTCATGAGACCAACTTTTAGTTACACTTTTCAAATAAAAAATAACCATCGAAATCGGATCTCATAAGCCAGATAGCCCCCTTTATGCCCCTTGTTGGAGGAAGTAACCCCGCAATCAAAAATCCCCGACGCGGCGACGGTAAAAAAATCTTTAAAGTCGTAAAACCTGTATACCAAGTTTCGTCCCGATCGGTTGTAAAATACGACCTGTAGCGGAGCAGCCACAGACTGACAGACGAAAGATAATTTTGGCAGACTTGGAGCAGAGACGCTTCGCTCGCTCGGTCAGTAATATACTGTTACCATCATGTTCCACTGCGGACCTGCCTCATTGGCAGTCCCCGCAGCAGCAAGTCTGACTGCTGGCTGCAAATGCTCGTCAGCAGCTCGGAGTCGGATATTCCCAATGTCAACCGGCTTGCCTTCTACATGGGACTCGTACATAACCGGCGAGATGTATTATGAGAATTCGTTTAGTGTGCTTTTTTTTGTGGATGGGAAATCATCAAATGATTTCTCCCGCTCCGGGAGAACCCACCAAGGAACACGGGTGCGTGTTAATTCAGTTGCCTATGCCAGGGCCACAGTATCTCTTTCGAACAACCCGCGACAAAAAGAAAATCGGTAGTTGAGAATCGAACTTGTAATCAAAGTCATGCAAGGCAGACGTCGAACCGCCAGGCTCTGTGTATCATTTCGTTTAGTGGGCTTGTAGGTGTTATCAAACGTTATAAATGTGACAAATATCGGGCAGTAAGCAGAGTTGTGAATGTAAATAGTATTGTAGTGAATACGAGAATGTTATCGTTGGCATGTTATTTGACAGTAACGTACGTCAGATCGTCCACAAACATGGCTACTTGGTCATGTTTGTGGACGATCAAGAAATAAAAACGACGCGACCTCGTGGAACAGGCCGTGCTTACAATGACAACACATTAGGCTGTTTGTAAAAGTATATTTTCATTAAAATTTTTTGATACTCTATTTTTTTAAACAAATCACTTACATGACCCATTTTAGGAAGGCAATATAAACAATTATACTAAACGCTTATCTTTATGCTTTTAAGAACTTTAAGATAAAGCTAAATTTTCTTGTTCCGATCGTTTACATTGTGCATCTGCTTGATTCATAAATAAAAAAAAAAATAAAACAATCGGTTCAGAGAATCTGTGCATATAATGAAATAGTAATAAAGTCGAATACTGTACATTGAATTGAACATTTTTGAAAAAAGTAATTGCTACGAGGTGTGGGAACGAGTCTGATGACGAAAATCTAGTTTTTAGATTTTTTTTCTGTTTGTCTGAATGTATGTTCCGGATTGGCGCAAGAACATTTGAACAGATTTGTATGAAATTTTCCACACAGATAGTTTATAACCTGGATTAACATATAGGATACTTTTAATCCCGGTACGTTCCCGTGGGAGAATTTCCTACCTCCACGCGGGCGAAGCCGCGGGCACAAGCTAATGTGAAATATAATAAAGTTGAATACGTAATATGTTGAATTTGAACCATTCTAAATGATTGTTGTTTGTTGCAGGTCCCCGCGTCCGGAGAGTAGCGCACACAGACTGATACGTACGATAAGTAGATAAACGTGTATGTTATGTAGCGTGACATGTGTCCGCTACGTAGCTGACTGTGTATAGTGTGGTGTATACAGTGACACGTCTCGGAGCTTCATGTGATATAATGTTAGTTGTCCCGCAACTACTTACTGACAGTTGTTAGGGCTACCAGTTGCTGTAACAGGAGAAACGCTACCAACAAACATTTGGTTTATTCGTTTAATTTATTCGTTTGTAAATTAATAGATTTTCTGTTTTTAGTCGCACTTCACAAACAAATACAAACAATTTTACAATTGACATCGATGTTATTTATCATTTTGGTAGTGTGGCAACCCTAGTCGGTCTTACAACGTAAACTTTGATTTAGTTATTTTAAATTCCGTATTTGGAGCTATTGTTAATAAACGTTACCTGACTGTTTCCGAAATGTTTTGATGGCAGGTTGGCAGGAACCAAGCACATACCATTTTGATGGCAGGTTGGCAGGAACCAAGCACATACCATTTTGATGGCAGGTTGGCAGGAACCAAGCACATAACATTTTGATAGCAAGTTGGCAGGAACCAAGCACATAACATTTTGATGGCAGGTTGGCAGGAACCAAGCACATAACATTTTGATAGCAGGTTGGCAGGAACCAAGCACATAACATTTTGATGGCAGGTTGGCAGGAACCAAGCCCATAACATTTTGATGGCAGGTTGGCAGGAACCAAGCACATAACATTTTGATGGCAGGTTGGCAGGAACCAAGCACATAACATTTTGATAGCAAGTTGGCAGGAACCAAGCACATACCATTTTGATGGCAGGTTGGCAGGAACCAAGCACATAACATTTTGATGGCAGGTTGGCAGGAACCAAGCACATAACATTTTGATAGCAAGTTGGCAGGAACCAAGCACATAACATTTTGATGGCAGGTTGGCAGGAACCAAGCACATAACATTTTGATAGCAGGTTGGCAGGAACCAAGCACATACCATTTTGATGGCAGGTTGGCAGGAACCAAGCACATACCATTTTGATGGCAGGTTGGCAGGAACCAAGCACATAACATTTTGATAGCAAGTTGGCAGGAACCAAGCACATAACATTTTGATGGCAGGTTGGCAGGAACCAAGCCCATAACATTTTGATGGCAGGTTGGCAGGAACCAAGCCCATAACATTTTGATGGCCGGTTGGCAGGAACCAAGCACATAACATTTTTACAAGAAACGCTCACATTATGTTTAGTGTTAGGTTCAACACTAATTTATTACTTAGCATAATAAGCAATTTGTACATTTACAAACTAATGAAAATTATTTTGTCACAAACATAACGATAAAATACGGCAAATGTCAGTTATATCGAACAGTTGTGTCAACACAGTAATATATTCTTACCGACTTGAACGTATCGGGGACTTCCATGACCTTTCAAAATTATTTAGGGCGAAACTACACATGTCTGTAGCTGGTACAAAACAATGCTAGTAGCTGGCTTGTTATGGCTCACGGCATTCAGCTACTTGCGTAGTATGGCATGCCTGTAGCTGGTACAAAACAATGCTAGTAGCTGGCTTGTTATGGCTCACGGCATTCAGCTACTTGCGTAGTATGGCATGCCTGTAGCTGGTACAAAACAATGCTAGTAGCTGGCTTGTTATGGCTCACGGCATTCAGCTACTTGCGTTGTATGGCATGCCTGTAGCTGGTACAAAACAATGCTAGTAGCTGGCTTGTTATGGCTCACGGCATTCAGCTACTTGCGTTGTATGGCAGGCCTGTAGCTGGTACAAAACAATGCTAGTAGCTGGCTTGTTATGGCTCACGGCATTCAGCTACTTGCGTAGTATGGCATGCCTGTAGCTGGTACAAAACAATGCTAGTAGCTGGCTTGTTATGGCTCACGGCATTCAGCTACTTGCGTAGTATGGCATGCCTGTAGCTGGTACAAAACAATGCTAGTAGCTGGCTTGTTATGGCTCACGGCATTCAGCTACTTGCGTAGTATGGCATGCCTGTAGCTGGTACAAAACAATGCTAGTAGCTGGCTTGTTATGGCTCACGGCATTCAGCTACTTGCGTAGTATGGCATGCCTGTAGCTGGTACAAAACAATGCTAGTAGCTGGCTTGTTATGGCTCACGGCATTCAGCTACTTGCGTAGTATGGCATGCCTGTAGCTGGTACAAAACAATGCTAGTAGCTGGCTTGTTATGGCTCACGGCATTCAGCTACTTGCGTTGTATGGCATGCCTGTAGCTGGTACAAAACAATGCTAGTAGCTGGCTTGTTATGGCTCACGGCATTCAGCTACTTGCGTAGTATGGCATGCCTGTAGCTGGTACAAAACAATGCTAGTAGCTGGCTTGTTATGGCTCACGGCATTCAGCTACTTGCGTAGTATGGCATGCCTGTAGCTGGTACAAAACAATGCTAGTAGCTGGCTTGTTATGGCTCACGGCATTCAGCTACTTGCGTTGTATGGCATGCCTGTAGCTGGTACAAAACAATGCTAGTAGCTGGCTTGTTATGGCTCACGGCATTCAGCTACTTGCGTAGTATGGCATGCCTGTAGCTGGTACAAAACAATGCTAGTAGCTGGCTTGTTATGGCTCACGGCATTCAGCTACTTGCGTAGTATGGCATGCCTGTAGCTGGTACAAAACAATGCTAGTAGCTGGCTTGTTATGGCTCACGGCATTCAGCTACTTGCGTAGTATGGCATGCCTGTAGCTGGTACAAAACAATGCTAGTAGCTGGCTTGTTATGGCTCACGGCATTCAGCTACTTGCGTTGTATGGCATGCCTGTAGCTAGTACAAAACAATGCTAGTAGCTGGCTTGTTATGGCTCACGGCATTCAGCTACTTGCGTAGTATGACATGCCTGTAGCTGGTACAAAACAATGCTAGTAGCTGGCTTGTTATGGCTCACGGCATTCAGCTACTTGCGTAGTATGGCATGCCTGTAGCTGGTACAAAACAATGCTAGTAGCTGGCTTGTTATGGCTCACGGCATTCAGCTACTTGCGTAGTATGACATGCCTGTAGCTGGTACAAAACAATGCTAGTAGCTGGCTTGTTATGGCTCACGGCATTCAGCTACTTGCGTAGTATGACATGCCTGTAGCTGGTACAAAACAATGCTAGTAGCTGGCTTGTTATGGCTCACGGCATTCAGCTACTTGCGTAGTATGACATGCCTGTAGCTGGTACAAAACAATGCTAGTAGCTGGCTTGTTATGGCTCACGGCATTCAGCTACTTGCGTAGTATGACATGCCTGTAGCTGGTACAAAACAATGCTAGTAGCTGGCTTGTTATGGCTCACGGCATTCAGCTACTTGCGTAGTATGACATGCCTGTAGCTGGTACAAAACAATGCTAGTAGCTGGCTTGTTATGGCTCACGGCATTCAGCTACTTGCGTAGTATGACATGCCTGTAGCTGGTACAAAACCGAGAATCGCATACGCAATATTGTAGGGTCCCCTAGGTACACTCATACCTGAAGGAAAACATTTTAGGTACTATGCTTGCTTAGCCAAGTATGAACTGTATCTCACAGGATATCTTTTTAAATTGATTGTTTCTCGCATCAATGTCCTGAAACCTTTACAACAATAACAATGAACGGTGACTGCCTGTAAATAGTAGCGCACAAAATTTTAAATTAATTTGTGTTATAAATATATTATTTTAATAAGTATTAAGTCCAGTCCTCACTAATAATAAGGTGTGTAATTATGTCGTTAAGTCACTTAAATACGTACCTACCGGTGTACCTAGCATTACTTAGATAATAATGTACATTACCTGCTGTTTGATACATCTTACAAGAATTTGTGCTCGTTCGTTTGCTTCAGTAAAAAACGAGTTTAATTTTGCGATACAGTACACCGTAGTGAAGTAAACGGGTGACCCGTTAAAGTAGGCTAGTAATGTTAGTATCGACAAATCTGAAACTATTAAAGGTAGAGTTAGCACTAAGAAACCACGTTGTCGTTTAGAGTGAAGAAAACCCGGTTTTTACGGATCACTCTGTCTAATGGAATGCTAAAATATGATTATATTTCATTTGGGAGTGTTGGATGTATCAAACCCTACTCTTTAAATCAATAATGTAATGGAAATTGACAGTAGTCACCTTCCTATGTACCCCGAGTGGGATTAAATAAATAATAAGTTAAAACCACGCAGCAAATACAAAGAGGAGATGGCCTAAGCAACTGTGCACTGTGATTCTCAACTAGGCCCTGACGTCATCATGTAGGCGTGGCCTTAGTCAGTGTATTGTTGGCGTTCGTCCTGTGCACAACTTTGTAAACGTTCCTATTTTCCAAACATAATTCACCCGATATTAGATGGCGACACTTGGTGCCATGGGAACTAAAAATATTTAAATATAATAACATATTTCAATAATCATATGTACTGAAATTTGTTCAAAATTCATCCCTAAAGACTCTTTAATGGCCAAAATATTATTTTTGTAGTTTTTATATCATTTTGTAAACATTTTCTGAATACGACCCTGTTGCATCCTGTACTTCTACAGGAGGTTCATCTAGTGTGAGATAGTTACGTAACTACAAAGTAAAATTGACAGAACGAGCAAATAGTTTGGCTATTGACCGGTAGATGGAAAATAAAGAAGTGGGCTGGATCTAACACCCCCTCACCCCGCAAATTGTCACGCGTTGTTTCATAGCGAAATCTAATTACAACATCTGTTTGTATTTGCTCCGTGGTTAAAACAAACATAGTATATAGAGACAAGTGCCTCACCATGTGATAATATGTAAATTGTGTAGTTGTGTGTTTGGGACAGCGCCTGTCGCATGGGACGCATCTCTCCTTCACCACAGAACTGTTGTCTGCAGTGAGTAAGCGAAATATTATTGTATTATATAGTATAGTTAAAATATCGCTGCAGACTTGGTCAAAATCATAATCGGAGTAGGGATGTGCGCTAGTTGCGCGCGCTCAAGGCCATTATCGATAACAGATGATGACGATGACTCAGACGAAGAATTTTAATTTTCTATTTTTAGTTTTATATATACGTTCTTTTGTTTATATATTTAATATGCTTTGTAGTAAATTTGGTAATAAAATAAAAAAAAATGTGTATTTATTTCTATCACCCATTTATAAATATATAAAACTATCGATATCACTCATCGACTGCAGTAATGCACAAGACTACGTGTGGGCGTGGCCTGCCCATAAGGCCCGTGAGTGGGAAAGAGAGCGAAACACTCGAATGATTTATGACCGAGTCTGCAGCGAGATTTTAACTATACTATAGTAAGTAACTCATGCAGTTTGATGACATAGCCGCCATTATTGTAATAACATTGAAACGGTATTTTATGATTGTTAGATAAACTGCTACAAAAATCGAATATTGCATTGTAGCAACTCGAGACACACATTTTTTTTTGAGATCCATTTTTCGAGAGTAAGAGAACTTTGCGTAACTAGTGATGAAACAATTAATGGTTTAGTTAGCATCCATTAGCATCATCGTCAAAGTCGCGGGAAACACCTGGATGAGGGGCGCACGGACCGGCAAGTGTGGCAGCGAGTAGGGGAGCTGTACCCCGCAGCGGTGGCTCCGGGCTGACGTGATGCTGATGTGGCAGAGGAGAGATCTTGCCCAAATTGGGTTGTATTGTAAAGTAACTAAAATAAATTAAAAATAATTATAAGATATACGTAAACGCGTCTCCACACAAAACTACTAATTAATAAAATTGCGATTAATTCTAACACACGATGTAATATTTTTGTAAAAACTTCAAAATAAACTAAGTACATTTAATTTAAGTTATTGCTTTTATCCAAGAACACTAATAAAATATTAAATTAACTTTGCGATTTGATTGTAGACTAAACATAACAGCTAAGGCCTCATTTACGGAGACGCGGGGCGTCGTGCGGCGCGGTGCGCGGTGCGTCGTGCGGCGCGGTGCGCGGTGCGTCGTGCGGCGCGGTGCGCGGGGCGGCCCGCACTAAATTCAAACATAGGGTGTTCTATGAGAGCGTTTACGGAGAAGCGTTTAAGATTTCTTACACTTGACGTTCCGCAGCCCGCACCGCGCTCCGCGACGCGATGATGCCCGCTGATGTCGCGACCTGCATACAACTACTTACGACAGATGTCGCGACCTGCAGACAACTACTTACGACAGATGTCGCGACCTGCATACAACTACTTACGACAGATGCTACATATGTCGCGACCTGCATACAACTACTTACGACAGATATCACTACCTGCACACAACGCCACAAGGATCTTTTAGCACGTGTCCAAAATCGGAACTAACGCCGCCATCTTGTTTTTTCAATTCACTAAAAACATTTCACAATTAATGTTTACCGATAATGACATTAAGCTACAAAAGATCCATGTACCACTGTACTTAATAGTTTTGTCGTCTGTACCCAGTTACTTGTTTGAGTTATGGCAAATACTTGAATCTTGTTGAACTAAACTGGTTATCATTTAATACCTAATTAAGTTCGTCAGTGAATAGAAGTGAATGGAAATATTTGTCGAACACAATAATGTAATAAATAGCGATTCCACGGTGTTGCAATGTTGATAGTACTATTGTATGATTTGGAACTGTTTGTTATAGCAAAGAGAACAATAATAACGAGTGACACGTTTCCTACTGATAACACGGACTTATTAACTAATGGGATTTTCATTTAACACCCTCCGTTGATTAGAAGATCTAATCGTGATAGCGTTATGGACTGGATTTTGTGTTCTGTGCACTGGGAAATAGGGTCAGAATGGTATAAGTAATCTGTCATGTAGGTACCTAATTGTCAGTGAGTGTAGGTAAGAGTTGATACAGTTTTGATATCGCCATTTTGGATGACTTCTCGTAGGACTTTCAAACATCCTGTTTTTGCTGTTTACTTTCGACAACATGAACGTAAACTGAGCACTAGTTACCCGACTACTGCGAAGCAAAAAGAAGGGTTATGATTTACCAATCTAATCATATCTAATATTATAAATGCGTAAGTGAGTTTGGTTTGTTTGTAACGCTTTCACGCTAAAACGGCTGAACGGCTTTGGATAAAATTTGGCACACAGGTAGAGCATGACCTGGAAAATAGGCTACTTTTTATCGACCTACCACGCGGGCTAAGGCGCGGGCGGAAGCTAGTGAAAACAAGAAGAAGAGAAGAAGAAGAAGTGATAAGAGGAAGTTTACATTGCCGCGGAACGGAATGGATGCGATTTTTTTTGTACAAAGCATAATGAACACATACCCTCACACATTAACATAGGTACACAGTACAGAGGCCGTGAAAAAAGATCATGCTTCCATAATGGATCCTTTGAGAAAATAGGATGGTGCTATAGGTCGTACATAGCTCCGTCTTTCTCTCACACACTGGAACCGTTCAACTTCTGCCCTGATAGAAGAGCTCATAGTAAGCCCACTGTACAGTTAATTTTGCTATTTAAATTATCGTTACCTACAAAAACTCGCTTCCATTCCCATTCCGTGGCAATGTAAATTGAGTCTAAAGGAACGGTAGAGGCTGATAGTGTCGACTTTTAACATGTTTCTTTGAATCCATCGCGGTTGTAAATACTATGGTACATAAACCATTGACGTTAGGTCAGGTGACGGAACTAAGGCCGAGGGTCAGGCCCACAGAACTGATAGAGGTTCTGTGGTCAGGCCCTCGGCCTTAGTACCGTCATGCCGTGTCTATATGCCCTTTTCCAGAAGTACCTAACTATCTCGTGAAAATGTTAACAAATGAAGTTCCTCCTAAAACATAAATTTTAGTCGATGACCTAATTGAAGAAAAAGTGATGAGATATAACTTTGAACCCTTCTAAATACAGGTGAACGTGTTGCGAATGCCTTTTAGTGAGTGATGCGCAAGAGTTTAACCTGAACAGGGTTTGTTTACACCTTCATCAGAATATTCTTTTGAAACAGACATTAGATAAGTTGTGTGTTTGTGCCTATATCAGTAGTACTGATTAGTGGTATTAATCAGATTAATTATCTGACTGGCACGTAACTGATAGCCGATCGATATAAATACTAGGTATGCTGGATAAGATGGTTAAATGGGTACTAAATCAATTATTCCATCTTAGAAAAAAACCGGTCAAGAGCGAGTCGGACTCGCGCACCGAGGGTTCCGTACCATCATTTAGGTATATTTAATTTTTGTTGATGATTTCTGAAAAAGTGTGCTATTTAGAGCCATCGTTTTATTTTTCCTGTAATCTTTACATAAACTCCTATCATATAAAAATTTCAGATTTTTATCTATGTAAACTTCGGAGATAAGTTTGCATAGAGAAAATTGATGAAAAATGTTTAAAAAAATACCGTTCCCCCCGAACGGTATTTTTTTAAACATTTTTCATGAAAAGTCGAAAACTATGCGGCCTAAAAAAAGAACAAAAAATTGTTTGAGAATGTGCATATAGCGCTCTTTCATATGATACTCCACATGCCCTAGTAACCCCACTTCGAATGTTTAAGACCCCCTTTCAGTCTCTGTTGCAAAAAAAAACATACCTATACATTTTTATTTCTTTCTTATTTGCAAAATAGTTGGGCAAACGTCATCTAAAACTGTTCAACAAGTTGATAGCATCAGTAGTTCTTGAGATATCCAGCTGTGACATACAGACAGACAGACAGACTAAGTAGCACCATAAGGGTTCCTTTTTACCATTTTGGTACGGAACCCTAAAAATATACTGTCCGGAGAAAACAAAAAATAATAGCTATACCCAAACCTGGGGGAAAATCACACATGATGACCATGAAATTTCCGCCCTATATCCTTCCTTTGCCACACCTACAAACTGTTCGAAAGACTACTGTTAGCTCGTCTCGCCAACCTTGTAGACCTAAACTAATACCAGTGCAAGCTGGTTTACAACTAATCCAGGTCCTATTGCAACCAGGTCCTCTACCTCGCGCTACACATTGAGGATGGGTTTGAAGTAAGAACAATAACGGGTGCAGTATTTGTGGACTTGTCGGCAGTCTCCGACACCGTTAATATTTAGCGCTTGCTATGGAAAGTTTGCAACCTGACAAATGATTCTAGCCTTCCGAATTCTTCGAGAACTGCTAAGTAATCGACGATTCCAAGTGAATCTCCTTGAAGTTAAAAGTAGGTAGAGAGCCCAAAAGAATGGCTTGCCTCAGGGAAGTGAACTGGCTCCACTACTGTTCAATATATCGTCGCTAATCTAACTAACTGACGTATCTGACATTTTGGACTAAGCCGACCTAACTATAGTAGTAGTAATAAATAGTAATAGTAATTTGATACATTTAGTATTTATTATTAAAACAATATTAACACGATAACAATAGTAGTAATCTAGTAATCTAGATACATATAATAAAACAGTAACGAAAGAAAAACTGTACATTGAGAATTTTCCAGAAAAAATAAGTGGCTTTTGTTAGAAAAACGTAACTGATGACAAAAAGTGACTTTTTAGAATTTTTGTCTGTTTGTCTGTGTGTATGGTACGGCTTCACGCCAAAACTACTGGATAGATTGAATTGAAATTCAACAAAAATGTTCTTTGTAAACCAAGGAAGGCTTTAGGCTACATATTATCACGCCGTATGTTATGGGAGGTAAGCAATATTGATTTTAAAAGGTTTTTGTTCGTAATTGAATGCAGAAAATGACATGTTATTTAGTTAATCAAAATTTAACTCTGGGAATATAATAATCACGCTATTTTTATAAAGGAGCGGGGCAGTAATATTATAAATTGCAAGGGAACAGCTATTCAACAATATGTCAACGGGGAATTCAGCGGTAAGGTCAGGCGCAGACCGTTTACCGCACTACATGGTGCGAGTTCAAATCCCATAATATTGTTTTAAAAAATCGTAAAATTCTTTTTTTTGGTTTTTGTAATATGATATAATACGAGTACCTAATCATAACAACTTTAAAAATCAATCTGGGTTTCACTTTGTATTTATTGTACGCAGAGCGAGCTTCGAGTTTAACCACTGTATCCGATAGATGGCGTTCAGCAAATGTCGTCTTTTTCTGAATGGTTTTTCGCAGAAGAGTGACACTCTTTCGGTCTTATAGAATTAAATTAAATATTTTACAATAATCTTAGTGAAAATTGAAAATAGTTTCGTTTTCGGGTAGATCATGCATTGCTATTCTGGTCTCTGGACAGGTCCGGGTCCGGGCCCAGGGGTCGCGAGCGCCGCCGGGGTCGCGGGTTATATACCACAGGAGATACCGTGGCCCTGGCACAGGCAACTGAAGGAACACGGGGGTGGGTTTTAGTCAGTAAAAGTCTGACATGCCCTCCCGTTCCGCCCAGAGTGGGAGAAGTCATTTGATGATTTCCCATCCACAAAAAAAAAGTCTCAGGGGTCTAGGAATATTTGGTTCTGAATTTCTCTCTACAGGTCGAGACAAGATTGTTTGAAGCAAACCGACTTCAAAAAAGAAGAAGTTTTCAATGCGTCTGTTTTTGGTACATAAACGGCACATAGGAAGGGAACTCTTATCATTTCGTCCTATCCGTCTGTCCGTTCGTATGTCACACCTTTACTATGGTGAAGATCTGACACTTGAACTCATCAATAATGTACAGTAGGTAAACGTACTGTGATTTAGTTATTGTACAAAATCAAAGAAAATTACTGGTTAGGTAGTTACTATCCGTGGTAAAGTAATTATGTACTTCGAAAATAAGAAGGTAAATACCTACTTAACCCATGGAACTCCAGTAGTACATTATTGTGAACGGGTAACCGAACGGAAGATGAAACAGCACGGAACTCCTCAATGACGCGCAGTATCTATACCTACCTACATATTTGCCTGGGCCGCACACATCGCGATGACATTCGGGCGATAAACTTCGTCTTCGGTCTACAGCGAAGCTGCGCGGCCACATAGTGCGTGTTGTCAAGTTTATCGCGAAGTACGAGCGATGTACAAACGAATAAAACAAAATGGACGCCGCAGTTGCTCTGTATTTTATGGCAGCAAATAATTATTTTTTACATTTATGTCATGTAAAAAACAAATTAAAAGCAAGAAAAGGAGGAAGTGGATGATAACTTTTCACAAATTAAGAACTATATTAGCTATATTATGCACTGTAGTTTAACTTAACACTTCCACTACGCACGAAGGGTGGGGGCCGACTGAAGTGTGGCCGCGCAAGCGAAGTTCATCGCGATAAAACGCTTTGATCTGCGAGAGTTTACCGACAGCGGAGCGAAGTCGTTGCGACTACGCACGAAGCTCCGAAGTATACGCGAATACTTGGCTACATACATCGCGATTACGCGAATCTTCGGGTTATCGCGATGTGTGCGGCCTAGGCAATTGTGACATGGGTTATCGCGCGGGATGTGAAAAAAAATTGCTGAGTATCAATTTAGAGAAGTAGGTACTTACGCGAATTAGTGTGAGGTAGGTAGGTGTAATACGCGCCACGAAAGATGAGACTTGACGAACGGTGGCGGCGTACCGCGCCTCTCGCGCTGCGCGATGAGGCGACGACGCCCGATCCCTTCCCGTCTCTACCTCATACCGCTAAAGAGACCTATAAGTCGTCTACTGCGCAAGTCAAAAATTAACCAAATTCCCAATTGCTGTGTTGCTTTGACTTAAGCAAAGCACCCAAAATGGTGTGTTGCTTAAGTCAAAGTTACAGAATTGGGCAGCACGTGGTGTGTCAAGTCTCTTAGTGGCACGTATTCTACCCAAAATAATTATTAGTATTTATTATAGACCGTTAAAGTTTCGGTAATTCGCACGGACGTAAAAATATCGCGGCGGGATTTTATCGCGCACTGGATTTTGAACTCTCGGTGTTGAGCCGAGCTTCGAGAATCCAACCTAATAACAACAGGGTGAATCCTAGCGCGTCGAAAAAAACATTGTTGGATTTTCAACTCTTGATTAATGCGCAAGTTCCTTGATATTTATTTATTTTCAAAATTCGAAGTGACACTTCGTCGCTTTGTCATTATAAACCGCAGTGACTGCATTCGAAAGGGCTGTGGTAGAGAACCCCAGGAATGAAGAATCTTCCGATCTTGCCTGATGGGAAGCACTACGTCCCACCAGGCAACATCGGAAGATTCTTCATTTTCATTGGAGGGGTTATAATAGGTTACCTACACCTTATCTAAGCGATATATTATTGTTTTCCGACATGCACGTGAACGAAGTCGCGGGCACAGCTAGTACCAATATAAAGCAGAACTACACGCGTGCTCAATTTTGTATCAGCAGAATTTTTAAAGAGCAAGCTACCCTCAATCATAGGTAACCCTCAACTGCAAATAACTTGCCCTGTAAAATATGCTTCGAATCAGTTACGTCACTTAGTTAGATTAGCGACGATATAAAGCGTTAAAAAATTAACTCTTAAAACCTTTAAGGACTGCTTTAAACTACGATTTCGATGAAACTTCCAGTACAGGGGTTTACGGGGGCGAAAAATCGATCTAGCTAGGTCTCATATCTGGGAAAATATTAAAATTAGTTTTCTCTATTTTCACCCGAGCAGAGAGCTCGGTCGACCGTACTACATTAAATCATTTGTGAAGACGATGCTAGAATAAAAAATACTGTAAGTACCTACCACAACGGGTAAACAGAATTAAAATGAAGTAATGACAGATTAATTAATTTGATAGATACTTATAAAGGGTGTTAGGTTAAACGAGGGACATACTTTAACGGAGTGTAGTACTCATCATTATGAACAACTTTTACTATGGGACCAAACCTGTAATCGCAAAAAAAAAATCAGCTGTTCAGTACATTTTGACGAATTATGCGAACATAAATGTACTGAACAGCTGATTTTTTTTCGCGTTGCTTGGCTTGGGACTAGATGGCGTTGTGTGAAATGTAAAAGGATATTATTATTATTATTATGTATATATTGTAGCGACGGGCAGTAACATACCTATCTCTATGTAATACCTACCTATAATACATAGGCTTATAGAAGTTTAGAATGTACGCACGGCTACAGATCACGCTATACATTTCCAGTATAAGCTCATCTGGCATTGTATAGGATTTCTAGACAATGATAGGTCAGTGTAAACTGGAAATGTATAGCTTGGTGTGTAGCCATGTGCACTTAGGAAGAATTTAGAGTTAGTTTAAGATCACGCTAGCTAATGACTGATTTATCTGAAACTTTTGCATGCGGCTTCGCCCGCGTGGATGTCGGAAAATATCCCACGGGAACGTACTACTCACCGGAATTAAAAGTAGGTAAGTACCCTATTTGTTAATCCAGGTTAAGTATAGGTAAACTATCTGTTTACCAAATTTTATCCAAATCCGTTCAGCTGAATTTGCGCCAATCCGGATTATACCTACATCCAGCCAAATGGACAAAAAACATTTTTTTCGTGTCGATAGTAAGTAGGTACCTACTCTTCTTCGATGTCTTCATCACTGGTATTCAAAAAACAAAAATTCAAAAAACTGTAAGTACTTAGGTTCCTACTTATTGAAAGTAGTTTCTAGAATTTTTGAAAAAATATTCAATGCGCCTACGGTTTTCACTTCGTTACAATCGTTACTATTTTATTTAAGTATGTAGGTATAGATATACTTAGCTTGCATTATTAAGATAAGTATACAAAACATAATTATCGAGCTACCCAAAAGATAAATGTTAGAATCTAGCGTGCCCAAATCTAGCGTGCCCAAATCCCTACAGTTAGGTACTGCAATTAATGAGCAATATGTATCAGTAATTAGACGCTCGCCTGAACCGTGTCCAACTGTCCGCATCATTATATCATTATATTTTATTATATTCGCGAGTATAATTAATTGGGCGATAGCAGCAGATCGCATCTCAATAACAACATTACTCTTATCATCAGTAACAACATTACTCTTATCATCAGTAACTTCGGCCCGAGTTGTTATAAGTAGCCAGCGCAGCTTCTGGCCGCGACTTGCTCCGCGTGTTTATTTGTTCCCCCACCCCGTCACATTGCATTGTCTGCCCGCGCTAATATTTAATTTTTGCTTAGCGTTCTTTCTGACTTTGTAGGCTTCCGTAACCGAGCGCGGAGCGGGTCCAAACGAATCCCTATTGCTGTCACTCACGTGTCCGTGTGTCCGTCTGCCCGTCCTCTGCTCTTTCACACAGGTTTTACAGCCAAACGGTTGGAACTACACTCTTCAAATTATGGAGTATAAGCATCTGGTTCACCCAAAGCCATACAAATTGTCAAAAAATATTTTTAAGGCGGGCTCCCATGTAGTACAGCTAAAGGGGGGAGCGAAAGAAAAATGTTGACCCACCCCACCGAGTGGAGTACATTATCGTTGTTTAGAACTCGTTGAGCAGATAAATCTGGATTTTTTATTTTAAAAAATATTGGAAAACAATGGAAAATGCGACCAAAGTCAGCTTTTTTTTTTACAAAATTTTGTTCCGAAGAATTTTTAACTTCTCATTAACCTATAAACTTATAGTTTGGTGATAATGTTTATTATTACTAACAAATACCAATACTTACATTGTTAAATCAGATTTGGTACGGAACCCGGAAGTCCGACACACACTTGACCGGTTTCTTTTCTTTTGGTCCTAGTGACTCTTATTAGCGTGATGTTAAATAGCCAAAAACAAACTCTTCAGCTAAGTTTATTAAAAATGTACAGTTAGATTTGTACCATATAAATATACACGGCACGCATTTATATATACCTGTGCACGGTTACACTTCGAACAGTTAAGGATTCTTCTCAACAGCAGTTACTTTTGCGAATACGCACATGGATATATTATTGATACCTTCGTAAAAAAAGAAAAACATACGTGTCCAATATGCCGCATTACAAACTCCCTATATTGCCTAATAGTTAGTTGTCCAGCCCTATGTGTGAAAGTAAGGGAAAGGTTAATGTATAGTAGGTACACACGGCTACACATCAAGCTATACATTTCCAGTTTACACTGACCTCTCATTGTAAGGAAATCTTATAAAATGCGAGATCGGCTAATACTGGAAATGTATAGCTTGATCAGTAGTCGTGTGTACCTATTATAGGTATCGAGATAGGTCCTACTACACATTGGCCTTTCGGACTGAAGCCTGATAATGTAGATTGTAGACGATGAACCTGTGAACTCGAGGCTGCAGCCGGCGGAGTGTGGCCCTCAGCCGCGCCAGGGCAACTCTCACTTGTTGCGAACATGCGTGCTGAGTGTTGAAGATAACGTTGTGTTAGGTGCTTGGTCTTACCAAATAGATAGGTCTACTACCTGCTAGATATCTATACATTATCTAGCAGTTATTCACTTATTAGGGTTCCGTACCAAAATGGTAAAAAGGAACCCTTATAGTGCGACTCAGTCTGTCTGTCACAGCTGGATATTTCAAGAACTACTATTGCTATCAACAGACTAGAAAGGATCAGTTTTAGACGACGTTTACCCAACCCAAATAAGAAAGAAATAAAAATATATGTTTTTTTCGCAACAGGTACCTACTGAAAGGGGGTCTTAAAAATTAAAAGTACTACTACTAGGGCATGTGGGGAACACGAAACAATGGATAAACAATGTGGGATACGAAAGAGCGCTATTTGCACATTCTTAAACATTTTTTTATTTTTTTTAGGCAGCATTGTTTTCGACTTCTGATGAAAAATGTAAAAAAAATACCACCCAGCCCCAGCCCCCCTTTTCTTCGAGGTTTGCAAAGAGAAAAATCAGAAATTATTCTATGTGATAGAAATGTATGAGATTACAGGAAAAATAAAACGATGTCTCTAAATAGCACAGTTTTCCAGAAATCATAAAAAAAAACCGGCCAAGTGCGTGTCGAACCACGCACAATGAAGGGTTCCGTAGTTGAAAAGAATTTATCCCAAAACAAAAACAACCTTATGATTGGATCCCAAAAATTTTTTTTTTTATGTCATAAATTGACAAATTCACAATTTTCGGACTTTTTCCTTTACTTGTGCTGGAAGACCTTGCTTCTTACCAAATTTCATTATTCTAGGTCAACGGGAAGTACCCTATACCTAGGTTTTGATTTACTTGCAAGTATCAAAATATGTCGCATAAATGGCCGTATGTTTTTATTGCATTTACTTAGAAGCTTGGGTTTTCTACGACATCAATACACCATAGACTTACGTATTTGATATTAATTTCAACTTGATACTTACACGCGTTCCTGAGAAAAAGGGTCTTGACAGACTGACAGACAGACAGACAGTTTTTAGGGTTCCGTACCAACGGAACCCTAAAATCGGAACGGAACCTTCGGTGCGCGAGTCCGACTCGCACTTGACCGGTTTTTTCCTTTTGAGGTACCTACCCTACGAAATACTACGGAATAAGTAGAAGACTACATATACATACCTATATCTTGGTCAAGCCATCTCTACCAAAGACCATATTAGTCAGGAAATAATTATGAAGATTGCAATTGGTTGGAAAAAATACTCCCTTAAGGAGATAATGAAGTCTAAAGACTAGGCATGACATTAAAAAGGAACCCTTTTAATTTTTAATTCATGTATACTCCCATGTTATTATATCTTATAGGTGTGACACATATCCACTCACCAAATCGCTCAGAGAGAAGCTTGCCAAGTGTCCAAGAGCAATGGAGATAAGCATGACAGGCTAGGCGACAGGATAGAATAAGAAACAGATCTCCGGTCAGAAACAAAACTAACCGACATTCTAACAAAAATATACCAATAAAGGTAGAGGTGGACATGCCACATGATGCGAGACACTAAAGGAAAGTGGAGCAGAGAGTGACGGAGTGGTATCCAAGGAATGGCAACAGAAATTGTGGAAGACAGCTTACCCGATGGGAGGAAGAAATAAAGCTGACAGCTGGAGGAGGGTACCTCGTGTCAGACGACGAGGCACACCGAAATTATAGACATTTTGTGATTTTTGTAAAATACTATTGTACATTTTGCCGTCTTATGTTTTCGGAATAAAAGGCTTTTTATTTATTTATTTATTAGACATTCTGTTGTCAGCCCTGCTGATCGCAAGCGCGTCTGCTGAACGTTGCCAGCCCTGCTGATCGCAAGCGCAACTGCTGAACGTTGCTAGCCCTGTTGATCGCAAGCGCAACTGCTGAACGTTGCTAGCCCTGTTGATCGCAAGCGCAACTGCTGAACGTTGCTAGCCCTGCTGATCGCAAGCGCAACTGCTGAACGTTGCTAGCCCTGTTGATCGCAAGCGCAACTGCTGAACGTTGCTAGCCCTGTTGATCGCAAGCGCAACTGCTGAACGTTGCTAGCCCTGTTGATCGCAAGCGTAACTGCTGAACGTTGTTAGCCCTGTTGATCGCAAGCGCAACTGCTGAACGTTGCTAGCCCTGTTGATCGCAAGCGCAACTGCTGAACGTTGCTAGCCCTGTTGATCGCAAGCGCAACTGCTGAACGTTGCTAGCCCTGCTGATCGCAAGCGCAACTGCTGAACGTTGCTAGCCCTGTTGATCGCAAGCGCAACTGCTGAACGTTGCTAGCCCTGTTGATCGCAAGCGCAACTGCTGAACGTTGCTAGCCCTGTTGATCGCAAGCGCAACTGCTGAACGTTGCTAGCCCTGTTAATCGCAAGCGCAACTGCTGAACGTTGCTAGCCCTGTTGATCGCAAGCGCAACTGCTGAACGTTGCTAGCCCTGTTAATCGCAAGCGCAACTGCTGAACGTTGCTAGCCCTGTTGATCGCAAGCGCAACTGCTGAACGTTGCTAGCCCTGTTAATCGCAAGCGCAACTGCTGAACGTTGCTAGCCCTGTTGATCGCAAGCGCAACTGCTGAACGTTGGCTCATGGGTTTGATTCCTATTTTGAGCAAAGTGTAAATTAAATTTCAGGAATTTCTCAGTAGTAGCTTGGCAGCAGCCAGCCTGGCAGCCACAGAGTACCGCACACTATACCTAGCAGCAGCGGTCGGCAGGTTACTGGCGTTAGCATACCAGGGCCCCAAGTCTGCTATTTTTTACATTCCAACACGATCCCATTGTCACTGCATTGTCATTTTGCTAAAAGTTCGTAATCTGCTAAATTCATAATTTCATACAATGGAGTGTCAGTGGTTGACCATTGGAAAGTCATAATGACGCCATTATGACGCCATTATATTAGTGAATTACCAAACTTGTCAAAATCAACAATTATGAAATCAATGATAGACCATTCTGACACTATTGTAATAGCAGACTTGAGGCCCTGTAGCGGTGCTTGCTCTGCCCACCATCAGTCAAGTTCAGTACTTAACTCAGTCGTTCATAAACAGTGAAGTCAGGTTTCCACATTAGGAGATAAAGTGCGCATTACCTTAAAAGTTGTTTGTATTACTTACTCAACTTGTTGCATCAATGGCACCCACATGGCACCTGTATAAAGAACTGACCGTAAGCATCAACTGCGGAGCTTGGGGAGCCGGTCGTTCAGGTTGTGGCGCCTGTTACCCGGCCGCGGAGGAAGGACCGCGCTTCACGAAATGTTATGAGGAGTGAGGGGGCTTCTTTATTTGGTTGCGTGTTGCTGACCAGTGTTGTTGACGAGAGGCGGCAGGGCTGGCTGATAGGCGGCAGTGTGCGAGCGAGCGCGGCCTGAGGCACCCGTCTGTTTGTCGCCATAGCGGCAGTAGCCCCGTGATCGTTGACGAAGCTGCACGCTCCGCGACATCGTATTTTTCTACAATAATATCAGCCGACCTTGGCGCTATTTTGACGCCGGTGTTCGCACGTCCACTATCCGGACCCACATGTGAGTATCTCTCGATTTACTACAAAACACCTACATGCGCCCAATTTCAGGATACACTCCTTATGATAACACTAACATTCTGAAAACAGGATACCTACCAAATCAATCAATCAATCTATTTGGATGTGAACACAATTGCATTTCAAAACATAGAAATAAGATGGAAAGAAAACATAAACTGAAAAATATTTTTTTTCTTAACGGTGGACTTTATGAAAAGAAAATTTTCAGGAATTTATTTCATAGAACCGCGAAGTTATTGAAAGATTTCATAAAACTTTTAGTCAGATTAACCACAGTATTGTGGCTATACCTACCAAAACAACGCGATTAATCTGTGGTTTATGTAAATATGTTTCCTACTATTAAAATAATGTTTTGACAAAATCTACTTTTGCATACTTGTCGTCCGCTATTAGCATTTAATTAATATTCATCGATGCGCGAATCAGTGTTGCCTACCGAAGCACTTCTATTAGTAAAGTACTTAATTAATATTGATGAGACAATTACTTCGAGCGAACAACCAACTATTTACAAAAATGTGCTGACTGACGCGCCTCCAACTATTATTTTTCGTTGAAATACGCAATAAGTATAGATAAATGTTATCTACGTATGATGCTGACGGACGTCTCAATCAGAGTTAAAACGTGCGGGCCCCATGTGACCCCCCGGCGACCCCGCCGTGACCCCTCCGCGACCTCGCCGGAGAAAGAACCCGCGACTCGTCAACAGATAGTGTTATCTAAACCAAAACACTGAAGTCCGCTGAAAACATCTCGAAACACAAACATACACACAGTAATTTCATTACCACAGAAATAATTAGGTACTTATGCTCGTGACGCAGAATCAACTGCCTTCTGAACCACAGATATGGGTAACATGTACGGTATACCATCTGCAGACATCAGACATCTACAGTCACCTCTTCAGATGTGCTCCTGCCTACACGTCCGAAACTTACCCTATTTTCAGCATCCCTGTCAAAATGCTACCCGTTTCGTATGATGTAGGCATTCTTAAACTATCTCCGTTCAGATTTCCTCGGTTTTCACAAATGTTTTCATCAACGACATTAAAACACAGCGTTGAGCGTTGTGCGCTCTACAATAAAGTTTATCTGAAGGAATTCGCGCGATAGCTCGCCGCTCGCGCACACTAGCTAAGCTGATTGCGTAAACGTAAATAGATACAAAAGTATTGAACGGCCGCGACGCGCCGACGACGTCTCGCGGACCGCTTTGTTTACCCAAATCATTCATACTTGCACTTGAACTCTACGATAATGGCTTCTGATTTAGCGAACGCGAACATCTGAACTTTCCGTACAGAGAATACATATTACGTCTTTGGTGAATCTCTTGACTTCAGCAGTGTATTCTTCTCCCGTATATTATCTGTGTAGATCTATTTTCGGCAATCGACATCTATTTTATTTGTGTTTTACAATGGCCGCTGGAAAAGCTTGCGTCTCATGGTTACTTTTACTGATCACTGACGTTCGCTATAACATAGATTCTGCTTGTTACCGTTTTGATTATGTTTCTGATGATTTGCTACTTTTTGTTACACTTGTCGCTCGGACTTCTGCAAGTCTCTATCCTATGGCCGATGGTGCGGGTCGAGCTAATCCAGCCTCATTCATTAGTTATAATTTTGAACTGCATCTTAAAAGGTTCACAGCCTCCACAAAGCCGGTATAGGGTCTTTGTCGTTATCCGCGACTGCTAAACAAATGTCTGGAATTGAATGATAGGTACCGTAATAGAGTTGTAGTGGTAGGGTAATAGAGTTTATTGCATATAATATAATTCTCGTTACAGTGGGGAGGCGGGATTGAGGAACAAGTTATAAATAACCGGAGGCGATCGTAACTGCAGCTCCAATAGGCATCTGTTCGGAGTCGGATGGGTCGCGTCCTGCACTAAATATTCATTGAAGACGCGACGCCGACAGATGAGGACACAGGTCACAGCACGTGGACGGATTGTTGCGAACATTAGCAGCTCGCACGTCATCGGCACGTCTCAGGGGACCGAGCCACGAACAGATTGGGGTTCCTTTAGGAAACTAAGAATAAAATGTAGAAGGAGAACAGATGGTAACTACCTAGTTATGATGGCTACAAAGGGATGACTACTGAGATGACAACTAGCGGACAGCTAGCTATTATAAAAAAAAAAAAACATATTTCTAGCTTGACATGGGGGTCGCATACTCGCATCTCGCATCTCGGACTTCATTTACCGTTGTACATACAATCACACTTCTATACCAATGAACAATGAACCGGTGACAATCACAGTATGCGCGGTAATGATGAGGATGTAGGTAACAGCGTTCACTTACAGCAAGCGGAACTAAACGATCACTACTCCGGCGCTACCATAACATAACATCGAACTACCGTGACGTGAGGCTGCCTTGAGGTTCCAACAAATGTTTGTTTTACTGTGTGCAGATACGCCGCGCGGGTTGTTAGTTACAGTAAAGTAATAATCACTGAGGTTTACTTTAGATAACCACAACAATCCGTCACAACGTGAGATACGTGGGGCATAGGTACTGAAACTTTCTGGAACTGGCCACTTACAATAAAAAAATAAATAAAAAAGCAATTACGGAATTCGAAAATGGAACTCTCTGAACTTGACTTTTTAATTTGCGAGACTGCATTTTTTATTGTGTCGGAAAATTGTATGTCGCTATTACAATGAATATAACTCGTGAAAATTATCGCTCAATGATTTTTTACGATTTTTACGACCAGAGACTTCGATTGGCATTTGATGATGAAGCCCCTAGTCGCAGCTCGGTGTATTCGTGGTTCGGAGAATTTAGACGTGGACATGATCATCTCCGATACGTGGACATGATCATCTCCGTACGATGTACGTGAAGGTCGGCTGGCGACGGCGGCGGTGGTTACAGAATATCATACATACATATTGATTGATACCGTACGACAACTGATTGAAACTGACAAAAAATTACTTGTCAGCAAATTCGTACTGTATTAGGCATTGGAAAGGGCCAAGTGCAAAGCAATTTGCATGTGCATCTGAAGGTTCAGAAGTTTAGTGGTTTAAAGCTCTGATCGCAAACATAATATTTCGAACTAGTCTGGTTTATTTATCTATCATCTGTGCTCTTCGATAAACAGAAAGTTCCTACTTCCGCAGCAACATTACGCAATTTTTCGTGGGATTGTTTACACAGCTAATTAATTGTGTTAATTTTTATAGCTGTACCTACTAGCGGCACGGGGGGCGTGACGATATCTCTTCAGACTCATCCGTCTTTTTTGATTCATTTTAAATTGAAAGTAGGAATGTAGGCCCCTGACTCTCTGCATACCGAATAAATCACCAACATAATTATGCTAGTTGCGTTGGATTCAAATTCGAATCCAGAGTCGATTTCTAGAGAGTAGAGACCAGTATTTTGGCAGTGGTTAAAATTGATCTTCCACTGTACCATCAAGGGTACAACCAAGGGTACACAGGAAAATAAGCGGTAACGCCGCGTTTTTATTTGCAAACTTAGGAACATAGATTGATAAGGGACACCAAGGAGTATAGTATCTATTCGTGGTCAATACAAACTAAGGCGTTTTATAAAGTCGCCACATGCAGCTCATACGTATTTATTATATCTTTGTTGTTTAAAATAAATATTATGATTATGATAAATTGATGACACTTGAACAAAAAGTACAATTAATGTAATTGTGCAACATCATGGTTGTAGTTGTAGCAATCAATAATAAAAACAAATCAGTTCCTCAAATCAATACAACTCAGTCCAATGTGGCTAGTTAGTAATTAGCTAAGTAAACAGCGTTGAGAGGCTGGTGCGTCAGCTGTCGCCTGTTACTTATATTTCTCGCCTGGTAGATTGCTCGGCTGGTAGATTGCTCGCCTGGTAGATTGCTCGTCTGGTAGATTGCTCGTCTGGTAGATTGCTCGCCTGGTAGATTGCTCACCTGGCAGATTGCTCGCCTGGTAGATTGCTCGCCTGGTAGATTGCTCGCCTGGCAGATTGCTCGCCTGGTAGATTGCTCGCCTGGTAGATTGCTCGCCTGGCAGATTGCTCGCCTGGTAGATTGCTCGCCTGGTAGATTGCTCGCCTGGTAGATTGCTCGCCTGGTAGATTGCTCGCCTGGTAGATTGCTCGCCTGGTAGATTGCTCGCCTGGTAGATTGCTCGCCTGCTCGATGCTCGCCTGCAGCAATCATCGTCCACTTGGCTAATTAGAGGCCCACTTGCTATACTCGCTTCATTATTTACTTATTGCTACATGCTACATTCTACTCTACTAATACTTATACAGGATATTTTTTTAAGCAGTGCGCAAATTTTCACAGCGTGTTCTACCCATGAATATGAACAACTTTCACTATAGAACTAACTCTGAATTGCCAAAAAAATAATCAGCTGTTCAGTACATTTATCTACACCAAACTCGTCAAAATGTAGGTATCAGCTGATTTTGTTTTCGCGATTTCAGGTTTGGTCCCATATTAAAAGATGTTCATATTTATGAAATGAAATGAAATTTATTTATTTGCCAGAATATAGGTGCATAATAATATGGTAGAATAATTTCAGTGTCTCTATATTCGACTTATCAGTCGTGCAAATATTTGTAGTACATACATGCATAATAATGAAAAATAAAAAAAATATGCGCACTGCTTAAAAAAATATTCTATATACATAGCTGCTGGTGCCTGGCTCGGTCTACTATTTGATTCCAACCTTATTAGTTTCAAACTGTTTCTGTAAGTTAGGTAGGTAGGTACTACTTTTAAAAATTGAATTTGTTAATAATTGTTATCTAACGTAAAATAATGTGCCCAAATATTTGGTTTCTAATGTTAACTATTATCTAATTCCCGTTATCATTGATAAATGAATGCCGGGAGATTAGGTTTTCATTTGCTATTACTTAGTACTATGCAAACACTCACTAGTTCATAATAATTACCAGCATTCAAACCATCAATCTCATCGTAAGATCTACTACAACTGATTGATCTCGGCTTGTAATCAAGAGGCCTGTGTGGCAGTGAGTAGTGCTAGCTCGCCGCGCCGCGACGTAGTAGTTAGTGATCACCGTGTTGTACTATCAGTACCTCATTGTCAGCAAGGCCGCGCGTCCGAGTTCATTAACTAGCCGGCTGCGCGTGCGCCTCCTCGTGTTTACCTTATTATAGCGGTGCCGTGCAGCGGATCTTGCTTAATGACATAAACAGTGTTGTGAAGGCTCGCTGCTAAAACCATGACATATCACAAATCAAAACTGCTTAGGACCCTATTTGTCATAACTTCGGTCATTTCGGTGACATTGTCTTGCGCTGATCAGCGATGTGTCCTTTCATGAACTTGAACTAACCGCATTGAATACAGCTGGGCTTCTGTGCCTGCCTGCTTTGTGCTACGTACAATTATGGCATTATTAAAGTCTTCTCCATCATTGACATTATCATTCAGCTCATCGCTCCACTTGTTCTAGATATGATCGTTCTAGAGATGTCGCGATATGCTCGGTTGGATCAACTAGCCAACATTCGCGAGCTCCCAGAGCCCAGACCTCGCTAATTAGCTGGCGCCGTTGTACTCTCCGTCCTCATAGATTTGATTGACGGCCACCGACCGACCACATACTTGAGTTTACTGCTACATTCCATCTGGGGATTCAGGGAATTAAAACCATAAGAATGCAGTTAATAGGCTCGAGATTTTACATATAACTGTATTTTACTTTAAAGATTACAATCTGGTAATCGTTAGTACAAATTCCGATACAAATCGATGTAATAAGCTCCCCGTGTGCGCCGGCCTCCGCCGCCGCGCCGGGCTCCGCCGCCGCGCCGTCGCGCGTCGCGTCGGCGTACATTTGGTGTGTCATCACATCACATCATTATTGATGATAAATTATTCGGACAGCTCGTATCGGCGTGTAATCGCGCCCTTATCGGCGGCGCGGCGTGTGGCGCACGCGGGGGAGGCGCCTGGCAACCAGGGGGTGGAGGGGTGTAGCGGACTGACTGGCCGGAGGGTCAGTGCGGGGCCCTTGAGTAAAGTCACCTCAGACCGTTCTCAGTCATTTCGATAGGAAGTAAAGCTAGGAAAGATTGTGATTCTCATGGGAGCAATGTAGTCAGCAGGGATTTCCTGTCATCAAAAGTTACGAACTTCCATACAATCTTCATCCCTTATACAGGGTGGAAGGGACATCGACGCGCAAACGGTTACCACGTATTCAGTACATCATCCTGAGCCCCCCACCAAAAAATTTTTCATCGGTTATTGAAAAAAAAATCTGCTGTTCCATACATTTTGACCGTGTAGGTATTGCACTATTGTAAGAAACTGCAGATTTTAGTTTTAATAACCGATGAAAAATTTCTATAGAGAGGGCTCAGAATGATGTAGGTACTGAATACGTGGTAGGTAACCGTTTGTGCGCCGATGTCCCTTCCACCCTGACCCCCCTCCCGTCCCTTCCACCCTGTATAGGATGAATTTTCAAAAACCTTGTTTAATGTTCACATCACTTTCGTCATTTATAAAACTTTTATGCTAAACAAGTTAGTAGGGGCAGCGCAGCGATTCAGCCGTGTAGGTTGTGCGCGTGCGCTGTTTGTCAGTGAATTTAACAACTTTGATGGTATACAGTTACAGCACGACACAGTACGAATGACAAGACTAATAAATCAGCATTGCATTTGTTCAGTTTCCTTGGTTTAATTCCCAGGCGCAGTCCTCAGCTTGCAGAGCCATTTACTCTGTCAATCAATCTGCTTGAGTGGCCGCCGCGCGGCAATTGTCTCTCATGTCGCTCATTGTACTCGTGTGGGATGACCCGTAGTTTCTCAATAATTCTACACTGACAAGTAAATGAGCTGCATTGTCTCGTAGTGCCGCAGCATCATCAGACTAGCCCCTGCCAATCTCCCCACCACAGCTCCCCACCACAGCTCCCCACCACAGCTCCCCACCACAGCTCCCCACCACAGCTCCCCACCGACCGACGAGTTTATATTAGGTCTTTACCTATGAAATTGCCGTTCTGCAGTACTGGCCATTTCAAATCAAAATAATTTTTGTTTGGTTTAAGAATTCTAATTTCAAATTAATTTTATTTTAAAGACATGTTTTGCAGCGTTTTGTATGGCAGTACAAAATGCCTTTGAAGAATTTGTTGCCTCCCTACCAGCTGATTTCTTTAAGAAGGGCATCAATAAACTGCCACTGCGTTGGCAAAGATGCATTGATTGCATGGGTGATTACTTCGATTAATACAAATAAAAAATACATGAAAAAAATTCGTTTAAATTTTTTCATAAAAAACGGCAATTTCATAGGTAAAGACCTATTATTACGATCCTCTTTTCTGTTCAACGAAATGTGTGTGTATGGTACCTCTGTAACCCAATTTCGGTGGGATTTTACCTACCTATTCTTACGTTGAACATCCAGAATAGTCAAATTGTTATTTAATTTACCGTTTGTAGACCGTGGGTAGGTAGATCGCGTTGTGGGACAGCTCGTCTCTTGTGATGTCTATATTGGGAGTAATTTGTTTCTTTGTGGCTTCTCTGCATCACGTTCATTGAAATTTCGTTCAGTTAGCGATGTCCAATGTCCAGCCCAATTGGTGCAGCGACGCGGCCCGCAGGCCCGGAGTCCGGACACGCGACCAATCTTACTGACGGCGTGATCAATTTTCTAATAAGATTTTGTGTCGATGTACTGGATGTATGTCCAGTACATTCTGTTGCAAGATTCGGTTGTAAGACGTTACTAATTCATTCTACACTTACTATTATACTACTTACACTGCCTACATAATAAAATGTACTGCAACAAGTGGTTTACTGTTTTGCTTTATCCCCCAACTGCATATATTTAAGTTCAGGACTCCGCGAATGAACCAGCAGTGACTCAGTGAGAGCCAAAGCAAGATCAATGAGTTCCAAATACATCGCAACATAGAATTTACTCTAAGCATCGCAACATCTTCTTCACTGTGAGCCACTGCTGGGTGTACTTGTGCTTTCTCTCTGTCCCGCCACACTTCCCGGTTGTGTGCGTCCCTCATCCAAGTGTTCCTCGTGACTTTGATGGCACCTGTCTACAGAAAATAACTGCAATTTGTGATGATGAGCAGCATCCAGATAGCTCGTGATATTATCATAATATTGTACTAGATAGTGAGTAGATACTCGCGCGAATATTGGATAGTTAGGTAGTGAAGCCGCAGCAATGATCACCTACTTAGGGAACCACTAGTTTTGGTCGCAATCTACAGTTTGTTAGCAGCTGGAATAGTTTTACTTTCGACGGAATCTGCTAAGTCTGAAAATTTCCACACTTTAGAGATTTTTTTACACTTTTTCAAGCTTTTAATATTTTATCACGTAATAATTATTAGTACTATGAAGAGCCAATCTCCGCTTTCCCGAAATTATATCATAACATGTTACTCTTTCAAATCTGTATAAACTTACAAAAATCTCTCCTAGATTTGTTTAAAAAAACAAGTGCTTCGATTGATTGTTTGTCTGCCGCTAACTACCACAAAGCGTATCGCGCAACAATGACTCTCAGTACTAACACCAGCTGTTCCATCGGCCGCTCACCGCAACATTCGTCGGCACGTCCAGCGACGCGCCACATGTTATCACCTGTTACAAAGCTTACGTCTGTGAACGCTCAGTTGATCACCTGCTGCGATGGCGTTGATACGCCTCAGTGGACTGCAATCCTAACTATTAGTGAAGCGCATCAAATTGGTTTGAATGAATTTTTATTTCATTCTCTACCCCACCCCCACCCCACTTTTTTGACCCACTTTTTAATCACAACAAACTGTGGAGTGTTATAATATTTATAACACATTTGCTCGTAAAGGGCCTCTTATTTCACCAATTTCAATATTGTAATGTATATCATTACGTACTTGTGCGTAATCGTAAAGTAAAACGCACGAGTTTCTTTCTAATAAGGTAACACGTACGGTTTATCATGATGCTCCGTCTAAAACCAACGGTACCTACTTTTTTAAATCTTAAGAAAAAAAAAAGCAAAGAGTTTTTATGTCAGAAAAGTGGTCAACATTTTATGAATAAAATTAACTTTGGGATAAAATAAAATTAAAGAATTAAAATATGTTAAATATTTAATTCTTTGCTTTAATTAATTATGGCAATAAATTACTTGACAACCATTTATCTGTAACAAAAACAAAAAAATATTAATTTACTTTAATAATACTGGCTGTTTTTGTGCCTTTGCCTTTAAAAAAAAAAGCGCTGATGCGTGCGCATCGCTAATTTGTGAACAAGTAAAAATTATTCCGCGCGCTTTTTCTTTTCGCTAGCTTGTTTTTATTTGAAAATGTCGTCAAGTAATGATGAAATTATTCATTCGACACCGCCAGAAGTCTCAGAGGCAGCGAAAAAGGCTACTCTAAGCCTCTTGCCCGAAAAACCGACCGATAGATACTTACAAGCGGATCAAAATTTCATCGTATCGAAAACAAGCAAAGATGCAAATTCATTTTCAGAAAGTGTGTTTTAAAGATTTATTCGTTTAAGAAAATCCGAGTTTTATTTATTTCCTCGCAATTATGTTATAAAACGTCGTATGACATACGTGCGCTTTGATAATTACAGCCTCTGCTGTCTTGTAGCCCTCGCCTACGGCTCGGGCTAGCAATATCGCCTCGGCTGTAATTTTCAACTTACCGCACTTATATCATAATTAGAGATCGGATAATCGGATGCATATTAACCTAAAGTTGAGGTGTTGGCTAAGTATGGAGTGGGCTTTTGGATTAAAAAATCCCAGAATTCCGGTATCGGCCAATTTTGACTTCTGATTATAGAATCGAATGTATAATTTACTTAAGTTCAGATGTTAGTTAATATGGATTGCACTTAAAAAAAAAAGAAACCCGGGATTCTGGAACGAAAATTTTTAAGTTCTGATTTTGGAATCGAATGTTTTAGTTAGGTACTTGCGTTCAGGTGTTGGCTAATATGCATTGTACTTTTGTATTAATTTATGGTTCTGATTATAGAATCGAATGTATATTTAATTACGTTTAGGTTTTGGCTATTAAGGAATGCACTTTTTTGTCGATCGTCAAAATATCGCGATTCCGGAATTGATAAATTAAGTATTTTTTGAAAGGGTAACTTTTTTATCACTAAATTTTCATAGGGTGTTCTACTCATGAGCAACTTTCACTATGCGATCAACCCGTAAATCACGAAACATAAGTCAGCTGTTTCTTACATTTTGGTCGAGTAGTTTTTTTGTGATTTCAGAGTTGGTCCCATAGTGAAAACTTCTGAAAATGTAAATCCAATATGGCGGCTTCAAATATTTTCAAATTTTTCGTCATGGGTACTATTCATGGTTTTCGAGGCTGTTACAGCTGATAGTGACATTAAAATGTAAATCCAAGATGGCGGCTGCGAAAATTTTCTAATTTTTCGTCATGGGTGTCGTTTTATTGGTTTTTGAGGGTGTTAAAGCCGATAGTGACACTAAAATGTAAATCCAAGATGTCGGATGCGAATATTTTTTAATTTTTCGTCATGGGTGTCGATTTCATGTTTTTCGGGGGTGTTAAAGCTGATAGTGACATTAAAATGTAAATCCAAGATGGCGGCTGCGAACATTTTCGAATTTTTCGTCATGGGTGTCGTTTTATTGGTTTTCGAGGGTGTTAAAGCTGATAGTGACATTAAAATGTAAATCCAAGATGGCGGCTGCGAACATTTTCTAATTTTCGTCATGGGTGTCGTTTTATTGGTTTTCGAGGGTGTTAAAGCCGATAGTGACACTATATTGTAAATCCAAGATGGCGGATGCAAATATTTTTTTATTTTTCGTCATGGGTGTCGTTTTCATGGTTTTGGGGGGTACTAAAGCTGACAGTGACATTAAAATGTAAATCAAAGATGGCGGCTGCGATTATTTTCTAATTTTTCGTCATGGGTGTCGTTTTCATGGTTTCTGAGGGTTTTAAAGCCGATAGTAACATTAAAATGTAAATCCAAGATGGCGACTGCGAGTATTTTTAAATTTTTCGTCATGGGTGTCGTTTTCATGGTTTTCGAGGGTTAAAACCGACCGAAATTTTTGCAGCCGCCATCTTGGATTTACATTTTAATGTCACTATCAGCTTTAGTACCCATCGAAAACCATGAAAAAACTCAAACTCAAACTCAAAGCATTTATTTCAAATAAACCAATTACAGGCACTTTTGAATTGTCAAAGGGTCGGTCTTGGGTCGGTCAGTCAGAAAAATGAAGCTAGTTGCCCATTCCAAAGCGTAGATCCTGGAGAAGAACGGGCAAGAAACTCCACGGACACTCTTTTCAATCAAATATTTTACATAATATTGGTTACATCGTTCATATTGAAAATATAGATGTGAGGACAATGTAGAAAGACGTGCACGTTAAAAGCGTCCGTAATGAAAAGGATAAAAACTAAAAACAACTAAATCAAAAATAAGCCGTGGCAGCTAAGAGACGACCAGTCCCAACTGACGGCGCCCGTTCACGAACATGACGCATGGATGAAAACGACACCCATCACAATTTTTTTTTAAATTTTCGCAGCCACCATCTTCAATTTACATTTTAACGCCACTATCGGCTTTAAACCCTCGAAAACCATGAAAACGGCACCCATGACAAAAAGTTTGAAATCTTTTGCAGTCGCCATCTTGGATTTACATTTTAATGTCACTATCAGCTTTAACACCCCCGAAAACCATGAAAACGACACCCATGACGAAAAATTAAAAAATATTTGCATCCGCCATCTTGGATTTACATTTTAGTGTCACTATCGGCTTTAACACCCTCAAAAACTAATTGTGGCGGCATCTACATCCCCACATATAAACTACGCATCAATGACATGACGTCACGCAAACCTGCATCGCGCAATTTGAGTTTACCACGCGATTAGCATATATACAACGTCTTGACATCAACCGTGGGGCAGTAGCCCACCAGACACGACAGGTGGAGGATCCTCCCTTTTCTATGGAGGATGAGTGAACATTACATCCTGTTCCTCATGCCTCTAAACAATAAAACGACACCCATGACGAAAAGTTAGAAAATTTTCACAGCCGCCATCTTGGATTTACATTTTAACGCCATTATCGGCTTTAAAACTCTCAAAAACCATGAAAACGACACCCATGACGAAAAATTTTAAAAATATTCGCATCCGCCATCTTGGATTTACATTTTAGTGTCACTATCGGCTTTAACACCCTCAAAAACCAATAAAACGACACCCATGACGAAAAATTTGAAAATTATCGCAGCCGCCATCTTGGATTTACATTTTAACGCCACTATCGGTTTTACAACCCTCAAAAACCATGAAAACGTCACCCATGATAAAAATTTAAAATGTTGGCAGCCGCCATCTTGGATTTACATTTTAACATCACTTTCGGCTTTAACACCCTCGAAAAGCATGAAAACGACACCCATGACGAAAAATTTTAAAATTTGGCAGCCGCCATTTTGGATTTACATTTTAACATCACTATCGGCTTTAACTCCTCGAAAAGCATGAAAACAACACCCATGACGAAAAATTTGAAAATGTTCGCAGCCGCCATCTTGGATTTACATTTTAACATCACTATCGGCTTTAAAACCCTCGAAAACCATGAAAACGACACCCATGACGAAAAATTTGAAAATGTTCGTAGCCGCCATCTTGGGTTTACATTTTAACATCACTATCGGCTTTAACTCCCTCGAAAAGCATGAAAACGACACCTATGACGAATAATTCGAAAATGTTCGCAGCCGCCATCTTGGATTTACATTTTAACGTCACTATCGGCTTTAACATTCTCGAAACCCATGAAAACAACCCCACCGATATAGTGACGGTACCTTCCAGTGACAACCATTTTAATTCGGCAGCTTTGTATTTCTCGCGGGGATCACGTGTAACAAACGGAATATTTATGTGATCCCGATTTCCCGGTATTTCCAAATAAATAAAACCACGTTATTTATGAAGTCGTTTCCATACCATGTATCCGATTAGTTGTGCATTCCCACATTTTCTGGAATCCCGGTATTTATACTAAGAAAAAAAATGCTAAGAAGCCGCTTCCATACTTTGTTAGCGAAATATTAACTTTAGGTTAATATGCATCCGATTATCCGATCTCTAATCATAATGTACTATTATGAACTGATACATTAACGTGTAGGTAAATCAAATAAAAAGTACCAGAGCTTAGCATAATGTGTGGTATGTAAGTATATGAGCTAAATGAATTGAATCAAGTTCAGCGATCGTCGTACGAGTGTCGGGCCTGCTGGCTGATTGCTGCGGCGGCTACTCGACAGTCGCGCGCCGTCGCTTGCGCCCCGTCCTGGGACCCAATTCCGGGCTCGAGCTAGATATCACGACCATGGAGATAAATCTCTGTTTCAAATCTCCGCATCAATGTCCGGCCCAAATCTCGATACTATCAAAAAACCGTATTCTGGTAGACCATGGAGAAATATTTACAACGGAGAAAATAATCTCGTATAAAAGACGTTCCATTTTTATCGACTCACTTTTATTGTAATCGATTATGCTACGTTTTTCTTTTTTTAGTATTAATGACGTGTTTAATTTATTAAATCCAAGCAAGCACATTATAAAAGATAATTTTAGTATATTGTGTTTCTTTACTGTGTTTTTTTTTATAATTACTTACTGAAAATAGTAATTGCAAAGTAGCGTGATCAGAAACGCATTTCGCATGATTTGTGTCCATTTTCTGACGTAGGTAGGTTTTAATTGTCATATTAAATAAGACTATTTTTAATCGTGATTAAAAAGGTGTGGAATAAAATTAGTTGTCATGAACTAAAATTCACACCAACACCTTGACTTCAAGTGCAAAATCAGCACCCTAATTGCGTAACACATTATCGATCGGAGTTTGAATCATTTTGAATACAATTGCTAATCCATTGCTTCTTAAGTTCGAAAAATTTATCTGCCCGACAACGTAATTAATGCAATGAATGTTGTTGAACTGTCAAAATGAAACCAACTCCGATTGATAATGTGTTACGCAATTAGGGTGCTGTACTGTATTTTTTTTTCTTTTGCTTATATCTCGAAAACGGTGTGTCCTATCGCAAAATAATCAAAATTTGGCCCCCCTTTATGAAACCCATAAACCCCTAAGCCTCTACATGTAGGTACCAAAAAAAAATACGAATATAAACCTACGAATGTAAATTTTGACAGATGTTCCAACGGAGATTTCATATCTCCATATCAGCCGTGATTTGCGATCGAAAAATTTATGAATGGAGATCGTTAGAATAGCATTTTTTCGTTTTCGACGGAGATAAGCAGTTTCTCGACTGATATTTCGACCATGGAGATAATTTCCATGCCACCGGAATTGGCCTCCTGTTGCCAACGCTCGCTCGATGATGCGTCCGTCCGACGAAAATGATCGTGCGACCGTGTGTTCAAACATGGTTCAAACATACTGGTATCTACTGCATGTACTATTGAAGGTCGTGCGATCATGCAATATTGCTCGCAGCAGAAACTGTGCATCTCTGCTAAGAGCCATTTGGAGAGTGATCGCATCGCTCGAGGACACAACGTTTTCTCATCGCGCGATCGGTTTCATCGCACGATGGCATCGCATCGCATCATCGCACGAGCGATGGCAATAGGACGGCGCCTTATTGTGTGTTGTGTGCCCATCTTAACTTGTTGACTATACTCAAACTCAAACTCAAACTCAAAGCATTTATTTCAAATAAACCAATTACAGGCACTTTTCAATTGTCAAAGGGTCGGTCTTGGGTCGGTCAGTCAGAAAAATGAAGCTAGTTGCCCATTCCCAAGCTTAGATCGCTATGGAGGAGAACGGGCAAGAAACTCCACGGACACTCTTTTAAATCAAATATTTTACATAATATTGGTTACATCGTTCATATTGAAAATATACATGTGAGAACAATGTAGAAAGACGTATACACAACATACATAGGCACCTAGGAAGTAAGAACACACTTATTATGGCTTAGAGATGGCATGACCTGCGGCACCTCTGATTTGCAGATGGAGAGTGCTCATTAAATAGAAAAAGTTAAATAAAATAAAGCAATCTCAAAAAGCTTTTGCATTATTATGTTAGTATACAAAATGCTCATAGTCATAACATATTTATTGTCTTCGTAACTATCGGTTCGCTAATCGCTATCTCTGGGTATGTGCCTAATCCGAGGCCTTCCTTGTAATTATCGAGCATTGCGCTGCAAAAGATACGCAGGCGACGGACGTGGATCCGTATCACACCACCAATGAAAATAATAATAATAAATGTATTCTACCAAGACTTTCTGTGGAAGCTGTGATGCTATCAGAAAGAAGTCTCCTACCTGTCCTTTTGTCCATATATATTTCATCTTGGCTAATATTTATAGAGATAGATATCTAACAAAAATCTTATTTTGGTTGAACATGAACCGATATCACAGTACTGACTCTCCCTAATCAAACAGTTAGCAACATAATAACAGTGTACCTGTTTAGTCTAACGCATGTTTGTTATCTTATAAAAACACAAAATACTTACTCTGATAACACATTGTTTGGAGGAAAATAACTAAACGATTGTGGACATAAGCCTAGTGAATCTGGCAGAGGGCAGACGAAGCCAGAGCGAGCCAGTGGCCGCGGCAGTGCGGCGTGTCGCGGGCGCGCGCTGACCTGCGCCCGCGCTGCAGCCACCGCCCCACGCTTACAGCGCGCCTCACCCCAGTTAGATTGATCTCTACTCTACGTACTTACAGTCCTACGTACTTAAGGTTTCTGTTCAAATAAAAAGGCGTTCAGTGGTGAAAAAATTAATTGCTGAATTCGTTTCAGCGATTTACTTACTGGCGAGTAATCAAAGGCAAAATATTTATGTAAGTAGCCTACCCGCTTGCAGATGCAGACGTGACATATTTTAGGGATTTGCAGAGTAGTTGTAGTCACCGGTAGACCATTCATTATACCTACATTTGCAGAGTAGTTATAGTCACCGGTAGACCATTCATTATACCTACATTTGCAGAGTAGTTGTAGTCACCGGTAGACCATTCATTATACCTACATTTGCAGAGTAGTTGTAGTCACCGGTAGACCATTCATTATACCTACATTTGCAGAGTAGTTGTAGTCACCGGTAGACCATTCATTATACCTACATTTGCAGAGTAGTTGTAGTCACCGGTAGACCATTCATTATACCTACATTTGCAGAGTAGTTGTAGTCACCGCTAGACCATTCATTATACCTACATTTGCAGAGTAGTTGTAGTCACCGCTAGACCATTCATTATACCTACATTTGCAGAGTAGTTGTAGTCACCGCTAGACCATTCATTATACCTACATTTGCAGAGTAGTTGTAGTCACCGCTAGACCATTCATTATACCTACATTTGCAGAGTAGTTGTAGTCACCGGTAGACCATTCATTATACCTACATTTGCAGAGTAGTTGTAGTCACCGGTAGACCATTCATTATACCTACATTTATTTATAACGCTTCGTCTGTAGGACGCCGCTCACACGGGGTGCACGTAAGTATTACATTTATGGCAACATAAATAATAGCTAATTAAATTAAATAACTTACCTACGCAGTGCCTGAGGTTTGTGTCTGTGCTCGAACTTAATAATATTACAGACATGCTTACTTGTAATAAATAATAACTTAATAAGTCACGTGATATGATAGTAAAATATTTAAAGAAAACCAAAAGTAGGATGTTCAAGCCTCCAGATTATAGATAATCTGAGGGTGGGTGCATAATAACTTGAATTAAAAAAAAAACATTTTGTTTTTTTTTAATATATACTCTATTTGCTTTTAAATATTTGAGTTCTGGGAGCGCGGCAGTGCACCCCGCCAAGTCATGAAAGCACTTGGAGCACGGACAGCAGACAACATCACTCGTGTTATATTGAACATGATTATCAAAGCGGCTAAAGGGTTAACTCTTACGAATGGCGCTACATTTACTTACATCAATTATTTTGATAGTATTCGCTATTACATCTACCTATATTGTTCGGGCGCCGTCGGCTGTCTCCGTGTCCGGGGTCGGGCGGCTGCGCGGGCGCTCGGGAGGACGGGCTACGACATTCGCCACTGAGCGCGACCGACGTCACACGCGCGCTAATTACTTATGACTTTACATTTAAAGTCAATATAATAATAAGTTAGTTTACAGTCCATTGCTTTTTATTTGAAGACCGAGTTAGGTAATAACAAATTGGTCCTTCGAGCCGGATTAATTTGTTATGACCTAACTCGGTCTTCAAATAAAAAGCAATTGACTGTAAACTAACTTATTATTATATTGACTTTAAATGAAAAGTTACTTTATTTTGGAAAAAGAATTAGGATTCTGCGAAAAAAAACCCATGAAATTGTGAACAAAAAGTCTGATTTGAAAAATTCTTTTTGCATTTGGTAGCCAAATTCTCGAGGATTGTTATAGGCTATTTAACATCACGATACGACTCTTAGGAGCCGAGCAAAAATAAAACAAATCTGAAAGAACGCGAAACGAAAACGAAGTAATATCGCGGGCGGGCGATGCGACGCGGCGGATCGGGGACGAGTTGGGGATGAGGGAGTTTTATTAAGATGTGGCTGTTATTTTAATATATTGTGTATCTTACGTCTTCCACGCGAACGAAGTCGCGGGGCACAACTAGTTGTAAAATAAAGGTAGGTGACTTCTGAAAAAAAAACCGGTCAAGAGCGAGTCGGACTCCCGCACCGAGGGCTCCGTTCCGATTTCTGAAAAAGTGTGCTATTTAGAGACATCGTTTTATTTTTCCTGTAATCTTTACATGTTTTTAAACAAATAAATATTATTCTTATTCTTATTCATAAACTTCTATCACATAGAATAATTTCAGATTTTTCTCTTTGCAAACTTCGGAGATAAGGGTGGAGGAACGGTATTTTTTTTTACATTTTTCATCAAAAGCCGAACACTGTGCGGCCTAAAAAAAAAATAAAAAAATGTTTGAGAATGTGCAAATAGCGTTCTTTCATATGATACCCCACATGCCTTAGTAGCCCCACTTTGAATTTTTAAAACCCCCTTTCAGTCCCTGTTGCAAAAAAAATACATATATTTTTATTTCTTTCTTATTCGCGAAATAGTTGGGTAAACGTCATCTAAAACTGTTCCAAATTTCAAGTTGATAGCATTAGTAGTTCTTGAGATATCCAGCTGTGACAGACAGGCAGACAGACAGACTGAGTCACACCATAAGGGTTCCTTTTTTACCATTTTGGTACGGAACCCTAAAAAGGGAAGATCACCTGTGGTCTATCTAAACACAAACTACAAAAAGTCGTAGAACATACAGGGGGTTAAATCGATAGGTGTGGTACTCTGCTATCAGCTCGCACTGGCTTGACACCTTAAAAGAAACACCCTGTATAATGATGAGGTTTCCAAAACTTATAAACTGTAGAATCTGTAGAACCAGTTTATATGTCGACGTGCCACGAGCGATAAAGTCATAATAAATAGTTTTTACATCGTATTTAAACAGGCCTCTATAAACGTTTGCTTTATGTTGCCAACAGCCATCATCCAAAGCCAAGTTTGCAGGAGCTGTGATAAGTTTGAGAGTGCTGGAATAATAAAATATTGCGTTTTTTCATATTTTTCCTCGCCGCGTCACGTGACACGTCGCGAGCTAGAACTGCAACAAACGGGGGCAAGTTAAAAATATATTTATCTCACGAGCTGTCACGTTTAGTTCTGTCAAGGTATGTTGTTTTCATGTTTTGTAACAGTGGCCCAGATGACAAATTGTTCCATTAAACACCATGAGTCCATGACTCGAGCGGGGCTGTACGTGATGAGTGCGTGTGGCAAGGTTCGTTGGTGTTTACGGGTACATAAATAGGTGTAATAATAGGTACAAAAAATCGTAGAACACACATGGGGCTTAAATCGATAGGTATGGTACTCTGCTATCAGCTCGCACTGGCTTGACACCTTACAAGAAACATCCTGTATATGCCTTGCGAGGTAGAGGTTTCAAGTAGGTACTGAGGTACTTGTTGCACGCGTCGCCGCGCCACCACAACATGTGGCTCCTGTCGCTCGCCTGTATGTTGCAATTGCCTTACATACTTACATACTTACATACTTACCATAGAATTTCCAATCAATTAAGTAGGTAGGAAAACAATCAAAAACCCACACAGTCGTAACTTTATCTAACTATAAATCTTACGCTACGACCGGCCCCAGACTACAGCGCGCAGCGTTAGTGCGTCGAGCAAACATTGGATTTGTATGTTTACCTTTACTATGCGAGTAAAGTGTTGGCGTCCAACATTATGTGACAAACATTGGCATGTTTACGTTTGCATGCTGTGAGTAAAGTATTGGCGTGAGTAGTTTGCGGACTTGTCAAACGTTGGCGCCAGCGTGTTTGCGTGTCTCGGGGGCGGTGGGCGCGCCACAACGTCACGGCCTCGCCACCGCACCGGCGCGGCGCGCGGCGGCGCCCCGCAGCGTCACGGCCGCGCCGCCGCACCATGCAGGCAGACCCAACGCTATAAGGCCATAAGGCTTTTTCGGCGCGCGGCCAAAATTGGAACTAACACCGCCAGGAATTGCTGAATACTATTTTTCTGGAGTAAATGGACACTTGGACTCATTTCAGAGCTAAGACAATGGAGTCGATTAACTTGTGAGTCTTGTAGCTGCTGGATACTGGATCCTAGGCACCGAATACTGGATGCTGTAGGGCAGTCCAATATCGCGATAAACAAAAGTATTTGTTTAATTAAAACAAATATTTGTTGGTACTCCATTCAGTCACGACTAGCGAAGTAGCGACTGTATCGTCTCTGCTACCTTCGCCGACCTGTGCATCTATCGCAGTCTCGATTATCGCTAAACCCTGCGGCGAATATTATCGCATTAATCGCAGGTACTGCGAATTAGATCCAGACTGATTGACTTAATTGGAATTTTACAAAAAACTTCTACAAACTTTCAGTTTTACATCCGAAAAATTCCTTTGGTTCCCTTATATCGACTGCTTAAGATCTATAATCGCATAAAAGGTTTGTTTGCAGAGGAAAAGTGCAAATGAATGTAATACCTACGATTTAGGTAATTGTGAATGGTATCGCGACGGATTGTTTAATCCCAACCGGTTGCTACCAGATACCAGCTGTTTGAGATAGCGACGCGTGATACTAATGAACCTATAATTAATGGATACAATAATGTTCGTAACATTGTCCGAGGGGACGGCATCACGGAACGCCCGTCGCCACTGTTGGTAAAAAGGCAGCTTCGTTCAAAGTGACGGCAGGCAACGTGATGTGACATTCTACGTGCAGTGCAGTGTTGTGTAGTACACATTTTGAGATGAAAATTAACCAATTATGCCAAGTATTTACTTCTCCAAATCGGCGTCTGTCATTCTGAGATTCTAGTATTGAGAATTTGTGATCTTTTACACACAAATATACTTAGCGACCTTTTTTTCTATAGCTAACTAGGTATTGTGCTTCGAAGCAAATCAATTACTGTAGGTACTTACCTAAGTATTGAGTGATCTACGACATTTGATCCACTTTCCGCGCACCGTGCAGTCTGTGTGTACTGTATGTTCGTGTGTGCGACTCGTCGACGAGTGTCCGGCTACTGCAGACATTCCTCGTCGATCACTTCTTCTCCCTCAATAAGAGCATTAGAACGTTAAGAAAACTGGGGCCTTCTATACATCTCACGGCTATTATAGAAACCTAGTTATGGAATGCTCAGGCATAGTGTGTTTGTGGACGTGCGGGATACTGCAGTCTGACTGATCAGTTTGGATCACATACGCACGGATGTCATTAAAATGGCCGGTGCTCCCCTCGCGTCAAAACTGAGCTGATTATTATTATCATGTATATCTACAGACATGACTGCCCCATACAGATGAGAAGATGATGAATTATGGAGTGTATCCCGTTGAACACTCGCGGCAAACCAATGCGAAGATGGCGCCGAGTTAACCTGCTACCAAGAGGACTGGCCCGCATTGTAACAGAACAGAAGTTAAGAAAAGAGAAGGGAAGGCCCTTGCCCTGTCCCTAGAGGAACAAGACATGCTACCTAGATCGATACCTATATTGATACTTATCCCTAGAGGGAGAATACATGCTACCTAGATCGATACCTATATTGATACCTATCCCTAGAGGGAGAATACATGCTGTCTAGATCGATACCTATATTGATACCTATCCCTAGAGGGAGAATACATGCTGTCTAGATCGATACCTATATTGATACCTATCCCTAGAGGGAGAATACATGCTAGCTAGATCGATACCTATATTGAAAGACGTACTCAATCATCTAACTTGAGCTAGCAGTGAGACAAGCTTTCCACAGCACACACTCGGGGACACTCCACATCGCAAGAGTCAACGTCTCTATGACAACACGCGTCTTCTTAGTGAGGAATTTCCTTATTCCCGCGTAAGTGAAGAGGCGTTCGTAGGTAAGTATAGGATCGGTTTCTAGAAAATAATTGTAAAAGCGAGGTTTATTGGTTGGAAGTTAGACCCTGATAGAATACCTACTTTGAGATTCTTTAGCTGGTACAGATAGGAAGACCAAAAAAACCGGTCAAGAGCGAGTCGGACTCGCGCACCGAGGGTTCAGCCGGTCGATTCTGTAAAAATCTCACCGTGAAAACTTAGGTGAAGTGAGTTTGTTTTTGCTAGGATTTGACACTATTGACAGCTCACTCCACGTTCACTTCACCTAAGTTTTCACGGTGAGATGGTTACAGAATCGCACTGCCGTTCCGATTTTTGAAAAAGTGTGCTATTTAGAGACATCGTTTTATTTTTCCTGTAATCTTTACATAAACTATCACATAGAATAATTTCAGATTTTTATCTTTGCCAACTTCGGAGATAAGGGGGGGAACGGTATTTTTATACATTTTTCATCAAAAGTCGAAAACTATGCAGCCTAAAAAAAAATAAAAAATAGTTTAAGAATGTGCAGTCAGCGCTCTTTCATACGATACCCCACATGCCCTAGTAGCCAGTCCCTGTTACAAAAAAAAAATATAAATATTTTTACTTCTTTATTATTCGCAAAATAGTTGGGTAAACGTCATCTAAAACAGTTCCAAATTTCAAGTTGATAGCATTAGTAGTTCTTGAGATATCCAGCTGTGACAGACAGACAGACAGACTGAGTCACACCATAATGGTTCCTTTTTTACCATTTTGGTACGGAACCCTAAAAATAGATATCAATTACTTGCTAATTACGGTCCTAACATTTATATCCATTACTGTCAATTAGCAAGCTTTCTCTCCTGAAACTTATAAATTGATTATTGTTTATAGAGCCATATTAAAAACATTAATCACTCGATAACTTTAGTAGCCAAAAAACAACTCGGTTACATAATTATTAATTAAGTACACTTTTATATTTTTTTCTTAAGGATGGAAATGTTCGCGAATCTGGGGTCAGCAGTTCAGCAAAGTAATTTATTTTATTGTTTTCGTCACAGAGTCAAGCACAACTCGCAGGTTATCGCGAAGATTTGTTCGTTAATTACTGTAAAATAAAAATCTGTTTCGATAAACGATTCGTATCGCACATGGTCGCACCAAACTGCGTGGATTGCTGTTGGCATCTCAATAATGATTGATATATCTTTATAGACAAATGACTCGGTACTATAACTTTATAGACAAATGACTCGGTACTATAACTTTATAGACAAATGACTCGGTACTATAACTTTATAGACAAATGACTCGGTACTATAACTTTATAGACAAATGACTCGGTACTATAACTTTATAGACAAATGACTCGGTACTATAACTTTATAGACAAATGACTCGGTACTATAACTTTATAGACAAATGACTCGGTACTATAACTTTATAGACAAATGACTCGGTACTATAACTTTATAGACAAATGACTCGGTACTATAACTTTATAGACAAATGACTCGGTACTATAACTTTATAGACAAATGACTCGGTACTATAACTTTATAGACAAATGACTCGGTACTATAACTTTATAGACAAATGACTCGGTACTATAACTTTATAGACAAATGACTCGGTACTATAACTTTATAGACAAACTAGCTTTTGCCCGCGGCTTCGCCCGCGTGGATGTCGGAAAATATCCCATGGGAACGTTTATGTGGAAAACATAGGGCCGTCCGATGTAACTGTGCAAACTCAAATCGCTACGATATATCGTTACCGTGTATAGTAGGCATAAAGCTACCAGTCGGCATGATTTTTTCCGACATCTTCAACAGTCTTCGTCACATTTCAGCCAATTTAAACCAAAAAATAATTAATTACATTGAATCACTCCGTTCATTGGAGAAAACCGTATGAAATTCCGTTCGGTACTTTTGACATTATCGCATTCAAACAGACAGACTTACGCGGCGGGGGGACTTTGTTAATTACTTAAAATTTATTATGCCAGTCACGCTCTAATAACAAATAACTTTTGTCCGAGTGGCCACTCGTTCAAATAAAATCCTCGTAAAAACGTCGAATGAAATAAAGACTAAATGTTACCTCAAGATTCGAAGTATGACTACATTTCCAATCCCTTAAATCTCTTAAAAAGAAGTAGGTACACCAATATTTGTCAAACCCTATTGTACCCTTTAGGGGACGATTTTTCAAAAACGCTGTACCATATATTTCTTTATTTCCTACCAAAAGCATAAATTTGAATTTTCATATCCCTAACTTAAGAAATGCTGTGTTTCCCATACAAACTTTCATCCCTTATATCACCCCTTGTAGGATTATGTTTGAAGACAAAAGTATCCTATGTCCTTTCCCAGGATGCTATATAAAGCCTTGCCAAAGTTTGTCGAAATCCGTGCAGTTTTGTAAATTTTAAAATCAACCCCTATTTTACCCCCTTAGGGGATGATTTTTCAAAAACGCTGAACCGCATATTTCTTTATTTCCTATCAAAAGCATACATTTTAATTTTCACATCCCTAACTTAAGAAATACTGAGTTTCCCATATAAACTTTCATCCCCTATATCCCCACCTGTAGTATTATTTTTGGAAAAAATAGTATCCTATGTCCTTTACCAGGATGCTATATAAAGCCTTACCAAATTTTGTCGTAATCCGTGCAGTTTTGAAAAATTTTAAAATCAACCCCTATTTTACCCCCTTAGGGGATGATTTTTCAAAAACGCTGAACCGCATATTTTTTATTTCCTAACAAAAGCACACATTTTAATTTTCACATCCCTAACTTAAGAAATACTGAGTTTCCCATACAAACTTTCATCCCCTATATCACCCCCTGTAGGATTATTTTTGAAAAAAAAAGTAGCCTATGTCCGTCCCCAGGATACCATCTATAGCCTTGCCAAATTTTATCGAAATCGGTTCAGTGGTTTAGGCGTGAAAAGGTAACAGACAGACAGACAGACAGACAGACAGACAGACAGACAGAGTTACTTTCGAATTTATAATATTATATAGTATGGATGACTCGGTACTATAACTTTATAGACAAATGACTCGGTACTATAACTTTAAGAAGCAAAATTATTTATATCTTTATTATGTTTATCTACCTAATCAATCAAATAAAAATGCAGGCAAAAACAAATAATGTACCTACTGTGTAATAATGTAATGTGTATATGTATTAGGAAAGATACATACTTATTTTAGTAAACAACATTTTTTGTTCTGTCATTGAACTTGGCGAATCGCCTGCCGCGCACACGGCCGTGCTCCCGTATTTTATTATTCCCAAATGCTAAGTTAACAACGTTACATAATAATCAGTCATTTATTAATTGCGTTCTAAAATGTGTACATGTGTGGTAACTTAAACCATATGAGATCATGATGTCAGGCAGCAAGCAGGAGAGAGGAAGCTTTAAACACTTTCAGTCACTGGTCTGTTTATACTAACAGTTTATGTCTTTGTCCTCAGATCTCTAAATAAGAGCAACTCACCATGTCAGCGGCGGCGGTGGAGTCACAGCGCGCGCTGCACGGGCGCGTGAACGGGCACCGCGCGGAGGGGCCCGGGGGGCCGCGCGGCACCAACGGCCACCACGACTCACGCCCCTGGGAGCAGCAGTTCCTGCCCACCGAGCTGCGGCTTGACGACAAGATACGCTCGCAGAAGGTAACCCACATTTAGGTACTTTAAAAAGCCTCTAAAATATACTCTCTGAACCGCCTCGTTGATGATTGAGTGGTTGCAAGAGCCTCCGCTGAGCTTGGCATGTTGGGTTCGATCCTCCAGGTCGACGAGAGGGTCAGTCGGGGGTGTGGCGAATGTACGAATATCTCACGGGCCCCCGACTCAGGAAGCCGGGAAGGGACCGAGGAGTTTTAGTCGGTAGGAGTCCGACGTAACCCTCCGTCCTCCCTCCCTAGACGGAACGGCATCCACGAGGATTTCCCAACAGAAAAAAATGTAGAAAGCTGCTTGTCTGAATTAGTGCTCGGTGGATGACAAAGGCATGCTTCACATCTGGAACGTCAAAGCCAAAATTTCCTACGAGTTTGATTGGCCATGTTTGCGTTTCGGCAGTTACTTGCAGAGTCCAAATCCTAAGTAGGTATATCAAATATGTAGCTCTACATTGATATCTTTACGACTTACTATATCTCTCTCGGAACATAGTGCATATCGTAATATTTTCGTCTGTTGCTTGCGACTATTTCATCAGTTGCCTGTTTAGCTTCCAACGAACATCAACGCACTACGAGATGCGATCTGCTGTCGATACACGCTTGGTCGCTATTAGTATTCAATTAGGTATATTCACTGCGATGTCTGCAGACTCAATTGACAATTGTATTGGTTCTGTTGTATTTACTCTTACTCACGTGTAATATTAAATGTGATGTAACTTGTGTCTCTGTGTTAGTGCACTATGTCACAGCTTGATGATGCCGATAAATATAAAGCCATCGTGATTCGTCCCCAGGGACTGTGTGCTCGGAGGAGGCCATGTTTTATCTCCGGCGATGTGGCCAGTTGCGCTCAGGGCAGGCTATCAGCGAGTTCAGAGTTGACGATGATCTTACTGACACAAGTTTTTATTACTGATCAACAAGATTATTGCGCAGCAATATTAGCTACCGTCGCAATACGACAACATAGAACATTGTTACAAAATGTTACGCTATGTAGAGAACTGCTAACAAATCAAAATACTTAATGAGAATGTTTTGACACATTTCAAGATCTTATTAGTTATTAGGTACTACGGGTTTTCTTTCTTCTCCTCAAGTCCTCAGGTCTTTTCTGATTATTTTCTTTGCGGCAGGTTTTACTAAAGTCAAGTCATGTTTCTGGTCGTGTTCTGGTGGTCGTCATGTAGTGTCTTGCTCGCAGGATTAGATTGGGTGTAATGTGAGCTTTCACCAAAAAAGTCTCTTGTTAAGTTATAGTTTCCGTCTCTAAATCTGCCGCCTTTTGCCAACTACTTATGTTGCGGGGTCGGCTTCCTGTCTAACCGGGTGCAGCTGAATACCAGTATGTTACATGGAGTGACTGCCTATCTCATCCCCACAACCCAGTAACTGCGTAATACGATACCCCTTGGTAGACTGGTTGTCAGACTTTCGGGCTTCTGATGACCCGTAACGACTGTCAAAGATCCACGAAGGACAGCTGTTACCAATGGCTTAACGTGCTTTCTAAGACACGGAGGAGTCTCGGTATGTAAAGATGGTCACCCATCCACGGACCAACCCCGGCAATGGATCGACCCGTGCGGCTGTTATTACTTAGCCACGAGCTCCTATATTATACTCCTTATAGTTTCCGTCTCTACTATGTAGGTAGGTATATTATCAGTAGGTACAGAGGTTTATATGCATGATACAATATGTTCAAATCATAATCATAAAGCTACTGCCCATTACCGGCGGCGGCCACTCTCAGCGCCACAATTAAAGCAATCAGTAGCAATTTAGTGAACGGCGCAGCACCGTCATCGCGATGCGATGCGACACACGACATACTTAACAATAGGTACACACGGTGCTATGTAGCTTGTGACGCTGAGATACTGTTTGATACTTATTATGTTTATAAACTACTCACAGATTACTTTCACGTTGACTTACGCGTGTGATGTTATCTCAGTCATAAAATAGAAGATTAATTAAACATACAGATCTATTTGTCAAGCAGTGCCGCGTGAATGACTGATTTCCTTTACAACCTAATGAAATTCTAAGCTATTGAAAATAACAAAACAAATTCTGAAGATAACATTTGCTTTATGGAAGGTGTAGAGAGAGAGAGAGAGAGAGATGCACTCATTTTTGGAGACTCATCGTAAGATGAAAACGTTGAAAAAAATCAAAGCGAATGAAGATGAAATAGTTATATGAATACATATTTATGCTCCCCAGAATAGATAAAGCTTGTTTGGGAAAATGAACTTGGTAAGTTTACATATAGCGGAAAACTACGCACACGACATGGCGAAATATTGACGATTGAAACAAAGGGATTTGCGAACGTGCAACAATTTGTTTTAAATAATTAAGTATAACATAATATTAATATTACACCGTCAGATAAGGTATCTGAGGTGACAATGGCAATAAATGTAAACCCCCAACCAAACATAATGGTTTATAGGCGCAATATAATAATAATGTGTCAGCGCCTGTGATGCACCGGCACTACAGTACGCGCAATATAATAATAATGTGTCAGCGCCTGTGATGCACCGGCACTACAGTACGCGCAATATAATAATAATGTGTCAGCGCCTGTGATGCACCGGCACTGCAGTACGCGCAATATAATAATAATGTGTCAGCGCCTGTGATGCACCGGCACTGCAGTACGCGCAATATAATAATAATGTGTCAGCGCCTGTGATGCACCGGCACTGCAGTACGCGCAATATAATAATAATGTGTCAGCGCCTGTGATGCACCGGCACAGCAGTACGCGCAATATAATAATAATGTGTCAGCGCCTGTGATGCACCGGCACAGCAGTACGCGCAATATAATAATAATGTGTCAGCGCCTGTGATGCACCGGCACAGCAGTACGCGCAATATAATAATAATGTGTCAGCGCCTGTGATGCACCGGCACTGCAGTACGCGCAATATAATAATAATGTGTCAGCGCCTGTGATGCACCGGCACAGCAGTACGCGCAATATAATAATAATGTGTCAGCGCCTGTGATGCACCGGCACAGCAGTACGCGCAATATAATAATAATGTGTCAGCGCCTGTGATGCACCGGTACAGCAGTACGCGCAATATAATAATAATGTGTCAGCGCCTGTGATGCACCGGCACTACAGTACGCGCAATATAATAATAATGTGTCAGCGCCTGTGATGCACCGGCACTGCAGTACGCGCAATATAATAATAATGTGTCAGCGCCTGTGATGCACCGGCACTGCAGTACGCGCAATATAATAATAATGTGTCAGCGCCTGTGATGCACCGGCACTGCAGTACGCGCAATATAATAATAATGTGTCAGCGCCTGTGATGCACCGGCACTACAGTACGCGCAATATAATAATAATGTGTCAGCGCCTGTGATGCACCGGCACTGCAGTACGCGCAATATAATAATAATGTGTCAGCGCCTGTGATGCACCGGCACTGCAGTACGCGCATATGTTTCTTAAATGCTAACACTCGTATTTATAGTCAAGTAAAAGTAATTGCTCAAGTAATGATTTTCATTCTATACTAGCTGACCCTACAGACGTTGTCCTGTTTTAGCTATGAATATTGTAATGTAAACGCGTAAAGTTAAAATAGTCATTAAGTTTTCTGAAATTTGCCAATTTTCTGCGAAATTTTCTTAATTTTTTCTATAATAAGAACCTTCTCCTGACAATAATAAACACAACAAAAAAAAAGAATTAGCGAAATTGTTTCATCCGTTCACACGTGATGCGATGACCAAGGGAAATAGGTATTCATTTTTATATATAGATAGATAGATTTTAGTAATTGCTTGAAGTTAGAACTGTCAAAGCTTAGAATTCTTAGCCAAGTAATAGTCACCATTTTCTTTACCTAAGAACTCTACCCTCAAGTAATGACTTCATTAAGAAATTACTATTAGCAAGTAATTTCTTGATTATAAATAACCCAGAGCCTGAGCCTAGCTAGCCTGCTAATATAATGCTTCCAGAAAAATAAAGGATTTAGTTATCAAGACAATTGTTTTATGTTTATTAGGGGATATACACACGAGGCCATAAAGCGATTGCCGCGGTTGTAAACGTGAGGAGGCCTTTATCAGATAACTTGTAAATTATAGCACAATACAGTAGCAAATAGTTACTTAGTGAAGTTTCATTATTTAATCATTACATAAATTATAGTTTATCAACTAGAAAGATAAGGTCACGTATGGATTTTTTTCAGATGAGTGGTTTTTACAGTGCGGTCTAAAAATATCCAACTTTGTTAAAATTCAAGAATTGTCTAAAGTATACAAAAGATCTCCAACATTAAAGTGGATTTTGAAGCTCAATAAAGACGACTCCGAGTCATTGGTGGTCGTAAGCGCTAGTGATGTCTAGGTACCGACCGCCGAGAGTACCCATCAGCGAACATGATGTTTATTGCCGTGTGTGACGTAGTAACATGTTTGTTAGTCTGTACACCACGTAGTAGCGAGTGTTACCAAGCAGACCTGCGCGGGCGCAGCCCTGGTGGCACCACGTGCGGCTCTGGTAGACCAGCACCCTTCTTCTAGTTTCGATCTGAATTCTGAATCTTGGAATAATAATAATAACGATTTGAGTATGAATATGGATGGCTTGTGTGAAAAACGATCTTTATAATTATGGGATGAATACATAATATAATATAGTCCTCTTAATATATAGTCACACTAGCTTTTGCCCGCGGCTTCGCCCGCGTGGATGTCGGAAAATATCCCATAGGAACGTTCATGTGGAAAACATAGGGCATATCCCTAACTTAAGAAATGCTGGGTTTCCCATACAAACTTTCATCCCTTATATCACCCCCTGTAGGATTATTTTTTAAGACAAAAAGTAGCCTATGTCCTTCCCCAGGATGCTATATAAAGCCTTGCCAAATTTTATCGAAATCCGTGCAGTTTTGTAAATTTTAAAATCAACCCGTATTTTACCCCCTTAGTGGATGATTTTTCAAAAACGCTGAACCGCATATTTCTTAATTTCCTACCAATAGCATAAATTTGTTATCCCTAACTTAAGAAATACTGGGTTTCCCTTACAAACTTTCATCCCCTATATAACCCCCTTGTAGTATTGGTTTTGAAAGTATCCTATGTCCTTTCCTCAGGATGCTATATAAAGCCTTGCCAAATTTTGTCGAAATCCGTGCAGTTTTGTAAATTTTAACATCAACGCCTATTTTACCTCCTTGGGGGATGATTTTTCAAAAACACTGAACCGCATATTTCTTTATTTCCTATCAAAAGCATACATTTTAATTATCACATCCCTAACTTAAGAAATACTGAGTTTCCCATACAAACTTTCATCCCCTATATCACCCCCTGTTGGATTATTTTTTAAAACCAAAAGTAACCTGTGTCCTTCCCCAGGATGCTATATCAAGCCTTGCCAAATTTTATCCAAATCCGTGCAGTTTTGTAAATTTTAAAATCAACCCCTATTTACCCCCTTAGGGGATGATTTTTCAAAAACACTGAACCACATATTTCTTAATTTCCTACCAATAGCATAAATTTGTTATACCTAACTTAAGAAATACAGGGTTTCCCTTGCAAACTTTCATCCCCTATATCACCCCTCGTGGTATTATTTTGGAAAAAAAATAGTATCCTATGTCCTTCCCCAGGATGCTATATAAAGCCTTGCTAAATTTTGTCGAAATCCATGCAGTTTTGTAAATTTTAAAATCAACCCGTATTTTACCCCCTTAGTGGATGATTTTTCAAAAACGCTGAACCGCATATTTCTTAATTTCCTACCAATAGCATAAATTTGTTATCCCTAACTTAAGAAATACTGGGTTTCCCTTACAAACTTTCATCCCCTATATAACCCCCTTGTAGTATTGGTTTTGAAAGTATCCTATGTCCTTTCCTCAGGATGCTATATAAAGCCTTGCCAAATTTTGTCGAAATCCGTGCAGTTTTGTAAATTTTAACATCAACGCCTATTTTACCTCCTTGGGGGATGATTTTTCAAAAACACTGAACCGCATATTTCTTTATTTCCTATCAAAAGCATACATTTTAATTATCACATCCCTAACTTAAGAAATACTGAGTTTCCCATACAAACTTTCATCCCCTATATCACCCCCTGTTGGATTATTTTTTAAAACCAAAAGTAACCTGTGTCCTTCCCCAGGATGCTATATCAAGCCTTGCCAAATTTTATCCAAATCCGTGCAGTTTTGTAAATTTTAAAATCAACCCCTATTTACCCCCTTAGGGGATGATTTTTCAAAAACACTGAACCACATATTTCTTAATTTCCTACCAATAGCATAAATTTGTTATACCTAACTTAAGAAATACAGGGTTTCCCTTGCAAACTTTCATCCCCTATATCACCCCTCGTGGTATTATTTTGGAAAAAAAATAGTATCCTATGTCCTTCCCCAGGATGCTATATAAAGCCTTGCTAAATTTTGTCGAAATCCATGCAGTTTTGTAAATTTTAAAATCAACCCCTATTTACCCCCTTAGGGGATGATTTTTCAAAAACGCTGAACCACATATTTCTTAATTTCCTACCAATAGCATAAATTTGTTATACCTAACTTAAGAAATACAGGGTTTCCCTTGCAAACTTTCATCCCCTATATCACCCCTCGTGGTATTATTTTGGAAAAAAAATAGTATCCTATGTCCTTCCCCAGGATGCTATATAAAGCCTTGCTAAATTTTGTCGAAATCCATGCAGTTTTGTAAATTTTAAAATCAACCCCTATTTTACCCCCTTAGGGGATGATTTTTCAAAAACACTGAACCGCATATTTCTTTATTTCCTATCAAAAGCATACATTTTAATTTTCACATCCCTAACTTAAGAAATACTGAGTTTCCCATACAAACTTTCATCCCCTATATCACCCCCTGTAGGATTATTTTTGAAAAAAAAAGTAGCCTATGTCCGTCCCCAGGATACCATCTACAGCCTTGCCAAATTTTATAGAAATCCGTTCAGTGGTTTAGGCGTGAAAAGGTAACAGACAGACAGACAGACAGACAGACAGACAGACAGACAGACAGACAGACAGACAGACGGACAGACAGACAGAGTTACTTTCGAATTTATAATATTAGTATGGATAATATAATATTAGTCCTGTTCACGCTACCCGGCGACAGCGAATACTGAAATGACAACACAGAGATTAACATATAATTATTAAGAATAAGTCATTACTGCCAAATGGCGTCGAGTCACGTAGTATTACCACAGTCTATTATACAGAGTGTCCGGTAAAGAATGGATAACCTTGGAATAGCATATTACAGACATGATGGCCGTTCTTAAAAAAATACAAAAAAAATATCCCCAGTAGTAGGTACTGTGAGGGCTCGAACCACACAGCGGGAGGCTAACTACTTTATAATAAAAGACAGTAGTGTACAGAAGAAATGGGGCTGAAGCCCGCTATATTAAAATATAAATAAAATTATAATTCACTCCCTAGGTCCTACGCGGAGCCCTAGCTATCCGCTATCTCCCGCTGTGTGGTTCGAGCCCTCACAGTACCTACTACTGCGGATATTTTTTTTTGTATTTTTTTAAGAACGGCCATCATGTCTGTAATATGCTATTCCAAGGTTATCCATTCTTTACCGGACACCCCGTATACATTAATACATCATACAGTCGTACGACGAAGCCCGAGCTCGTTCGAGCCGACAAAGTTCGGCGAACTTCGTATGTCGTCTCGTCGGTCGTCCCCCTTCCTCTTCTTCTTCCTCCTCCTCTTCTTTCTTCTTCTTTTCCTGTAATCAGCAGGTAAAGAACTATTTTCTGCATTTTTTTCAAAATTTTAGGATCAGTAGTTTCAGAGATACGGGGGGGGGGATGGTCAATTTTAATTTATTTTCTTATATAACTTTAAAACAATCTATTTTAAAATTATAAAAAATATATTATATATTTGAGACCCTCATAGCTCTTTGAACGTCGATTGCACGGGTCACTCCCGACTCGTACCGCTCCCGACTGGTAACGCTACATATACTTACCTATAGCGGTGCGCGCGTGCACCAGGTACAGTCAGTATGTTAAGTCTAATGTATAAGAACTGTAAAGGACATAGAACCACAGAACAGATAAATCTGTGGATAGAACCGATCTGGCATCACACCCCGGTGTTCAGATAACAATAGAAAATCTATTGTGTCTGCTAATTGGCGTGCGACGGGTTAGTAAGCCCTTTCATTTGATATATCACATGGTACAGTTTGCAATTTTTTTTAAATTATCTTATTTTTGCCCTTCAAAAGTGACCTCCATATTCAAAATTCATTTATTTAATTTACCCGTCCGTGTTTGGGTCACAGAAATTCATATGTGTACCAAATTGCAACATAATCGATCCATTAGATTCGGAGAAAATTGGCTGTGACAGATGGACAGACACACGAGGGTTCCGTTTTTTCCTTTTGAGTGACGGAACCCTAAAAAGGCCTTTATTATTCTTTAATTACAAAAGTTAAGTTGTTAGTTCTACTGAGTAACACTTCACTTATAAAATTAATTAATAAAGGACCCCTCGAAAGGCCTCCGCCAGTAATTTCCTGATTATTCTGATTATTGCTTTAATCAGCCATGATTTACCTTTACCTCATCCTGCCAACGTTCCGCTGGTCTGCCTCTTCCTCTCTTTCCGTTCGGGATTTTCCAAGCGGCTGTTCTAATGCTACGGCCAGACGACCACGAGGGACGAAAAGAGATGAAAACAAAGGACCGTATGTCCATAGGTCTAACAATAGAAAGTCGGAACCGCCCTTCCTGTCTGACGAAAACGACGAAAACGACATCATAAATGGTACAAATGATAGTCACTATTTATTAAGTTCTCGCTTTGATCAGATTAGACAAGCTCTACACACGTCTGACCGCAAGACGCGAGCACCCGACTGCGTCCCGCTTTGCAAACGTGGTCTTCCCGCGACGCGGTCGCGCAGGTGTGCAAGGCGCCATAAGATAACTCGGGCAGCTTCCGCCGCGCGACCGACGATCCCGCTTCGCAGTCGCTTTGGTCGCTCCGGTGTGGCCGAAGCTTCAGAGTCCATCTGACCTCTTCTAATCGTACCAGGTGGCCGCCTGAGACTATCTACATGATCTGAAATATATTACTTTTGTAATGTCGCATGTGTGCTATCTCAGACATCGTTATCAGTGTCGCGACTCCACGCGACACATGTACCGATTATATTTGTAATAGTTCTGCCTACTCATTGAGGCCGTGCGACTTAATTTAATGTCCCAATCTTGTCCGTACGATAATGTTTGATAAACTTGCCGAATGGCGCGGCAATGACCCTGTCGCGTTTCCCAAACATGCAGATAATAGTAGGTATCTCAGGATAAAAATCATGTCATTGTAACAGAAGCTTTCAGTGCATGCCACCACAGCTACCACTCAGCAAAGTGCATGAAGCTCGAGCTAAACAGTTCCGCAATGAAACAACACATGTATGTGCGTCATTTTTTGCGGGAATAAATAGTTTTTCTTTCTAACACATAAAATAAATAAAAAATAAATAAATATAAAAAATAAATATCCTTGGACATTTCACACAACGCCATCTAGTCCCAAGCTAAGCAACCTAATGCTTGTGTTATGGTAACGAGATGGCTGATAAACTACTTACTTATATACATTTTTTTTTTTTTTTTTTTGTAAATACATACATATTATAGATAGAAAAACACGCAGACTCGGAACAAATACTTGTAGGTCGTACAAATATTTGTTCCAAGGAAGCAAAAACCCCTTAAACAAACTTTCCTCAATGAAAAATTGTGGAAAGTTTGTTTCACGATGCCACAAGTTGTACAACTGTCGATGTTGATCGATGAGCACTTCTGTGTCGTTGTTTGTGGAAACACGCAGTACTAAGTTATAAATTATGATTGATGGATGAGGCACTCTGCACATTCCACCACTAGTTTCAACGTGGAATTGTTTTTAATTAATTAATGAAAGCCGTACTAGAGAGCCCTGTACTTAGTGCGATAATTACCTATGTAGTAGTGACTAATACAGTTCCATTAAAGGAACTTGTTCGTCACCATTCGGCATGGCCACCAGGCAGCGTCGCTGTGTTTTGGTCTGACAGGCAAACCCAAATCATTCTTATAATTTAACAGGCACAGAGACTTTTTAACTTCGTCTAAGGGACAGTCTGGGATGACCATGCATCTGCGAAGCCTCTCGTATTGCAGAAGCGTTGTGGTGACGCGGGAGTGGTGTCAGTGTCGTCCAGTGGTCCGCCAACTAGGTTCCCACCCAATACTGACGACTTCACGTGTGTTCCAGGTGGAAGCTCGCCTGGCCGACCTGGTGCTGTGCGGCGACGTGCTGCGGCGCGTGGGCGACGTGTTCGAGCAGGAGTTGGAGCGAGGCCTGCGGGAGCAGCCCTCCAGCCTGCAGATGGAGAACACCTACGTGCCCGAGCTGCCCGACGGAACCGGTACGTACCGCTACGTCTTCCAGACCTACCACTAAGTCTCCAGAACAGCCAGCTGCAGAACGCCAAGCGCGGGCAGACCTCGATATAAACATAGTTAAGGCTTGGCTTTGCTTGCTAGAAGTTATCTGACGATTGAAATGGCCCCTTAATTGTTGACCCAAGCAGCTACATCATGGCTGATGTGGGCTTCGAAGCGTGTGGATGGCAATATAAAGCAATCTAATCAGAATTCGGTTACAAGTTGAGCGCCACCAGTAGCGACCATCTGGCTAATATGATAATGTGTGGTGTTGCAGAGGAGGGCGTGTTCCTGGCGCTGGACCTGGGCGGCACCAACTTCCGCGTGCTGCTGCTGGAGCTGCGCGCCGGCCAGCTGGTGCGCCAGCACGTGCAGCAGTACCACATCAGGTAACTGGTGTTAACCTCGGCCTGCTCTGCACATCTCCTGCCTTGCAATGATTATGATAGGCTCCCAGATATTTTCCTATAACAAATAATTTGGAAGTCAGTTTGGAAGAATATAAACCTATATGGGCACGTATGAAACGTCAGAGACGGTGCACGGCTCCAATTTTCCTATGGAGAAGGGCCAACACGAAACTCCACGGTTACTCTTTTGAAAATAATTGGCTTTTACAACGTTTTCAAATTATACTGTTATTAAGTATGCTGGCAGGACAGTGTAGGTCCCTGCCAGGGTCGCGGGTTATTCGAAAGAGATACCGTGGCCTTTGGCACAGGCAGGAACACGGGCGGGTTTTAGTCAGTGAAAGTCTGACACGAAGTCATTGATGATTGCCCATCCACAAAAAAAAAACCGGTCAAGAGCGAGTCGGACTCGCGCACCGAGGGTTTCGTTCCGATTTCTGAAAAAGTGTGCTATTTAGAGACATCGTTTTATTTTTCCTGTAATCTTTACATAAACTTCTATCACACAGAATAATTTCAGATTTTTCCCTTTGCAAACTTCGGAGAAAAGGGGGGGGGGGGGGGGGGGGGTTGGAACGGTATTTTTTTTTGCATTTTTCATCAAAAGTCAAAAACTATGCGGCCTAAAAAAATAAAAAATGTTTAAGAATTTGCAAACAGCGCTCTTTCATATGATACCCCACATGCCCTAGTAGCCCCACTTTGAATTTTTAAGACCCCCTTTCAGCACCTGTTACAAAAAAAATATAAATATTTTTATTTATTTCTTATTTGCAAAATAGTTGGGTAAACGTCATCTAAAACTGTTCCAAATTTCAAGTTGATAGTATGAGTAGATCTTGAGATATCCAGCTGTGACAGACAGACAGACAGACAGACAGACCGACAGACAGACAGACTGAGTCACACCATAAGGGTTCCTTTTTTACCATTTTGGTACGGAACCCTAAGCAGCCAGCAGTTGCAGCCGAACACGCCCCGACACAAGTACAAGACTGCTGCTAGTGAGAGCTCGAGCGTGGTGATGGTGATGGTGTTTACTGTGTCTGCGGGATGTTTGACCGCCACGATTGGTCTGGGCCTGGCTGCTTATAAATAGTAATGAAATAGTTTCCCGAGTATCAATAATTATAAATTAAGACTCAAACTATAAAGTGAGATGACGTAATTAGGGTTACGTACCAAAATGGTAAAAAAGGAACCCTTATGGTGTGACTCAGTCTGTCTGTCTGTCACAGCTGGATATCTCAAGAACCACTAATGCTATCAACTTGAAATTTGGAACAATTTCAGACGATGTTTACCCAACAATTTTGCAAGTAAGAAAGAAGTAAAAATATTTATACTTTTTTTGTAACAGGGACTGAAAGGGGGTCTTCAAAATTCAAAGTGGGGCACTAGGGCATGTGGGGTATCATATGAAAGGGCGCTGTTTTCACATTCTTAAACATTTTTTTATTTTTTTTTAGGTCCCATAGTTTTCGACTTTTGATGAAAAATGTAAAAAAAAAGACCGTTCCCCCCCTTAACTCCGAAGTTTGCAAAGATAAAAATCTGAAAATATTCTATGTGATGGAAGTTTATGTAAAGATTACAGGAAAAATAAAACGATGTCTCTAAATAGCACACTTTTTCAGAAATCGGGACGGAACTCTCGGTGCGCGAGTCCGACTCGCTCTTGACCGGTTTTTTTTGGGAGCTTTAAAACGTCTGTCGGAAAAAACCCCCGACGGGATGTGTCTGACAGTATTGATTATTAAATTAATGTACAATATTCTGTAAAACATACATACAAATCAGCACTCAGACTTTAAGAAAAGTGAGTAATATTTTAGGTAACTTTAGTACCTGATACCTGAACATTGGGCGTCGGCCCAAGCTAGCAGGTATGCGTACCTTCAAAGTACATACTGAGTTACTGACGCTACTCTATTGCACACATATTGTAAACCCGCATGTCCTGGAACCAAAAATTCGAAGACATGTGACATCTCATTGCTTTCGGATCAACAATTTGGTTTTAGGCCTAAAAGATCAACGAGCCAAGCTGTACACAAACTGACAAATTTTATAAGCAAAAATCTCGATAATGGCATGCATACCATAGGGATCTTTTTAGACCTTGCCAAGGCTTTTGATACCATTTCTTGTTCTCTACTATTATTTAAACTGGAAAAATTGGGATAAGAGGAGTACAGTTAAAATTGTTATCCGATTATCTTAGCGACCGTTATCAGTCACTAAAAACTTTTTAACAAAAAAAAAACCGACTTCCAAAAATCACTACAAAGTGAAAAATAACTTTGATTTCGGAAGTCGGTGTCTTTCGTTTTTTATTTACTTTCTTTTTTTTTTGCCACCGACTTCCGAAATCAAAGTTATTTTTCACTTTGTAGTGATTTTTGGAAGTCGGTTTTTTTTTTGTTAAAAAGTTTTTATTTCTCGCTTTTTAGTGGGTCTGTTTATAATTTGTATAAGTTACAATAGTCTAATGTCAATTGCTCATCACATGTTACAAAATATTGCTTTTCCCGATGCTGGAACGTTAATTGTTGAGGAGTTCTGCTGGTAAGTACCAGGAGAACTCCTCAACAACCACTCACCACACCACCAAAACCATATTAAAGTAATCGAATCGCAACCCGTGAAATATTTATCATTGAGTAGTTCCGGTAGCCATCTGTGGTCTTCATCATCAGTTCCACTTCACCAAGTGGTGCTTTCCGAGAGCAAATGCACAAGCTACTATAAAAAATACCCAAATCGCTATAGGTGTGCCTATAATATTTGAAGAGTTCCTTCGGTTTCTCCAGGATCCCATCATCAGAACTGGATTTTGAAAAAAATGGGACCATTTGGGAAGTATACCCTTTCCAACAAAAAAATAATTTTTCAAATCGGTTGGCAAACGACGGAGTTATGCGCGAACAAACATAAAAAAAAAAAAAAAAAAAAAAAAAAAAAAAAAAAAAAAATACAAACATCCGAATTGAGAACCTCCTCCTTTTTTTTAGAAGTCGGTTAAAAATAGGTAAGTTCACGAGCTCTGAGCTTAAAAATAGTGATTATGGGATCCCACAAGGCAGTATTCTGGGGCCTACCTTATTTTTAATATATATAAATGACCTTTGTCGCTTACAACTCCAAAATGGTTTAATTATGTCCTATGCGGATGACACAGCTCTACTGTTCTCAGGTAAATCAAGTGCGGAGGTCTATGAACTTGCTCAGGATGGCTTTAATATTGTGTGTAATTGGCTACATAATAATCTACTAACCTTAAATTCAGATAAAACCAAATTTATTCTCTTTGCAATGAGAAATACTAACGCGATGCTTACTAACCAAAACATTCACGCGCACAATTGTAATACATACGCTGACACATCATGCACTTGTCCCACTTTAACTAAAGCCGACCATATCAAATACCTAGGCGTCACCATTGATACAAACCTTAATTTCCGGAAACACATCGATCTATTATGCACTAGAGTGCGTAAATTAATATACATTTTTAAGAATTTACGGAACATAGCTGACTTTAAATTAATCAAACAAGTTTACTTGGCATTGGGTCAGTCTATTATTACCTACTGCATAACCACCTGGGGTGGTGCCGCAAAATCAAGTTTACTACTCCTAGAACGTGCTCAAAGAGCAATTCTAAAAGTCGCCACCTGTCGCCCATTCAGATTTCCCACACACCAGCTTTATATAGCATGCAAGGTGCTAACAGTTCAACAACTGTTTGTTCTAAGTATAGTTTTACTGCAGCACACTGAACTAGAGTTTAAACCAGTACCTCCAGACAAGAGAAGAAAGGATCTGGTTTGCACAAACCCTCAGACTAAACATGCTTTTTCTAATCGATTTTATTTATTTCTTGGACCTTTCTTATATAATAAGTTTAATAAATTGCTTCAGATATACAATGTAAGTTATAATAGGTGTAGTATAATTTTATCCGATTATTTAGCAAAACTAAATTACTCAGACACGGAAAAATTACTAGAAGTGCTGAAATAAAGATGCGGACTTAACTGTATTTACCAAGCCTTATAAATATTGCTATAATTTTAGTTAAGTATAGATTTAAAGAAGGACGGTCAAATCGTACCTGACTACGAGGCGGTGGTGTACAGATATGCCATATATATGTAAAAATCTAGTATTTTTTAAGGTCTTAAAAAACATAAGAAATAGATATTTAAGTCGCCAGAAAAAAAAGCACAAACACATTTTTTTTTAATAGCATAATTTGCAAATTATTTAGAATAACATGTTCAGAACGCACCTTTGACGATTCATTTTGCTTAAGAAATGATTTAGTACTCAAACATTATAATTATTCACGTTATTAAATGTAATTCAATTCTATATACTTGTGTATCAAACCAACTAGTGCTGTTTTTATTATGTATTGGATTCTTGTCATAAAAATAAATTATGTGGGTTCATAGTAAGTATCAGCATTTTGTTCAATTGTGTACAACGGAACGTCATAATATGTCATCGACGCGCGCCATGGATTGACAGTGTCAATACTGTCAATTACAACGGTTGTCAATTTGACACTAATATACTGTAGTGTGTAGTCTTTGCACCCGGCGATCTCGCATTGTTGTTGTGTTGTTGTTGTTAGTGTGAATATTGTGATAAGTACTGTACTGTTTTGGATTTCCTTCTGTTGTTTGACCTTGGCATTGTTTTACAGACTGATAACTAGGTACCGCTTGTGACGATTATTCTGTGCTTTTGATTTCCGGACACCGATAACCTCAAAAGTATTTTTTGCATTATTGAAATATCTTGGCTATTTAGATATTATTTTCGAAAGGGATGGTGTTTACTACATAAAACAATCAAATCTCACTATAATTTGCTTCTGTACACTGAAAATAAAACTCAGGTCCAGCTTCTATAGAAATATGACCGATGTTCTTTAACCTGTAAGCCTAGTTCATAATAAGGTAGCGCAAAAGATTGTTCCTGCTTAGACAGTGAAAATATATGTTAATTTAATTAATTGATTGTCATAATTGATAAGTACTGTCGTAGAGATATGGCCTGAAACACAGGTTTAAATAAACCTAGTTCGGGCCAGGCACTACATTACCTTCAGAATTTTATTTTTTTGCGACTATAATTTTTATATTTGTCATACCATAGTTTTTATCCAGATTATTATAATACTACTAACATAGGCCTAGATTAATATTTACTACTGAACCATCTATTTACACTCTTTTGTAAACATATTTTTATTTCAATAAATTTTATTTTATTATTTTATTTTTATCTACCAACCCGCACTGGGCCCGCGAGGTGGGTTACGGCGTACACCCACTCACAGAGAGGAGGTCTGTGTCCCAGCAGTGGGAATTTTATGGATATAAGTAAATAAATAAATAAACAGACAGTGAACAAAGAGTTTTTGTTGCAGCAACGCGTTGCGGCTGGGCACGGGTGACGAGCTGTTCAACTTCCTGGCGGACTGCGTGCAGGACTTCCTGCAGCAGCTCGGCATGGAGCACCAAGAGTTCTCTCTAGGTAATAGCACGGTCATACTGCTTACACGTAACTATGTCTTTTACTGATGATGGAATAAAACTATGTATTTCACTTGATACGTGTTTGAGTCCACAGACTTAAACTAAGAATAATGAGCCTAATGATAATGTGAACGAAATCATTTGCTCATTGAACTGTACCTAACACAAGCCCTAGTGTAACACACTTACTCAGCACACAGCTGAGACACAGCTGTGAGTAGAGCTGTGAGTATACAAATTTTGTATGCCGTATCAAATGTGCAACGAGGGCGGTTGCTCTACTCACAGCTGTGTCTCAGCTGTGTGCTGAGTAACTGTGTTACACTAGGGCTTGTGTTAGGTACAGTTCAATGTGCAAATGATTTCTATTGGATATTAAATATCAAATATCCAATAGATGGCAATAGATACAATAACATGAAAAGTGTAAATTCTTAAAAATTGAATATTCTAAAACAAAGAGTCCGCGGCGTAGAACGACAAGGAAGGGATACTCTTTCTGCTTACTTCAATTTGGATTCATACGACATAGCAGCAATCATGTTTAACGTGACGTCGATCTCGTCCACAGGCTTCACGTTCTCGTTCCCGATGAAGCAGCACTCGATCTCGTCGGGCGAGCTCATCACGTGGACCAAGAGCTTCAAGTGCTCGGGGCTGGCGGGCGTGGACGTGGCGGCGCTGCTGGAGCGCTGCCTGCGCGCGCGCCGCCTGCGCGTCACCGTGCGCGTGCTGCTCAACGACACCACGGGCACGCTGGTGGCCGGCGCGCACTTGCACAGCAATGTTGGGGTGGGAGCACATTCATTCATTCATTTATAATACTGTTTCATTGTCTGCATAGCCAACATTCTTGTTGATTTTGTTGATCGAAGATTTTACCATTAAAAATTTGTCAGTAGCAGCCTGGATTCGTTCCCTGTTTATGCCAATCGAGTAAATATTTAATTACCTACATGGGATTCAAAAATTACTGGCGAAATGTGGGTGCGCTGGTCAGTGCTGAACCCTTCGGAGAATTCAAGCGCACTGTTTTCTTCTCATGTCAATGAATCTTTTATCCAACCTTTATACAGCTAAACGTAAGCTTTCCAAATCGCTACGTCGCGTCGCTGCCTCATTTGAATCCTGGAGTGTGCAGGACAGGAAGAAAGTGTTGTAATATTGTTGTTGCTTGGTCTCAGATCGGCGTGATCCTGGGCACGGGCTCGAACGGCTGCTACATGGAGCGTGCGTCGCGCGTGACGCACTGGGAGGCGGCGCACGAGCGCGTGCGCGACGTGTGCGTCGACGTGGAGTGGGGCGCCTTCGGGGACAACGGCTGCCTCGACTTCCTCAAGACGGAGTTCGACCGCGAGGTGGACGCCGGCTCGCTGCTCGCCACGTCCTTCACGTGAGTACTTACAGAGCGCGTGCGCGACGTGGAGTGGGGCGCCTTCGGGGACAACGGCTGCCTCGACTTCCTCAAGACGGAGTTCGACCGCGAGGTGGACGCCGGCTCGCTGCTCGCCACGTCCTTCACGTGAGTACTTACAGAGCGCGTGCGCGACGTGGAGTGGGGCGCCTTCGGGGACAACGGCTGCCTCGACTTCCTCAAGACGGAGTTCGACCGCGAGGTGGACGCCGGCTCGCTGCTCGCCACGTCCTTCACGTGAGTACTTACAGAGCGCGTGCGCGACGTGGAGTGGGGCGCCTTCGGGGACAACGGCTGCCTCGACTTCCTCAAGACGGAGTTCGACCGCGAGGTGGACGCCGGCTCGCTGCTCACCACGTCCTTCACGTGAGTACTTACAGAGCGCGTGCGCGACGTGGAGTGGGGCGCCTTCGGGGACAACGGCTGCCTCGACTTCCTCAAGACGGAGTTCGACCGCGAGGTGGACGCCGGCTCGCTGCTCGCCACGTCCTTCACGTGAGTACTTACAGAGCGCGTGCGCGACGTGGAGTGGGGCGCCTTCGGGGACAACGGCTGCCTCGACTTCCTCAAGACGGAGTTCGACCGCGAGGTGGACGCCGGCTCGCTGCTCACCACGTCCTTCACGTGAGTACTTACAGAGCGCGTGCGCGACGTGGAGTGGGGCGCCTTCGGGGACAACGGCTGCCTCGACTTTCTCAAGACGGAGTTCGTCCGCGAGGTGGAGTGGGGCGCTACTTTTTTTGCCTATGTCCCTTCGTACACCGGAATGCAGCACTACGATGGCTTTTTAATTGTTTCTTTAATTATCGGCATACGAGTGGTTAAACCCTGTATTTGATGACTTAAGTTTTCTACTAAACTTGATTGCTAAGTACAGTCAACCGCATAATTACAAAGTTTTTAAATGTCGGTCTGTTTTACTTCCAGGTTCGAGAAGTACATCGGCGGCAAGTACCTGGGCTCGCTGCTGACGTCAGCGCTGAGCGGGCTGGCGCGCGCCGGCCTGTTCCCCACTGCGCCTGCGCACGACGCGCTGCAGACTGCGCACCTCTCTTTGTTTGAAGAGTTAGTAGCTTTTCTTGTGCGCACCAAACTCAAACACAAAGCATTTATTTCACTAAAACTAATTACAAGCACTTTTAGAATTATTACCAAGGAGTGGTCAGTCAGAAGGATGAAACTAGTTGCCCATTCCAGAGCGTACCTAGTAGGTACCTAGTAGGTACCTAGTAGGTACCTAGTAGGTACCTAGTAGGTACCTAGTAGGTACCTAGTAGGTTGCAATGGAGAAGAACAGTCAGAAGGATGAAACTAGTTGCCCATTCCAGAGCGTACCTAGTAGGTACCTAGTAGGTACCTAGTAGGTTGCAATGGAGAAGAACGGTCAAGTAACGCCATGGACAGTCTTTTAAATTTACAAAATATTGGTTACACCATCCAAGTTAAAATTATACATGTGAGAACGATCTAGAAAGACGTGCGCGTTACAAGCGTCCTTAATAAACAATTCAGAAATGAAAATAAGCCGTGGCAGCTAAACGTTGAGCAATCCTTGCTGACGGCGCCCGTCACCAACATCGTCACCACACAGCCGAAATACGGCCGCTGCTGGACATGAGCCTCTCCCAGCATCGCCTCAATGAGCGATCCTGTGCTCCTCACTCCTCACATCTAGTGGGACCTCCAACAAGTACCTATCACTTCAGTGCTCCTCGCCTCTAGCGGGACCTCCAACAAGTACCTATCACTTCAGTGCTCCTCGCCTCTAGCGGGACCTCCAACAAGTACCTATCACTTCAGTGCTCCTCGCCTCTAGCGGGACCTCCAACAAGTACCTATCACTTCAGTGCTCCTCGCCTCTAGCGGGACCTCCAACAAGTACCTATCACTTCAGTGCTCCTCGCCTCTAGCGGGACCTCCAACAAGTACCTATCACTTCAGTGCTCCTCGCCTCTAGCGGGACCTCCAACAAGTACCTATCACTTCAGTGCTCCTCGCCTCTAGCGGGACCTCCAACAAGTACCTATCACTTCAGTGCTCCTCGCCTCTAGCGGGACCTCCAACAAGTACCTATCACTTCAGTGCTCCTCGCCTCTAGCGGGACCTCCAACAAGTACCTATCACTTCAGTGCTCCTCGCCTCTAGCGGGACCTCCAACAAGTACCTATCACTTCAGTGCTCCTCGCCTCTAGTGGGACCTCCAACAAGTACCTATCACTTCAGTGCTCCTCGCCTCTAGTGGGACCTCCACTAAGTACCTTTCACTTCAGTGCTCCTCACATCTAGCGGGACCTCCACTAAGTACCTTTCACTTCAGTGTTCCTCACATCTAGCGGGACCTCCACCAAGTCATCGGTCCACCTCGCGGGAGGTCTCCCCTACTTCCCACGCTGTGCTCTTTTTCTCTTTTTGCTCAAGTTCGCAGAGATCTGCTTCTTAAAATTATTACTTGTAAGTACTTGTCAAGTATGTTTGAATTAACGACATTTGGTGTGTTTCAGGGACAACGTTGCGGGCGAGGTGACGCGCACGGTGGCGGCGCTGCGCGAGGCGTGCGCGGGCGCCGCCATCACCGCGCAGGACGCGCAGGTCGCGCAGCACGTCGCGCACGTTATCTCAAACAGGGCTGCGCAACTCGTGTCAGTCTGTGAGTATTTATATCACACACACACACACCCCACACACCTCATACTTGACACACCACGTTCTCAATGTTAAATCTCACAAAGGAACAAAGCTTAACATAAGTACGCTCATTTCTGTGGGATTTGGTGCGTAATATCCGATTTTTGAAGAAATATAAGATGATGAACGTATCCGAACCGATGGCATGTGGCAACACAGGACAGGATCAAAAGGAGAAAACAATTGGAGATGATCGAACGGCAAAGGAAAAGCCGTTGCTCACTAAATATATGAAATTGTAATTAATTGTATTTATTGTGCTGGACAATCAACTTTACCTACGTTAAGATATTGTCTTATCTACGAATCCTACCACATATACACACATATATTTATATCTGCATCCAGACAAAATTCTAGATCATTATTGTTTTAACTATTGTGACGGTTTCTGAAACTCGCATGTGCCATCCATTGCCGGCAGAGTAATGTACGGTCGGCTGACAGAGACAATATCAACCCTGCCTAGCAGTTTACAGAGACAAGTAATGTACGGTCGGCTGACAGAGACAATTATCAACCCTGCCTAGCAGTTTACAGAGACAAGTAATGTACGGTCGGCTGACAGAGACAATTATCAACCCTGCCTAGCAGTTTACAGAGACAAGTAATGTACGGTCGGCCGACAGAGACAATTATCAACCCTGCCTAGCAGTTTACAGAGACAAGTAATGTACGGTCGGCTGACAGAGACAATTATCAACCCTGCCTAGCAGTTTACAGAGACAAGTAATCCAGGGTGGATTACTAGCCTAGCAGTTTTCTTGGTTATCTCGGTACCGACTGCACTGAAAAACCGAATAGTTGATTTTTTGATTGTTGATTTCCTTTTGGTTGACTTGACATTAAATTGTGTTAAAAAAACTGTTCCATGACGTTTATTTTGGTAAAAATAAAATTGTTGAAATGTAATGGGTTGTTTTAGCCAGAAAAATAGGTTAAAACAACACCATATTTTTGGTCTATTCAGGAACAAGTAAATCTAACTATTGATTTAGTTAAGTCAACATGTGTACGAAGTAAAATAAAAAAACAAAACTATTAAGTTAAATTAACTAAACTCATTGAACTATTCATAAAACAGTTTATTTAACTATATACTATATTTAAGTTAACAACAAAAAATAGGTTAACACAATACAATAATTTATGTAAGTTCAGGTACAAGTAAATCTAACTATTGAGTTAGTTTAAGTCAACATGTGTACGAAGTAAAATAAAAAAACCTGATTAAGTTAAATTAACTAAACCCATTGAACTATTCATAAAACAGTTTATTTAACTATATACTATATTTAAGATAACAACAAAAAATAGGTTAACACAATACAATGCTTTGTGTATGTTCAGGTACAAGTACCTAAATCTAACTATTGATTTAGTTAAGTCAACATGTGTAGGAAGTAAAATAATAAAAACGATTAAGTTAAATTAACTAAACTCATTGAACTATTCATCAAACAGTTTATTTAACTATGTACTATATTTAAGTTAATAGCAAAAAATAGGTTCCATCTATCCATTTTAAAAATATGTTGAAACAACTAAACACAACTTTGTTACATCAACAATTTTAATTTTGTTGATGTAACAAATCATGTCGGTAGCTGCTATATTAACCCAAAATATAGGTTAAAAACAGTAGAAGGTTACGTTTGATTTGACTTCATTTTGTTTTGTGTGTGTGCAGGTATCTCGACGCTGCTGCGGCGCATGGACCGGCCGCACGTGGGCGTGGCGGTGGACGGCTCGGTGTTCAAGCACCACCCGCGCATTGCCGACCTCATGCAGAAGTACATCGCGCTGCTGGCGCCGGAACACGCGGTCAGTCACATTATTCACTGTATGACACTACTGGCCAGTCCGCTCCCAGTTACTGTGTAATACGATATTCCCCTTACCCGATATACTGGTTGTCAGACTTTCGGGCTTCTGACGACCCATAACGACTGTTAGAGATCCATGAATAACAGCCGGGACCAACGGCTTAAGGCACGGAGGAGTATCACCCATCCACTGACACTGACCAACCCCGGCAAGCGTAGCTTAACCTGACGGATCGACCCGTGCGGCTGTTATTACTTAGCCACGAACTCAATACAAATATAGAGTGAAATTAAGTATTATCATTCAATATCCCATCAATCAGTAAAAGGCGTACGGTGAAAACCGTCCAGTCGTGATTAGTCAACTCACGGTCCACTTCTCTCCACTCCGCCCAGCTCCGCGTCAGTGGAAATGCACCCTAACACGGCAAAATGACGTACTGTGTCAATGCTCAACAATAAAGTTCCTTGACTGTACATATGAGTAATGTCACTCCTAGAGGCTTTTTGATTGCTATTTATTAATACATACTTACCACCTGTATGTGTACATTATGGATTGCAATAAAGATTAGTTGATACCTCGAAGTTACATCAATAATCATAATCATAATAATTTATTTGCAATAAGTATTGCACCATCTATCAGTCCTGCCTCCGAAGCATCTCAAAGTCAAAGTCAAAGTCAAAGTCATTTATTTGCTATAAATGCGGTAATACAAAGGTGGTATAAATATTCTTGTGCGATAATTTTTATAAATCAAAAATTGAATCGCATTGCTAGACCACGTAGCCACGATTGTTGAATCACTTTGCTAGACCACCTAGCTACGGTGTGAGGGTGTGTTTGACAGATAATGGGTAATACGGGCTGGTGTCCGCAATTCCACGTCAAAGAGCCTAGCTTGCGTAGTAGGTACGGGTGGGGAAATCGACTATTCAATCCAACAAGCCACTCATAGGCCAGAGACGACTTTGTATGCTATATTGGTTCTTACGTAAATGTTTGTTGTTACGAATAAAATGAAATTTGTCAGAAAGCCTGTTATACTGTCAAAGACTATATTGAGGACAAAAAGGCTTGGGTTTGAGCTGCTCCAATAAATTTACACTATTAATGTTGATTTAAATACCTTTTTACATATTCTATACAATGACATGAATATTTTGTTTGTTATACTATTTTTAATTATTGTGAATGTGAAGACTACGTGGATCATTGTTTTTTATTTATTTTATCCTTTTCTCAGTTTTAGTTATAGTCTGACAGTTTGAGTAATTTATGCGGCCTACCCAAATGTCTTTTCTTTGGTATTGTTCGTCGAATCGTTAAGCTCCTTAAGTTTTGAGTTGAGCTGCACGATTACTGACAAATGCGTGCACTGACTGGACAGGTCCACTCAATCTGTGTGGTTCTTTCATCAAAAGACCATTTCTGACTGCAATCTACATGGTCTTCACATGATCTGACCAAGATTATGTCTGGACTTTAAAAGAGACTGTGACCTCTGAGTTTGTTTCGGCGTTTCTTCTCAGAGTAGTCAGATAGGAAACGTCGAACTCATCTAGTTTAAAAAAAAAATATGTTTGACGTGTAAAAGTGTTTGTACAAACCTACTTACAGAAAATAAATCATTTATCATTTATCATTTATCATTAAATAAACCTGTATCTGTTGCAGTTCTCGCTCCTGGGCGCCGAGGATGGCAGCGGCAAGGGCTCGGCGCTGACGGCCGCCATCGCGGCGCGCCTGGCCGCGCGCGACTCGTGCTAGGCGCTGACACGGCCGCCATCGCGGCGCGCCTGGCCGCGCGCGACTCGTGCTAGGTGCAGTAGCGCTAATACTTAGGGAAGATCACTTCAAACGATGCCATAATAAGCTCACTCATATGTACACAACCGAGGATAACGAACTTCTCAGAAAACAATTGTCAATCATGTGTAAAGTCAGGGAAAAGCAAATTGACACTTACAACATAGCTATGTAAATTGTTCGTATATTCAATTTCAAATCACAAGGTACATTTAGTGTAGTCATTATGCAATGACTGGGTGTCATTCTGCTAAACAATTTCCCCGACTGTACCTTGGCTAATTTTAAGTATGTATGGGTGAGTGATGGGTTTCTTGACACTGTTTTTTGGAAGTAAGTCTTCAATACATTTTTATTACAAATGTCAGTAGTGTCACTAAACTCGTACCTACTCAAGTCGTCCTGTCCTCAGTGACGTCACGCCCATTGATATTGATAACCGTTATGTGATGTTGTTACGCTCATTTTAGAGATTAGAGTTATGTGTGTCCGTGTGTGTGTTGAGCACAAGGCGAGGTGTGGTGTGTTGGGTTGGTGGCGTGTGCTCGCTGCTCGCGTGTAGCAATGTGAATGCTGCGCGCGACGCCGCCGACGCGACGCTCGGCGGGTGAGTTGTGTGAGTGGAACGCTCGGCGGGTGAGTTGTGTGAGTGGAACGCTCGGCGGGTGAGTTGTGTGAGTGGAACGCTCGCTGGTCGAGATCGTTGTGTAGATGCGCATTTGGTTGACAATGTTACTGTAGTTTGGTTAGGACATAGTTTAATAAGTGAACGCGCCGCGTCGCGAGTACATACAGGTACGGCTGTTAGCTGTAACAATGACTGAAAGACATATATGTGTAAGTTCTGTGGGAACCAGAGGCCTGTCCATAACCGTAACTATTATTGTTCTAAATTGTAATCTATTCTGGATGGCTGTTGGAGAAGCTTAAGCTTTTTTATAAAGTTAAATCCTACATATTACCTACCAGTTTTGTATTTTTTTAATAATCTATCCGAGTTTCGTAATTTACGTCATTATACAGAGATGAGTTTTTGAAATGGGAATAAAGGGCGAAAAATAAAATAAGTAGGCTACATAAAAAACTGTAAATAAAAGTTGTCAAACGAGTCATGAACTCCATCTGGAAGAGAACTAAAACTCGTCCTGTAGGTATGCAAGAATAGACAGTTGTTTATCTGTTCTATTATATGTATAATGTCGCCTCTGGTCGCTGTTAGTGTGAACATATCGTGCCATACTCACTCGTGCGCCGAATATATTGATGAACACAGAATACAACAAGATGCATATCCTACAATTTAGAACTTTACACTTTTGTAATTAAATATTATAATTTTTTAAGAACTACTTCTGGATAGGTTTTTAATTATGAATGACCGAGCATTCCGCCGGTGCGTTTAGCGATCCAAGGAAACAAAATGAAATGTATGTTGGTATAACTAAGAATAAAGTAATATCTCAAATGAACATTTACTGGGTTCGTGCAATAACCGGTCCGAGCCGCGAGCTGCGGCGACTCTCGACACGAATGATTCTCAACTTATTGCATTGTGTAACACAGTAGGTACGTTTTAACATGAATTGAGTGCAGCTAGGTAGCATAGTTCATACCTAATGTTTACAGTTTACAATAAATTATTCTATTTCGGTACTTTGTTAAAGAAAAACTGTTTTTTGTTATATATTTAGTAATACTATATATTATATAGGTACATAAGTAGTTACGAATATGTTATTGTTTGTAGATTTTTATTTTTAGAATAAAATGTAATTATTTTTTTAAATGGTAATATTTTTTATAACACATTTGCTCGTAAAGGGCCTCTTATTTCACCAATTTCAATATCCAATAATAATAATAATAACCCCACCGCAGTATCTCTACGTTGACGTCGTGGTGGGGCTTGCGTGCTCCGAATTCTAGGTCTGTGGCTGTAGAGTTTACTCTGCCGGAATGGGTCTAGGATGAGGAGCCAGACCAAGAGAGATACAGAAACCCGCAGGGCAGCATGTGGCGAGCTGTTGGGCAGTAGCGACCCCACGGACCCTATCTACCGGGAGAAGTCTTGTTCCTCACCTCTCGCTTGCCTTTATTGGCCGGCTGGACTGAACAATGACGGGAACAGAGCTCCCACCTCATTCTTGCCTTTATTGGCTGGCTTGAGTGGAGATTCGCAAGAGCAAACGTGCTCGGAGGAAGGAAGTATTCCAGTAAGTGTTTGTAGGGATCTTGACCATCTTCCGGGCTCTGGGATTGTTCTGAGAACCGTGAAATACCTCTCCACTCCTTACAAGTACCTCAGGACATGTTGCTCCCTTGCCGCTACGACACTATGTGCTAGCGACCGTTTTCGGGGGCCCATTATTGAGTGTACAAGTCACCCCCTGCCATTTTTTCCCCGTGTATGATAAAACATTGATCAGGCAGGGGCCATAGTCCTTTCATAGTTCTAGGTAACCAGTCCACAGCCACCCAAACCCATAGCCCAATATGTTTTGTTTCCATGTTCTGCAATAGTCCTGCACCAACCGGGGGTTGTCCTTGGGTGCACATAGTGTATACAGGGATAATCGTCGGTTGGTGCCTCCTCATAATTTAAAATTGTCTAAGGGGCCTCTGCGAGTTGGCTTTGGCCCCTCGTACGCCTTCTAAAAGTCCGGGACCCCAGGGTCCCGAGATATGTCAAAGACACTTTAAAAATAATAATAATATTTATATATATATTTGTTGAGTACGCGTAAATGGGTTGGAAGGGAGACAAGTGACACACGCAATAGCTATGGACGTACTGCTTTATTTACTTTAACCTGGCGTGAGCGTGAGCGCAGCCACGCACTCATACATATATAGGTACGTTAACACACATACACAACAGTAATGTATGTCATTACGTACTTGTGCGTAATCGTAAAGTAAAACGCACGAGTTTCTTTCTAATAAGGTAACACGTACGGTTTATCATGCTCCGTCTAAAACCAACGGAACTTTTTTAAATCTTAAGAAAAAAAAAAAGCAAAGAAAGCAAAGCAAAGAGTTTTATGTCAGAAAAGTGGTCAACATTTTATGAATAAAATTAACTTTGGGATAAAATAAAATTAAAGAATTAAATGTTAAACATTTAATTCTTTGATTTAATTAATTTTGGCAATAAATTACAACCATTTATCTGTAACAAAAACAAAAAAATATTAATTTACTTTAATAATACTGGCTGTTTTTGTGCCTTTGCCTTTAAAAAAAAAGCGCTGATGCGTGCGCATCGCTAATTTGTGAACAAGTAAAAATTATTCCGCGCGCTTTTCCTTTTCGCTGTATTGTTTTTATTTGAAAATGTCGTCAAGTAATGATGAATTTATTCATTCGACACCGCCAGAAGTCTCAGAGGCAGCGAAAAAGGCTACTTTAAGCCTCTTGCCCGAAAAATCGACCGATAGATACTTACAAGCGGATCAAAATTTCATCGTATGGAAAACAAGCAAAGATGCAAATTCATTTTCAGAAAGTGTGTTTTTAAAGATTTATTCGTTTAAGAAAGTCCGAGTTTTATTTATTTCCTCGCAAATATGTTATAAAACGTCCTATGACATACGTGCGCTTTGATAATTACAGCCTCTGCTAATATCGCCTGGGCTGTAATTTTCAACTTACCGCACTTATATCATAAATTCATAATGTACTATTATTTGTTTTAATGCTTCTATTCCCAGTTTATTATTTTAATAAAATGGCAAATTCTTCCCTTATTCAATTTACCTGTAGCCACCGACATCTATTGGCTTCCTAAGAAAAGAAACGAGTTTCCTTTCTCTTTTTGAGGAACACCAACCACCGAGGTATCGAGAAGATTGACTGGAAACTTTAATATTGTTGCCAGAATCCATGAGTTTGAAAGGTAAAAGTAGCTTGCGAATTAATGGACTATTTTTAGGGTTCCGTACCAAAATGGTAAAAAAGGAACCCTTATGGTGTGACTCAGTCTGTCTGTCTGTCTGTCACAGCTGGATATCTCAAGAACTACAAATGCTATCAACTTAAAATTTGGAACAGTTTTAGGTGACGTTTACCCAACTATTTTGCAAATAAGAAAGAAGTCAAAATATTTATATTTTTTTTATAACAGGGACTGAAAGGGGGTCTTAAAAATTCAAAGTGAGACTACTAGGGCATGTGGGGTATCATATGAAAGAACGCTGCTTGCACATTCTTAAACTATTTTTTTTTTTTTTTTAGCCCGACTTTTGATGAAAAATGTAAAAAAAAATACCGTTCCCGCCCTTATCTCCGAAGTTTGCAAAGATAAAAATCTGAAATTATTTTATGTGATAGAAGTTTATGTAAAGATTACAGGAAAAATAAAACGATGTCTCTAAATAGCACACATTTTCAGAAATCGGAACGGAACCCTCGGTGCGCGAGTCAGACTCGCTCTTGACCGGTTTTTTTTTTATTGTGGCTGAGATGGCTGGACATCTAGGTAAGCAGCTTGGTGACCAGCACGTGGTGTCGGTGCGCACATACTACCATCTACTGTTGCTTTCGACGCATGAGGATCAATTCCAAATAAGAGACACGGTACTAAACAAAATATAATTATATTTAATGATCATTATAAATAATTATTACAAAGTATTAAAATTATGCATAATAATAACAAAATGTTACTTAATATTAAATGTATGAAAACATTCACACCCCTACTATAAAAGGATTTATAGTCAATCAAAATCTCTCTTCATGTCGTGGTATAGGAATATTGCACGTTTCTTATAACTAAATATTGCTAAGTAAGTAGTGTAATGTTACTATCTTTCTATTATTCCTGTTGAACGATTGCGCTACAGAGCAGCAGTAGGCAGGCGGACGGAGCCACGGCGTGTCCGCAACAAGTGTGGGCTCTATGTTGGGCGTCAGCAGGTGGAGGCATCGTCGTCGTAGTCGTCGTGCTCGTGCGCGTGCGCGTGCGGCGTGCGCGCCCACAGAAGCGCGCGCGCGCTCACGACACCTCCACCTTCTCGCGCGCCTTGCGCAGGATACTCTGCAGCTCCGATGCCGACGTTGTCTTGTACTGTAACATGACGTCACACAACATTATTGAAAGAAATTTAACTATTGATAAAGTATATGAAGTCACCACACAAAGTGAAAGATGAATAAAGCCTCGCAAAAGCACAAGACAAAATAATAATAAAAGCAAGATTTTAGCACTCCGTCTTCTATGTACCTACGGTTTTTAAATCATATAAACTCAGATATCAAATCAAATATAATAATATAATCATATCAAATCAGCAGATAATTAACATTGAGCCAAGGAACGAAAAGGGCCTAAGATACAACCAAGGGGCACTCCCATCTTAATAGACGACACTGATGTTGGTGATCATTATGTACGCATAATTATTGCTGCATAGGTACGTGTTAGATTTTTACTAATAAACGATCGAGCACGGTAAGACATTATTAGTCTGTTGTAAGATTAGTGTATGACGTCGACCTAATCGAACACCTTCGTCAGATCGTCTGTTAGGATAATTATGATTATTTTGTCCAAACCTTTCGACCGATATTTATTGGACCTTTGTGAGGATTAAACTGTTAAAGTTACTACACTCTATAAACGTTGGAGGTAAGTTTATAATAAAGAGATTATAACTATAATAGGTACACCGGGCACAGCTAATTAGTAGGAGAGAGGAAGTTTTTACTTATTAAGTGAAACTTCGTAAGTTTCGATTTGATAATTGGACGAGAATTGAGAGTGAAATTTCAAGGACGTGTCACGTTTAGGCACATTTTACGTTTAGTAATATGAGAGAGAAGATATAACTCTCTCTGTCACTCACAGTAAACCTCTCTTAATCTTTATTTCTTAAAAAGTTTCACTTCTATCACGTGTACAGTGCAGCAAGCGCAATTTTTTTATTATCTAATAAAGTTTGGTTCATATTTTAATATTTGTTACGCCTGGCGTGGCGTGTACTAGTCACGGTATGTGTAGCTGGGCGAGTGTGGTGCCTGGTGTGTATGCCTCACCGTAGAGCCGGCGACTCACCCCCGAGACGTTCCTCTGCACCAGGATCTGGCTGTAGAGGCGCTTGCCCTCGTCCGCGCCCAGCGCCTTCTCCAGCTGCGTGCGAGTCAGACCGAACAGTTGGTGGCCGGGCATGCGCAGTGCGCGCTGCGTTGTCGCGCTGAAGCCCTTGGCCTCCAGCCACTCCGCCACCTCGTCCGGGTTTGACTTCTGCAAGTGAGAAATAAACATTGACAATAATCGAAGCGATATCTGAAGTTCGTCGTCGTTTTTCAAAATGTGCACAAACTTTAAAAACCATAAACAAATTCCACGGTATTACTTTTCACTGGGTAAGTACAGCCAAAAATGTTAATTTGTTGAAAATTATATCGCCATGTTTGTGGGAGCGAGATAGACATGGAATCTCATTCATAATCGTAAATATTCGGCGGCTGATGCGATTCCACTTGCACGACAGCGCCAGCTCTTATCTCTGACCTTACCATCGGTAAACTGTAGGTTTGCGACTGTGATCACAGATGTGCTAGTTTCGGTGCATGTAGTCGTGCGCCGAGTCCAGGTTTAGTGCTTACGATGTTAGCGCGTAACATATCTTCCTCCAATATATCAATGGGTTATTCCCTACATTTTGCCGAGTTATGCAAACATAAATGTAGAGAGCAGCTGATTTTCTTTCGCGATTTCAGGTTTGTCCGCATAGTAAAATTAGTTCAAAATGATGGTCTCACTAATACCTAGACAGAGTTATGGGATATCAAAAGGAACACGTATAATATTATATACCAGCTTTTTCCAGCGGCTTCGCCCGCGTCCATGTCGTAAATTATCCCACGGGAACGTACTTTCAGGATGAAAAGTATCTTAAGTCCTAGTCTAGGTCATGGTCCACCCGTGTGCCAAATTTAATCTAAATCCGATCAGCAGTTTTACAGTGAAAGCGTAACAAACAAACTCACTTTCGCAATGATTAAAAACATTAGTTATTAGGACTATTATTAATGTATTATCCTTTATTTATTAAGTAAAACTAAAAAGCTTGAAATAAAAAAATATTAATAAACCCGTCTGCTGAAACACTTAGCTGAAAAGAGAAAACAAGCATTAGAATCTATAGAATGTTGTTATCGCAGGCGGACAAACAAAACTTACCATATTTGGTTATTGGTTTGTTTTGCTGTCCCCAAACAAAACAAATACTATAGTACCAAAATTCTATAGATTCTAATGCTTGTTTTTCTCTCCAAAGGCTAGGCGGTCAACTAAAGGGCTAAGCTAGTTGGCTGCGACATTTACTTCGTTCGTACACTTACAAGGAACCCATATCCCTCTCGCCAGCAGTGTTCCGGTGGCGTGTAGTGTGTGTTGTGGTGACAGGGCCTACCTGGTCGATGAAGATGTCGGGCGTCTTCTTGATGTCGAGCATCTTCTTGCGCGCCTGGATGGCCGGCAGCACCATCTTCAGCTCCTCGTGCAGGTCCCCACTCCCGCTCATCAACGACTTGCTCGCTGTGAACATACATCAGTCACGTCACATCAGTCAGCCGTCCGCTCAGCGACATGTGGATGTGTTGGACGCAGTCAAAGAGCCTCAGTGAGTCATTTCAGAGTAGTATCATTTCAACATGAATAATGTAACCAACGAATTAAGAATGATAGATGTAACCAATAATTTTGATTTAAATATTTTTCATACTACGCTTTGGAATGGGCAACTAGCTTCATCTTTCTGACTGACCGACTCCTTGACAATTCAGAAGTATTCAAAGTCAAAGTCAAAGTCAAAGATTTATTTGCTTAAAAATATGGTTACAATAGTTCTTACAACAATAGTAAAGTGGCTTAACATATTTATCATAACATAATGACATACCACATAATATATACCACATATATTTATACCTGTAATTGGTTTAATTTAAATAAATGCTTTGAGTTGATAAAGTTAAACATGTATTTAGTAGTATCTACTGTCAAGTATAGTTGTGCCTTGTGCAGTACTCACATTTCATGGTGTCGGTGGTGCGGGGCGCGGGCGGCGCGAGCGGGGGCGCGGGCGGCGCGGGCGGCGGCGGCGGCGGCGGCGGCGGCGCGGGGGGCGGCGCGGCCCGCTCTGCAACATTGTGACACTTGCACACGCTCCGCAATATAAATCTAATCGCACTCACATAGACTTATAAAAAAAGATGGACTCCGCGCCACGAATATCGAAAGTGAAGCACCCTACCGATCTATGTGTGCATGATTTGAGTACCTGCAAAGACGCCGTCGCTCGTGTCACGTAATGGCGGCCGGTCGGCATACTATGATGTAAATGTGTGCGCGAGGCGTGTTTGTACAAACGGTCCGGCATACTTACTGTGCTTCACTTTCGATATGCGTGGCGCGGAGTCCATCTTTTTTTATAAGTCTATGCGCACTCATTACATTTTTTGGCCTTTAAGTACTACTAATTTTGGAACTCCACTTACCGGTATTTGTTGAATCAAACCAACAAATGCCTAATTATTCAAAAAATATGCAAAACACCGAGTACACACGGCTACACATCAAGCTATACATTTCCAGTTTACACTTTTAGAGGCATGAGGAACAGGGTGTAAAGTTCACTCATCCTCTACTGAAAAGGGAGGATCCTCCGACCAGACGGGTGTTGTGTCTGGTGGGCTACTGCCCAACGGTTGATGTCGGGACGTTTGTTATATGCTAATCGCGTGGCAAACTCTAATAGCGCGATGCAGGTTTGCGTGACGTCATGTCATTGATGCGTAGTTCATATGTGGCGATGTAGATGCCGCCACAAACTGACCTCTCATTGTAAGGAAATCCTATACCTACCATCATTGATATAAAAACTAGTAATATGTATATAAGTCAATGTACACCATGCGAGATCACTGGAAATGTATAGCTTGATCTGTAGCCGTGCGTGGGTACGTACCTACTATTTTATTTGATATTGTTATATTATGCTAAATATAAATGCTATTTGACAATAAGAAAAATACTACATAAATAATTACATGAATTTTTTAAATCAACGTAATTTAGTAAATTAAGATTTTAAATTACATAATGAATATTTTTGAGAAATAATTGCGTAAAAATAAAGCCAGACTGGTCTATTTTCACTCGAGCAGAGCTCGGACAAAGTACAAATGGGACATTGTGAGGGGAACTGATACCAGAATAGTAGAGTTGATAATTCCTTCAGTTTTGTCATTAGTAAATAATTAAACTTTTAATAATATTCTTACTTACTAAATAAAACACAACAATGAAGCACACTTACCGCGTCACGGTTGCACACACACACAACACAACATTTAGGTAAGCAAAGCACACACGCCACCCACAGCGCACACAACGTGCTGCTGTGAGCGCTGCCGCCGGCGGACGTAGTGCCGTATCGTTACACACTCGTAACAGCAACGCTGACTGCGGCATGATCTTGTGGTTCATAAACAGATTATATTCCTCGGGACGGGAAGGGATTACTATACTATAACAGACCAACACCTAGTTTGATAAAAAATGAATTTTAATAGTAAAGTAGGTACAAATATGGAGCATTATCTAGACGACGGAGGGGCGCCCCCCGCACAGCGCGCGGGCGGCCTCCGCGCACAATATATTAATACCTATTAATAGTATGAAAATATACCCATATTATTTGTTTCATTTACATCATATCTAGCTTTAGATATTATATTATTTGTATATATTTTGCGATTTCTCACAATCTAATAATTTATAAGATTTAAGTACATATTGAATGGATACTAGCGCGTCGCGCGCTCGGTACAGTGAATACTAGCGCGTCGCGCGCTCGGTACAGTGAATACTAGCGCGTCGCGCGCTCGCTACAGTGGAGCTGCGCACTTGTTGCACGTATACATTTACAAAGTAAATAATTTAAATCAGACTTGTATGATATGCGTGGCGGCTGACGTCACGCCACACGCACGCCACGCCACACTCACGTCACAGACACACGCGACCGACGCGGACAATTACTTAGTACGCTACACTGGCGCGATGGCGGTACAGCCTCCGGACCGTATCTCAGGTGTGAGGTGAACACTACGTCACCCGCACGCTGTAGACAGCGCAGCGCGAGGCGGCCCGGGGCGTCTGGTACACATACGAAGTTACGAATACGAGTCAAGCGCACACACACACACACGCGGCGGGGGGAGGGGGCCGGGGGGAGGGGCGCCGCACCGCAACACACACACACGCACCACGCACTGCTGCCCCGCCCGGCGCACGCGCTGCGGCGCTACGTCAGTCCACTCGGCACTCATCGCTGAGTCCGCGCGGCTGCCGCTGCGCCGCAGCGCGTGCGCCGGGCGGCGGTGTCAGGCGTGCAGCGTGTGTGCCTGTTCTGCGCGCTAGAAGTATCGGAACTCGCCCTTTTTGCCGAGTCGTTCGCGGCGTACCCAGTCGGCCGCGCCCGCGCCCCCCGGCCCCGCGCCTCCCTGCCCGCCGGCCCCTGCAGGCCCCTGGCCCCCATGGCCCCCGTGAACCCCGTGAACCCCAGCGCCCCTACCCGCCGGGCCCGTAGGACTGCTGCCGCCGGAGCCGCGTCCGCCTGCTCCCTCCTGGAACATAAACACCAAACATTTTACGGAATATTTATCTACATTCTGTATGTTTGCATGGAGTATTATTATGAGTAGCGATAGTTATACTGCTTCTTGATATGACTCTCACAGCCGTCACGTTGCGGTGACGTTGCCTTTGGTCAGCCATTGGGATCAGTAACGACCGACCCTCACCGCAGCGACTGCTCAGTGCGTTCCGGTGTCATGCGGCATTATGCCCGAAGGCTGGCAGCCTCAGGTTTCCGGTGATACGTACCTGGTAGTGCGTGTAGATGGGGTTGGGGTAGAGGTGCGGCGAGGCGGGCGGCGAGGCGGCCGGCGCCACGATGGTGTGCGGCACGTGCGCGCTCACGCCGCGCCGGTTGCGCGCCTTCCACCACTTGCGGGAGTCGTCCAGCACCTGGCGCCACAGACACAGGCTTTACTGCCAACTACTTAGCTACCAGTTCATAGGCATTTACGGACCATTGTAAAGAAATAGATAGAAAAGCAAATGGTCACGAGACGAAATGAAATGAAGGTAAATGGTGAATACCATAAATATGATATTTCTTTCTGTAAGTAGATCTTTTAAGACACATTTACATGTCAATTTTTTGGTAAATGTTTTGGAACTATATGGCGCCGGCATTTCCTATCTAGCTGACTGAGCCCTGCGAAGAAATGACGAAACAAACTCAAAGGTCATGGTCTCTCTTAAAGTCCAAACATTATATTATTAAGATTTATGTGAGTGTAACAATGCAGGATCAGAGCGAGCTGCCGGCCCGTGTGGAGCACTCCGGCAGTCACTGCTGCGGCGGCACACACCTCGAGGTACTCTCCGCGCACGACGGTGAGCTCCTTGTCGTTGTTGGCGGTGCGCGGGTACGTGACGCGCACGACGCGCCCGCCGCGCGCCATCACGCCGCGCGCCCACGCCTCGCCCAGGTCGTCTGCAACACACACGCTGCTGTACTAACTGCTCGTCACGAGCTGCACCAGTCCAGGCAGTCCCCTCGCAGCTCTAACTTAAAGCACGCCGCTTTTCGACATCAAGGATTCAGTCAGAAATTCGAAGCGTAGATTCCTATGCAAAAAAATGGGCTCGCCACTCCATGGTTTCAAGTTATTACAAAATCACTGGTGACATCGTTAGAGTTTGCATGGCATTGCATATTTACTTAATTGACAACAAAGTAACAATAAATCTGTCTAGCTTTTTCCCAACTATCTTGGGGTCAGCTTCCAGTCTAACCAGATGCAGCTGCCATATTACACGGAGCATATTACCAGTATTTTACACGGAGCGATTGCCTGACTGGCCTCCGCAACCCAGTTACAAAATAACAAAAAACAATAAATAGTCCCAACTGATGGCGCCAGGTGGCGCCGTGGAACAGCTCCATTACTCGCTGCATGTTCTGTGAATGTAATTTGGAAAAATAGAAAAATACAATTATTTTAAAAAGAGTAATCGTGAAGTTTCTTGCCGGCTCTCCTCCATAGGACACGACCAGTTGGAACCGTGCACCCAGCTTCCGACGTGTCATGGGTGTCCATGTTGGATTTTGTGAAATCAAATATTCTGATGAAAAAGAATTTGACTTTGAACGTACCGTCATCTCTGTCGGCGCGGTACGCCTGCTCGCGGTCCGGCGAGCTGGCCGCGCTGCCGGAGTCCTCACGCGCCGCGCCGCGCAGGGTCCTGTGCACAACGTCACCACACTTAGTGTGTCTCCAACAAGCTCATGAAAATGGTTCTACAGATAAAAGCTGTCATGGAGTTAACGGTGGGTATTTGAAAGTTTATTAGGTACGTATGGTGTGGTATCTGGAAGCGTTAGCTCTGCTGCATCACGATTTAGATGATCAGCTGGATGCAGTGTGCCACAGCCATCGCCTGGAGAGGGCGCGTGCTGCGGCAGTGAGTACCTGGGGTAGGGCGCGTACTGCTCGGCGTAGAGGTCGGGCTCGTCGCGCTCGTAGTGCTCGTAGGTGGCAGGCTCGGCCGCCGCCAGCTCGGCGCGCCCCACTGAGCTGCGTCTTGGGGAAGACCTGTCCCACACACACACAACGCTACACGGATACGTACACAATAGCACACAAACACATTTATAGCAAACTTAACACAAACTTACAGGTGATTTAAAAAGACACATTTAACAAACGATGGTTTAACAACATGTGGTGCAAATACATGACGGCGCGTCTAAAAGTTTTACGACGAAGTTGATTTTAGAACGATCATGACAGCTGTCAACTTGACGGAATCCCAGTTACTAGGAAAATACTACTTAATCTGTGGAAGGCGGCCTCCCGCTAACAGTTTTGAAAGCTAAGCGTATTGCGGCATTGCGCTTGCGCACAGAGTACTTTTACTTATAGGGCAGTATTGCGGTAGATTTATAGAAAAGCCGGTGGGATTGATTCTTGAGATTGTGATGTGACTAATGAGGGTGCTCACCCTGGCAGTGCAGTGAAGTGAAGGATTTGCGCACGCGCTTACGTACCTGGGAGAACGTCGTTTACATTGAGAATATCATTGACTTTAATTTACTTACGATCCCCAAGCCCGCAAACCCACGCAATATTAGGACCTCTTCTGGTAAAGACTATGTAATGCCTTTATACATATTACAAAAATAACGAATTGTAAATAAACAAAAACGTAGGTAGTGAATACACATAAAAGTGATTGGACATGAGTGTATACATGACTAGCGTAAGATGATTATTCCCACATCTAAACGTGACTACGTGTGACAGCTAATAAGAATAATGAATGCTGCCAACATCGATGCAGCAGTAGTCATACCTGCGCAGGGGCTGGTCGTCCACCTGGTAGTCGGGGCTCCAGCCATCCATGAACACGGGCTGGTACGGCGGGATGCTCGTCTTCCATTGCTCCCTGCCAACACAAACACAGAAGTAGTTAGTGCGTTAACGACGATGAACCACTAGTCATCAGCATCATCTGCCTGCCCCCAACTATGCTGGGGTCGGCTTCCAGTCTAACCAGATGCAGCTGAACACCAGCATTCACGATGAACAACGAGTAAGGAATGTAAAGATAAGTCAACTAGATTCCCGGTTCTTTTTATTTATTTTACTAGCTGCTGCCCGCGACTTCGTCCGTGTGAAATTTCTTGCTCCCCCGAACCACCTCCTCGCATAGCATTGCCTGCCCGCGTTATTACTTTGTTTTCGCTTAGCGTTATTTCCGCCTTTTTTTATTTTAGCTCGGCACGTAAAGGTCCTAGAGAGATGCTAAATATGCCTGTAACCTTCATTAAGATTTGGGCTATAAAATACAAAAAGAATTTTCAAAGTCCGACTGTTAGTTCCAGAGATTAGCACGTTCGTTCGCCGTATCCCCTTCCCGCTAACCTCTCCCTGCCCCTATCACCCACTCTCACACCCCCTTCACCACTTCCCCTCACCACCCCGTCCTCTCCCTCTCACCAACCCCTCCCCTCCCCTCACCCCTCACCACCCTTTCCTCTCCTCGGCGCAGTAGTTTTTGACAAAAATATAAATCTTTGCTCTTTATAATATTAGTGTAGATAACATACAATGAAATAAGTGATAGCTTTGATTTCCACATCAGATGTTTCTGATCTTCGATTTTTATAAGTCAACAGGAAATGCCCGTCAGACCGAACAACTTTTGCTAAGACGTCATTCATAGATTTCAGACATTGATCTACATGGTCCTCACATGATCTGACCAAGATTATGTCTGGACTTTAAAAGAGACTTTGACCCCTGAGTTTGTTTCGCCATTTCTTCTCAGGGTAGTCAGATAGGAAATGTCGACTTCATCTAGCTTATTAAAAAAAATATGACGTGTAAAAGTGATTTCGATATCCTATTTACAGAATAAACAATTTCATTTCATTTCATTTCATTTCATTTCATTTCATTTCATAGATGTGTTATGGAGTAGCTGGGCTCTTGGAGTTCCACATCAGGTGTTCCAGATCTTCAAATTTATTCTCTCAGCAGAAAATGCTCATCACGTGGAACAATTTTTGCTACCGTACCATTTTTGTATCTCTTATAGTTTAGCTGGTCTGTTGCGGTTCTGAATCAGGTGTTCAAGTTTCCAAGATAAATTATAGCCTATATGTTGCCCAGACTTAATACCTATACAGCAAAAAAAAAAACATTCAAATCCGTTCAGTAGTTCCGAAGATTAGCGTGTACAAACAAATAGACAGACACACAGACAAACAGACAGAATTTTTTTTTTGGATTCGTGCTCTATTACTGTTTCTAAACCCCCCTCAATTTTTATTTTTTTAATATATTCAATGTACAGACACAGTTTTTTTACTGTTTTATTATATGTATATATAGATTTAAGGACACTGAAGCCTTTTATTATTTCATTGAAGAAATGAAATTATGCGGGCGGTACCGGTAGTGGACGTAGTGCTATATGAATTCATACAGAGCAAACCGAAATCCGTTGCGTGCCGTGCGTGCGGAGCGGCCGGCGCGGACCAGTGGACTCTCATCTTTATAGAGTGTCAGAAGCGTAACGTGATCTATTTATTCAGTGAATTCATATCCAACATTTTAGTAACATCTTAATGTTCCAGAAAGTAAGTTGTGACGACACAAGATGTTTTAAACTGGCAGTTCTTCAAATAGGTGTTCTGCAAGGTGCCATTCTTGGTCCTATTTTATTTGTTACAAGCCGTGTGCCCGATGGGATTTCCATTAACCACTTTAGTTTAGAGAATGATTTTTCAAAAGTCATTCCTTGTTGTCTTTCGTTTATGAGGAACGTTTGCCCGCATGATTCTAGACCGAGCGGTCTTGGCGCTTTGTATGTCAGTAAATGAGTGTGGTGTGGGTGTTTATTAAGTAGGATGAGGAGAAAAATGGAGTAGGCCCCTTCACCCGTTGAGGGGTCCCTATTGAATGTACCTAAATGAATTATTATATTATTTGAAAATTGTATTTATTTAACATCTAGAAATTTATGAATTATTTAGCAATTATTTACTAGATGATTGATTTTTATTATTTATTGTATTTCAGATATGTTAAACAATCACAAATTAATGATCATGATTATGAATTGTATTATTTTTTTTAATTTTTTTTATGCATGCACATTATTATGTAATACTAGCTTTTGCCCGCGGCTTCGCCCGCGTGGATGTCGGATCGCATTGCCTGCCCGCGCTATTACTTCGTTTTCGCTTAACGTTCTTTCTGACATTTTTTCTTCTTCCGACACCTAAGGGTCCTAGAGTGATGTTAAATATGCTTATAGTCTTCCTTAACAATCGGGCTTATCAAATGCAAAAATAATTATTAAGTCCGACTGTTTGTTCCAGAGATTAGGGCGTTCAAACCAACCAAAAAAAGGGTGTGTCAGCTCCGACGGGAGTTTACTTCTATTTTTGTGCCATTTCGAGTTTCCGACTTTCTATTTTTCGGTCATTTCTGTCGGGCTGGGTTTCTTCAATGAATCAGTGCTATACAAATAGCAACTTTAAGGTGTAAGGGCACTCGTCCCCCTCTCCCTCTTACCTCTCCTCCTCTCACTCTAACCACCTCTCACCCCTCTCACTCTCCCCTATCATCCCCCTCACTGCTCCCTCTCACCCCCTCACGCTTTCCAATCCCTCTCCCTGTCATACCCTTCACCACATCCCTTTCCCGCTAACCTCCCCCTCCCCCTCACCCTGTCCCACACCCCCTTCACCACTTTCCCCTCCCCCTCTTTCCTTCTCCACACACACTACACCTCCTCCCTCACTACACTCTCCTATCGCTCTCCCCTTCCCTCCATCATCCTCCCCTTTCCCTCCTCACCACCCCTCCCCTCCCTCTCACCACACCCTCCTCTTCCCCTTTTCCTCCTCATGATAGCCACGACATTCATCAAATTCCTCATCACCCCTCCCCTTCCCCTTTCCCTCCTCACCACCCCCTACCCTTCTCCCTTTCCCCTTTCCTCTGGGGGAAAAACTATTAACGACAAACTTTATTACTTGCTTAGGCAAATATTTGTGCCAAGTTTCAAGTTATTTAATCAAATATTTTTCATATAAACTATATTCCCTGTTTTCACACCCACAGGGATGGAATTTTAAAAAATCGTTTAGGGTATTTCCGTAACTTGACTGAAAGATTATTTACACAAATTTTCGAGTTAATCAAGCCCCCCGGGGTAAAAAAACTTTATAATTTACTTAGATAAATATTCATGCCAAGTTAGAAAGATTTTTTATACAAACTTTCATCCCCTATTTGTCCCCCTTAGGGATGGAATTTCCAAAAATCCTTCCTTAGTGGATGCCTACACTGTATAAGTCTCTAGGTCCAGCGGTTTGGGCTGTGCGTTGATATATCAGTCAGTCAATCAATCAGTCAGTCAGTCAGGACTTTGAATTTTATATATATAGCTAGATAGATGTGTGACGACATAAATGAAAATAACAATATATTCGTAATGATTGACATTTATAGGCCCATTTAGAGACAAAAATATTTTTGGTTAGCTTTTAGGTTCAAATACCCGTATGTGTGAGGCGTGTACGTACTCTGATAGAATACCTTAACAAATGTTCGCCGTGATTTTGACATAACTTTTTTATTTATGAACCGATTGACATGAAATAAACACTAAATGTTAAGTGAAGCTTACTACAGTATATTAGTGAAAACCGCATCTAAATCGAATAAGCCGTTTCTGATATTAGCGTGCACAAACACACAGACAAACAGACAAACCGACAAACAGATAAACAGACAAAAAAAAAATTAACTACAATCTCGGGTTCGGCATCGATATAATAACAACCCCTGCTACTTTTTTTTTTATATATTTCCATTGTACAGACACCACTTTTCTACAATTTTATTATATGTATATAGATTAATCCTATGAAATATTTGTTTTTATAAGTTATTCATATGGAAATAAAGAGGCTATATTATTATTATTATTAAGTAGGATTACCAAAGCAGTAGATAGATTTTTCTTTGGAATCATACTCGTGCACTAAGAGTCGCTGACGGGCGTCCACTCGTGCTCGTGCGTCACACGTTGAGTCCTTGTTTCCGTCGGGCAGCGTCACCCATAGACTACTATATATAATTGAGGCGCCACCAACTACTACTATTCCGCATTCCAAAACTATTAGCCGTAACTTTTTCTTGTAATAAAAAGATAAGATAGGAATTAACTACTTATTTTCAGTAAGTAGTTTGTTTACGACTCACCAGAGCTACTACAATTTTAAATCGCGAAAGTGGTACGACCTGCGCGATAGCTTTATAACGCAAATGCAGACCTCAACCTTAGCTTTAACATCAGTGTAGACCAGCCTAAGGGCTCGGCTTGATCCCCTGTCGTATCTGCTATCTGCTCAAACATTCTAGTCTTTAGGTATTGTTGTGTGCGCGACAAGAGACAGTTTTGTTGTGTGCGCGACAAGAGACACAGTTTTTCAAATGCGGTCTACATAATTTACATAATATCAAAATAATTTAAATATAGCTGATAAGGTTATCTGGTGCCTAATATTACGTATTCGTTGGTACCTGTTTATCGACGGTCAACCACGGAATTTAATACTGTGTGGATTATCTGGCGCGCTAATAATACGCGATGGCCAGGATTACAGCCCGGCGTTACTCGGAAAACAGATACGCAGCGATATGGTGATAAACATAACATTAACACTTCACTGGATATTGTTCCAACCGTGAACTGCCACTAACTATTTATTCGCACAATTATGGCTGGAATTGATCTTGATACACCGGCGAAATGCTTTAATCATGGGGGGTTGGCCTGAGAAACAACAGAGGGAAGAGAAGAGCGCTATCGGGAGCCCTCTGAATACTCAAATGAAAATTTGTGAATTCCAGGTGCCTATTATTTCTAACTGAAGAAAGCAAAGGAATAGCAGACATCCCACCGCTAAATGAGAAACTAAAAAAGGTCCCTCCACCCTCTTGCCCGCGTAGTGTATTGTACCTCGGTATGAGCCAGGCGTCGCCCAGCGAGTGCCACAGCTCGGTCTCCTTGCTGGTGACGCAGTTGGCGAGCAGGTTGAGCGCGTCGCGCGTGAGCAGCGGCTGCACGACGCGCGCGGGCAGGCGCCCGTCCGCCGCGTCCTGCGCCGCGTCCACGATCAGCGCCAGCGGCGTGAACAGGAAGTGCACGAGCTCGGGCGCGTTGGGGTCGTGGATGTGCGCCCGCAGCCGCGCCAGCAGGTTGAACGACAGCTTGAACTTCTGCAGCACGTCCACGAAGTCGCGCTCGGGCGGCGGCCGCGTGCGCAGCGCCAGCATGCCCTCGCCCGCGTTGGCGGCGCCGCTGCCTGCGGACGTATTGCAGCGTGACAGTCACAAGGAGATGCTTATAACTATAGCTTCACTGACATTTTGATTTATACACAAATTAATTGGGAATCTACGCTAAGAACACAACTAGTTCCATTGGAGAAGCCTTCTTCAGTAAGTGAGAGGCTCGCAAGCCGCAGTGCTAGCTACCCGTGCTCCTGCGGCCGCCGCGCGAGCGCCGGCGCCGCTCCAGCTCGCGCTGCGCCGCCGCCGCGTGTTGCAGCCGCGCGATGAACTTCTCGATGTCGTCGAAGCAGCGGTTGAGGATAGCGATGTCCTGCTCGTACAGGCGCTCGGAGCCCGTGGAGGACGCGTCGTCGCGCTCGCCGCCGGAGCCGCCGCGCTCCCCGCGCCCCAGCTGCGCTGACATTTGCTGCAAACACAGAAAAGCTGTTTAGTAGGATGTCCGTCCCGCTGACTCAGCGATAGCTCGCGTGTTTTGTTTTCACGCGCGTTCTTCGCGGGCAGTTCACCTTTACAGATGTTTAGCATGTCCTGCTGTACAAGGTCACACACAGGTTTGGGGGGGGCAGGTGGAATGAGGGGGGAAGCGGGAGGAAGGTGTTCACTCACGCTGAGCACGGCTTCCCATTGCTTCTCGGTGTAGGTGTTGTACAGGCGCGCCATGTCGCCGCCGCGGCCGTCCTGCGCCGAGTGCCGCGCGGGGCCGCACTGCGCGCTTATCGCGCTGATAACACGCTGACAAGAGCTAATCAGTGATGAGAGCCTCCAAACACAACACCAACTACTAGTGCCATTCATGGAACTTGAATGGCACTGTGGTTGGTTGTGTGCACACTTCAGCTACAGCAGATTCACACCACTTCGTCGTCGCCATGTGTGCACGTGGCGACATGCCTTCCGCCCCCCGCGAGGTGCGATTCAGCAGTAAATGACTATTCTGCATCGAAAGGCTGTCTTTTGACCTTTGGAATCGAAATAATGTTTCTGCTGCGTTCAGGATGCCGTAATAATCATCAAACTTGTTTTCTGTAATTCTATATCTGATAGTACTTTGAGATAAGATAATTTCAATAATTACTAGCATGATTCAAGTAGGTACATGATTGCATATCATGTTCAAATGACGCATTTTTGTTCATATACTTTCTTCCGTGTTCAGATTACTTTCTTCCGTGTCTCAGTACTAAGAAGGTAGGACAGTCAACCGCATGTGCATGGCAACAGTTTTGCTTTGACAGCGCCTTTATTTGTTTCGTAGGTGGTTTACGTAGTTTAATTATCACTGATGACGTGCTGTCGACCTTACCCACCTAGATTTCGCGGGTGTAGGTACCTACTCCAGTTTTGAGTAAGAATATGGATGGCTATAAGAGTAGGGGAATTGATGGATGGATGTGTGGAAGACGATACGGCTAGACAGGGGTCAATACTGCTCTATTAGCTATTAACCGAGATGACACTGACGATGCAGGACGATAGAGAAGTATAGGAGACGCCAACATCATCCCACTACAGTCATTCAGATTCAAAATAGGGTTCGCAACCATGGAGCAGGTACATAGAGTGGTGAATAAGATACGAGAGGGGCTACAACGGAAGGAGTAGCTCCTGTAGCTCCGCTGCATTCAGTGGCATATAAGTGTTTACTTTCTAGTATTTTTGCTACAAAATACCTCCCGAACAACCAACCAAACTACTGAACAACCGAACTACTGACACAGAGCGAAGAAAAATACAAATGTAGCGCCAACCCCAACACATTGCAGGACAAGAGAATGATTAGGTAGGTACTGCGAGCACTCAGTTCCCTCCACAGAGTACTTTTACGTTCCCTCACTGCTCATATCACGTGTAGCAATTTTACCTATGTTATCCGGATTCGGATAGGGTTTCTCTCGTTATATTTTCTGAATGACTAGATTGACCACACGCATGACGCAAACTTTTTAAGAAAAGTGCAACAGTGCCGGTGTCATGTTGATAACGTGCAACAGTGCCGGTGTCATGTTGATAACGTGCAACAGTGCCGGTGTCATGTTGATAACGTGCAACAGTGCCGGTGTCATGTTGATAACGTGCAACAGTGCCGGTGTCATGTTGATAACGTGCAACAGTGCCGGTGTCATGTTGATAACGTCGAATACAAAAGTGCAACAGTGCCGGTGTCATGTTGATAATGTCGAATACAAAAGTGCAACAGTGCCGGTGTCATGTTGATAACGTCGAATACAAAAGTGCAACAGTGCCGGTGTCATGTTGATAACGTCGAATACAAAATCACTCAACTTAAGTACCTAGATTAAATAATATGAGTCATTTAAGGACGCCACACAAAGCTATAGACCAAGCTCAAATGCAGACAACATTATGAAAATATGTACTATTTTTTGAATAAGATAAGACCGCACCAGCCAACATATGTAGCTGTCTAAGATAAGACCGCACCAGCCAACATATGTAGCTGTCTAAGATAAGACCGCATCAGCCAACATATGTAGCTACCTAAGCTACGTCTGTGAACATCATCAGTATTTATTCTGTCTTCAAAGGATGTTACAATCTGCCTAGCCTTTTCCCAACTATGTTGGGGTCGGCTTCCAGTCTAACCCGATGCAGCTGAATACCAGTATTTTACATGGAGTGACTGCCTATGTGACCTCCACAACCCAGACTGGGTAATACTATACCCGTTGGTAAAAGTGGTTGTCAGACTTTCGGGCTTCTGACGACCCGTAACGACTGTCAAATATCCAGAAATAACCAACCAACGACCAGGGACCAACGGCTTAACGTGCTTTCCGAGGCACGGAGGAATCTCGGTATGTAAAGATGGTCACCTATCCACTGACCAACCCCGGCAAGCGTAGCTTCACCTGATGGATCGACCCGTGCGGCTCTTATTACTTAGCCACGAGCTCACAATGCCACGAGTTAGCCACGAGCAAAAAATTCAAATTGTTTAACGTCTGTGTGGTCACTGGTCACAGCAAGACAGCGTCTTATATTTTTTTGACCACGATAGGTAACATTAGCTTACAGGGGTATACAGGGTCAAGTTACATTAGCTAGCTAAACTCCGCAGTCGTGATGGGTATCGATATCTAAATATGTTAAAGCAAAAAAATAATAATTGGATGATTTTCTTTTAAGGTCATCTATAATTTCACTAATCGCAATGTCGTTGAAATATCAGTTTACAAAATCTATCTTTTTGTGTAAACTTCACAAACGTGATGGGTATCGACTACATAACATCATTGATAGGATGAAACAAAAGAAAAAAGGTTTCTCAACTTCATACTTCAATTAACAAAACAACCCGCAGGCCGCCACGACGGTCTCAAAAAAAAAAAAAAATTGGCAGTCACGGGGACTGCCGACCCAAGTGAAAACTTAAACGTAAAACAATGCATATCACGTCGCGGTGTCCAGCACCGCAGGGGCCGCGGTGACGTGAACCCGTAAGGTTTCCCCTACCAAAAATCGCTCAACGCATCTGAAGAAGTTTTCACTACAAAAAAATAAAGAGCTGTACCTAGAGCACACCCACATTCCGCCAGCTGCAGCGGGAGAGCCTAGCTAGTGCCATCAACCGGCGGGCTGCCACTGACAAATAAAGAGCTGTACCTAGAGCACACCCACATTCCGCCAGCTGCAGCGGGAGAGCCTAGCTAGTGCCATCAACCGGCGGGCTGCCACTGACAAATAAAGAGCTGTACCTAGAGCACACCCACATTCCGCCAGCTGCAGCGGGAGAGCCTAGCTAGTGCCATCAACCGGCGGGCTGCCACTGACAAATAAAGAGCTGTACCTAGAGCACACCCACATTCCGCCAGCTGCAGCGGGAGAGCCTAGCTAGTGCCATCAACCGGCGGGCTGCCACTGACAAATAAAGAGCTGTACCTAGAGCACACCCACATTCCGCCAGCTGCAGCGGGAGAGCCTAGCTAGTGCCATCAACCGGCGGGCTGCCACTGACAAATAAAGAGCTGTACCTAGAGCACACCCACTGTACGGTCAGCAACCGCACATTGTACTTTGCCCTAGTTTTAAATACTGCGAATATTGTAAATTAAGAAAATATAGTCTCATCACGTACGCAAGTACGTTAGTCTTCGGTTTGATATCGAGCTCTCGCAACAGCTAACATTTTGTAACATTTTTATAACATTTTAGAACATTTTTTACAACATTTTTTATTACTTTTTAATTGAACTAATTTAGTGAAGTTTAACATTAAATACTTTTAAGAACATTAACATTTTTCATTATATGTAAGGGTACCGCCCTTACATTTTGGTCCTTCGAGCCCAATAGTGTAAAATCAGTGCCGTGGTACGGTTTCACTCGCGGGAACATTTGAACAGAACATTAACACAGAACATTAACAGTGATAACAGTGATATTGAGTGAGAGCACAGGTCGGGGTGGAGTATTGCAGCAGGCGTAAGCAGCGAATCCGGTGAGCACGTTCCATTTTACTTACGTTATTGCCATTTGGATTTTGTTGTGTGCGCTAAACACCAATTAAGAACAATGTCTTCTTACGATGCCCTACTTAACTCTCAGTCAACGAATCTTGATGCTATCAAACAAATAGGTGAAAACTTTAGGAAAGATAGCCAAACACGAAAAACTACTCTTGAGTATCATGATGTCAGACTGGAAAAGCTGGAGGGGTACTGGAATGAGTTTAAGAACAATGACATTCAGTTAGCCTTGTTGGAAGGCGAGAAGTCTGGACCGTATTACGAGAAACGAGTTTACGAGCGTTTAGAACAGATATACGAGGAAACAAAAAGTATGATACATAAATCTAAACAAAGATTGTTGGCGAAAATTGAAGACGAGAAGTTTACTTCGTTCAGTCAGTTGCAAAAACAAGAAGGAAGTTCATATACTCAAGAGAAAGTTCCAGAACAACAGGACAGCGATGAAGTCGCGGATGATATTAAGAACACGTCAAATGAGGATTTAGTCGTGAGCCAACGGACTAAAGACATGATGAATGAGCAGCGGTCGAACATCAAGGCTTTCGAGAGAACGGTACGGAATATTGACCTTGAAAATTTAAAAGAAAAGTGGCAGCTTGAAGATAAATTGAAGATAGTCACACAACGCTGGGAAAAAGTCGATAGTACTTATTGGAAGCTGGATAACATGTTGGACAACACGCAAGCATTTGAAAGTGATTATTACAGATTAGAAAGGCTGTTTGAATTCAGCAAGGAACAAATTAACAAGAAGATTTGGGATAGCAAACACCAGGAAAAATCCACGCCCAAAATTGAGCTTCCGGTTTTCAGTGGCAGCTATGCGCAGTGGACAACATTTAAGGACTTATTCGTAGAAATCGTGCATCGTAACACTTTTATACCAAATGCTCAAAAAATGCAACATTTAAAAGCGAAATTGAAAGGAGAGCCAGAGCGATTAATACAGCACATGAACATTAGTGCTGATAATTACGAAGCCAGTTGGCAGATCCTTCAACAGAGGTACGATAATAAGAGGCTATTATTTACCTACCAAGCGAACACTCTACTTAGTCTACCCAACATACAAGCTCCAACGGCATCTGTACTGAAAAGAATGCATGATACGACTATTGAGTGCCTTGAGGCTATTAAGAATCTACAATATGATACTTCAAGTTGGGATCCCTTAGTGGTTCACATTTTGCTGCAAAAACTGGATTCAGACACACGCCAGTCCTTCAAGGAAACCATGGAAAATCCAAGGGAAATGCCAACATTAAACGAGTTCCTGAAATTCATTGAAACCAAGTTCATGTCAATGGAATCGGATACAAACTCGAACCGTTCTCGAAACTTCAACAGTCAACAGCAAAACATTCAACCGAAAACAGTTCATAATGCAACATACAATAAGCCTAAGGTGCAACAACAGAACGGTCAAGTTGGATCTAAGAACACACCAAGAACATTTCATAACAAGCAAACATTCCATAATTCCAATATAACTTGCCCAAAATGTAATAACCAACACGGTCTCTATAATTGCAGAGAATTCTTAAGTATGTCACCAGAGGAAAGGTTAAAAACCGCTAACAACCTACATGTATGTCTAAATTGCCTGTTTAGTCATAACGGCGAAAAATGTACGTCGGAAAAAAAGTGCAAGCACTGCGATGAGCCGCACAGTAGCATTTTGCATGAAGCGATTGGCGTTGCGAAACCGAAAAGCGGCAGGGCTAATCTAGGTCAACAATTAAACACACACTTAGCACATGACAACTCGAATGAGGTATTGCTAGCCACGGCTCAGGTCAAGGCGATAGCTAATGATGGAACTACGATCATTTTACGCGCTTTATTAGATCAGGGTTCACAGGTCAGCCTTATTACAGAAAATGCTGCACAAAGATTGCAGTTAAAACGGAGCAAGATGAACGCCGTGGTGTCAGGTGTTGGTGCTTCAGCCACCACCATGTGTAAAGGGGTGCTTCATCTTAAATGCCAAGCCATATACGATGACTTCAACATTAACATTAAGGCACTTATTATGCCGGCAATAACAAACAAACTGCCTAGTAAAACAGTGAGCAAAGGCAGTTTTCAACATATACAACATTTACAACTCGCCGATCCTGATTTCAATATATCTCAGGACATAGATTTATTATTGGGAGCCGATGTATATTCCGAGATATTGCTAGAGGGATTAATCAAAACAAACACGTCATCCATCATAGCACAACGGACGCATTTAGGCTGGGTAGTATGTGGTAATTACGAAACATTCAATTGCCATGTAATTGTCAACAACATTCAGGAGCTTGCCCAATTCTGGGAACAGGAGTCATTGCAAGAAAATAAAGAAGATATGGACCCCGACAACAAGTGCGAACATTTGTACAAGGAGACAACACAACGACTTCCTGATGGGCGATACCAAGTTCGTCTTCCCCTTAAGGACAATTTTATTGAACATTTAGGAACTTCAAAACCACAGGCCATAGCCCAATTTCAACAACTAGAGCGAAAAATGGCTAAAAATCATGCTTTTGCAAAAGATTATAAAGCTTTTATAGAAGAATATGAAAAAATGGGTCACATGGAGCACTTCGGAAGCAACACTAAAAACAGAAACATTGAATATTTTCTCCCACACCACGGGGTAGTGCGACCCGGTGCTATCACAACGAAACTGAGAGTTGTATTCAACGCGTCGGCGAAAACAAGTTCGAAACACAGTCTAAATGACTTAATGGACGCGGGGCCGAATCTACAAAAGGACATCCTTAGCATCTTGCTGAAATGGAGACAGTACAAGTATGTGCTAACATCAGACATTGAGAAAATGTACCGTTTTATAATGGTACATCCAGAACATCAACCCTTACAGAAAATAGTGTGGAGAAATTGTCCAAGGCAAATGCTAAGGGAATATCAATTGTGTACAGTTACTTATGGTACTAAGGCCGCTCCATTCTTAGCGCTCCGAACACTTCAACAGCTAGCGATGGACGAAGGTGATAAGTACCCGGAAGCAAAAAACATCTTACTCAACCAATTTTTTGTAGATGATGCCTTATTCGGAAAGGATACCATGGACGAGGCCCGTGATACAAGAGACCAACTTATACAGCTATTAAAAGAAGGTGGTTTCAATCTCAGAAAGTGGTCGAGTAATGAACAGCAACTGCTAGAAGATCTGCCAGAAAATATGGTTAGCCCAGTCAGTTTAAGCTTTACAGAGGAGTCAGCGTCAAAAGCATTAGGCTTGATATGGGATCCGAAACAAGATAAATTCATATTTTCAACCACATTAAAAAACAAAAACAACATTAACATTGATAAAAATTCGTCAAAACGGCAAATTTTAAGCGACATATCAACAATTTTTGATCCGTTGGGGTTGCTATCCCCAATAACAATCAAGGCCAAAATTCTATTTCAACAGATCTGGAAGTACAAAATCGAATGGGATGATGCCGTTCCAGATGGAATAGAAAAGGAATGGAGAACATTAAAAACGGAGTTAACAAACATGCAACCTTTCAAAATTAACAGATGGCTTGGATTAGAAACAAACAAGGATTGCGAATTACACGCATTCTGTGACGCATCGGAAAAGGCTTTCTCGTGCGTGGTGTACAGCACAGTTAGAGAGGGAAAGCGGAAACAAATAGCATTGGTTGCGGCAAAAACAAAGGTCGCTCCAATCCAAAAACAGCAAACACTCCCCAGACTTGAGTTATGCGGCGCTCAGCTGTTAGCTCAATTGGTGAAGAAAATAAAACATTGCCTCAATAAACCTAACATTAAAGTAACAGCATGGACGGACTCCATGATCGTGCTTGGCTGGCTAAAGGGTGATATCACGCGATGGAAGGCCTACGTCGGACACAGAGTTCAGGAGATAACATCTGTAGTGCCCGCCGAGAGCTGGAAGCACGTCAGATCGGAGCAAAACCCCGCCGACTGCGCGTCACGTGGATTACTACCTTCTCAGTTACACAACTTTCCTCTGTGGTTTGATGGACCCGAATGGCTTAGCAGTGAAAACATTCCTGAACCATGTGACACGATTACGACACCAGAAGTAGAAGTTAAAAAGGTGCATGCAGTTACATCAAGAACTAACGAAAACAAAAACATGAACTTTGTAACACAACTCCTTATCGAGAACAGCTGTATTATGACTACAATACGCATCGTAGCTTGGGTGTCGCGTTTCATCACAAACACGTCACAAAGTCACAGAGAAGCCTTGGCAATGAATCATACAAATATGAATGACCCGCCCGCGTCAAAACAATGTAATATAACACTCGCTGATATTCGACGCGCTACTAACATAATTATAAAACAGGTGCAAAATGAACATTATGGACAAGAAATCCGAGATTTAAAAACAAAAGGGAAAGTTAGCAACAATAGTACACTTCTGAAACTTTGCCCTTATCTAGATGACAATAACATATTACGCGTCGGAGGGAGGTTACAGAATTCAAATTTACCTGAAGAAACAAAACACCCTGTTATCATACCAAAAAACAGCAAGCTGGCAAACCTTCTCATTGCCCGTGCGCATTTAACAACACTACACGGTGGAGCGAGATTAACTATGGCTACATTGCGACAAAAATATTGGATAACAGGAGGAAACCACACTGTTAAAAAATACCTGCAAGACTGTGTAAAATGCTGTCGCTTCAAAACATCGAAACAATACCAATTGATGGCTGACTTGCCCAGTGAGAGGATAACGCAATCACCACCTTTCTATCACACAGGGGTGGACTTCACGGGATTCGTTAGCGTCAAACTAAACAAGGGTCGAGGCGTCAGAACGAGTAAAGGTTATGTCGTGGTATTTATATGCATGGCAACAAAGGCAGTGCATTTAGAACTCGCCTCAGATTTATCAACACAAACATTTATACTGGCTCTCAATCGCATGATTGGGCGACGAGGCTGCCCGAAACATATTTACTCCGACAACGGAACAAACTTTGTTGGAGCCGAAAGGGAGTTAGCTAAACAACTGCATATATCACAAACATTCAACAACGACACTTTGTCGAGAAGGAGCACCGAAATGGGAATAGAGTGGCATTTCAACGCCCCAAGCTGGCCGACTGCGGGAGGACTTTGGGAAGCTGCAGTTAAGTCTATGAAATATCACCTAAAGCGGGTTCTAGGAGAACAAAAGTTGACATACGAAGAGTTTTTAACACTACTTATACAAATCGAAGCCTGCATGAACTCTAGACCACTTTGCTCACTAACAGAGGACGTGGACGATATTGATTACTTAACTCCAGCACATTTTTTGATTGGCCGACCAGTAACATTCCTACCAACTGAAAATCTCAAAGATCAAAACATTAACATTCGACATAGATGGCAGTTACTAAACAAAATGAAACAAGGGTTTTGGACCAAGTGGTCGTCAGAATACCTGCAACAACTTCAAGTACGTAGTAAATGGCTAAACAAAACAAACAATTTAACAATAGGGGATATTGTCTTAATCAAAGAGGACAACCTTCCTCCTGCAAAATGGGCACTTGGTAGAATACAGGAAGTTCATCCGGGGAGGGACAATCTGGTCAGAGTAGTGACGATGAAAACAAAGACAGGTCTACTAACAAGACCAATCACAAAATTAGTTAAACTCCCAATACCAGAATCTCATATAGAAAAACCTGACACCACCACCTCAAATGAAACAATCTGTAAGGAAAAACAAAGATCAACAGCAAATAACACTAACCGAAAACATCGACCTAAATCAAAGAAAATAAGTTCCAGCCTGCTGTGTACACTCATAACATTATTAACATTATTTCAGCCCACAAAGCAAAGTAGTGACGCCATAAATGTCACACCGTTCGATCCAAATAGAGCAGTGTACTTTGACAAAATCGGCAATTTGCAAAGCGTGCATGATGACTGGAAAATTGTTACCTACTACAATATGACATCTTACTGGCAAGGCATGGAAAACATACATCGAGTTGTGAAACACCTGGGAGAAAAGTGTGAGCAATTTGCATATCAAACGATGTGCAAAACTATTATGACTGAATTCGAACAGGAACTCAACGAACTTGATCATAACAATTACATGTTGGAAACACATCATGGCCAGACAAGGGGGCGCGTTACTCGAGGTCTTGTCAATGGAATAGGTTACCTTGCAAACAGCCTGTTCGGCGTGCTAGACGAAAGTTTCGCTATACAATATAAAAAAGACATAGAAACATTACAAAACAACAGAGACCATTTACTAAAACTGATAAAAGGGCAAACATCAATCATTGAGGCGCAAAATAACATTATAAAGAGAAATGAAGAGGCGATGAACACTCAGTTCAATCTTTTAGATCAACATCTTAACGCTACAGAGATCTATTTACAGAAATTGGGTAAAAGTGTTGAGCAAGAGGAAGCTTTGAATTACTTTAACATCATGGCTCTGACCAGTTCAACAATTCTGTCTAAACTGCGCCACATGCAACACATGCTTCTAGATACAGCCATTAACATTCATCATGGTCATGTGGACACCAGACTTTTACCACAGAGCCAGCTCTTTCAGGAGCTCAACATTATTTCTGGACAATTGCCACAACAATTATCGATACCCGTTGACAACATTCAAACCCAATTAGCTGACATATACAAGCTACTAGAGGTAAAGTCTAGATTGTATGAGAATTATTTTATTATCGAAATAACATTACCATTGACAGGGGACACTCCATTCACTGTCTATAAAACAGTTCCTATACCGATGATAAAAAATAACAAACATACACTTACAATGAAAACAAATTCAGATTATGTTGCAGTCAACATAAGAAAAGAGACTTATATGCAGCTAACAGACAGTGACCTGCAACATTGCATTAAAATTGAACCAAGCACTTATGTCTGTTCATTAAACAAACCAACACGTAACATGAGAAATCATCAAATTCCATGCGAAATCGGCGTAATAACAAATATAACATTATCAAAATGTGTCTACGCATCCGAAACCTGCAACAATAAATGGACACCATTACAAAAACCTAACACCTGGCTCTATGTCTGCTGCACTGATTGCCAACTGCAAATCATCTGTGAAGGTCGCATAACAACCAAGGCAATACATTCGACGGGAATTTTAGAAGCCAAAGAAGGATGTATAATTAGAAATAACGAAGATACTTATTACACACAAGTTTACTACACAAACAATATTTATGTCAACCCGGAAATACCTCTCATAGATACGGAAGACATCAACAATTTAACATCTGTCCAGCCGATTGATTTATCAACTGCACACCAACATACCCAATTTGTAAAAAACTATTATGAAAAACTTCATAATTCATTGAAAGAATTACAAGAACAAACAGATCAGGCAGAAATGTCACAACACGATGTGCACCAATACATCGTTTCATACACAACGATGGGACTTCTGATCTTGTCAGTAGTCGTCGCGGGAGGAGCGTACGTGTACTGCAAACGCTGCGGCAAAGTCACCACCGGCGCGTCCACCAGATTACCGCCACAGAAGCCACCAAGAGCTACAGCATCCAATGACAACATCGAACTGACTTCAATCAGAAATGCTACCTACGCGACACCACATTCTTTTAACATTTAACTAACTCTAACTAATTTAATTCACATTAGTTATTCTTAATTACATTAGTAAAATATTTTTTAATAAGTTATCTCAATTGTTGCCCCGCCAAGATGTACGGTCAGCAACCGCACATTGTACTTTGCCCTAGTTTTAAATACTGCGAATATTGTAAATTAAGAAAATATAGTCTCATCACGTACGCAAGTACGTTAGTCTTCGTTTTAATATCGAGCTCTCGCAACAGTTAACATTTTGTAACATTTTTATAACATTTTGTAACATTTTTAACAACATTTTTTATTACTTTTTAATTGAATTAGTTTAGTGAAGAACATTTTTTATTACTTTTTAATTGAATTAGTTTAGTGAAGTTATAACATTAAATACTTTTAAGAACATTAACATTTTTTCATTATATGTAAGGGGTTTCGCCCTTACACCCACATTCCGCCAGCTGCAGCGGGAGAGCCTAGCTAGTGCCATCAACCGGCGGGCTGCCACTGACAAAAAAAGAGCTGTACCTAGAGCACACCCACATTCCGCCAGCTGCAGCGGGAGAGCCTAGCTAGTGCCATCAACCGGCGGGCTGCCACTGACAAATTCCTGATGGAAAACCTAATAACACTTGGCCCCACCTGAAATGGAACCCAGGAGCTCATGGTCAGCTGTAGCGTTCGACTAGCAGACTAGCGAGCCAGTCATTGTTGATTATTAGGGGGGGGGGGGCTAAAACAGCCACATTAAGCAATTCCTCTAAAAGCGATTCATTTCATTTGTTTTTCTATCTATAATATGTATGTATTTACAAAAAAAATGTATATAGTTTATCAGCCGTTACCATAACACAAGCATTAGGTTGCTTAGCTTGGGACTAGATGGCGTTGTGTGAAATGTCCAAGGATATTTATTTATTTCCTGAATTTCCAGCAATTTATTATGATTGACGCATTTGACGTATTTGACAAGCAATTAATAATTTGTGGACCATTTTACGAATCTCCATACAAAACTGTCAAACAGATGAATTGCGTGACTATGAATTGTACGCAAATAAATTATGAATTGTCAGTTTGTGACCGTTTTACGATTTCAAATATGATTCATAATACCTATTATTCTATTATGATTCTGCCAAAGTGGCCGTATTAGACCCTCTGGTAATAATTGATCCTAGTGTTACTGAGGGTGTCACCGCCCGCGCCCGCGCCGCCTAGTGTTGGTGACGCAACGATAGCGCTATCGCCTATCGCTGCGATAGCGCACGATATGCGTCGCAGATGTAATCGCGCATATTTCTACAACTGACATTGTTCCCTGATGACGCACCGTCTATTTACAACGTTGCTCCAAGGTGACCAGCCCGAGTGTTGCCATGCACTGCGCTCTACTCACTGCTGTGAGCGTCATGAGCTGGAATCATGTCCTGCGATGGCAGCGGGCAGTGGCTGTGCAATCCCATTTCAACCACTCATTGAGGCTTCGAGTGTGGCTGTGCGGCGACTCCGCGCGGTCCTGGCAGGCTCCGTCGACAGTTATTGCATTTATCAGATTTAAATCAACATTATTTCCTTTTTCACTTTCTTCAGTTCCGTATTGCGACATAACAAAGTAATGGAATGCCACTATCAGACAATAACATGTAACAGGCAGCAATAAACCCGCTATCACATACCTAACATTACAGACAACCGGACCAATCAAATGTGAACCAATAATTGTTGTTTTATGAAAATGGTCGTAAATGTGGTGGTCTGTATTGTTATGCTAATTAATGTGACGTTTGCTTCAATTGTGGAGTTTATATTTGGAAAATAGTCTTAATAAAATAAAAATAATAGTCTTAATGTATATAAACATCAGGCATGACATCGCAGATACCCGCATCACTCATGCCATATCACTTGACCTTCGTAGCTGCGGGACTCGCTTTGTTTAGTTGGATTCAAGCCTCCTTCGGTAACGAGCCCATGCTCAAAACTCGGCAGAATTTGTAACCATTTCTCTAATATTATGCTCTAATACAAATGACCAGCTCAAAATGCTGGGCAGTAGAGGTCGTCGGCAAGAAGTGACGTGGTGTTGATACATACCTGTCTGCGCGGCCGCTCGGCTTCATTCTCCCTCTCGCGCTCTCGCTCCCTCTCGATGATGAAGTCGCGCCCCCCGTCGCCCCCGCCTCCGCCGCTCACCCCCCTGCACACACACACACACGTTATACACCAGCATCTTGAACAAAGTGCTCATTACACAGTTACAAATGTTTCAGGAGAGCTCTTCCAATTCACTCAAATGTCTGACCCATCGATAAAACAAGGATGTTCCAGATTCTAGTCTGAAATGAAGTCTACTGTCTTCCATCGTTACTATTATAAGAAAAACATAGTCTAAGTTGGAATTCCGATAGAGATGGATCCAGTCACTCAAATCAAAAGCCACAAAGCTTTTTGACCTCCATCAAAGAGCTAGTTCATCGGGTCTTTTTGATTTCCTCCGACTGTTCTCCAGGATCTGATGGTCAATCTGCTATAGAGTACATCAGCCTTACACGTAGGGATCGTTTCCTTGTACTTCTTAGCACCAAACACTTGAGTCGATCACTGAACCTGGCACCACAATCTTATCACTCCCTATCTAAATCCAGTGCTGAAGGTAGGCCTCTCCTATTTGTCAGTGTCGGGAGCCAGACTCGGACTATGTGCAGCAGTGAAGTATACCAGGAGTAGGCGGCCACGGGCAGCGCGATCTTGTGCTTGATGTAGATCATTCGGGGGCCAAACCGGACTGAGACACGCCGCGCTCGCGAGATACCCGCGCTGATAACATGGACCGCTCTCTAGATACTGGAGCCGCAGATAAAGGGCGTTATCACGACGCGGCAGATAATTTGTGTTTGAGAAATGTGTCGTGACAAGCACACGTGTCATAACAACTTGTGTCGACTGCCAAGATCAGACAGAGCAACAAGATGGACGCTGCCGCGACAGAGCAACAAGATCGACGCTGCCGCGACAGAGCAACAAGGTCGACGCTGCCGCGACAGAGCAACAAGTCTATGTATGTAACGCCACGCGATTCAGCAATTGTCTCTCACACTGTCTTGTCTTTGTTGATCCATTGTCTTTAAAGTGAAGGAAGTGGACAAATTCTAGAGAACTCGCCATTAACATAAGAAGGTAAGTAAACTGTTTACGGAAGGCGGTCATGGCTCAATGAAAGCGGTGGTTTGATATTGTGTATTACACATACTTGAGAATGGTCTGTAACACGCTGGGGAGGATTAGCATAACTAGCATCGAGAAACATGACATAATCCAGCCCGTCATAAAATCAGTCAAAAATGTGAGTGGACGTGTTGTGACTCTGAACATTGCTTTTAGGATGAGAACTGACGACAGCTTAGGGTATACTAATTAACTAGAATGATGTACTAGAACTGGCCACAGTGATTATTACACGGGTAACGTTAGTTCTGTAATTTAAGACGTGTATCCTGTGCGGGAGAAACTGTTCTGTCATTATAAAACTGCCTCACTTGAGCACGTTGAGCTCCTCCACGAGTGCTTGCGCGCTGACGTCGTGGCACTGGAAGATGTGCAGCTCCCTGCGCGGCGCGCTCCCCGCAGCCCCCGCGCCAGACACGCCCCCCGCGCTGCGCACCGAGCCTGGACCCCCCGCACCGCCGTCGCCCTCCGCCGCTGCCCCCACCACGAAGGCCAGCACGTTGTTGTACAGCTCGGCGGGCTCGGGCGACGTGAACGCGGTCGGCGAGTGCACCCACGACGCCGGGAACCGCTCCATTATTGACTGGGAACAAACAACACTCATTAAGAGACACCTCACTCTACCTCTCGAGGCACAGCTCATGGTACTACCGACAGGCTCTCACGACACCTACTGGGTTCCTCACCAACCGGCGGTGCTCGGCACCACGTGCGTGACCACTACATATTTCCGTGAGGGATATCTTGGGGATGCTCCTTAGTACCTGCGCGCACTGCCGTGCGGTGGAATGCGTTGCGTTAGTTCTGCCGCACTGGGCGGGGCCTACGGTAGCAAAACGCATGCGTTTTTCTCACCGCAGTGCGCGCACTTCAAAGACATTCCATACTTCACAGATTATGCGTTAGAAAAACACACGGCTTTAAAAGTTGAGATCAAAGCTAACGATGACGCAGCTGTTATGTTATACATGAATGATTAATAAAAGAGAGAGATAGGACATACCCCTGTCTCATAGTCCATGACCAGCACCCACTGCCCCTCCAGGCAGAGTTGCATCTTTTGGCTCCATATTCCTGCAAACGAACAAACTTACTCAGCTGGTTACAAGGTATATTACTATATGTCTGTATTGTAACGTCACATATTGTATAACATCAAGCTTGTGTTCCCCAAACAGTAAAGGTGCATCCACACCGAAGTTAGTCAACGTTTGCAAGTGTCACTGGGCAACAACGGATAGAAAAATTTATAGCAAAAGCCGCAAAAGATAGAGAAAGGTACTTCATGTTATCATGTTGCAAAATGTTGCTCAACAAAAAGGAACTGTGGTGTGGGTGCACCTTTAGGCAAAAGTAAAATCTACGTCATAATGGGAGAGCTTATTGCCACTAACCGAGCACAGATCCAAACTACAGGCTGCTTATCAATCAATTATGATGGGAAAACCTTATTTTACTTTGCTCAACAGTCGAGTGAGTGACAGGCCGGGTGTCGTGCTCAGCGTGAAGGGCACGTCAACAGTCGAGTGAGAGTGACAGGCCGGGTGTTGTGCTCAGCGTGAAGGGCACGTCAACAGTCGAGTGAGAGTGACAGGCCGGGTGTTGTGCTCAGCGTGAAGGGCACGTCAACAGTCGAGTGAGAGTGACAGGCCGGGTGTTGTGCTCAGCGTGAAGGGCACGTCAACAGTCGAGTGAGAGTGACAGGCCGGGTGTTGTGCTCAGCGTGAAGGGCACGTCAACAGTCGAGTGAGAGTAACAGGCCGGGTGTCGTGCTCAGCGTGCAGGGCACGTCAACAGCTGTCAGTATTGTCTGTGCTTCACATAAAGCACAGACAATACTGACCGTTGGTTTTCTCTAGCTGCAGCAGCCTCCTCATGTCGTCGTATCCTGGCCCTCCTGGGACTCTGGGATTGTTCACATAAAGCACACAGACAATACTGACCGTTGGTTTTCTCTAGCTGCAGCAGCCTCCTCATGCCGTCGTATCCTGGCCCTCCTGGGACTCTGGGATTGTTCACATAAAGCACACAGACAATACTGACCGTTGGTTTTCTCTAGCTGCAGCAGCCTCCTCTTGTGACTCTGGGATGTTCACATAGAGCACACAGATAATACTGACCGTTGGTTTTCTCTAGCTGCAGCAGCCTCCTCTTGTGACTCTGGGATGTTCACATAAAGCACACAGATAATACTGACCGTTGGTTTTCTCTAGCTGCAGCAGCCTCCTCTTGTGACTCTGGGATGTTCACATAAAGCACACAGATAATACTGACCGTTGGTTTTCTCTAGCTGCAGCAGCCTCCTCTTGTGACTCTGGGATGTTCACATAAAGCACACAGATAATACTGACCGTTGGTTTTCTCTAGCTGCAGCAGCCTCCTCTTGTGACTCTGGGATGTTCACATAAAGCACACAGATAATACTGACCGTTGGTTTTCTCTAGCTGCAGCAGCCTCCTCTTGTGACTCTGGGATGTTCACATAAAGCACACAGATAATACTGACCGTTGGTTTTCTCTAGCTGCAGCAGCCTCCTCTTGTGACTCTGGGATGTTCACATAAAGCACACAGATAATACTGACCGTTGGTTTTCTCTAGCTGCAGCAGCCTCCTCTTGTGACTCTGGGATGTTCACATAAAGCACACAGATAATACTGACCGTTGGTTTTCTCTAGCTGCAGCAGCCTCCTCTTGTGACTCTGGGATGTTCACATAAAGCACACAGATAATACTGACCGTTGGTTTTCTCTAGCTGCAGCAGCCTCCTCTTGTGACTCTGGGATGTTCACATAAAGCACACAGATAATACTGACCGTTGGTTTTCTCTAGCTGCAGCAGCCTCCTCATGTGACTCTGGGATGTTCACATAAAGCACACAGATAATACTGACCGTTGGTTTTCTCTAGCTGCAGCAGCCTCCTCTTGTGACTCTGGGATGTTCACATAAAGCACACAGATAATACTGACCGTTGGTTTTCTCTAGCTGCAGCAGCCTCCTCTTGTGACTCTGGGATGTTCACATAAAGCACACAGATAATACTGACCGTTGGTTTTCTCTAGCTGCAGCAGCCTCCTCTTGTGACTCTGGGATGTTCACATAAAGCACACAGATAATACTGACCGTTGGTTTTCTCTAGCTGCAGCAGCCTCCTCTTGTGACTCTGGGATGTTCACATAAAGCACACAGATAATACTGACCGTTGGTTTTCTCTAGCTGCAGCAGCCTCCTCTTGTGACTCTGGGATGTTCACATAAAGCACACAGATAATACTGACCGTTGGTTTTCTCTAGCTGCAGCAGCCTCCTCTTGTGACTCTGGGATGTTCACATAAAGCACACAGATAATACTGACCGTTGGTTTTCTCTAGCTGCAGCAGCCTCCTCTTGTGACTCTGGGATGTTCACATAAAGCACACAGATAATACTGACCGTTGGTTTTCTCTAGCTGCAGCAGCCTCCTCTTGTGACTCTGGGATGTTCACATAAAGCATACAGACAATACTGACCGTTGGTTTTCTCTAGCTGCAGCAGCCTCCTCATGTGACTCTGGGATGTTCACATAAAGCACACAGATAATACTGACCGTTGGTTTTCTCTAGCTGCAGCAGCCTCCTCTTGTGACTCTGGGATGTTCACATAAAGCACACAGATAATACTGACCGTTGGTTTTCTCTAGCTGCAGCAGCCTCCTCTTGTGACTCTGGGATGTTCACATAAAGCACACAGATAATACTGACCGTTGGTTTTCTCTAGCTGCAGCAGCCTCCTCTTGTGACTCTGGGATGTTCACATAAAGCACACAGATAATACTGACCGTTGGTTTTCTCTAGCTGCAGCAGCCTCCTCTTGTGACTCTGGGATGTTCACATAAAGCACACAGATAATACTGACCGTTGGTTTTCTCTAGCTGCAGCAGCCTCCTCTTGTGACTCTGGGATGTTCACATAAAGCACACAGATAATACTGACCGTTGGTTTTCTCTAGCTGCAGCAGCCTCCTCTTGTGACTCTGGGATGTTCACATAAAGCACACAGATAATACTGACCGTTGGTTTTCTCTAGCTGCAGCAGCCTCCTCTTGTGACTCTGGGATGTTCACATAAAGCATACAGACAATACTGACCGTTGGTTTTCTCTAGCTGCAGCAGCCTCCTCATGTGACTCTGGGATGTTCACATAAAGCACACAGATAATACTGACCGTTGGTTTTCTCTAGCTGCAGCAGCCTCCTCATGCCGTCGGCGGGGTACACGATGCCGGTCTCGCGCGTGACCGTGAAAGTGGCCAGGTGCTCCAGCACGTACACGCTGCGCTCGCCCTGGCTGACACTGTCGTGCCCCCCCCTGCCGCCGCCTTCGCCGCGCAGCCCCGCCAGCTCGTCGAACTCATCCAGAGTGCGCTGCGCCTCCCCGCGCGAGCGCGTGGTCCCGCCGCCGCGCGCGCCGCCGCGCGTGCCCATGCTGAGCTGTCACGCGCTCCCAGCGCTCATCCCGCGCGGACACACGCTCGGACGCGCACACTAGCGACACCTGCTGACAAAAGAACACCACGTTATTGTTGTTTGTTTGCAGAAAGTACACTTTAACATTAGTTGAAGTAAAGTAGGTTACTTTGGGGCGCGGCCGAAATCGGAACTAACGCCGCCATCTTGGTTTTCAATATCTACATATTTTCAAAATAATTGCACCAACAGCACCTGTCAACGACATTCGAGCGCGAAAAGATCCTTGTAGCAAGGACGAGTGTAAGGACAATGTCAGATGCTCGACAACATGCTTCATGGTGCTGGACAACACGCTCTGTGGCAGAATGCGCCAGGACCTGCAGTAGGACAGCAGCGCGCGTGTCGCCGGGCATCCATCACAGTGTATGCAACGTGTGGGCAGGCGCGACGGCAAAAATGTCGATTCTGTTTTGTGTTGTGGTTTTAGGTTCAAAGATTCACATTTCCAAGGCTGTGCCAGATTGTAGAAGAATGTGCGCTCGTAAGTAAATGTAGTTTTCTCCGAATAGTCCGTGAGGAGGGTAAACAAAGTGTGTTGACCACGGGCGGCCGCGCCTCCGCGAGGACGATTTCTCTGAGTGAGAGTGCCGCGGCCGCCCGCGCCCGGCCCTCGCGCACGCGCCGCGCATGCCGAGCCTGCCTGCACACACTCCCAACCAGTGAGGTATTGTACTATTAACATCATTGCTCCCAACAGTTAGCTCCTCACAAGGTCGGGCTGCTTCCAACATCACCTGCGGCTGTGACCTGATCTGTATCATCTGTGTGAAAGTGGTCGCGCTGTCAAACTGTGTTAATATTGACACGAAGGGAGGCCTTGTCCGCGGTAGGGTCTACACCATCAGTTTTTGAACATGGCGACGTGTTCAAAGAATCTCTCTATATATATCTGGTATTGTACTTTTGAATCCCTTCGGTAGATACCTGCTGGGTGTGAGGCAACGTCCAAGAGTGCCACTTCATCATGCGAAACATTGACAAGGATTCATTTCAAATGCTGTACAAATCAAAGCTGTTGATAACACCTTTCTTTCTTGCTGCAACTCTCTTCACGGAGGACGCTTTGAGTTCTTTCCTAACCTTTATCTGTTTCAGTCAGTATTAAGCTACATGTTGACAACACATACCCACCTCTCGGTTGAAGTTTTAGATAATTCAAACCAAGGTCACATACTTACGAGCTGATTGGAACTATTAACAATTAATACGATAAGGTTTGGGAACGATTAGTGCGGCCATTGTTAATGAGCGTCGTGTACACACACACACACACACACCGCATATCGTAATCACCAACAATGCGGCAGCGGCTGATACCGCAGATAGTGCGCATCGCGGGCAGCACCGCGCACACGACGACGTGACGTAGTGTAGCCAACGGTTCCCTCTTGCAGCGCTGGCTCTGAGCTAAGTCCGCGATGCGGGATCCGCGCCAGACTGCCACACTAAGTCCGCGATGCGGGATCCGCGCCAGACTGCCACACTAAGTCCGCGATGCGGGATCCGCGCCAGACTGCCACAGTGACTGACGTACTCACTATCAAATTAAATAGCATTAACGGCCATTCAATTTCAGAGTTTCGAGAAAATATTTTTATAAGTTAAAAGATAAGTTAGATGTTTATTTTCTCACAATGACGTTTTCTCACCACAATATAGAAATAATAAAATAATAATATTGAATATTGTGGGAGACTGGTGCCTAAGCTAAGTTCTAGGCTGTATTTCAGGACACCAGGTCTCCGGCCTTTTACAAAAAGATACCTACCTTTTATATTGTATGTACTTGTACACTGACAAAAATCAAAAGATAAAAAAAGAAGAAAAATCAACATTATAAAAAGATTGGTGGCTCGAGTGGAAATACACTTTAATCTGCAAAAGTCACGCGCGGGCATACATAAACAACTATTTACACGCCTCGACTTGAGAACCTCCTTTTTAGGGTTCCGTACCTCAAAAGGAAAAAACGGAACCCTTATAGGATCACTTCGTTGTCCGTCTGTCTGTCTGTCAGTCTGTCAAGACCCTTTTTCTCAGGAACGCGTGGAGGTATCAAGTTGAAATTAATATCAAATACGTAAGTCTATGATCTCTTGGAGCCCTAAAGAAATCAAACTTCTAAGTCGCGCAACGCAATAAAAAATTCGGCCATTTATGCGACGTTTTTTGATACTCGCAAGTAAATCAAAACCAATAGGGTACTTTCCGTTGACCTATAATCATGAAATTTGGCTGGAAGCAAGGTCTTACAGCACAAGTAAAGAAAAGTCCGAAAATTTGTAATTTTATCAAAAAAAAAAAAAAATTGGGATTGCAATGTTAAGTTTGTTTTTGGGATAAATTTTTTTCGACTACGGAACCCTTCATTGTGCGTGGTCCGACACGCACTTGACCAGTTTTTTTCATCGGTTAAAGAAAGAAAAGTGTTCCTGTTCCGGGAACAAAAGGGAGCTACAGGGAGCGCGCGTTGATGTCTTTAGTACGAGCGACACGCGCCGAGACCCCGGGGCTCGCCGTGGGGCCACCCGGGCCCCTGGGACCCGCACTAGGTCTACTATGTATGACATACCCCGCGGTAGTGTATCGACAGTCGAGTGGCTGCTTGTGATATCGATAACGTGACGATGCACTCGAGACAAATGACCACCGCGCGTTCTGTAACAATACTATTGTAAGCGAAACTAATTAGATGCGCGCGCGCAGGCGAGCTGTGACTCACGACACCTGACGTCACACACGCCACGCGAAACAATTCTAATATCGTACAGTACAGGCGAAAAATGCCTCGGGCTGCTACTGAGAAATCACAATTTTGAATGTTTTTAAGTAATTATGTAATTAGAAATAGAAATTAGAATATTTGTACGCCGTTGTCGGTAAGACATCACATTCATTTTGTTTCAATATTAACATCTGTATTTTTCGTTTACCTAATTACATCGTACAAGTAAAAAATATCTGAACTTGGAACAACCCAATACCTCAGCCAGCCCGTCCAATCGTCCCGGGAGCCAACATCCCGGGAGCCAACATCCCGGGAGCCAACCCGCAGGCTCGCTCGCAGCAGCCGCGGCTGCGAGCGCTGGACCAAGTAGACATTATTCATTTCTAAATATAATTAATTAATAAATATAAGTATAATTTTTTAAGTTACCCATATATCATTTATCTTATTTTAATTTTAATTTTTGTTTAGTCTTTCATGTTTACACTCAATTGCATAAAAATAACAAGTGGAAGTGCGGAGTCTCTTAATACAAGCAAGTCCTTGCTTAAAAGGTGATCTCCAATAATATGTATCGAAATGCCTATTGTAATTGAAATAAACGTTTTTTTTTTTTTTTAAATTATTCGCATTTAACTGGTAGGTACTGCTAATCACATTGTTAAGTGGGTTTACGCTGAACATTGCTGATAGCACCGCTGCGCATGCGTATCGCAGATAACAGCACTAGTGCAGGAAAATTACTTTCTCAAGGAGTGCACAGCTAGTGCGCGTGTAGCTCTCAAGTTACTAATGTACGCCGTAGCTGTGCATGTGTGCACTGTATCTATGGTTGTGTCCGATGATGACGTCATCGTATTATTATTCGAAATCTGTGAGTAGTACATATTATAGTAACTTGTTAACACTTAGTGAAACTATTAGGTACCACGCGGAGGCGGATCGTGGCGTCGCCGGTCGCCTGCTCTTGCGCGGCTCTAACCATGACTGGCGCCAGGTACTGCTCCTCTGCTCACCCGCGCTGGCAATGCGAGCGTGACGCTACGTATAGACAGGTCGTGAGTCCGCCGTGACATACTGCGCATGTTAACACGCTCTGCTCAATAATAATGAGCACGTTCTTTTATAGCTGTTCGTGGGAGGGAGTGTCAAGCATTCCAGTATATACCTGATGCAGTAAGTTCCTCGGCCATGAGCTTCAGTATGCCTAAGTAAGGTGTCCAGAGGGCTGGCACAGAGTGGCATTCTATCAGCGATAACGACGGTAATGTATGGTGTTGAAGCTCATTACAATAAGTTAAAAGGTATAGGTACGAACATACATACAGTCCACGCTCTTTGTAGTAAGTAGCTAGCCGCCGCGCCAACCGTATTAAATATGATGTTAAGACACTTCCTAAGGTAGTTGCAAATAAACACCATCGAAGACAGACGCTTGTTTCATTGAGTCAACTACTCGCCAAACTAAACTGAACCTTAACCTACACATCATAATGGCCATAATCGAGCCGGATCATTAGTGAAGTTGAATAAAGAAAAAACCACATTCCATCAGAGATAAGAAGCCGGCGAGTGAATCGTTAAACGTAAACAACGTAATTAGCAGTGATTTTAACAAGAAAAATTCGTTGTTTCATCAAGTTTTGTATCGTATTTGTGTATAATATTGAAGATTTGCGTAATTAAAAGTGAAATATGTCGAAGACGGCCGAAGAAGCACTTGGTATATTAGAAGATACGGCAGAGTTACTAAAGAAAACGCAAATAAACATACGGAAATGTCCTAAACAACGTCTGACAGAAGGATACATTCAATCTAGAATTCAGTGCCTCGAAGAATACTGGAAAACATTTAACGGTGCCCATCAAGACTTAGCGAGGATAACACCGAGAGATAAACGTAATTTGTTGTCATATTTCGTTAATGAAGAATTTTTTATTTACGAAGATCTTTATGTGTGTTTGTTGGGTGAATTACGCGACATGTTAGAAAGTGTAACAACGAAATCATCGCAATCATTGAACATCGATAACGCGGACGAAGATAACCAACAAACACAGGTGAGACTGCCAAGTATAACGATACCTACGTTTTCTGGAACCTATGAAGATTGGCCTGCGTTTAAAGATTTATATGTTTCGTTAGTGCATGATAACAAGTCACTAAGCAACGTTCAAAAATTGCACTATTTGAAGACTAGCATCAACGGTGAAGCAGCGAACCTACTTAAACATATACAAGTAACTGAAAGTAACTATTTACAAGCATGGGAAACATTGAAAAATCGTTACGGCAATAGAAGATTGATAGTTAACTTAATGTTGAAGAGATTAGTTTATCAAAAAAAGGCGAACACTCAATCGGCCAGTCAACTGAAGTCTATTTTGGATACAACTTCTGAAATTTTAAACAACCTTCAAAACTCCAAAGTGAACACCGACTCCTGGGATCCTATCATCATATTTCTAGTCGTACAGAAGCTTGACCAGGAGACCCACAAGGACTGGGAGGAATACGCTTACAAGGGTAATTCAGAGGATTTACCTACGTGGAATGAGTTGAAGACTTTCCTAGATGGCAAATTTCGTGCATTAGAATTAATTACACCCTCTTCAACGTCAGCTACGCGTGAAAAACCTAAAGAACGCGGTACATTTCATGTTTCAACGAATGAAAAGGAAAACACTTGTATAATGTGTAAAGAAAATCATACCCTGTCTCACTGCAAGTTGTTTGCGAAGATGCAACCTTCAGAACGATTTGATTGTGTAAAGAATAACAAGCTCTGTTTTAACTGCCTGGCATCAGGACATTCAGTCTTCAAATGTCGTGTTCCAATGTCCTGTCGCACGTGCAAAAGACGCCATCATACTCTGATACATCTAACAAAGAAGACGGATACATCGGCACCATCTGAAGCTGTACAACCGACGCCGACAGTATCAACCCAAGCAGATGTAGAAGAAAAGGTGCAAGTTAATACAATGATTGCGTCGTACTACAATGCCAGGAAAGATATAGGAATGTTAGCAACCGCAATGGTGATAGTAAAGAGTGAACAAGGCCACACCATTGTACTCAAGGCACTCATAGATCCAGGATCACAAGCCTGCTTTATTAGTGAGAAAGCGGCACAACTATTAAAACTCAAAAAGCAGGTAACTAATTGCATAATTACTGGAATGGAATCCATGAAGGTCGCTGTCAAGCATGAAGTAAAAATAGAAGTTTTATCACGATGGGAATCAAATTTTGCATTACCTATACAAGCCTACGTGATGTCCAAGCACTTGACAATACAATTACCTGCAAATACATGGTCAACAAACAAATGGCCACACTTGGCAGATCTAGAATTAGCAGACCCAAAGTATGGAATATCAGGAAACATTGATCTGCTTCTAGACGTCAAGGGATATGCGAAGATACTACAAGATGGTCTAATCAAAGGTCCACCGGGGTCACCCATAGCTCAGAGAACCAACCTCGGCTGGATTATATTTGGTGAAATAAACATAAAAACAAACACAAAAGAAAAATGTTTAATGGCGATAAATGAACAAGTCGATGTGAAAGAACTATTGAAGACTATGTGGGAGTTAGAAACCGATACAAAACGAACTTTTACTAAAGAGGAAATTTTATGCGAAGAGTTTTATAAAAAAACACATACAAGAAACAATGAAGGACGCTACATAGTTAAATTACCCTTTAAAAATGACAACTTAAAATCACCCGACGGGAAGACAAGAGAGATAGCATTAAACAGATTTCTGCAACTGGAGAAAAGACTGAACAAAAATCCTGATCTGAAAGAAGAATACAAAAACGTTATTGAAGAATACATAAACTTAAAACACATAGAAGTAGTACCACAACAAGAAATACATACAAGAAGGTCTGTCTACTTACCCCACCACGCAGTAGTCAGGAACGATAAAGAAAGCACGAAGACTCGCGTTGTTTTTGACGCTTCCTGCAAGGGTTACAATGGAGTTTCCCTAAACGACGAATTACTGGCAGGTCCTGTTCTACAAGACGACTTGCGAAGCCTAATAGTAAGATGGCGAACACACGCAGTGTGTTTTGCTACTGACATACAAAAAATGTACCGAATGATATTGGTGGCTCAAGAAGACACCGATTACCAGAGAATACTGTGGCGAAACGACTCTAAAGAAATCATTCAAGATTTAAGACTCCTGACTGTTACCTTCGGTACAGCATCAGCACCGTATTTAGCGGTAAAAACACTTATGCAACTTGCTAAAGATGAAGGTGCCAACTATCCTGAAGCTGCTAAGGTGTTACAAGAAGATCTATACGTTGATGACGTCATGTCAGGATGTGACGATTTAGAGCAAGCCATTCAAATAAGCAAAGACTTGAAGAATTTATTACAACGAGGTGGCTTTCAGCTAAAGAAGTGGTCGTCAAATAACGTAGATTTTTTAAAATCTATTGATCCAGAGGACAGATCTATTAATGCACATATGGATTTAAATGTAGATGGTACCATAAAAGCTTTAGGTGTACAATGGAACTTAGGAAGCGATCAATTTGAATACCAACTAAACCTAGTTCCTCTTCCTGCGATTGTTACGAAGCGAAATATACTGTCAGATGTCCAAAAGCTCTTTGACCCGCTCGGTTGGATAGCGCCATGCATCGTGCAAGCAAAAATTTTGATTCAGAAGCTCTGGCAAACTAAGGTAGATTGGGATCAAGAAATCACTCCAGATGTGAGAGAAGAGTGGAAAACCATACGAGACGATATTGCTAACGTCAATGAAATTAGAATAGATAGATGGATGGGCACATACAATTTAAAGAAGAGCAGCATACAATTGCATGGTTTTAGTGATGCATCGATGAGAGCATACGCAGCTGTTGTGTACTGTCTTGTACATTACTTGGATGGTACAGTCAAAACCTCATTGATTGCAGCAAGAACTCGTGTCGCTCCGTTAAAGACAGTGTCGTTACCACGACTTGAGTTGTGTGGAGCTGTGCTGGTGTCAAGGCTAATAAAACAAATTTCAACAGCAATGAAGATCCCATCAAATAATGTTTTTGCTTGGACTGATTCCTCAATAGTTATTGCTTGGCTACAAAAGGAGCCTAGCAAATGGAAGACTTTTGTTGCCAATAGAACGGTTGAAATAACTGGCAACGTCCCGAAAGAACAATGGTACCACGTACAATCGCAAGAGAACCCCGCTGATATAGCGTCTAGAGGTGCACTAGTATCAGAATTAAAAACATGTGACTTATGGTGGAAAGGGCCAGAATGGCTTTCAAAGAGAGATATTAATTTTACCAAACCAGAAACTATATCTACAGAGCTAGAAAAGAAGACAACTATACAAACTTTTACAATGACCAAACACGAACAAGATGAGAGAAGATTAACAGAACAGTTTGAAAAATACAACTCATTGAAGGAATTAATTAGAAGTATTGTATTCTGTAGGAGATTTTTAAAACATAAAATGTTAAAAGAAGACATAGACATAGCTTTGACAACGGAAGAATTAGAAGGTGCATTAAATATATGCATAAAAAAGGTACAAGGTGAAGAATATGCAGAAGAAATTGAGTCTCTAAGAAAGGGTAAACTAGTTAAAAGAACTAGCACATTGAAAACTTTAGATCCGTACTTGGATGAGGAACAGATGCTTCGGGTTGGCGGACGCCTTAGACACGCTAACATAGCGGATCAAAATAAGCACCCTATCATATTGGGTCATAGAAACAAACTTACACCTTTGATCATTGCCGATGCACACTTAAGAACCCTACATGGAGGAATACAACTAATGTTGAGCTTTTTGAGATCTAAGTATTGGATAACGCGAGCTAAAGGACAAGTTAAACAATATGTTCACCGATGCTTAGTATGTGCCAAACAGAATGCGACTGCTAGAACGCAAGTAATGGGTGATTTGCCAAAGGTTCGTGTGACACCAGCTCGACCATTTCTGCATTCCGGTGTCGACTTTGCTGGACCACTACAAGTTCTATGGAGCAAGGGAAGAGGAGTCAAAGTACACAAGGCGTACATATCAATATTTATATGTATGGCTACCAAGGCCATTCATTTGGAGTTAGTTGGAGATATGACGTCAGAGGCGTTCATCGGTGCATATAAAAGATTCTGTGCGAGAAGAGGCAAGTGTGCACATTTATGGAGTGACCAGGGGAGAAACTTCATTGGTGCAAATAGAGAGCTGGTAGCCATGTGGAAGGCAGCAAGCCTGGAGTTCTCCGGAGTAATCGCAGACACGCTTGCATCTGATGGCACGCAATGGCATTTTATTCCTGCATACAGCCCAAACTTCGGCGGCCTCTGGGAGGCAGGAGTAAAATCCACGAAGTATCATTTAAAACGGATACTAACCAGCAATTTAACTTTCGAGGAGATGTCGACAGTTCTGTGTGAAATAGAGGCTTGCTTAAACTCAAGGCCGTTGTGCCCTCAAGATGATTTGGATAACGCAAATATCGAGCCATTAACACCTGGGCATTTTTTAATTGGAGAAGCGCCCATTGTCATTCCTAGTCCGAACTTACAAAACTTGAAAGTGCACACATTATCACGATGGCAATATGTACAGAAATTGTTGCATGATTTTTGGTCTAGATGGCAACAGGAATATTTATCTAGACTACAACAACGTCCAAAATGGCTCAAACGAGAAAAGGAATTTGAAGTCGGTAATATTGTTGTAATCAAGCAAGAGAACCTTCCTCCGGGGAAGTGGTTACTGGGACGTATAGTGAGCAAACATCCAGGTCCAGACGGCTGCACAAGAGTTTATAGTGTCAAGAGCGGTGACAGTATTGTAAAGAGAACTGTGACTAAACTCTGTCCACTGCCAATAGATAGTAACGCTGAATAGTCCAATCATTTAGTGTTTGATAATTTTGTTTGTCTAAAATGTTAATTGAGTGATAATGGTTCATTTGAAATTTGAAAGGACTCATATAGTCCTTTGGTGGGCGGCTTATGTTGAAGCTCATTACAATAAGTTAAAAGGTATAGGTACGAACATACATACAGTCCACGCTCTTTGTAGTAAGTAGCTAGCCGCCGCGCCAACCGTATTAAATATGATGTTAAGACACTTCCTAAGGTAGTTGCAAATAAACACCATCGAAGACAGACGCTTGTTTCATTGAGTCAACTACTCGCCAAACTAAACTGAACCTTAACCTACACAACATATGGAATTGACTGAAGCTACCGAAAAACTTATGTCAATACTGTTGAAAGTCGTTGTAGACATATGAAACACTGAAAACGTTCGCTGCGTGTCTAGAGAGGCGCCTCTCGGACTCTCGGAGCAGACCAGACAGCCAGCCTGGCAACAGTTCAATATGATTGAGAGAAAAAATAATAATTTTGATATTTCTCGTCAATCGTACTAATGTCACTGATGTCAGATTGAGCTCCTTTTGTTATACAATCCTGATCTACATCAACAGATGCCGCATCAAGCAACACTCGAGCTTCAGGCTCACAACAACACGCGAGCTGTATGTGGCTCCTGTTTAGCTCGCCGGTCGTGTTCACTTCTATGCTGTCGTGAAAGTTCCCGCGCCGCGCCGCCTGCATACACGAGTCCCGGTACCAGCTACCGGCTGACTCACTCGTGTGTATGCACATGCAGATTACTGCCACAACATCACGCCACTCTGCCCCAGAGCAGCAGCAGAGCTGTACATACACGAGTCCCGGTACCAGCTACCGGCTGACTCACTCGTGTGTATGCACATGCAGATTACTGCCACAACATCACGCCACTCTGCCCCAGAGCAGCAGCAGAGCTGTACATACACGAGTCCCAGTACCAGCTACCGGCTGACTCACTCGTGTGTATGCACATGCAGATTACTGCCACAGTATTACGCCACTCTGCCCCAGAGCAGCAGCAGAGCTGTACATACACGAGTCCCGGTACCAGCTACCGGCTGACTCACTCGTGTGTATGCACATGCAGATTACTGCCACAACATCACGCCACTCTGCCCCAGAGCAGCAGCAGAGCTATACATACACGAGTCCCGGTACCAGCTACCGGCTGACTCACTCGTGTGTATGCACATGCAGATTACTGCCACAACATCACGCCACTCTGCCCCAGAGCAGCAGCAGAGCTGTACATACACGAGTCCCGGTACCAGCTACCGGCTGACTCACTCGTGTGTATGCACATGCAGATTACTGCCACAATATTACGCCACTCTGCCCCAGAGCAGCAGCAGAGCTGTACATACACGAGTCCCGGTACCAGCTACCGGCTGACTCACTCGTGTGTATGCACATGCAGATTACTGCCACAACATCACGCCACTCTGCCCCAGAGCAGCAGCAGAGCTGTACATACACGAGTCCCGGTACCAGCTACCGGCTGACTCACTCGTGTGTATGCACATGCAGATTACTGCCACAACATCACGCCACTCTGCCCCAGAGCAGCAGCAGAGCTGTACATACACGAGTCCCGGTACCAGCTACCGGCTGACTCACTCGTGTGTATGCACATGCAGATTACTGCCACAACATCACGCCACTCTGCCCCAGAGCAGCAGCAGAGCTGTACACTCGTAGTGCACACATTTCGACACTAGTGATGTTGTTGTTATCGGGTCAGAAGGTCAGGAACTCAGGACCTCAGTCACACATGTGACGACATTAGTTCGTGACATGGGTTGACGATAGCTGTCGACAGTACTGACATCACACGAAATGAATGAACTGGAATGAACAATAACCATTGGCTAAATGTTCCCGTTTCGTCTTGTCCATTGATTGGTTAGGTTAAAATTGTAACCAACCGCATGCGAGCCGAGCGAGCGCTGTTATACTTCCAAAGGCTAGGCGGCCCGGCGCGCGGCGGCCGCCATTGATACAAAATCATAAGTCTGGAGATATGGAACATTTGGTTTCCTATGCTCACATTTTTAGTCAGTTAAAATCTTATTGATGATAGGTTTAAAATACAAACACTTTTAAACGTCAGTAACATAATTATTATAACGTGTAAAAGTGATTCCTATATCCTATTTATTACCCGACTACGGCGAAGCAAAAAGGAGGGTTAATGATTTTGACCGGTATGTATGTATGTATGTATGTATGTTCATCTGTTCCCTCATAACTTCTAAACTACTTGTCATAATTTGACAAATGAGGTATCATTGGAAGCGTCTTGATCGTCCGCTGGTTATAGGCTATGGGACGTCATATTAAATTGAAAATGGCGCCCTCTAGAGGACATAAAGTCATGAACTAAAAAAATTAATAAAAATATAAAAATGTAAATTGACTCTAGCCAAAACGAAATTATAACCCCAAAATAATTTAAATAAAAAGTAAGTTTAAAAACTAAAACCCGAGTACTGGAAAATCACGCTCTAAAAAGTATGAAACAAGAAAATATTCTCAACTGAAATTAGAAAAAGACAGACAAATTAAAAATCCGGAGTCACACGTCATCTGTTCGGTTCAGTCGGGTTTTAGTTTTTAAACTTACTTTTTTATAGAATAAACAATTTCATTTCATTTAAAAAAAACTACGTGAGTTGAGTGTTTCCTATCCGACTACTCTGAGAAGAAACACCGAAACCAACTCAGCGGTCACAGGCAGAAGTGCAGACGTAATGCTGGTCGGATCTTGTGAGGCTGCGGACCGTGTAGCTTAGTGGCAGTGCTTTCAGGAAAGAACCACAGATTTGTGTGGGTCTGTCCAGTTAGTCATTAAACATTTATTGATTACCTTAAACTTCCGATAAGTCGCGTTTCATTCATCTCTCAATCTCTCACGCTTCAACCATTCGCTGGATGTAATACACGACGACATGTGCGCGGCCCCCGAGCTGCGCCCGCGCTACGAACTCGTACTCCACATACCTGCCGCAGTAGGTACCTACTACGTATACCGGTACCGGCGCGCGCGCCGCGCTCCGAGCATACTTCAAGCTTTACGTAATCGAATGGTTTTTTTGCGGAATCAAATATTCAAGTCGCAGTGGCGCCGCGGCGGTGGCGGTCTTGCTGCGAGAGTTATTTATAACTGCATGGGGCTGGCTGGCTGGCACCCGCAGCCTGCAGCGGAGGTCTCATGGAGGACTTCTTCTAAACCAACGCACCGACACAGCATCCGTCCCGTGCCGGCAGCTGCCTAGACACACATCGAACCGTTGCAGGCTGGACACGAGTGAAGCTGTTGCGTGCCGGCAGCTGCCTAGACACACATCGAACCGTTGCAGGCTGGACACGAGTGAAGCTGTTGCGTGCTAACAGTTTCCGTCACTACGTTGCATGACGTCTGAGTAAAGCAGCACCTTCAAGTTTCATCTAGAATCTAGTTGTTAGGTCTGCACAGGACAGGCGGGGCGCAAGGAGGCGTATATCGATGATGTCGGCACCGATTGCTAATTACGCACCGCCTCTGCGCCCGCGCCGCTGGAATGTCACCTAATCACTCATTACAGCTCACCAGCCATCGTCCACTGCGAGTCGTTATTTAACCATCAGCTACATTCGCACACACACACACACACACCAGCTGCACTCGTTACGACACGCAGTACTATGCGCTGATCGTCTCTGTCGTCACTGCAGCGACGTGTGGGTGTCCCAGTGTGCGGCATCAGCACACTGTTGCGTCGAGCAATGCTCAGTCACGGAATTGGCTTCCTAGCAGATAGCAATAATGTTCCTCATTGTAAAATAGAAAATAATTACCTATGTATTCAATAATTAGAACCAGCGACAAACCTGATTATGGCGCATGGCGGGGTCACTCGATCACTTGCTCGCAGTAAGTGAAGGTTAGCCTGAGGCCCGATTACATGGCGCAATGAACAGTGGATCGTCAACTATCAGCAAACATGGCAGCGTACAGCTGTGGAAGGTGAAGCGCTCCCTCGCAGAACGCGGCCGCCGGCAGCCTGCCTCGCTTGCCTGACCTAGTACTAGTACGCGGACTGCCCACACTCCTACATACAACATAATATATCTACTGGCGACGCGACCACTGCCGACTTAGTTCAGATGATTAATATTTATCTATGTATATCGGTACACACCGTAAGCTTCGCAAGTTCTATGAGGTGCACCGGTATGCTCCTCATAGAACTTGTAAGCGGTCCTAAAGAAAATCTCTAACACGACGATGCAAACCGCGTCCAAATCATTAAGATAAACGCAGAAGCCAACGTCAGATCAAGCCGAAGCTGCGCTTTGAGTCGCTGCGGAACAAGACTACGTTACGGCGTAGCTCTTCATTCAGACTCATGACACAACTAACATGGAACAGCCACGAGCTGCTTCACGTCGGCGTGGACTCACGGCAACACCGAGTTGTTGGCCATCCAGCTCATGTAATGTGGAGTTGCTGACTCTTTCGCCGTGCACATCGACATGTGAGTGTTTGAGACTTGCTTTCTTCGTTGTTTGTACTTCTAGCTTTCTTGTTTCCTTTCGTTGTTGTTGTTTGTACTTCTAGCTTTCTTGTTTCCTTTCGTTGTTGTTGTTAGTACTTCTAGCTTCTTGTTTCCTTTCGTTGCTGTTGTTTGTACTTCTAGCTTTCTTGTTTCCTTTCGTTGTTGTTGTTTGTACTTCTAGCTTTCTTGTTTCCTTTCGTTGTTGTTGTTTGTACTTTTATACCGAATTATAAATCTATTCTCGTTTGTTTATCCTAAAAAAGAAATGCCTGTCCGACATCCGTCCATCCTTCTCCAACTGTCCAGTCTGTTGAACGCAAGCCGGCAGTTCGAAACGTTTTTAGTTTGGTATGTACCGTAAGTCCCAGAAATACTGTACAGAATCAAGCACGTCCTTGCTCCTACATTTGTAACATTGACTGGTCTATGCGCATACGCACACCGCTTTTATTTTTACCGTATCTACTGTCTTTCCAATATTTACACTCTCGCCGCCAAACGATAAAGTGAAAGTTAATATTTGGGAAGGTGCGGCGACTCGGCGAATGGCGGCGAGCGGTTCACGAGTGCATCACTAATGTCAGCGACACAGCCGTGCCACACATCACATAGCTTCATATATGCTCCGCGGCGCGTCGTCACCAAGTTACTGGAGTCACGATTGATACGGACTGGACTTCACCGGATGTAGGGACTAACTTCCTTGAGTTCCTCTTCACCGGTATTTAAGCACATTATATTTTATCACCGTTTTTAGGGTTCCGTACCAAAATGGTAAATAGGAACCCTTATGGTGCGATTCAGTCTGTCTGTCTGTCACAACTGGATATCTTAAGAACTACCTACTAATACTATCAACTTGTTGGGAACAGTTTTAGATGACGGACGTTTGCAAATAAGAAAGTACCGAACTATTTTTAAAATAAGAAAGAAATATTTTTTTTTTTTGCAACTGGGACTGAAATGGGGTCTTAAAAATTCGAAGTAGGGCTACTAGGGCATGTGGGGTATTATGAAAGAGCGTTGTTTGCACATTCTCAAACATTTTTTTTTGTTTTTTTAGGCAGCATAATAATTATTATTAATTATGTTTCGACTTTTGATGAAAATCGTAAAAATAGAAAAATTCGGAGATAAGGGGGGGCCCCTTATCTCCGAATTTTGCATAGAGAAAAATCTGAAATTATTTTATGTGATAGAAGTTTATGTAAAGATTACAGGAAAAATTAAATGGTGTCTCTAAATAGCACACTTTTTCAGAAATCGGAACGGAACCCTCAGTGCGCGAGTTCGACTCGCTCTTGCCCGGTTTTTTTGACTGCTAATAAATAACCAGTGGTGTAGTGGTTGCACGCGCTACTGAACGAATCCCAGCTCAACAGTGTTAAGTACTGTAAAAAAAAAAAAAAAAACTGTACTTTCATTGTGTGAAATGTCCGAGGATATTATACTATTATATTATATTATTTACTTACTTATGTTTCCGTTTTTCAAAAATGTAGACCTCACCATCGCTTTCCACCAAGCGAGTCGAGGTCAAGAGCAGGCCCATTAGGCAATAAAAAAAGTGAAATGTGGATGTACTTGTGTACACCTCTACCTAATCCTTACGGGTACCTAAACAGGCCTGATATTATAATTATGTTTTTGACAAGGTCAGCCAGACAGACGAGGTATGCCGATGTCAAGGTATTGAAATTCTTTTATAGAACGATCGACTGGACGTATGATATCAGAACCGGATTCTACGGAACATTTGATCAATGCGCCATTACACATTCGTGCAGTGATAACGTATCTAGTGAGCAATATAATGAAACTTGTTCATTATGTACTTTCGTTTATATACCTAACGTGAGCAAAAATGCATTGATATCAGTCAGCGAGTGGCGTTCATCAGATGATTCACAATTTCTCCAATATCGGATCATGACACAATGTCAAAACTCTGGAAATTAGTCCCCAATCCTGTAAACGTTGATCACGCTGACTTGTACATGTCGGCATCCCGTGAGCTGCACACAGATCGACTTCCGCGGAGCCCCCGGCCGGCACACGGCTCTCAGCGATGTCTCCACTGCCGCCTTGCTTCATTATATTTCTCTTTGTCTCTGCTGTGGTTCCAGGTTCTGTTTGACACCTAAACTGAATGGCTTCTCGCTTCTGCATTTTTCAGTGACGTCTCCAATTCAGCGATGATTCGTTGCCTTTAACTTGTGTTTGCTGTGGTCCCAATCCCAACTTGTGTGGGATAAGTACCTAATGGCTTCTAATGCATTGCCGGTGAGATTATTATGACGTCCTGCAAACCTAATTCAGACTCCTTGCGAACATCAAAGCTGTTCAATCTTAATTGAATATCCAGATATCGTTTCAGGGAGAGCAGCTTTCTATGTTTGTGAGATATCTTATCAGAATTAGGACACTTACTACGCACAATCCGATAGTAAGTTTCGTAACCAGCCAGCAAACAAAATGTTTCTGTGCTATGTAGTAGTGTAGTAGTGTAGACCGCCGAAGTGATGAGCTCACGCAACGTGCGCGCCGGTGTTCACGATGAAGTATTGGCGAATTTACTTATTAGTCGAGGCGCTTCAAATAAGATTCAGCGCTAATGTAATGCGTACCTACGTGTGCACACGTACAGGAAGTCCATACTGGCAGTTAACTGTACAGCGGCACGGGGCTCACGGGGCACTTCCTCCTCGCTCCGACGTGTCACACAGCTCGCCCGCCGTTTGCAGGAGCTGGCAAGCTCCAGCGGTGTGCGGTTGTTATCAGTGCGAGCTGCGCCGGGGCCCGGGCTCCGGCAGGGGCCCACGGAGCAACGACCGCGCGCCGGCTGATGCTCACGCGCACCGCCATCTATCGGGCATACTCGTCACCGTCGAACAACAACCGTTCACATTGTTTTCTTTGCGTTACCTTCTTCTTGTTGCTTCGTTATGTTGACTCTTCAATAACTAAGTAATTGAAGTGCTGCAACACCATACTGAGCACATCAACGCGCCGGGAACAGTCCACGTAGCGAGCGACAAACGAGTTCGTGTCCTACCATTGTAGAATGAATGTCCTAGATATGCATAAGATGGGGAACACCGAAATCCTGCTAAGCCTCGAATCCCGTACAAGTGAGGTAAGGTATGCCAGCAGTGGCACATGACACACACAGCGACGTCTCTGCGGGAAAGCGGAGCGGCCTCGATCCCGGCGGCGTGCGCGGGCGCCGGCGTGACGTGTCGCCCCGGGAGTGCTGCGCGCCCTGGGCATGATGCCCCACGCACCGCCACCACGCAGCAGCGAGTACTCACCCCGGTCTGCGTCACTCGGGAACAAACAACAACAGCTTGGAACGTGAGCTCGTGCGTTTCACTCGCGGCGGTACTTGGCGCCTCAGCGGCGATTCGGTGTGTACTGGAGAGCGAGGCGGCGCGAGCGCCCCGTCTCCCCCACTCCTCCGTCACACCTGAGGCGAACCTTCGCAGGTGCGCGGGGCTCGCGCCGCGGGGGGGGAGGCTTCGCGCAGGCAGCGCGGGTCGCGGGCGCCAGTCTCTGTCCGAGCGCGCCGCGGAGCGCGCGTCACTCAGCTGAAACATGTCCGCGAACGGGTCAGCGGCCACAGAGCCGCGGCTCTGCCACGTGCGGAAGACGCCAGACTTCGACGGGTACGGGTTCAACCTGCACGCCGAGAAGGGCAAGCCGGGCCAGTACATCGGCAAGGTGGACGACGGCTCGCCGGCCGAGACGGCGGGCCTGCAGCGCGGCGACCGCATCCTGGAGGTGAACGGGCACAGCATCGCCGGCGAGAGCCACAAGCAGGTGGTGGCGCGCATCAAGGAGCGCGCGGACGACGCCGAGCTGCTGGTGGCGGCGCCGGCGCCCGGCGAGGCGCTGCCGGAGCTGGACGCGCCCGACGCGGCCGACGCGCCCGCCGGCAGCCCGCCCGAGCCCGAGGCGGAGCCGCCGCGGCTCAACCTGCGCATGACCGCGGCCGAGATGCGCGCGCACCTCGCCGCCAAGAAGAAGATTGACCCCAAGAAAGTGCCGATGGACCTCAAGTCCAAGTTTGACATCGTCAAGAAACTGTGATGATTGTGTGTGTCGTGCGGCGGCGTGCCGTGTTGTGGTGTGCGGCGGCCGACGGCGGCGCGGGCGCGGCTGCCGCTCCGCGCGGCATGTTGCCAGCCCGCGCGCTCGCATGTCTGTTGGAGCAGGAACAATGTCATCGGTGGCGGCGCACGCGCAGGCAGCTTGGCCGTGCGCCGCCCACCACCCCGTGTTGTACAATTTATGTAAATTTTGTTTTACCACGTAAATTATGTAATATAATTTATAGCGTTCTATAGAAATTGCCATTGAATTGAATAAATTGTTGTTGTATATATATTTACCTAGCCTAGGTACCTAGCCGCTATAGATACGTTTTATAGTACATAGGAATGAAACACTGTGTGTAATTTATTTTACAAATTCAAATAATTTTGATTTTTAATAATTGATTATCTAAATGTGTAGCTAGAGTTACGTACACGAGTGTGAATATTGTTTAATTCTATTGTCAATAAAATGTATTGAAAACCAAAAACGATTTGTCAACATCATCATGTCCCAAAACCTCGACCCTCGAGCCCCAAAGCCGCCTCAGCGCGACCCTCGAGCCCCGCGCCGGACGCCCCTGTGTCAGTAGGCAGGCAGCAGTCCCACATGTAGCCAACCCGCAGCTAGCTAGGGGTCACGTCACTCCGCTGTGCGCCACTGGGCTGGCAGAGCCCGGCCGCGCCGCGCTAGTTATCAGGTTGTCGCGAGGCAGATTGCGCGCCGTATCACACTGTCACACGTACTAGATACATACTGGCGCAGCAACTAGCTCGCCAGTACAAACAACTCGCAGTCATTGAACAAGGAGAGCGACTGGACTTGTACTTGTCCACTCTCATTGACCGAATCAGGAGATAATGTCCAAGCTTTACTTAATCTTCGTGATTATACTCTGAACGCCTCGAGCGTCACTAACGTGCTATTGAACACAAAGTAATTAATAAGAAAACCGGTCAAGAGCGAGTCGGACTCGCGCACCGAGGGTTCCGTTACAATTTCTGAAAGTGTGCGTGTGTGTGAAAAGTGTGCTATTTAGAGACATCATTTTATTTTTCCTGTAATCTTTACATTAAACTTCTATCACATAGAATAATTTCAGATTTTTATCTTTGCAAACTTCGGAGATAAGGGGGGGAACGGTATTTTTTTTTACATTTTTCATCAAAACACGAAAACTATTGAGTCTAAAAAAATTTAAAAAAATGTTTGAGAATGTGCAAACAGTGCTCTTTCAAATGATCCCCACATGCCCTAGTAGCCCCACTTTCAAATGATCCCCACATGCCCTAGTAGCCCCACTTTCAAATGATCCCCACATGCCCTAGTAGCCCCACTTTCAAATGATCCCCACATGCCCCAGTCGCCCCACTTTGAATTTTTAAGACCCGCTTTCAGCAACCGTTACAAAAAAATATATAAATATTTTTACTTTTTTCTTATTTGTGAAATGGTTGGGTAAACGTCATCTAAAACTGTAATTTTAAGATAGCATTAGTAGTTCTTGAGATATCGAGCTGTGCTGGGTTCCGTACCATTTTGGTACGGAACCCTAATAATGAAGTGCAATACGTTTGGTAATCTCAAGTCAATATCTTTAAAGAAAAGTCCTAACTGACTGACTCATCAGCGCCCAGCCCAAGCCCTTGGACCTAGAAAGCTGAAATTTTGCACAGAGGTTCCCTTTAGAACCGAAAGAATGTAGACAAGGAAAAAGGAAGGATTTTCGTTCCAACATCCAGGCGGACAAATGCTAGTACTTACCTATTTTATATTGTCCCACGACCGGCTTGCTTATTTATTCTAAGAAATAGGTTCGATCAATAATTGATCGAAGGAGAAATATAAAAATCTGATTCTGGTTGTGTCTGCTGTTACTTGGTACCGGCTTGTATAATGGCTTAGCTACCGATGTGGGTATTATTGTTATTGTCAAGTTAGTACCTAATTAGCCATTTAACATTATGATAGGTCCTTAGTCAGAGAACAATAGCGTGTTGTGCCAGCAGCAGCTGAACAGCTGCGGCTGGCAGTACAAGGAAGTAGCTACAGTAGTTGCTGCAGTCCTTAGTTAGAGAACAATAGCGTGTTGTGCCAGCAGCAGCTGAACAGCTGCGGCTGGCAGTACAAGGAAGTAGCTACAGTAGTTGCTGCAGTCCTTAGTTAGAGAACAATAGCGTGTTGTGCCAGCAGCAGCTGAACAGCTGCGGCTGGCAGTACAAGGAAGTAGCTACAGTAGTTGCTGCAGTCCTTAGTTAGAGAACAATAGCGTGTTGTGCCAGCAGCAGCTGAACAGCTGCGGCTGGCAGTACAAGGAAGTAGCTACAGTAGTTGCTGCAGTCCTTAGTTAGAGAACAATAGCGTGTTGTGCCAGCAGCAGCTGAACAGCTGCGGCTGGCAGTACAAGGAAGTAGCTACAGTAGTTGCTGCAGTCCTTAGTTAGAGAACAATAGCGTGTTGTGCCAGCAGCAGCTGAACAGCTGCGGCTGGCAGTACAAGGAAGTAGCTACAGTAGTTGCTGCAGTCCTTAGTTAGAGAACAATAGCGTGTTGTGCCAGCAGCAGCTGAACAGCTGCGGCTGGCAGTACAAGGAAGTAGCTACAGTAGTTGCTGCAGTCCTTAGTTAGAGAACAATAGCGTGTTGTGCCAGCAGCAGCTGAACAGCTGCGGCTGGCAGTACAAGGAAGTAGCTACAGTAGTTGCTGCAGTCCTTAGTTAGAGAACAATAGCGTGTTGTGCCAGCAGCAGCTGAACAGCTGCGGCTGGCAGTACAAGGAAGTAGCTACAGTAGTTGCTGCAGTCCTTAGTTAGAGAACAATAGCGTGTTGTGCCAGCAGCAGCTGAACAGCTGCGGCTGGCAGTACAAGGAAGTAGCTACAGTAGTTGCTGCAGTCCTTAGTTAGAGAACAATAGCGTGTTGTGCCAGCAGCAGCTGAACAGCTGCGGCTGGCAGTACAAGGAAGTAGCTACAGTAGTTGCTGCAGTCCTTAGTTAGAGAACAATAGCGTGTTGTGCCAGCAGCAGCTGAACAGCTGCGGCTGGCAGTACAAGGAAGTAGCTACAGTAGTTGCTGCAGTCCTTAGTTAGAGAACAATAGCGTGTTGTGCCAGCAGCAGCTGAACAGCTGCGGCTGGCAGTACAAGGAAGTAGCTACAGTAGTTGCTGCAGTCCTTAGTTAGAGAACAATAGCGTGTTGTGCCAGCAGCAGCTGAACAGCTGCGGCTGGCAGTACAAGGAAGTAGCTACAGTAGTTGCTGCAGTCCTTAGTTAGAGAACAATAGCGTGTTGTGCCAGCAGCAGCTGAACAGCTGCGGCTGGCAGTACAAGGAAGTAGCTACAGTAGTTGCTGCAGTCGAACCTGTTGACGCACAGCGTTACCCTTCACTGTCACGTGTAGGTACCTACCACTGCGTATCGTCAGGGCCCGCCACTGCTACCAGCGCTTGGGAACAACTGCCTATTATATTGTTAGTTTAGCGGCCGCTGTTCCGCATTCAAATGACGTTCGGTATCATAGAAATATAAAAAAAACCGGTCAAGACCGAGTCGGACTCGCGCACCTAGGGTCCGTTCCAATTTCTGAAAGTGTGCGTGTGTGTGAAAAGTGTGCTATTTAAAGACATCGTTTTATTTTTCCTGTAATCTTTGTATAAACTTCTATCACATAGAATAATTTCAGATTTTTATCTTTGCAAACTTCGGAGATAAGGGGGGAAACGGTATTTTTTTTACATTTTTCATCAAAACACGAAAACTATGGAGCTTAAAAAAAATAAAAAAATGTTTGAGAATGTGCAAACAGCGCTCTTTCAAATGATACCCCACATGCCCTAGCAGCCCCACTTTGAATTTTTAAGACCCGCTTTCAGTCCCTGTTGCAAAAAAAAATATAAATATTTTTACTTTTTTCTTATTTGTAAAATAGTTGGGTAAACGTCATCTAAAACTGTTCCAAATTTCAAGTTATTAGCATTAGTAGTTCTTGAGATATCCAGCTGTGACAGACAGACAGACAGACTGAGTCACACCATAAGGGTTCCTTTTTTACCATTTTGGTACGGAACCCTAAAAAAACCGGTCAAGAAGCGAGTCGGACTCGCGCACCGAGGGTTCCGTTCCGATTTCTGAAAAAGTGTGCTATTTTGAGACATCGTTTTATTTTTCCTGTAATCTTTATATAAACTTCTATCATATGAATAATTTCAGATTTTTCGCTTTGCAAACTTCGGAGATAAGTGGGGGGGGGGGGGGGGCGGGAACGGTATTTTTTTTACATTTTTCATCAAAACACGAAAACTATGCAGCCTACAAAAAAGGAAAAAAATGTTTGAGAATGTGCAAACAGCGCTCTTTCATATGATACCCCACATGCCCTAGTAGCTCCACTTTGAATTTTTAAGACCCCTTTCAGTCCCTTTTACAAAAAAAATATAAATATTTTTACTTCTTTCTTATTTGCAAAATAATTGAGTAAACGTCATCTAAAACTATTCCAAATTTCAAGTTGATAGCATTAGTAGTTCTTGAGATATCCAGCTGTGACAGACAGACAGACAGACAGACACAGACAGACGGACAGACAGACAGACAGACTGAGTCACACCATAAGGGTTCCTTTTTTACCATTTTGGTACGGAACCCTAAAAACTGTAGAGTACTTCGGTACCTAGACTACCTAGTGGATATAGTTGTCAAAACACATTAGAGTTATCTTATCTGTTATCAACTTATCATTCACTATGTCTAATTAGAATTAGGACATGGAGCACTCCGCGACCGAGCATTTGATCACGTAGAGCGTAGACTTGATTCAGTCCGGTAATATAAGTCCGCTTACAGCCTGAGCTGGCGTCTCAAAGTGAATCCAAAAGAAGCGGATCTCGGTTAGACATCGTCAGAACTCAGAACCAGCACGGCCACAACAAATAGTCATCTTGACATCTCATGTTCACAAAAACAATAAAAAGCTTGTAAAAAGAAACGTTCGCAGATTGCTTTACAACAGGATTGAGCAACGGATATCCCAAACACTGACGTTTTGCGCTGAATTGCTTACAAGTTACAAGTTACAGCCATGAAAACGTTAGAAATCCGGATCTCCGACTTGGAACCCGAACCGGGAAAAATTGATTGTGTTATGCCGACGCGAAGTTACGACACTCTGCGCAATACTGACCGATTAACCGATTTACTGATGTGTTATGAACGCTATTTGTTACGAGTATGTCAGAAACGGCAGCAGTGCATAGGTAAGCTGTCGGCATACGATCTAAACATCATATAATTATAGTCAAATTAGCGAGAATCGGCACTCATTCAACGTAAACAGTTACAAACGACAGGCCATATGTGACATGTCACCACTTCCTAGTGTTTCAGCTGGATAGAAAAAGTGGCCCAACGAACTGCCCAGTAGCACGTCTGTCTGTCCGTGTCAATGAGGTACTATATAACATCATTGGTCCGTGTACTGATGTTTTAAGAACACTTAATATAGGTAAACAGCCGCGAGTGTGATCACCGGAGACGATCAGCGAGCGTGCCGTCACGCTGCGTCACCGAGCAGCCCGTGTGCGTCACGTGACTCGCGATGATGTCATCACTACGGTTACCGACACTGCTAATACTGCTATTTGGTGCAATGCGTACCAAATGTACTTCTAGCATACAAGCTTCTTGTGATCCATTGTGATCTCATCTGCACATCGTGTTATCTGGACATCCACTCGTGATCCTTTTATTCCATTAATTTATGAAGTTATTGGATATCAAACAAGCCGAGGCCAACCTGACCTTTTTTTTGCGTTTGGAAATACTCAGGATTGTCCGCCCTGGGGCGGGCAGAGGTCTGGCACACTCTCATGGATGTCCCATCACTTCCTCGCGAAAGGAGCTAACGGCGTCCGACGCGCTCTCGCTTCCGACCATAAACTGAACCACCACCTGAAGCGAGAGGTTATCCGCAGGGCCTCCCTGACCAGATTTTAATTGCATCGCCGCCTATGTAATACCAGAGACCTCCTGTGTTGCAGATGCGTTGCCAACCCATAGACCAAGCTGACATAACGCAATATTGCACCGGCCAACCCAGAGACAAAACTGACCTAACGCATCGTTGCACCGGCCAACCCAGAGACAAAACTGACCTAACGCATCGTTGCACCGGCCAGCCCAGAGACAAAACTGACCTAACGCATCGTTGCACCGGCCAGCCCAGAGACAAAACTGACCTAACGCATCGTTGCACCGGCCAGCCCAGAGACAAAACTGACCTAACGCATCGTTGCACCGGCCAGCCCAGAGACAAAACTGACCTAACGCATCGTTGCACCGGCCAGCCCAGAGACAAAACTGACCTAACGCATCGTTGCACCGGCCAGCCCAGAGACAAAACTGACCTAACGCATCGTTGCACCGGACAGCCCAGAGACAAAACTGACCTAACGCATCGTTGCACCGGACAGCCCAGAGACAAAACTGACCTAACGCATCGTTGCACCGGCCAGCCCAGAGACAAAACTGACCTAACGCATCGTTGCACCGGCCAGCCCAGAGACAAAACTGACCTAACGCATCGTTGCACCGGCCAGCCCAGAGACAAAACTGACCTAACGCATCGTTGCACCGGCCAGCCCAGAGACAAAACTGACCTAACGCATCGTTGCACCGGACAGCCCAGAGACAAAACTGACCTAACGCATCGTTGCACCGGACAGCCCAGAGACAAAACTGACCTAACGCATCGTTGCACCGGCCAGCCCAGAGACAAAACTGACCTAACGCATCGTTGCACCGGCCAACCCAGAGATAAAACTGACCTAATAATCATCATCGCACCGCGTGACCACACCCTACAGACTGTAGAACACGGGATCGATGCGTGGCGGCAAAAATACGTTTTGGTACCTATCGTCAATATTTTTTGATAGTAGGTATTGTAATAGGTATGGTAAAATAGATGGAAATAGAAAACCATAAAGTTATCCTTAGGTGGGACAGACAATACCGAACGAAGCATTGTTATTGTAATTATTAGTTTACGTAAACAGCGAGTGAAGCAGTAACCTCGCGCGCACTGCGACATTGTTAGCGGCACAATGCGGCATGATCTCACGTCCTCTCCGCACGGCGCTGACCTTTAGCTTATCACGAGGCGCTCGAAGGTCGCGTCAGCCTCGCGCACTCCCTGCTTGACAGCACCACTGTCGTGTGTTACCACAGGATACCAACGGGACCCTATTCTATTACCAAGCCTACGCCCTTTACATTTTCACAGAATCTCACTCAGACCCGATGTACAAGCCACGCTCACAGTAAAAATATCTACAGTATTGTGACTCGGCCCTGTTCTAGAAATAATTACCTACAGCCACGCGGTACGTAAGCATGCTTCAGGGCTGCCTGCCTACTGCAGTATTTTTAACCGACTTCAAAAAAAGGAGGAGGTTCTCAATCAATCAATCAATCAGTTTTTCAATTCGGTTGTATGTTTTTTTTTTTGTATGTTTGTTTCCTCAGTACTCCGTCATTTATAAACCGATTCGGAAAATTCTTTTTTTATTTGAAACCAATCTGGGACCAATCTGGAAGTATACCCATACTTCCAGATTGGTCCCATTTTTATCAAAATCTAGTTCTGATGATTGGACCCATGAGGAATTGAGGGAACTCCTCAAATATTATAGGCATACATATAGCTATTTTGGTATTTTCATCAACAAATCAAGCGTTTGCATTCAGAAAGTATCATCTGGTGAAGTGGAACTGATGAAGAAGACCACAGAAAGCCAAGGGAACTCCTCAACGATTATAAGTATTTCACGGGTGGCGATAAGATAATTATCTCGATTAATAGTTAAGCGACTATGCCGAAGCTTTAAATAAATGGTTCTGATGAACCGATCTGATGAAGAAGCCGCAAGGTATGCATCGGAACTCAGTAATAAAACAATGTATCCTAGCCGTGTTTGGGCTTATTGGAATTGTCATGAGGTGCACTCTGGCTATAAATGATTTAATGCTAACTATATGCCGCTTCAAATTGCGCTACTTGAGTTGTATGTTATGATTGTGTGGCTTTGATTGTCAGAAGGCAGATTTCGTAGCCTCGTTATCTCCGTCAACTAAAACTACGCCTACCAAACTTCTGACACGACTTAGCGCGACGTATTTGCCTTTTGGCTAAGTTTTTATTTGAAGTGGTATACCCTGAGATGTTCGCATAAAAATATCTTCAAGTTCTGATGAGTGACTTTTGAGTTAGCTTCAATAATTTAATACGTATTTTTCCCATTTAGTCTATGTGGATGATGCTCTAATTTATTTTGCAGAGTGGTATTCAGATTTGTGAAGGGTAAGCACCACTAAAACGTGAAAAATAAAAACTTTTTACAAAAAAAAAAGCTGTCGGCGTCTTTGATTTTTTATTTAATTTCGTTTTTTTTGCCACCGACTTCCGAAATTAAACTTATTTTTCACTTTGTATTGTTTTTTTTGGGAGTCGGTTGTTTTTTTTTTTTTTTGTAAAAAGTTTTTATAATGTCATCAACCTACTTGAGTTTCTTTCTAGATTTAATCAGAAAAACAGCTAACGAGTAAATATAATGAATAATAATATGAATAATAGAAAATTCAAATATTTTTGAGTTTAGAATACATATAAATGTTAATTTATGTTTATAAACGTTTTTTTAATTGTAATAATCATGGTTTTTGACATTGATAACGCAGTAATATATAAGTTAATGGTTTTTGATGATATTCTATTTATAAACATTATTTAAATATTTAAAAAATATTAACGCCGCAAAGAAGCTTATGTATGTAACTCTTTGCCGAGATTTAAAAAAAACATTCAACTCCGAATAGAGAGGAACGTCTCACGACAGTTTCGTTTTGGCACTTGGCATCGGCAAGTGCCAAAATGAAACTGGCGCGAGACGGTTGTGAATAGAGGCATTGAACCAATTTGGACTAAGTAAAGGTATAAGTTATCCGTGACAATTTTTATTCCCGCACGCGTGTTGGAAAATGAAAAATCGCACGGGTGTGAAATACATTGCATTATGAACCTAATCGTAGTGCGATATGAACCAGTTTTCGAGGAAGTGTATTGAAAATGATATTTTTGGTTTCGATATTGATGAATTCAAACATCCATGGGTACACCCAACCAATGCCACCAACCACCAACCAACCAACCACCAATGTTACCAATGGGTAAGTCGATAACTTCATGCCATATTTCACGTAAATAAATGTCACACCTGCCGCGTTCGTGCGCAACTGCCGCGCATTCGAGACTGTTGCCAAATGGTATACACTGAGATTTCAAAGCGCGTCGTTTCAGCCGTTTTCTACGAAGACGTACCTAATACTGTAACCATTGACTTATATATTACTGCGCGTAACTTTATTATACTGTGACACGTAAAGCACAGATTGCTGCACCGGCGACAAGCCGGTGAACAATAAGTGAAGTTCGCACGGTCGGCGGTCGCGCGGACAGCCCCCACAGCCCCCACAGCCCCCACAGGCCGCGCGACACTCCGCGACATGCCTTGACACACAATCATGTGCGGCAACACGCGACGCCTCGCAACGTGCTCGTCTGTCTGTTACTACTGTGTGTGTTGGATCATTAAGTTCTCTTCAAAATGGTTGAGCTAATTGGTGCTGATCCATGCGTCATGTTCGTGAACGGGCGCCGTCAGTTGGGACTGGTCGTCTCTTAGCTGCCGCGGCTTATTTTCAATTTAGTTGTTTTTAGTTTTTATCTTTTTCATTACGGACGCTTTTAACGTGCACGTCTTTCTACTATATATTTTCAATAATTATGAACGATATAACCAATACCTATTATGTAAAATATTTGATTTAAAAGAGTGTCCGTGGAGTTTCTTGCCCGTTCTTCTCCAGGATCTACGCTTTGGATTGGGCAACTAGCTTCATTTTTCTGACTGACCGACCCAAGACCGACCCTTTGACAATTCAAAAGTGCCTGTAATTGGTTTATCTATACTTATAATAAATCTGTAGAGAGGTCAATTCTGTACATGATATATATTTTCAAAATAACTACCAGGGGGTAATGAGTGATCGATACTGATGCCAAAAATGCAATCAGTAAAATTTTTGTCTGTCTGTCTGTCTGTCTGTCTGTCTGTCTGTCTGTCTGTATGTTCCTTATAGAAACAAAAACTACTCGACGGATTTTAACGAAACTTAGTACAATTATTCTTCATACTCCTGGGGAGGTTATAGTATACTTATCATCACGCTACAATCAATAGGAGCAGAGCAGTGAAGGGAAATGTTGGGAAAACGGGAGAAGTTGCTCCATTTTTTAAGCTTCCGTCACGTGTGCAGCCTTAATGTTTAAAGCTACATAGAAATCATTTATGACGGAAATGTTCTACATAAAATTATCTAAAAAATATCCCACAACAGCATATGTCTATCTTTTATGGTTGACTCACAATAACACGTGTAACTCCCGATAGCTTAGCAGTTCGGAGCTTTCTGATTATATTTGTTTACACTTACGTTTATAATACTCTCACTCATCCCTAATTAAAAGAAGTTAATATTAGTACCTATTCAATAAAAAAGAATCATAGTAATCGGTATAGAAACACCAAACTTATACATGAAATACGCTAATAAGCCATCGCGCCGTCGCGCGTGAATACTGAATCATGCCATAAGGATTATTTTTGCGTAACGGTTGCCGCGCTCGACGCGGGTCGTGGCGGTAGGTTATAAAAGGCGGGAGGTCCAACATTTGGCTGTTGATGCGTTCAGAGCGTTCGACCTTATTGACAGACAATAATTGCTATTAACAAACCGCTATTATCAGCGCGACTTTTAGTCTTTAAATAGTTTATTTGAATTTCTTTTGTTGTTATTTTATAAAATAGGTATTAGTTGTTTTGGTAGTGTTTAAATATTTATTAAATTACAAATTACAAATTATTAATAGTTTGCATTTTATTTCTTTTTAGGTGAAGTAGTAGGTAGTAGAAGTAGAAGTAGTACGCATAGATTTTTAGATACCGATAGGTAAGTTTTGGCTAATTTATGTTCAATTTTATTTTTGTGTTAAGTAGGTAAAAGCGTAGATACTTTTATTAATTATAGTAGTTACAGGTATTTATTTTTAAGTGAAGTTGGTATAGGTAGATAGTATTGCACAGGCGTTTCAGCTTTATTTTCATTTCTTTTTTTGTTGTAAGTTGTACATATTTCTGGGCATAATTCTATTAAAATATTTTAGTTTAAATAGGCTAGATTTTAAGTGTAAGGTAGCTATAGTTAGGACTTCTAACGTAGGTTATTTTGTTAGGTAACTGACAGCCTTTCCGACAGCGTTACCGTCGATTAAAAATAAAATACACAATGTCACCTAAAAAACGATTATCTTTATCTCGAACTTCGAGTAAAGCTAAGAGAATGAGAATTACGCGTTCTCAAGAATCGGCAGAGGAAAGAGCACATCGGTTAAACTCTATGAGAGTTAGTGCCTCAACTTCTCGAGCCAATGAAAGCTCTCCAGAGAGAGAGATGCGATTAGCAGCTGACAGAGCGAGACGAGCTACATCACGGGCGTCTCAAAGCTCTTCTCAATGAGAGCTAAGGCGTACCATTGACCGAGAACAACATGCGTTATCCCGAGAAGCTGAAACTGCTTCACAACGAGAATTACGGCTTACAGCTGACCGCGAACGGCATTTGCGATATTTTTCAACAGTAGTGTGGATTGACATATTATATTTCCCTACTAAAATACGAAAGTTAATCTGTCTGTTACATCAAAACCACTAAACCGTGAGGAAGGACATATGGTACTTTTTTACGAAAAACGACGGAAACGCGGACGAAGTCGCGGGCAAAAGCTAGTTTGAAATAAATGCTTTGAGTTTGAGTTTGAGTTTTGATTTTGACTAGCCAGTCAATACTTTGCTGTTTGTAGGGTAGACCGCGTACAATTGTACCAGGGTACAGTCGCAGTATAATATTGATACAGTAGTTTATCTTCATAGAAAACAGCAGAAACGACGCACTTCGAAATCTCAGTCAGTCTCAGTTACATGTTCGAGCGCGCGGCAGTTACGGACGGACACGTATTTATCTACCGAGCCGCCTAGGTATTCATTCAAGGTCACTGCCCAGATAAACCACTGTAGCTTTATTACTCTGTGGTACAGTAGTGCCATTCGGTAATATCCATTGAGTTATTGTGTACTTACGTAGTAGGTACACCATAACTCAAAGGTAATAAATATCTCTTAAATACGCTCCGCACCAGTCTGCACCCATTCCCCACCCCGTAGGTATTTAACGTTTACCGCAGCCACCGCAAGGAGTAGTGATACGTAACAAATTACTCACTAGTTCACGAACTCGAGTAGGTAAGGTCAGTCGGGGCAAGTGCGCCGTCGGGGTAAGTGCATCTACCATAAAAATATCGAAAACTACAAATATTATACAATTAATGACATCTTACATCCATGCAACAAACTAAAACACAGTTCCACTTCACAATCACAGATGTCTCTGTTCACCATAACTTGATATATCCGCCATTTTAGTTTTAGTGTCATCTAAACCTGTTATCAGAGATGAACACTTGTTATGAATCCCCTTAAATCTTAAAATATTTTACGTGTTGCAACAAACCAATGAGGTGAGTACAGAATGTAGATGTTTTTCTTTAGAGCGAGCGCGCACTGCGGTGCGTTTCCGGTAGTTCTGCCACACTGGGCGGGGCCTACAGTATCAAAACGCATGACCGCAGTGGGCGCACTTCAAAGACATTCCATACTTCACAGATTATGCGGTAGAAAAACGCACCGCAATGCGCGCTCGCCCTACTGCCGCACTGGGCGGGGCCTACAGTAACAAAACGCATGACCGCAGTGCGCGCACTTCAAAGACATTCCATACTTCACAGATTATGCGGTAGAAAAACGCACCGCAATGCGCGCTCGCCCTTAAATCTATGTTTGTATTTTACTCCTAGATAGTAAAATTTATAGAATTTAAAATCTTAATCTCTAAGAAGTCAAGTGAGGCAAATGCGCCTAAGTTGTTGGTAGTATGGCGCACTTCCCCGAGACAGAAGTCGTCAACTTTTATGATTCAGGTGTTTTCTTACCAGACTGCCCCTGAAAAAGGGTAATGATTTTTTATTAAGAACTTACCGTTTGGATGTGCTTAGGGTCTTGTGATGGAGACGGAGGATGAGAAGTCGTTGGGTGATGGATTTATAGTAAAAGCCTTGTATTTAGTGCTACGATTTTCAAATCACAATAATATTATAAAGGCGAAAGTTTGTGAGTGTTTGTGTGTTTGTATGTTTGTATGTTTGTATGTTTGTTACTTCTTCACGCTCAAGCGGAAGGAACATTTGGATGAAATTTGTTATGTAGATAGCTTTACTTTGGATTAACACATAGGCTACATTTTATCCCGGTTTACGCGGGTGAAACCGCGGGGCGCAACTATTACAATATATGTACTAAAATGATTGTCCTTTCAGATGTTCTTGAGTGCCATTCACTAGATTCCTAAATATTTGCGTTCTATCGCGTCGATGGAAAAATTGTTACTTATTTTTGTATTTTTTAAATAAATAAAAGTAATATATTAAGTTAATAACAGTCTAATTTGGTTTATTATTAAAGATATCTATTATTCCAGAAAAACTAACCATTTTTACATAAATGCAACAGTTTTCACTTTGTATAAAACAAGAGTAATAAAGGTTTAGAACCTGGTTTAGAATTGCTAATCTATGGCGCACTTGCCCCAAATTTCTTATGGAAGCCGCAGTAGCCTATAGGACGAAGAGTAATGCGTTTAGTTGTTTATGCCCTATTGAATAAATTATCTATTTTTCTGGAAACGTACGATTTTATCGTTTTTTTTTTCATAAAGGCGCACTTGCGCCGTTTCCAGGGGCAAGTGTGCCTATATCCATGTTTTCCAATTCCTTATAAAATATCGTAAAATTATTGATAGATTTGATTGAATCAACGTTTCTTGCAGCTACAAAATACCAAATATTTTTAATTAAATGTATACTCATAGTCATGCCTGCATTAAAAAAAAATATTTAGTTGCCCCGACTGACCTTACTAAGTTGTGTTACAGAATAGAGCAATGCAGTAGATAAACTTTAATTGATTAGTATAAGCTTATTTTGTTATATTTTTCTAATAAGTATTTTTAAAGTTTTAGATAAATTAGGTACCTACGTGTTGTAAACTTGAACCTAACTACAGTTAAATAATTAAAAATAAGTAGGTATGATTCAAAAACTACGCGCCACGCGCCATTTTACTTTCTGTTCATTCCCCACGACACCACTGATGAAAACGACACCACTCACGACCTCAAAAACTTCGGAAACGACACTCATGAGGAAAATTTTGAACTTTTTCGCAGCCGCCATCTTAGATTTTTATTTTGACCTCATTATCGTTTTCAGCGACCTCAAAAACCATGAAAACCACTACACTTATGACGAAAAACTTGAAAATTTTCGCAGCCGCCATCTTGGATTTTCATTTTGACCTCATTATCGTTTTTAGCGACCTCAAAAACCATGGAAACGAGACTCATGACGAAAATTTATGATATCACTGTTCCTAGGCGCACTATAACTAGATCTGTACGTAAAACAGCAACATTGTTACTATGTCCTCATCAAGAACAAACCTTGGTCGTGCCCCTATGAACCGATTTATGGCTAATTATAATATAATCCACAATAGCAGCAACATTGACATCTTTGCCGACACTTTTTCCCAATTCCGTAAAAAACTTATGATCCCCAACCATTCATAACATTTGATCACTATTATTGCTGTCGTCTTACGTTATAAGGATTTTCAGTTTAATTTTGGTGTCATTATTGTGCGTAAGTTTCGTATAATGGGCGCACCGGGGTTGGACTAGGAAGCTATTATTTAAGTACTAATTAATTATGTGAATCTGATGTTGTATTTTTTTTATATTGTCTTCCTACCTTAAAGTAGCTCTCTATTGTCTTCCGTTATAGCAGAAAACATGTATTTTTTTTAAAATCATTTTAAACTCATTCTAATAATTTGTGTATATTTGCTATGTAACATACTGTAGTGTATGCAGATATCACTATATCGCAATACGAGCCGATGACAGTATTGTGACGTTGCCTCAGGCGCATACGTCGCTCGGTTATAAATATCGGTCCGAGTGGTGGGGCGATCAGTCGTGTTCGGACTGTCCGCCTGAGCGGTGGTGCGTTGGTGAGTCAACTATTAGTGTTGTGATATGTGCATATTTTACATTGGCGACGAGGAAGAAACCGTGAGTTTTTTATATTTTATTAGACAAATTATAATAATAAATCAATGTAATAATGACGATTATTCTTGTTAAAAAAAAAAAAAAAAAAAACTATTATGAGGAACACGACGACTGTTATTTCCCTTTAATGGATGAAAAAAATATAATCTCCTACAGATAGATAATTAAATAATATATTTCGGAAGGAAATATACAAAATATTGTTACATTTCAAACAAAGACATTAAATATTACTTAACAATAGACGGGACAGAGCGAACAAAATCGTAATCCAATACTTATGTCCTAGTGGTCAAAAGTCGCTCAGTCTTGTGTGGTACGCCTGCAGGTCACGTCATATTCGTATCCACCAAATGAAAATTAGTTTCGAAGAAAATATGCCGAATTATACATTGTGGTATTGCAACCTTGTAGTGATGAAATGACAGTATTTACAACGTGCAGAAGAAAACAAACATAAAACTGAAATATTACAAGTTATTAAAAATATAACTAAACTGAAAAGAATGAGGAAGAAACAGTTGAGATTTATTAAGAAAAGAGATAACCAAACAAATGTAATACGACGCAAAGGATACCTTGCTTATGCACTCCACACTAGGTCAATCCTGTCTCGTGGAGTCCTTGGATGGTATTACCATATGAAAATGTGCAAAATGCGCGCAATGCGAAATAGCAGTAGAACATTTCTACTGGTCATTAAATTGACAGTTGTAGCAGTAGAACCTAGCTACTGGTCATTAAATTGACAAGTCATCTAGAATGACGGTAACTGCAGTAGAATAAATCTACTGGTCATTAAATTGACAGTCATCTAGAATGACGGTAACTGCAGTAGAATATATCTACTGGTCATTAAATTGACAAGTCATCAGAGTATGACGCTAACGGCAGTAGAATATATCTACTGGTCATTAAATTGACAGGTCATCAGAGAACGACGGTATTAACAGTAGAATATACCTACTGGTCATTAATTGACAGTTATCAAAAAGAAAAATAGTGGTACTCTTTAAGTACATACTGGTCATTAAACAGTGAGGAGCTCGTGGCTAGGTAATAATAGCAGCACGGGTCGATGTATCAGGTTCAGCTACGCTTGCCGGGGTTGATCCGTGGATGGGTGACCATCTAGACATACCGACCACCGTGCCTCGGAAAGCATGTGGCGGCATCTACATCGCCACATATGAACTACGCATCAATGAAATGACGTCACGCAAACCTGCATCGCGCCATTAGAGTTTACCACGCGATTAGCATATATACAACGTCCCGACATCAACCGTCGGGCAGTAGCCCACCAGACACAACATCCGTCTGGTCGGAGGATCCTACCTTTTCTATGAAGAATGAGTGAACTTTACACCCTGTTCCTCATGCCTCCAAACTGGTGACCCCGACGTGATATGAACACGCAACCTTCTGATCTCCCTTTTCAATGGAGGATGAGTGAACTTTACACCCTGTTCCTCATACCTCTAAATTGGTGACCCCGAGCATGAACGTCAGCGCAGCCTTCGTACAACTACATCAACGTGACGTCATCAGCATCACTTCCTCAAACTTTCGAGCGGCGAGTCACACAGCCAGCCAGCATCCATGGCTTCAACAGGTATCCTGACCACCAGCATGCAGCGGACGCGCATTTCTGGTCATCACCTTCAGCTTCAACCCAGAGCTGTACACTCCGACTCACTGGAGGATAACGCAGCGCAGCGTTAAGCCGTTGGTCCCGGCTGTCATTCATGGATCTTTGACAGTCTTTACGGGTCGTCCGTCAGAAGCGCGAAAGTCTAACAACCAGTCTTACCAATGGGTATCGTATTACCCAGTAACTGGGTTGTGGAGGTCAGATAGGCAGTTGCTCCATGTAAAATACTACTATTCAGCTGCATCCAGTTAGACTACAAGCCGATTCCAACATACTTGGGAAAAGGCTAGGCAGATTATCAGTCATTTAAGGAACCATTTAACAGAACCATTTAAGTTTTGCAGACGACATTGTCTTATTGAAAAAAGACCCACATAATCTAAGGAAAATGATAGAAGACCTAAAGCAACAAAATGAGAAAATTGGATTATACATGAACATTATCAAGACCAAATTACTAACTAACCTCAAACACATAATCTAAGAGATGAGATTTCGAGATGGCGCTGCCGTCACGTACAGCTCAACTCCGCGTTAAAAAATAATATTAAATAGTAAAAAGCTTACTTTAGTGATTTTGTCATGCAGAATGTTATTAAATAGAAGCAGTGACCCCGTACAAGTGAAGTCAATAATTATTTTCACGATTTATCATATATTCCAACCAAAACAATTGAGTGCTAAGTGAATGTAAACAAAGTGATAAAAAACATTTCAAAAACATTGAATATGGTATGGACTACGTATAATACATATATTCCCAAACATACAATTCATATAAAATAGCAAAAACTAAGTGAAACTTATGTGATTTGATCAAAACAAAGTGTACAAACGTTAATTGTGTATACAATTTCAAATAGTGCGCGCGCATAATTTTTTTGAAAAAACAGGCGTCATAACGAACTTTTAAATTATCACATAAACAGAAGACCTATTTCAGTTCATTACTCAACAGTCTTCGTGGCTCATTACGTTAGCACTGCACACTAGAACTAGAGTTGGCGTGTTTGGTCGTGTCTTCGAACCTCACACTAGACAATACTTTTTGTCAATTCGCCAAATAAAAATGTCACAACAAACAAAAATGATAACTCGATATTCAACGAAAATGGCACTCAAAAAGCAAAAAACAAAGTCGGTGGAATCCCTTAACCAAACTTTCACATCAACTAGTTCAGAAATATTCGCCAGAAGTTTACCAGATTTATCAACAGAACACAACTCGTACATTTCCGAGTTACAAGAAGAGATCAATGTTTTGAAACAACAACTTGAAATTGCTCTTAATAAAGTAGATCAACTTACTATCGAAACTATTTCATTGAAAAAAGAAAAGGATGAACAGCAGTCAGAAATAATTAACTTAAAGAAAATTTGCAGAAATAAGAATACAGCCAAAGCAGAAAACAAAATCGGTCAACAAAAAACACTGTTTGCTCAAAAAGAAATAAATGACCTAAAACAACATGGTATTTCACAAAAACGGAATACTCCAAAAGAGTTCAACAATCCAATCACAGAGGGCGCTGTACACAAAAAAATAACAGAACAACAAGACCACTCGCAACATCGGATTAACTCAAAAAAGTTCATCAGTTCAACAATAGAGGGCGTTGAAAGCAATAATGCAAGAAATGATAATTTATCATGCCAGGCAGTAGCGGAAGTTACTCCAGAAGCAGTTCCTAAAGAAATTCAGCAAAAAAATAAACGAAGAATATTCATCATAGGAGAACAACAATGCGTGGGACTCGCGCAAAAATTAATTAAGTCTAGGGAGGAAAATGAATACGAACAGTACAAAATATTTTCCTTTATTAAACCATTTGCCAAATGTAACGAATCACTTAAAGCATGCTATAGTTTAGATCTTACAGAACATGATTGGATAATACTATGTATTGGTCAAAATGATCAAAACCCGAATCAAATTCAGTTTGAATTGCTGAATGTATTAAACTATTTGCATAAGCATAATGTATTAGTACTGAGTATTAATAAAAATCTGTACTTAAATGAAAATAAGTTAAATACTCTTTTAAAATTTACATGTCATACTTTTCATAATTGTCAATTTCTGGATCTAAATAATTTATATGAATATTATTATAAATACCGTTACTTTCAGAATCATACATGCAGGATAATAAATTCAATCATAGATGCAGAGGACTACTATAAGGCTAAATGCATTCCTTCTGGACAAAACAATGAAACGCTATTTGGATTAAGTCAAAGTGCCAAAACGAGTACGCCTAAAAAAGGTACCATTCCCTATTATTTCCGTGCTGTTAATCTAATTCCAGATAATACTCTGCCTAAAGATAACAACGAATCTTTTTTATACATAAATTAAATGATGCTGTAGAAGAAAAGTTAAAAATAAGATTACTCCACCAAAATATTGCAGGGTTATTAAATAAAGTAGATTCTATTGAATTATGTCTAAATGCACTTGCAATTGAAAAATGTCCAATACAGATCCTATGCTTCAGTGAAACTTTCATTAAAGCAGGAGATGAGTCAAATATTAATATTAAAGGGTATAAAGTATGTAGTCACTACTCAAGAAAGAAGCAAAAGCGTGGTGGTACGTGCATTTTAACTTATAGTGGAATTAATTGTAAGCCAATAGAAATTTGCAAGGAATACTCTTGTGATAATATTTTTGAATGTTGCGGAATAAAAATTCCTAGTATGAACACTATTATTATTTGTTTATACAGAGTACCTTCATCTAGTTTAAATTCTTTTTTTAATAAATTAGAAATACTATTACATAAGCTATTATATAAAATTGTAAATAAAAAAGTCATAATAACAGGTGATTTAAATATTAATACACTAGTCAACAACAACAACACGATAAACTTAAAAAACATACTAGCTAATTTTAACCTAACATTACACATAAATGAACCTACACGTCAAAACAACTGCATAGATCTTATAGCAAGCAACCTTGTTGACGCTGTTGGTACAGTTCGCCCATTATATCTATCTGATCATGATACTGCTCAAATATTAGAATTTCCAGGAAACTATAAGAAAATTGAACAATATTGGTACTGTCAAAAACAAGATTTTAGTAAAGAAAACATAGAAAAATTTACATATTATTTATCACAACTATCCTGGCAAGAAGTCTACACAGAACCTGATATAAATAAAGCGTTCAATTATTTTCATCAAGAACTCATATTATTCTACAAACTGTGTTTTCCTTACTACAAAGTTAAAATGACTTCAAATTTACAATCTCCAAAATGGCTTACTAAAGGACTAAGAAAATCTAGTGCAAATGGAAGACATTTGAGATTTTCATATTACAGACATAAAACAAAAGAGACTCACAAAAAATATAATAACTATGAAAAATTACTTAAAAAATGCATTGTATGGTCAAAGAAAAATATCAATAAAAAATTGATTAACCAAGCAAATAACAAGGGCAAAGCTACTTGGAACATAATAAAAGATAAAAATGATAGTGTTAGGACAATAAATAGTATAGCATCGCTAAAGCACAACGGAGAACTTATTCAAGAACCTACTCAAATAGCATCAACATTTAATAAATTCTTCATCAATATTGCCAATGATCACAACTCGAACGTTATAAATAAACAACCACAGGCTCAAACCCAGATAAATGATAATTCCATTTTTCTCAGACCGACCACGGAGCAAGAAATCATTAATATAATAAAATCATTAAATGACACCAAAGCAGTAGGTTATGACTCTATCTCCACACGGATTATTAAGGCAAGTGCTCATGTCATAGCCCCTGTTCTTAACCATATTATAGAAAGTTCATTAACACAAGGAATATTTCCAGAAAATTTAAAGCATTCTATAGTTAAACCATTATTCAAAAAAGGTGATCCAAAAGAACTAAATAACTATCGCCCTATTACACTTGTTCCTGTGTTATCCAAAATCTATGAAAAGATATTCTACAACCGATTAATAAGTTTCCTAGATAAGCATAATGTTCTAAAACAGGAACAAAACGGTTTTCAACATAATAAATCAACATCTTTAGCAGCATTTACTCTTATTAAAAAAATCACAGAATATCTAGACGAAAAAATTCCGGTTGTAGTAGTCTTCTTCGATATGAGTAAGGCATTTGATTTTGTGGATCATAGCATCTTACTAAAGAAATGTGAAAAATATGGTATCCGTGGTGTCGCTCTAGATTGGATAAAAAGTTTTCTAACGGGCCGACAACAATGTGTTGAAGTTACTAATTTAAATACAAACCTTGAATCCACTGTCTACAGATCCTCATCTAAACTAAATAAATATGGCGTACCACAAGGGAGCGTTTTGGGCCCCTTACTATTTTTACTGTACATTAATGATTTACCCGACTCAATTAAGTATGATAGTGTCCTATTCGCTGACGATATCTCTGTTATAGTGCCTAATAAAACTGAAACTTCAAGTCATGAAAGTAAAATACACGAAGCCGTAGAGTCTGTAATCAAATGGCTTGAATCAAATAACCTATGTGTAAATATATCCAAAACAAAACTAATTAAATTTCGTACATACAAATGCAAACTCTCCGATAGTATTAACATTAAAATAAAAGATAAAAACATAGAAGAAACAGAAAATATTACATTCTTAGGTATAACTCTAGACAAATTTTGTAATTGGAAACAACACATTAACAAAGTATGCAATAAACTAAATAGATTTGTGTACGCATTAAGGAAACTTCGTATTGTGTCGGATGAAAAAACAGCCCGCATAGCATACTGTGGATACGTTGAATCAATATTAAGATACGGACTTATAATATGGGGAAATTCAACTGATAATGATAAAACATTTATTGCACAAAAGAAATGTGTAAGAGCTATATGCGGTGTCGGTCCACTTGAATCTTGTAGGCCTTTATTCAAAAAGATGAAATTATTAACTTTGACCGGCATGTATTTGTTTGAGGTATCAGTTTTTGTAAGGAAGCATAGAGAATTCTTTAGATTCAAAGGTGACAATTATACCAAACAGAGACCCAGGGATGCAACAAAAATTCTTATTCCATTTTGTAATACAACACTAACTAAAAAGAATGTTTATCATATGTGCATCACTATTTTTAACAAATTACCAAAGTATTTAAGAGAACTCCCATTTAAATATTTTAGAGTAAAACTGCGCAGATGGTTAGTAGAAAATTGTTTTTATACACTGCAAGAATTTATGCAGCATAGGGAAAAAAACATTATTCTAAGATAAATATTAGGTAATTTAATCAAAATTGTTATGATAAGGTTGTTTTGTAATTTTATATTAGATCATAAGGTAGTGTGTATTAGATTATATTAAGGTTTTTATTAAATTATAAATTATGGTTATGTTAAGGTTATCTTGACATAACCATAATTATGGTTATGTCATAATTTAAATTAGACTAGGTATATTTTATAGTTTTGTAGTGTGTGTTCCTACTGTAATTTAAATTAGTAGGTACCTACATGTTGTAAATCCTACTTATTTTAATAACCGATTTGCATGCCCTGAACAGGCAAAATATGGACTGTGCTTACACCACCAATTTTACATCTGGTAAAACCTGTATTTTGTGCAAATAAATTATTCTTATTCTTATTCTTATTCTTATTCTTAAGGAAAATGATGGAAGACCTAAAGCAACAAAGTGAGAAAATCGGATTCTACATGAACATAAACAAGACCAAATTACTTGCTAACCGCGAAGTGCGTAGAAGAGTATATTTACCTAGGACAAATCATCTCTCACAGAGACCAATCTACCAACGAAATAAACAAAAGAATAACCAATAAGCTGGAAAAAATACTGGTCCCTAAAGGAAGTAATGAAATCCACTGAAACAAGCACATAAATTAAACAGAAAGTTTTGATACCTGCATTCTCCCCTACCTCACCTATGGCTGTGAAACCTGGTCCCTCACTAAACTTCACAGGAACAGTCTAGTACACTGCCAAAGAGCCATGGAGAAGATTTGAGTTAAAAAGCAGGACAGAAAAAGAAACACCTGCATAAGATCAAAAGCTAGAGTAACAGACGTGCTAGTAAAGATAGATCAACTAAAGTGGAGATGGATAGGCCATATACTGCGAAGTACTCAAGAAAAATAGAGTAAAATAATCACTGAATGGTACCATAAAATGGCAAAAGGAATAGAGGAAGGCAATGGGAGGATGAGTTAAGATTAACAGCCGGTCCTAACTGGAGAAGAGCGGTTAGGTACAGAAAGCAATGGAAGATGTTAGAGGAAGCCTATGCCAAGAGGCACACTGAACTGAGAGACAATCTGTAAAGCACTACAATATTTTTAGACTAGTCTTAAAAGTTCAGGATGAAAGGCTTATTGATTGATTGATTGATTTAATTAACAAATATTTTAACTTTGCAGGCAAATAATTAATTTATTGGTAATGCAAATGGACCAGCAGCAATATTATTTAGCCAATGGACTGGCTACTAACAATGGGTGGTGCAGTGTGTGAAGGGTGAAAATACCACTTTATGGTTAAAGTGATTTTCTTTGTAAGCAAGCGCCTTTACAAAGAAAATCTAAACTATAAGCGAAGCTATGAAAACCCTCATGATTGTGTGAGGATCCCTGATCACCAAGTTCCTTGAGAATTAGATGTTATAGTTGAGAACAGTGGTATTAAACCACTACTATTTAGAATGGCTGGGCCACTCATACTCGAAATTTTCGACCACACCTCATGTACAGTAGGCACATGTGACGAAGTCTTGACTGCACCTCATGAGCAATATTGGCCGTGTTATAACACATACAGAACAACATAGTTATCATCAATAATCAAGATATAATATCAATTAGCTTGCATGAACATTGTAGTCAGACTATCATTCACAAGAAAGAAAAGAAAGAAGGAAGGAAATATATTAAACAAAGTACACAGGAAATTATATTGATTACAATGGGGTAAAAATATAAAGCAATTACTTGTATTAATTGATTAAAAAACTGATTTGATAAAGATGCCTAAATTGGGTAATTAAATGCCTAATTTAGTTACTAAATAGATAAGTGATCCACTACAGAAAAGTATAAGTAATATCATGCAGACTGAACCAATGTTGAATGTATATGCTGTTGGTGTTCTTTAATAAATAAAGACTAGGTACTTGTAACTTAATACATACTATGTAGGTTATAAATATAAAAACTTATCACATCTTCCTAAAGGTCCTTATTATTTAATGCAGGGGATATTTAATACAGAAATAAAATAAATTAAAATAAGGAAGGGATGTAGTGTATGTAGATATCACTATATCGCAATACGAGCCGATGACAGTATTGTGACGTTGCCTCAGGCGCATATGTCGCTCGGTTATAAATATCGGTCCGAGTGGTGGGGCGATCAGTCGTGTTCGGACTGTCCGCCTGAGCGGTGGTGCGTTGATGAGTCAACTATTAGTGTTGTGATATGTGCATATTTTACACATACCATAAGCTGTGTACTTCTTTTAGTGACGAATTCACCATAATAATAGATACAGGGTGTAAGGGACAGCCCTCCACAAATTAACAGGGTGCCTTCAGCTCCTTATTGTGAATCATATTCCACCGGAAATTTTCTCAGGAAAAGTTTCATTTTTTTTAAAGTTTTTTCGGCTAATATTCCTTTATTTCAATCCAAAATTACATTCTCTATTTGCAGCACTCCATTTATGTAAATAAAACAGCTAAAATCTAAAAAACAGCAATGGATGTCGAAATACTTTAACGAACTACGCGCGAAATCAGCTGTTCACTTTCTGCATAGCTTCACAGTTCATCAAACTCACCGCATACTACTTGCATACAATTGATACAATACAACAACACAGACGCGCAAGACGCTCCGATTTACCGAGTCGCAACAGTATTGCCAACTTATCAAACCTCTATTTGTGAACCAAAATGTTAGAACTAACTTGGTTCACATAAGAACTTCTCTAATTTTAAATGCAAATCTTTTCGTGCACTTAAATTCTAAAGGAAAGACGCACTTAATGTGCCCTTGAGTATTCGTGGTAGGTACATACCTAATTACTTAATGAATTCTACTTTTCAAGCGATCACTGGATCCAGTTTACAAGCCACCCAAGGGGCTTTTCATGGCTTTACGATAGCTACCGACTGGTAGTCCAGTCGGGAATCGAACGTAAGCCCTCTGTAATGGAAGCCCAGTCTTCTATCACTACTATGAATCTGCTTAGCATAAACTTTGAATTAAATTGACAAATTAATCGTTTCATTTCTCCAAAAAAAAAACAGCTAACATTTATTTAGTCGAGCTTAAAATAGTGGTATTTTTGTACAAACATTTTTGCAAGAAATTTCATGCAAAATTTTTCGAGTAGTTGACAACACTGTTTTTGTGTGGGATTTTTCGTGTAGTCATTAGTACAATCAGTGATGCCAGATTGGGGGTATTCCCCCCAAATGTGGGGGTTTTTTATAGTCATGGGGGGAAAATTGGGGGGACAATATTTTTGGGGGGATAGTTGGAGGGAAAAAACCGGGAATGGAGGGAATGGGGGGATTTTTAGTAACCAATCTGTAATCTGGGAAAAGTCAGTCGGTAGCTCGCTTGGTCGGACAAACAGGTTTTTACCGTCAATCGCCATTATGGTCTGTTAGAACCACTTTTTTCTTTACTCCGTGGTTAGAACGAAGTGATTAAATCATAGAAAAGAATAATAGAATAACTTGTAATAACTTGGTCTTTGCGCCTTGGTGTTTGTTAATGGCACTATCACAACAAAAATAGAAACAACAAAGGCATAGAAAGAAGAGAGAAAGTGACCCAATATTAACAGTATAAAGTTATTGTAGTTATTCTAACCTAGATGAAAGCATGTCTCAAGTTTTATTTACTTAATTATAGCTCTGATTATGGTACCACTTGGACTTGGACCAACGATTTACACATCATGTAGGTATGTCTATAGAGTTTATTGGTAATAATGTCGGCAATCAATTAAGGAGATGTAGGAAAGGTCATTTGCTACCAAATAACCCCTTATGGCAAATATGCAAAAATGCAAAATACAAATGGTATTTTTTTTTTAACATTTGTGGGGGATTTTTCTTTCAAAACCTGAATTTTGGGGGGATTTCGGAGAAGGTTTGGGGGGAATGCGAGATGGTCATCTGGCAACACTGAGTACAATTTAGTTGTCCTGCGACTGTGTCGCACGCGCGTAGTGTCCTGCGACACTATCTGGCAGTATCGCTCGCTGTTGCAGTCGCATTGTGAAGTTTACGTACTTACCCATTTGGATTTATTTGTTGTTGTGTTGTTGTCTGTGAGAAATGGCTACATTTAGTGCTCGTGAGTATGGCGAAATGATAATGTGCTACGGGGAAGCTCAGGGAAATGCTAGTGAAGCGTTCAGAAATTACATTGATAGGTATCCTGCTCGATTAGACCCTGTGCCGTGCACGTCTCGTCGTGTGTGAAACTGTGAACGTCTCGGTGGAGGTCACAGGTGATTCTAAGGTAGGATTAATTTTTATGCACGACGCACTATCAATTACAACCTGATTGATACCTATTGACTGATTGATTTCTATTAATTTTCTATGTTATAATAATTGGAGGTACGTTGTACACATAACCCTCCTTTTTTAACTTGCCGCAGTCGGGTAAAAAAGGGAAATACACTTCGACATTAGTTTTAGCTATTGTTTGGTACAAAATTAACTGTATTGTTTATTATTTTGTTATCTTTACTCGTTGTAAAAGGGCGGCCAATGAGGTGCCTGAATGCATGTTTGCCAGTAGTATTTTTTATTTTTATTGACTGTTAGTTTCATCTATTTGTTATTTGCGTTAAGTACAGAAACTACTTTGGTATTAATTTGTTTAAAAATGGCTCGTGGACGATACAACGTTTTACTTATGCAAGCCAGAAAAATGGTTTATAACATCATTCAATTGATGAAAAAAGGAGAATGAAAATGGCGTTCGTTCGCGTTTCCTTGGAGCTAGTGCAGATAAAGGTTTTTGAGGGAATACAGCCATTATCGTAAATTATTATTCCTTATTTCATAAAACCTTATTTTTCATTGAACCCTACCCGTACTTGACAATAAGTAGGTGCCATACACCACTTAAAACATTCAAACAACTTTCAGTTATAAAAATAATTAAATGGAGCCTAAATTATTGTCGCCTTTACTCTACCTGCGCGTAAGTACCTACCTACTTAACTAACTTGCGATCCGCCACTACGCTTACTCTCGCGGCGCGAGAATTGATTGACCCCGTGGCGGGTAGGTGCTGCGCTGCCGTTCGCTACGTGCGTTTTGCCACGGTAGCGATACATTGCGTGTGAGGTAATAAAACAAATCAGGTTTATTGGATTCCCATAACGTTCCTGAAATAATTTCATGTACCGGTCATCTTAGTATGATGTACTGAATTCACCCTATCAGTTTGCGGAGGGCTGTCCCTTACACCCTGTATACTTAAAAGTTGTTTTTTTTTTTTAAATGTAATAATATGTATTATTGAACAAGTCGTTGGAGTACCTTTAAATAAATAAATAAGTAAGTAAATAAAATTTGAAAATCTTCGCAGCCGCCATCTTGGATTTTCATTTTGACCTCATTATCTTTTTCAGTGACTTCGAAAACCATGGAAACGACACCCATGACGAAAAATTTGAAAATTTTTGCAGCCGCCATCTTGAATTTTTATTTTGACTTCACTATCGACTATAAATAACATCTTCGAGAACTGGGAAAACGACACCCATGAGGAAAAATTTGAAAATATTCGCAGCCGCACTCTTGGATTTACATTTTGGCCTCACTATCGGCCTTAGTCGAAAACTATGTGTTAAGCACTTTTTATTTTACTTTTGCACTAATTAAGCACTATTACTAATCAGTGATTAGTAATAGTGCGTAAATAGTGCTTAATTTATTAAGAGAGGTGATTAGTAATCACCTCTCTAGTCTCCACTCTGGAATACGTACCCCAAGCCCAGTGGCGTAACTACACCCTTCGAGGCCCGTGGCAAATTCGTCGGATGGGCCCCCATATAAACAAGCTGAACCAACAATAATAGTATTTTTAGGGTTCCGTAACAAAATTGTAAAAGACAGATTCGCACCATAAGGGTTCCTCCCTTATGGTGCGACTCTGTCTGTCAGTCTGTCACAGCTGGATATCTCAAGAACTACTAATGCTATCAACTTGAAATTTGGATCAGTTTTAGATGACGTTTGCCCAACTATTTTACAAATAAGAAAAAACTTAAAATATACAGGGTGTTTCTTTTAAGGTGTCAAGACAGTGCGAGCTGATAGCAGAGTACCATACCTATAGATTTTTTTTTCTACGATTATTTGTAGTTTTCGAGTTATTATATTTTTTTTTCGATATTTTTCCTGATTCAACGAGATGATGGCTTTAAAAAATTATATCATTTTTTTGGGTCAACTTTGAACAAGAATGTACTGTGACCTTGCTGAAATCGGTGGTTGAAAGTGGTGTAAGTATCTGAAATCTTGTGATTTTGAACAAGAATGTACTGTGACCTTGCTGAAATCGGTGGTTGAAAGTGGTGTAAGTATCTGAAATCTTGTGATTTTGAACAAGAATGTACTGTGACCTTGCTGAAATCGGTGGTTGAAAGTGGTGTAAGTATCTGAAATCTTGTGATTTTGAACAAGAATGTACTACCTTGCTGAAATCGGTGGATGAAAGTGGTGTAAGTATCTGAAATCTTGTGATTTTGAACAAGAATGTACTGTAACCTTGCTGAAATCGGTGGTTGAAAGTGGTGTAAGTATCTGAAATCTTGTGATTTTGAACAAGAATGTACTGTAACCTTATTTATTTATTTATTTATTTATTAAGCAAGGCACACCAACGATATATTTACAAGGGTAAATAACAATAGGTAATTCAGTCTTCAGTACTGTGTAAATACATCACATATAGGCGTGCACAACATTCATAATAATTTAAATAATTTCAATAAATTTTTGAATCATTACAATAAAAATTTGATACTAATAAAATTTCCAAATAAGATTAGATTATAAAATAAAATAACATAAAAAAAAACATATACAATTTCGTCACATTGCGTGGGAGCAATACAACCGTACAAAATCACAATAAAGTAAAATAAAATAAAATATTGGCACATATCGTTACAAAACTAATTAAGGAATAAAATAAAATAACGGTAAGTATTTAAATGATGTCATAAAAGTAAAAGATTAAAAAAGAAAAAAAATATAATAAGAATAACAACTAACGTAAGTCCAATTAAACTAAATTAAATTATTATTATTCAATTCGATAAAATTATTAAATTAATATTCAATACAATTAAATTAAAATTACATTATTTATTAAATTAGAATAAGTATAAGTAGGCAGTTACAGGTCAATATTAATAATTTTAGTTTTAAATGTTGGCAGACTGTCAAAGAAAATATCGACATTGCTGTCAACTGAACACGCTCTGTTGTAGAAAGTCAACATTCTGTTTAGGGGAGCATGCTGGCCCAGGTTGGTGCGACATGCCTTAGTGGCAAACGTTCTAGTGGCACGCTTGGACCGGAGGTGGGAATGACGAGGTACATCTAGGTTGATTTTGTTAAGGAGATCTGGAGTTGATGTTATCCCGTTTACAATTTTATAAAGAGTTGACAGATCATTTATAACCCTTCGGCGCTTCAATGAGTCTAATTTGAAGTAGCTTAGCCGTTCTGTGTAATCGGCTCTATATGGACATTTATGGTCTTTATACCGCAAGCACCTCGTCATTTTTTTTTGAACGCGCTCAATACGGTCTATATGGATATTATAGGACGGACTCCAGACGGGAGATGCATATTCTACGAGGCTGCGCACAAAGGTGTTATAGAGCACTTTCAATGCCAGGGTTCCCTTAAATTCTTTGCCTATTCTGTTGATAAACCCAATCGTTTTCATTGCTTTTTTAATTATGTTATTGATGTGTGTGGTAAATGAGAGATCGCTGCTAAGCACTACGCCTAGATCCCGTATGTTTTTGACGTGTTGCAGTGACGTGCCGTTCAGGGAGTACGTTGATGGTACGGGATGCTTTTTCCGCGTAAATGTTATGTGATAACATTTGCTGGCATTCAGAACCATCCCATTCATCACACACCAGCTCTGTATTGAGTTCAGATCAGATTGAAGTAGAGCAATGTCTTCTTGACTTTTTATTTGACGGTAGATTTTAAGGTCATCGGCAAATAAGGAACATTGGCTATGTTTTATGCAATTTATTATGTCATTAATGAACACAATAAAGAGAATTGGCCCTGTATGAGATCCTTGGGGCACACCAGAGGTTGCGATATACTCCGGAGATTGATAGCCGTTTACCACAACTCTTTGTGTTCGCCCGCATAAATACGATCTTAACCACTCCAGCAGGGGCCCGTGTATTCCAAAACCATGCAATTTCAGCAGCAGGATTTCATGGTCGACCTTATCAAAAGCGCTGCTGAAGTCGGTATAAAGAGCGTCGATCTGTTGGCCAGAGTCAATGCTCATACAGACTTCGTCAAGGTATGATACCAAATTGGTGACAGTGGATTTGTTGCTGCAGAAACCATGCTGTTGAGGGGAAAGTTGTGTTTTAACATGGGATGTTAATATAGGGCAAGTCATTGATTCAAACAGTTTTGAGAATACGGATAGGATTGAGATTGGACGATAATTTTTAGCATCGGCACAATCACCTTTTTTGAATACTGGAACTACGTTAGCTTTTTTCCATTCAGTGGGAAATGTAGACGTTTCGAGCGATTTGTTAAAAATTACGGTAAGGGGATATGTCAAATTACGAGCACATTTTTTTATGAAGAGCGGCGGCAACCCGTCCGGACCAGCACCCTTGGTAACATCAATCTTGTTTAGTTCTTTAAAAACTTCCCTCTCAGTAAAAGCTATTTTATTGAGTACAAATTGAGGAAATGATAGGGCATTTGTTGCTGCTCTAGTATTTCCGCTAGCGATAGAAAACGTAGACGAGAATTGAGTAGCAAAAAGTTTGCATATTTCATCGCCTGTCGTAGCTACTGAGTCGTCTAAAATAACTTCGGATGGTATAGAATTCGATTTTGAATGTTTGGTCTTAACGAAGGACCAGAACGCTTTGGGATTTGACTGGATGTTTTTCTCCACAGAGTGGACATATTTTCTGTAACAACTCTTAATAATCGACCGTGCCCTCTCATCAAGTATTCTGTACTCAATATCATCACGCGGATTACCGTATTTTTTTAAGCGTTGCCTTAGCTTTTCTTTTTCATTGAGAACTTTCACTAAGATTTTGGAATACCACGGAGGAAAGTTTTTACTTACATATTTAATTTTAGGAATATTCTCAACAATAATTGTTTGAATGGTTTCATATAGTACCTCTATCATAAGATTAACATTTGCGCATGGCTCTAGTAGGTCTCTCCAATTTAATATTAAACAAATATATTTAACCTTGCTGAAATCGGTGGTTGAAAGTGGTGTAAGTATCTGAAATCTTGTGATTTTCATATTTTATAATTTATTGTTATCTTTGCATATTTTTGGGTCAACTTTGAACAAGAATGTACTGTAACCTTGCTGAAATCGGTCGTTGAAAGTGGTGTAAGTATCTGAAATCTTGTGATTTTGAACAAAAATGTACTGTAACCTTGCTGAAATCGGTGGTTGAAAGTGGTGTAAGTATCTGAAATCTTGTGATTTTCATATTTTATAATTTATTGTTATCTTTGCATATTTTTGGGTCAACTTTGAACAAGAATGTACTGTAACCTTGCTGAAATCGGTGGTTGAAAGTGGTGTAAGTATCTGAAATCTTGTGATTTTCATATTTTATAATTTATTGTTATCTTTGCATATTTTTGTCAATCCTGATATTTACTATTCCTTTACGTTTAAGCAGCAGAGCTCAGTTGATAATAAAAACATAAATTTTATACCTACTACTATCCTTAACCACTACCATTGATATGAAATAAGGGATCCAAAATAACTCAAAAACTACAAAAAAACGTAGAACATACATGGGGGTTAAATCGATATGTATGGTACTCTGCTATCAGCTTGCACTGGGCTTGACACCTTAAAAGAAACACCCTGTATAATGTTTTGCTATTATATGAAAGAACGCTGTGTTTACACATTCTCAAACATTTTTTTTTTCTTTTTATTTTAGGCCGCATAGTTTGCGACTTGAAAAATGCTAAAAAAAATACCGTTCCCCCCCTTATCTGCGAAGTTTGCATAAACAAAAATCTGAAATTATTCTATGTGATAGAAGTATATGTAAAGATTACAGGAAAAATAAAACGATGTCTCTAAATAGCACACTTTTTCAGAAATCATCAACAAAAATTAAATATAAATGATGGTACGGAACCCTCGGTGCGCGAGTCCGACTCGCCTCGAACTAAGTAGAGAGAACTTAAATAAATTAAATACAAAACTATTTTTTTTACTAAATAAAAATAAATAATAATAAGTAGGTATCTCTACGTTGATGTCGTGGTGGGGCTTGCGCGCTCCAAACTGTTGGTCTGTGCCGGTGGAGTTTACTTTTCCCGAACAGGTCTAGCTAGGGTGAGGAGCCAGACCAAGAGGTATATATGAACCCGCAGGGCAGCATGTGGCAAGCTGTTGGGCAGTAGCGACCCCACGAACCCTATCTCCCGGGAGAAGCCTTGTTCTTCACCTCTGGCTTGCATTTATTGGCCGGTTGGACTGAACGATGACGAGGAACAGTGCTCCCACCTCTTTCTTGCCTTTATTGGCTGGCTTGAGTGGGTATTCGCTAGATGAAAAGAGCTCGGAGGAAGGAAGTATTCCAGTAAGATGCTGCTAGGGATCTTGACCGTACTTCCGTGATTGTTCTGATAGTCGTGGAATGCCTCTCCACTCCTCCAGCACCTCAGGACATGTTGCCCCCTTGTCGCTACGTCACTATGCGCTAGTGACTGCTTCCGGGGGCCCATTATTGAGTGTTTAAGTCAACCCCTGCCAATTTATCTGTGTATATTATAGAACATTGGTCAGGCAGGGGACATAGTTCTACCATAGTTCAAGGTACCCAATCCATTATAGGCACCCAAACCCATAGCCCAATATACTTTGTTTCCATGTTCTGCAATAGTCCTGCACCAACCGGGGGTTGTCCTTAGGTGCAATTGCATAGTGCATACAGGGATAATCGTCGGCTGGTGCCTTCTCGTCATTTAAAATTGTCTAAGGGGCCTCTGCGAGTTGGCTTCGGCCCCTCGTAGGTACTCCAAAGGTGGGGTACCGGCAGGGTCCCGAGATATGTCAAACACAAAATACTAATAATAAGTAATAATAAAATATGTGTAATGTAGTTGGGATTCTCCTCTGACCGGGGGCCCCTTCCGGCTGGGGGCCCGTGGCATTTTGCCGACTTGCCACCCTGTAGTTACGCCACTGCCCAAGCCCCAAGATATAGACTAACTGTCTAGTTTGGGGCTCACTGGCAAATAATATTATGTAACCTAGCTAAGTAATATTTTAAGCTACTCATGTCGTCTCAACTTGTTTTTAACATGTAAACCTGCTTACTGTATTACCATTATACAATTTTCTATTTCTTTTTCTATTTCTATTTATTGGGTATAGCAGAAACCCTGAATTACATCCTGTGTACCTACGCTCGCAATGAAAATAGGTTTCCCATGACGAAAAATTAAAACAACATTTTATTGTAGGGCACTGTTTTTTATATTTCTATGGTAGGGGATAACTGTAGGGGCTCAGCAGAACAATAACTAACGTAGGGGCAATGGTAGAGGCTAAATCGATGACATTGCAATATCAAAACGTTGAAAATGACATCTGGAACGTTTCGTTTTCATTAGGTTTTGTCATTGGATTTCCTTTTCATTGTGTTAATAACGAATTTTATAGAATGTTTAGATGTTATCCTTGCTCAAATAAACATTGAACACTAATTTTAACGGTTTCATAAGTATTTATTAGGATTAAATAATTTGAATAGATATTTTTTACACATAATTAATTTTGAAGTTCAACTATTTCAAGTTTGACAAATTGACAATATTATTTGTCTGGTAGGTACGTGAAAAGAAACGTACTTAGACTTACGTACTTTGTAATTGTATTTGTTTACGTTTTAGTTCACAGTTTTTAGTTGCACATGCTTAAATTCATAAAATGAATCAAAAAGCTATCATAAAGCTTTGTAAGGAGCTAGGCTGCTGCGATGCGTGCTGTATTCGGTATTTAGGGCTAAAGACTCCTTCGGCTTACGAAAATGCTCAACAGTTCGTTCATAAATCTGTAAGTCTAGTTTTAACTTTGCTATTGAGTACTACATTATTGAAAGCCAGAGCAACGAACACAATATATTTTACTTTGCGAATCTAACAATTTACTTCATTTAAATGCATGTCACCTAGGCATTATTTAAAAAATAATTTGTACTAGGTACATAACCTCAACATTTTAAGAAACATTATATTATTTATAAAAGCACTTAAGTTGTTAGTATGGAATTTTGATTCTATTGAAAGAAATTATTATTTACTGATAAATTCCTAATAGAAAATCCCAATAACACAGCCAAACTGCTTTGTAGCAGCCCCGAGTCTGGATTTGTGCCCGGTTGATGGCATTATGACTTTAACCCTTTTACATGGGACTTATACATAAACTGGCGACATGTGGGGGTCTATAATACACCTCTGCCAAACCCTTTCGGGGTACAGACGTGATGTTCTGTTGACTTAATATTTATTCATAGTTATTATCTTGTAAATAAGACTGAATGAAAAAATTATAACTCAAAATAGGCGTATAATTATATTATTATTGGGCGTTAGCGTGTCGAAGGCCTCCTCCAGCTCTTTCCAGTCCACTCTAAATTGGGTTCTTCTGTGCCACAATGGACCTGCAAGGGCTTCCTCCCCAGTTTTTTTTTTTCTTAAAAATTAGAACAAAATGATCAAATAATGATCCATAACTGCATGTTTCTCCCTTGTTGGTTCCCTTAGAATTTAATGCCACTTGCAGCATGCTGCTACCAGTATTTTTTAATCAATTTATTTGAAATAGTGTGCGGAGCCAGCCATCCAGCCACACAAACCAGACTTAGAAGTGCAACTAGAACCTGTGGTGGAGCCAACAAACAATCTTCCCGAGGAAGTAAAAACAGAACCATCTCAGAAAGACACAGCAGACAAGTTCCGTAAGCCAGAAGATAGCTCCTGCAGTGAGCTGCTCACCACAGACAAGTCGCACAAGACAGAAGAGTCCTCATGCAGTGAGCCGCCGGCCAAGAGGTTGAAGGTAGAAGGTGTGTGTGTGACCTGCCTCGGAGTGCTCCAGGAAGAAAATTGGCCACAATGCTGGAACATGGTGAAAGAAATGCTGGATAAGAAAAGGTCAGTCACTCCTCCATGTCTAAACTGATCTAAAAGTATTGGTTAAATGTTAGCAAACCTCGTGAGAACATTCTTACACAATCACTTGCTCGAGGGAACCAGTCACACATTCCTCTGCATTAGCATAACACTATGTGACTAGTTGACTGGCTCGCTGGTGGAGTGACAGCACTGCTGCTGAGCGTGAGCTGCTGGGTTTGAGTCCCAGGTTGGGAAGTATTACTCAGTTTGTGCCCGGTTGGTGGCAATACACTCACACGCTATTACATGGGGCTTAAACATCACTGGCGAAATGTGGAAATGTGGGAGTACTAGAGCTGCACCTCTGCCCATCGCTCGGGGCAACAAGGCGAGCTGTTGTGTGATCACTACTTCAACGTCACTGGTGACATGTGGTAGTACTATCAATAGCTGCACCTCTGCCCATCGCTCGGGGCAACAAGGCGAGCTGTTGTGTGATCACTACTTCAACGTCGTGTTTGTTGCAGCTACGCGTGCGCCACGTTCGCGTGCGCGCTGTCGGCGCCCATCGCCACCATGCTGCGCGAGCGGCTGGTGTCGCTGCGCCTCAAGGACGCGTGCGCAGGGTACGACGACGGTGAGCAACAGTACTGGGAGCTTGGCTAGTAGTGGGGGCAGTCTTATTGTGTTCATTTCTTCAGAAGTTGTATGAAATCCCTGAAATTTTTGATAAATCGGCATCAGGCCTCGTGGTGTCAGTAAAAACGCTTCCAATTTATAATTTACTAGCTCCTGTCCGCAACTTCGTTCGTGGGAGATTTCTTGTTCCCCCGACCCACCGCATCACATCGCATCGCCTGCCCGTGCTATTACTTCGTTTACCGCTTTTTAGGGTTCCGTACTAAAATGGTAAAAAGGAACCCTTATGGTGTGACTCAGTCTGTCTGTCTGTCACAGCTGGATATCTCAAGAACTACACACATCAACACGGTCTAGGGATATTTCATACTCAATTAAATAACTCGAAAAGTACTGGCCGCATTGGAATCTTTTATACACCGATTTGTTTGTAATTTATCTCAGACTAATTCCAAATTCAAATTTTTGAAAATTCTTTTGTTTCGGTGGCATAAAAATGTCTTGATGTGTAGGAGAGGGAATTTTCATTTGTGCGAAATTTAGAAAACAATACGAATTACGTTTAGTTATTATTTTTTTCATTTTTAAACGAAAGATAAAGTTAAAATTGAGGTATTGTAGCCATGCAACGCCAACATTTGACGAGGGAAGAGATGTTACGAGCTGTGGGAATACTGGAAGCTGGGTCTGTTCAGCGTAATGTTGCTGAGGCCATAGGGACCCACCAAAATGTAATTTCAAGATTGTGGACACGCTATCGTGCCACAGGTGAAATAGCGGAGAGGCACCGGGGGACAAGTCGCATCACTACACCCAGACAAGATCGATTTTTGCAAATTACTGCGCGAGCTCAACCAAATGCAACGGCGACTCAATTGGTCCAAAGGCTGCGAGTGGAACACCAAGTGCTTGTGAATGACCAAACTGTAAGAAGGCGACTGCATGAAAGCAATCTACGCTCTCGTAGACCACTCCGGGTCCCACCTTTACGGAGAGGCAATCGTGGACGACGATTAGAATGGGTTCGGAACCACGTGGACTGGGGCCGTGAGCAATGGTCCAATGTGCTGTTCACGGATGAATCCAGGTTCGGCTTCCATCCAGATTCACGAAGGACGCGTGTTTGGCGAGTTCCTGGACGATGGAGCCGTCTTCAGAACCCTCAGGAAGTTCACCCATACCAAGGAGGAACAATTATGGTTTGGGCAGGAATTCGTCTTGGAGGACGGACGGATCTCGTTTGGGTGCGGGGCAATATGACGGCAGAACGATACGTCCAACAGGTGCTGGGGCCCGTAATCTTGTCCCACAGAACACAAATGGGGCAAGATTTCCTGCTCATGCACGACAATGCCCGGGCACACACGGCGAGAACGGTAGCAGCTTGGTTACATACACACAATGTTAGGGCCTTAGACTGGCCTGCTCAATCGCCAGATCTAAATCCCATTGAGCATGCGTGGGATATGCTGCAAAGAAGAGCTCTGAAGGAAGTTCCTGAAAATCTGGCTACAGAAGATCAACTGTTTGCGCACCTCAGAAGGACATGGGACAATATTCCGCAGCAAGGCATTGACCACCTTGTTCTGAGCATGCCGAATCGTTGCCGATGTGTTATGAACATCATGGGCGCTTTCTCAGACTACTAACTTCAAGTTTATAAACACAAATGATTTTTCTATTTTTTTCAGTTTTTATTCACAAATTAAAAGTTAATTCATATACGGTTTCCGTCTATGCTTCATTTTTTTTCCATAAAATCCTGAAATTTTCTAATTACCTTCTAATTCTAATTTTTTTCTTCTAATTACCTTAACCATTATTAAAAAATGGTAGAATATTAAATAACGCATCTTTTAAATATATACATGTCATATAAATAATTAACACATTGATAGTAATTCGCTTTTTAAAAAATATCCCTAGACCGTGTTGATGTGTGTACTAATGCAACTTGAAAGGAACAGTTTTAGATGACGTTTGCCCAACTATTTTGCAAATAAGAAAGAAATAAAAATATGTTGTACTTACTTATGTTTTTTTTTTGCAACAGGGACTGAAAGGGGGTCTTAACAATTCGAAGTGATGCTACTAGGACATGTGGGGTATCGTATGAAAGAGCGCTGTTTGCACATCCTCAAACATTTTTTTTTCTGTTTTTAGACCGCGTAGTTTTCGACTTAAGATGAAAAATGTTAAAAAAAGACCGTTCCTCCCCTTATCTCCGAAGTTTGCATAGAGAATTATTCTGTGATAGAAGTTCGTGTAAAGATTACGGGAAAAATAAAACGATGTCTCTACATAGCACGCTTTTACAGAAATCATCAACAAAAATTTATGTAAATGATGGTACGGAACCCTCGGTGCGGGAGTCCGACCCGCAATTCACAGGTTTAGTTGTAGCCTCCTGGGTTATACTGTGACGATAAATAGCCTGTAGCCTCCTGGGTTATTCTGTGACGATAAATAGCCTGTAGCCTCCTGGGTTATACTGTGACGATAAATAGCCTGTAGCCTCCTGGGTTATACTGTGACGATAAATAGCCTGTAGCCTCCTGGGTTATACTGTGACGATAAATAGCCTGTAGCCTCCTGGGTTATTCTGTGACGATAAATAGCCTGTAGCCTCCTGGGTTATACTGTGACGATAAATAGCCTGTAGCCTCCTGGGTTATACTGTGACGATAAATAGCCTGTAGCCTCCTGGGTTATACTGTGACGATAAATAGCCTGTAGCCTCCTGGGTTATACTGTGACGATAAATAGCCTGTAGCCTCCTGGGTTATTCTGTGACGATAAATAGCCTGTAGCCTCCTGGGTTATACTGTGACGATAAATAGCCTGTAGCCTCCTGGGCCCCAAGTCTGCTATTTTTTACATTCCAACACGATCCCATTGTCACTGCATTGTCATTTTGCTAAAAGTTCGTAATCTGCTAAATTCATAATTTCATACAATGGAGTGTCAGTGGTTGACCATTGGAAAGTCATAATGACGCCATTATGACGCCATTATATTAGTAGATTACCAAACTTGTCAAAATCAACAATTATGAAATCAATGATAGACCATTCTGACACTATTGTAATAGCAGACTTGAGGCCCTGAACAATTGCGCTGAAGAAAACAACTGAAAATCCCGTAGTTAAGTATAAGCACAGACATTCCACAAAATCATTTAAATAAAAAACCGGTCAAGAGCGAGTCGGACTCGCGCACCGAGGGTTCCGTTCCGATTTCCGAAAAAGTGTGCTATTTAGAGACATCGTTTTATTTTTCCTGTAATCTTTATATAAACTTCTATCACACAGAATAATCTCAAATTTTTCCCTTTGCAAACTTCGGAGATGGTTGGGGGGGTAAACGGTATTTTTTCCAAAAAACAATAAAAAATGTTTAAGAATGTGCAAACAGCGTTTTTCATATGATACTCCACATGCCCTAGTAGCCCCACTTTGAATTTTTAAGACCCCCTTTCAGCACGTGTTACCAAAAAAATATAAATATTTTTATTTCTTTTTTATTTGAAAAATTGTTGGGTAAACGTCATATAAAACTGTTCCAAATTTCAAGTTGATAGTATTAGTAGTTCTTGAGATATCCAGCTGTGACAGACAGACAGACAGACAGACTGAGTGACACCATAAGGGTTTCTTTTTTACCATTTTGGTACGGAACCCTAAGAACCCTAAAAAGCGACTCTTGCTGCGACACAATAAAGTGCAATTCAGGTCGCACAACGCTTATTACCTACAGTTATATTCGACTACAAGTTGCCTCTCTTTCTATCGCGTAACTCTTATACCTTCTGACCTACTGAATTGGCCCCGTGAGAGGGGCCGGCCGCGTACTTGTAGCTTCACACCTAAACTGCGGAGTGTCCCATCTGTATTAATCTGTGGTATGAGAAAGAAATCCAATCTGCGCAGCTGACGTCACAGACATCACTTGCTCGCCCGTGCTCCTCCGTAGGAACTGCTGCACTTTACAATGGGCACTAGCTTCATACTTCTGACTGACGCTCCTGACACTTCAAAGTGCCTGTAAATGGTTTAATTGAAACCTTTAAGTATTGCAATGAAACCATTTGCAGGAACTTTGAGTTGTAGTTTTACACAAAGAAGCTGTACTAGTTTACATTCGAGCTGCCATGTGTTCCCCACGCAGCGGCGCTGACGCCGCTGAAGGAGGCGTGGAAGTGGTCGTTCGGCGTGCAGCTGGCGCGACACGTCGGCAAGGCGCTGGACTCGGGCGCCGTGTCGCCGCTGCTGGTCACGCTCCACATCGAGTACCCGGACGACATGCAGGTGCGATGCTGCATACGGCTCTTGTACACGCGATGGTATCGACATCTAAACGTAACCGCTATAGATCAGTAATCCGATGGAAAACCAATCATCATCATCAGGAGTTGGGAACCTATGGGGTTCGCAACTAAGCCCCCCCACCCCCTGGGGTTTTGGGTTTATAAATTAGTACATTGTTTACAGCCAGGTTAAGAAAGGTTAAGGATTAGTACATTGTTTACAGCCAGGTTAAGAAAGGTTAAGGATTAGTACATTGTTTACAGCCAGGTTAAGAAAGGTTAAGGATTAGTACATTGTTTACAGCCAGGTTAAGGGTGCGTTTCCACTGACGCGGAGCTGGGCGGAGCGGAGCGGAGACGTGCAGGAATCGACCAATCATAATGGTTGAAATCCTCATCGCGTCTCTTGCCTCGTCTGTAATTGGACGATTCCTGCACGTCTCCGCTCCGCTCCGCCCAGCTCCGCGTCAGTGGAAACGCGGCCTCAGAAAGGTTAAGGATTAGTACATTGTTTACAGCCAGGTTAAGAAAGGTTAAGGATTAGTACATTGTTTACAGCCAGGTTAAGAAAGATTTAATTTTTTTTAGGCCGCGTAGTTTTCGACTTTTCATGAAAAATGGTTAAAAAAATACCGTCGTCCCCCTACATACAATAATTTTAGATTTTCCTTTGTGCAAACTTCGGAGATAAGGAGGGGGGGGCGGGGCTTATCTCCGAAGTTTGCATAGAGAAAAATCTGAAATAATCCGTATCAACTCGAGCCCTGCAGTATTCTTTGTATGAAACTACTGCAACGCACACTAATGGGGATCGTCAGGTAACGGACAAGCTCACGACGACCCCTTTCCGAGCTGATGTGTGTACTGTGTTCATGGGCTTCTGTGCCTTGTGTGCAGGAGCTGGAGGTGCTGAAGGCGCTGTCCCCGGAGCTGTTCAGCGCGCGGCGCGCGGCGGGCCGGCGCTTCGGCGTGGAGTTCACGCGGCGCTCCGTGGAGCAGGCGCTGGCGGGCGCCACGCTGGCGGCGCTGCGCACGCGCGCCGGCCTGCGCGCCGCGCCGCCCGCCAGCGCGCGCGCCGCCTGCGTCAGCGTCGTGTGCACGCACGCGCCGCTGTACCTCGGCGGCAGGTAGCTAGCGCACGTACTCGTACTTATAGTTCACGCGGCGCTCCGTGGAGCAGGCGCTGGCGGGCGCCACGCTGGCGGCGCTGCGCACGCGCGCCGGCCTGCGCGCCGCGCCGCCCGCCAGCGCGCGCGCCGCCTGCGTCAGCGTCGTGTGCACGCACGCGCCGCTGTACCTCGGCGGCAGGTAGCTAGCGCACGTACTCGTACTTATAGTTCACGCGGCGCTCCGTGGAGCAGGCGCTGGCGGGCGCCACGCTGGCGGCGCTGCGCACGCGCGCCGGCCTGCGCGCCGCGCCGCCCGCCAGCGCGCGCGCCGCCTGCGTCAGCGTCGTGTGCACGCACGCGCCGCTGTACCTCGGCGGCAGGTAGCTAGCGCACGTACTCGTACTTATAGTTCACGCGGCGCTCCGTGGAGCAGGCGCTGGCGGGCGCCACGCTGGCGGCGCTGCGCACGCGCGCCGGCCTGCGCGCCGCGCCGCCCGCCAGCGCGCGCGCCGCCTGCGTCAGCGTCGTGTGCACGCACGCGCCGCTGTACCTCGGCGGCAGGTAGCTAGCGCACGTACTCGTACTTATAGTTCACGCGGCGCTCCGTGGAGCAGGCGCTGGCGGGCGCCACGCTGGCGGCGCTGCGCACGCGCGCCGGCCTGCGCGCCGCGCCGCCCGCCAGCGCGCGCGCCGCCTGCGTCAGCGTCGTGTGCACGCACGCGCCGCTGTACCTCGGCGGCAGGTAGCTAGCGCACGTACTCGTACTTATAGTTCACGCGGCGCTCCGTGGAGCAGGCGCTGGCGGGCGCCACGCTGGCGGCGCTGCGCACGCGCGCCGGCCTGCGCGCCGCGCCGCCCGCCAGCGCGCGCGCCGCCTGCGTCAGCGTCGTGTGCACGCACGCGCCGCTGTACCTCGGCGGCAGGTAGCTAGCGCACGTACTCGTACTTATAGTTCACGCGGCGCTCCGTGGAGCAGGCGCTGGCGGGCGCCACGCTGGCGGCGCTGCGCACGCGCGCCGGCCTGCGCGCCGCGCCGCCCGCCAGCGCGCGCGCCGCCTGCGTCAGCGTCGTGTGCACGCACGCGCCGCTGTACCTCGGCGGCAGGTAGCTAGCGCACGTACTCGTACTTATAGTTCACGCGGCGCTCCGTGGAGCAGGCGCTGGCGGGCGCCACGCTGGCGGCGCTGCGCACGCGCGCCGGCCTGCGCGCCGCGCCGCCCGCCAGCGCGCGCGCCGCCTGCGTCAGCGTCGTGTGCACGCACGCGCCGCTGTACCTCGGCGGCAGGTAGCTAGCGCACGTACTCGTACTTATAGTTCACGCGGCGCTCCGTGGAGCAGGCGCTGGCGGGCGCCACGCTGGCGGCGCTGCGCACGCGCGCCGGCCTGCGCGCCGCGCCGCCCGCCAGCGCGCGCGCCGCCTGCGTCAGCGTCGTGTGCACGCACGCGCCGCTGTACCTCGGCGGCAGGTAGCTAGCGCACGTACTCGTACTTATAGTTCACGCGGCGCTCCGTGGAGCAGGCGCTGGCGGGCGCCACGCTGGCGGCGCTGCGCACGCGCGCCGGCCTGCGCGCCGCGCCGCCCGCCAGCGCGCGCGCCGCCTGCGTCAGCGTCGTGTGCACGCACGCGCCGCTGTACCTCGGCGGCAGGTAGCTAGCGCACGTACTCGTACTTATAGTTCACGCGGCGCTCCGTGGAGCAGGCGCTGGCGGGCGCCACGCTGGCGGCGCTGCGCACGCGCGCCGGCCTGCGCGCCGCGCCGCCCGCCAGCGCGCGCGCCGCCTGCGTCAGCGTCGTGTGCACGCACGCGCCGCTGTACCTCGGCGGCAGGTAGCTAGCGCACGTACTCGTACTTATAGTTCACGCGGCGCTCCGTGGAGCAGGCGCTGGCGGGCGCCACGCTGGCGGCGCTGCGCACGCGCGCCGGCCTGCGCGCCGCGCCGCCCGCCAGCGCGCGCGCCGCCTGCGTCAGCGTCGTGTGCACGCACGCGCCGCTGTACCTCGGCGGCAGGTAGCTAGCGCACGTACTCGTACTTATAGTTCACGCGGCGCTCCGTGGAGCAGGCGCTGGCGGGCGCCACGCTGGCGGCGCTGCGCACGCGCGCCGGCCTGCGCGCCGCGCCGCCCGCCAGCGCGCGCGCCGCCTGCGTCAGCGTCGTGTGCACGCACGCGCCGCTGTACCTCGGCGGCAGGTAGCTAGCGCACGTACTCGTACTTATAGTTCACGCGGCGCTCCGTGGAGCAGGCGCTGGCGGGCGCCACGCTGGCGGCGCTGCGCACGCGCGCCGGCCTGCGCGCCGCGCCGCCCGCCAGCGCGCGCGCCGCCTGCGTCAGCGTCGTGTGCACGCACGCGCCGCTGTACCTCGGCGGCAGGTAGCTAGCGCACGTACTCGTACTTATACGATTATGAACTTCGTTCACTATTTGACGTTAATACGTTATATTGTAAGCAGTATGGTACAGTCACAATTTATAAAGAAAGAAAAGAAAGAAAAACGTTTATTTGGACACAGTTCGTGAAACACCAAAAACAAAAGAAAAAAAAACAATGTTTTAACCACTATAGTGTGCCTCACGGCTGCAACAACACGGTGTATTGCAGCATTAATGCCCGACATGCGCCTGACGGGCTTCCAATGAACCTTTAGGGACAAGTGACGGGGAGTACAAACAGTTTCAACATGCCTAATACATAATTATTGAGTATACTGATAAATAAATAAACTAGTTATCATAATATAAAAAGAAAAAAAAATGTACTTGATCTAAATAGTTGTTTTATATATTGTATTTAAGCATATTGTTGTTTATAAAATTTAGTTAATAGGCTAAGATTACAAAAACAACAAGAACGGCCGGGATCAACCTAGCCAATCAGAGTTTGCTTCTCAGAAAACTCTGATTGGCTAGATTGATCCGGGCTCGGTGCACTAAACAATCGCTAGAGACCGCCGAGCGCGGCAGACAATACACCGAAAGTTATTAATTAATTTAGTAATTGGGAATTATGTATCAATCTAAGTACAGTAGGCATTTCATGTAAGTGAAACATTTAGGGCGACCATATCTAGTTTCTGTAGCGAATCTCTCAGATACTGCCGTAAGCGTGTTCGGGACGTGTGGATAGTGCCCGGTACTCTTAAGGGTGGCGGGATATTATTCCACATTAGATGCAGCGCAGCGGAAAGAGCCTCTAAAAGCTGCTCCCATGCTCCCATGAGACGGCGCGGTGTTGAAAGCTGTTGTGCACATAGCCCGGGCGCGCCATCTCGTCTACTAGCCATCCAACTATGAAGAAATCATACACCTCAATTGCAGTATTGAATATATTTATTCACTTAATTCCAAAACAAATGCTTTAGTCGTTCTTCTGAGCACTACACACAATCACTTGACTGACTAAAGTAATTTCATGACTTATGATTAGCTTTATGATTATTATAAATAAACTTTTAAAACTTAAACAATAATTATTTACTAACTGTACCAAAGAAATATACTTTAATAATAGTATTCTACAAATGAATACCTAAACGGATGTATAAAGTTCGTGCAATCACTAGCGCCATCTGTCGCTTGTGGAAAAAAGTCTTATTCTTTATTATTATTTTACAAAATCATTACACAACTAAGCCTTAGATAATATACATCTAGATAGAGCCACCGCGTGGCCGGTCATAAGACAGCAATATTAGGTATACTTTTTCTAGGTTATGTGGTATGAGAAATGAGGTTTAACGTAAGAAATCTTCCATATTTTGGACTGAAACCCATGTCAATACATTCGCACAATGCAAAAACTGTTCAAAAATATTAAATTAATCGACGCAAGATAAATTTTGTACAGTGAAAGTACTTTGTTTGGCAACATTTTTAAATTTTGCCATGCAAAAATACGGCACGCCGTAAGGGACAGAAGATACGATGCTTTGTCTCAATTTTCCTAATTATTTCGTATATATGTGTCTCACTTCCACACTTCACACTGTAATCATGGCAACGTCTAGATGTATAATGTCATTGCAACTAAGCGCACATGAATTTTGGACTCTTTCCTCTCTCTCTTTCTTCTTTTTCTTTCTTTCTTTTTTTTTTTTTGTTTTTCTCTTTTTGTCGATCGGTAAGTACGGCCAGCAAGCGTGGGCCGTAAACCGTATCAGTAGGTAGTTTAATTTAGATAGAACAAGAGCTTCGACTAGCTGTTCGCGAAGCTTTTCAGACAGTACGGCCTCATTTTGTAAAGCAATTTCAGTCGATAGAAACAGTTTCTCACGGAGTTAGCAACGTGTTTCTCAAATCTAAGGCGTCCGGTGAGTTTGAGATTAGGTACTTTGTAAAAAAACGTCAATGAACGAACGCAGTGACATAAAGTGCGACGGTTGCCATAATACGATTTAAAATTTACCCATTCGATTAATCACGATATTATTCCCCAAATTATAGGGAAATAATTGAACAAATGGCAACCCTTCAAAACACACTTAGATTAAACGGTGGCTTCACTGTTGATGTTCGCGGCGCCGGCGCGTCATCTTCCTTTTTTTGTTGATCTGAGGTTTGTAATCGAAAAATGGTTGTTTCTGGTTTATTCGCATACTATGTTGGGGTCGGCTTCCAGTCTAACTGGATATAGCTGAATACCAGTATTTTACATGGAGCGACTGCCTATCTGACCTCCGCAACCCAGTAACTGGGTAATACGATACCCCTAGACTGGTTGTCGGACTTTCGGGCTTCTGACGACCCGTAACGACTGTCAAAGATCCACGAATGACAGCCGGGCCCAACGGCTTAGCGTGCTTTCCGAGGCACGGACCTTGTTGACTACCTAAAAATGTCACCGTGAGAACTAAGGTGGAGTGAGCTGTGGTTATATGTCGCAGGTACGTGAAGCTGAGCCGCGCGCTGCCGCAGACGCCGTGGCTGGTGGGCGGCGTGCGCATGATGCACTCGTCCGTGCAGGAGATCATCTGCCAGCCCATCGCCGCGCTCTACGGGTGAGTGAGACCGTGTGTCGCGGGTGCGTGACGCTGAGCCGCGCGCTGCAGGTGGGCGGCGTGCGCATGATGCACTCGTCCGTGCAGGAGATCATCTGCCAGCCCATCGCCGCGCTCTACGGGTGAGTGAGACCGTGTGTCGCGGGTGCGTGACGCTGAGCCGCGCGCTGCAGGTGGGCGGCGTGCGCATGATGCACTCGTCCGTGCAGGAGATCATCTGCCGGCCCATCGCCGCGCTCTACGGGTGAGTGAGACCGTGTGTCGCGGGTGCGTGACGCTGAGCCGCGCGCGGCGGCGTGCGCATGATGCATTCGTCATCTTCATCATCATTCATAATTATTTAATTCGCTTGAATTCGGCATTTTTATTTTTCTATGAGAATGTCTTTTTTTCCTTTTTTTATATTGTAATTTATTTCAGAAATGCTACATGCAAGACTTAAATTGAGTAACACTCGTATTTTTTTTTATGTTATTCTTTTGGTTCATGTGTTTTTCTTACTGCATGAAATACTCAATAAATAATAATAAAAAAAAATGGATATTAAAAATAAATAGATATTTAAGGAATGTTGTAAATTGTAATCTGTTTTGGGAATAAATGGCTTTATTATTATTAATTTATTTGTCCGCCAATATTTTTTTTCATCTTTGGATAGTAATATCATGTGTGTTTTGAGAGCCGTATTTGATCGCACGAGTTGCCGATTGCGACGCGGCGACGCGTGCGCCTGTCGCGTCCGCCGGGCTGGCCCGGGCGGCAGGCGAGTGGTGACCGTGTGTGTGTGCAGGCTGGGCGTGGAGGACGCGGAGCACCGGCTCAAGTTCATGTCGGCGGGGCGCGAGGACGTGGACGTGCGCTGCCTCGGCGACGGGCGGCCCTTCGCCATCGAGGTAACGATAACGACACGGCTGTACCTGCTGATTTATTCCCGGAATATGAGGGGTTCACCTCGGAATGAGAGAGGTCAGCTGTAAACTTGTATAAACCTTTACTTTGACACCCTAAAACTTGTCTCAAAACCTACTTGTCGTATCGTAGGTCCGCGGCTACAGATATTCCAAGGTCAAAGGTCAAAAATCTATTTTTTACACAATTATTGCAAATATCTTGTTTCCTATGGGTTTTATGCTATTTGTATTTATAATAAACAGTTGTGCAACAGTAAAGTCCCGTGCGGTCCTTTGTTTTCGTTGGGCAGGGACGAACACCATAACTGCGGACGAAAACAAAGGACCGACAACAACAACAATAGAAAGTCGGAACCGCCCGTTCTATCCGACGACGATAGGGTCTTTGTTTTCGTCCAACAATAGAAATTCGCCCGACGAAAACAAAGAAATCGACGAGGGACGAAAACGAAAACGACGAGACGAAAAAGACGAGGGACAAACAACCAGACAAATTGCCAAATCCAACAATAGATAAAACTAAATAAAGAGAAAAAAATAATAATAGAAAGTCGACCGACGAAAACAAAGGACCGTGCCAACGGTCCTTTGGTTTCGTCATTCGTACGTCGGGAGCTGACACATACTTTTTTTTTTTTTTTTTTTAATCATGAAAATTGTGTAATATCTGAGGGTTGACATTGTAAAGCAATACTAACATCATAAATGGTACAAATGATAGTCATTACTCATAAAATTGTCGGTTTGTTCCGAGTAGACAAGCTCTACACACGTCTGACCACAACACGCGTCGTCCGACGGCGTCCCGCTTTGCAAACGCGGTCTTCCCGCGACGGCCGCGGCTTTTGCAAAAGTACCTAATGTACTGATGATACGCGTTGACTGACTTTGTAACATTTCAAATAAATGAGAAGGGGCGATGCACTCGCAGGTCACGGACCCGACGCGGACGCCGACCGAGGCGGAGCTGAGCGAGCTGTGCGAGCAGATCTCTGCGAGCGGCCACGTGCGCGTGTCCCGCCTGCTGCCCGTGTCTCGGTGAGTGCTCTGTGTCGCGACACCGTGTCGCGCCGTGCGCAGTCTGTGTATCGCGTGGTTGCACTTGCAGGGAGGACCTCGCGCAGCTGAAGAAGGGTGAAGAGACCAAGTGCAAGACGTACGAGCTGCTCTGCATCAAGCTGGCGCCCGCCGGCGACGAAGAGCTCCCGGTGAGTGACGCCACGCGCCAGCTCGTGTGCAGTGTTGCCAACATGCAAAATGCTTGTGGGCAACACTGCAGCTTGCTTGTGGACAACATTTGTTCAATGATAATATTATACTCACGCACATTGCTCACAATGTAACTGCCTCCGCACGGCTGCGGCGGCGTAGGTATATTGATATAGGTGGAGCAGCTAAATAATAATAACTTACATCTACAGCCCGACAAGCCGACTTACTCTATAGTCTATAGGAGCGTGGCGGAATATCATTAAATTTTCTGGATTTGACGGTTGTCTGACATCTTCCAGCACATTTAGGTGTTAGTTATTTTGTTTTAACATGAGTTCAACTGACTTAATAATTATTTTTTTTAAATTGTAGAAACTTTGAAACATCTTAAATCTTACCGTTTAATAATCCGTCAGCCGTTAGACCCAGTTTTTTTCCCGTTTCCACCTCACCCAAATCCGTTAGGTTTGACGGAAAATCCATTACTGGCAACATTTCCCGTGTAGGCGCACGCTCACATGTATCTACGCGTACGTAACGCACGGCGATCTCTAAGGAATGCCAGGCGCACTGGCGGCCGTGGCCAAAGTGCCCCACGTAAAATCTTTGTCACTTTTGACCACAATTCTCAGAAAAATTTTCAACATGGTTGAAATTTATATTCGAACTAGCTGTTGCCCGCGACTGCGTCTGCGATCCAGGATGAAAAATAGCCTTGTCCTTTTCCTGGTTCCGGGGCTACCTGTCTGTCAAATTTCATCCAATTCCGTTCAGCCGTTTTATCGTGAAAGCGTAACAAACAAACAAACTCACTTTCGCATTTATAATATTAGTCAGGATGCATTAGATTTATTAAACAATCGGCGCGCAAGGTGCGTTCCGTCGCATGCGCTGTGTGATCCCAGCACACAATGTGACGGTTTGAGATGGATAGAACCATTGAAAATTAATGTTTAGTGTAAGCAGTAAGTACGGCTCATCCATGCGTCAGGTTCGTGAGGCGCTGTCAGTGAGGCTGGTCATCTCTTAGTGTAAGCAGTAAGTACGGCTCATCCATGCCTCAGGTTCGTGAGGCGCTGTCAGTGAGGCTGGTCATCTCTTAGCTGCCACGGCTTATTTTAATTTAATTAAAATTTTGAATTGTTTTTATTACATTTCTATTACGGACGCTTTTAACGTTCTGCATCGTTCTCACATGTATAATGTCAACATGAATGATGTAACCAATATTTTGTTACTGACTCGTCAAAGCCCAGCCCAAACCCTTTATAATGTAGACAAAGAATAAGGAAGGATTTCCCGGTAGTAGGTACGTTCCCGTGGGATATGTGCCGACATCGGGGGAGGCCGCGGCTAGTTTCAAATAAATGCTTTGAGTTTGGTACAGTCACAATTTATCGACAGTTTACCATCTCACGAGTTGACTGTCGCCAGAGCAACGGCGACGCGGGCGTGGCGGTGACGGAGCGCGACATCGCGCGCATCAACGCGTACCGCAACACGGCGCCGCAGGACGCCGCGCGCGTGACGCTGCGCCAGCGCACGCCCGTGCGCGTGCTGCACCGCCGCCCGCTGCTCACGCGTACGCGCCGCATCCTGGAGCTCAGCGCGCGCGCCGTGCCCGGTACGTAGCTGCGCGCTAATTATAATAACTCTTTCATTTTAGGTGTTCGTTTCAACCGCGCGGCCATGGCGTTAAAAAAAAAACTATGCCAACAATTTGTAAAAGTTGACTCCCAAAACCACAAATTTGTCAAAGCTATGGTTAAAAAGTTAGAAGGGTTTGAACGTGGCCGCGCCATCGAAACTCGATGAACCGCACGGCCACGGAGATCTCAGAAACTAAGCGTTGCACAGACCTGAAATTTTGGTAAATAACAGATTCAACAATTTGTAAAAATATAGAAAAAAATCCTAGGTTAATATTTTAGGAGCTGTGAGACTAAAACCCCGTGGCCGCGCCATGGAAACGGTGACAAAAACGTGATAGCCGATATCTCGCTGAAAAAGCATCGCAGACGTCTAGAGTTTTTTGTAAAACCCAGATTTGAATTTGTCAAAACTTACAAAAATTAAACAAAAAATACTAGGTTTATATTTCAGGAGCTGTAAGACTAGAACCTCATGGCCGCGCCATTGAAACGGTGAAAAATACGTTATCACCGATATCTCGCTGAAAAAGCATCGCAGAGGTCTGAAGTTTTTTGTAAAACCTAGATTTGAATTTGTCAAAACTTGTAAAAATACAACAAAAAATCCGAAGTTTATATTTCAGGACCCGCGCCATAGAAACGGTGAAAAACACGTTATCGCCGATATCTCACTGAAAAAGCATCGCAGAGGTCTGAAATTGTTTGTAAAACATAGATTTGAATTTGTAGAGACTTCAGCGAGATATCGGTGATAACGTATTTTTCACCGTTTCAATGGCGCGGCCATGAGGTTCTATTCTTACAGCTCCTGAAATATAAACCTAGTATTTTTTTTTGCATTTTTGTAAGTTTTGACAAATTCAAATCTGGGTTTTACAAAAAACTCTAGACGTCTGCGATGCTTTTTCAGCGAGATATCGGCTATCACGTTTTTGTCACCGTTTCGATGGCGCGGCCACGGGGTGTTAGTCTCACAGCTCCTGAAATATTAACCTAGGATTTTTTTCTATATTTTTACAAATTGTTTACAAATTGAATCTGTTATTTACCAAAATTTCAGGTCTGTGCAACGCTTAGTTTCTGAGATCTCCGTGGCCGCGCGGATCTCCGCGTTTCGATGGCGCGGCCACGTTCAAACCCTTCTAACTTTTTAACCATAGCTTTGACAAATTTGTGGTTTTGGGAGTCAACTTTTACAAATTGTTACAAAATGTTGGCATAGTTTTTTTTTTTAACGCCATGGCCGCGCGGTTGAAACGAACACCATTTCAGACAGTAGTACAGGCATATTTTATCAGTTTGTCACGAATCATTTTAAGAATTATATTACAGCACTAATTAACAATTTATTATTGCAATAGGTAGGTATGTACCATCCACACACTACACCACAGACACCACACACCCCACAGATAATAATGAGATCAATTTAAGTATATTTTGCACCGATATGATGCACTAGGTACTGATAGAATAGTCATCGTCATCCCGCTTTTAGCCATCTCATATTGTGTACTACGTCACTCACGTTATACTGTTACACTGGACAGGACACGGCTACCGGGACACAGATCAGCATAAGAACACAATTGAGCACTCACCCTAATCAGAGCGGTTCAATGTTTAGATAGGCGCTGCCGAGGAAAAGCCCCGATTCAATGGTGACTTATATAAACATTGAGACGCCATAAGTGAAGTGACAGCCTCTCAGTACATGTCATAGAGAACTTAATGCAGGTACCATAGACTATTATGCTACAATATTTGACACAGTGGCACAGTCCATCCTTCGAACATCTGACACATACATCACAGCCAACTACTGAACTAGTGAACAATGCGCTCTCGCTCCGCAGAGCACCCGGCGCTGCTGGTGGTGCGCGTGCGCACGGAGGCGGGCACGTACGTGAAGGAGTGGGCGCACGGCGAGCTGGGCCGCACGCGGCCGCGCCTGGCCGACGCGCTGGGCGCGCGCGCGGACATCCTGGCGCTCGACGTGGCCGCCGTGGAGCTGGACTGGCCGCGCCGCCTTCACTGAGCTGTGATCGACTGTACATGCATCTGTTGTAAACTAATTATAACAATAAAAATATGACTAAAGTAATAGTTTGTTTTGAACTGTCCCTCACTCGCCAGCGGACGGCCGCGGGCTCTCCCTCGGGACACGCGCGAGCTGCCTACATGCGCCGCGCCGCTCAGCCACCTTCCCACCGAAATCATAGCCGACCTTAACCACAGATTAATACAGATGGTACACTTCGCAAAATCATTTAACTAAAAAGCGACTCTTGCTATGGCACAATAAAGTGCAATTCAGGTCGCACAACGCTTATTACCTACAGTTATATTCAACTACAAGTTGCCTCTCTTTCTATCACGTAACTCTTACACCTTCTGACCTACTGAATTAGCCCCGCGGACGGGGCCCGCCGCGTACTTGTAGCTTTATACCTAAACTGCGGAGTGTCCCATCTGTATTAAGTATAACAATTCTTGGAATTTTATCCTCATGATATACCTATTGTTTAGGGTTCCGTGCCTCAAAGGAAAAAACGGAACCCTTATAGGATCACTCGTGTGTTTGTCTGTCTGTCTGTCTGTCCGTCTGTCACAGGCACAGCCAATTTGCTCCGAATCTAATGGACCGATTAAGTTGAAATTTGGTACACATATGGACTTCTGTGACCCAAACACGTACAGCTAAAGTAGGTAAATAAATGAATTTTGAATATGGGGTCACTTTTAGGGGCAAATAAGAAAAAAAGTTTCAAAGAGAGGCTCTCAGCAGGAGGGGAAAAATAATTTTAAATCAAAATGACTGCAAAAAGCAACTTATTATGCAATGCACTAAAAAGACCGAAACAACACTGAGAAATGATTTAATGCTCACTATATGGCGCTTCAAATTGCGCTAGTTACTTGAGTTGTTTTAGTCTATGTGGATGATGCTCCTCTAATTTATATTACAAAGTGGTATTCACATTTGTGTGGGGTAGGCACCGCTAAAAAGTGAAAAATAAAAACTTTTTACAAAAAAAAAAAACAACCGACTTCCAAAAAAACACTACAAAGTGAAAAATAACTTTAATTTCGGAAGTCGGTGGCAAAAAAAACGAAAGTAAATAAAAAACCAAAGACACTGACTTCCGAAATTAAAGTTATTTTTCACTTTGTAGTGTTTTTTTGGAAGTCGGTTGTTTTTTTTTTGTAAAAAGTTTTTTTGTCTAACAAGTCGGAAATAAATACGTCTTTAAACAGACTTTTTTGCATTCGCTGCCTAAATGGTTGTTTAAAATTGAGAACAATGTATGGCAGTCTGGTCCGTTTTAAATAATTCTACAAAAAAGTCCGCGACACCATATTTCTATCTTTTATATTTTATCTTTTATACATCTTTTATTGTTTAAAAAAAGTATTTTTTAGACATACTTACGTTTGGATGATTATTTAAACAACAACACATTAATCCTTACCAAAATAAGTTATTTTATGATCACAAGGACATCATGGAGATAAGATTTGGCCTTTACAGTATGGCAATTGGTCATACAGTTTCGAAAATAATATAAAATTACTAAAACGCAAAATAATTTTAATTCATACCGGTCGCTCTTGAGCAAACATGTTTAGTGCGGACGTTTTATCAATTGAACCATAGATGGCGTTGTGCAAATAAGTAATTTTTCTGAATTGCGAGATTTATTATTTCAATAATGTCGGTGGAATACAGCGGAAGAGTTTGTTTTTTTGTTAGTTTGTTTGAACGCGCTATCTCTGGAACTACCCCAGTCAGATTTGAATAAAATATTTTTGCATTTTATAACCCAGTTCTTGAGGAGGGCTATAGGCTATTTAACATCACGCTAGGGCCCTTAGGAGCCGAGCGCGAAGTAATAGCGCGGGCAGGCGATGCAGAAGGATATAGGCTATTTAACATCACGCTAGGGCCCTTAGAAGCCGAGCGCGAAGTAATAGCGCGGGCAGGCGATGCGGAAGGCTATAGGCTATTTAACATCACGCTAGGGCCCTTAGAAGCCGAGTGCGAAGTAATAGCGTGGGCAGGCGATGCGGAAGGATATAGGATATTTAACATCACGCTAGGTCCCTTAGAAGCCGAGCGCGAAGTAATAGCGCGGGCAGGCGATGCGGTAGGATATAGGCTATTTAACATCACGCTAGGGCCCTTAGAAGCCGAGCGCGAAGTAATAGCGCGGGCAGGCGATGCGGAAGGATATAGGATATTTAACATCACGCTAGGTCCCTTAGAAGCCGAGCACGAAGTAATAGCGCGGGCAGGCGATGCGGAAGGATATAGGCTATTTAACATCACGCTAGGGCCCTTAGAAGCCGAGCGCGAAGTAATACCGCGGGCAGGCGATGCGGAAGGATATAGGCTATTTAACATCACGCTAGGGCCCTTAGAAGCCGAGCACGAAGTAATACCGCGGGCAGGCGATGCGGAAGGATATAGGATATTTAACATCACGCTAGGTCCCTTAGAAGCCGAGCACGAAGTAATAGCGCGGGCAGGCGATGCGGAAGGATATAGGCTATTTAACATCACGCTAGGGCCCTTAGAAGCCGAGCGCGAAGTAATACCGCGGGCAGGCGATGCGGAAGGATATAGGCTATTTAACATCACGCTAGGGCCCTTAGAAGCCGAGCACGAAGTAATACCGCGGGCAGGCGATGCGGAAGGATATAGGATATTTAACATCACGCTAGGTCCCTTAGAAGCCGAGCACGAAGTAATAGCGCGGGCAGGCGATGCGGAAGGATATAGGCTATTTAACATCACGCTAGGGCCCTTAGAAGCCGAGCGCGAAGTAATACCGCGGGCAGGCGATGCGGAAGGATATAGGATATATGACATCACGCTAGGGCCCTTAGGAGCCCAGCGCGAAGTAATAGCGCGGGCAGGCGATGCGGAAGGATATAGGCTATTTAACATCACGCTAGGGCCCTTAGGAGTCGAGCAAAAATAAAAAAATGTCAGAAAGGATGCTAAGCGCAAACGAAGTAATTCATCCGTAATCCGTAATCAATCCGAAGTAATCCCCACGCATCGCATCGCAACGACTGCCCAGTCGCGTGGGGGTTAGTGGTTGGGGGGGATAAGAAATTTTACGCGGACGAAGTCGCGGGCAGAAGCTAGTTATAAAAATCTATTTTTTTATCATTTTCACCAAAACTCGAAAACTATGTGGCTTAAAAAAAGAAAAAAATTGTTTGAGAATGTGCAAACAGCCCTCTTTCATAATATGATACCCCACATATGCCCTAGTAGCCCCACTTCGAACTTTTGAGACCCCCTTTCAGTCCCTGTTGCAAAAAAAAAAATGTAAGTACTTTTATTTCTTTCTTATTTGCAAAATAGTTGGGCAAACGTCATCTAAAACTGTTCCAAATTTCAAGTTGATAGCATTAGTAATTCTTGAGATATCCAGCTGTGACAGACAGACAGACAGACTCTGACTAAGTCGCACCATAAGGGTTCCTTTTTACCATTTTGGTACGGAACTGCAAAAACCAGTCTATCGTATAATTTTGTGTTAAATTAGATGATGTCAAAAAGTAGCAGAGTTAACCGACTTCTGTTGCTGCCCGTAACTACCTGTTTCTGATGGATTATTGTGACAGTTCGTAGCATGATGTAACTGGTGAAGGTTTTGGTAGCAGCAGTACTTAGTAGGATGTACTGACAGACCTACCTACCGGCTACCGGCTGCCACGCAGACACTGTTGATATTAGTGAGTCGCGTGTCTCCGGCGATTGACACATTCCCGCGAGTTCACACAACAAACACGCCGCGCGTCACTTCCGGCGAGCGCGGACACGGCGCGCGGCGCAGCCCGAGCGCACTCGCGAGAGACGCGCCCACACACGCCATGCGCGCTGCCACACAGCTAGTGTGCGCACTGGTCACCGTGGTGCCGCTGGCCCAGGTAACTATACCATTGCCTAGCTAAAGCCGCCGACACATTACTGTCCTCGTGTTGTGTCGTGACTTCGTGACGCGGGATTGTATACCTACCAGTCAAACGAATCTGTTCGAGACTACGTCAAATCACAACGAGTTTTGATTTGATTGGCTGACAGTGCATCAGAAGGCGTTACGACACGACACAACATGTGACTCGCGTGCAGCACTGACCGTGCGGTGTGCTTGCAGGCAGCGGCGCCGGGCACGTTCTTCTGGAAGCCGCGCGTGGGGCTCGACATCGCCGTGCCGACGCGTAAGTACGCAGCCTTCTCACTACTTGTACCTATCAATACGAACGCCATTTCGGAGTTAGAACCCCTCCCCACCACGAATTTACCGAAGGTTCCTCGTGCGATACGACTTGCGTCAAGCGAAAGTCGCGCGCGTCCGTCACCCTAAACAACTTCTTTCATTTGATTGCTGCGATATCGCAAGACACGTGTAGCTCGTGCCAATAAGGGATATAAACTGTGGGTAAATCCAAAAGTTGATGAAAAATAATATACAAGGTGATTGGAAGATGGGTGCAAAGCTTTAAGGCGAAGATAGTACAGACAGTTTAGAACAATTTAAGCCATGGTTGTCTTAGACGAAGTCTTACCATTTTTTTTAACCTAATTTTTAAGATTTTTTTCGAAAATTGCCAAAATTAACTAAACTGGTTATTTATAACTAAATTGAATCATAAATGAATTCATTTTTATTTTATTTAATTAAAGTAATGTGTAAGCAATCTAGAAAAACATGTTTTAGGCCTCTGTGTCGTTAGACATTTTTTTTACAGACATTTAAAGTTCATATAAATTTAAAAAAATCATAAATCATTTTTGAAAACCTTATTTTAAAAAAAAACGAAGGGTGCTTTTTTTGTTCAAATATTTTTGAAAACATGCGTGATAATCGCTCTTTCCTTTGAGGTATCATTTACGAGGATATTTTACAAATTATTGAAATTAGGATCTACAAACCATTTTGAGCGAGAAATTTTAAATTTTAGGCAGACTAATTAAAACAAAATTTTTGCTTAAAAAACTTACGCTAAGCTTACTTTATGTGTTCGAAATGATAATTACTTCAATTTTAAGAATTTTTTGCACATGCCAATGCCCAAAGAAGAATACAGTTCTGCCGTTTCCTCCTCAACAGAGACATCGAAGATGCGTGGTTTCTGAAATCAATCTTGTGGACGGATGAAAGCAAATTTTCTAGGGAGGGCATTACAAACTTTCATAACCTCCATGAATGGGCCGACAGAGACAATAATCCACATTTTAAGAAGCGAGTGTCGTTTCAGGGAAAATTTTCTGTCAATGTATGGGCTGGAGTAATTGGCAGGACATTGATTGGGCCCCACTTCTTACCGGATAATTTAAATGGTGAAAATTATTTGCACTTTCTACAATTCGATTTACCAGTTCTGATAGAGGAAACCGGTGTCCCGATATTCGAAAGAGACCGAACAGTCGTCTTTCAGCAAGACGGCTGTCCAGCGCATTGGACGTAAAATGTAAGGGAACACTTAAATAATTGCTTCCCTGACAGCTGGATCGGCAGAGATGGACCCATCCCTTGGCCCGCTCGCTCACCAGATCTGACCCCGCTGGACTTTTTCGTGTGGGGCCGGGCCAAAGAACTGGTGTATACGAATGTTGAAATAAACACAAGAGAAGAATTGATGGAGAGAATTAATTCAGCGTTTGAAACGATGAAACTGGAGATGATGTTGAAAATAACAACAACAGAAGTGAGAAGACGTAGCCGTGCTTGTATTAGGAATCATGGCAGACATTTTGAACATGAACAATAAATAATTTAGATTCAAATGTTGTTTTAATTACTCCGCCTAAAATTTTAAAATTTGTCGCTCAAATTGGTTTGTAGTTCTTAATTTCAATAATTAGTAAAATATCCTCGTAAATGATACCTCAAAGGAAAGAGCGATTATCACGCATGTTTTCAAAAATATTTGAACAAAAAAAGCACCCTTCGTTTTTTTTTTAAATAAGGTTTTCAAAAATGATTTATGATTTCTTTTAATTTATATGAACTTTAAATGTCTGTAAAAAAAAATTCTAACGACACAGAGGCCTAAAACATGTTTTGCTAGATTGCTTACACATTACTTTAATTAAATAAAATAAAAATGAATTCATTTATCATTCAATTTAGCTATAAATAACCAGTTCAGTTAAAATTTTGGCAATTTTCGAAAAAAATCTTAAAAATTAGGTTAAAAAAAATGGTAAGACTTCGTCTAAGACAACCATGGCTTAAATTGTTCTAAACTGTCTGTACTATCTTCGCCTTAAAGCTTTGCACCCATCTTCCAATCACCTTGTATTTTAGGTTTAAGAACAACTTTATTTCTCATAAGAATTGCATAAGTACATAATTCACTTACTGAGAAACAATGTCTAAAACTAAGATTATTAATTAGAGCGCACAGATGTACATATATAAAATAACAAAAACAAAATTGCAAAGAAAAAAAAAGAAAAAATGTGGGTAAACAGATAAGTACTTAACTCAAACTCGATCGTCAACCAAACACAACATGGATGTAAGAATTCGATTTTTACTAGATGCGGCATTGATGGCGTTATTAGCATGTTTGTTGTTAGAAGATTTTATTTTTAGTTTATTGTTTTAGTTATATATTTTGGGTACATACATGTTAAAACATTTTGAGTATTGGATTTTGTTAGTTTTTGTTTAATTTAAATAATTAGTAGTACCTATTTTTGATTTAGAGATTTAGAGTTAATCTTTTATAATGTGTGTATTTTATTTATATAAATATATATATATATACAGGGTGTCCGGTAAAGAATGGATAACCTTGGAATAGCATATTACAGACATGACGGCCGTTCTTAAAAAAATACAAAAAAAAAAAATATCCCCACTAGGTAGGTACACAAGGCTACACATCAAGCTATACATTTCTAGTTTAGACTGACCTCTCATTGTAAGGAAATCCTATACAATGCGAGATCAGCTTATACTGAAAATTTGATCTGTTATCGTGCGTACATTATGATTTTTTGGAGTCTCCAAAAAATTTTTTTTTTTAAATATTTTTTTTTAAATATTTTTTTTTTGTATTTTTTTAAGAACGGCCATCATGTCTGTAATATGCTATTCCAAGGTTATCCATTCTTTACCGGACACCCTGTATATACATTCCATGTTTTTTCTTTTTTTTTTCCTTATTTGTATTAATTGTGTGAGTTTTTAGTAGCTTTTTGAACCTGGCATAACTTTGTTCTTTTTTTATTACTGATGGTAACTTATTATAAATGGTGACACCCTCAAACTCTAAATTTCTTCTTCCATAGTTAGTTCTAGGAGGGCGGGTCACTAAGTAACTAGCACGTCTTAAGTTAATCTTTCGTGTTTGTTGTTTTGTTACAAATCTTATATTGGAATGGATTTCCTTATTTAATATTTTACGTATTAGAATACATGTGTAGTATATGTACGTTTGTTTTATATTCATTATTTTTGTTTCCTCGTATATCTTTTCAGTTGGTGTCCGAAATTTGTAGTTAAATAAAATTTTAATTAATCTATTCTGAGCTCGTTGAATTGGGTCTACATTAGTCTTCGCTGCAGTACCCCAGATTTCAATAAGGTAGTCGATATGAGGCTTAACCAGAGAATTATAGATAAGATATCGCACTTTTCGAGGGAAACAATTTGTTATATTGCGTAGTGCCCCTATGAGTGGACTTAGTTTAAGTTTAATTTTTTCTAGGTGTGGCTTCCAAGTTAGGTTACTATCTAAGATAAGTCCGAGATATTTTTCTTTACATTTTCGTTCAAGTAGTTGGCCATCTATTTTAAGTTCGAAATTATCATTTATTTTTTTATTTTTTGCTGCAAACAATACATAATTTGTTTTTGTAATATTAATAGTTAAAAGATTTGACTGAAACCACTCATTTAACAGATTAAGATCATTTTGAGCGTCGGCTATTATAGCTTCGACTGAGTGTCCAAAGTAAAAGAGACTTGTGTCGTCTGCATAGAGGAGATGTCTCCTTTGAGACCCAATTCGCTAATACTGTTAATATAAATAAGGAACATAAGGGGGCCTAATATTGATCCTTGGGGGACGCCATAATTCAGGACACGGGGATTGCTTTCATATTTAACTATTTTTACTATTTGTTTACGGTTCTCCATACATGATTTAAAAATTTCAAGTGCTTTGCCTTTAACAACGGTGAGTTCTAGTTTTTGTAATAATTTGTCATGACTGATGGTGTCAAAGGCTTTTTTAAGATCAATAAATATACCTAACGCAACTTGTTTTTGATCAATTTTATTTTTAATTTTGGTTACGAGGTCAATTGTAGCAATAATATATTTAATTAAAAATTTCAGCAATTCCCAGAATCTATAAAAGAACCATAATCAGAGAATTAAGAGAATTTCTGAAATATTTAATTAAAATTGAATTAAGAATATATTTAATAAATATTCTTTTTGATCAACTTTTGGTTGAGGATAATGACGGCGGCGACGGTTGAAACGCTCGGATATTCGCCAAAGTGTTTACAAATACAAAATGTACGTATGTTGCACCAATATTGATTCTGTAATTCTTCCAAATGGCTAATCATGACCATAATATTAATTACGAACTTGACTTGTATCAAAGATTCGCACATTTGCCGTCCAGAGGACTGTAACAAATATACTGGCAACTCTAGTCGGGTCATAACGCTGAAGCCCTAAACACCGTAGTATACATATTATTATCATTGGAGTATCATCATCCATTTGAGTATTAATACCCAATTTGCTTGAATTTTAGATTTCTATGATGTTGCACATAGAAATAATACATAGATACAAGAGCTAACTGAGGTATTTCCTTCTATATTGTCGGCCCTTAGACGCGCGTGCCCTCTCACTCCCGCCGCTCACATCTGACTGACTGCTTTGCGACCTGTTTGCGACCGCACGTGCGCTAGAGAGGACATAATGCTTCCTTCTCTTTCACTCACAGACACTACATCCCTTCCTTATTTTATTATTTTTGTTCTGTTTTTGCTTTATAGCTGTGACAATGAAGCAATCAAAGAATGTCTAATTTAGGTCACCAAATGGGCATCACTCTTTTAATTACCTGACACATTCATTATTTATTCTATACAGCATTCATTCATACCATAGTCCAAATTAAACTAACTATGTCTATGTTGTATGAATTGTCTTCAAACTTCAGTAAACGGACGTCATCCGTACACAAAACTTCATATAACGGGCGTCACGCGTCAAACTTCAGTAAACGGACGTCATCCGTACACAAAACTTCATATTACGGGCATCACCCGTCAAACTTCAGTGTATCACTCTGTGACACACCTACGTCGCATCGCATCATGTACTTACAGGCATCACCTGAACGAAATTACGTTACGAAGTCCTTACAGGCGTCACCTGTTCTCGGACTACCAGGCATCATCTGGTAACATCACAGCTTAACACAAATGTCACTCGTTTGTGTCCAACTCATCACGCTGATATTTTACATTAGGACGTATGTAACAGACGTCAACTGTGATTTAGTCCATACAGGAGGAGACTCATGTTCACAAGTTAATTCCCCATCCCATTTTAAGTAGGTTTTTTTTTAATTTTAATAATAATAATAACTCACCCCACCGCAGTATCTCTACGTTGACGTCGTGATGGGGCTTGCGCGCTCCGAATTTTAGGTCTTTGCCGGAACAGGTCTAGGATGAGGAGCCAGACCAAGAGAGATACAGAAACCCGCGGTTCAGCATGTGGCGAGCTGTTAGGCAGTAGCGACCCCACGGACCCTATCTCCCGCGAGATGTCTTGTTCCTCACCTCTCGCTTGCCTTTATTGGCCGGCTGGAGTGAACACTGACGAGGATCAGAGCTCCCACCTCTTTCTTGCCTTTATTGGCCGGTTTGAGTGGAGATTCGCAAGAGCAAACGTGCTCGGAGGAAGGAAGTATTCCAGTAAGTGTTTGTAGGGATCTTGACCATCTTCCGGGCTCTGGGATTGTTCTGATTCTCCACTCCTCACAAGCACCTCAGGAAATGTTGCCACTTTGCCGCTACGACACTATGTGCTAGCGACCGTTTTCGGGGGCCCATTATTGAGTGTGCAAGTCACCCCCTTTTTTTTTTCTTTTTTTTTTGAGGGTGGGAAATCATCAAATAACTTCTCCCGCTCTGGGTGGAGCGGGAGGGCGTGTCAGACTTTTACTGACTAAAACCCACCCATGTTCCTTCAGTTGCCTATGCCAGGGCCGCGGTATCTTCTTCAAACAACCCGCGACCCCAACGGCGTGCAAGTCACCCCCTGCCATTTTATCCGTGTATTATAAAACATTGATCCGGCATGGGCCATAGTCCTTTCATAGTTCAAGACAACCAGTCCACTTTAGCCACTCAAATCCATAGTCCAATATCTTTATTTCCATAAACTGCAATAGTCCTACACCAACCGGGGGTTGTCCTTGGGTGCACTTGCATAGTGCGTACAGGGATAATCGTCGGTTGGTGACTTATTTCATTGAAAGCGTCTAACGGGCCTCTGCGAGTTGGCTTTGGCCCATCGTACGCCTTCTAAAGGTCCGGGACCCCAGGGCCCCGAGAAATTGTCAAAAAAGACAAATAAAAATAATAACTCACAATAGTCCTGTTAATCCTCGTCGCCAAAATGTGGTATTTCCCTCTATATTGTCGGCTCTTAGACGCGCGTGCCCTCTCACTCCTGCCGCTCGCAGCTGACTGACTACTTTGCGACCCCACGTGCGCTAGAGATGACATAATGTTTCCTTCTCTTTCACTCACAGACACTACACTAACAATCTGGCTGTCCATCAGATTACCCGCGGACCGTACACAAATCAACGTGGGACAACGTTGCCAAAGGGTTCGTGGTAATTATCGACGGCTACCAGGCGGGGCTCACCATTGCGGCGCTGGCCAGCTACCTGCAGGATGTGCGCGAGGCCTACCCACACCTGCACCCCGGCATGGCGCACTACTACACCAACATGTACCGCTGGGCCGTGCGCCACCTCAGCCTGTGAGTATCACACAGCTACCTACCTGCAGGATGTGCGCGAGGCCTCCCCACACCTGCACCCCGGCATGGCGCACTACTACACCAACATGTACCGCTGGGCCATGCGCAACCTCAGCATGTGAGTATCACACAGCTACCTGCAGGATGTGCGCGAGGCCTCCCCACACCTGCACCCCGGCATGGCGCACTACTACACCAACATGTACCGCTGGGCCATGCGCAACCTCAGCATGTGAGTATCACACAGCTACCTGCAGGATGTGCGCGAGGCCTCCCCACACCTGCACCCCGGCATGGCGCACTACTACACCAACATGTACCGCTGGGCCATGCGCCACCTCAGCATGTGAGTATCACACAGCTACCTGCAGGATGTGCGCGAGGCCTACCCACACCTGCACCCCGGCATGGCGCACTACTACACCAACATGTACCGCTGGGCCATGCGCAACCTCAGCATGTGAGTATCACACAGCTACCTGCAGGATGTGCGCGAGGCCTCCCCACACCTGCACCCCGGCATGGCGCACTACTACACCAACATGTACCGCTGGGCCATGCGCCACCTCAGCATGTGAGTATCACACAGCTACCTGCAGGATGTGCGCAAGGCCTCCCCACACCTGCACCCCGGCATGGCGCACTACTACACCAACATGTACCGCTGGGCCATGCGCCACCTCAGCATGTGAGTATCACACAGCTACCTGCAGGATGTGCGCGAGGCCTCCCCACACCTGCACCCCGGCATGGCGCACTACTACACCAACATGTACCGCTGGGCCATGCGCAACCTCAGCATGTGAGTATCACACAGCTACCTGCAGGATGTGCGCGAGGCCTCCCCACACCTGCACCCCGGCATGGCGCACTACTACACCAACATGTACCGCTGGGCCATGCGCCACCTCAGCATGTGAGTATCACACAGCTACCTGCAGGATGTGCGCGAGGCCTCCCCACACCTGCACCCCGGCATGGCGCACTACTACACCAACATGTACCGCTGGGCCATGCGCCACCTCAGCATGTGAGTATCACACAGCTACCTGCAGGATGTGCGCAAGGCCTCCCCACACCTGCACCCCGGCATGGCGCACTACTACACCAACATGTACCGCTGGGCCATGCGCCACCTCAGCATGTGAGTATCACACAGCTACCTGCAGGATGTGCGCGAGGCCTCCCCACACCTGCACCCCGGCATGGCGCACTACTACACCAACATGTACCGCTGGGCCATGCGCAACCTCAGCATGTGAGTATCACACAGCTACCTGCAGGATGTGCGCGAGGCCTCCCCACACCTGCACCCCGGCATGGCGCACTACTACACCAACATGTACCGCTGGGCCATGCGCCACCTCAGCATGTGAGTATCACACAGCTACCTGCAGGATGTGCGCGAGGCCTCCCCACACCTGCACCCCGGCATGGCGCACTACTACACCAACATGTACCGCTGGGCCATGCGCCACCTCAGCATGTGAGTATCACACAGCTACCTGCAGGATGTGCGCGAGGCCTCCCCACACCTGCACCCCGGCATGGCGCACTACTACACCAACATGTACCGCTGGGCCATGCGCCACCTCAGCATGTGAGTATCACACAGCTACCTGCAGGATGTGCGCGAGGCCTCCCCACACCTGCACCCCGGCATGGCGCACTACTACACCAACATGTACCGCTGGGCCATGCGCCACCTCAGCATGTGAGTATCACACAGCTACCTGCAGGATGTGCGCGAGGCCTCCCCACACCTGCACCCCGGCATGGCGCACTACTACACCAACATGTACCGCTGGGCCATGCGCAACCTCAGCATGTGAGTATCACACAGCTACCTGCAGGATGTGCGCGAGGCCTCCCCATACCTGCACCCCGGCATGGCGCACTACTACACCAACATGTACCGCTGGGCCATGCGCCACCTCAGCATGTGAGTATCACACAGCTACCTGCAGGATGTGCGCGAGGCCTCCCCATACCTGCACCCCGGCATGGCGCACTACTACACCAACATGTACCGCTGGGCCATGCGCAACCTCAGCATGTGAGTATCACACAGCTACCTGCAGGATGTGCGCGAGGCCTCCCCATACCTGCACCCCGGCATGGCGCACTACTACACCAACATGTACCGCTGGGCCATGCGCCACCTCAGCATGTGAGTATCACACAGCTACCTGCAGGATGTGCGCGAGGCCTCCCCACACCTGCACCCCGGCATGGCGCACTACTACACCAACATGTACCGCTGGGCCATGCGCCACCTCAGCATGTGAGTATCACACAGCTACCTGCAGGATGTGCGCGAGGCCTCCCCGCACCTGCATAGCGCAGGTCGCTCCATGTCAAATACGCGTATTTGACACCACCCGGCCAGCGCTGGTTGCATGGCGCTGTACCGTATATGGGCAAAAAATGTGAAACGGAAACCATTTAGGATCACTTCGTTGTCCGTTCTGTCTGTCTGTCAGTCTGTCAAGACACTTTTTCTCAGGAACGCATGGCGGAATCAAGTTGAATTTAATATCAAATATGTAGGTCTATGTTTCCTTGGAGTTCTAAAAAAATCAAGCTTCTAAGTCAAAACGCAATAAAAATTGACTAAGTATACCATAGAACCTAATTAATATTTGAAATTTTCAAACTTCAGCTTTTGTCCATAGAAAACACCAGTTTCGCATCCGTTCAGCTGCGGAAAGCTGAACGGATGCGTACGCGTATCCGTAAAAAATTGGTACCTAGTTGTCTATGGACAAAAGCTGAATTGAGCTGAATAAGCGTATTTAGTCCCTAAAGCTGAAGAGTTTGTTGAACGCGCTCGTATCTCGGACTACTTGGCAGTGGCATTTGAAAAATTGTTCAACTGTCATTTGGTAGCCCAATTCTTGAGGAAAGCTAACAACACTCTACGGCCATCCGGAGCTGAGCAAAAAGAAAAAAAGTCAATTCAAATTCAAAAGTCAAAAATTAAATTGTGGATTTAACATTGACTTATATATTACTAATCAGACCTTGGGTTTCTAAAATACTACTACTACTCACCGTGCTGTTTTTTGGTTCTAATGTGGTCTTCTACCCAGATTTTACGATTTTTATTTCTCGGTACAACTTGAATATTGAATGAATGCTTTGCTGCAATGCGTTCTCTTGTGTGCCAACTGTGCCAAGATTCGCACTTCCTACTGGGCGACGCGAGCGCTGCTGGTCCGGAAGGGTGGGGCAGTGTACGTGTCACGTGTGCTAGGCATCGACGGGTTACATATTTGACAAGCCAATGTGACGTGAGATCCGCGTCACCGTCTGCCGCACCGGTGCGCGGCGGACGTTCATAGAGCATTTTCTAGTTCAAAGCTTACGTTTTTATTGTGGTTTTTAGAAAATCACGTTGACTATCGACAGTGCACGATCCCAGCGCTAATCCAGCACACAACTCTCTAACGACTAGGCAGCTACTCTCATAATGAAAACAGCTAAGGCAAGCCGAGCTACTGCCATACGATTACACAATGCGAGCTGCTGTCTACTGTCTAGTCAGCAGCTCGCACTGTGGAAACCACGTGAAATGTTTGCAACAGTTCAAACTTGATTGAAAGGAGAATCTTACATTCCGTTACTAGCGACATTATCAAAATGTCGCTAGTAACGGTTTAAATGTTTTGCGCTAGTAAAATACATAACTGAAAGTATAAATTAAAAATTTAAGATAAGTTGCGTGCCTAGACATGACAAAAGCCTTTGATTTTGTTTGCCATAAAACACTACTCTCAAAGCTTGAGCATTATGGAATCCGGGGTAAGGCCAATGACTGGATAAAAAGCTATCTTTCTTAAAGAGTACAATGCGTTGAAATAACAAAAACGTCAAAATGAAAAAAAAACCTATAGGTCGGAATACAAACAATACGAGCAAAATAATTATGGCACGCCACAGGGAGGTATCGTATCCCCACTACTCTTTCTAGTTTACATCAACGACATTCCAGAGGCTACAGGTAAAGATTGCATACTATTCGCGGATGACACTACAAAAATTATTAAGAGTGGCAGTAACAAAAATTTAGAAAAAGAAATCGTCCTAGCTCTGGATAATGCAATCGATTGGCTAGAAAAAAATAATTTAAAAATAAATATGACTAAAACAAACATAATACAATTTCAGACATACAATGCAAATATAAATAAACTATACATTCGTTATAAAGACTTTCAATTGACTACTGTCGATAATTGTGTATTCTTGGGTATAACGATCGATAAAAATTGCAATTAGAAAACACACATAGATAAAATTCTGGTAAAAATAGATCGTTTTTGTGCCGGACGGGCGTGATCGATGGACACGGTGAGGTGAAAGGAGTGTGTAAGTCTATCCAGGTGTATGCCTATGTGTGAGATTAGGCCTCCTAGTCCATACGGCGCTGACGTCCTGCACCTATAGGCTCGGGCTATCTGCAACCGATGACCAGCAGCTATGTTCTTGTGAGGTTCTGAAGGATTATTTTCAATGAAACAGCATCTTGACAAGTCTTCAGCGGATTTCAGGAGACGACTGGCGCACTCTTTTGGAAACAGATGGTACCATGCCGACGGCTACGATTTGCTATTTTGGCTTGCGCGCTTAGGTACCTCGAAACTTTACCTTACTGAGGACCGCGAATCGTCTCCTGTTGTCAACTTTATTTTCATCTAAGTTTTATTTATAAAATTTCACAAAATCGCTTATAACTAGCTTAAATATTTCATGAAATACAACATGTGACACATTGTCAGAATCGTCATTAGACTGCGCAACTATTGAGATACCTGAAATTCCTGTAAGGTTATTTACTGAAAAGATATTACTGTGTAAACACTAAAAAATCGATTATTTTAGTTAAAACATATTTTGCAAGCTAAATTACTCGAAAACTACTGAAGCTATTTCAATGGTCTTTACAGGTATCTCAAGCTGGTCTAAAGACCTAGAACAATACTATAATTTAAATATCGGCACTATATATTTCAGGGCGTGACGAGCCCTGAAAACCTAAAACGATAAAACATATTAACAAAATACAGTTTCAACCTCTATAAACCCAATTAAGTGGGTTTTGCAGATAAACTACAGATCTAACATTACGCCCAGGTCTAGGTCTTGATCTAGGGTACCTGGGCGCACCAACAAAACTATGAAAAACGGCTATATAGCCCACTTAATTGAAGTTTATAGAGGTGGTACTTGCAGTTTTCCTTAGGAAACTTCACTATTACACTATCACAGGCTATAAAAACACTTTAGCGTTTGAATTTAAGTTAAATCAAGTAAATAAAAACTATATTAACAAAATCCCCTTGATATTCTAAGTTAGAAAACCCTGCGCCTATGTGCGCCAGATAGGGTCTCGTCGCCGACTATGATTCTACGTTAAGTTGAGAATAAATAAAAAACTATATCACTATTTTTGGTGACGCTTCGTCGCGAACAGTTTTATTTATGTCAAGACATATTTGAAGAAACGAATTAGGCAAACAGGAAACTGTGATAGGTACTGCAACGCTGGCTTACCATGTTTATGTTTCGTCCGTGCTTAGATACGGCATTGTAATATGGAGTAACTCAGTAGATTTTGACAGAGTTTTTAAAGCTCAAAAAAAATGTATCCGAGCAATTTGTGGAACTCACTTTTTAGACAGCTTTCAGCCACTATTTCAAAAACTTAAAGTTCCACCTTTGCCATGTTTATATATTTTTGAAATTTGTATTTTTGTTAAAAGAAATTACAATTTATTTGAAATTAGCACTGAAAGGCCAAATAGCCGAACAAGGCATAAAGATATACTTCGGCTGCCACAAATAAAACTAAAATTATTTAAGGCGGTGAGAGCCGTAAAAACGTCGTTTTGTTTAGTGTTTTATTCGTAGATAACACGTATTTAAATTTTGAAAAAAATATATTACTTAGTTCAGACTTCGATCTAGAAATTTCGGCCGTCCGATACACGATTACTTGCACTTTACTGCATCCAATTAAATCGCAAAGACAAGTCTAAATTATGATCTATATCTTATTATAATAAAGGTCGTAAAAAATGTAATTTATAACGGCTATCATAATTTGAAATATCAAAATATTTATATCACTAATTCCAATGTCAAGTGTTTTCAGCTTCGCAAACGCTCGCCCTGAGCCGTTTAGTCCCGAGCGGAACGTGACGGAGGTCGGACGTGCGCCAATTTTTCGAACCCGCCACCCCCGCTAACTTCTGTCACCGGCTGCGACCGGCACAAATTAGCATGTGTTGAAAACAGTTGAATTTGAACGCTATGCCTATGTAAATAAAGACGTCACGCGCGCAAAAGCTTTATTGGTATTTATTTTTATCACGGCCTATGTTTACCAATCGCATCAAGTGTGTAAAACAGTTGAATTTGAACCCTACACTGGAGCTTATAAAGCCGCCTGACGCGCAAATTTTTGGTTCACTATTTTCAAATCTCAAATAGGTAGGTGCCACAGAATAAAGTTAGTACGGGTGGTTTTATAATGAATATCGGATAGGAAATGAGATTTCTTCATAACATCACGCCTGAATTCTTTCAAAGGGTTGGGCAGGGATGTTCAGAAAATAAGTAGGCCCTCAAATGTATTTTTCTGTATACCTACATAAATAAGATTTTTTTTTAAATTAAGTTTTTTTTCTAATTAGGTATCTTCTTATTTTTTTTTGTATTTCAAAGTCAAAATGAAAATCCAAGATGGCGGCTGCAAAATTTCCAATTTTTCGTCATGGGTGTCGTTTTCGTGATATTTTAGGTCGCTGAAAATGATAGTGGGGTCAAAATGAAAATCCAAGATGGCGGCTGCGAAAATTTCCTAATTTTTCGTCATGGGTGTCATTTTCGTGATATTTTAGGTCGCTGAAAACGATAGTGGGGTCAAAATGAAAATCCAAGATGGCGGCTGCGAAAATTTCCTAATTTTTCGTCATGGGTGTCATTTTCGTGATACTTTAGGTCGCTGAAAACGATAGTGGGGTCAAAATGAAAATCCAAGATGGCGGCTGCGAAAATTTCCTAATTTTTCGTCATGGGTGTCATTTTCGTGATATTTTAGGTCGCTGAAAACGATAGTGGGGTCAAAATGAAAATCCAAGATGGCGGCTGCGAAAATTTCCAAATTTTTCGACATGGGTGTCATTTTCGTGATATTTGAGGTCGCTGAAACCGATAGTGGGGTCAAAATGAAAATCCAAGATGGCGGCTGCGAAAATTTCCTAATTTTTCGTCATGGGTGTCATTTTCGTGATATTTTAGGTCGCTGAAAACGATAGTGGGGTCAAAATGAAAATCCAAGATGGCGGCTGCGAAAATTTCCTAATTTTTCGTCATGGGTGTCATTTTCGTGATATTTTAGGTCGCTGAAAACGATAGTGGGGTCAAAATGAAAATCCAAGATGGTGGCTGCGAAAATTTCCAAATTTTTTGACATGGGTGTCATTTTCGTGATATTTGAGGTCGCTGAAACCGATAGTGGCGTCAAAATGAAAATCCAAGATGGCGGCTGCGAAAATTTCCAAATTTTTCGTCATGGGTGTCATTTTCGTGATATTTTAGGTCGCTAAAAACGATAGTGGGGTCAAAATGAAAATCCAAGATGGCGGCTGCAAAAATTTCCTAATTTTTCGTCGTGGGTGTCGTTTTCGTGATATTTAAGGTTGCTGAAAACGATAGTGGGGTCAAAATGAAAATCCAAGATGGCGGCTGCAAAAATTTCCTAATTTTTCGTCATGGGTGTCATTTTCGTAATATTTTAGGTCGCTGAAAACGATAGTGGGGTCAAAATGAAAATCCAAGATGGCGGCTGCGAAAATTTTCAAATTTTTCGACATGGGTGTCATTTTCGTGATATTTGAGGTCGCTGAAACCGATAGTGGGGTCAAAATGAAAATCCAAGATGGCGGCTGCGAAAATTTCCAAATTTTTCGTCATCGGTGTCATTTTCGTGATATTTTAGGTCGCTGAAAACGATAGTGGGGTCAAAATGAAAATCCAAGATGGCGGCTGCAAAAATTTCCTAATTTTTCGTCATGGGTGTCGTTTTCGTGATATTTTAGGTCGCTGAAAACGATTGCGGGGTCAAAATGAAAATCCAAGATGGCGGCTGTGAAAATTTCCAAATTTTTCGTCATGGGTGTCATTTTCGTGATATTTGAGGTCGCTGAAAACGATACTGGGGTCAAAATGAAAATCCAAGATGGCGGCTGCGAAAATTTTAAAATTTTTCGACATGGGTGTCATTTTCGTGATATTTGAGGTCGCTGCAAACGATAATGGGGTCAAAATGAATGACTATCGTTTTCAGCGACCTAAAATATCACGAAAATGACACCCATGACGAAAAGTTAGGAAATTTTCATAGCCGCCATCTCGGATTTTCATTTTGACCCCACTATCGTTTTCAGCGACCTAAAATAACACGAAAATGACACCCATGACGAAAAATTTGGAAATTTTCGTAGCCGCTATCTTGGATTTTCATTTTGACCCCACAATCGTTTTCTGCGACCTAAAATATCACGAAAATGACACCCATGACGAAAAGTTAGGGAATTTTCGCAGCCGCCATCTTGGATTTTCATTTTGACCCCACTATCGTTTTCAGCGACCTAAAATATCACGAAAATGACACCCATGACGAAAAATTAGGAAATTTTCGCAGCCGCCATCTTGGATTTTCCTTTTTACCCGACTATCGTTTTCAGCGACCTAAAATATCACGAAAATGACACCCATGACGAAAAGTTAGGAAATTTTCGCAGCCGCCATCTTGGATTTTCATTTTGACCCCACTATCGTTTTCAGCGACCTTAAATAACACGAAAATGACACCCATGACGAAAAATTTGGAAATTTTCGTAGCTGCCATCTTGGATTTTCATTTTGACCCCACTATCGTTTTCAGCGACCCCAAATATCACGAAAATGACACCCATGACGAAAAATTTGGAAATTTTCGTAGCTGCCATCTTGGATTTTCATTTTGACCCCACTATCGTTTTCAGCGACCCCAAATATCACGAAAATGACACCCATGACGAAAAGTTAGGAAATTTTCGCAGCCGCCATCTTGGGTTTTCATTTTGACCCCACTATCGTTTTCAGCGACCTAAAATAACACGAAAATGACACCCATGACGAAAAATTAGGAAATTTTCGCAGCCGCCATCTTGGATTTTCATTTTGACCCCACTATCGTTTTCAGCGACCTAAAATAACACGAAAATGACACCCATGACGAAAAATTTGGAAATTTTCGTAGCCGCTATCTTGGATTTTCATTTTGACCCCACAATCGTTTTCTGCGACCCCAAATATCACGAAAATGACACCCATGACGAAAAGTTAGGGAATTTTCGCAGCCGCCATCTTGGATTTTCATTTTGACCCCACTATCGTTTTCAGCGACCTAAAATATCACGAAAATGACACCCATGACGAAAAATTAGGAAATTTTCGCAGCCGCCATCTTGGATTTTCCTTTTTACCCGACTATCGTTTTCAGCGACCTAAAATATCACGAAAATGACACCCATGACGAAAAGTTAGGGAATTTTCGCAGCCGCCATCTTGGATTTTCATTTTGACCCCACTATCGTTTTCAGCGACCTAAAATATCACGAAAATGACACCCATGACGAAAAATTAGGAAATTTTCGCAGCCGCCATCTTGGATTTTCCTTTTTACCCGACTATCGTTTTCAGCGACCTAAAATATCACGAAAATGACACCCATGACGAAAAGTTAGGAAATTTTCGCAGCCGCCATCTTGGATTTTCATTTTGACCCCACAATTGTTTTCAGCGACCTAAAATAACACGAAAATGACACCCATCACGAAAAATTTGGAAATTTTCATAGCTGCCATCTTGGATTTTCATTTTGACCCCACTATCGTTTTCAGCGACCCCAAATATCACGAAAATGACACCCATGACGAAAAGTTAGGAAATTTTCGCAGCCGCCATCTTGGATTTTCATTTTGACCCCACTATCGCTTTCAGCGACCTAAAATATCACGAAAATGACACCCATGACGAAAAGTTAGGAAATTTTCGCAGCCGCCATCTTGGATTTTCATTTTGACCCCACAATCGTTTTCAGCGACCTAAAATAACACGAAAATGACACCCATCACGAAAAATTTGGAAATTTTCGTAGCTGCCATCTTGGATTTTCATTTTGACCCCACTATCGTTTTCAGCGACCCCAAATATCACGAAAATGACACCCATGACGAAAAGTTAGGAAATTTTCGCAGCCGCCATCTTGGATTTTCATTTTGACCCCACTATCGTTTTCAGCGACCTAAAATAACACGAAAATGACACCCATGACGAAAAATTAGGAAATTTTCGCAGCCGCCATCTTGGATTTTCATTTTGACCCCACTATCGTTTTCAGCGACCTAAAAGTCACGAAAATGACACCCATGACGAAAAATTAGGAAATTTTCGCAGCCGCCATCTTGGATTTTCATTTTGACCCCACTATCGTTTTCAGCGACCTAAAATATCACGAAAATGACACCCATGACGAAAAATTAGGAAATTTTCGCAGCCGCCATCTTGGATTTTCATTTTGACCCCACTATCGTTTTCAGCGACCTAAAATATCATGAAAATGACACCCATGACGAACAGTTAGGGAATTTTCGCAGCCGCCATCTTGGATCTGTCTAAAATGTCTAAAATGTGTCTAAAATGTCTAAAATCTGTCTAAAATGTCTAATCTGTCTACAACTTTCAAAAATACTTACTAGAAAAATAAAACAAAATAAACTTGTATACTAATCAGTTCAAGTTTATCTACTGCATTGCTCTATTCTGTGACGCAACATAGTACCTACTCGAGTTCATGAACTCATGAGCGGTGCGCTTGGCGCGCGTTTCCCGCGCATCGTAATTTATTACGTATCGCTACTCCTTGCGGGGGCTGCGGTAAGCATTTAATACCTACGGCGCTTGCTTTCACCCCGCCTTAAGAAAAATGTATACTGCATGCATTGAGTTATACTACGTAGTACATTATAACTCAATGACTGCATGTCGATTATTATTTACAACCATTTATTTACCAAATAGTATTCAAGATTTTTCGCTGACAATGTTTAAAAAAATGCTTTTACTCTTTAAACGATATTACACCATTAACCAGTCAATAGACTATGTAATCTGTAACTCAGATTAATTGACATCGGTTGATTTTAAATACATTTGCACGCCATGTTATGGCAGGATATGCTGAATTAAACAACTTAACACCTTATGTACCATATTCTAGCAAATAAATATTTTGATTTGATTTGATGCAGTATGAAATGTGTGCTGGGAGCTACGTCTCTTGCCTCTTTATCACTTGTGTTAATCAACTTTGTCAACTCTCATTACGAAAGGCAGGATTGTGAAAAGGCCCTGTCTCCCGAGCCCTGCCATCAGTTGCACCTTGGACCCTGCCCTCGATATTGGCGGACCCCTATTTTTATACTTAAAATTATTTATATTTTTTTAATACCTACATCTGCAGTTAGGTCCACTAGTTTTATGACGAAATGGATTTGAAAGTAGTTTTAGGAAATCAAACATTTTATAGTATGCATTGAATTCAAAGTTTTTTTTTAATTTGGACTTTGGCTAGATATTCTAGGTAAGTAAGTATATTAAAATAAGTATATATACCTCCTAAAATAAGTATATTAAATATTTTGATGATTGTTATGAAAATAAATAATTAAAATTAAAATGACATGCGTTTTTATTCGAGTCGTTTATCCAAAAGTTTACTATGCCTAGGAAGTAACAAGTTCTCTAGAGATTACCTGCTGCGGCTGCTGATCGGTGATGCGATCCGGAGTAAGCGGCGACATCACCAAAGTGTTGGGAACTTTTTAACAAACCCACAAAAGTTTACTGTGCCTAGGAAGTAACAAGTTCTCTAGAGATTACCTGCTGCGGCTGCTGATCGGTGATGCGATCCGGAGTAAGCGGCGACATCACCAAAGTGTTGGGAACTTTTTAACAAACCCACAAAAGTTTACTGTGCCTAGGAAGTAACAAGTTCTCTAGAGATTACCTGCTGCGGCTGCTGATCGGTGATGCGATCCGGAGTAAGCGGCGACATCACCAAAGTGTTGGGAACTTTTTAACAAACCCACAAAAGTTTACTGTGCCTAGGAAGTAACAAGTTCTCTAGAGATTACCTGCTGCGGCTGCTGATCGGTGATGCGATCCGGAGTAAGCGGCGACATCACCAAAGTGTTGGGAACTTTTTAACAAACCCACAAAAGTTTACTGTGCCTAGGAAGTAACAAGTTCTCTAGAGATTACCTGCTGCGGCTGCTGATCGGTGATGCGATCCGGAGTAAGCGGCGACATCACCAAAGTGTTGGGAACTTTTTAACAAACCCACAAAAGTTTACTGTGCCTAGGAAGTAACAAGTTCTCTAGAGATTACCTGCTGCGGCTGCTGATCGGTGATGCGATCCGGAGTAAGCGGCGACATCACCAAAGTGTTGGGAACTTTTTAACAAACCCACAAAAGTTTACTGTGCCTAGGAAGTAACAAGTTCTCTAGAGATTACCTGCTGCGGCTGCTGATCGGTGATGCGATCCGGAGTAAGCGGCGACATCACCAAAGTGTTGGGAACTTTTTAACAAACCCACAAAAGTTTGCTGTGCCTAGGAAGTAACAAGTTCTCTAGAGATTACCTGCTGCGGCTGCTGATCGGTGATGCGATCCGGAGTAAGCGGCGACATCACCAAAGTGTTGGGAACTTTTTAACAAACCCACAAAAGTTTACTGTGCCTAGGAAGTAACAAGTTCTCTAGAGATTACCTGCTGCGGCTGCTGATCGGTGATGCGATCCGGAGTAAGCGGCGACATCACCAAAGTGTTGGGAACTTTTTAACAAACCCACAAAAGTTTACTGTGCCTAGGAAGTAACAAGTTCTCTAGAGATTACCTGCTGCAGCTGCTGATCGGTGATGCGATCCGGAGTAAGCGGCGACATCACCAAAGTGTTGGGAACTTTTTAACAAACCCACAAAAGTTTACTGTGCCTAGGAAGTAACAAGTTCTCTAGAGATTACCTGCTGCGGCTGCTGATCGGTGATGCGATCCGGAGTAAGCGGCGACATCACCAAAGTGTTGGGAACTTTTTAACAAACCCACAAAAGTTTACTGTGCCTAGGAAGTAACAAGTTCTCTAGAGATTACCTGCTGCGGCTGCTGATCGGTGATGCGATCCGGAGTAAGCGGCGACATCACCAAAGTGTTGGGAACTTTTTAACAAACCCACAAAAGTTTACTGTGCCTAGGAAGTAACAAGTTCTCTATTAGGTTAGGTTAGGTTTTCCATGGGTTTTACTCTCTTTGCCTCGTAAAGGGATGCTGCTTCCTTGACTCTCAGGTCAAGTGGCAGCAATCCTGTTAAGATTTATTTTATTTTATTAATTTTAAGAAATCTTACAGCTAAAACATTCACGTAGTCAGAATAAATATGTAGACAAAGGCCAATTACAAGCCAGGCCAGGCCATTATACCTATATAAAGTTAATTATAAAAACCAAACGGTAAAAACAGCGTGAGAATTAAACATAGAAACTGAAGGGAATAAACATTAATTTAAAAGCAAAAAAACCTTTTTTAAAAAAAGCTTTTATTTAAATGCTCTAAAAAGAAAAAAAAATCTTTTAAAATTGTAACTATCAACTTATAACCTCATTATACACAATTTATATGATCATAAAAGCTTGTCGCGCGATTTACTTGTGAAAATAAACTAGTAAACTAGTACTTAGTTAATAGAGTAACTTAATCTGCTAAGCTCCGCTCTTCTATAAATTGTGTTTTCCCGAAATCCTCGTTAAAAAAAGCAATAAACCCATAAAAAACAAATGGCTTAGTACGGGTTTAAAAAAATCATGCATTAAAAAGAGAGCTTTATATTCCATCATATTCCGCTGAATAGTTTTGCTTACATGATGCGCAAAGTAGAATCACCTAATTGTACAGTGTGTGGAATTTTGGAAGACGCGCACCACATTTTAGCGGAGTGTAGTCGGCTGGAGCGTCGAAGGCGATCTATGTTTAATAATAGGTACTGCAATGTAGGTTTCTTTAATAGTATTTAGGCTTCACCATTGTCTGAGGCAGCCAAAATGCTGGTTAGGATGGTGATGGTAGGTTTAAAGTTAAGGTCAGAGTAGTGTTTTCTTGTTTCTTAGTTTTTGTAGGTTTATTTAAGTTAAATATTAAGTGAAATTTTTGTTTTCAATAATGGGGGTGAAATATTCATTTATGAAAAAACCCCCTAAATAAATAAAGAATTAAAAAAAAAAACGAATATCAACATGATGCTATAAGTAAAGGTTATCACAAGAAAAAATACCTCAATTACACTAAGATTTTGAAAAATGCATATCAAAATCACAACAGATAAACAACAACAATTTTTTAAATAACTCAAAAAATAAATGTAAAGCGACATGGTCAATCATAAAAAATAATTTAAACAAACCTAATAATAACAACTACATACAAGAATTAGTTATCCTTAATAAAAATAATAATAATCCTAATGACATATGTAACCAATTTAACAATTATTTCATTGAGCTGACACAAAAAACCAACAATAATAATCATGACGTAAACAACATTAACATTGACAATAATATAAATACTTTATTTTTAACTCCAGTGAATGAAATTGACGTTATTAAAATAATTAATTCATTAAATAACACAAATTCTACAGGATATGACGATGTAACCACTAAAATAATTAAATTAAGCGCGAAAATTATAGCATCCCCACTTAGCTACCTAATAAACCTCTCGTTTGAAGAAGGTGTTTTCCCGTCTAGACTAAAAGAGTCTTTAACTATACCACTGTTCAAAAAGGGCAACTGTACTGATATGGGCAATTATAGGCCTATTACACTGATTCCAGACTTTGCAAAAATTTTTGAAAAAGCAATGCATGTCAAATAAATAGCTTTGTAACTAAATACAATTTAATTGTGGACAGTCAGTTTGGTTTTAGGAAAAACAGTTCAACGACTCTAGCCTGTTTTTCTTTAGTGAAACTAATTACCGAAGCTCTTAATAAAAAAATGACAACTTTATCAGTATTCTTAGATATGAGCAAAGCCTTTGATTTTGTATCACACGAACGACTACTCTACAAGCTAGAGAAATATGGCATAAGAGGCAAAGCGCATGATTGGCTTAAAAGGTACTTATCTAATCGCCAACAGAGAACTGTTATCTCTAGTGCACCCATCTCGCTCTGGCGCGTGCGCAACGTATAGCGTCGCCTGCACGCACACTATAAATATTTCCGGCCACCGGCACATCTCGCCAGTACGTAATTGCTACCGAGGCCGGTATGTCGTCTGTTGGTGCGGCGAATGGAATGCTTAATTACTCCCATACTAGGATAGAAAATGATGCTAGGACGACTTTTTGCTCAGAACTAAAAATTAATGGTTCTGGCGTCCCGCAGGGAAGCGTACTGGGTCCGCCACTATTTATATTATATATTAATGACCTTAAAAAATGTTTAAAATATGAATCTATCCAATTTGCTGACGATACTACTTTGACGATAAAATGTTCCAATAAAACTGACAGAAATTGATACTAATAATGAAATAATTAATGTAATAAAATGACTGGGGGACAATAATCTTCATGTTAATATTGAAAAAACGAAAATAGTACAATTTCAAACAAGTAACATGTCAGTAATACCAACAATAATTAGACATAATAATGCAATTCTGCAACCAGAACCATCAGCTTTTTTTTTAGGTATAGTAATCGACAGCAAATAGAACTGGAAGGAACATGTAGAAAGAGTATGCTTGATAAGTTTTCTCGCTTCCGGACATGGTCCAGTCCATGGTCAGAAGTGAGAGCGCGTGGGACGCCGTCGCCTCCTTCTGCGAGGAAGTGATGCTCGCCAAGGAGGCGGCGGAAAGAGAGAGGGAGGATACAACCTCCCTTCCAATATGTAGCAGACGCACCGGGCGCCGGAGGGCGCGGAATGATCTCCGGCCGCCTTAGGGCCAAGTCTGTTGCCTGCAGGCAACAGACTTGGGGAGTTTGTTGCCTGAACAGTGAAAGGCCCGTGACGGCGGCGCGCCGTGTTCCGCGTGCGCCTCCCTAGAGGAATTGCGGCCATATATGGCCGCTGAGGGTGACGGGGTCCGCATGAATTCATGCGGGCCGACACCTGGCCGGGGGAGCGTGATGAAATGCGCAAGCACTCCAGCACCCCGGCTAAAGGTAGCAGCAGAACACCGTGTGGTTTTAGTCAGTAAAAGTCTGACAGACCCCTCCGCTCACCCCAGGGTGGAAGACTTCCATGAGGATTTCCACACGTTAAAAAAAAAAAAAAAAAAAAAAGGCTTGATAAGTTTGTATATGCTCTTCGCAAGTTAAGACTAGTGTCCAGTAAAAAAACTGTCCTAAATGCTTATCATGGGTATGTTTCATCGGTATTGCGTTACGGTCTAGTGATATGGGGTAATTCAGTGGATGTGGAAAGAGCATTCAAAGTGCAGAAAAAATGTATCAGAGCCATGAGTGGAGCGGAATATCTTGACCATTGCAGACCATTATTTAAGGAATTAAAAATTCTCCCACTCCCATGTCTGTATATTTTTGAAGTTTGTCTATTTGTCAAAAAATACCCTCATTTATTTCTATTAAACGAACCCTGCCGCCAGACCCAGGCCGGAGCTCGACTGTTCGACTTCCGGGGGCTCAGGGCGGCAAGAGCAAGAGGTCATCGCCGACGCGGCAAAGGTCACCAGGCCCGTGAAGTCTGTGGCCTTGGAGGTGACCGACCTGGACGACTCGGTCACTAAAGAGGAGGTGGTGGCGGCGGTCGCGGCGATGGGGGGCTGTTGCGTCACAGCGGTGCAAGGTCGGGCCAGCAGGCCCGGCCGCGGCGGCATGGGCACCATTCGCCTTGAGTGCCCAGTCGCCGCAGCTATAGCCGTCCTCGCCAAGGGACGGCTGACCGTCGGGTTCAGCTCGGGTGTAGTCCAGGCACTTCCAGCCAAGCCTCTGCGCTGCTACAAGTGTCTTGGAGTCGGACACACTCGGGCCCTTTGTCCGTCCGAGGTCTACAGGGCGGACAATTGCTTCCGCTGTGGCAAGGGCGGGCACAAGTCCGCCTCCTGCGAGGCCGCCACGCCGCACTGCGCGGTGTGTGCCGCCAGTGGCTGCCCGGCGGGGCACGTGATGATGGGGAGGAAATGCAATCCTCCCCCCAAGAAGGGCAAAGTGCAGGCGCCGATCCGGCCTGTCGCTGCCACCGCCGTCCCTGAGGCTGGGACTTCGGCGGTTGTGAAAGGGGGTGCGATGACTGTTGATGGATAGGGTCAAACATCGCATCCTCCAGGCGAACACCAACCACTGCAGAGCGGCCCAGGATCTGCTGATGCAGACCATTACTGAGTGGTTGGTGGACGTGGCGGCGGTTGCCGAGCCGTACTCAGTCCCTGGCCGTTGGCTGGGTGATCGGGATGGCTTGGTGGCATTGGTTACGCGGTCTTCCACAGACTCCCCTCCCCTCTCGCTCTTAGAGCAGCCCTTGTGGGCGTCTATTTCTCCCCAAACCGCCCTCTCTCGGATTTCGAGAACTTTCTCGAAATCCTCACCGCGGTGGTTGGGATGGCGGCGCCACGCCAGGTCGCCATATTGGGTGACCTGAACGCCAAGTCGACGGCCTGGGGCAACCCGGCCGCTTCCTGCAACGTCCGGGGACGCACCGTCGAAATTTGGGCGGCGTCGTGCGGCGTGTCCCTCCTGAACAGAGGAACTGTCCACACGTGTGCGGGGCAACGGGAAGGATCGGTGGTCAACGTTTCGTTTGCCACCCCCGTGCTAGCCGCCCACGTCGTGAACTGGCGGGTGGAGATGGTGGAGACCTTGTCGGACCACCGATATGTGCGGTTCGACATCTCCACCCAGAGCTCCCAGGGAATGGCGCGCTCGGGCCATTCTGCGTTCCCACGGTGGGCTCTCACCCGTCTGGACCGAGAGGCTGCGGAGGAGGCGGCGTTCGTCCAGAACTGGTTCACGCCTCCTGTCGAGGTCCTGGATGTGGACGCCGCAGCGGTCCAGCTGAGGAGGTCCCTGACCGAGGTGTGCAACTCCAGCATGCCCCGGTCTCGCCACCCACCTACCCACCGCGCCGTCTATTGGTGGTCGGAGGAACTGGCGGGGCTCCGAACCGTCTGTGTTTAGAACAATCTAAACATACAAAATAGAATTTAAGGATATCGCTCGTGTGAATGTAACTTAATATATTTTTTATGTATAAACTTGCAACACTAGACGGAAATTTATTATTTTTGGTGTTTTGTCTATGTTGCGTCCCTTCCTGTTGAAAAGATTGTTACGAGCGGCTGTGTTCTGTGACAGAAAAATTAAATTCAAAGTATTACAAAGTTTCCACGCATTTTTATTCCAAACATGCGTGCGGTGGTCCTTCGTGAAGAGTTTAAAATCAGTGCCGAAAAGTTTTCGCGAGATATCGTGGAGTTTTGAGTTATTTGTGGTCGGCTCGCCATACGAGGTCGCCATTGCCGGCTTATTGTGCAGGTTGAACGAGGCCCGCAAATTCGTTCTATGCAATAATAGACCGAAAAATAGAAGCAACATCAAGAAGCAGCATCATAATATCATCAAAAATCGTGTGATTTGCGATTTTGTGAACGAAAAAGTTTGCCATTTTCATCCACCCTCATTTCAAAATCTGAAATTGGATTGGATTGTCACGGTTGGTACGGTTGGTACTTAGATCAACTTCCCGCGTACGAGTTGTGCAAACTTCACGTCGGTCGTATCGTGTCTTCAGTCACTCACTCAGCTGTCACTGCTGACTGCTGTCAGTGTCAACGTCAACGTGAAATCGGCTTGTTTGTATACAAACAAAATATTTTGTGCAAATATTACCATGGCGGAATCAAAGGAAGCATTGCGCAAACATCGCATACTTCGTGCACAGTGCAAAGCTACAATAACGCGCATCGAAACGTTTGTGGATGATCCCATAAGTTTTGCGTCTGCAACTGTGGATATTTTGGAGGCGCGCAAAGAAAAGCTGATCGGTGCACTCAAAAGTTATGAGGCGGTGCAATTGGATATCCTAAGTATTGACGAAAGTGACTCCGAACAGGTTGGTCAAGTAGAAGAAAAATATTATTCTGTGCTTGCTAAAATCAATGCTTCTCTGAAACAAATAGGCAAGAAATCTATCTCAGAATGTCATAATGTTTCAACCTGTAAACTACCAAACATTGAAATAACTCCCTATGATGGGAAAGATTTTACCAAATTCAAACCATTTTATGATTTGTTTATAGCTGTTATCGATAATAACAGGTCATTGTCCAATGTTCAAAAGTTGTTCTATTTAAGAAAATATGTAACAGATGATGCTTTGGCAGTCATAGTCAATTTGCCGCTTGTAAATCAATCGTACAGGGAAGCATTAGATTTGTTGGAAAAGCGTTTTGACAACAAAGCGCGGTTAATAGGAAATCATATCAGTATTTTGATAGATTTGCCTACAATGCAAAAAGGCACTGCAGCCTCTATAAGGTCTTTTGTGTCCGAAGTGCAGCAACAATTGCATGCATTGAAAAATCTTGAACAGCCCATCAATACATGGGACATGTTACTGATTTCCATTTTAACCAGAAAATTAGATCAAATCACTAACAGAGCTTATCAATTAGATAGGGACATAGAAAAGATGCCTTCCATGGCAGATTTTTTGAACTTTCTTGAAAAGCGCGCTATAGCCTTAGAAGATAGTTCACCCCCTAAAGGTACTTGCAATGAAAGTACAAGTAGATTCTGTAAATCTGCACAATCAAAGGTGACCAATGTTGCCTCACAAGTCAAAAAGTTGTGTAAATGTTGTACTAAAAGTGACCATCCTATTTTCAGCTGTCCGGAATTCAAAACGGCAGCATTAGCGGACCGCCAAACATTTGTGCGGGACCATGATTTATGCACTATATGTTTAAAGAAACACAGCGGAAAATGTAAGTTTAATTTTAAATGTAAAATATGTAAACAAGGACACAACACGTTGCTACATGAAGAATCGGCCAGTCCTATTGAGCCTGCAGTTTCATTAGTATCAAATCCTGTTTCCAATAATGTTTTGCTTCCAACTGTAAAAGTTTATTTGCTAAATCAAAATGGTCAAAAGCTTTCTGTCCGAGCACTGCTTGATACGGGCAGCCAGGCATCTTTTGTTACAACAAGCCTTGTAAACAAACTTGGGCTGATTGCTATAAATCAGCACCAAAGAATTATAGGTATAGGTAATAAACCAACACAAATTGACAAACTTGTAAACATAAGTGTGCTTCCATGCCACAACAATGTAAAATTAAAATTGAAATGTCACATAGTTGACAAAATAACTTCAAACTTGCCCCAACAGTTTATAAATGTATCCGGTTGGAATTTACCTAAAAATGTAAAACTTTCAGATGATGAGTTTAATATCCCAGCTGAAATTTCTTTGTTGCTGGGTGCGGATATTTATTTTAGTGTTTTATTAGATGGTTGTATAAAAATCCAAAATGGACCGGTTTTGCAAAACACCCTGTTTGGGTATGTAGTTGGTGGCAATTTTCCTGAAAAGGTGTCTGAAAATAGTGAAGTAAGTAATGTAACCTTTGAGATTGTTTCTAATTATTGTGCTATCCATAATGAGAAAAAGTTAGAAAATATAATGGAAAAATTTTGGTTGACTGAAAAGTTACCAGAGCCTGCAGGGAAGAGTAGTGATGAGTTTCAGAAGGCTGAAGAAAGTTTTCAAAAATCGATGAGTCTTAAAGACAGTCGTTTTCATGTTGACATGCCTCTCATCACTCCTCTGGAAGAACTGCAGCTTGGTGACTCATTTTCAGTTGCCTATCAAAGATTTCTAATGTTAGAGAAAAAATTCAAATCAAATCCTTTGTTATTAGAGCAGTATAAATTGTTCATAGATCAGTATGTAGAACTGGGACATGCCAAAAAGGTGGATTTTGCGAAGTACGATATTGATAGAGATCCTGTCTATTTTCTAGCGCATCATGCTGTTATCAACGAGGCAAGTAAGACAACCCGACTCCGTGTAGTGTTTGACGGAAGTATGAAGTCGCGCAGTCAGGTGTCCCTCAACGACGTCATGCTGAATGGCCCCGTGGTACAGAGTGAGCTTTTTGATATTTTAATTTTATTCAGGACTTACATTTTCACACTAATTTGTGACATTCAGAAGGCATTTCGCAATGTTTTAATAAATAGTTCCCAAACATGCCTTCAAAATATTCTTTGGCGAGATGATCCCAGGAAGCCTATCAGCTGTTTACAGCTTCAGACCGTAACATACGGTTTAAAGGCCTCTACTTTCTTGACCACTCGATGCCTACTTGAATTAGCTTATCGGTACAAAAGTAATTACCCACTGGCTGCTCAAGCCATGATCAAAAACACTTATGTTGATGACGTATTGTGCGGATCAGACACTGTAGACCAGGTCCATGAACTGAAAACTCAATTGGTAGAGCTTCTCAAGTTGGGTAGTTTTTCCTTGCATAAATGGTGCTCAAACAACCCGGAAGTCATAAAAGACATTCCAAATGAGCAAAGGCAGTTTGAAAATGTAGATATGAGTGGAGATAACCTGGTCAAAACTTTAGGTTTAATGTATGACATCACTGCAGACACATTCACTTTTTCTAGCCCTATTATAGATGAAGGGCATAACTTAAATTCAAAAAGAAAAATATTGAGCTTTATTGGGAAGATGTTCGACCCTCTCGGTTTAGTAGGTCCAATTATAGTGGTAACCAAAATATTTATGCAAGAGCTATGGTCTTTGCAAATTGGATGGGACGCTATAGTTCCAAATGAACAGTTAATATACTGGAACAATTTTTTAAATAAGTTAAAACTTATGGATAAGATTACAGTGAAAAGATGTGTCAATAGTAATGATATTTGTAATGTAGAGTTGATAGGGTATTCTGATGCATCATGTAAAGCCTTTGGCTGTTGTCTTTATGTAAGAATTATAAAAAATGATGGTTCAGTGCAAACAGAATTACTCTGCTCCAAGTCACGTGTTGCTCCATTAGGCAAAAGCCTCACAATTCCACAACTAGAGCTCAATGGTGCTCTCCTCTTGGCACAGCTGGCACAAAGGGTTGGTAGAGTCCTGAAGGGTAGGTTTTCCCAAGTAGAGACATTTTTGTACAGTGACTCCCAAATAGTGTTAGCTTGGATTAAATCAGGCAATGTGAAATCTAATATTTATGCCAATAATAGAGTCAAACAAATTGTAGAGCTGACCGATCAGAAGCAATGGGGATTTGTAAAAACTAGTGACAACCCAGCTGATTTATTGTCGAGGGGAGTTTTGCCGCACAAGTTGCAACAAAGTAGTTTGTGGTGGCACGGGCCAACCTACTTAGCAGATAAACAATATACACATGCATGTTCTGAAAATTTTAAATTGCCTGATTTACTAACAAAAACAGATCAAAATGATGAGCAAGAGATACCGTGTAATGTAACACAGGTAGAGCCATCATTTGCAATCAATTTGATTGAAAAATATTCAAACTTGTATAAATTACAGAAAGTAGTAGGATTTATTTATAGATTCTTTAATAATTGTTCAAAAAATAAAAATAAAATTACAGAGTGTTACTACTTAACACCTCAGGAGCTTCGCGACTCTATGTCAGTTATTGCACGTTGTACTCAAAAGCAACATTTTGCTAAAGAAGTAGAGTCACTTGCTGCTGGAAAAGTTATTAAGACAGGAATAGGAAGTCTCTCTCTTTTCCTCGACAAAATAGGTGTTCTAAGAGTAGGAGGTAGGCTCGATAATGCCAGGGAAATGTCTTTCGATAAGAAACATCCCACTATTCTTCCGAAAAACTCTCGTTTAACAAATCTCTTAATTGAAAGTGAACATTTGCGTCTCTTACATGCAGGCCCCAGATTAGTATTGAGTTCTCTTTCACAAAGGTACTTAATTGTCAATGGTATCCGGGAGGTCAAGAAAGTGGTGCGCAAATGCGTCAAATGCTTCCGAATAAAAGCCGAGGCTGCTAAGCAGTTGATGGGCTCCCTCCCACAGGAAAGAATTACAGCGTCCAGGCCATTTCAGCATGTCGGCGTTGACTTCTGTGGACCCTTCAACATGAAAGTAGCCAGGGTTAGAAGGCCTATTGTTAAGAAATGTTACATCGCGCTTTTCGTCTGCTTTGCTATAAAAGCTATTCATGTAGAGCTTGTATCAGACTTAACAACTGAAGCCTTTTTGGCATGTCTCAAGCGATTTATTTCGAGGCGTGGCATGCCCACAAATATATTTTGTGACAACGCTAAAACTTTTAAAGGAGCGTCCAATGTAATGAAAAAATTGTATGACCTACAATCTTCCAAAAATCACAGGGATACTCTAGATAGGTTTTGCACCCAACACTATATAAAATTTAGATTTATACCTAGTTATTCACCTGAGTTTGGAGGATTGTGGGAAGCAGGTGTAAAAAGTGTAAAACACCACTTGAAGCGGGTTGTAGGCAACTTAACTTTAACTTTTGAAGAGCTCTATACAGTCATTGTTCAAATCGAAGGAATATTAAACTCTAGGCCTCTACTCTCCGCAAACTCAAATGATAATGAGTATTTAACTCCTGCTCATTTCCTCATTGGAACAGCTTTGGCTAGCTATCCTGAAGTAGATTTAACAGAGGTTTCAGTTAATCGTTTAAAATTTTGGAATCTCTGCACTAAACTTAAACAACAATTTTGGAAATTATGGTCTAATGATTATTTAACACAACTTCAAAGCCGTCCAAAGTGGAAATATCCACAAACAAACCTCAAAGAGGGTGACTTAGTAATTGTGAAAGATTTTAATGCTGTTCCATTAGAATATAAAATGGGTCGTATTGTAAAAACATACCCAGGTAGAGACGGTAGGGTAAGAGCTGCTGATGTAATGATGAAAAACAAAATATACAGAAGGTCAATTAAACGGCTCTGTCAACTACCTGTAGAATAAATTAATGCCGGCCCCAATTATGTTTAGAACAATCTAAACATACAAAATAGAATTTAAGGATATCGCTCGTGTGAATGTAACTTAATATATTTTTTATGTATAAACTTGCAACACTAGACGGAAATTTATTATTTTTGGTGTTTTGTCTATGTTGCGTCCCTTCCTGTTGAAAAGATTGTTACGAGCGGCTGTGTTCTGTGACAGAAAAATTAAATTCAAAGTATTACAAAGTTTCCACGCATTTTTATTCCAAACAGTCTGCGTGGCGGCCAGGAGGACCTACACGCGGAGTCGAAGGCGCAGGCCTCGAGACCCCACCAACGAGGAGGTCCTATATGCCACGTACGTCGACGCAAAGACGGTCCTCAAGTCGGCAATGTGCGTGGCCGAAGACTAGGCGAGAGCCGAGATGCTGGAGGGTCTCGACAGGGACCCGTATGGCAGGCCATACAAGGCGGCGCGGAGTAAACTGCGCCCCTGTGGTCCTCCTCTGACGGAGACCTTCGAGCCGGCATTGCTGGACGGGGTGGTCCGACTTCACCCCGCCATTGATGGACCCCCCGCGGGTGGCGGTTCCGCCGGAGGAGGAGGTCCCCCCGGTTACGGCGGTGGAACTGTACGCGGGGACTCTACGCCTCCGCGCGAAGAACACAGCCCCAGGGCCGGACGGCGTTCCCGCACGGGTGGTGGCCATCGCCGCCTCACAGATGGAGGAGAGGTTTCGGGACCTCTTTAGCGCGTGTTTTACGATTGGGAGGTTCCCGAAACCTTGGAAGGAGGGGCGGCTTTGCCTGCTTCGAAAGGAGGGACGCCCGGCGGACTGCCCCTCGGCTTACCGGCCCATCGTTTTGCTCGATGAGGTCGGTAAGTTGTTCGAGGGGATAATCGCCGACCGGCTCAATAGCCTGCTGGGGACGGTGGGGCCGGACCTGTCGGACGCCCAATTCGGTTTCCGACGGGGTCGTTCGACGGTGGACGCGTTGGCCCTACTCAAACGCCAGGTGAGGGAGGCAGTGGAGGCGGGTGACGGAGTGTTGGCGGTGTCATTCGACATAGCCAACGCCTTCAACTCTGTCCCCCACTCAACAATCTTGGAGGCACTCCGGTATCACGGAGTGCCTCAGTACTTGCGCCAACTCTTGGCCAGCTACTTGGAGGACCGGGCGGTCCTCCTTGCAGACAAGACGGCCAGAGTCCGGCGATATGCGATATGGCGCTGAGTCCGGTGTTCCACAGGGGTCGGTCCTAGGAACATTGGATTCGACTGGCTCCTGCGGAACCCTCCTCCGTGGCACGAGCGTTATTTGTTACGCGGATGACACCCTCCTCATTGCCCGGGGGAGGGACTTCACGGAGGCAGCCAGTCTGGCCTCTGCCGGCGGATCCTTAGTGGCAGGAAGGATTCGCCGCCTCGGGTTGAAGGTTGCGCTGCACAAGACGGAGGCCGTGTATTTTCACGGGCCACGGCAGCGCATACCTCCAGACGGCCACATTATCGTGGAGGGCGTCAGGATCGGGGTCAAGGCCCAGATGAAGTACTTGGGCCTTGTACTCGACAGCAGGTGGCGCTTCGGCCCACACTTCAGCGGGCTGTCGACGCGCCTGCTGAAGACCGCGAACGCCCTGTCGTGGCTCCTCCCGAACCTGGGGGGTCCGAAGACGCAATGCCGGCGCTTGTACGCCGGCATCCTTGGGAGCATGGCCCTTTACGGGGCCCCAATCTGGGCGTACTCCTTCCACAGGAGGAAGAACGCCACTGCCATACGCAGACCCCAAAGGGCCATTGCACAGCGGGTGGGGAGGGCCTACCGCTCGGTAGGCTTCTCGGCGGCGTGCGCTCTGGCCGGCACCCCTCCTTGGGAGCTCGAGGCATGGGTGCTGACCAGAGTGTATGAATGGACGGCGCGGCGTAAGGCGCTCGGGGAGCTCCCCGCCGCAGAAGAGCGGGAGGCCGTGCGGCAAGAGGCGAAGGACGCAATCGTCCATCATTGGACGGAGGACCTCGCCACTGCCGCATTTGGCCGCCGAACACTGGACGCGCTCGGGCCAGTCCTCAAGGATTGGCTTGAGCGGTCCCACGGTTTCCTCTCTTTCCGTCTGGTGCAGGTGTTGTCCGGCCATGGGTGCTTCGGATCGCACCTGCACCGGATCCAAAGGGAGGGGACCCCGTCGCGCCACGACTGTGGCGCGGCGGAGGACACGGCGCAGCACACCCTCGAGGTGTGCCCAGCCTGGTCCGAGCTGCGCCATACACTGATCGCAGCGGTCGGGTAGGACCTCTCGCTTCCCAGCGTCGTCAACTCGATGCTGGAAAGCGAGGGGGCCTGGGCAGCGGTCGCCTCCTTCTGCGAAGAAGTAATGTCACAGAAGGAGGCGGCGGAGCGCGTGCGGGAGGACGACCCTTTCGCGGCGCCGCTCCGCAGGTGAAGACGGGGCGTGAGACGGCGGTTGTATGACCGTCGTCATCCGCCTCCAGGTGGTGAACAGCGGGAGACAGGCGCGGGGGCGCCTTCTCCTGCATTGCACTGTTCACCACCCACGTCAGTCATTCCTGGGCCCCTCCCCGAGGGGAGGGGCGTGCCGGGCCCGCTGTAAAGGCAGGCGGTCGTCGAAGGGGGGCCGGATGAAAGGGCTGTGCCGGATTCCCAGTCCTCCTCCACTCAGACGATGCGGTAGTGCCGCTGGGTCGTCTAGTGGGTATACCGGTTCTACCAGGGAGTCCCACATACCCCATCCATCCCCCGATGGGTGGGTATGCGTAATGCATTTTTCCCAGCGTGAACAAAAAAAAAAAAAAAAAGGTTACGTTAGGTTAGGTTCCGCAGGGATCTGTCGTAGGACCTCTCCTGTGGAACATCGGCTATGATTGGCTCTTGCGGGGAACTCTCCTCCGAGGCACGAGTGTCATCTGCTATGCGGATGACACTCTCCTCACCGCCCGGGGGGGGGAACTTCAGGGAGGCGGCCAATTTGGCCTCGGCGGGCGGATCCTTGGTCACAGGGAGGATCCGCCGCCTAGGTTTAACGGTGGCGCTGCACAAGACCGAGGCCGTGTTCTTGCACGGACCTCGGCAGCGCCCCCCACCTGACGCCCACATCTTCGTGGAGGGCGTCAGAATTGAGGTGAAGGCCCAGATGAAATATCTGGGCCTTGTACTCGACAGCAGGTGGCGCTTCGGTCCGCATTTTGGCAGGCTGTCGTCGCGCCTGCTGAAGACCGCGGGTGCCCTCTCGTGGCTGCTTCCCAACTCGGGGGGCCCAGCGCGCGATGCCGGCAACTTTACGCTGGCATCTTGAGGAGCATGGCCCTTTACGGGGCTCCTATCTGGGAGGACTCCCTCCACAGGAGGGAGAACGCCGCCGCGTTGCGGGCACCCTAAAGGGCCATAGCGCAGCGTGTGGCGCGGGCCTACCAGACGGTGGCCTTCGCGGCCACATGTATTCTGGCCGGCACCCCTCCTTGGGAACTCGAGGCGTGGGTGCTCGCCAGAGTATATGAATGGACGGCGGGGCGGAGGGCGAGAGGAGAACGCCCAGCACCGGAAGAGCGGGAGGCAGTCCGGCGGGAGGCGAGGGACGCCATCGTCGTCCATTGGACGGGAGACCTCGCCACCGCAGCCTTCGGCCGCCGAACCCTCGACGCGATTGGGCCAGTCCTGCGAGACTGGCTCGAGCGGTCGCATGGGTTCCTCTCCTTCCGTCTGGTGCAGGTGCTGTCCGGACACGGCGGTTTCGGATCGTACCTGCACCGGATCGGACGGGAGGAGACGCCGTCGTGTCACGAGTGTGGCGCGGTAGAGGACACGGCGCAGCACACCCTGGAGGTGTGCCCGTCGTGGTTTGAGGCGCGACGCAGTGTCATGGCTGTGATCGGACCGGACCTCTCACTTCCCGGCTTGGTTAACGCCATGCTGGGGGATGAGAGGTCATGGGCAGCAGTCGCCTCCTTCTGCGAGCACGTCATGTCCCAGAAGGAGGCGACGGAGCGCGCGCGGGAGGTTAAGAGAATTATGTATCTTGACTTTCGAAATTTTGACCTACACCTAACAACTGACACTGAGGTCAAGGTCAGTGACCTAAGGAGAATCGCGAATTTTGAGTTTCGGATTTTTAGGTCCTCAAGGTCAATGACCCTGAGGTCAAGGTCAGCACCGTACGAGAATTACGGAACTTGATATTCGAAATCTTGACCTTAAGAAAACCACGTATTTTGACTTTCGAAATTTTGACCTACACCTCAAGGTCAATGACACTGAGGTCAAGGTCAGGACCTTAGGAGAGTCACGTATCTTGACTTTCGGAATTTTGACCTACACCTCAAGGTCAATGACCCTGAGGTCAAGGTCAATACCCTTGAGGTGTCCCATGATGTTCCCCCACCCTAATACTCCCACATCCCACCGGATCCCGAAGGCTTGATTAAGCGATAGTTTATTATAACTTTATAAGTCAACTTTTATAATCCTATGTAAATGCATAGGATAAAAATGACCAATGACCTAGACCCCTAATGCTAGTACATTTGGTCATACAGTTATAAGAGACCTATATAGAGAATAAATTGGTTTTTTTATCCACCAGTCGTCGTCCATGGAGATCCACCATAAGTGCGTGGTGGTGTAAAAAATCAGCGCCTAATATCGACCGACTGACTGTTGCAACCATAAATCGCCAAGTGTAGGCACGCCGCATTCCGATGTTGAGTACAATAGTTCGCTCGCCATATGTAGGTATTTTTGAACCATTCGCTGCGTACAAGTAGTTTGTTGGAGTTCGCTGTTTATCGCGTGCAGTGGCGGGTAAAACAGAGACATTTGCTCCCGTGTCGACAAGGAATTTTTTGTCGGATGATTTATCGTGAATAAATAGGCGGTATGTGGATAATTAAAAAGCGCTGCTTACATACAGTACCAGTCAATATGAATGTAAATAAATAGGGTACATTAACAAACTTATTACAATCACAATTCGGTTATGTCGGTAGTACGTGCCGCGCTCCCGTCGTACAATAAGCGCGATAATACAGCCAGGCGTTCGCATTCCTTGTCCTTCGGCTACTCAGTACACGCTGACTCACGGTGGCGCACGGCCGTATGATCTCTTCTAATTTGTATGTTGTACGTAAGTATGAGCTGCTACAGGGGGCTATGGGAATGGCCGGGAACACCTGGCCATTCCCGTCCGACACTGGTGGAGGCCTGTGCAATACAGGCAAGGGTGCCCCCACACCTGTTGCCTGCAGCTGGCCTCCACCTGGGAGGAGTCGGAGATGAGTATCATACTGACGTCTTTTTAGACCCCTCCTCCGCCTTCGGAGTGGTGCCGCGTGAGGATGCTTAGTATACACTTTTATTATTATTTTATAAATAGACTGACTAAAACTATATTTTCATACTGACCTGACGGCCCTGCGGCTGCAGGATAAGGTTGTTGCTTTTATTACTTCTGGTCTCTGAAATACTTTTGTGTACATATACATCCCCCCTATACACGACACGGTTGGCGCAGTGGTTGAGCGATTGACTGCTGCGCAGCATGTCGCGGGTTCGATTCCCGCACGGAACAAATATTTGTACGACCTACAAGTATTTGTTCCGAGTCTGGGTGTTTTTCTATCTATAATATGTATGTATTTACAAAAAAAAAATGTATATATGTAGTTTATCAGCCATCTCGTTACCATAATACAAGCATTAGGTTGCTTAGCTTGGGACTAGATGGCGTTGTGTGAAATGTCCAAGGATATTTATTTATTTATACAGGGATACGGAGTTTCACCTTAAATTTTTTATGAACCTAACCTTCACAAAAGATATGTTCCATACACCGGCAAAGAAGGACGCGAGTTCGTCGCTCCCCAAGGGCCCGCTGCACTCTACGGAGAAAGCTGGACCCTCCCTTCCTAGTGTGAGACGAAGCATCGGGGAATGGGAGGCTGGGAAAGCTGAGTCCCAGACTAAGACCCCAGCAAACCCAGAACGCGACGCCACGCCAGGTACCTCTCAGCAAAGCATCAGTGCTGTGGAGATGAGCCGCGGCCCAGCTTATCCTGAAATACCTAAAAAGAGATCTGAGACCGCTTACCCCAACATCACGGCGGAGGCAAGAGCATGCCTTAATAAGGCAAAGCTCCACCTCAACAATTCTAGAAATTTAAAGGCCGAAATTAAAAAGGAAGTTACAGCGGCAATAGACAGATTATACCAACTGGTAAAAGAGGCCGTGAAGGAAAAGGGAAGCGGAACAGAAGAAGAAAAGCACGTGGGGAAAGATTCCCGGCAAGTGAAGGAGCAAGACATAAACAGAGATGACAGCCGCTTGATTGCGAAGATAGACGCGAATACAAGACTGCTTATAGAGAATGGTGAGAAGCTTGATAGACTGAAAGAGGCACTTAAAACTAGCGAAGAGCATTTGGAGAAATTCTCCTACGCTAGCGTAGCGGCAAGTCGGCCATCAATAAAGAACAATATGCACTCAATCATAGTGTCGTCATCACACGTAGGCGACACATCAGAAAATGTAGTCGATAAAATACGTGCGACTGTTGATGCTAAGAGTACAGGCATAAGGATTGACCACCTGCGCAAAGCAAAAAACCAGTCCGTGGTAATAAGCTGCTCCGAAAAAGAAGAGATAGGTAAGGTATCGGCTAAACTCAGAAACTCCAGGAGGGATCTGAAAGTAGAGGAAGCTGTAAATAAGAACCCGCTAGTGGTCGTCAGGGACTTAATGAATTACGTAACTGACGACGACTTGGTGACGGCAATCGGATCCCAGAACGGACACCTCCTGGAAGGAGCCGAAATTGGAGAGGGTGACATCAAGGTCACGTATAGGCGAAGGGCGAGAAACCCGCTGACGAGTCACGTGGTGTTGCGCGTAAAGCCAGTGATCTGGCAGTGGTTGACCTTGGCGGGCCGAATCCATGTGGACCTGCAGAGGTGGTTGTTAGAGATCAGAGCCCGCTGATTCAATGCACAAAGTGCCTAGGATTCGGCCACAGCAAAAAATACTGCAAAGAACCAGCAGTCCTCTGCAGCCACTGTGGCGAACCGCACACTAGGGCAGAATGTCCCGGGTTCACCCTCAACGAGGAGCCAAAGTGCAGAAATAAGAAAGACGCAGCACATAATGCCTTCGATAACGAGTGTCCCACACGGAAAAAGTGGGATGCACTGTCCAGATCGTCGGTAGCATATTGCTAAGGTGGTCCCGGGGGTTACACGAACGGTAGATCAGGTATACACTGTGGCGCAAGCCAACCTCCAACGAAAACAATTGGCGACCGATGAGCTTATGCTCGCGGCTAAAAAGCGTGAAATTGCCATCGCACTGGTACAGGAGCCATATGTGGGATGCATAAAGGCAATGAAGTCGTACGGGGGGCTAGAGTTTACCGAAACTCGGACTGCAGCGGGGGCACTGTAAAGGCGGCGATAGTTGTGTTCAACCATTACCTCGACGTCATACAGTGCCCTAAATTCACCACTAACAATATAGTGGTGGTGAAGCTGCGAACGAGTGCGTGGGAGATGCTCGCCGTCTCGTACTACTTTGAGCCTGACCAACCCATTGGGCCATACTTGGACCACATAACAGCCGTGATGAAAGAGCTAAAGCCCAGGAAAGCCATAATTGGAGGGGACGCTAACGCCAAGAATGTGTGGTGGGGAAGCAGTGCCATCGACCATAGAGGTGACGAATTGGCGGGAATGATCGGAGAACCGGATCTCCAGGTACTTAACTGCGGGAATAAACCCACCTTTGATACCATCAGAGGAGGACGAAGAATAACTAGCAATGTTGACGTGACTCTATGTACAGAGGACTTACTCGACCTGGTGGAGGAATGGACGGTAGCTGAAGACTTAACGAGCTCGGACCACAACGGTATAATAATAAAAATTAAACTTAGAAAAGGCAAAGGAATTAATATTAAGAGAACTACTAGGAAATATAACACAAAAAAAGCTAATTGGGAACTTTTTTATGAAAAAATGGACCAATTAAAAATAGACAATAGAATCGATAAAATACAGATAGAACAGATAAATAATAAGGAACATTTAGACAATACAATAGAAAAATACACAATAGTTATAACTGAAGCTTGTAATGAGGCAATACCTATAAAAAAGGAAAATCAGACACCTACTATACCGTGGTGGTCCAAAGAACTCGAAGTAATGAAGCACGACGTCGCTACTAGGAGGAGAAGGATCCGGTGCGCAGCGCCGTCACGTAGAGAAGGTGTGGTTGCGTTGTACCTGGAAGCGAAAGAGAAATATGAATTTGAGGTTCAAAAACGCAGCACAAAAAGCTGGAAGGAATTTTGCCAGAAACAGACCAGGGAAGGGGTTTGGGAGGGAATATATAGGGTTATAAAAAACACCACAAAAAGGCAAGAAGATCTGCCGCTGGTATATAACGGGAAAGAAGCTGGGCAGGAAGGATCTGCGAGAATACTGGCAGAAACGTTCTACCCGGAGGATACAGAGGAGGAGGATAACCCAGACCATCGTCGAATCAGAGCTCTTGCTGACGACTGGAGCCAGGATGAGACCCATGACCCGGAGTTTACGACGGAGGAGCTCAGGTTTGCGACGGAGAGCTTCAACCCGAAGAAGGCACCCGGAGTAGATGGCTTTACAGCCGATATCTGCCAGCGGGTAATATCACGAGATATGGAATTGCACCTGGCAATATTAAATAAGTGCTGGCAACTGACGCACTTCCCCACAGCTTGGAAAGAGGCCATCGTAGTAGTGCTGAAGAAACCAGGAAAGGACAACTACACCAGCCCTAAGTCCTATAGGCCAATTGGACTATTACCGGTGATGGGCAAAATACTGGAGAAAATGATGGTTAGAAGGTTGAGTTGGTACCTGGTGCCCCGATTGAATCCCCGCCAATATGGCTTCATGCCTCAGCGAAGCACGGAAGACTCCCTCTATGACCTGATGGCCCACGTCAGAGACAAACTAAAAGAGAAGAAGCTCATCACGATGGTCTCACTGGATATAGAGGGAGCCTTTGATAGTGCGTGGTGGCCGGCCATAAAGGTCAGATTGGCGGAAGAGAAGTGCCCAACGAATCTCAGGAGAATGCTAGCCAGCTACCTAAGCGACCGCAAGGTCCGAGTAAGGTATGCTGGCCATGAGTACACGAAAGGCACAAACAAAGGGTGTGTTCAGGGATCAATAGGCGGCCACATCTTGTGGAACCTTGTGTTGAACCCATTGCTGGAGAGTCTCACGCAGAGGGGTGACTACTGTCAGGCTTTTGCGGATGATGTGGTGCTCATATTTTCGGGCGAGACTGCACTGGACATCCAGAGACAGGCCAATGCCGCTCTTGAACATGTTCGGGAGTGGGGTGTCATGAATAAGCTCAGGTTCGCGCCACACAAAACTTGCGCTATGGTGATTACGCGGAAGCTTAAATATGACACGCCACACCTGACCATGGGAGGGATCGACATTGGAATGTCATCGGAAATGAAAATTCTGGGACTCACAGTGGACGACAAGCTGACCTTCAACAGCCATAACGGCTAACGTATGTAAAAAGGCTCTTGGCGTCTACAAACAGGTCTCGAGAGCTGCTAAAGCTAGTTGGGGTCTTAACCCAGAAATAGTCCGCATAATATACACCGCCACAGTGGAACCTATCATTACCTATGCAGCCGGCGCCTGGGCTAAAGCGACAGACAAGATCGGGGTTCAAAAACAGCTGAACGCGGTACAGAGAGGTTTTGCGCAGAAGCTGTGTGGAGCATACAGAACCGTTTCCTTGAACTCGGCACTGATGTTGGCTGGTATACTGCCCCTCGATATCCGGATCCGGGAGGCGGCATCATTGTATGAGGCTAAGAGGGGAGTACCCCAGCCGGCACTAGCAGATAGAGATGTGGAGCGCAGACTGGCCTTTGCCGAAATCCAGCATCCGGCAAGACATATGCGCCTCGACTTCATAAGTCTGGTGGACCAAGAGGAGCTGAACCTTCACGTCAACCAAGCGGTCAGAATCTACACCGATGGCAGCAAGATTGAGGGTAAGGTCGGAGCCGCATTGTCTCTTTGGAGCAATGAAGCCGAAACAAAAGCGCTCAAACTCAAGCTGCCATCGTACGGCACAGTCTACCAGGCTGAACTCTTGGCCATATGTCAAGCCACCAAAATTATCTTGCGACGCGGTGAGGCCAGTTTCGCTATACTTAGTGACTCGCGCTCTGCCCTGGATACGGTTGTAAGCCCATATTCCCTCCACCCCCTGGCTGTCGAAGCCAGGAAAAATATACAAGACAGCAGACTCCAGAACAAGGAAATATCCTTGTTCTGGATCAAAGCACACGCAGGGCTGGAGGGTAACGAGCGAGCAGACCAACTCGCCAAAGAAGCTGCGCTGCAGTCCAAGGTTAAGCCAAACTATGATGGCTGCCCCGTTTCATTCGTCAAGAGACACATTCGATTGCGGTCTCTTGACGAATGGAACGTACGCTACCAGACGGGGCAAACAGCGGCTGTCACCAAGCTGTTCCTCCCGGATGCGGTGGAGGGATATAAAACGGTGAGGAAAATCAAACCGGCTGGCTTGACGACTCAGGTGATGACGGGGCACGGTGGGTTCTCAGAATACTTGCATCGATTCAAGTGCAAAGAGAACTCATCGTGCATCTGCCAACCGGGGACACCCGAAACGGTTGAGCACATCCTAACAGACTGTCCGGTTTATGCCCTAAAAAGACTCGAGATTGAGAACGAACTGGAGTGCAGAATGACAGTTAAAAATTTCCCAGAGTTTATGTCTACAAGAAAACGTAGGGAAAGATTTATAAAATACTAGCTTTTGCCCGCGGCTTCGCCCGCGCGGATGTCGGAAAATATCCCATAGGAACGTTCATGTGGAAAACACAGGGCCGTCCGATATAACTGTGCAAACTGAAATCGCTACGATATATCGTTACCGTGTATAAAGCTACCAGTCGGCATGATTTTTTCCGACATCTTCAACAGCCGTCGTCATATTTCAGCCAATTTACACAAAACCATAGTGAATTACACTGAATCACTCCGTTCATTGGAGAAAACCGTATGAAAATCCGTTCTGTACTTTTTGACATTATCGCATTCAAACAGACAGACTTACGCGGCGGGGGGACTTTGTTAATTACTTAAAATTTATTATGCCAGTCACGCTCTAATAACAAATAACTTTTTGTCCGAGTGTCCACTCGTTCAAATAATTTCCTCGTAAAAACGTCGAATGAAATAAATACTAAATGTTACCTCAAGATTCGAACTACGACTACATTTCCAATCCCTTAAATCTCTTAAAAAGAGGTAGGTACACAAACATTTGTCAACCCCTATTGTAACCCCTCAAAAACGCTGTACCATATATTTATTTATTTCCTACCAAAAGCATAAATTTGAATTTTCATATCCCTAACATAAGAAATGCTGGGTTTCCCATACAAACTTTCATCCCCAATATCACACTCTGTAGGATTATTTTTTAAGACAAAAAGTAGCCTATGTCTTTCCCCAGGATGCTATAAAAAGCCTTGCCAAAGTTTGCCGAAATCCGTGCAATTTTGTACATTTTAAAATCAACCCCTATTTTACCCCCTTAGGGGATGATGATTTCCCACCCTCAAAAAAAAAAAAAAAAGGGGGATGATTGTTCAAAATGCTGAACCGCTTATTTCTTTATTTCCTATCAAAAGCATACATTTTAATTTTCACATCCCTAACTTAAGAAATACTGAGTTTCCCATACAAACTTTTATCCCCTATATCACCCCCTGTAGGATTATTTTTTAAGACAAAAGTATCCTATGTCCTTCCCCAGGATGCTATATAAAGCCTTGCCAAATTTTATCGAAATCCGTGCAGTTTTGTAAATTTTAAAATGAACCCCTATTTTACCCCCTTAGGGGATGATTTTTCAAAAACGCTGAACCGCATATTTCTTAATTTCCTACCAATAGCATAAATTTGTTATGCCTAACATAAGAAATACTGGATTTCCCTTACAAACTTTCATCCTCTATATCACCCCCTGTAGTATTATTTTTGAAAAAAATAGTATCCTATGTCCTTCCCTAGGATGCTATATAAAGCCTTGTCAAATTTAGTCCAAATCCGTGCAGTTTTGTAAATTTTAAAATCAACCCCTATTTTACTATATTTTACCCCATTAGGGGATGATTTTTCAAAAACGCTGAACCGCATATTTCTTTATTTCCTATCAAAAGCATACATTTTAATTTTCACATCCCTAACTTAAGAAATACTGAGTTTCCCATACTAACTTTCATCCCCTATATCACCCCCTGTAGGATTATTTTTGAAAAAAAAAGTAGCCTATGTCCGTCCCCAGGATACCATCTACAGCCTTGCCAAATTTTATGGAAATCCGTTCAGTGGTTTAGGCGTGAAAAGGTAACAGACAGACAGACAGACAGACAGACAGACAGACAGAGTTACTTTCGAATTTATAATATTAGTATGGATTTTGTGGATATTGCTAAATGCGTCATAAATAGAAATAAATAGAATAATAAAATTATGCTAAACATATATTATAATAAATATAGTAATTAGCATATAAGAAATAAATGTATAACTATAGAATAAGATGTTAGAAAAATAAGGAATTTATAACGTAGATAGAAACGTAATATGTAATTTTAAGTGTGTATAAACCCGTATCCCTTCTGGAATTGTGTAATCGCTAACTATTGGATAAGAAATAAAATAAGGAAAATGTTGTAATCCCATTAGGAAAAATTTAAATATACAGATCTAAAAAGTAAAGTAAATGGTTGAAAAAATTTAGAAAACTTAAAAAAACAAAAATGAAATAAATAAAACCATCTGAAAATATAATCCATCCAACTAGTTAAGTAAGGACTCTAACTATATTAGAGGTAACTCGCGGCAAAAAAAAAAAAAAAAAAAAAAAACCTAACCTAACCAAGTTACGAAACTATGCCTAATTGAATTAAAGAAAGAGGCGCACCTATAACGAATATGAGTGATTTTAATGCCTTGTCTAAATTATTATGGAATGTTAAGTATGTCGTGTTAACAATGTTGAATTTATGTATGTACCACTGCCTTGATGTTATCTAACATAATAATTGTAAATTGAATTTATAGTTATGATGTAATATGTTTCACTATTGATGTATAAACTCAAATGTAATATAACGATTAAGCATGTACTGTTTATTTACAAGTAATATAAGTTTATAAGTATTTATATCATTCTGAATTCAATACAAGTAAAAATAGTTAGAATACCGGGAGTCCCACCCGGCTAAGAATGGAAAGGATGAATAAAAGAAAGACACAGTATGAGGCATAAAAGTGCGAGAGGAATAAATGAGAGAACTGGAATGAATGAGAAACTAAGAATAACAAGAGCCGTTGTACCCAGAACGGGAAAAGCAATAAAAAAAAAAAAAAAAAAAAAAAACCTAACCTAACCTAACCTAACCTAACCTAACCTCAGTCAGTGACCTCAGTAGAATCACGGATATTGACTTTCAGAACTTTGACCTTGACCTCAAGGTCAATGACACTGAGGTGAAGGTCAGCACCGTACGAGAATTACGGATAATGACTTTCGAAATCTTGACTTTAAGAGAATTATTTATCTTGACTTTCGAAATTTTGACCTACACCTCAAGGTCAATGACATCGAGGTCAAGGTCAGTGACCTAAGGAGAATCGCGAATTTTGAGTTTCGGATTTTTGACCTTGACCTCAAGCTCAATGACCCCGAGGTCAAGGTCAGTGACCTTAGACGAATCACACATTTTTACTTTCGGAACTTTGACCTTGACCTCAAGGTCAATGACCCTGAGGTGAAGGTCAGCACCGTACGAGAATTACGGATAATGACTTTCGAAATCTTGACCTTAAAATAAAATTGCGTAAAGTCTTTAGATGTTCTCTACGGTTAATTTACGTCCTGTAGGTCACGCTATTATAATAACAATAACAAAACAGAAAAAGAAAATAAATGTGCCAAAATAATTTTCTAACAAAACTGAAAAGTTTACCTACCCAGTGAGAACAGGGAGGGAATTTTTTGAAGTTTTATTTGCGCCAGGCGCACGCGCGAGGTGTCCAAAGACGCGTCTCCACGCGGGCTAGCGACCTATGCAGATTTTGGAATTTATTTAGAACAAAAATTTTGATTTTCGGTCAAAAAACGTGTTTTTCAACCGAAAAATGCCCAAAAATATTAAATTACGACTACCAAACGGGACCCGAGCTCGCGGAGCGCGCGCCAGGATACAGGTAAGGCAGGTAAGTATTTATTTAATTTATAAAATATGTCGGTTTACAGTAAAATTTTGAGATAATAATTTTTGAAAATAACTTTTTGTAAAAATTAAAAATTTTGTCTATGTCGATGAAGGGGAAAAATTTTTTCGCGTTCCTACTTATTTTAACTAGTCAATAATTTGCAAGGAGCCTATCTATGATGAAAACAGCTGAAAACAGCTTAAGGATGCGTCACCTAGATGCAAAATTATGACGTGTTCTATGAAAAATATTGATAATTTTTCTAAGTCGATGAAGGGAGAAAATTAATTTTCTCTTTTGTCTATTTTTATTTGTCTCAAATTAGGAGGGAGCCTATACAAGTTCAAAATAGCTGAAAACAGCTTCAAAATGCGTCTCCTGGATGCAAAGTTATAACGGGTTAGGTTAGGTTAAGCATTGCACTGTTCACCACCCACGTCAGTCATTCCTGGGCCCCTCCCCGAAGGGAGGGGCGTGCCGGGCCCGCTGTAAAGGCGGGCGATCGTCGGAGGGGGGCCGGATGAAAGGGCTGTGCCAGATTCCCAGTCCTCCTCCACTCAGACGATGCGGGAATGCCGCTGGGTCGTTTAGTGGGTATACCGGATTTTACCGGGGAGTCCCACATACCCCACCCGTCCCCCGATGGGTGGGTATGCGTAATGCATTTTTCCCAGCGAGAACAAAAAAAAAAAAAAAAAAAAAAAAAAAAAAAAAAAAAAAAAAAAAAAAAAGGTTAGGTTAGGTTAGGTTAGCCGGGGGACCCCCCCACAGTGCTTGCGTCCACGTCGCGTCCCCTGGGCAACGACCCGGTCTGACCACCGTAACGGAGTGGCAGACCGGTGTTCGGCTAAAGTGCACTGTGCAGTCGTAGCGTATTTTATCCTTTTATTGTATTTTATTTTAACGTCGGCACCTACGACACCTGCGGAGGCTATGCCAAAACTCGCGCGGGCCGCCTCCGGGCGTTTTAAAAAAGGCTCTTCTCAGGGCCAACCAAAAGGCCCTTCTGAGGGCCAACCAAAAGGCCCTCCTTCTCAGGGCCTACCAAAAGGCCCTTCTCAGGGCCAACCAAAAGGCCCTTCTCAGGGCCAATCCGAGGACGCCTCGGCGTCGGAGGCTAGCCGCGCGCCGTCTGCGGCTAGCGTCTATAGCTTGGCGGGCGAGTTGCTGGACTCCGACATTGAGTCCATTATGTCTGAGCCGGCCGCAGATTCAGCGATTGGTCGTCGGGAGCCGAAGAAGCGGTCTCATCAGAGGAAGGGGTCCGGGGGTTCCTCGGAGTCGTCTCAACCGAAGGCCAAGAAGCTGGTGTCGGACACCCACGACGTGGGTCTGGCGGAGGCCCAACACCAGTTGGACCTGTCTCGGCGGGCGCAGCTCCAGCAAGACCTGGAGGAGCGGGTTGCGGCCACGGAGCAACGGACGCGTGCCGCCCGGGCCAAGTCCGGTTACGGCGCGTCCCGCGTTCTCTATGCGGACCACTCCCTGGCAGAGCTGCAGCGGATGGCTGACGAGGACGAAGAGGAGATAGTGGCAGTCGCCTCTAAGTCCTCCAATTTGAAAGGGACTTGTCAAAAGTCCCTTAAATGTAGGGCCGCGAGCATGCGCGGCATCGTCGGGGAGCTGGTGCAGCGCAAGGCAACCGACGAAACGCGGCAACTGCAGGCGAAAGTTGATCGCCTGCAGGCAGAGGTCAGCCAGCTTCATCTGAAGCTGGCTGAAGCCACGGCCCGGCCAAACACAGCCGAGCCGAGACCAGCGGTTGAGGTCCTGCCCTCCAACCTTGAGGATATAATCCGCAAGGTGGTCACGGAGGAAAGGGCCTTCACGAGAGCCTGTCTTGCGGGCATCGAGGACAGGCTCTTGCCGGAGAAGCGCCTGCGACCGCCGCTCGCGGCGGACAGTAGGCCACGCGAGCCGGAGCTGTCCTCGCAGGGGGAAGACGCCCATCTTCCGTCCACCACCCCATCCAACCAGCAAGGGTGGACGAAGGTAAAAAAGGGCAAAAAGATGTCGAGCACGGTGGCTGACCCGGCCGCCTCCACCGCCACCCTTGCTGGCCCGTCCCAGACAGCAGGCAAGGGAAAGGGGAAGGGGAAGACGTCAGCCCCCAAGCCCACCGCCGCTGCTACCGCTGCTGCTCCTGCAGCTAGTGGGGCCCCCGCGAGGTCAAAGAGGAAGCTGGTTCCTCCCAAGACTGCAGCCGTAGTGGTGACGCTAACCGCTGAGGCTGTGGAGCGGGGGGAGACGTACGCGTCCATAATGATGCGGGCGCGTACAAACGCCGATCCCACCCAACTGGGTATCGGCACAGTCTCCTGCCGCCGGACCCAGGCCGGAGCTCGAATGTTCGAGTTCCCGGGGGCTCAGGGCAGCGCCAACGCGGACCTCTTCGCAACCAAGTTGCAAGAGGTCATCGCCGACGCGGCAAGGGTCACCAGGCCCGTGAAGTCTGTGCCCTTGGAGGTGACCGACCTGGACGACTCGGTCACTAAAGAGGAGGTGGTGGCGGCGGTCGCAGCGATGGGGGGCTGTGGCGTCACGGCGGTGCAAGGTCGGGCCATCAGGCCCGGCCGCGGCGGCATGGGCACCATTCGCCTCGAGTGCCCAGTCGCCGCAGCTATAGCCGTCCTCGCCAAGGGACGGCTGACCGTCGGGTTCAGCTCGGGTGTAGTCCGGGCACTTGCAGCCAAGCCTCTGCGCTGCTACAAGTGTCTTGGAGTCGGACACACTCGGGCCCTTTGTCCGTCCGAGGTCGACAGGGCGGATAATTGTTTCCGTTGTGGCAAGGACGGACACAAGTCCGCCTCCTGCGAGGCCGCCACGCCGCATTGCGCGGTGTGTGCCGCCAGTGGTTGCCCGGCGGGGCACGTGACGATGGGGAGGAAATGCAATCCTCCCCTTAAGAAGGGCAAAGTGCAGGCGGCGATCCGGCCTGTCGCTGCCACCGCCGTCCCTGAGGCTGGGACTTCGGCGGCTGTGGAGGAGGGTGCGATGTCTGTTGATGGATAGGGTCAAGCATCGCATCCTCCAGGCGAACACCAACCACTGCAGAGCGGCCCAGGATCTGCTGATGCAGACCATGGCTGAGTGGTTGGTGGACGTGGCGGCGGTTGCCGAGCCGTACTCAGTCCCTGGCCGTTGGCTGGGTGATCGGGACGGCTTGGTGGCATTGGTGACGCGGTCTTCCACAGACTCCCCTCCCCTCTCGCTCTTAGAGAGGGGACCGGGATACGTGGCCGCCGCGTGGGGAGAATTAGCCCTTGTGGGCGTCTATTTCTCCCCAAACCGCCCTCTCTCGGATTTCGAGAACTTTCTCGAAATCCTCACCGCGGTGGTTGGGAGGGCGGCGCCACGCCAGGTCGCCATTTTGGGTGACCTGAACGCCAAGTCGACGGCCTGGGGCAACCCGGCCGCTTCCTGCAACGTCCGGGGACGCGCCGTCGAATTTTGGGCGGCGTCGTGCGGCGTGTCCCTCCTGAACAGAGGGACTGTCCACACGTGTGTGCGGCAACGGGGAGGATCGGTGGTCGACGTTTCGTTTGCCACCCCCGTGCTAGCCGCCCACGTCGTAAACTGGCGGGTGGAGATGGTGGAGACCTTGTCGGACCACCGATATGTGCGGTTCGACATCTCCACCCAGAGCTCCCAGGGAATGGCGCGCTCGGGCCAATCTGCGTTCCCACGGTGGGCTCTCACCCGCCTGGACCGAGAGGCTGCGGAGGAGGCGGCGTTCGTCCAGGATTGGCTCACGCCTCCTGTCGAGGTCTTGGACGTGGACGCCGCAGCGGTCCAGCTGAGGAGGTCCCTGACCGAGGTGTGCAACTCCAGCATGCCCCGGTCTCACCGCCCACCTCCCCGCCGCGCCGTCTATTGGTGGTCGGAGGAACTGGCGGGGCTCCGAACCGTCTGCGTGGCGGCCAGGAGGGCCTACACGCGGAGTCGAAGGCGCAGGCCTCGAGACCCCATCAACGAGGAGGCCCTCTATGCCTCGTACGTCGACGCAAAGACGGTGCTCAAGTCGGCAATGTGCGCGGCCGAAGATGCGTCGAGAGCAGAGATGCTGGAGGGTCTCGACAGGGACCCCTATGGAAGACCATACAAGGCGGCGCGGAATAAACTGCGCCCCTGTGGTCCTCCACTGACGGAGACTCTCGAGCCGGCATTGCTGGATGGGGTGGTCCGGTCCCTGTTTCCGTCCAGGACCGACTTCACCCCGCCAGTGATGGATCCCCCGCGGGAGGCGGGGCCGCCGGAGGAGGAGGTCCCCCCGGTTACGGCGGTGGAACTCTACGCGGGGACTCTGCGCCTCCGCGCGAAGACCACAGCCCCAGGGCCGGACGGCGTTCCCGCACGGGTGGTGGCCATCGCCGCCTCACAAATGGAGGAGAGGTTTCGGGACCTCTTTAGCGCGTGTTTTACGACTGGGAGGTTCCCGAAACCTTGGAAGGAGGGGCGGCTATGCCTGCTCCGAAAGGAGGGACGCCCGGCGGACTCCCCCTCGGCTTACCGGCCCATCGTTTTGCTCGATGAGGTCGGTAAGTTGTTCGAGGGGATAATCGCTGACCGGCTAAATAGCCACCTGGGGACGGTGGGGCCGGACCTGTCCGACGCCCAATTCGGGTTCCGACGGGGTCGTTCGACGGTTGACGCGTTGGCCCTACTCAAGGGCCAGGTAAGGGAGGCCGTGGAGGCGGGGGACGGAGTTTTGGCGGTGTCATTCGACATAGCCAACGCCTTCAACTCTGTCCCCCACTCGACAATCTTGGAGGCACTCCGGTACCACGGGGTGCCTCAGTACTTGCGCCAACTCTTGGCCAGCTACTTGGAGGACCGAGTGGTCCTCCTTGAAGACAAGACGGCCAGAGTGAGGCGGTATGGCGCAGAGTCCGGTGTTCCACAGGGGTCGGTCCTAGGACCACCGCTGTGGAACATTGGATTCGACTGGCTCCTGCGGGGAACCCTCCTCCGTGGCACGAGCGTCATTTGTTACGCGGATGACACCCTCCTCATTGCCCGGGGGAGGGACTTCAGGGAGGCGGCCAGTCTGGCCTCTGCCGGCGGATCCTTAGTGGCAGGAAGGATTCGCCGCCTCGGGTTGCAGGTTGCGCTGCACAAGACGGAGGCCGTGTATTTTCACGGGCCACGGCAGCGCATTCCTCCTGACGGCCACATTATCGTGGAGGGTGTCAGGATCGGGGTCAAGGCCCAGATGAAGTACTTGGGCCTTGTCCTCGACAGCAGGTGGCGCTTCGGCCCACACTTCAGCGGGCTGTCGACGCGCCTGCTGAAGACCGCGAACGCCCTGTCGTGGCTCCTCCCGTACCTGGGGGGTCCGAAGGCACGATGCCGGCGCTTGTACGCCGGCATCCTTAGGAGCATGGCCCTTTACGGTGCCCCAATCTGGGCGGACTCCCTCCACAGGAGGGAGAACGCCACTGCCATCCGCAGGCCCCAAAGGGCCATTGCACAGCGGGTGGGGAGGGCCTACCGCTCGGTAGGCTTCTCGGCGGCATGCGCTCTGGCCGGCACCCCTCCTTGGGAGCTCGAGGCATGGGTGCTGACCAGAGTGTATGAATGGACGGCGCGGCGTAAGGCGCTCGGGGAGCTCCCCGCCGCAGAAGAGCGGGAGGCCGTGCGGCAAGAGGCGAAGGACGCAATCGTCCATCATTGGACGGAGGACCTCGCCACTGCCGCATTTGGCCGCCGAACACTGGACGCGCTCGGGCCAGTCCTCAAGGATTGGCTTGAGCGGTCCCACGGTTTCCTCTCTTTCCGTCTGGTGCAGGTGTTGTCCGGCCATGGGTGCTTCGGATCGCACCTGCACCGGATCCAAAGGGAGGAGACCCCGTCGTGCCACGACTGTGGCGCGGCGGAGGACACGGCGCAGCACACCCTCGAGGTGTGCCCAGCCTGGTCCGAGCTGCGCCATACACTGGTCGTAGCGGTCGGGCAGGACCTCTCGCTTCCCGGCGTCGTCAACTCGATGCTGGAAAGCGAGGGGGCCTGGGCAGCGGTCGCCTCCTTCTGCGAAGAAGTAATGTCACAGAAGGAGGCGGCGGAGCGCGTGCGGGAGGACGACCCTCTCGCGGCGCCGCTCCGCAGGCGAAGACGGGGCGTGAGACGGCGGTTGTATGACCGTCGTCATGCGCCTCCAGGTGATGAACAGCGGGAGACAGGCGCGGGGGCGCCTTCTCCTGCATTGCACTGTTCACGACCCACGTCAGTCATTCCTGGGCTCCTCCCCGAAGGGAGGGGCGTGCCGGGCCCGCTGTAAAGGCGGGCGATCGTCGGAGGGGGGCCGGATGAAAGGGCTGTGCCAGATTCCCAGTCCTCCTCCACTCAGACGATGCGGGAATGCCGCTGGGTCGTTTAGTGGGTATACCGGTTCTACCGGGGAGTCCCACATACCCCACCCATCCCCCGATGGGTGGGTATGCGTAATGCATTTTTCCCAGCGTTAACAAAAAAAAAAAAAAAAAAGGTTAGGTTAGGTTGGGGGACCCCCCCACAGTGCTTGCGTCCACGTCGCGTCCCCTGGGCAACGACCCGGTCTGACCACCGTAACGGAGTGGCAGACCGGTGTTCGGCTAAAGTGCACTGTGCAGTCGTAGCGTATTTTATCCTTTTATTGTATTTTATTTTAACGTCGGCACCTACGACACCTGCGGAGGCTATGCCAAAACTCGCGCGGGCCGCCTCCGGGCGTTTTAAAAAAGGCTCTTCTCAGGGCCAACCAAAAGGCCCTTCTGAGGGCCAACCAAAAGGCCCTTCTCAGGGCCAACCAAAAGGCCCTTCTCAGGGCCAACCAAAAGGCCCTTCTCAGGGCCAACCAAAAGGCCCTTCTCAGGGCCAATCCGAGGACGCCTCGGCGTCGGAGGCTAGCCGCGCGCCGTCTGCGGCTAGCGTCTATAGCTTGGCGGGCGAGTTGCTGGACTCCGACAACGAGTCCATTTTGATGGAGTCGAACGCAGGTTCGGCGATTAGTCGCCGGCGGACTCATGAGAGAAATGGGTCCAGGAGTTCTTCGGACACGGCATCACAGCCGAAGGCCAAGAAGCCGGTCTTGGACACCCACGACGTGGGTCTGGCGGAGGCCCAACACCAGTTGGACCTGTCTCGGCGGGCGCAGCTCCAGCAAGACCTGGAGGAGCGGGTTGCGGCCAAGGAGCAACGGACGCGCGCCGCCCGGGCCAAGTCCGGGTACGGCGCGTCCCGCGTTCACTATGCGGACCACTCCCTGGCGGAGCTGGAGCTGATGGCTGAGGAGGACGAAGAGGAGATAGTGGCAGTCGCCTCTAAGTCCTCCAATTTGAAAGGGACTTGTCAAAAGTCCCTTAAATGTAGGGCCGCGAGCATGCGCGGCATCGTCGGGGAGCTGGTGCAGCGCAAAGCGACCGACAAAACGCGGCAACTGCAGGCGAAAGTTGTTCGCCTGCAGTCAGAGGTCAGCCAGCTTCATCTGAAGCTGGCTGAAGCCACGGCCCGGCCAAACACAGTCGAGCCGAGACCAGCGGCTGAGGTCCTGCCCTCCGACCTTGAGGATATAATCCGCAAGGTCATCACGGAGGAAAGGGCCTTCACGAGAGCCTGTCTTGCGGGCATCGAAGACAGGCTCTTGCCTGAAAAACGCCTCCGACCGCCGCTCGCGGCGGACAATAGGCCACGCGAGCCGGAGCTGCCTTCCCAGGGGGAAGACGCCCATCTGCCGTCCACCACCCCATCCAACCAGCAAGGGTGGACAAAGGTGGCCGGAAAGGGGAAGGCCAAAAACAAGAAGGCGAAGACGGTGGCTGTCTCTGCCGCACCCGCCACCAACCCTCCCGGACCGTCCCAAACAACGGGCAAGGGAAAGGGGAAGGGGAAAACGTCGGCCCCCAAGGCCACCGCCGTTGCTACCGCTGCTGCTCCTGCAGCTAATGGGGCCCCCGCCAGGACGAAGAGGAAACTGGTTCCTCCCAAGACCGCAGCCGTAGTGGTGACGCTCACCGCTGAGGCTGCGGAGCGGGGGGAGACGTACGCGTCCATTATGATGCGGGCGCGTACCAACGCCGACCCTACCCAGCTGGGGATCGGCTCAGTCTCGTGCCGCCGGACCCAGGCCGGGGCTCGAATGTTCGAGTTCCCGGGGGCTCAGGGCAGCGCCAACGCGGACCTCTTCGCAACGAAGTTGCAAGAGGTCATCGCCGACGCGGCAAAAGTGACCAGGCCCGTGAAGTGTGTGGCCTTGGAGGTGACCGACCTCGACGACTCGGTCACCGAGGAGGAGGTGGTGGCGGCGGTCGCAGCGATGGGGGGCTGTGGCGTCACGGCGGTGCAAGGTCGGGCCATCAGGCCCGGCCGCGGCGGCATGGGCACCATTCGCCTCGAGTGCCCAGTCGCCGCAGCTATAGCCGTCCTCGCCAAGGGACGGCTGACCGTCGGGTTCAGCTCGGGTGTAGTCCGGGCACTTGCAGCCAAGCCTCTGCGCTGCTACAAGTGTCTTGGAGTCGGACACACTCGGGCCCTTTGTCCGTCCGAGGTCGACAGGGCGGATAATTGTTTCCGTTGTGGCAAGGACGGACACAAGTCCGCCTCCTGCGAGGCCGCCACGCCGCATTGCGCGGTGTGTGCCGCCAGTGGCTGCCCGGCGGGGCACGTGACGATGGGGAGGAAATGCAATCCTCCCCTTAAGAAGGGCAAAGTGCAGGCGCCGATCCGGCCTGTCGCTGCCACCGCCGTCCCTGAGGCTGGGACTTCGGCGGCTGTGGAGGAGGGTGCGATGTCTGTTGATGGATAGGGTCAAGCATCGCATCCTCCAGGCGAACACCAACCACTGCAGAGCGGCCCAGGATCTGCTGATGCAGACCATGGCTGAGTGGTTGGTGGACGTGGCGGCGGTTGCCGAGCCGTACTCAGTCCCTGGCCGTTGGCTGGGTGATCGGGACGGCTTGGTGGCATTGGTGACGCGGTCTTCCACAGACTCCCATCCCCTCTCGCTCTTAGAGAGGGGACCGGGATACGTGGCCGCCGCGTGGGGAGAATTAGCCCTTGTGGGCGTCTATTTCTCCCCAAACCGCCCTCTCTCGGATTTCGAGAACTTTCTCGAAATCCTCACCGCGGTGGTCGGGAGGGCGGCGCCACGCCAGGTCGCCATATTGGGTGACCTGAACGCCAAGTCGGTGGCATGGGGCAACCCGGCCGCTTCCTGCAACGTCCGGGGACGCGCCGTGGAATTTTGGGCAGCGTCGTGCGGTGTTTCCCTCCTAAACAGAGGGACTGTCCACACGTGTGTGCGGCAACGGGGAGGATCGGTGGTCGACGTTTCGTTTGCCACCCCCGTGCTAGCCGCCCACGTCGTGAACTGGCGGGTGGAGATGGTGGAGACCTTGTCGGACCACCGATATGTGCGGTTCGACATCTCCACCCAGAGCTCCCAGGGAATGGCGCGCTCGGGCCAATCTGCGTTCCCACGGTGGGCTCTCACCCGCCTGGACCGAGAGGCTGCGGAGGAGGCGGCGTTCGTCCAGGACTGGCTCACGCCTCCTGTCGAGGTCTTGGACGTGGACGCCGCAGCGGTCCAGCTGAGGAGGTCCCTGACCGAGGTGTGCAACTCCAGCATGCCCCGGTCTCGCCGCCCACCTCCCCGCCGCGCCGTCTATTGGTGGTCGGAGGAACTGGCGGGGCTCCGAACCGTCTGCGTGGCGGCCAGGAGGGCCTACACGCGGAGTCGAAGGCGCAGGCCTCGAGACCCCATCAACGAGGAGGCCCTCTATGCCTCGTACGTCGACGCAAAGACGGTGCTCAAGTCGGCAATGTGCGCGGCCGAAGATGCGTCGAGAGCCGAGATGCTGGAGGGTCTCGACAGGGACCCCTATGGAAGACCATACAAGGCGGCGCGGAATAAACTGCGCCCCTGTGGTCCTCCACTGACGGAGACTCTCGAGCCGGCATTGCTGGATGGGGTGGTCCGGTCCCTGTTTCCGTCCAGGACCGACTTCACCCCGCCAGTGATGGATCCCCCGCGGGAGGCGGTTCCGCCGGAGGAGGAGGTCCCCCCGGTTACGGCGGTGGAACTCTACGCGGGGACTCTGCGCCTCCGCGCGAAGACCACAGCCCCAGGGCCGGACGGCGTTCCCGCACGGGTGGTGGCCATCGCCGCCTCACAGATGGAGGAGAGGTTTCGGGACCTCTTTAGCGCGTGTTTTACGACTGGGAGGTTCCCGAAACCTTGGAAGGAGGGGCGGCTATGCCTGCTCCGAAAGGAGGGACGCCCGGCGGACTCCCCCTCGGCTTACCGGCCCATCGTTTTGCTCGATGAGGTCGGTAAGTTGTTCGAGGGGATAATCGCCGACCGGCTAAATAGCCACCTGGGGACGGTGGGGCCGGACCTGTCCGACGCCCAATTCGGGTTCCGACGGGGTCGTTCGACGGTTGACGCGTTGGCCCTACTCAAGGGCCAGGTGAGGGAGGCCGTGGAGGCGGGGGACGGAGTGTTGGCGGTGTCATTCGACATAGCCAACGCCTTCAACTCTGTCCCCCACTCGACAATCTTGGAGGCACTCCGGTACCACGGGGTGCCTCAGTACTTGCGCCAACTCTTGGCCAGCTACTTGGAGGACCGAGTGGTCCTCCTTGAAGACAAGACGGCCAGAGTGAGGCGGTATGGCGCAGAGTCCGGTGTTCCACAGGGGTCGGTCCTAGGACCACCGCTGTGGAACATTGGATTCGACTGGCTCCTGCGGGGAACCCTCCTCCGTGGCACGAGCGTCATTTGTTACGCGGATGACACCCTCCTCATTGCCCGGGGGAGGGACTTCAGGGAGGCGGCCAGTCTGGCCTCTGCCGGCGGATCCTTAGTGGCAGGAAGGATTCGCCGCCTCGAGTTGCAGGTTGCGCTGCACAAGACGGAGGCCGTGTATTTTCACGGGCCACGGCAGCGCATTCCTCCTGACGGCCACATTTTCGTGGAGGGTGTCAGGATCGGGGTCAAGGCCCAGATGAAGTACTTGGGCCTTGTCCTCGACAGCAGGTGGCGCTTCGGCCCACACTTCAGCGGGCTGTCGACGCGCCTGCTGAAGACCGCGAACGCCCTGTCGTGGCTCCTCCCGAACCTGGGGGGTCCGAAGGCACGATGCCGGCGCTTGTACGCCGGCATCCTTAGGAGCATGGCCCTTTACGGTGCCCCAATCTGGGCGGACTCCCTCCACAGGAGGGAGAACGCCACTGCCATCCGCAGGCCCCAAAGGGCCATTGCACAGCGGGTGGGGAGGGCCTACCGCTCGGTAGGCTTCTCGGCGGCATGCGCTCTGGCCGGCACCCCTCCTTGGGAGCTCGAGGCATGGGTGCTGACCAGAGTGTATGAATGGACGGCGCGGCGTAAGGCGCTCGGGGAGCTCCCCGCCGCAGAAGAGCGGGAGGCCGTGCGGCAAGAGGCGAAGGACGCAATCGTCCATCATTGGACGGAGGACCTCGCCACTGCCGCATTTGGCCGCCGAACACTGGACGCGCTCGGGCCAGTCCTCAAGGATTGGCTTGAGCGGTCCCACGGTTTCCTCTCTTTCCGTCTGGTGCAGGTGTTGTCCGGCCATGGGTGCTTCGGATCGCACCTGCACCGGATCCAAAGGGAGGAGACCCCGTCGTGCTACGACTGTGGCGCGGCGGAGGACACGGCGCAGCACACCCTCGAGGTGTGCCCAGCCTGGTCCGAGCTGCACCATACACTGGTCGCAGCGGTCGGGCAGGACCTCTCGCTTCCCGGCGTCGTCAACTCGATGCTGGAAAGCGAGGGGGCCTGGGCAGCGGTCGCCTCCTTCTGCGAAGAAGTAATGTCACAGAAGGAGGCGGCGGAGCGCTTGCGGGAGGACGACCCTCTCGCGGCGCCGCTCCGCAGGCGAAGACGGGGCGTGAGACGGCGGTTGTATGACCGTCGTCATCCGCCTCCAGGTGATGAACAGCGGGAGACAGGCGCGGGGGCGCCTTCTCCTGCATTGCACTGTTCACCACCCACGTCAGTCATTCCTGGGCCCCTCCCCGACGGGAGGGGCGTGCCGGGCCCGCTGTAAAGGCGGGCGATCGTCGGAGGGGGGCCGGATGAAAGGGCTGTGCCAGATTCCCAGTCCTCCTCCACTCAGACGATGCGGGAATGCCGCTGGGTCGTTTAGTGGGTATACCGGATTTTACCGGGGAGTCCCACATACCCCACCCGTCCCCCGATGGGGGGGTATGCGTAATGCATTTTTCCCAGCGTTACCAAAAAAAAAAAAAAAAAAAAAAAAAAAAAAAGGTTAGGTTAGGTTAGGTTAGGTTAGGTTAGGTTAGGTTAGGTTAGGTTAGGTTAGGTTAGGTTAGGTTAGGTTAGGTTAGGTTAGGTTTTTTTTATTTTTTTTTTTATTTTTTTTTTTTTAAATACTGCTACCTCTGACCCAAAGTCAAAGCCTATTTTAGCTAATGATACTCTTTCGTTCCAGTTCTATCAAGTATTCCTCTCGCACTTTTATTCCACATACTATATCTTTCTTTTTTACAATCTCTGTCATGCCATTTCCCGGTGGGATTCCGGTCTTATCCTTCTATCTACTCTTTATATCTTTATTATAAGTTTCAGGTTTACAGCATACACAGTTTTCTTTATTAAATTAGGGTACAACAAAAGTTTGACACCTTTTAATTTTAACGATCTGGTTTACAGGTTGTCTTACTTTAATCCTAAGTTACATTATTATTATCTTATATTTAAGTACATTTTACATTGTTTGGATTGTTGTTTTGTTTGGGATTCCGGTTTTACAATACCCACTATGTTCTTGAGTTGCTTTTGGCCCAGTATAATTATATTCTTTTAAACAATCTTCTTACATTGTTGGTTTAAATCCTATATTTATTTGTACCTTAAACTAAGCTTAATCTTACTTTTAATTATAATATTTCTTAATAAATTTTCGTGTATGATATACAATATATTACATAATATATGGTCATCATACTTTTGTTACTTATTTCTTTTGACGACAATTTCTACTAGTTTTAAGCAATAGTCCATGAACTTTTTCCTTCTCTTGTCCACCATAATACATTTTATGTTTTCTGTTGTGAGTTTTGTATCTAATATCTGTTCAATTTTGTACCTTTCATATCCAAACACTGGGCATTCCAAGACAATGTGGGGGACAGACTCTTTTGCTCCCGGGTCACAAGCGCATGAGGCACTCTCCTTACGCTTAAAACGACATAGGTATTCGGAGAACCCCCCATGGCCGGTCAACAATTGAGTGCTAAGGCATGTCGGTTCGAACTTGCGGATTACCTTATATGCAGCAATCACATCAGGGAAAAAGAGTTTTGTAACTCCAGCCACTTCTCCTGACCTATATCTCGCATCCCATTCGCGAATCGTTTCCAGTCGGAGCTGTCGTTTCGCAAATGAGACGGGAAAATAGTCGTAGTCTGGTTTCCTCTTACTAGATGCAGCAGCGGCTTCCTTGGCAAGCTGGTCAGCTCTTTCATTTCCCTCCAATCCTGCGTGTGCTTTTATCCAGAACAGAGATACCACTTTGTTCTGTCGAGATAATTCTGCTAGGTTCTCGCGGGTTTCTACAGCTAGCGGATGGAGGGATTCGAGGTTGATAACCGTTTGTAAGGCTGCCATTGAGTCGCTGTAAATTCCGAATGTGAGTCCACTGTGCTTTTTTATTCTCCGCGTGGCTTCGCGAACGGCCAGTAGTTCCGCTTGGTAGACTGTGCAGTATGACGGCAAACAAAGCTTGACGGTCCTTACTTCCGCTTCGTCCTCCCACACGGATAGCGCTGCACCGACCTTTCCCCCGATCTTGCTGCCATCCGTGAAGATTTTTACTGCACAGCTACTGTTCGCGTCCACGTCATTCTGGTCTCTAAGGCACGTCAGTTCGAGGTCTGTGACCGCTGCAGGGTGTGGCGCTTTTGTTGCTGGCATTGATCGCTCGATCTCCCTGTCCCCCAGACCCGGCAGAGCCGCCCCCTTCCTGATCCTGTATAGCGAGGCTACCTCACGTACACGAAGATCAAGCGGGAGCGCTCCCGCCAAGACCAGTGCTGAGTTCAGGGAGACCGTGCGATAAGCCTTGCACATTTTTTGTGCGAATCCTCTCTGCACAGTTCCGAGCTGTTTCTGCACTCCCAGTTTTTCGGCAGCCGGTGCCCAAACGCTCGCCGCATATAAAATGATGGGTTCGATGGTCGCTGTGTATATTATCCGAATCACTTCGGGGTGGAGGCCCCAGCTCGCTTTTGCTGCTCTTGCGAGCTGCTTGTAGATGTTTATGGCCTTCCTACACACATTAGCCACGTGTGCGTTAAAAGTAAGTTTTTCGTCAAACGTCACACCCAACATCTTAATTTGTTTGGACATGCCAATATCCACTCCTCCCATGCTCAAGTGCGGAGTATCGAATTTAAGCTTGCGTGTGATTACCATTGCGTTGGTCTTATGAGGTGCGAATTTGAGCTTATTCTCGACACCCCACACCCGAACAAGCTCGAGAGCGGCATTGGCGTGTCTTTGCACGTGTTGTGAAGTCTGACCATCGAACACCATGACGACGTCGTCTGCAAACGCTTGCACATAGTGACCCGCGGATTCAAGGGTATTCAGCAGGGGATCCAGTAGTATATTCCATAGGATGGGCCCACCTATAGACCCTTGGACGCACCCTTTGTTGGTCGCCTTTGTGAAAGTTTCCCCATTATACCTCACAGTGACCTTCCTTTGGTCGAGGTAGCTGTCAAACACTTTTCTGATGTTAAGTGGACAGTCCGCTTTTGCCAGTTGAACTCTGATCGCTGGCCACCATGCGCTGTCGAACGCGCCCTCTATATCCAATGACACGACGGTTATGATTTTCTTCTCGTCTAATTTAGTGTTTATATGTTGCGTTAATTTATAAAGGGCGTCTTCGCAGCTTTTTTGGGGCATGAATCCAAACTGATTGGGGTTTAGTTTCGGTAACAGGTGGTGTTTAAGTCTGGCGACCAACATTTTTTCATACACCTTGCCCATTACCGGTAGCAGTCCTATGGGGCGGTAAGACTTGGGAGTTGCATATGATTCTTTTCCTGGTTTCCTCAACACTATGACCGTGGCTTCCTTCCAGACAACTGGGAAGTAATGGAGCTCTAAACATTTGTTGAGTACTTCCAGGAAAAGTTTAGGATCACTTTTTATGGCATGGCTGCATATGTCAGCAGTGAATCCGTCGGCTCCAGGTGCTTTCTTGGGGTTCAAGGAATCCAGTGCGGTGAGCATTTCCGTTGTTGTGAACGGAGGATCGTTTTGTCCCTCGGGTTGTTGGAGGTTCACGGCTGATGCTCGGTTCCTTATTTCACGATGCATCTGGTTATCATTCTCCCTTAGATCTTCCGGGTAGAACGTTTTTGCCAATAACTCCACCGAGCGTTTTGCATCAAGAGTGATGCCGCCTTCTTCCAAGGGTGTATCCTCTTCCCTCTTGGCTGTTCTCCCTATCACTCGGTAGATACCCTCCCACAGACTCTCCTTGTCCTGTTTGCTACAGAATTCCTTCCAGCTTCCGATATAGGCCTCCATAGCTCTAGCCTCATATTCGTCTCTGGCGATTTTGTAGGCGTCCACAACACTTTGTTTTCTAATCGGTGCGGCGTTCTTGATTCTGCGTTTCCTAGTGGTGACTTCTCGCTTCATCCTCGCGAGCTCCTCTGACCACCATGGTAGGGTAAATGTCTCTGAATTCTTTTTTGTAGGTATTGAGATGTTACTAGATTCTGTAATAGCTTTGTTGTAGTTTTTTATGAATAAATCTAATTCTTCGACTGTATTAATGGTACTAATTTTTCCGATTTCTAAGTTGTATTCTAATATTAGTTGTTTAAATTTATTATGAAAAGTTTCCCAATTTGCTTTTTTTGTATTATAAAGTCTTGTGGTTCTTTTGACACTTACCCCTACCGATTTTTTGAGTTTGATATTAAATCTAATACCACTGTGGTCAGCGCACGTGAGATTTGCGATAACTTTCCAGTCCTCCACCAGGTCCAGCATATCAATAGTGCAGGCCGTCACGTCAACAAAACTGGTGTAGTGTTTTCCGCCACGAATGGTATCAAAGGTTGGAGTGTCACCTTTGTTAAGGATATGAAGGTTCAGCTCGTGAAGCGTACCAGCCACATCGTCCCCCCTATGATCGATTTCAGGGCTTCCCCACCAGGTGCTCTTTGCATTGGAGTCGCCTCCAATAATGAGTCTCCGTGTTATGGCTGTTGCAATTTTTCTGATATGATCCAGGTACGGATCTATGGGCTTATCCGGTTCAAAATAATATGAAACCAATGTTAGTTTCCATTGCTTGGTGCTTACGCTCACCACTACGATGTTGTTGGTGGTGAGCTCTGGGTGTTGCGTGACGTCTAGGTTGGGGTCAAATACGGCGATAGCAGCTTTTACAGTGCCCCCTCCGGTATTCTGGTATATTCTGACGCCACGGTATGTCTTCATATTATCAGAACCACCCACATAAGGTTCCTGAATCAACGCTATTGCAACTCTTCCTTTAGTTGCTTCAACCATCAACTCATCTGTAGCTAACTTCCTTCGTTGAAGGTTGCACTGGAACACCCGGTACAGGTGTTTGTCCTCCTGGGCGCCTTTAGCAATACGCTACCGACATGCGAGCTATAGCATCGCGCTTTCTGCGTATGGGACATTCTTTGCTAAAGGCGTTGTGGTCATTGCGATCGAGCTTGGCCACTGTGCAGTTTCTGCATGAGGGTTCGCCTCCTGCAAGCCACTCCGGACATTGCGCCTTAAGGTGCGGACCTCCGCAGTGGCTGCAGAGGTCTGCTGGATCTACGCAGTACCTCTTGCTATGACCATATCCAAGGCATCTCGAGCATTGTACCAGTGGTGACTGGTCCAACACCCGGACGCGCTGTAGGTCAATATAGACCGCTCCAGCGTCGGTCGCTCTTTTCCATATAGCCGGTGACACACTAAGGACAATGTGACTAGTATGCGGATTGCGGGCTTTCCTTTTATATTTGATTTCCAGTCTGTCGTCATTCTCTTTTATGTCGTGGAATATGCCCCGGTTTTGGTTCCTGAAGGCCCTTAAAACATCCTCATCAGTGTTCACTGATAATACGTCAGCTAGCTTCAGGAGAGGGTCTCTGTTTTTTACCTCTTCCACGACCAAACTCTTACCGGAATTTTCCAGCCTCTGTTTCACTTTCTGTCTATCTTCGGCTGTGTTACAACTCATAATAACCTTTCTGTCCTTGCCTTTCCGAGTCCTTTCCACCCTGATCCACCCTTCCTTGGCATTCACCGCCTCTCTGACTTTTGTCAGAACTTGGTCTCCGGTGTCTCTTTCGTCCTGGGACGTCACAACTACCGAGTGCAGTACATTCTGCGGGGGTGAGTGCAAAGTGGATCGAGCTACCGTTGCCTCTGCGTAGGTTTTTGCGCTTATAATTTAGTGCTGTTGTTCCATCTTTTCTTTTAGTTCGTCCATTTTTCTGCCGTTTTCCATGAGTAGCTGGCTCTGCTCTTTTAATTTTGCGATAATCAAACTATTTCTTTCCTCGGTCTCTTTCTGAGGCGTCTTGTCGGGTATTGTCTGAGAGTTATTCATATTGTCGGATGCAGGTATTTCTCCAGTTCTTTTGAGTCTTTTGATCTCGATGTCCGCTTCTTTAATTATTTGAAATAATTTGTCTACAGCCTCCAGTACGTTTGTTTTAATGTCTGCTCTTAAATTCCGAGAGTTATTTATATTCGTCTTGGCTTTGACTACGTTTGCTTTGGCTTCGGCTAAACGCGTTGCGAGAACCTGTCTAGGAACAACTTGTATTTCCATTTTGCTGGTAGCTGGAGTCGAGTTATGCGGTTCCGATCCCGCAGCCTCTAACTTTTCAACGCTCCGCCTAACATTAGACGAAGTCGTTTGCGCCTTTGACGGAGAAATTTGTTTTCCGTCGCCGCGTCCAACGTTATACGAAAGCGTCAGTGTTCTTGGCGGAGATTTGTGTTTCTCATTTCCTTCTACAGGCTTCACTGGTGTTCTGGCGAACATTGTCAGAGGTATGCGTCAGGTGAGGATATAAAAAGTAAAAAACACAATAGTGTATGTAAGTCGTGGTCTGCACACAGTGTAAAGATGTGTGCAGTCTAAATAAAAATAAAATAAGAATAAGTTTTCTCAACGATAGGACTTGTCAATAAAATAACTAAAAAGTCCTTCCAAGGACGCTAAGATGTCTGTAGAAACGCGTTAATTTGTCAGTTTTATACTTTAAACATGTATTAATATAGAAAGGTGAGCCAAAATCCAAATATTTTTTTTGTTTTAATTTTTTTTTTTTTTTTTTTTTTTTTTTTTTTTTTATTAAACAGAAACTGAGAAGTTTACCTGCCCAATAAAAACAGAGAGGGTGGGCGGGAAATTTTTTGAAGTTTTATTTGCGCTAGGCGCACGCGCGAGGTGTCCTGAGACGCGTCTCGGCGCGGGCTAGCGACCTATGCAGTTTTTGGAATTTATTTAAAACAAAAATTTTGATTTTCGGTCAAAAAACCTGTTTTTCAACCGAAAAATGCCCAAAAAAATTGAATAACGACTACCAAACGGGACCCGAGCTCGCGGAGCGCGCGCCAGGATACAGGTAAGGCAGGTAAGTATTTATTAAATTTATAAAAAATGCGGGGTTACAGTAAGATTTTGAGATATTAATTTTTGAAAATAACTTTTTGTAAAAATTTTAAAATTTTGTCTATGTCAATGAAGGGAAAAATTTTTTCGCGTTCCTACTTATTTTAACTAGTCAATAATTTGCAGGGAGCCTATCTATGATGAAAACAGCTGAAAACAGCGTTAGGATGCGTCACCTAGATGCAAAATTATGACGTGTTCTATGAAAAATATTGATAATTTTTCTAAGTCGATGAGAGGAGAAAATTAATTTTCTCTTTTGTCTATTTTTATTTGTCTCAAATTAGGAGGGAGCCTATACAAGTTCAAAATGGCTGAAAACAGCTTCAAAATGCGTCTCCTGGATGCAGAGTTATAACGATTTGTAGTGTTTATTGTCTCCCTAAGGTGGATTTTGTAGGTATGCGATATTGAATTTAGCGAAATTTTTTGAAGTTTTATTTGCGCTAGGCGCACGCGCGAGGTGTCCTGAGACGCGTCTCGGCGCGGGCTAGCGACCTATGCAGTTTTTGGAATTTATTTAAAACAAAAATTTTGATTTTCGGTCAAAAAACCTGTTTTTCAACCGAAAAATGCCCAAAAAAATTGAATAACGACTACCAAACGGGACCCGAGCTCGCGGAGCGCGCGCCAGGATACAGGTAAGGCAGGTAAGTATTTATTAAATTTATAAAAAATGCGGGGTTACAGTAAGATTTTGAGATATTAATTTTTGAAAATAACTTTTTGTAAAAATTTTAAAATTTTGTCTATGTCAATGAAGGGAAAAATTTTTTCGCGTTCCTACTTATTTTAACTAGTCAATAATTTGCAGGGAGCCTATCTATGATGAAAACAGCTGAAAACAGCGTTAGGATGCGTCACCTAGATGCAAAATTATGACGTGTTCTATGAAAAATATTGATAATTTTTCTAAGTCGATGAGAGGAGAAAATTAATTTTCTCTTTTGTCTATTTTTATTTGTCTCAAATTAGGAGGGAGCCTATACAAGTTCAAAATGGCTGAAAACAGCTTCAAAATGCGTCTCCTGGATGCAGAGTTATGGTTAGGTTAGGTTAGGTTAGGTTAGGTTAGGTTAGGTTAGGTTAGGTTAGGTTAGGTTAGGTTAGGTTAGGTTAGGTTAGGTTAGGTTAGGTTAGGTTAGGTTTTTTTTTTTTTTTTTTTTTTTTTTTTATAATCCGGGCGCTGAGGCCCGGGCCGCGAGCTACCTCTAATATAGTTAGAGTCCTTACTTAACTAGTTGGATGGATTATATCTTCAGATGGTTTTATTTATTTCATTTTTTTAGTATTCTAAATTTTTTCAACCATAAGTGTTTTGCCTAAATACATAAACGTCTTACTCAATTTTATAAATATTTACTTTTTAGACCTGTATATTTAAATTTTTCCTAATTGGATTACAACATTTTCCTTATTTTATTTCTTATCCAATAGTTAGCGGTTACACAATTCCAGAAGGGATATGGGTTTATACACACTTAAAATTACATATTACGTTTCTATCTACGTTATAAATTCCTTTTTTTTTTTTTTTTTTTTTTTTTTTTTTTTTTTTTTTTTTTTTTTTTTTTTTCTTCTAACATCTTATTCTATAGTTATACATTTATTTCTTATATGCTAATTACTATATTTATTATAATATATGTTTAGCATAATTTTATTTTTCTATTTATTTCTATTTATGACGCATTTAGCAATATCCACAAAATATTTTATAAATCTTTCCCTACGTTTTCTTGTAGACATAAACTCTGGGAAATTTTTAACTGTCATTCTGCACTCCATTTCGTTCTCAATCTCGAGTCTTTTTAGGGCATAAACCGGACAGTCTGTTAGGATGTGCTCAACCGTTTCGGGTGTCCCCGGTTGGCAGATGCACGATGAGTTCTCTTTGCACTTGAATCGATGCAAGTATTCTGAGAACCCACCGTGCCCCGTCATCACCTGAGTCGTCAAGCCAGCCGGTTTGATTTTCCTCACCGTTTTATATCCCTCCACCGCATCCGGGAGGAACAGCTTGGTGACAGCCGCTGTTTGCCCCGTCTGGTAGCGTACGTTCCATTCGTCAAGGGACCGCAATCGAATGTGTCTCTTGACGAATGAAACGGGGCAGCCATCATAGTTTGGCTTAACCTTGAACTGCAGCGCAGCTTCTTTGGCGAGTTGGTCTGCTCGCTCGTTACCCTCCAGCCCTGCGTGTGCTTTGATCCAGAACAAGGAAATTTCCTTGTTCTGGAGTCTGCTGTCTTGTATATTTTTCCTGGCTTCGACAGCCAGGGGGTGGAGGGAATATGGGCTTACAACCGTATCTAGGGCAGAGCGCGAGTCACTAAGTATAGCGAAACTGGCCTCACCGCGTCGCAAGATAATTTTGGTGGCTTGACATATGGCCAAGAGTTCAGCCTGGTAGACTGTGCAGTACGATGGCAGCTTGAGTTTGAGCGCTTTTGTTTCGGCTTCATTGCTCCAAAGAGACAATGCGGCTCCGACCTTACCCTCAATCTTGCTGCCATCGGTGTAGATTCTGACCGCTTGGTTGACGTGAAGGTTCAGCTCCTCTTGGTCCACCAGACTTATGAAGTCGAGGCGCATATGTCTTGCCGGATGCTGGATTTCGGCAAAGGCCAGTCTGCGCTCCACATCTCTATCTGCTAGTGCCGGCTGGGGTACTCCCCTCTTAGCCTCATACAATGATGCCGCCTCCCGGATCCGGATATCGAGGGGCAGTATCCCAGCCAACATCAGTGCCGAGTTCAAGGAAACGGTTCTGTAAGCTCCACACAGCTTCTGCGCAAAACCTCTCTGTACCGCGTTCAGCTGTTTTTGAACCCCGATCTTGTCTGTCGCTTTAGCCCAGGCGCCGGCTGCATAGGTAATGATAGGTTCCACTGTGGCGGTGTATATTATGCGGACTATTTCTGGGTTAAGACCCCAACTAGCTTTAGCAGCTCTCGAGACCTGTTTGTAGACGCCAAGAGCCTTTTTGCATACGTTAGCCGTATGGCTGTTGAAGGTCAGCTTGTCGTCCACTGTGAGTCCCAGAATTTTCATTTCCGATGACATTCCAATGTCGATCCCTCCCATGGTCAGGTGTGGCGTGTCATATTTAAGCTTCCGCGTAATCACCATAGCGCAAGTTTTGTGTGGCGCGAACCTGAGCTTATTCATGACACCCCACTCCCGAACATGTTCAAGAGCGGCATTGGCCTGTCTCTGGATGTCCAGTGCAGTCTCGCCCGAAAATATGAGCACCACATCATCCGCAAAAGCCTGACAGTAGTCACCCCTCTGCGTGAGACTCTCCAGCAATGGGTTCAACACAAGGTTCCACAAGATGGGGCCGCCTATTGATCCCTGAACACACCCTTTGTTTGTGCCTTTCGTGTACTCATGGCCAGCATACCTTACCCGGACCTTGCGGTCGCTTAGGTAGCTGGCTAGCATTCTCCTGAGATTCGTTGGGCACCTTTCTTCCGCCAATCTGACCTTTATTGCCGGCCACCACGCACTATCAAAGGCTCCCTCTATATCCAGTGAGACCATCGTGATGAGCTTCTTCTCTTGGAGTTTGTCTCTGACGTGGGCCATCAGGTCATAGAGGGAGTCTTCCGTGCTTCGCTGAGGCATGAAGCCATATTGGCGGGGATTCAATCGGGGCACCAGGTACCAACTCAGCCTTCTAACCATCATTTTCTCCAGTATTTTGCCCATCACCGGTAATAGTCCAATTGGCCTATAGGACTTAGGGCTGGTGTAGTTGTCCTTTCCTGGTTTCTTCAGCACTACTACGATGGCCTCTTTCCAAGCTGTGGGGAAGTGCGTCAGTTGCCAGCACTTATTTAATATTGCCAGGTGCAATTCCATATCTCGTGATATTACCCGCTGGCAGATATCGGCTGTAAAGCCATCTACTCCGGGTGCCTTCTTCGGGTTGAAGCTCTCCGTCGCAAACCTGAGCTCCTCCGTCGTAAACTCCGGGTCATGGGTCTCATCCTGGCTCCAGTCGTTTATTCGGTCAGCAAGAGCTCTGATTCGACGATGGTCTGAGTTATCCTCCTCCTCTGTATCCTCCGGGTAGAATGTTTCTGCCAGTATTCTCGCAGATCCTTCCTGCCCAGCTTCCTTCCCGTTATATACCAGCGGCAGATCTTCTTGCCTTTTTGTGGTGTTTTTTATAACCCTATATATTCCCTCCCAAACCCCTTCCCTGGTCTGTTTCTGGCAAAATTCCTTCCAGCTTTTTGTGCTGCGTTTTTGAACCTCAAATTCATATTTCTCTTTCGCTTCCAGGTACAACGCAACCACACCTTCTCTACGTGACGGCGCTGCGCACCGGATCCTTCTCCTCCTAGTAGCGACGTCGTGCTTCATTACTCCGAGTTCTTTGGACCACCACGGTATAGTAGGTGTCTGATTTTCCTTTTTTATAGGTATTGCCTCATTACAAGCTTCAGTTATAACTATTGTGTATTTTTCTATTGTATTGTCTAAATGTTCCTTATTATTTATCTGTTCTATCTGTATTTTATCGATTCTATTCTCTATTTTTAATTGGTCCATTTTTTCATAAAAAAGTTCCCAATTAGCTTTTTTTGTGTTATATTTCCTAGTAGTTCTCTTAATATTAATTCCTTTGCCTTTTCTAAGTTTAATTTTTATTATTATACCGTTGTGGTCCGAGCTCGTTAAGTCTTCAGCTACCGTCCATTCCTCCACCAGGTCGAGCAAGTCCTCTGTACATAGAGTCACGTCAACATTGCTAGTTATTCTTCGTCCTCCTCTGATGGTATCAAAGGTGGGTTTATTCCCGCAGTTAAGTACCTGGAGATCCAGTTCTCCGATCATTCCCGCCAATTCGTCACCTCTATGGTCGATGGCACTGCTTCCCCACCACACATTCTTGGCGTTAGCGTCCCCTCCAATTATGGCTTTCCTGGGCTTTAGCTCTTTCATCACGGCTGTTATGTGGTCCAAGTATGGCCCAATGGGTTGGTCAGGCTCAAAGTAGTACGAGACGGCGAGCATCTCCCACGCGCTCGTTCGCAGCTTCACCACCACTATATTGTTAGTGGTGAATTTAGGGCACTGTATGACGTCGAGGTCATGGTTGAACACAACTATCGCCGCCTTTACAGTGCCCCCGCTGCAGTCCGAGTTTTGGTAAACTCTAGCCCCCCCGTACGACTTCATTGCCTTTATGCATCCCACATATGGCTCCTGTACCAGTGCGATGGCAATTTCACGCTTTTTAGCCGCGAGCATAAGCTCATCGGTCGCCAATTGTTTTCGTTGGAGGTTGGCTTGCGCCACAGTGTATACCTGATCTGCCGTTCGTGTAACCCCCGGGACCACCTTAGCAATATGCTACCGACGATCTGGCCAGTGCATCCCACTTTTTCCGTGTGGGACACTCGTTGTCGAAGGCATTATGTGCTGCGTCTTTTTTATTTAGGCTGCAATTTCTGCACTTTGGTTCCTCGTTGAGGGTGAACCCGGGACATTCTGCCCTAGTGTGCGGTTCGCCACAGTGGCTGCAGAGGACTGCTGGTTCTTTGCAGTATTTTTTGCTGTGGCCGAATCCTAGGCACTTTGTGCATTGAATCAGCGGGCTCTGATCTCTAACAACCACCCTCTGCAGGTCCACATGGATTCGGCCCGCCAAGGTCAACCGCTGCCAGATCACTGGCTTTACGCGCAACACCACGTGACTCGTAAGCGGGTTTCTCGCCCTTCGCCTATACGTGACCCTGATGTCACCCTCTCCAATTTCGGCTCCTTCCAGGAGGTGTCCGTTCTGGGATCCGATTGCCGTCACCAAGTCGTCGTCAGTTACGTAATTCATTAAGTCCCTGACGACCACTAGCGGGTTCTTATTTACAGCTTCCTCTACTTTCAGATCCCCCCTGGAATTTCTGAGTTTAGCCGATACCTTACCTATCTCTTCTTTTTCGGAGCAGCTTATTACAACGGACTGGTTTTTTGCTTTGCGCAGGTGGTCAATCCTTATGCCTGTACTCTTAGCATCAACAGTCGCACGTATTTTATCGACTACATTTTCTGATGTGTCGCCTACGTGTGATGACGACACTATGATTGAGTGCATATTGTTCCTTATTGATGGCTGAAGCGGCTTTGCTGCAACCTGTGCGTATGTCCCTAAGCTTCCCAATCGAGCTTCTACAGTTTTTGCACTTAGAAGTTGGTCCTGTTGTTCCATTTTGTCTTTTAATTCATCCATTTTTCTGGTCAGGGCCTCCGCATAGGTGGGGGCTCTCTGTTTAATCTCGGAGACCATTTTACCCATTTCTTCAGTGGTCTCTTCAAGTGCTCTAATCTCCTTCAAGATATCTTCGTCACTGTGTCTCTCTTTGTCACGTGACTTTTGTTCCTCTCTTTGTTCTTGCATTTCCACCTGCAGCTGCTTTATCATCCGGTTGCCCTCCTTCACTATCAGAGTTTGCTCTTTTAGTGCGGAGCGCAACCAGGTGATACTATCCAGGTCATGACCTGGTTCTTCGGCCTTCTGACTTCCAGTTACTTTCCGTTGGCTCAGTCCACCCTTTCCCTTATCCGCCTCTTTCACCAACTGATATAGCCGGTCTATTGCCGCTGTAACTTCCTTCTTGATCTCCGCCTTTAGGTTGCGCGAGTTGTTGAGGTGGAGCTTTGCCTTATTAAGGCATGCTCTTGCCTCCGCCGTGATGTTGGGGTAAGCGGTATCAGATCTCTTTGTGCGTATATCGGTATCAGCTGGGTCGCGGCTAATCTCCACAGTACTGACGCTTTGCTGGGAGGTACCTGGTGTGGCGTCGCGTTCTGGGTTTGCTGGGGTCTTAGTCTGGGACTCAGCTTTCCCAGCCTCACATTCCCCGATGCTTCGTCTCACACTAGGAAGGGGGGGTCCAGCTTTCTCCGTCGAGTGCGGCGAACCCTTGGGAAGCGACGAGCTCGCGTCCTTCTTTGCCGGTGTATGGAACATATCTTTTGTGAAGGTTAGGTTCATAAAGGTTTAAAGTGAAACTCCGTATCCCTGTATAGGGGGGATGTACACAAAAGTATTTCAGAGACCAAAAGTATAAGAGCAACAAGATAACCTTATCCTGCGGCCGCAGGGCCGTTAGGTCAGTATGGAAATATAGTTTTAGTCAAGAAAATGTGTAAACCATTAACAAGACTCGAGCTCGCGGCGCGTGCGCTAGGCACGTTAGTGTCTATTCATAAAATAATAATAAAAGTGTATACTAAGCAATTAAAATAAAATTGCGTAATGTCATTAGATGTGTTCTCTATATAGAGTTAACACTCTACGGTTAATTTATGTCATAAGTAGGTCACGCTATTGTAATAACAATAACAAAACAGAAAAAGAAAAATAGATGTGACAAAATAATTTTCTAACAAAACTGAAAAGTTTACCTACCCAGTGAGAACAGGGAGGGTGGGCGGGCAATTTTTTGAAGTTTTATTTGCGCTAGGCGCACGCGCGAGGTGTCCTGAGACGCGTCTCGGCGCGGGCTAGCGACCTATGCAGTTTTTGGAATTTATTTAAAACAAAAATTTTGATTTTCGGTCAAAAAACCTGTTTTTCAACCGAAAAATGCCCAAAAAAATTGAATAACGACTACCAAACGGGACCCGAGCTCGCGGAGCGCGCGCCAGGATACAGGTAAGGCAGGTAAGTATTTATTAAATTTATAAAAATGCGGGGTTACAGTAAGATTTTGAGATATTAATTTTTGAAAATAACTTTTTGTAAAAATTTAAAAATTTTGTCTATGTCAATGAAGGGAAAAATTTTTTCGCGTTCCTACTTATTTTAACTAGTCAATAATTTGCAGGGAGCCTATCTATGATGAAAACAGCTGAAAACAGCGTTAGGATGCGTCACCTAGATGCAAAATTATGACGTGTTCTATGAAAAATATTGATAATTTTTCTAAGTCGATGAGAGGAGAAAATTAATTTTCTCTTTTGTCTATTTTTATTTGTCTCAAATTAGGAGGGAGCCTATACAAGTTCAAAATGGCTGAAAACAGCTTCAAAATGCGTCTCCTGGATGCAAAGTTATAACGATTTGTAGTGTTTATTGTCTCCCTAAGGTGGATTTTGTAGGTATGCGATATTGAATTTAGCGAAATTTTTTGAAGTTTTATTTGCGCTAGGCGCACGCGCGAGGTGTCCTGAGACGCGTCTCGGCGCGGGCTAGCGACCTATGCAGTTTTTGGAATTTATTTAAAACAAAAATTTTGATTTTCGGTCAAAAAACCTGTTTTTCAACCGAAAAATGCCCAAAAAAATTGAATAACGACTACCAAACGGGACCCGAGCTCGCGGAGCGCGCGCCAGGATACAGGTAAGGCAGGTAAGTATTTATTAAATTTATAAAAATGCGGGGTTACAGTAAGATTTTGAGATATTAATTTTTGAAAATAACTTTTTGTAAAAATTTAAAAATTTTGTCTATGTCAATGAAGGGAAAAATTTTTTCGCGTTCCTACTTATTTTAACTAGTCAATAATTTGCAGGGAGCCTATCTATGATGAAAACAGCTGAAAACAGCGTTAGGATGCGTCACCTAGATGCAAAATTATGACGTGTTCTATGAAAAATATTGATAATTTTTCTAAGTCGATGAGAGGAGAAAATTAATTTTCTCTTTTGTCTATTTTTATTTGTCTCAAATTAGGAGGGAGCCTATACAAGTTCAAAATGGCTGAAAACAGCTTCAAAATGCGTCTCCTGGATGCAAAGTTATAACGATTTGTAGTGTTTATTGTCTCCCTAAGGTGGATTTTGTAGGTATGCGATATTGAATTTAGCGAAATTTTTTGAAGTTTTATTTGCGCTAGGCGCACGCGCGAGGTGTCCTGAGACGCGTCTCGGCGCGGGCTAGCGACCTATGCAGTTTTTGGAATTTATTTAAAACAAAAATTTTGATTTTCGGTCAAAAAACCTGTTTTTCAACCGAAAAATGCCCAAAAAAATTGAATAACGACTACCAAACGGGACCCGAGCTCGCGGAGCGCGCGCCAGGATACAGGTAAGGCAGGTAAGTATTTATTAAATTTATAAAAATGCGGGGTTACAGTAAGATTTTGAGATATTAATTTTTGAAAATAACTTTTTGTAAAAATTTAAAAATTTTGTCTATGTCAATGAAGGGAAAAATTTTTTCGCGTTCCTACTTATTTTAACTAGTCAATAATTTGCAGGGAGCCTATCTATGATGAAAACAGCTGAAAACAGCGTTAGGATGCGTCACCTAGATGCAAAATTATGACGTGTTCTATGAAAAATATTGATAATTTTTCTAAGTCGATGAGAGGAGAAAATTAATTTTCTCTTTTGTCTATTTTTATTTGTCTCAAATTAGGAGGGAGCCTATACAAGTTCAAAATGGCTGAAAACAGCTTCAAAATGCGTCTCCTGGATGCAAAGTTATAACGATTTGTAGTGTTTATTGTCTCCCTAAGGTGGATTTTGTAGGTATGCGATATTGAATTTAGCGAAATTTTTTGAAGTTTTATTTGCGCTAGGCGCACGCGCGAGGTGTCCTGAGACGCGTCTCGGCGCGGGCTAGCGACCTATGCAGTTTTTGGAATTTATTTAAAACAAAAATTTTGATTTTCGGTCAAAAAACCTGTTTTTCAACCGAAAAATGCCCAAAAAAATTGAATAACGACTACCAAACGGGACCCGAGCTCGCGGAGCGCGCGCCAGGATACAGGTAAGGCAGGTAAGTATTTATTAAATTTATAAAAATGCGGGGTTACAGTAAGATTTTGAGATATTAATTTTTGAAAATAACTTTTTGTAAAAATTTAAAAATTTTGTCTATGTCAATGAAGGGAAAAATTTTTTCGCGTTCCTACTTATTTTAACTAGTCAATAATTTGCAGGGAGCCTATCTATGATGAAAACAGCTGAAAACAGCGTTAGGATGCGTCACCTAGATGCAAAATTATGACGTGTTCTATGAAAAATATTGATAATTTTTCTAAGTCGATGAGAGGAGAAAATTAATTTTCTCTTTTGTCTATTTTTATTTGTCTCAAATTAGGAGGGAGCCTATACAAGTTCAAAATGGCTGAAAACAGCTTCAAAATGCGTCTCCTGGATGCAAAGTTATAACGATTTGTAGTGTTTATTGTCTCCCTAAGGTGGATTTTGTAGGTATGCGATATTGAATTTAGCGAAATTTTTTGAAGTTTTATTTGCGCTAGGCGCACGCGCGAGGTGTCCTGAGACGCGTCTCGGCGCGGGCTAGCGACCTATGCAGTTTTTGGAATTTATTTAAAACAAAAATTTTGATTTTCGGTCAAAAAACCTGTTTTTCAACCGAAAAATGCCCAAAAAAATTGAATAACGACTACCAAACGGGACCCGAGCTCGCGGAGCGCGCGCCAGGATACAGGTAAGGCAGGTAAGTATTTATTAAATTTATAAAAATGCGGGGTTACAGTAAGATTTTGAGATATTAATTTTTGAAAATAACTTTTTGTAAAAATTTAAAAATTTTGTCTATGTCAATGAAGGGAAAAATTTTTTCGCGTTCCTACTTATTTTAACTAGTCAATAATTTGCAGGGAGCCTATCTATGATGAAAACAGCTGAAAACAGCGTTAGGATGCGTCACCTAGATGCAAAATTATGACGTGTTCTATGAAAAATATTGATAATTTTTCTAAGTCGATGAGAGGAGAAAATTAATTTTCTCTTTTGTCTATTTTTATTTGTCTCAAATTAGGAGGGAGCCTATACAAGTTCAAAATGGCTGAAAACAGCTTCAAAATGCGTCTCCTGGATGCAAAGTTATAACGATTTGTAGTGTTTATTGTCTCCCTAAGGTGGATTTTGTAGGTATGCGATATTGAATTTAGCGAAATTTTTTGAAGTTTTATTTGCGCTAGGCGCACGCGCGAGGTGTCCTGAGACGCGTCTCGGCGCGGGCTAGCGACCTATGCAGTTTTTGGAATTTATTTAAAACAAAAATTTTGATTTTCGGTCAAAAAACCTGTTTTTCAACCGAAAAATGCCCAAAAAAATTGAATAACGACTACCAAACGGGACCCGAGCTCGCGGAGCGCGCGCCAGGATACAGGTAAGGCAGGTAAGTATTTATTAAATTTATAAAAAATGCGGGGTTACAGTAAGATTTTGAGATATTAATTTTTGAAAATAACTTTTTGTAAAAATTTAAAAATTTTGTCTATGTCAATGAAGGGAAAAATTTTTTCGCGTTCCTACTTATTTTAACTAGTCAATAATTTGCAGGGAGCCTATCTATGATGAAAACAGCTGAAAACAGCGTTAGGATGCGTCACCTAGATGCAAAATTATGACGTGTTCTATGAAAAATATTGATAATTTTTCTAAGTCGATGAGAGGAGAAAATTAATTTTTTCTCTTTTGTCTATTTTTATTTGTCTCAAATTAGGAGGGAGCCTATACAAGTTCAAAATGGCTGAAAACAGCTTCAAAATGCGTCTCCTGGATGCAAAGTTATAACGATTTGTAGTGTTTATTGTCTCCCTAAGGTGGATTTTGTAGGTATGCGATATTGAATTTAGCGAAATTTTTTGAAGTTTTATTTGCGCTAGGCGCACGCGCGAGGTGTCCTGAGACGCGTCTCGGCGCGGGCTAGCGACCTATGCAGTTTTTGGAATTTATTTAAAACAAAAATTTTGATTTTCGGTCAAAAAACCTGTTTTTCAACCGAAAAATGCCCAAAAAAATTGAATAACGACTACCAAACGGGACCCGAGCTCGCGGAGCGCGCGCCAGGATACAGGTAAGGCAGGTAAGTATTTATTAAATTTATAAAAAATGCGGGGTTACAGTAAGATTTTGAGATATTAATTTTTGAAAATAACTTTTTGTAAAAATTTAAAAATTTTGTCTATGTCAATGAAGGGAAAAATTTTTTCGCGTTCCTACTTATTTTAACTAGTCAATAATTTGCAGGGAGCCTATCTATGATGAAAACAGCTGAAAACAGCGTTAGGATGCGTCACCTAGATGCAAAATTATGACGTGTTCTATGAAAAATATTGATAATTTTTCTAAGTCGATGAGAGGAGAAAATTAATTTTTTCTCTTTTGTCTATTTTTATTTGTCTCAAATTAGGAGGGAGCCTATACAAGTTCAAAATGGCTGAAAACAGCTTCAAAATGCGTCTCCTGGATGCAAAGTTATAACGATTTGTAGTGTTTATTGTCTCCCTAAGGTGGATTTTGTAGGTATGCGATATTGAATTTAGCGAAATTTTTTGAAGTTTTATTTGCGCTAGGCGCACGCGCGAGGTGTCCTGAGACGCGTCTCGGCGCGGGCTAGCGACCTATGCAGTTTTTGGAATTTATTTAAAACAAAAATTTTGATTTTCGGTCAAAAAACCTGTTTTTCAACCGAAAAATGCCCAAAAAAATTGAATAACGACTACCAAACGGGACCCGAGCTCGCGGAGCGCGCGCCAGGATACAGGTAAGGCAGGTAAGTATTTATTAAATTTATAAAAATGCGGGGTTACAGTAAGATTTTGAGATATTAATTTTTGAAAATAACTTTTTGTAAAAATTTAAAAATTTTGTCTATGTCAATGAAGGGAAAAATTTTTTCGCGTTCCTACTTATTTTAACTAGTCAATAATTTGCAGGGAGCCTATCTATGATGAAAACAGCTGAAAACAGCGTTAGGATGCGTCACCTAGATGCAAAATTATGACGTGTTCTATGAAAAATATTGATAATTTTTCTAAGTCGATGAGAGGAGAAAATTAATTTTCTCTTTTGTCTATTTTTATTTGTCTCAAATTAGGAGGGAGCCTATACAAGTTCAAAATGGCTGAAAACAGCTTCAAAATGCGTCTCCTGGATGCAAAGTTATAACGATTTGTAGTGTTTATTGTCTCCCTAAGGTGGATTTTGTAGGTATGCGATATTGAATTTAGCGAAATTTTTTGAAGTTTTATTTGCGCTAGGCGCACGCGCGAGGTGTCCTGAGACGCGTCTCGGCGCGGGCTAGCGACCTATGCAGTTTTTGGAATTTATTTAAAACAAAAATTTTGATTTTCGGTCAAAAAACCTGTTTTTCAACCGAAAAATGCCCAAAAAAATTGAATAACGACTACCAAACGGGACCCGAGCTCGCGGAGCGCGCGCCAGGATACAGGTAAGGCAGGTAAGTATTTATTAAATTTATAAAAATGCGGGGTTACAGTAAGATTTTGAGATATTAATTTTTGAAAATAACTTTTTGTAAAAATTTAAAAATTTTGTCTATGTCAATGAAGGGAAAAATTTTTTCGCGTTCCTACTTATTTTAACTAGTCAATAATTTGCAGGGAGCCTATCTATGATGAAAACAGCTGAAAACAGCGTTAGGATGCGTCACCTAGATGCAAAATTATGACGTGTTCTATGAAAAATATTGATAATTTTTCTAAGTCGATGAGAGGAGAAAATTAATTTTCTCTTTTGTCTATTTTTATTTGTCTCAAATTAGGAGGGAGCCTATACAAGTTCAAAATGGCTGAAAACAGCTTCAAAATGCGTCTCCTGGATGCAAAGTTATAACGATTTGTAGTGTTTATTGTCTCCCTAAGGTGGATTTTGTAGGTATGCGATATTGAATTTAGCGAAATTTTTTGAAGTTTTATTTGCGCTAGGCGCACGCGCGAGGTGTCCTGAGACGCGTCTCGGCGCGGGCTAGCGACCTATGCAGTTTTTGGAATTTATTTAAAACAAAAATTTTGATTTTCGGTCAAAAAACCTGTTTTTCAACCGAAAAATGCCCAAAAAAAATTGAATAACGACTACCAAACGGGACCCGAGCTCGCGGAGCGCGCGCCAGGATACAGGTAAGGCAGGTAAGTATTTATTAAATTTATAAAAATGCGGGGTTACAGTAAGATTTTGAGATATTAATTTTTGAAAATAACTTTTTGTAAAAATTTAAAAATTTTGTCTATGTCAATGAAGGGAAAAATTTTTTCGCGTTCCTACTTATTTTAACTAGTCAATAATTTGCAGGGAGCCTATCTATGATGAAAACAGCTGAAAACAGCGTTAGGATGCGTCACCTAGATGCAAAATTATGACGTGTTCTATGAAAAATATTGATAATTTTTCTAAGTCGATGAGAGGAGAAAATTAATTTTCTCTTTTGTCTATTTTTATTTGTCTCAAATTAGGAGGGAGCCTATACAAGTTCAAAATGGCTGAAAACAGCTTCAAAATGCGTCTCCTGGATGCAAAGTTATAACGATTTGTAGTGTTTATTGTCTCCCTAAGGTGGATTTTGTAGGTATGCGATATTGAATTTAGCGAAATTTTTTGAAGTTTTATTTGCGCTAGGCGCACGCGCGAGGTGTCCTGAGACGCGTCTCGGCGCGGGCTAGCGACCTATGCAGTTTTTGGAATTTATTTAAAACAAAAATTTTGATTTTCGGTCAAAAAACCTGTTTTTCAACCGAAAAATGCCCAAAAAAATTGAATAACGACTACCAAACGGGACCCGAGCTCGCGGAGCGCGCGCCAGGATACAGGTAAGGCAGGTAAGTATTTATTAAATTTATAAAAAATGCGGGGGTTACAGTAAGATTTTGAGATATTAATTTTTGAAAATAACTTTTTGTAAAAATTTAAAAATTTTGTCTATGTCAATGAAGGGAAAAATTTTTTCGCGTTCCTACTTATTTTAACTAGTCAATAATTTGCAGGGAGCCTATCTATGATGAAAACAGCTGAAAACAGCGTTAGGATGCGTCACCTAGATGCAAAATTATGACGTGTTCTATGAAAAATATTGATAATTTTTCTAAGTCGATGAGAGGAGAAAATTAATTTTTTCTCTTTTGTCTATTTTTTTTGTCTCAAATTAGGAGGGAGCCTATACAAGTTCAAAATGGCTGAAAACAGCTTCAAAATGCGTCTCCTGGATGCAAAGTTATAACGATTTGTAGTGTTTATTGTCTCCCTAAGGTGGATTTTTGTAGGTATGCGATATTGAATTTAGCGAAATTTTTTGAAGTTTTATTTGCGCTAGGCGCACGCGCGAGGTGTCCTGAGACGCGTCTCGGCGCGGGCTAGCGACCTATGCAGTTTTTGGAATTTATTTAAAACAAAAATTTTGATTTTCGGTCAAAAAACCTGTTTTTCAACCGAAAAATGCCCAAAAAAATTGAATAACGACTACCAAACGGGACCCGAGCTCGCGGGAGCGCGCGCCAGGATACAGGTAAGGCAGGTAAGTATTTATTAAATTTATAAAAATGCGGGGTTACAGTAAGATTTTGAGATATTAATTTTTGAAAATAACTTTTTGTAAAAATTTAAAAATTTTGTCTATGTCAATGAAGGGAAAAATTTTTTCGCGTTCCTACTTATTTTAACTAGTCAATAATTTGCAGGGAGCCTATCTATGATGAAAACAGCTGAAAACAGCGTTAGGATGCGTCACCTAGATGCAAAATTATGACGTGTTCTATGAAAAATATTGATAATTTTTCTAAGTCGATGAGAGGAGAAAATTAATTTTCTCTTTTGTCTATTTTTATTTGTCTCAAATTAGGAGGGAGCCTATACAAGTTCAAAATGGCTGAAAACAGCTTCAAAATGCGTCTCCTGGATGCAAAGTTATAACGATTTGTAGTGTTTATTGTCTCCCTAAGGTGGATTTTGTAGGTATGCGATATTGAATTTA